>JARFIW010000108.1:0-1285833 GCA_036346225.1 Platerodrilus igneus | reverse complement strand
TAAGCTTGCTGGAGACCATTATCCGGGTAGAAATACTAAAGGTGGCAGAGATTTGGATAGCGAGTGAGAATCAGTTGGATCCAGGTATAATCACGAAGTATATGGACACAACGACGAGGGTTTTTGGTACACATCTTCAGACATAACGATGGACGAAGCTTACTCAGGTAAAGAAAGTTAATTTCTTGCTTTTGCTTGAACATTTGTGCTGATATTTTGTGCTTGAGTGTATTGACTTATTGGGGGTGTATTTTATTACCATGAAGACTCGTTTAAATAGGTATATGTACAGGACAATTAATATTGATGATATAAATATGTTGTTGTAAGGAGTAAACGGGTCTTTAGCTTTATTTTAAGTAAAAATGCAAGGTTTAAAAGCATTTAGAATAACTGGGTTATACTGAGCTCAAAATAGACCAGGATAAAAATCAAGTTAGGGTTGTACGACGGGCCCATCTACTCGTTTAAAATAAAATTGTTAGAATATATTAAAATCATGAAATTTTAAAAAATTCAAAAATTGAGATGGTAACATTTTTTATCAAACTGATATACAAATGTGTAAATATTTTCGTGCTTATGGAAACTTGTTAATATGTGTAAATAAAAAGGTTGTATGTCTTGTTGCGTTATTTGAGTAGTAATTTCATTTGACTGTGTTTGTGAGAAAGGAATGTACTTAGATGATAGGTATTCAGGAAGAAGCAGATTTCTGACCTAGCCAGGGTGTGCAGAAATAAGGAGGCGTTCCAAAGGTATAGTAAGAAGTTTTCTATTTTTATTTTCAGAAAATTTTATGACGGCCCAACGAAGGCGATCCTGATTGTTCTGGAGATCCACAGCAATTATATGGCACCCAATCCGTGGGGCAAGAAACGATTGTTTTGAAATCCATAGCAATATATATATATATATATATATACATTGTTCTGAAGTCTATCTGGAACAAGTACATAAATTCGTGCCCCACACTTTGGGCATCATAATTGTTATGCAGTCTCACCTTTTATTCGAACCCCCACGGTTGGGAAGCCATATTGTTATAAAGCTCCGGGTTGAATTGTGAGCACCACCATTGGGTTGTCATAAATTCTGCTAATCTTACCTCGGTTGCTCCGCTCCAACACTATAATTCTTATGAATCTACATAGGATGTTGAAAATAAAGCTTCACCTAACCGCAACCTTGGTGCAATCTGAAAAATACTCCCTACAATCCTATCCAAAAAAACGCAACTACCAAAATTCCTGATATTGTATTTACACAAAAACAATTACTACTTCTAAAACCTTTCAATTACAACGGTTCACATACATAAAATTAAATATCCTTGATTGAGAAACAATTTATTTTCAAAAATATTGTTAGATCAATATTTTATCATTATACAAATACTCTATTTAAAGTAAGCAGACTAACCTCATACCTGATTTTAACCCTGTCTTAATATGAGCTCACAGTAAAACTTTTTTAAACACAGCAACCACAAATAGTCCCCTTTACTTTGTACCTAAACAACCTTTATACAATTATTTTAAATATCCATCTCTACATAAACATGTTTTTATTTAATTATAAAGTTCAATAAATTCTTAAGTCCATAAAATTCATAAAAATGCACTCAAAAAGCACAAATGTCAAAACGAATGTCATCGAATAAACTCAACAACAATGTTTTTATAAAAATCGGTTACCTGGAAACCATCATACCGCATGCATCTGTAATCCAGCCCTCGATGATGTTGTCCTCGATAATGACTATAAGTTAAAGAACCGCTCCCAAGTTGAGTCGCACCATTCCTGCCAGCACGCAGCTATCCAAATCTCTTCAACTAACCATTGATAGTGCATCCGAACTTCCTAAACTCCTCTACTGTTCTATGTACCATCAGCAAATCACTACTCGGTGCTTTTACATTCGCTAATTCGTCTTAGGACGCCTTGCAAGTCCAAGAGCCAAAGTAACAGTAGTCTGTACTTACATGACTTTGATAAGCTTCACTTTTAATTCTAAATGTACTTCATGATTTTCTAAAGAACAAGTCCTACGGCACACCAACTTGTGTGTAATTATAAATAACAACTTTTTAAAAGCACTCAATAATATTGACTGCTACATGCATTCACGTCGATAATGAGCGGAGAAATTAAGAGAGCGTATCACCACCTCTTAGGTGTTTATATAGACCAAAAGTAATCCCCTGTTGTTTAATTTTCTCACAATTCCACCCCACATAAACAAACTTTCTCGGTAACCCCCTAACCGTTGCCACACTTCTCAAAACCCAAATCTCAACCAAAACAAAATTCTAAAACTCCAAATTAGCTTTGCATAATTTGTTGTAATTTTGTTAACAAACGTCAACGGTCTTTTAAAATCCAGGAATTTTAACGCTCGACCACAACAAAATACCGCAAAGTAACTTCTAACCGTCCAACGGCTGTGTTGCTTTCCTGAAAACTCTCATCAACTGACATCAATTCTTATTAGATTCACGCCCCACAGGTAAGATGACCCTAGCCTGATCTTTCTCTATCTTACAAACGAAAATTTTCCTTCTCATGCTTTTTTTACGGATCCCACTCACACATGTACCCTCTCCTAATCTTAAACTGTCGGGCGTCTCACTCTTACTTGTAAAGTTCAATTACTTTTCTTTGTTTCTCAAATGGACGCTAAATCAGTAGTTGAAACAATTCACCGCTACTAAATAATATAAACCCTACATCTGTGTTACTCTTATTAATACACAATCTAATATTCTTTCTTCGTTCATCCTTAATAACTTGACTATAGCTTCTCTACCTTAATTCTTATCCCCCTTTTAAATAGATATCTTATACAAACATTTTCCATCTCATTCTTACTTATAGCCTCGAATCTATCCTTGTTCCCTCGTTAGTTACCAAGCTTTACCGACACCCGACATTTGCATCTCCCTCTTTTATATGCTAAAACCAATCTATCCGTGTTTGCATATCGCTCCCTGCCTGCTTTAACTTCCACTTGCATTCGTAGAAAATATTGATTTTCTTACGAGGGTGTTGAAAATAAATCGCTGCCCAGAATGTGCCTATCGTAACGGTCGAGTTTTGTTTGTCGAAAACACTTTCATACTCAGAAACTACCTTATGCTAAATTCTCCCCTATAATATTTACATACACTAAACTATATTAAATTAAGGTTTCTACTTCACTAAAATTATGCCCTTAAAATTATTGATTTTAGGCTAAAGTAAATTGAAAAAGCTTTTTACCTATTTATACAATGATTAAACTATAATTAAAGCAGCATCCTTACACTGTACACTAATGAATTGATAGATACTTAACATAAGTTGTTTCTGTTCCCTAAATATTATGAAATTTCCTTGCAAATAACTGCAAAGCCAAAACAAATACACTTAACTCTAAAATTTTTACTCAAATTAATTAATCGTTACCATGGATTTCTAAGATACCTATTTAACTTTTTAATAAGTGGTATTTACATTTTAACTTTTTAATAAATTGTATCCACACACGCTAGACTATTCTAAATTGTCCAATGACCTACCTAATTAATTCTAACCTACAAATTACATAGTATAATCCCCCTATTTGGAATGAAGAGAGTAACTAAAATTTTTAGTTCTCCTCTTTATTCAAATATCTAAACTAATTTGTATGTACACTTATTTTTACATCTATAACTATTCTTTTATCTACCTTTAGTAACTACAAATTTTACACAGTTTCGATTCACTACTTTAACCTGACCCTCTTTTTAATCCTGACCGTTAGCCTCCTAACATGCCGTGCCATATTCTCCTATCACTATCACTATACAAGTAACTATTTCACGAAATGCCAAATTCGCCCTGCCTAAGATTCATCCTTATATTTGTTTCAGACAAACCATACGGTACCACTTCTGAATTCTCAAATTTTCTCTCTACACATAACCCTTTATACCTCCTACATTTTTCATATAACTGATTTAACCAGAACAACTTCCTCAACTCTAACTTACCAATATTTATAATGCCACTTAATCTCGTTGAAAGTATGACATCACTTAACCTTTTTATTACTTTCAGATTCACCTGATCTCTGTATACTGCGGATATCGAAGAAATTTTTGCATAACCTGGTTCCAAATTATTTAACTCAAACCCCTACTCGTAATCTAACGCTGTGCTCGCCTGTACTTCTACCAGCTCTGAATGTTTCCTTAATAACGCTTGAACCTCTTCAAAATTTTCCTCTGGACATTTAAAAGTATTTATTCCACTAACCTCTTCTTCATCTAACTCCAATGCGTTTACGTTTAAACCCGTGTCATCTTCAGTGACATTATAACTCTCCTTCCAGGACAATACCACGTCCCTAACCTTCACTAATCTCCTCTCTAAATCAATTACTACACCTATTTTCATCATGCAATCAACCCCTAAAATACTTTTAAATTTAAGTCCAGGAACGTTAATAAATTCCTGCTCACAGCTTACCGAGCCTATTTCTACCTTCAATACTACCACACTATTTACCGCAGCGAACCTTTTTATATTTGGAGCTACCAAATGACTCCTCTTGATTGGCATAATCCTATCCTGAATTTCTTCTTGGATCTCTCTAACAAATTCCTCCGATACTAAACTCGTCTCTGCTCCTGACTCGAACAACGATCCTACACAATGATTTAAAATTTTGATCTTTACCACCGGCAAACAAATTTTCTCTACTTCTTCTGGTTCTATTTCTTTTTCAATATTAATAAATTCTCGTGGATGTTCATATTTACATACGTCATTTTCTAGTGGCTTGTCTAAATCTAAAAATCCGGCCTATCTCTGTCTCACTACTCGGTCCTGGTTGTCCTTCCACTACTTGTGCATACGTTCTTCTGGTCGCTTCCTGCCTATCTGCTATTCCTGTATCACCCACACTCGTAGCTGTCCTGGTTATTTCGGGTGAGCTATTTTGCCTTTGAACTCCCGGTCTTGGAGTAGTACCCCTCGTACTGCTACTGCTCCTATAGAACTTACTTGTTTGTCCCCATTGATTCCTAAAATTTCGATTATAATTCGTACCTCTATAATTATTAAAATTTTCTCACTAGGTTTACATTTTGCTCTCTACTTTCCAAAGGTTTTCCTGAACTTACATCATCATACCTTTGCAGGTACTCCAAAAATGTCTCCCTTTCAACTATGTTTTGTAACGCAACATGTTGTTTAACCTCCATTTCGAAATGCCTAGTTAAATATTTAATTATTTGACGGTCAGTTAACGGTGGGCTTACTTGTTTCGCTATGCTATACTTACGAATAGCATATTGTTCCCTGGATCCTGCAAACTCCCCTTTGTATTTCCCTGTGATCAAATCGTCTCTAGCTTGGTCCCGTTTATGATCACCCCAATAATGTTTTAGGAATTTCTCCTCAAAATCTAAATATGATGTTGTATCCTGCCCTACTAAATTATACCAGGCCTCTGCGTTATCCTTTAATAAAGCTTTCGCCACATTTAATTTAGCTTATTCATCATATAAGTTGCAAACCAAGGACCTAATATTGTTTATAAAAATCTGCGGGTTCACCCGATTATCTCCATTAAATTTCATTTGTTGTTCTAAAGACATATTACCTGTAGAAATTCTTGTACCATCCCCCGCTAAAGCAGTAATATTTTGTTTTATCCCCGTGACTTCTCTTTCAAACCTGCTTAACTAATCTCTACACGAATCGCTCACTTCTGTCATTTTCCCATTTATTTCCTCTTCACAGAAAATTTTAACTTTATTTTATAATTGCCCTATTCCCTGCCTAATACCTGCTATATTCCTTTCACTCTTCTCTACTCTCATTTCAACCTCATGCATTTTTACCGTTAAACTATTTTTAAAGTCCGTAAATTCTTTAGTCGACTTATCGATCTTTTCACTTAAAGTTTCTGTCTTGTGTTTAAACTTCCGGTTCGGCTCTGCACTCATCTGCTCTAACTTCCGGTTCGACTATGCACTCATCTGCTCTAACTTCCGGTTCGACTATGCACTCATTTGCTCTAACTTCTGGTTTGACTCTTCCCTACCTAGTCGCATTTTTTCTAACATTTTCATTACAACTCATTTCCTTGTTCTCCCGATTCTGTCCTTGATTGATCCTCACTACCTTCGGCTTCGTGCATCTCTTGTCCTGATTTCTCAAACAGAGCACTATCGTTACTTCCGATCTCCACTCCTTCAATCCTCAGTCACTCCATTCGTTCACAACACACCACTCATACACTACCGAATTCCTACACACTAAATAAAATTAATAAAATTATTAAAAGACAATTAAACCTTTAATCTATAGTCGCCAGTTTCCTGAAATAAATTTTTCTTTATTTGAATTCGGGCTCCCACGTTCGGGTCGCCATAATGTTCTGAAGACTATCTGGAACAAGTACATAAATTCGTGCCCCACACTTTGGGCGTCATAATTGTTATGCAGTCTCACCTTTTATTCGAAGCCCCGCGGTTGGGAAGCCATATTACTATGAAGCTCCGGGTTGAATCGTGAGCATCACCATTCGGTTGTCATAAATTCTGCGAATTTTACCTTGGATGCTCCGCTCCAACACTATAAATCTTATGAATCAACCTAGGATGATGAAAATAAGGCTTCACCTAACTACCACAATTCATCACATTTTATTTACACAAAAACAATTATTACTTCCAAAACCTTTCAATTACAACGGTTCATACAAAAAATTACATATCTTTGATTAGGAAACAATTCATTTTCAAAAATATTGTTAGAGCAAAATTTGCTCATTATACAAATACCCTATTTAAAGTAAGTCGACTAACCTCATACCTGACTTTAACCGCTGTCTTAATATGAGCTCACAGTGAAACCCTTTTAAACATGTGTGCAAAATTATAGCACAGCAACAATTATTTTAAATATCCATCTCTACATAAACATGTTTTTATTTAATTATAAAGTTAAATGAATTCTTAAGTCCATAAAATTCATAAAAATGCACTCAAAAAGCACAAATGTCAAAACACATCAAATAAACTCAACAATGTTTTTATAAAAATCAGTTACGTGGAAACCATCATACCGCATGGATCTGCAATCCAGACCTCGATGATGTTGTCCTAGACAATGACTATAAATCATGGAACCGCTCCCAAGTTGAGTAACACCATTCCTCCCAGCACGCAGCCAGATGCCTTATTTAGAGACCACAACGTATGATCTTTGGTGGATGATGCTGTGTTTCTTCAGTAGATTGGCTTTGGGGAATTGGAATCGTGTTTCCAAACTGTTCTTCTAGGTATTGTGCCATGCTCTTGGTTTTTTCCGCATCTGAGAAAGTCCATTTATTATTGTGGAAGATGGCATGATTTTCTGCCCTTTCTTTGCAAAAGGCTTTGGCTACTTTCTACACCTTCTGCGTATACGAGTCGTTGTCTCTCTCCTTGTCGTCTATCGTACTCTCCCATCGTTGTTTTCTCTTCTACTTAATTATTCTTCTCGCTGCCTCTATTACTCTGTTTAGGTCTGTCTTGTCATGCGCCGCCCTTGTTCTGATGTCTTAGTATTTCTTTCTCTTTTTGAGTGAGGTGTAGGTTTGACTCGTTTCTCTTGCGTGTTGTTGTCGAACTTTCTATACCTTTTTGGATTTTGATGGTTAGTCCCTCTATCTCGTCATCCACTGTTTCTCGCCCTGCATGTTTGTAGTCCGTCATGATCTGTCTATATTTGGCCCAGTTGGTGGATTTAAACAGCCCTTCGCTTAGCCTGCTCGTTGTTGACATTTGGAAAACTACTGCCACATGATCCGATTCTAAGTCGTGGTTGTTGCCGATTTCTGTTTTTCTACTGATGTTTTTAGTCAGAAATAAGTTGATGGTGCTGTGGGATTCGTCTATCCCATATCTCGTTGAGGAAGTAGGTGCTTCGATCGTGGTGCTTATCTTTAGGATCTTTTTGCCTCTAGAGTCTGAACTTGTGCAGCCCCAGTCTGTGTGTCTTGCATTGAAATCTCCGCCTATGATCTGTGGTAGTTTTGTGTTTTTGATGTGGTCCTCCAATTCAGTGTCCGGTAGCGGTCTGTTAGAGGGGAGATATAGAGCTATTAATTGGTATTTGATTTTTAGACCTCTGTCTCTATTGCCGTGTATTCCAGCTCTTCTAGTTTCTAAATTTCTACTTGCCTAGCGCATAAGGAGCTCTTAATGTAAATTGCAGTTCCACCTCTCTGCCGTCTTTTCGGTCTTTTCTGTATAGCGTGTATTCCGCAATCCCGCAATTTTGATGGAACGGCTTTGAGATGCGTTTCCGAGATTAACGCCATGTGGATCGTATGTTCTGTCAGAAACACAAACGACATCCCAAATTGCAAACTACATAAATGGATAATAAAATTTAAAAATACTAGACTTAATCAAATTGACTAAAAAATGAGCTCTATTTGTAGATATTGAAAATGGAATTTTATCAGCAAATCAAAAGTGAATATAGATAACTTACATTAAATTCGTTAAAATCATGGAGTAATTATTATTACAAAGACATTAGCCAAAATGAGTACCAGAGGCGGCTTTCTTTTACGATGTAGACAGCAGCGCATTTTCCCAGGGCATATAATGGACAGATTTATCAAAATGAGAGGTCTTCTAACGCACACAAACCACAGATTCAACAACAGAATCACCAGGTCTAATATTAAACTTCTCAATTTGGAAATAGAAATTACACACTCAAACATCAAATTTTGGAAGAATAAGTTAAAGGCTGTAAAAGATTTGCTCAGGAATCTTTGACCCCAAATATTTTTGCCCATCGTAAGTAAATAGTACGTTTTTCAGTGATCAAGGCGCACGCTATTTTACGTCAATCTACAAAAGGGGAACTCTTATCGCAACAATAAAGATCGTCGTAATTAGTGTGCCTCGACACTATCCATTAGAAGCTCTCTCGCGCCGGTTTACCAGCTTTGTTAGAATAGGATACCAACCCTTTTTTTTTCCATCTAACCCTCCTTTAGTCTTCTGTCTAAACAGGTGCGTTATGATGTTGTAATAGTTTTTAAATATGGTAAGTTTTTTCACCACATTTGTTATTTTACATACAATTTTATTTCATTGTTGCGAACCAGCGTTTCTCGTTTAGCTAAGGCTTGAACAATAACATAATTATTTTCAAGTGTATAACGTCAAGGCTCATTGCAAACATATAGTATTGTTTAATCTAACAGTACATATGGAGTCAAATTCATGTCAGACTGGTTTTCGAATATTGTTCATTCTTGGCTGTCTGTTTATATCAAGCAGATCTTAATATTAAGTTTAAAACAAAAAAAGAATACCCATTGGTGTGCTTTAGTCAATGTCATTTCCAAGTCAGCTGTTTTAAAGTTTTAACAACTTCTCCGTGTTTGGGGTTCTTTTGATTATTAGGCATTAGATTTTAAGTAGGTATCGTGGTATTTCAGAATGATTTTTTATCTTTTTGACATTTAAAAATTTCTTTGTAGTATCTTTGTAAAAGCAGCAACCTTTGCCGAAACATAAGATTATTAATAAATTGATACAAAAATAATATCGTATCATTGTTTTTTTTGCTCCTTGTTTTATAAATTTCAGGATTTTGTATCCTATGATTTATGAACTTCACTTGATTCCTTTGCGACGATGTGGCCGCTTTGGAATGATTCTTCTTCTTCTTTTCTTTTAAATTATGCGGATGATTACTTCCTACTTCAGGCAGCGTCTAATGCTTGGGTTAGCGTATTGTCGTCAGGTATCTGTCATTTTTTTCCTCCTGCTCCTAACCATCTCCTCTAGGGATTCCATATTTAGCATATTTGTTATTTCTATATTGGGAATGAATCTGAATGCATCGGTGGCCGTACGGTACATCCGCATTCTGAATTCCTCAAGTTTTTTTGAGCTGACTGGATAGAATTTGATTGGCCTATATCTGGCATCTTTACATCAACTGTGCTTCCACAATCGCTTTGACTAAAGTTAATCTTCCTCGTCGGCCGAACCGCTCTTTGTCGATAATTTTGTAAATGCGTGTAGCCGACCACTTGGTAATGTTTTTCCTTCTTTTGGCGTGCTCTGCATAGTTGCCTTTGTGGTTCAATAGGTTATGGTCCTTTTGCATTTTATTATGTAATTTCCGATTTTAATTTTACTATTGAAATCGTGCTTGCCGCTTAGACTTGCTGCTTCGGTGTTGTGTTTATCTTCAGTCTCCAGTCTGTTGCCGACCTTACGACTTTGCATGACATGTGCTCGGCAGCTACTACAGTAGAGTGTATTAGTTTCCCCGTTGTTAAAATGGCAATATTATCTGCATACTGTATTACCTTGTGCTTATTGTCTTTTGGTAAATCAGAGACCAGTACATTGAATAGCGTTGGCGACAATGACAACCCTTGAGATACTCCATCCTTCGTTTCTTTTGTTGTTGATAGTTCATTGCCTATTTTAACCGTAAAAAATCTTCCTTGCAGAAAGTCTTCCACTATATTTACCAGTTGTCTTGGGGCCCTCATTTGTTTTAGCTTAAACATAATTTCCGCGCGCAAGGCTTTGTCAAGTAATATCGTTATTTGTTAAATGCTTTTTCTCTTTACAGTTTTTTTGATGTTTGGCGAAATTCTCTGCCTATTTCACAGCGTCTATCTTCTTCCTGAACCCAAATTGGGTGCTTGGGATCTTAGAAGTTTTCTAAGTATCTCTGCAAGTCTTCGTTCAGTAGCTTTACGAAAAGTTTGGATAGCGAGCATAACAGATTTATCGCCTTTCGGTTTTCCGGCTTTAGCGGGTTTTTTTCTTTCTTTGGTATAGTGACTACTATTAAAGTCTTCCATAACTTTGGGCATTCTTGCCGTTGCACTATTTTGGCGAATGCTTTTGTTATTCCGCTTACTAGAGTTAGAGGGGTATGGACTAGTGCTTCGTTTGGGATTGTCTTTGCCTGGAACTTTCCTTCTCGGTAGTTTGTTTATTATGCCCTGCACCCTTTCTTGCTGCCAGATGTTTTATTTAGAGACTACGGCGTGTTTCTTCAGTAAATTGGCTGTTTGTGTGGGGGATTGGAATCGTGTCCCCAAACTGTTCTTGTAGGTGTTGTACCATGCTCTTGGCCTTTTCCGCATCAGAAAAATCCCATTTATTATTGCGGAAGATGGCATGATTATCTGCCTTTCTTTGTGAAAAGCTTTGACTATCTTCTACAGCTTTTGCGTATACGAGTCGTTGTCTCTGTATGTATGTATGAATATTCTTTATTTTGAACTATACTTAGGCCATTGGCCTATCCTAGCTTGCACATTGTAAGTTAGATAAAAAAAGTTAATAAACGTTCAAGAAAAACAAAATAAATTAAGTTTATGTGGGTTTTAGGTGGTCTTTCTCTTTGGACTCGCCTTTACCTTCGGTGACGTCGAAAACATGATCCAGGGCAGGGAGGGGTGGAGCTTCTTATGGTCCGATGCAGTGTCAACTTGTTGTTTTCGTGTATCATCGCAGGTTAGAGGGATTAAGGTAGGGGTATAGGAGGTTTGGTATTCAAAATTTCTTGAAGGAAGGCATGTAAAGGAAGGGGAAAGTTAGTGATTAAAAATTTAAGATCGGGTAGTGAGGAAAATAGGTCGAGTTGAATGGTTTGTTTGAAGTTGTTTCAGATAGGAGTAAAGGCGGAGCAATGGTATAGTAGATGTTCTGGGGTTTCGGGGAAATCAAGATTGCACGGACATACAGGAGAGGGTATTAGGTGGAAGGAGTGTAGTTTGGATCGGAGTTTTCCATAACCAGTTAGAAATTGGATAATTGTACGACTGGAGTTTGTACCAAGAGTCAACAGCGTAGCGAACGATGGAGATAATGATATTGTTCAGGATTAGTCTTCTTGTAGGTGGGGCTAGTTGGATTGATTTTGATAAGGATTGGTGAATGTTGTGCAGGATTAACTTGGTTTTTGAACGGATTTTTTGGAGGTGGGCGTGCATCTTCAGGCGGGTTTCTAAATGGATATCGTGGTAGGAGACAGATTCAGAGAAGGTTAAGGGCGTTCCTAGGATATGGATAGTAGGACTGCGGCGGAGGTCAAGAAAACCTTTTAGAAGTAACATCCTGGACTTAGTAGGGGAGATGGGTTGCTTATTTAGGATTGACTATTGTTCGATATGTTTGGATTAGGATATTTGCAGTGGATTGTAGTTGGAGGCGAGAGTTTCCGTGAATGAGGAACGTAAGGTCGCCTGCATAGGCGAAGATATCTGTGTTTGGAATATTAAGATCGTGAAGAGGGTTAATGGATAGATTCCAAAAGGTAGGCGAAAGAATAGATCCTTGAGGGCAGCCTTGTGTTAGGCACATGGTAGAAGAAAAGTAGTTTCTACGGAGGCTTGCTGTTCGGAAAGATAGGTATGATTAGATGATTTTATATATATTGAAGGGGAAATTCAGTATTTTGAGTTGGTTCAGGATACTGGGCCATTAGAGGAGATCAAAGGCGTCAAGGAAAATTGTTATGACATATTTGGATTGTGATGATCGAACTTTAGAGATTAAAGAAAATATTGTTTGTTCTGCGCTATGACCTTGGCGGAAAACGTGTTGGTTGTGGGAAGTTAAGGAGTGATTTTCGATGTGTGATTGGAGTTTTTGTAGGATCAGTTTATCAAGGAGTTTACCAATGGATAACAGAAGGGCAATTGAACGGTAGGAACGTGGGTCTTCAGGGGGTTTTGTTCAGTAGTAAGGTAATGTTGGCATATTTAAAGGTGTCAGGAAAGATACCGGTGGTTAGGCATTTTTGGAATAGTTGGATGATAGGTTGGCGGATTACTGGCCATAATTTTTGGATGATGGTGTTAGTGATATTGTCAGTACCTGAAGATTTAGATGAGTTTAATTTGGAAACAATGGAGTCAAGAAAGTTGGTGTCGTCGAGGATTTTATCTGGAGGTGTGTTAGGAGGGGTTTCGCAATTAGAGATGATTTGGTCTTGTTGGAAGGAAGGGATATCCATAGGAGTAGGGGGGATTACAGTGTTTAATAGGAAGGTTAAAGTATTTTGGATGGTAGGGTTTTGGAGTGACGTGGGCGTAGTTAGGATTTGATTTGGAAGGGATTTTACTAACCTGCGATAAGTTTTCCAGGGATCGGCATTGGGGTAGTTAACGATGTTTTGTAAATGTTTTTCTTAGACTCGTAGATGGAACTTTTGAAGCTTGATCTTAATTGCCGGTATTGTGTGCTCAGTAGTCTTGTTTGGTCATTTGAAGCTGCAAGTCTGCGTAGTTGTTGTATTTTGTGTCGTAGGGCGTTTACGCGACGTCTTGCGTCTTGTAATATAGTACTCCACCAGGGTGTTGTGCGAGTAATGTGGTATTTTGTGGGGATGGTAGTGCATGCAGTACGGTGTATAATTTGCACAATCAAGTTTGCGAGTAAGGTTGGATGTGAATTTTGTGGTAAGGCAGGTTGAGGGTTAGAGATGTGGTTTCTCAGGAATTTCAGAAAGCGGGACCAGTCTGCTTTATTTGTGTTATAGGATGACGATTTGTAGAATTGGCGTAGTGAAAGGTTGGGGAAGATGTTGAATGTTATTGGATTGTGGTCGCTGGAGGTTATAAGGTAGGATATATTTCAGGAATCAATTAAATTGCGGGCTGGTGGAGTGGCGAGGGTAACGTAAATATTGGAGCTGTGGTTTAACAATTCCCAGATTGGAGTGTTTGATAGAGTGTTTAGGATAGATAAGTTGTGTTGTAGGATGAAATCTTCAAGGAGGGTGCCTTTGTCGTCAGTGGTGTCATTGTCCCATAACGTAGAACGTGCGTTAGCGTCTACACATATGTGTCGGTTTATGTGCAAGTGTTTGTAAAGTGTTGTCCAGTTGCAAGTATGTCTGAATGTTTTTGTTGTATTGAAAGTAAGCCGTTGTCTCTGTTCATGTCGTCTATCGTATTTTCCCACCGGTTTACTCTCTTCTCCTTAATCATTCTTCTCGCTGTTTAAGTCTGTTTTGTCCTGCGCCGCCCTTATCCGATGAACTTTTGTTGCGCTCTGTACTTTTGTCTTAGTATTTCTTTCTCCTTGTGACTGAGGTGTAAATTCGACTCGTTCCTCTTGCGTGTTGTTGTCGATTTTGATGGTTAGTTCCTCTATCTCGTCGTCCACTGTTTCTCGCCCTGTATGATTGTAGTACGTCATGATCTGTTTATATTTGGCTTAATTGGTGTACTCAATCAGCCCTTCGCTTTTTGTGAGCCTGCTCGTTGTTGACATTTGGAGAACTACTGCCACATGATCCGATTCTAGGTCGTGGTTGGTGCCGATTTCTATTTTCCTACTGATGTTTTTAGTCAGAAATAGATCGATGGTGCTGTGGGATCCGTCTGTCCCATACCTTGTTGAAGAAGTGGGTGCTTTGTTCTTGGTGCCCGTGTCTCTACTTATCTTTAGGATCTTTTTGCCTCTGAAGTCTGAACTTGTGCAGCCCTAGTCTGTATATTTTGCATTGAAATCTTCGCCTATGATATGTGGTAGTTTTGTGTTTTTAAGATTTCCCTAATTCATTGTCCGGTTGCGGTCTATTAGAGGAGAGATATAGAGCTATTACTTGGTATTTGATTTTTTCGACCTCTGTCTCTATTGCCGTGTATTCCAGCTCTTTCAGTTTCAAAATTTCTACTTGCCTAGCGCATATGGAGTTCTTTATATAAATTCCACCCCTCTGCCGTCTTTTTGGTCTTTTCTGTATAGCGTGTATTCCGCAATCCCGCAATTTTGATGGAACAGCTTTGAAATGCGTCTCCGGGATTAACGCCATGTGGATCGTATGTTCCGATAGAAACAGCGACGACATCCCAAATTGCAAACTACATAAATTGATAATAAAATTGAAAAAATATTAGACTTAGTCCAATTGACAAAAAGAAGGAGCCCTATTTGTATATGCAATAACACAAGAAGGTACAGGATGTCCCATTTAAAAAATTTATTTTTGTCAAAATTATGAACTGTTGAAGTATTTTTTTTCCTTCAGATTTCTATTATCTAAAAAAAAATCGTTCAACTTTGGCAATTTCATCCTTTTTATTGACAATCACCGCTCAAAATAGGATGGATCATCGCCCAGAGTATGCAGAATTTTGATGTTACAATATTCGAGGTTATAACATCTAAAACCTTCAAGAAATTCTGACCAAACTGGAATTACCTTAAAATTTATCAAATCTAAACACGATTTAAAAAAATTGCATTTACAGTCCGCGCACCAACTTACAGTATGCGCTGAACGAATAAATATCGTTCTGTGTCGGCACCTACATACATATACATTGATTCACACGTATATACTGTTTGCAAAACGAATGTATACACAAGTTATGTGACTGACCTAGCCACAACGTTTCTTCGCAGGATAGAATTTATTGTTGTCGCCTTTTAATTGATACGTCACTTTGTGAATGCATGATTTTATCCGCAACTTCAACACCAACCGGACATTAACTATAATAATGCATAATGTATAATGTGCGTATACTAAGGTAAGTTAATTCTTGCGGAATTTCTGTTTTATTGACCGCTTTAACACGAGACCACAAAGACCACAAATAACAAACCGCATTGACTAGACAGGATATGCCATACAGAGAAGAATAAACTATTTTTTATAATTAAATAATGAGAATTGCGTGTGCGTCGTGTGACGTAAAATAGAATTTGAAGAATCGAAAAGGTTTTAAAACCATACCAAACTTGTTGCAACTGAAAAACTTTCTTTAGCTGACTTTTTGGAGGCTTAGGGTCTTCTCCGCCCAAGGGGAAATGATGTTTTGGAAATATGTGGCACTACTGTAAAATCCTTAACCACGTATATTATTATTGAGATTAATAAACAGAATATTTCCACCTTCCACCTTCATACTGATTATACAAGCCTTTTCAACAACTCGCTTTATTTTCAGCTAATTGTAAACGTACAATTACTATATTCTTAAACTACAATAATATCTTCTTAACTATTTATCGAAGTGTTTTAATTAGCCATCCAAGCACTAATTATTAGTTTATATTCATCATCATTAGGTCTTCAGTCCTGGAACTGGTTAGACGCGTACCATCATTGTTTCCTATTCCTAACTAACCTACAGATTTCCCTGAAATTTGCACAGTCTGCATCTATCACTATCTGATCTAGGTCTACATCCACCTCCTTTCTCCTACCTCTGCTTGTCATATATCCTATACTTTTCCTCAAAAATGCCTTAGAACGTATTCTACCCTTCTCTTTCTCTTATTTTTTTCCAAAGATATCCTTGTTCCTCTACTGTTTCTATAACCTATTTGTTATTACCTTTGTCTGTCCATCCTCATACATCTGAAGCACGGTATTTTGAAGGCTGCTACTGTTCTTCTGTCTGCTTGTCAGACTGCCCGTATTTCATAGACATACTCTCTGTGCTGTGCTCCACACATATGCTTTCAACAACTTCTTGTTCTATGTTTGTTGTCTATCATCATAGGCGCTATTCTTTTCTGTTGGATGTAGTTCGGTCCTCTTCTATTGTTTTACAATTATATACCCTATTTCTCCGACCTTCAGTGGTCGTGAAGGGGGGTAAGCAGCCTGTGGCTGCCAAGCATTTACCGATTTAATATTTTTTCAATACAGTCAACATTAGTTGTAGATATTTTACAACCAACACCTGTAGTTGTTTATAATAATCATCAGATTTATCCGCGCTTCTTTTTTCGTCATTAGGTGTTCCGTCTTAAAACTGTTTGGACACGTACTTGCACTTATTTATTTTCTGAACTAGCCTACATAGTTCCCTGAAATTCTCACACAGCATGTATACAGCTCGGTTCCCCTTCTATTGTTTTTTAATTTTATGCCCTATTTCACCGAAATTCGGTGAATGGGGTTAAGCAGCCTCTGGCTACGAGGATCCCCTAACACTTAGACATTTGCCGAAATAATAGTTTTCCCATAAATCCTTTCATACAATTACCAATATTCGAGAATATTGACCTCCCAATACTCGCAGTTGCTTATAATAATCATCATGTTTAAGTGCAGTTACTTTCTTCGTCATTAATTTATCCATCTTGGGACTGATTAAATGCGTACCTCCATTGATTTCTATTCTGAGCTAGCCTACACATCTCCCTGAAACTCCCACAGCCTACATCTTTCACTATCTGGGTGCAGAATCTAACCTAGGACTACCTCTACTTCTCTTTTTTCCTATCTCTGCTTCTAATATATACCACACTATTCCCTCATGCCGTAGTATGTGATAAACTCGAATTCTTATCACTCAATTTAGCGACTCCATAGGCTCGTATTTCACCATATTTGAGTTGTGCTTAATTAAATAAAAAAGCTTTACAATAAATCGATTTAATAGTGGACTGTATGTTTATTAAAAAGATCGAATAAATTGAATATAAACATTACCGTGCAACATAACACATGTGCATCGATAAAATGAATTTATAATACAAATTTGAATGTGAGAGCAATATAACCACGACCGCCGTTATCATAAAGAACGTGCTAATACGAGCATGGTCAAACCGCAACTGCTTTGTTCTTCGCGCAAGCAACCCCTTCTTCTTTCAACAATGTAAGGATGGTTGCCCGTCGCTACCATAAACTGCCCGCGAGCACCAAATCACTCACTTCACAATAACTAGCATAACACTTACAAAAACTCAAATAATAAAGTCAAAGATACAAGCAAAAGCGTATGCAACATTCGAATCTTAAAAAATAAAACTAAAGATAATAATCCTCATAATAACCCTTAAAAAATTATTAACATAAAAAATATCTACTCAGACCAAACTAATTACTAAGTATCCGATTCAATAGGAAGAATCGAAATTTTAGACACTGAAGTGACAAAAGTGCCATTTTTAGTTTTTAAGTGAACAACTCTAACTTTATTGTCTTTACCTGGTATAACCTTAATTATACGTGCTATTGCCCACTCTAATGGCGGTAACTTATCATTTTTAATAAGAACTAACATACCTTCTTTTACATTAGGCATAACCTTTTTCCATTTTGGTCTGTTTTGCAACTGGCCTAAATAGTCCCTAGACCAAGCCTTCCAGAAACTATATTGTAATTGCGTACAAAGTTTCCAAAATTTAAGTTTGTTTATTGGCACATCTGAAACATTACCTTCTGGAATACAAGCTAAAGATCCACCAATTAAAAAATGGCTTGGCGTTAAACAAGACAAGTCTGACGGATCTTCAGTAAGGGCACACAATGGCCTTGAGTTCAACATGGCTTCTATTTGAATACAGACCGTGTTAAATTCCTCATAAGTCAAATTAGTCAGTCCAATTACTCTTTTTAAATGATATTTGAACCCCTTTATGTTACTCTCCCACAACCCCCCAAAGTTTGGGCTATATGGTGGGATAAAAGACCACTTTATACGAAATTCCCCTATATAATTTTGAAACTGCTGATTAGTTTTTAAACAACTGTATAATTTCCTCAACTCATTATCAGCTCCTTTGAATGTGCTCCCGTTGTCACTAAAAATCATTCGCGGTACACCTCTCCTACTTACGAACCTCTTTAAAGCATTTATAAATGTCTCAGTTTTCAAATCTGACACTACTTCTAAATGAATTGCTTTTGTTACAAAATAAACAAAAACTGCTACATAACCCTTTGTAAGAATCACTCTTCTGACTCTTGATTGCTTAATATAGAAGTGTCCAGCAAAATCCACCCCAACTTTCTCAAACGGCCGAGCTATGTTCACTCGATCGTACGGCAAACTGCCCATTAGCTGCTTAGAAGCTTCAGACTTTAACTTCCAACAAATTAAACATTTAGCAATAGCACTCTTAATTTCTCTAGTAGCATTTAATATCCAATATTGCTGTCTCAAAACTGACAATGTTAACTTTACACCGGCATGCAACAACCGTAAATGTTCGTTGTTTATAATAATTTTTGTTATAAAACTTTTAGTAGGTAAAATTATTGGAAATTATGTTGATACGAAAGTGCACTGTTATGCAGCCTCCCTCCTACACGCAACAATCCTTGCGAATCTAAAACGGATTCAGTGATAATAATTTCGAATTACAAGATTTACCTGCTTTAATTTCTGCAATCTCTTTTGTAAAATACTCCGTTTGTACTTGTTTTAATATAATCGTACGCGTAATCATCTATCTCTTGTATTGTTAAATTACTAGTTTTTTTGTTAGCTTTATTCCTACAATTGTAAATAAAACGCAAACAATATGCCAAAACTCTTTTCTTTTCATAAAATTTGAAAACTTTTCGAATAATACTAATTTATCTTTACTCTGGACTACAACATTCACTACGGGCTTCATTTCTAGCAACATTTCACTAAACTCGGACGGCCGAAGGTATTTGTCAACTGTACAATCAAGTGTCCCTAAAAATTCAGGACCCTTCCACCACAAGATACAATTTTCTATATTGCGTGGCAAAACTCCTCTCGAAACAAGATCAGCAGGATTTTCATTAGAACGGATATAACACCACATAAATTCGGACGTTAATTCCTGAATCAATTTAATTCTATTGGCGACATAAGTATTAAGTTTCCAATATTCTATTTTCAACCATGCTAATACAATTTTTGAATCGCAAAACAAAAAAACCTTTTGTATTTTATCCTTCAGCATACCAAAAATTCGATTTATTAATCTTGCTAATATCAATGCCCCTTTTAATTCTAACCGCGGAATGCTTGTTTTATTTTTCAACGAATTTATTTTTGATTTGGAAGCTAACAATTTTATTTCCACTGTATTACTGACCGTAACTACTCGTACATAAACACAAGCACCTTGTGCAATTTGCGAAGCGTCACAAAATCCAACAAGTTCAATGGAAACAGCTTCGGAAAAATTTAAATATCTATTAATTTTAATTGCTGGCATGCACCTTAATCCCTGTGAAAAAGATTCCCATTCCTCTTTCAATTTATCAGGTAATTCTGTGTCCCAATCCAGACCTGCAGCCCATATTTTTTGCATCAATAATTTTGCCACAGTAATAACTGGAGCCAAAAAGCCAAAAGGATCAAATAACCTGGCAATAAAGCCCAAAACAAATCTTTTGTTGCATGTTGCAGGAACGGTTTTCATTCCACAACTCATTATAAATTGATCCGTATTTACATCAAACGATAGACCTAGGGTTTTAAAATACTCCCTTTTCATTAGTAATATTTGTTTCTTCAAAATGTTGAAGTTGTCGTGGAATATTTCGTACTAATTCCACATGGTTGGAACACCATTTATGTAATTCAAATTTAGCTAAACCCAGTAATTTTATAAGTTCAGCTTGAGCTTGCAACAAACTTTCCTTATGATCTGCACCAAAAAGGCAGTCATCAACATAAGTATTAAAACGCAAAATAAACGAAGCTAAGGGAAATTCTGTTTCTCCCTCAATAGCTAATTGTAATAAACATCTCGATGCTAAATGAGGACTGGATTTCAAGCCGAAAGGCAACCGTTTAAACTGCATAACCTGCAGCGGTTGATTTCTACTCTCCCTCCAAAGTAAATTTAAAAGTTTTCTGTGTGCGGGTTCTATCGAAATTTGCAAATACATCTGTTTTATATCCGCCATACAGACGTATCTATAAGTACGGAATAAAAGCAAAATGTCAAATAATTCAGGCTGAACAATATCTCCATTGCACAAAATACTGTTCAAAGAAACACCAGTTTTTGTAGTGGCACTACCGTCCATTACAATTCTAAGTTTCGTCGTAATTTTGTCATCTCTTACTACACCATGATAAGGCAAAAAATACCAATTCTCATTATGTAATGTAAAGGGATCAACTTCCACACTTTCTATAAATCCTCTACTTAGAAATTCCTTAATAAATTGCGAAAATTTTAAATATAAACTTTCATTTGCTACAAATCGTTTTTCTAAGTTTTCAAAGCGTTTGAGTGCCATGGAAGCCGAATCTCCCAATTGGAACTCTTCTAAATTTACTTTTAAAGGTAAATCGACTTGGAACCGCCCGTCAACTCTTGTAAATTTATTTACAAAACACTGTTCTGCTATTTCATTTTCTGTCAGCGATTCTTGGTCATTTTTAATAAAAACATTTTCGGTTTCCCAAAACTTTTCCATTAACTGATTTAAATTTTCATCAGCATCAATTACTGCACTATGTAACGACACTGCGTGCAAACTAGCACCACATCTTACTTTTGTAGTGAATGGCACTGTTCCACTCACAAAGTAACCAAAATAAGAATTCTGAAAATTAGGCTGATCTATACCCATTTTTATATTTTGCGGAAGCAAAACCGAGAAAAAAATATCTGCTCCTAAAAGAATGTCTACCTCAGCTGACTCGAAAAATTTGTCATCAGCCAACGGCAAACCCCTTGGCAATTTAAAACTGCTGAAATCAAAACTTAGTTGAGGCAATTCAACTGTAATTTTCGGAATAACCCCGAAATCATGAGAAATTTCATAATTCCTATATCTCGAACGAATCGACAAGTCGATCCATTCTGAACACTCTGTCGAATTATCACAAATACCAGAAATTTGAGTTAATTTCTTTGTACGACAAGTGTCTAATCCCAATTTGTCACGCAATTTAACTGTAACAAAACTAGTCTGTGAGCCTGAATCTAACAAGGCTCGTGCCGAAAGTAATTCACCTTCAGCGTTTTTTACTAATATTGATGCCGTAGGCAATAAAACAAATTCTGAAATAGTAGACTTTACTGTAGTTATCCCCTGAGCAGCTACCACATTATCTACCGCATTTAACTGAACATCCTTATGCAAATATGTGTGATGCTCCTTGGATTGGCATATGAAACATTTGAGATCAACAGAACACGGTTGACCCACATGTACATTTAAACATATTTTACACACTTTGTTTTCCGAAATACACTTTTCTCTTTCCTGCATGCTTGCATTTTTAAATTGATCACACCTAAAAATTGGATGACCTCCATGCTTGCAAAATTTACAATTTACTGAGTTTGAATTCACTCTTTGTCTGCCTTTCTCAATTTTTTGCTTAAAAGATTTACCAGAATTCGGTATAGCAGTAATAGTGTTAGTTACAGGTTTAAAATGTGTTTGCTTATTAATTGTTTTACTGTTATTTTGAAGTTTGGAACTCGATTTAGTTAATTCCGAATTCAAAGCCCTCCTGTCCAAAAATTCTAAAAGTTCTTCCAAATTAGCCCTAGAATTAGGTTTTCTCTCATTTTGATAAGCTCGATTGCTATAAATGTCTAGCTTGGAAAGTATAAGATGAACTATCATAGCATCCCAAATTGTTTCCCCTAAATTTTTTAGATAAGCTACAGTTTGCCTTATTCTGGCTACAAATTCCCGTAACATACCCGAGTCATTACAATTTGCAATTGATAATTCCATTAAATCTTTGATATGACAATCAATAATCAAATAATCATCCTTATACCTTTTTTGCAAAATATTCAGTGCCGTAGTATAAGAATTATTTTCCACGGGCAACGCAGAAATTAACCGCAATGGCTCATCCCTTAGATGTTTGCGTAAATACATTAGTCTTTCGATATTTTCCAAATTTGGATTTTTATCAATAAGAGTTATGAAAAGCTCAAAAAACGATTTAAAACCTTGAATTTGCCCCGAAAATATAGGTAATTGTAAGGCTTCCAATTTAATATTTCCTTTGACAACATTATTTGTGCCATCACTAGAAGATCCCTCAGACCTGCCCTGCAATTTTAACAATCTTTTAAACTTAGCGTAAGTCGTTGTATACAATTTTTCAACCACCTCTGTTTCATCAAAATTATCTTCTACTTCAAATTCTTGCAACTGACAACAAACATGCATAAATTCATCAAAACTACTTTTAATAAGCTCGAATTTAATATTTATTTCTTCAAAATCTAATTCCGCAATAGACATCGCTTCTGCCTCCAGGACGTAAAAATTCGCCCTAGTTATGTTGTTCTTCAAAAATGAACGTTCACCTAACAAAGTCTTTCTACCCTTTGTCATGATGATAAATATAAATTTTTCACTCACACAATTTTTGCAATGAGTAACCTAACGTTTCTTGCTACCAGTATATAATAAGTAAATATACTTGCAGTTCGACAAAACCCAACTATTAGTATTTCTGCATAAAACGGAAATTCCAGAACCAACACATTAAAATATAATTGCTAGTTTGGCCTACCTTTCTTATCTCCAGGCGAATACAGCTGTATACTATACCAAGGTCTCTGCTCGCTTTCAATATAACGATGTGCAGGTGCCTTCTAAATTCTTGCATACACAATTCAAATTAAAACGTTTGCTTCACTGATATGACCGTTTGGAATTAATCAGTAAAACTTTATACAAATTTGTAAAGATATGACCATCTGGAATTAAATCAATACAAATTCGCACTGCACAATTTTTAATTTAAAAACACTTAAAATTCTTTCAAATAATATTTTGAATGTTCAATCGGATTGTTTATAATATGGCGAAAATTAATACCACATTCGACTTTAAACAATCATTTAAAAACACGTAAATAATTCACTACGCATCCGGCTCGAAGGACCAATAAATATGATAAACACGAATTCTTATCACTCAATTTAGCGACTCCATAGGCTCGTATTTCACCATATTTGAGTTGTGCTTAATTAAATAAAAAAGCTTTACAATAAATCGATTTAATAGTGGACTGTATGTTTATTAAAAAGATCGAATAAATTGAATATAAACATTACCGTGCAACATAACACATGTGCATCGATAAAATGAATTTATAATACAAATTTGAATGTGAGAGCAATATAACCACGACCGCCGTTATCATAAAGAACGTGCTAATACGAGCATGGTCAAACCGCAACTGCTTTGTTCTTCGCGCAAGCAACCCCTTCTTCTTTCAACAATGTAAAGATGGTTGCCCGTCGCTACCAGTATGTGGTCCATCATTCTATCTCTTCTGTTTTTTACCGTTTTCCACATATTTCTTTCTTCCCCTGCCATTTTTAATACCTCTTCGTTTTTAACTTTGTCTGTCCATGATATCTTCAACATTCGTCTGTAGCACCACATTTCAAAGGCTTTTACTTTTTTCTTGTCCGCTTCTCCTACTGTCCAGGCTTCACAGCCGTATAGTACTGTGCTCCATACATATGTTTTAAGCAATCTTTTCCTTGTTTCTATGTTTGTTGTCTTTGAACATAGTAGTTGCTTTTTCTTGTTAAATGTATCACGACCTTGTGCCAATCTTTTTTTTATATCTTTTGAGGTTTTTCCATCTTGCGTTATTTAGCTTCCTAGGTAGCAGAAATCCTTAACCTCTTGTAAGTTCGTGTTACATATTTGTATTCTTGTTTTCGATTTATTTTCCCCTCCTTTGCATACTAGTACTTTAGTTTTAGTTTTGTTAAATTGCATACCGTATCTCCCTGTTACAACCGTTTCCATTTCATTAACAGCAGCTTTTAACTTTACCTTGCTAGATGCTACTACCGCTATATCATCTGCAAATCTAAGCATATCAATTTTTTTGTCCCTGTATAGTAATTCCAAATGTCTTCCTGCATTTGACATATTCATTGCCTCTTCAATGTACAAGTTAAAAATTAATGGGGATAGGGCACATACCTGTCTCACCCCTTTCCTAATGTTTACTTCTCTACGTTCCTGCTCCAATTCTATTACTGATGTTTGCTCTTTGTATAAGCTATGTACTATTCGTCTATCCCTATAACTCATTCCAATCTTTTTGAGTCTTTCGAACATTTTTTTCCATTTTACATTGTCGAATGCTTTTTCCAGAGCTACAAACCCTATATACAAGCTTTCCCCTTTTTCTTTTGTTTTCTCCATCATCTCTCTCAGAGCTAAAATAGCCTCCCGTGTTCCCCTGTTTCGCCTAAACCCAAATTGGTCTTTTCCTAGTATTCTTCAGCCCGTTTTTCCATTCGCCTTTGTACAATTCTAGTTAATATTTTTAACACGTGTGCTGTCAAACTTATTATTCGAAAATTTTTACATCTGTCCGCGCCTTTCTTTTTTGGTATAGTTACTATGATATTAACGTTTGAAATTTTTGGGTATCTCTCCTGTCTCATACATATAGCTTACAAGTTGGAAGAGACGTTCTGTTACTGCTTGTCCAGCGGCTTTTAGAGTTTCTGCTTGCACCTTATCTGTACCCGGCGCCTTACCAATTTTCAGAGTCTTTAATGCTAATTCAAATTCATCTCTAAGTATAGGATATCCCAAGTCATCATCTTCAATGTCCGATTCATGTTCTAATGCAGTTCGTTCATCTCCTGCATATATATTCCCTATATATTCCTGCCATCTACTCACTTTCTCTACATTTTCTATAGTGACGTTTCCTCCCGCGTCCCTTATATTTTTGCTATACAGTTTTATATCCTTAAAATTGATTTTAATTAGTTTGTATGCTTCATCTTGTAACGTGCAATTTTTAATAGTTTAACATTTTACTCTATACTCAATTCGTAAATGCATTTCTGCAACTACTATCTCTATGTTTTATATTTATTAACTCGTGTGTAGTAATTTAAAAATAGATTTATTGAAGGTTGATTTTCCATTAATAAATAAATTGCATCGTTCTTGGCTTGCCGTCGTATAAATTTTGTTCCTTATGTGGATATACAAGTTTAGATAAGAGTCGATAAGAGGTTATTGTAATAGCAACGAGTTGAATATAAACAGATTAGAGAGTAGTGTTATTTTGTGCTTCGTTCCTATATATGATATTACGTTAAAAATACTGTTTCCTTGTTGCTTTACTAATTGTTTTTAGTTGTTTTTCTTGTGAAATAAAAGTTGTATATTAACTGTACAGAGCGTAGTGCTAATTCCGATTGAAATAGTATGTATTATAGGCAAACGTGTTTGGTCGACGCACGTGTGTTTTAAGGACATTTGACGGACGGTTTTTATTGCTTACGCGTGGCTTACTATTTGTTTTCGGTTGAGTTCATACTTTGGATTATCCCAAATACTGTGGATACTGTCGTTTCTGAAGTTTCTAACAACAAAAAATCTAGAATAGATCTTTGCTTGTGCAAGTTTCGTGTTTGTAAAATATAATAGATTACCGGTTTACTAAGGTATTGGCTGTAGTTTCTCACTGCTTATTGGGATGTTTATGAAAATAATATACATCTGGTCCCAGTTGAAATCAAACTAGTGCTACAGAATATTTCGAAATTATTGTCTTAGGAAATAGAATTACCAAGAAATTTATCAAGGCTACATAGTTCCGACGCATGATAATGTCTGCTGCTAACACCAGTGAAATACGTAGGTGTGATTAGTGTAACGTGTGAGAAGTTCCATCAACACCCTCACAGTCAAGGGTGAAGTGCTTCGTTAGTGCAGGACATCGTTGAATCTCACACTTCCGTTGCAAGGAGGCGTTGCTGAAGGACTTTTGTAAGTTGAATTATTTCCTACTGATTATTACGTTAAATATCTATCCGTTGTTCTACCATATCTTTGTGTTTCTGATACCTTTTACAATAGACTTGCATGCTATTTTAAAACATAAAAAAAAAGAAAGAAAGAAAGATCAATACTACTAAATTACTCATACCAATTGTGTCTTACCTATTTATTTACTGAATTACTCATATCAATTGTGTCTTACCTATTTATTTTTTTTAACATTTTGTCTGATTTATGTTTAATTGGTGTGTGAGGAAACGTTTCTGCTACTCCCCAATATTACCTCACTTTGTACTAAAAATTTTTGTATTGCTTTTACCGTTGTTATATTATATAGATTATCGAAAAATTTTCTTTTTTTTTACATTCTACAAAGTACTGATTAATTTAGACTTTTCATTGCTGCTATGTTTTTTCTTTATTTCAGGTTTGCAGGACTAATCTTTTTTATTGCAGGTTTACTATTCTAATTTCTTTTATTGCAGGTACTGATACTAACTCCCTACCGCCGCATCCATCATAGGTCAGTCTGCTTTCTACAACCCCCCCTTCTCTCCGATTGAGCCGGGTCATTTCTTGTTTTTCTTTGTGTTACGTACGGCCACGAGCCAACGTAACATAAATTTGACGAACTAACGTGGCTGCCCCGATAATAACGTCACATAGATTTTTGGCGCCCAACGTGGAGGCCACGACAAACAAACGTAACAGAGTTTTTGGCGCCCAACGTGGGGCTCGACAATTTTTTTTTGAGGGGCTCGATTTTTTTTTGTTTGGCTCGATTTTTTTGATTTGCTCTCGATTTTTTTGATTTGCTCTCGATTTTTTTGGTTTGCTCTTGACTTTTTTTAAATTTTTTTATGACCTTGATTTTTTGGCATTAATTTTTTTTCTGGTGTATCGGCTCGACTTTCTTTTCTGCATATATTGGCTGGCTCTAATTTTTTTTGTGGTGTAGTCTTGATTTTTTTTTCTTCCTTCGCTATATAGAAATTCCTTGATTCTAATTTTTTTTTTTTTGTAAATTATCAGAGTTGTGTTTTCGCTGGTAATTTGGTTCTGGAAAACACTGGCGCCCAAGTTTTCTGTACACCACCTTTTTTTTCTTTTCTTGACGTCACTTTCGCTACCTCACTTAAATACAATCCTAATGTCCCCGATCTAGATCTGTTGTCCTTTTGGCGACGCAAACGCCACAATTTTCGTCCGGAATCCACTCGTCTCCCTACGTTATACGATTCCCTCAACTCATTAGCTTTATCTGTGATATTTGACATATTTCGTAGTATTGTGTGATGACTTTTATTTTGTTCTTCTACTCTTTCCGGGTTTTCTTCCATTCCACATTCCTGTCCATTTTTTTTCCTGACTGGTTTTCGTTGCGGTTAGTTGATGTACTGACTTTGATCACTCGTTGTATCTGCTCCTGTGGTAGTTGCTCTTTAGGCCTACTTTCTGTCCTTTAGGAATCACGACTTAGTCGACTTTTGGGTCTATTAGCAGATTACTTTTCTTATCTGGTTGTATTATACGACTTTTTTTTCCCTTCTTGATACCACAGTTGAAGCCTTTCGTTACTTTTCCCAGTTTTCCGTTTGTCGTTCCCTAGCTTGCTTGAGGCTTGACACTTGTGTCTTATGTTGGCTATTGCTGTTGGTTTCCTTCCTCGCTACTTTTCTTTTCTTTTGGTTTCTGCGCGCACGAAATCAATTTCTTGAGGTTGGAAACTGTGCTGTTTCTTTTCTAAAGAGACATCCGTCCTTTGACGAATTAATTGGCAGCGTTTATGCCTTTACACCTTGGTCCTCTTCGATTGCTACTACTTACCTATCTTTCCCTGTGGATTTCTTTACTCTTAGTTTTGTCCGACATTTTGGTCTTTTGAGCCGGAAATTTTTTTTTTGTGTGTTGGTTCTGATTGGATTGGTATAGTTTTTCGTTTTCCTTGTCGAGTCCGTTTGTTGTTTCGTATTCCTATTCATATTTTTGTAGCTAACCCACCCCGTGACTTTTTCTTTTGGCTAGTTCTACCATTTGTTCACTATTTGACTAGTATAGTCGCTTTCTACACCCATTCCTTGAGGTAGGCTTCCGATCTATTTTTTTTCCTTTAGGAATTTCGACTTGGTCGCTTTTGTAGGTCTGTTAGCCATACTCTGCTTGAGTAATCGTTTCATACGAATCTGTGTTACCTCAGTTGGAAGTATTCTAAATGGTGTACTAGCTTGCCTTTGTCCTTTGCTTTGTCTTGGTTCTTTTTTTGCTGCACACTTGAGGGTGACAGTTTTGCTACGAGTTTTCTTCCTCGTTCTTTTTCTTTCCTCTTGGTTTCTCCGCGGGAAGCCAAAACTTTTCTTCGAGGTGGAGAACAGAAATGTCCCTTTTGGGGACATCCGTCTTTTGACGATTTTGAAAGTAGCTATAACCGTTAAGCCTCAGTGGGTGTTTACTTGATGCCTTCTCTACCTATTCGGTCGTTGTTGGTTACGATAGATAACTTTGTCTTCTTTTGAAAAAAAAGTGTTCTTTTTCTTATACTGGTGTTGGTCCTTCGAACCGGATAAAAATAATTTAATTTTTTTTGTTTGGTTCCTTGTCTGTCTTTTTTCTTTTTTTCTTTCACCCCGACGTCTTTATTTTGCTAGGGGGGAATTTGTAACGTGCAATTTTTAATAGTTTAACATTTTACTCTATACTCAATTCGTAAATGCATTTCTGCAACTACTATCTCTATGTTTTATATTTATTAACTCGTGTGTAGTAATTTAAAAATAGATTTATTGAAGGTTGATTTTCCATTAATAAATAAATTGCATCGTTCTTGGCTTGCCGTCGTATAAATTTTGTTCCTTATGTGGATATACACGTTTAGATAAGAGTCGATAAGAGGTTATTGTAATAGCAACGAGTTGAATATAAACAGATTAGAGAGGCGTGTTATTTTGTTCTTCGTTCCTATATATTCATTGTGGTTTTAGTTAAGTTTCTTTTGAAATAAAAGTAGTGTTATTTTGTGCTTCGTTCCTATATATGATATTACGTTAAAAATACTGTTTCCTTGTTGGTTTACTAATTGTTTTTAGTTGTTTTTCTTGTGAAATGAAAGTTGTATATTAACTGTACAGAGCGTAGTGCTAATTCCGATTGAAATAGTGTGTTTTATAGGCGAACGTGTTTGGTCGACGCACGTGTGTTTTAAGGACATTTGACGGACGGTTTTTATTGCTTACGCGTGGCTTACTATTTGTTTTCGGTTGAGTTCATACTTTGGATTATCCCAAATACTGTGGATACTGTCGTTTCTGAAGTTTCTAACAAAAAAAAATCTAGAATAGATCTTTGCTTGTGCAAGTTTCGTGTTTGTGAAATATAATAGATTACCGGTTTACTAAGGTATTGGCTGTAGTTTCTCACTGCTTATTGGGATGTTTATGAAAATAATATACATCTGGTCCCAGTTGAAATCAAACTAGTGCTACAGAATATTTCAAAATTATTGTCTTAGGAAATAGAATTACCAAGAAATTTATCAACTACATAGTTCCGACGCGTGATAATGTCTGCTGCTAACACCAGTGAAATACGTAGGTGTGATTAGTGTAACGTGTGAGAAGTTCCATCAACACCCTCACAGTCAAGGGTGAAGTGCTTCGTTAGTGCAGGACATCGTTGAATCTCACACTTCCGTTGCAAGGAGGCGTTGCTGAAGGACTTTTGTAAGTTGAATTATTTCCTACTGATTATTACGTTAAATATCTATCCGTTGCTTTACCATATCTTTGTGTTTCTGATACCTTTTACAATAGACTTGCATGCTATTTTAAAACATAAAAAAAAAGAAAGAAAGAAAAATCAATACTACTAAATTACTCATACCAATTGTGTCTTACCTATTTATTTACTGAATTACTCATATCAATTGTGTCTTACCTATTTATTTTTTTTAACATTTTGTCTGATTTATGTTTAATTGGTGTGTGAGGAAACGTTTCTGCTACTCCCCAATATTACCTCACTTTGTACTAAAAATTTTTGTATTGCTTTTACCGTTGTTATATTATATAGATTATCGAAAAATTTTCTTTTTTTTTACATTCTACAAAGTACTGATTAATTTAGACTTTTCATTGCTGCTATGTTTTTTCTTTATTTCAGGTTTGCAGGACTAATCTTTTTTATTGCAGGTTTACTATTCTAATTTCTTTATTGCAGGTACTGATACTAGCTCCCTACCGCCGCATCCATCATAGGTCAGTCTGCTTTCTACAACCCCCCCTACTCTCCGATTGAGCCGGGTCATTTCTTGTTTTTCTTTGTGTTACGTACGGCCACGAGCCAACGTAACATAAATTTGACGAACCAACGTGGCTGCCCCGATAATAACGTCACATAGATTTTTGGCGCCCAACGTGGCGGCCACGACAAGAAAACTTAACAATCTGTCTTACCTACTTCGATCTTAGTTTGTACCTCTTTGCACTTTTCATCAATCCATTGTTCTTTAGCTTTCTTGCATTTGCTAATAATTTCCCATTTTATGGCTTTGTATCTCTGTTTTCCTGTTTCGTCTGATTTATTTTTGTTTTTCCGTCATTCTTCTATTAAATTCAGAATATTCTTTGTTGTCCATGGTTTCTTATTTTCTTTTTGTGTATACCCCAGAATGTCTCTGGCCGCCATGTCTAGGCTGGATTTAATGTTATTCCATTCTGTTTCTACTTCCTTAGTATCAGATATTTTTCCGATATCTTTGAGCAATTTATTTGACTTTTTTTCGAACCTTTCTTGAATATCTTTATCTTTTAGTTTCTCTAAGTCCAAGTGCCTTTTTCCGTTTTTTTTTTCAAATTTTTTAATTTAAGTGCGGCCTTTATAATTACGATGTTGTGGTCAGTGTCTATATCTGCTTCTGGGTAGCTTCTACAGTCGTTTACTTGATTCTTAAACCGTTGCCTAACAATAATGTAATCTATTTGATATCTTCCTATATCTCCTGGCATCTTCCACGTATATCGTCTTCTAGCATGATGTTGAAATAATTTGTTTGTGATGATTAAATTGTTCTTGTCGCAAAATTCTACCGACCTATTTCCTCTGTCGTTTCTCGTGCCTAAACCAAATAGACCTACTACCACTCCTTCCCTACCCTCACTTACCACTGCATTAAAATCCCCCGTAATTATTAAATTTTCATGTCCTTTTACGTGTCTTAATATGTCTTTGATATCTTTGTAGATCACTTCTACCTCTTCGTCACTGTAGCTAGAGGTGGGCATGTATACTTGTATTATTACTGTGTTTACCGGTTTAGATTCTAATCTAACCATGAGTACTCTTTTATTCTTTTGTAAGTAATTTTCTACACAGTATTCTATCTTTTTCCGCATAACTATCCCCACACTCAAATTTCCTTCCTCTGCTCCTGTATGAATTACCCTGGGGTCTCCACTCCAAAAATCTTCCGCCTCTGACCACCGAACTTCGCTGATCCCTACTATGTCTAGTGATAACCTATTCATTTCGATTTTTAGGTTTTCTAGCTTACCTACTGGTTTCATACTTCTAACATTCCACGCTCCGACTCTCAAAATGTTCCCGACTCTTATTCTTAACTTTCCGATCGCATACTCCGAAGTAATCCCCTTCCGGAGATCCGAATGGGGGACTATTTTAACTCCGGAATCTTTTACCCCAGAGAATGCCATCATCTTTAATAACAATTTAAGTGCACCGTGTACTTTGGAGGTAATGTGGTGGTTTCCTGTTGCTTTCCACATCGCGGTAGTGTGTCTTAGACTGTCATACCGACCCCTATGGTCACTGCCAATGTAAGTACCGAAAGAACCGCTGCCCTATTTCGGGGACCTGTCTTAGTCTGGTTCCTCACTAACGACCCTACTACTTTGGTTGGACCTGTAGTTTGTGTTTTTAGCTCATTAGAACACGCAAGCCATTTCACCTGTTCTAGTAATCTAGAACTTCGGCAAGGTGCAGGTCCATTCGAAATGGTAGTTTATATTATCAGTACAATAATATATCTTAACAGTAATTTATATCACATCTTTCAAAGCATTAAGCTGGACCATATTGTAACCAAAGCTTCAATCAGATCTAAACTCCAATATATACGACGGCATATACACGACTTGTCATAGACACTGTCTCTAGTATTAAACAACTACGACCTCAAGAAAACGAATTTGAGTACCTGACCACGCTCATTGAAAAGTGCCTAACTTCTACCTATTTTGTCTTCGACGGACAATTTTACAAACAAACTTCTGGCACACCAATAAGCTCACCTTTATCCTCCATTGTGGCCAATATATTCATGAAGTCCTTGGAATCCATGGCTTTAGAATCCACAGACCTTTAACCAAAAACTTGGCTCCGTTATGTAGATGACACTTTTGTAATTTGGCCCCATGGACATCAAACGCTCAATAATTTTCTAGATCACATAAACAATCAACATAAAGATAATAAGTCCTCTATAGAAATTAGAACGAACTGAATTCTGTCATTCCTTGACATTCTGGTGGAGCGCTAATCCAACGGACGACTAGGTCATTCCGTAAATCGAAAACCCACACACACACACAGACAGATAGCTTGCATGCGTCGTCACATCATCATCCGTCACAAAAATCATCAGTAATCAACACTCTAGTCCACCGTGCAATTAAGATTTCACAACCAGAACATGTGTCTAATAAACTGACCCATCTAAAAAAACTAGTCTTATAAAAAACGGCTATCGCAACTCAGATATCGACAGAGTAATAAACCCGCATTAGCATCCTACACGAACTCCCAAACCACGCTGTAATCCCGACACACGATCTTTTACAATCGTTCCATATATACACAGAGCAACAGACCGAATTGGCAAAATTCTACGTAAACACAACATCATAACAATCTATAAGCCCACTAATAAAATTTTACAAATATTGCCAACTCCAAAAGATTCCGAAACCGTCTTAAAGCCCCAGGTGTATATAGTATACCTTGCAGCTGCGGTTTAGTATACATAGGAGAAACAGGACGGTCAGTACAGACTAGACTAAACGAGCATAAGCGATGCTTAAGAACAAGCCAGTTCAATCCCTCAGCGGTGGCCGAACACCAACATGAAACAGGTCATACCGTTAACTTTGACAAGACGAAACTAAATGCCAGAATTCTATTTTTCTCCAATAGAAATGTCAGAGAATCCGTTGAAATCACTAAAAGTTCTAATAATCTAAACAAAGACGATGGCTACTACCTTTCCCCCATTTGGAAAACAAGCCTATGTTTACAACAGCGGAACCGTTACGTTCACTGATCCGCTACGACACTCCTCTCTATTCATGATCACTCATGCATCAAGTTCTCGCCCTATATAAACCACCACTTTCGCTACTTTCACCAGTTACTTTGCCACAAAACACCTTTTGGCTTAAATGGGCTGATGAGTCTGCTAGTTCAGAAGTAACTTTACATACTCTTTACACTTTAACTTGTCTGCTTAATATTATCATTCTTATCTTTATTATTATTTTTATTGTATTACTTATTTTCTTTTCGTGTTTTGACACGGTCCCAATCCGCAATCATAAATATTTATAACACACAGTACTGTGCTCCACGCATATATTTTCAACAATTTTTTGTTTGTTTCTATGTTTGTTGTGTTCGAACATAACCGCTGCTGTTTCTTGTTAGATACAGCTCCGTCCCCTTTATAAATAAATACCCCATTTCACCGATATTCACTGGTATGAGAAGGGGGGTTAAGCAACCTGCCGCGATCAAAATCCGCCATTACTTAATCGTTCGTCAAGTTAATAGTTTTCTAATAAATCCTTTTGCACAATCAACATTAGTTGAGAATATTGCATAAACCAATACATCAGGTTTAAGTGCAATAATTTTTTTCGTCATTAGGTTTTCCGTCTTGAAACTGGTTGGACACGAACCGCCATTGATTACTTTTCTGAGTTAGCATGCACATTTTCCTGAAATTCCCACAGCCTAGATACAGCTCTGTTCCCCTTCATTGTTTTCTAAATATCTACCCTATTTCACCGATATTCAGTTAAGCAACCTGCGGCTACCAAAATCCCCCAACACCTAGACATTTGCCGAATTAGTAGTTATCCAATAAATTCTTTTGCACTTTCAACATTAGTTGAGAATATTGCAAAACCAGTACCTGTAGTTGTACAATTACTTTTTTTTTTCATTAGGCTTTCCGTCTTGGAACTGGTTGGACGCGTACCTCCATCGATTTTTCTTCTGAGCTAGCCTACATATTTTTCTGAAATTTCCACAGCCAAATCTTTGACTATCTGTGTGCAATAGTCTAACCTAGGTCTACGTTTACCTTTTTTTTCTATCTTCTAATCTATTCCGCACTATTCCTTTATGCCTTTGTAGGTGACATATCATCGAATCTCTCCTGTTTTTTACAGTTATCCACATATTTATTTTTTCCAAAATAATTGTTAGAACTTCTTTGTTCTTAACTTTTTCCATCCGTGCTATCTTCATCATACGTCTGAACATATTTCAAATCTTTTTCCTATCCGTTGCTCTTACTGTCCTATTTTTACAGCCGTACAGTGCTGCGCTCCACACATATGCTTTCAGCAATCTTTTCCTTGTTTCTATTTTGTTGTCTTTGAACATCCTAGTTGCTTTTTTTTGTTAAATACAGTACGATCTTGTGCTAATGTTTGTTTTATATCTTTTGTACTTCTTCCATCTTGCTTTATTTATCTTTCTACCTATTAGAAATCCATAACTTTTTGTAAGTTTCTGTTTCGTATTTGTATTTTGTTTTTGACTTGTTTTCTCCTTCTTTACTTCCAAGTACTTTATTTTTATATTTGTTAATTTTGATACAGTACCTCTCTGTTAGAACGATTTACATTTCATTAAAAGCTATATCATCTGCAAATCTAAGCATATCACAGTGTAAGGATGCAGCTTTAATTATTATAGAATTAACGTAAAATAGTTAAAAGCTTTTTCATTTTACTTTAGCGTAAAATCAATAATTTTAAGGGTATAATTCGAACGAAGTTGAAACATTAATTTAGTATCATTTAGCGTGTGTAAATTTATTTCTAGGGAATAACGTAATTTAAAAACATGAGGTTGGTAGAAAGAGATATTTTCCTGAATATATGAAGGTGTTTTTAAAACAAACTCGACGGTTACAAGCCCAGTATTATAACACGTTCAAATTAACAATTTATTTAAAAGGAGCGTTGTAAAAAAGCTCATAATAATATTTTCTACGAATGGAAGTGGACGTTAAAGCAAGCAGGGATCGATATAAAACAAGGACAAATTGTGTTTAGCATACAAAAGAGGGAGATGGAATTGTCAGGTGTTGGTTTGACATGGAAACGAACTAGAAAACAATGATAGATTCCAGACTATAGGTAGGAGTGAGATGGTGAATGTTTGTATAAGACATCAATCTAAAGGGAGATAAGAAATAAGGTAGGAAAGCTATAGTCAAGTTATTGAGGATGAACGAGAAAAAACGTATTACATCGTGTATTAATAAGAGTAAGACAGATGTAGGGCTATATTATTTATAAGTGGTAAATTGTTTCAAGGGCTGATTTAGCGTGCATTTGAGAAAAAGAGAAAGGTAATTGGACTCCGCAAGTAGAAGGGAGACGCGCAATAGTTTGAGATAAAGAGATGGTATATGTGATGGGGATGCATAAACGAAGTATGAGATAAAAAATGTTCGTATGTAAGATGGAGAGCGATGAGGCGAACAGGTATCACATGAGGGGCGTAATCTAACTAAAATTTGATGTCAGTTGAGGCTAGGTTCGAGGAATCAAAGTATCCGTTGTACAGTTGAAAGTTAGTTTTCGAAGTAGTTTGTGTTTTCGAGTGTCAAAATTTTAAGTTTTTGAAAGCCGTTGATGTTTGTTTACAAAAATTCAAGAAATAATTGAAGGCTAACTCGAGTGCTTTAAGAATTTTGATTTCGATTAAGAATTTATTTTGAGAAATGTTGCAACGGTTTTAAAATTTACCAAGAACGCTAGTTTATGTGGAGTGGTAAATTGTGAGAAAATTAAAGGATAGAGGGTATTTTCGTCTATATAAACAGAGAGGAGGCGAGAGGCTCTCTTCTTTTCTTTTCTTCGCTAGTTATCGACGTAAATATAAATAGTAGTCAATATTATTGTCAGTATATTGTCAATACTTTTTAAGAAGTGTAATTTATAACTACACACACAAGTTGGTGTGCTGTAATACTTGCCGTCTAGAAGATTATGAAGTACAGTTATAAAAACAACAGAAAAGCTTAATTGAAGTTATGTAAGTACAGACCACAATTTACTTTGGTTGTTGGAGTTTGTAAAGCGTCCAAAGTTGAACTGGAAATTGTATATGCATCGAGTAGTGGTTTGCTGATGGTCGATGGACCAGTAGAAGAGTTTGGGTGGTTTAGATGTGCTATCGATTGTTATTTCGAAAGATTTTGAGAGCTGAGTGCCGATAATGATGGTGTGGCTCAACTTGAAAGCGGTTCCATAACAGAAAGTCATAGTCGAGGGCAACATTGTTGATGGTTGGATTGCCGTTACCTGTGATGTGATGCTTTCCAGGTAACTGATTTTTATGAAAACATTGTTTTTGAGTTTATTTGACGTGTTTTGACATTTTGTGCTTTGTGAGTGCATATTTATGAATTCTATGGACTAAAGAATTTATTACTGAACTATATAGTTAATTTATTGAAAATATGTTTATGTAGGGATAATTATTTAACATAATAGTGTAAAGGTTGTTTATGTACAAAGTAAAGAAGACTTTTTGTAATTTATGTGCGGAAATTTGCACATATGTTTAGAAGGGTTTTATTGTGAGCTCATATTAAGCCAGGAGTTAAAGTCAGGTAAGAGATTAAGCCCAATTACTTTAAAATAGTGTATTTGTACGATGAGCAAAATTTTATTTAACAATATTTTGAAATGAATTGTTTTCTAAACGAGGATAAATGTAATTGAAAAATTTTGGATGTAGGATTTTGTTGTGTAAATAGAATGTGATGAATTTTTGTTGTTGTGTTTCTTGGATAGAATAGTAGGAAAGTATTTTGCAGATTACAGCATAGTTGCAGTTAGGTGACGTTTTATTTTCAGTATCCTAGGTAAATGCGTAAGATTTATGATGTCCCAACAGTGGAGTAGATTTTTAGTAGAGCAGCCAAGGTATATGCATAGAAATATATATATATATATATATATATATATATTGCTATGATAATAGGGTTATTTAGGGGTATATAGAGTCATAAGGGTCGCACACTACATGTAAATAGTATAAGCTAAAAACTAAACAATTTTATCATGAAAGGTACGTAATTCGTAAATTATGCAAAAAGCAAACATTTAACACACTGAATAAAGATCACAGTTAATTTTAGTTAATGCAGGGATGTTCATCCTTTAATAATATAACCACATTCAGTAAGATAAATAACTATGTACGCAATCAAACTTATTTTAAACTAAAAGGCGTTCATAAATTCTAAATAAAAACGCATGCACTAAAGGCAACGAAAGCTAGAAAATTATGATACAAATTCTGTTAAAATTAAACACGCAAGAAACAGCAAATCATTCTTGCAATAAACGCAGGATATAAATAAACGCATTTAAATTTACACCATTTCGTCTACATTATTTTTAACATGGAGTAAATAAAAAACCTAAAACAAAAATAAAGCCATAAATTTGTCTACGTGAGAAGTAGAATTAGAATTTTCTACAACAAAACAGAACAGACGGGTGAAAGTACAAGAATTATAGAAATCCACTATATAGAACTCGTATACTACGTGACCCACAGCATTGTTCCGGCAGACTATTATCAAATTCATACCTGAGAAAGCCCAAAGTATGGACAACAATATATAACATGCTTGAAAACTTTGACTTTACTTGTGATTTTCCAATGCTCCACCCGAAGGTACTACATAGGCCAGGAAGCGAGTTTTTTACTTGGATGGAAAGTTTGACCAGAAGATAAAGTCTTCTTTAAACCTGAGCACGCTTCACATCAGTTCAAATTAAAAATTAAGGTATAAGTGAACAGAGAAAATAAAATAATTATATTTCGTGGAAGTAGTGATAAACAAATTTGAAATTAAAATAAGAGCGAAAAATATACAAGAAGTGTTTTGCCGTTAACTGGAAAACGTAAGTGAAAGCTTATTAATTAAACATAATTTTTATATTTATAATTTAGGGCTTTATGTAATAGGTAGAAATCTGAGTAATAAGCGGAAATCTGGGAAATCTAAGTAATATGTGGAAATCTAAGAAATCTAAGTAACAGGAATAAATTTAAATTTGCAAATAAATTCAAATTTAAACCGATCTAAGAATTGCATAAAAATATTGGCTTGCATCTATGCATCGGAGCACAGAACGGAGGATTGTTTTAAGCATTGAATGGGGTTTGGCCAAGCGGTACCATAAAATCAACAAGTAAATTTAACCGAAAGCAATCCAGGCGTACTGGTTCACAGCACGTAATTTCAGAACCGAGAATAGGAATAACAAAAAGAGACGCAAAGAAAACTACAGGTTAAAACATTATCTAAATAGCACAAGGCATTATTCTTTTTTTTATTGAACATTTTTCTATTTTTATTATACCAGAATATTTATGTGCAGGGTCATCAAAAATCTTTTTAAACGTGAAAATTTACGTAAAAGGGAAAAGTCATTGAATGTTCAAAAGTGTTTCCAATAGAGTACAGTGTTATTTTTGCTAACGTTAAACTAACTAAATGGAGCTATAATTTTGGGGATAAACAAATTGATATTATTATTTGATTCAGGGGTTTATTTTTTTAAATAGTGAACGATATTGAGCTGTAAAGTGCATATATTTTTTCTTTGTCATTATACAAATCTTGGTCAATTTCGTTTTTCCCATTCAAGTAGGAAAGTATTAGATAAAAAAAGGCGAGTAAATTCTGTGTCATCGTAACCTTGTGCATTCATGTGGATTAAACTGAGCTAGTCAAGGCATATTTAAATGTTAGATTGTTTAGAGATAAAACGGTGGCGGGCAGCAGGAAACTGAAGGTTAATTACATCGGCGTGCAGCGTTATCATAGCTATTAGCTATATATATATATATATATATATATATATATATATATATGCTACACACTCTTTTCCTAAAGCCTGATATTTAGTTTCCCTAACCTTCAAATATGTGTAGTTATCAAAATCTCGTGGAAAATGAAATAAACAGAATATTTCCTTCTAAAGGCGCCGACTAGCTCAAACGGTTATTTTCCACGTAGCATGTACGACCATAACCTCAGGTCGAGGTTCTAGGGTTCTACTATATTATCTGTATCTACCAAAATAATGTGATGTACCAATTTATCAATCAAATTTTATATCACACACAAAATTAGAAACTTTTTATTTATGATTAAATATTTACCGAATCCTGATACAGTCCAGGTGTACCTCCAGGTAATTTCTACAAATGGAGACGACGCCGTGCTCTCCAAGAAGTTCCTGCAATTTCAAAGCGTTGTAATAATCAATATTTTAAATTTTAAAATTATTCTGATCTGTCAAAATGACAGATCTACTTGGTGATGTTTTCAGATATCTTTTCTATTACAACACTGTGGCCAAAAATTTATACTAGAATTTTGAAACAAACTTTTTCTACATCTAACATATGTGATGCGCAAAATATAACCTTGTTTTCAAACTCAAAAGTAAAATTATGAATAATTAATTGTCAAAAACTCATACGTCCCTTTTCACCACTGTAACTTCCAAAAATATCTTCCACCATTTCCTTTGTTACAGCTCTCATTTAACACCATTTCCATTTAAATCTTCCCATTTACCAGTAATAATACCATCCATATCCTTTTACCACACTTCTTTAGTCTTTTTGGTATAATCTATATTACCTTGTGTCAAAATCTTCAAAAAATCAAAACTCCTTAAAACTCAAATCCATCAATTCCACTTTTATTCATATTCATTTCAAATATTATCAACATTAAATCAAATTAGATCTTGTACAAAAATCTTGTCAAACATAAACATTAATTCTAAAATTAGAATTAGTACATCTCATTAAAAAAAGTATTTTATCAATCTCTTAAATCAACATAACATCCCCTTGGTTACCATAATAATCACAGCCTACCTTAATATTAAACATTTTAAATATTACATCAGACCACTATATACAAAATAATAAATAACATTTTTAAATCCCCAAATTTTGATACAGCCTTAATAAGCCAAAATTCAAAGGAAATTCTCCCCCCCCTTATCACCATTACATAAAAGCCCCACTGAATTTTGAAGAAAAAATCAACAAGTCCCCTACAAAGATACAGGGTTGAACAAAATATTTTTTTCTGAATAAATTCACATCTTGAAATTACATTAACCCACACAAGCCGCTCAGTCTCCATTTTCTCAGGCCAAAATATTAAATGTGGAACACCCCAATATGCCCTATTTACGAAACGAAAGGATATAACTTTTGTATGTGATAACGACCTTTCGGCCTACCTTGTTGATCCACCAGTCCATACACATTATTGTCAGCGAATACCTGTTGAATTATAAATGGACCATCGTACAAAAAAGATAACTTTGCACAAATATCTTTGTCTGCGTTTGAAACTCTCAAGCGTTTTACGTCTACTATGTCCCCTACTTTTAAAACTACATTTCTTTATCTTACTTTCTTGTCAAATAAACCTATATGATCCTCAAATAAATTTCCTAACTTTATTCTTATGTTCTTATCTGTTATCCCGATCTGTTCCTCATCACAAATCTTCTCAAACAAACTACATAACCAAACTGTATCTACATCTATATGAATTCTCGTCCCTAATCCATTATTTTCATGATTCCCATCTCTAATATCCTTCTGACTAACCGTATTGACCACTCCTAATCCTATGCAACCATTTTCTTCATCCATAATCTTCTTCTGAATATCTGTATTAACCACTCCTAATCCTATGCTATCCTTATTTCCATCCCTAATATATTCCGAGCTATCCAAAGTAACCACTCCTAAACTTATATTATCCTTATGACCCTTTCCAATATCCTCCTGTTCACACTTAATAGCCATTCCTAAACCTGTTTCATCCATAATTTCATTCCTAACCTCCTTATTCAAATCTGCACTCACCCAATTATTCCGTACCTTATTCATTTCGACACATTTTTTTCCCCATTAATAAGAACACCAAATCACTCAATGAAATCAATACCTATAACAAAATCCAACTGCAAACCATCTGCTATCAAAATTCTGATTCCCCTACTTTTTTGACCTATAAAAACATTTACACATAACATCTTCTCAATCGTCGTTAACTTCTTCCTCATTTCGGACCATAAATTCACCTTTTTAATTGTAACAATACGCCCTTTTAATATTTCTTGATGCTTAAGAACAATTTCCTTTTTTTTTAACGTCAATTCAGAACCACTATCCACCAACGCTAAATATAAACAATTTCCTAACCCTAAATATATAAATGGTAACCTTTTATTTGAAGTTTTATTTTCTAACAACAAATCAACATAACTACACTTATCTACTAACGTATTTACAAAAATCCCTCCTGAATCTATAAAATTAAATTATTTTTTTTTGTCCCGAATTGCTGCAATGTACATCAGCCACCTCAATCCTATCTTCTTCCTCCCTTCTTGGGTTTATTGTTGACATATTATGTATGCGTGCATTTTTTCTTCCTGTTTCACTGGATCCATCCTATCCTGTTCGTTATTTATTCTTTCATTGTATCTCGGTCGATGATTTTCATACTGTCTTCCTTGCCCCTGAAAATTTGTATTAAACTTCCGTTCCCAATATACCTGATTTCTCGGCATGTTGTCATTCCTTGGTTTCCGTCCGAAATCATTGTACCCTAACGGCGGCCTAAAATTTCCCCGTTCATATCTACAAGGTTTCTCTCTTGCCATTCCCCGGTCTGGTCCACTAGGCTCCACATACCGTTCCTTCCAAAACCTGTCTCTATGAACATCTCTTCTAGTTTTGTCATTTTCCTTTAATGATCTTGTCATTACAACATCAACGATCTCTCTCATTTCTCCCCGTAACTTTTGTATGGATTCACTTAATTCCTTTTTTCTATAACTTTTATCCTCCTCAAAACTTTTCCTCAATCTTAATTCATCGTCCCTATTTTCTTGAATTAAATTTTTGGTATTTAAATGTGCCCGTTCATGCTTTTCGTCAACCACCTGTATTTCTTTCCTAATTTCTGTATTTTCTGTAACTACGAACTCAACACATCGTTTCACCTTTTCATCCAGCTCTTTTTCTATTTCATTTTTGCACTCTTGAACATCTTTCTGGAATCTTTCCTCCATACACTTCTTATTGTCTTGTACCCCTATTTTAAAATCCTTATGTATACATTGCATATCTTGCATCTGTTGTTTCAACTCTTGTTGACCTATTTTTACATTTTGTATCTCCTTCCTTAGCTCATCTTGTCCATCTTGTAAATTTTTTTCCATATTTCTGAGAAACATTAAAATGGTCTCCATTTCTTGACTGGAGGTTTTCGTTCCTTCATCTTTCGACTTAATGTCCCTTTGCTCGATTATGACCACATTAGGTTCTACATGTATCATTTCCCCTTCACTATCTTCCCGTATGATCTCTATTCCTACTTCAGGAACCTGTTCTGTTGTGTCGCCTTTTTCCATATCTCGCTGCTGTATTACACATTCTCCTCTTCCGTATGATTTACCTGATCTTGTACAAAATTTCTCCTGTTCGCTCATTTTTAAATGAGTCTCTTTTTTTTTAGTAATAACTTTTAGCCCCACTTAACTCCTACTTATAACTAAATAAAACAAATCCTTTTCTTTATTTTCAATATATTTCTATAAACTAGAGTGGTATCCAATATACTCACGTTAATCCCTCAGAGTTTTTAAATCTTTTCCTCTTCTGTCACGCACATTTTTTAAACTGTCAAACTGACTTTTCTGTACACAAAAATAATACTCTATATTCAGCCCCACTTTTCCATATGCATTACTATTGTACACCCTATTTTCACTTGCCCGGCTAGCTCAGTCGGTAGAGCATGAGACTCTTAATCTCAGGGTCGTGGGTTCGAGCCCCACGTTGGGCGCCACTTAACTGCTACACACTCTTTTCCTAAAGCCTGATATTTAGTTTCCCTAACCTTCAAATATGTGTAGTTATCAAAATCTCGTGGAAAATGAAATAAACAGAATACTTCCTTCTAAAGGCGCCGACTAGCTCAAACGGTTATTTTCCACGTAGCATGTACGACCATAACCTCAGGTCGAGGTTCTAGGGTTCTACTATATTATCTGTATCTACCAAAATAATGTGATGTACCAATTTATCAATCAAATTTTATATCACACACAAAAATTATAAACTTTTTATTTATGATTAAATATTTACCGAATCCTGATACAGTCCAGGTGTACCTCCAGGTAATTTCTACAAATGGAGACGACGCCGTGCTCTCCAAGAAGTTCCTGCAATTTCAAAGCGTTGTAATAACAATATTTTAAATTTTAAAATTATTCTGATCTGTCAAAATGACAGATCTACTTGGTGATGTTTTCAGATATCTTTTCTATTACAACACTGTGGCCAAAAATTTATACTAGAATTTTGAAACAAACTTTTCTACATCTAACATATGTGATGCGCAAAATATAACCTTGTTTTCAAACTCAAAAGTAAAATTATGAATAATTAATTGTCAAAACTCATACGTCCCTTTTCACCACTGTAACTTCCAAAATATCTTCCACCATTTCCTTTGTTACAGCTCTCATTTAACACCATTTCCATTTAAATCTTCCCATTTACCAGTAATAATACCATCCATATCCTTTTACCACACTTCTTTAGTCTTTTGGTATAATCTATATTACCTTGTGTCAAAATCTTCAAAAATCAAAACTCCTTAAAACTCAAATCCATCAATTCCACTTTTATTCATATTCATTTCAAATATTATCAACATTAAATCAAATTAGATCTTGTACAAAATCTTTCAAACATAAACATTAATTCTAAAATTAATTATACATCTCATTAAAAAAGTATTTTATCAATCTCTTAAATCAACATAACATCCCCTTGGTTACCATAATAATCACAGCCTACCTTAATATTAAACATTTTAAATATTACATCAGACCACTATATACAAAATAATAAATAACATTTTTAAATCCCCAAATTTTGATACAGCCTTAATAAGCCAAAATTCAAAGGAAATTCTCCCCCACCCCTTATCACCATTACATAAAAGCCCCACTGAATTTTGAAGAAAAAATCAACAAGTCCCCTACAAAGATACAGGGTTGAACAAAATATTTTTTTCTGAATAAATTCACATCTTGAAATTACATTAACCCACACAAGCCGCTCAGTCTCCATTTTCTCAGGCCAAAATATTAAATGTGGAACACCCCAATATGCCCTATTTACGAAACGAAAGGATATAACTTTTGTATGTGATAACGACCTTTCGGCCTACCTTGTTGATCCACCAGTCCATACACATTATTGTCAGCGAATACCTGTTGAATTATAAATGGACCATCGTACAAAAATGATAACTTTGCACAAATATCTTTGTCTGCGTTTGAAACTCTCAAGCGTTTTACGTCTACTATGTCCCCTACTTTTAAAACTACATTTCTTTATCTTACTTTCTTGTCAAATAAACCTATATGATCCTCAAATAAATTTCCTAACTTTATTCTTATGTTCTTATCTGTTATCCCGATCTGTTCCTCATCACAAATCTTCTCAAACAAACTACATAACCAAATGATCTACATATATGAATTCTCGTCCCTAATCCATTATTTTCATGATTCCCATCTCTAATATCCTTCTGACTAACCGTATTGACCACTCCTAATCCTATGCAACCATTTTCTTCATCCATAATCTTCTTCTGAATATCTGTATTAACCACTCCTAATCCTATGCTATCCTTATTTCCATCCCTAATATATTCCGAGCTATCCAAAGTAACCACTCCTAAACTTATATTATCCTTATGACCCTTTCCAATATCCTCCTGTTCACACTTAATAGCCATTCCTAAACCTGTTTCATCCATAATTTCATTCCTAACCTCCTTATTCAAATCTGCACTCACCCAATTATTCCGTACCTTATTCATTTCGACACATTTTTTTCCCCATTAATAAGAACACCAAATCACTCAATGAAATCAATACCTATAACAAAATCCAACTGCAAACCATCTGCTATCAAAAATTCTGATTCCCCTACTTTTTTTTGACCTATAAAAACATTTACACATAACATCTTCTCAATCGTCGTTAACTTCTTCCTCATTTCGGACCATAAATTCACCTTTTTAATTGTAACAATACGCCCTTTTAATATTTCTTGATGCTTAAGAACAATTTCCTTTTTTTTTAACGTCAATTCAGAACCACTATCCACCAACGCTAAATATAAACAATTTCCTAACCCTAAATATATAAATGGTAACCTTTTATTTGAAGTTTTATTTTCTAACAACAAATCAACATAACTACACTTATCTACTAACGTATTTACAAAAATCCCTCCTGAATCTATAAAATTAAATTTTTTTTTTTTGTTCCGAATTGCTGCAATGTACATCAGCCACCTCAATCCTATCTTCTTCCTCCCTTCTTGGGTTTATTGTTGACATATTATGTATGCGTGCATTTTTCTTCCTGTTTCACTGGATCCATCCTATCCTGTTCGTTATTTATTCTTTCATTGTATCTCGGTCGATGATTTTCATACTGTCTTCCTTGCCCCTGAAAATTTGTATTAAACTTCCGTTCCCAATATACCTGATTTCTCGGCATGTTGTCATTCCTTGGTTTCCGTCCGAAATCATTGTACCCTAACGGCGGCCTAAAATTTCCCCGTTCATATCTCAAGGTTTCTCTCTTGCCATTCCCCGGTCTGGTCCACTAGGCTCCACATACCGTTCCTTCCAAAACCTGTCTCTATGAACATCTCTTCTAGTTTTGTCATTTTCCTTTAATGATCTTGTCATTACAACATCAACGATCTCTCTCATTTCTCCCTAACTTTTGTATGGATTCACTTAATTCCTTTTTCTATAACTTTTATCCTCCTCAAAACTTTTCCTCAATCTTAATTCATCGTCCCTATTTTCTTGAATTAAATTTTTGGTATTTAAATGTGCCTTTCATGCTTTTCGTCAACCACCTGTATTTCTTTCCTAATTTCTGTATTTTCTGTAACTACGAACTCAACACATCGTTTCACCTTTTCATCCAGCTCTTTTTCTATTTCATTTTTGCACTCTTGAACATCTTTCTGGAATCTTTCCTCCATACACTTCTTATTGTCTTGTACCCTATTTTAAAATCCTTATGTATACATTGCATATCTTGCATCTGTTGTTTCAACTCTTGTTGACCTATTTTTACATTTTGTATCTCCTTCCTTAGCTCATCTTGTCCATCTTGTAAATTTTTTCCATATTTCTGAGAAACATTAAAATGGTCTCCATTTCTTGACTGGAGGTTTTCGTTCCTTCATCTTTCGACTTAATGTCCCTTTGCTCGATTATGACCACATTAGGTTCACATGTATCATTTCCCTTCACTATCTTCCCGTATGATCTCTATTCCTACTTCAGGAACCTGTTCTGTTGTGTCGCCTTTTTCCATATCTCGCTGCTGTATTCACATTCTCCTCTTCCGTATGATTTACCTGATCTTGTACAAAATTTCTCCTGTTCGCTCATTTTTAAATGAGTCTCTTTTTAGTAATAACTTTTAGCCCACTTAACTCCTACTTATAACTAAATAAAACAAATCCTTTTCTTTATTTTCAATATATTTCTATAAACTAGAGTGGTATCCAATATACTCACGTTAATCCCTCAGAGTTTTTAAATCTTTTCCTCTTCTGTCACGCACATTTTTTAAACTGTCAAACTGACTTTTCTGTACACAAAATAATACTCTATATTCAGCCCCACTTTTCCATATGCATTACTATTGTACACCCTATTTTCACTTGCCCGCTAGCTCAGTCGGTAGAGCATGAGACTCTTAATCTCAGGGTCGTGGGTTCGAGCCCCACGTTGGGCGCCACTTAACTGCTACACACTCTTTTCCTAAAGCCTGATATTTAGTTTCCCTAACCTTCAAATATGTGTAGTTATCAAAATCTCGTGGAAAATGAAATAAACAGAATACTTCCTTCTAAAGGCGCCGACTAGCTCAAACGGTTATTTTCCACGTAGCATGTACGACCATAACCTCAGGTCGAGGTTCTAGGGTTCTACTATATTATCTGTATCTACCAAAATAATGTGATGTACCAATTTATCAATCAAATTTTATATCACACACAAAAATTATAAACTTTTTATTTATGATTAAATATTTACCGAATCCTGATACAGTCCAGGTGTACCTCCAGGTAATTTCTACAAATGGAGACGACGCCGTGCTCTCCAAGAAGTTCCTGCAATTTCAAAGCGTTGTAATAACCAATATTTTAAATTTTTAAAATTATTCTGATCTGTCAAAAATGACAGATCTACTTGGTGATGTTTTCAGATATCTTTTCTATTACAACACTGTGGCCAAAAATTTATACTAGAATTTTGAAACAAACTTTTTCTACATCTAACATATGTGATGCGCAAAATATAACCTTGTTTTCAAACTCAAAAGTAAAATTATGAATAATTAATTGTCAAAACTCATACGTCCTTTTCACCACTGTAACTTCCAAAAATATCTCCCACCATTTCCTTTGTTACAGCTCTCATTTAACACCATTTCCATTTAAATCTTCCCATTTACCAGTAATAATACCATCCATATCCTTTTACCACACTTCTTTAGTCTTTTTGGTATAATCTATATTACCTTGTGTCAAAATCTTCAAAAAATCAAAACTCCTTAAAACTCAAATCCATCAATTCCACTTTTATTCATATTCATTTCAAATATTATCAACATTAAATCAAATTAGATCTTGTACAAAAATCTTGTCAAACATAAACATTAATTCTAAAATTAGAATTAGTACATCTCATCAAAAAAATTATTTTATCAATCTCTTAAATCAACATAACATCCCCTTGGTTATCATAATAATCACAGCCTACCTTAATATTAAACATTTTAAATATTACATCAGACCACTATATACAAAATAATAAATAACATTTTTAAATCCCCAAATTTTGATACAGCCTTAATAAGCCAAAATTCAAAGGAAATTCTCCCCCCACCCCTTATCACCATTACAATATATATATATATATATATATATATATATATATTGCCGTAGAACTCGGGTAAAATCCTCACCAACAAAAAATATTTTCGAAAATTACATTAAATTTTCAAATTCGAAAGTAGAAAAATTTCCAAAAATTTAAATAAGTCAAAAAAGATATTGCTTACCCGTTTTTCTCTCTTTCTCGGTTGAATGGCCTTCTTCAACTGCTTCCAGCTAGCTCATTAGGACCTCCTTTTGGATAGCTATATTCATTCATAAATCCTATCATTCACGCACACGCCCCATAAAACCACAAAATACAACAAATATACAATCTTTTATTTATTCCTATTTACAAATGCAATTCATTATTATTTTATTGTTCACGTTACACTTCAGTAAATTTTACTTTGTAATGTCCTGTATTTAATTTTAAAATCATCAAACACATAAAATGTACTCGGAGTAAATGGACCTTGAATAATAGCTTCTCTAAAATTCCTTCATTATAATTTATTTATTTATTTTAATACTCTAAGTAAACTGTGGGGTATGGTGAGCTCATAATAACCCAATTAATGTATGCCCTTCTACTTTGCATAGTCTAAAACTAAAAAACACAAAGCCATGTACTCTTCATAAAATTTCACGTTCTAATGGAACGTTTAAAAGCTTTCTAGACACCTTCAATTTCTAGTTGAATACCGTAATAAAGTTATTTACACATATTCTGTTCAATACGTAAATAATTCACACTACCTTGAAAAACACTCTCATACGCCACCCCAATATTTACAGTTTATAGGAATCACAATATTAAATCGTTACCTGGAATTTCTAGAAGATCTTCGCTCTGTAGATGATACCATGAAAATTTCTATCCCGCGGCAGGTCGTTTCTCACAATTACTAGACGAACTCCCTCCAAGTTGATCCGCCAACGCCGCCTTCTCGGTGTAACCAAATTCCAAGTTTCATTTCAATTATACTCCTTTCACAGTAATCTACGTTATTTAATGTCCCGACACGAGTTGATAAAAATTATAGGTGATACCTCAATTAACATAAGTACTTTCGACACACTAACCGCGTTTTAATTTATTTAGAGGCTACCACTAAGCAATACATTTTAAATTATTTGTTAATACTTACAACTCATGTTACTTTCATACGTGCTTTCGGGACGATCGAAATAATAAGGCACGAAGTTAAAAGACAAAAGAGAGCAAGTGCTAGCTCTCTAGAGTATATATATCTTTCGACTGTAACTTCTCCAGGCCCCCAGTTATCCGAAATCCCGCTCACAACAACACATTCTCACAATTTTGCACTCAACCCCAATTTCAAATCTGCGAATTTCCGTACCTCGTTATAAATTTTTAAGAAAATCACGCTACACTATCCTCGTGTCTATGTCAAGTCAAACTAACCTATCGACCAATCGTAGACTTAATGACGTTTCTCAAATCCCTCCTATACTATTGTGGTCTCATACTTATACGTTTTCTACGTTTCATTCTAACCTTGCTTGAGTGGTAGAAAAATCAATTTTCTTGTTTGTTCACTGTTTACACACGTGGACTGTCTACGTGCGTTAAATAACCCCTTCATTAGTATTTCTATAGAACGCATGCGACGGTTTTACAATATACGTAGAATCTTTGTTGGTTATTTACAGAATTTATTGGAACTTGACATTTAATAATACGCAGGTGTTCAATCGTAACATTTTAAATAACACTTCTACGAGCTGGATTTTCCACGTATTTCAACCCTCCTGATATATTTGTTCGTTAGCAACGCGTCTCATCTTTGGTATTATTGGGTTTTTAAACGCTTTTATGCATATTATACATCAATCATCGTTTAATTAAATTCAAATTAATTAATAAATTAATGGCAGTGTCTTCTACTATTTAATTTCTTTGCAAACCTACTTAAATTTCATTAATTATTTATAAAACCTTTGCACGTAATTTCTGGTTGTTCCTTTATACAGGGTGTTTTGAATTTGTTTCTTTCGTATTTATTTTTGATAATATAAAAACCAGTATAATATATCTATATATATATATATATGTATGTGTGTGTGCGCGTGTGCGTGTGCGCGTGCGTGTGCGTGTGCGTGTGCGTGTACGTGTGCTTGTGCGTATGCGTGTGCGTGTGCGTGTGCGTGTGCGTGTGCGTGTGCGTGTGCGTTTGCGTTTGCGTGTGCGTGTGCATGTGCGTGTCCATGTGAATGTGCGCGTGCGCGTGCGCGTGCGTGTGCGCGTGCGCGTGCGTGTACGCGTGCGTGTGCGTGTGCGTGTGCTTGTGCGTGTGCGTGTGCGTGTGTGTATAAAATACCTTATCTTCAGATCTAAAAACATTAGTTTATTAGTTTATCTAAATTTCGGTTTCGTTTACAATCTATAACCAAAACCAGATTCTAAATAATCTATAGGCTTTGAATATCTTAATCAGTTTATTGTAGTTATTGCTAGATATCCTCCGTGCCTTTTATAGCTAAGTGAAGAAATACCCTATTTACCTATTAATTTCAATACAATTTCCAAATTAAAAAGTAATTTAATAAATCCCAAATACCTTTTACCTGCTCACATAATAAAAAATACATTCCGATTACAAATAGCGACACTATCCAGTGTTATTAAAACATACTATAAATTTAAATGCTATATTTCAACCAGCTGGAGAAGTCGTGATGGTGTGTGGTGAGATGAAGATTGCTGCTCCTCCCAGCACAGCATGGATGCTGGACGCTGAAAGACCAATCGCTCTGTGGTCCGCCCGTTCCACAGACTTCTGTTGATGTTCACCAAGACCATCGCGTGATGTAATTGCTACCAGTTTAGAACGCTTTGGTACTATTAGTTCCGTAACCAAATGAAGAAACGAGAAATTCTCACGATTGAAATGAAGATTGCTTTTGCGCTACAATTGGCTAAATTCATAATTTGGTTTGTAATTACTTGCTGTAATTTGTCGTACAGAAATATTATCCTGTAAGTTACTGATGGCGTCTGATTAAGACGTGGTGTATTAAATGAAAGACCTCAGTCAGCACTAATTACGGTCGCTAATTATGGAATTAAAGCTCATTTCAATTCAGAGGCATTTCGTATAAAGTGAAACTAACTTCATACCTTTCTTTGACACCTTCTCAACGTCTTGTATTATTTTAAATTATAAGAATCAATTGTAACTAACTAGTGCAATAGATTTTGGAATTAGGGCTCTTTTCGCTTCTGAGTGTTCACTTTTAATTTTTATGTACTTGCGCTCTCGCTCCTACTGTTTAATAGATGATTAAATAGTATGTAAAGCTTTAAAGCTTAACTAGAATTAATAAACCGTAAATATTGAAATTAGAAGTGCTACCGTCTAGAAGTTGTGCAAATTTTAGTATTTTTCACACGCACAAACGCATAAATACGCTAACGCACTAATACGCCAATATGCATGCGCACACATATAGATGCATACGCGTACGCAAGCGCACGCACGGATGCATAATTATATTTTTTTGACATTTTAATACTTTTACAAATTATACAATTTTACAACTACAAAACCGTTCGGAATGCATCTGCACCATGAAGAAGTTCTAGATTACTAAAACAGGTGGAATGGTTTCCGCGTTCCAGTGATATAAAGAGCCAAACTACATGTCCAACCAAAATAGTAGGGACTTTAGTAAAATACCAGACTAAGACAGGTCCCGAAAGAGGACAGCAGCTTTTTCGATACTTAGAGTGGCAGAGATCGTAGGGATCGGTATGGCATTCTAAGACACACCACTGCGATGTAGAATGGAATGGAAAGCCACCACATTACCTCCCAAATACACACCGTACTTAAAGTGTAAGTAACATGATGGCATCCTCTGGGGTAAAAGATTCCGGGGTTAAAATGGTCCCTCATTCGGATCTCCGGAAGAGAACTACAGTAATCCGCGGCAGTTCAGTTCCGGCGGGTTGCCGCGGATTGCAAAACCGCGGATAACGGGACCTTATTTGAATGGTAAAATGAGGGTTAGGTTCCCAGAATAAATTTACAAAGGCAAATGTATTTTAAGTGTACAGAACTATGTTTATTTATCAATTGTAAGAAGATTATAACTATACAAAATTGGCGTAATATCTACGAATTTTTAATAAACACAAACAAAAAATTACAGTAAGTCTTTGTAAACGTGTACGGTACAGTAAGCCGAATTTAGGCTGGCTTGCAAAACTTCGTTATTGGGGCTTGTTTCTTCTCCTTTTCAAGTTCCTTCTGGACTTCTTCATACGGTAGCATCAGCTTCTGGAGTTCTCTTTTAAAACGAAGAGCCCTTTCCATGAGAGGATCTGTCTCCAACACGTGGTCCGCGAGCTGTGTTGCCAGGCGGAGAATTGTACCGACGGATTTAGGAGAAAATCTCGTCATCGTTCTAGGATCATCAGGATCTTCATCATCATCGTCGATCTGTTCGGCTTCTTCATTTTCGGGTTTCAACAATTCCTCCAACTCTTCCACTGTCAATTCTTGATTGTCTCCTTGAATCATATCTTGAACATCCTGGTGGTCGATTTGAGAGAAACACTCACCCTCTACGTTGTGAGCGATTCCATCCATGTTTCCTGTTACATTTACTCGAACGACTTCGGGCCACAATTTTCTCCTACATGCATTAATCGTTGGTGGCTTCACTTCATTGATGGATTCCTTAATGTTAATCAAACAATCTGCGATGTTGTAGGTTTTCCACATCAATGAAACGGTAGAATCAGGGGCATCATCCATTGCTTTCAAAAGACGCTCAAATGTTCTGCGCACATAATAAGCCTTAAAAGCAGCGATCACTCTTTGATCTAAAGGCTGTAGGATTGATGTGATGTTGGCGGGAAGAAACATGAGTTTGACGTTTGGATGGTCAATTTGAGGATGCCCAGGGGCATTGTCAACCAACAGTAAGGCTTTAAAAGGCAGGTTTTTGGACTCAAGATAAGCTTTCACCTCAGGAACAAAACAGTTGGTGAACCAATCACGAAACAATTCCCCAGTAACCCAAGCTTTTTTGTTAGACCTCCAAAATACAGGCAGGTGATTTTTATCTTTACCTTTCAGGGCCCTTGGATTTTGAGACTTATAAACAAGCAGACTTTTAATCATAAACCCACTAGCATTGACACAAAACAATAGGGTTAGTCGATCTTTGGCGGCCTTGAAGCCAGGTGCTGTTTTTTCAGATTTTGATAAAAATGTTCTTGAAGGCATCGTTTTTCAAAAAAGGCCCGTTTCATCAGCGTTGAACACCTGTTCAGAACAGTAACCTTCCTCTTCCAAGACATTTTGAAGCTTTGGAGGAAATTCTGCAGCAGAGGCTGCTTCGCCTACGAGTTTCACATTATGAAGGCTGAAACGATGCTTAAATCTTTCAAACCACCTCTTACTGGCTAAGAACTGTACCGGATCTGAAGATTCACTGCTCTCCCCCAACGACTCAGAAAAATGCTTGTGAAGCTGCTTGGCCTTTTCTCTGATGATATGCGAGCTTAAAGGAAAGGAACTTTCTTCCTCGTTTGATCCTCTATCCATATGCTCAACGCCTTTTCAGTTTTTTCAATTCTCACGTCTCGAGAAACAGAAGCAGTTTTTGCACGGAGAAGTCCACCTTCTGTCACACTGTCTCTAATTTTCTTTTCGTTTTTTCGAATTTCCCGAACACTGGACTCATTCAATCCATATTTCAGTGCATCAAGAAAGTTTATTTTTTCAACTAAAAACAACACAACACGTTTTCTTTTCTCAATCTTGGACATGTTAATTCACTGAACCGAAGAAAACAGAAGAAAACTCACACTCGAACACTCAACGATACTGTCACAAAGAGCTGAACGCACACACGTCTCTAGCGAGTGATACTAACTGACTGACGTGTGGTGTGACGGATGGCGGGAGAATGCGCGCGTAGACTACACAAAGGAACTGACCGACGCGTGGTGGGAGAAAGCGCGTGCAGACTACAAAGGCAAAGCAGACGAGGGTAGTGTGTGGAATGGGAAAGAAGCAGGCGTGGTAGGGGGGTGGGTGGTAGGGGGATGGGTGGTAGAGAGTACGGCGGCGCGCCATTGTTATATCAGTTGGCCGTCGACTGTTGACGAGATGGTTTCAGCGGCGCAGAACCACGAACTGCTTTATACCTACGCTCCTGAGCATACTGTAAATTTGCTTCAGCACAATTCGCGGATAACCGAATCCCGCGGATGCCGAACCCGCGGATACGGAGGGATTACTGTACTTTGAAGGATGTGAACGCAAAATTTTAAGAAAGAGCAAAAACGGCAAGCAAAATAATAAACTGGGCAAGCAAATGGCGAATGCAAATCAACACAGAAAGAACAGAAATAGCAAGACCAAATGGAAATCACTACATGAGCAACAACTTCTTGTGGTCGCTATCCAAAGTAATGGAAAATCTAATTAATGAAAACCTTCAAGAATACCTTGAAAAACATTTGAAATCCCGAGCACGCAATTCGGATCAAGGAAATCCCTCAACGCTGTTAATCAGGCACAGAAACTAGCGAAGAACGTGGAATAGGCTAAAATACGTCACCTACAACAGATTACCATTCTATTGGACATGGAAACAGCTTACGACAAGACCTGGAGAACAGGTATCATTTACAAAAAGAAAAAGCTAAACGTACCGATCCACATGCACAATATAATAAGAGAATTCTTTGAAAATAGAAAATTCACTATGAAGGTAGAAAGTGACGTTCAGAAATTTTGGAGACCGAAGAAGGGGTACCACTCTCGCCAACGCTCTTCACCATGATAGTTTCAGACATACCATCTTACCCAAAAAATTAAATACTCCGATACGCAGACGATGTAGCACTCCTAACCAAAGGAAGAAACAAACAAACAACCGTCGAAGCAGTTGAAAAAACGAGTACCAAAATAATAAACTGAACAAACAAATGGCGAATGCAAATCAACACAGAAATAGCAAGACTAAATTGAAATCACTACATGAGCAACAACCTCAAAATTGGAAGAAAAGTCAAACTGAAAGACTCAATAACATAACTGGGGATAACATTCAACAAATATGGAAACTTTGCAGAACATTCCCAAAGGGAAAGACCTACACCAAGCACACATCAAGATGAATCCACAACATCATTAAGAGAAAAGAATAAGTCAAAAAGATAGAAGGAATCCTGAAATCCGAACTATTGTACGGTTGCCAGGTATGGGCGAACCGGATACTCACGAGCCAGCTGAACAAATTAGAACAGTACAGATTGCGATTATACCGAGTGACAACTGAAGCATGCGGGTAAACCACCAACAAAGAAATAGAAAAAAAACTCAACATGGAAAACTCGGGGTTAACGCAATACAAAGAAAAGACAAAATGCTCCATATGTGGGCAAAACACCCGAACCGCAATATAAGACAACAGATAGCGCAAAGATAAATTAATACCCCCCAGTTCTATCCCAATACCACCTACCCACCCCCTCAAATCACCTCTATTTCAAACCGGCCACTTCGTTGCTAAAAGGGCCTAGAAAAGAAGAAAATCAGTCATAGGATAAAACCTGCATACCCTGAAATTTGTATCACAAGGAGAAAAACAACCTAGATTACACTATTGCACATAGTGAAAGATGCAGAATGTGGAAATTTCAGATAAATGTGTAGACACGAAACAGTGGAGGTACGAGTCCAACTAGTTCCAAAAACAGAAAACTTAATAATGAGTTAAAATAGTTTCCACTGGTATGCTGTACCATACAATCAAAAAACTCGCTCCCTGGCCAATGTAGTACCTTCGGGTGAAGCATTGGAAAATCACATGTAAGATACCATACAGTCGTAGTTGTGCGTCGTCATTCCATTCTATCCCGCTGCCTCTATCTCTCGTTTAATCGTCTAATCTACCAACGTTATTTTGACTTAACATTGCTCTTGCTATTGCAATTTTTTACTTGTAAAAATATTTAAAAAGATATATTTTTCAAGTGCAGTGAATAAGACGCGACACATCTCTGGCAATAACAAGATTTTGTAAGACGCTGACGTTTTAGACTTAGGAAGAAAAAAAAGAAATTTGTAAAAATTTTAATATGGGAAAAATTATCTTTACACAAACTGAGAAGCTTCTTGTATTAAGATAGACGGGCTTCCTTTCTGTCCAACATGCCTCCCATAAATTAGCAAATTTCAAAAACGAGTTCCCATATTTTTCTACGTTCCCAAGATATGGACTTACCTAATAAAAATACAAAATCTTTACATCCTTTTGCTATACAATTTCAGTTGAAAATAACATTAGTGATAATTATGCCGAAGAAAAACAAAGACACAACCAAACCAGAAAATAGAAGAATCATAAGTCTCTTGTGCTCGTTATCCAAAGTAGCGTAAAAACTAATTAATGAAGACCTTCATTAATATTTTGAAAAAACATTTAAAATCCCAAGCAAGCAATTCGGATTTAGAAAATCTCTCGACGCTGTTAAACAGGCAAAGAACCTAACGAGGAACGTGTAAAAGGTTAAAATATGTCACCTACAATAGATTGCCATTTTACTAGACATGGAAAATCTTACGAGAGGACCTGGAGAGCAGGTAACATTTACAAAATGAAAAAGCTAAACGTACCGATCCACATGCACAATATAATAAAAGAATTCCTTAAAAATAGAAAATTCACAATGAAGGTCGGATAGAGATATTCAGAAATTTTAGAGGTCGAAGTAGGGGTATCACAAGGCTCTCTACTCTCACCAACGCTCTTCAACATGCTGGTTTCAGACATACCATCCAACTCAAAAATCAAATACTCTAATACACAAACGACATAGCAATCTCAACCACAGGAAAAAACATACACTCAACCGCCAAAGCAGTTGAGAAAACGACAAGCAAAATAATAAACTCGGCAAACAAATGGCGAATGCAAACCAACATAGAAAAACAGGTATAGCAAAATTAAATGGAAAGCACTACGTGAGCAACAACTTCTTGTGCTCGCTATCGAAAGTAGTGGAAAAACAAATTAAGGAAGCCCTTCAAGAATATCTTGAAAGAGCATTTAAAATCTCAAGCACACAGTTCGGATTAAGGAAATTCCTCGATGCTGTTAAACAGGCAAAGAACCAAGCGAGGAACGTGGAAAAGGCTAAAATACGTCACCTACAACAGATTACCATTCTACTAGACATGGAAACAGCTTACGAGAGGACCTGGAAAGCAGGTAACATTTATAAAATAAAAAAGCTAAACCTACCGATCCACATGCACAATATAATAAGAGAATTTCTTAAAAATTAAAAATTCACATTGAAGGTCGAAAAGTGATATTCAGAAATTTTAGAGGCCGAAGAAGGGATACCACTCTCACCAACGCTCTTCACCATGATAGTTTCAGACACCATTTAACCCAGAAAATCAAATTCTCCAATACGCAGACGATATAGCACTCCTAAACACTGGAAGAAACATACACTCAACCGTCAAAGCAGCTGAGAAAATGACAAGCAAAATAATAAACTGGGCAGAGAAATGGCGAATGCAAATCAACACAGAAAACAGAAATAGCAAGACTAAATGGAAAGCACTACATAAGCAACAACTTCAAAATTGGAAAAAGAGAGTCAAATTGAAAAACTATTACAGCCCCGTGAGCGAGGTACGTGAGATACTACGTCATTTGGTAGCAATGCTAGACAATTGTATAAATGACGTGCAATTTATAGATGACGTCACACAATATGCGAATTATTGCTACACAATTAAACGGTTATGCAAATTTTAAAGAAAACCCCCACGGGGTACTCACGTGAACATGTAGGGCTTCTTGCAGAATTACTCTATGATGGTCGACGGCGGCTTCGTTAATCTTTCTCGGGCGTCGGCTGCTTCGCTGATCTTTCTCGGGCGTGGGTGATTCATTGGCCCTGGTCGAATCCAAATTTAAATATCTTCTTTCTATATGTAGGAACGACAGGAACTGGTTTATTAGAAACGATAGTCCAGAGAAGGCAAAAAGGGGCCTACATAACAAAAAAAGATACGATAAGACACAAAAGACAACAACACTTGTTCACATCTCGGAGGCTAGTCCGTCACGTATGCCGGAAATCACCCTTCCCTTCTTGACACACCGCGTTGGCGCAAATCTCGGGCATACGCACTATCTGAAGTGACGGAAATACGCGCACAAGTCTTTTTAAATTCATTGGCGCGAAATCCTTACAAATTAAAACTTATAAGAATGTTTACGGCCGACTTCGGCACGTAACTAAACTCAATAACATACAAACATGGAAACTTCGCAGAACATGCCCGAAAGGGAAAGGTCTATACCAAACACACATCAAGACGAATCCATAACATCATTAGAAGAAAGGAATAAGTCAAAAAAGTTGGCTAATGGTGGTAAAAGAAGTCCTGGAATGGCAACTAATGCACGGTTGCCAGGTATAGGCGAACCGGACACGCACGAGCCAGCTGGAAAAGTTAGAACAGTACAGAATGCGATTATACCGAGTGGCAACTAACGTATGCAGGTAAACCACCAACAAAGAAATAGGAAAAGAACTGAACATGAAAAACTCGGGGTTATAGCAATACAAAGAAGAAACAAAATGCTCCATATGTGGGTAAAACGCCCGGACGGCAACATAAGACGACTGATAGCGCAAAGATAAATTTATACCCTCCACTCCCATCGCAATACCACCCACCTACCCCCTCAAACCACCTACACTCCAAAGCGGCTACTTCGTTGCTAAAAGAGCATAGAAAAGAAGAAAGTAAGTCATAGGGTAAAGCATGCATATACCCTGAAATTTATATCACAAGGAGAAAAAAAACCTTCATTAGACTATTGCACATATTAGATAATGAAAGATGCAAAATGTGAAAATTTCAGGGAAATGTGTAGGTTAGCTCAGACATGAAACGATGGAGGTACAAGTCCAACTAGTTCCAGTACTAAAAGCTTAATAACGATGAGGTTTGGATTGCAGCACCATACTGTCGAAGTTATTCGTCATCATCCCATTCTATCCTGCTTTACCCTATCTCCCGTTTAATCTTCAAATGCACCAACGATATTTAGACTTAATATTCAGCTCTTGCTATTGTAATTTTTACTTGTTCAAATAGTCAAAAAAGTGTTTTCCAACTGCAAACAATATGACGCGACGCGAATTATGTATCCCCCAATTTATGTATGTATAACCAAACAGAAATAATTAGGAATTATTAGAAATTGTTAAAGAAATTATGAAGTAAAATGCAACAATGTAATACAAGGATAACTAGACAGGTTATTAACAGTTCATGAGAACGGATGCAATACAGTGTATTCCAGACGATAGTGATGCTGCAGGTGGCATGTTACAGACGGTTAAGATATCGCAATTACCTAGAAAATAAGATTGTAACAATGTAACAAAGTATAGAATTAAGAATAAGCAGACATGAGCTCTGCAAGTTCCCACAGAATTGTGAGGGGCAGAGACATCATAAATAGCCCGGGAGCCCCAAGACCCGGCAGTCAGTCAAAGTATTCAGCTTTAGCATTGCAGTTTGCTGAGGCGACTTATAATAATTCATGTAAATTAATTTAATTCGACTTAGAACAGTTAATACCAGTGTGTCAAAATTCTACATTAATTTCTGTTTAAGTTGAACCAATAAATTAATTTGTTAAGAAGCTTTGGAAGTGTTTTAAAAACGCAGCTCCTAAGGCCCGAACTTTAACTCGCGCAGGTGGTAGGATGTCAAAAGGGCACTACGAATCCAAGAATCGGAAGACTGGTAACCAAGAATTTTATTTCGCAATTTTGGCAGAACCCAAACACAAGTTGGACAAGATACAAGAATCGATCAAATCCAACAAACCAAACCAACGTGGACAACGTACAAGCATCGATCGAGTCCATGGAACCAACGAAGAAACTAATGTAAGTTCATTTCCCTAAAAAACCAATTGATTCCGACAAACTATAATTGATATTTGCTAGTATACGAAAAATTTTTTTTATTATTATTCTATTATTTTATGTATGTACAGACTTATTGTTATTATTTTATTACCGCAATTTAATGCCAATTAATGAAAATAATCCACTTATGTATTAAGAGAATTATTTTCAGGATTTATTTTGAGAAAATCTATTTCTAAAGCAAAAGAGACTAATTTTTAAAGAGATTTTTAAAGCAAAAGAGAATTTGTTTTAATACCAGAGAATTTTAGAAAACAAAATAATACAAACAATTAATACCAATTATTAAAGTTAATATAAAAGGTAACTGACGTACGAATAATTATTGATACGAAAACGCAACGATTTAATTCAGCAAACATAAAAATAGAAAACAATTGACTATCATTTAATGCCAAAAGCTTAAACGCAATTCTTACAAACAAGCAGTAACGGAAACGATTTATTCCAGGCTTAAACTTCATTAGAGAAACGACTATTTAAAATTTAACTTTCAGAGCATTTCTATAAATTAAGGAACCGCACTTTGCATTACAATCTATTAACAATTAATCCATTACAAATTAAAACAAAGCGTATAAAATTACGACCAACAGTGAATGAAATTATTCATCATTGCAACTCTATAAATATCTACACTACTGAAAAGCTATAATTAACGAAGTAAAGACGCAAACCGTTCATTCTCACGCTATCTGAAAACAACACCTTTCAGAAAAGTATTAATAACTCCAATAGGTATAATTGCATATTGTACAAAAGCATTTACGCAATTAAATTATCACGAGATTGAATTACATCTTTAAGTAGACCTAAAACCTTGTAATCTAGACAAGTTTATTGTATAAATTACAAAGGCAATATTGTTACAAAGTAATTAACTGAAAACTTGCAACTAACATTAAAATTCAAAGTAATGTTGCAATAATTACAGACAAACATCTTATAACATCCACGGAGGATAGAAAAATATAACAGACTTAATAAAATCGGCAGAACTAAACGAAGATAAGGTTTTAACTGGCGCAAAATAAAATAGCTACCGCGAGAAATTATTTATTCACATTGGAATCTTTCAGAAAGCAAAACTCAAGTAGAATTTACGACAAATTCATATTCGCGAAGTATAAAATAAACGAATTCAAAGCTACAGCAGTTAACCAGACATTATTGAGCATAGATCCCACAAATTAATCACCGCACCGTGTAACTAAGTACAAATAATAGCAACTACGATTGTTTAAATAACTCAACACCGTTCAAACTGAAAATAAATAAACCCAACCAAAAGTAACAGCACAAACCGCGAAATAAATTTCAATTTTTAAAAAATTTAAAATTAATTAAAGGCGAAAGCAACCCTGAAACAAAATGAGTGCAGATATGAAAATTTTATATCGAAACAACCCCCAACTTTAACAGAGATCACCTTCTTGGTAATTTTCTAACAGCGTGCAAAATATCTTTGAAAAACTTTTACAAACCCGGAAATAACGAAAAAAACGTATTACTCTTACGCCTGATAATAAGTAAACTGACCGGACGGGCACTAACACTAATTGCCAGTCGAGATGCGCTAGAAAAATGGCAGGACTTTAAACGAATACTAATTGCATATTTTGGAGATCAGAGGAACATAAAATGCCTTGTACGCGACCTGATAAACCTCAGAATGGAAAATAACCAATCCCCGTATCAATTCGGAATGAAATGCCAAGAGGTGAGAAATCTAATTTTAACGAAATTAAAAATCGAAGAAACCCACCAAAATATCCAACATTTAAGAACAAAAATGTATGACGAAATGACACTGGACACTTATATAAATGCACTACCAGAACGACTATCAAACAAAATCAAATTTCAACGTCCCCAAAACTTAGAAGAAGCCATGAACATGATAATAGAAGAGAAAAATGTAATGTATTATCGTAACAAACTATACAACCCCAACGTAAATAAAAGTTATTCACCAATGAAAACTATTCAAGTTGCGAGACAAACAATCTCCAACAAAAATCACACCATTCAACGCACAAACAATCCAACCGCGAATCAACAACCCAAATTTCAATAATACGAATTTTAATAATTAATATAAACAATTTCCAAAACCAACGTTTAAATCAAACCAAGATTCAACCAAAACGTAAATCAACAAAGACCTGCATTCAGTGCAAACCCTATTAGAAATACCCCTATAATAAATAACAATAATAACCCTAATAGTTATTATAAACCAACGTCCATGGATACCTCATCTGGTAACACCAGACAAAATACAGAAATAACACACATCATCAAAAACGCAACTTTGCATCAGAAGAATTATTTTATCAAGAAGTAGAAAAATTTGACAATGACCAGAATAATTACATTCGCCCCAGTACAAGCAATGAATCAAACCATTCATACAATTATGAACGCGACGAACCATGCGAAACTTACAACGAGGACGACGAAGAAAACGCGTGCTCAAATTTTCAGATAGACCGATTCATAAACGACTAAACTTAATAAACTTAAATAACATAAATCACCTCGTACTACCATACATAGAAATACATCATGCCGAACTTAAACTATTAATCGATACCGGATCCTCAAAAACATTAATTAGCCCCAGAATCGTGAAGAAACATTATTTAGATTATGTAGAAAGAGAGCCATTTAAAATTAAAACAGTCCATCAAACGACAGTACACCAACTCGTAGCTAATATACCCTTACCGAGAACATTCAATGTAAAAATGAAGCATAAATTTTGTATTTTCAAATTCAACGACAAAAACGACACACTAATCGGAATGAACCCCCAATTTATGTATGTATAACGAAATAGAAATAATTAGAAATTATTAGAAATTGTTAAAGAAATTATAAAGTAAAATGCAACAATGTGATACAAGGATAAACCAGACAGGTTATTAACAGTTTATGAGAACGGATGCAATACGTTGTGTTCCAGACGATAGTGATACTGCAGGTGGCAGATCACAGACGGTTAAGATATCGCAATTATCTAGAAAATAAGATTGTAACAATATAACAAAGTATAGATTTAAGAATTAGCAGACATGAGCTCTGCAAGTTCCCACAGAATTGTGAGCGGCAGGGACATCATAAATAGCCCGGGAGCCCCAAGACCCGGCAGTCGGTCAAAGTATTCAGCTTTATCATTGCAGTTTGCTTAGGCGACTCATAATAATTAATGTGAATCAATTTATTTCGACTTAGAACTGTTAATAACAGTTTGTCAAAATTCTACATTAATTTCTGTTTAAATTGAACCAATAAATCAATTTGCTTAGAAGTTTTGGAAGTGTTTTTTAAAAACGCAGCTCCTATGGCCCGAACATTAACTCGCGTCTCTAGCAATAACAAGTTTGTGTAAGTCGTTGACGTTCTAGACTTAGGAAGAAAAAAAAGAAATTAAAAAAAATGTTAATATGGGAAGAATAAGCTTTACACAAACTGAGAAAGCTTCTTGCATTAAGATATACGGGCTTCATTTTCCGTCCAAGATGCCTCCCATAAATTGACAAACTTCAAAAACGGGTTCCCATATTTTTCTACGTTCCCAAGCTATGGACTTACCTAATTAAAAATACAAAATGTTTACATCCTTTTGCCATACAATTTCAACTATGCGATATCATTAACGTTCATAAAATTCTAAGCGTTTTTATTTCATCACAAAATCGCGAAAATGTTAATTAATGCTACCTCATTTGAGCCATAATATGGCCCATAAATGGATGTCCAAATTACAAACCAGAAAGAGAAACATTAAAGCCCAATAAAACAGTGATTAATTAACTTGTTTGCACTAACCACAAAATCAATGACCGAGTTCAGCAATCTTCAATCTTCAAATATTTGCCAGAGATACTGAAATTCCTCCAATGACTGAAACGGAAACTTATCTTAAAACAAACGTGTAAACTAAATCAGTTTGGCATCCATCAATGTTGATTACTTTTGTATAACATATTAGATGGTAAAAAAAGAAAAAGTCACAGGAGGCTCGTTGACACTGTGAAATAGTATTGTCTCTGGTTGTAGTTAATGGAGTTTATCTTAGGATCGCAGCAGACACAGGCTGCTTCCTAGAATTGCAGGACGGTTGACAATTTATTTTATAGAGGTGGGTGTGTAGGATGCTCAGGTACGCGTCTCATTCCAGCATTGCTGAAGAGGAAATGGAATATTTAGTAAAGCGGGATTAAAAGTGAGATAGAATCTTAATACTGTACCAATTGGAATCCGTGTTTGTAGCTTTCGTTACAGCTTGTACGCCACTGAATCTTGGGATTACATATACGGATACATAATTTTATTCTTGTGGTATTTGTTTTCACCATTAAATTACATGGTAAAAAAATAAAAGTGTAATCTACTCACAAAAAGTCGAAAGGTGTATGCTGACAGAAGCTAACTTATGACACCTATGAAATTCCTGGTTTAAAAATACCGTCATTACTCATTTCTTTTATTTATAGACTTTGGACTAGTTAAATACAAGGATCAGCGATACGCCGAAGCTTTGTGGCCATCGTGCACAAATGACTTCCTCACAGCAATCAACTTTTGAATTTTTTACGCAAATATCTAACGAAGTAATACATTCGTGTTTCATATCAGTCATGGAACTAGTTAGATGCGCACCTCCATTATTTCCTATTCTGTAATTTCCCTGAAATTCCCACAGCCTATATCTTTCATTATCTGGCTGCAATCTAGGTTTATCTCTACCTCTCGTTTTTCTTTCTCTGCTTCTAATATACACCGCCGTATTTCGCCATGCCTTAGAACGTGTCCTATTATTTTTTATTTTCCACAGATATCTTTTTTCCCTACTATTTCTAAAACCTCTTCGAGCAGTACAGAATTCCATAGAAAGCACAACCGTAAGCGGTACTAAACGAAGCCAGTATGTGGCGCAAAGCAACGTGAAGGGAGCAACGATATAAATTTGGTTATTTTTGTTTATTTTGACATTGAACATTGTAGGACGTAACGTGGTGTTTGGTAGAAATTACGGGTGTTAGGGCTGAATTATAAGAAATGCTCGAGAAGATGGAGGTCGAGATCGAAGGGATAAAAGCAAATCTGTATGGAAGTTTTGGTATATTTGGGGTTGAGGTTCAACAAGAGATAGAAACCCAGATAGAAGTGGTTAAAGGGAATTTAATAACTGGAATTAACGATTTACGTGGTGAATTGAACGGGTCGATTGTCAGCAGAAAGAAAATTATCAGAACCTTATTTTGTTTACTTTATTCTAACATTACAATTAGTCTGCTACCTAAAAATTACAGCAAACCTGTTACTCCTTAGAATCTAACGGAATTATTTGCTGCCTTAAGTTATTTTGGTTAGTCTTATATTATTTGCGTTTGGAAATACTCGTGTGAATGTGCGCGCGTGTGTATATGAGCGTGTGTGTTTTTGTCTGTGATAATGTCTTTGGGACTGTTTCCCTCCCCCAGCCTCCGACCGTCCGCAGTCGAAAATCAGAAACCAAGAAGGGGGTCACGTACAGTCCCTGGTGTGTGTGTGTGCATGTGCGTGTGCGTGTGCGTGGTCATGTGCATGTGCATGCGCGTGCATGTGCGTGCATGTGCGTGTACGCGCGTATATGTACTTGTTTTAGTGTATGTATGTGTGTGTTTTGTCGTTTTGCGTTTGGAAATACTCGTGTGTGTGTGTCTGTGCGCGCGTGTGTATATGAGCGTGTGTGTTTCTATCTGTGATAATGTCTTTGGAACTGCTTCCCTCCCCCAGCCTCCGACCGTAGGCAGCGGAAATCAGAAACCAAAAGGGGGGGTTACGTACAGTCCCTGGTGTGTGTGTGTATTTTCATGTATGTATGTGCGTGTGCTTCTGTCTGTGGTGATGTCCTTGAGACTGCTTCCCTCTCCAGGTTTCCAACCGTCGGCAGTGAAAATCGGAAATTGGAAATTTCGCATTCCTGTACGTGTCCTGGCCTTCGGCAGCCGGAAACCAGGGAGGCCACGTACAGTGTCTATTGTGTGTGTGTGTGACTGTGCGTGTGCCTGTATGTGTGTATATTGTCGTGCCGGTGTGTTATATTTATGTTGCCAGAGCATTTCCTCAATAGTAATTTTTGGTTGCGCTACAACATTGGAAAAATAAACATGTTACTGAAGCTAATGTTAGATTTCTTAAAGCAATTACGAATATGGTTTGTATTTTTTTCTGTTTATTTTAGTTAGTTGTATTTTTAGGTTAGATGGTTAGTATTGAGTCCTTATCCTACTAATGTTAGTATTCTAATACTAATAGGTGTTTTGGGGGAGACTTGTGTTTGAGGTACGTCTGCCACACTTTTGCCATTTATACTATTTTCACTTTGTTTACCTGTTTATAATAAATACGCTTGCGAATAATTTTCAATTTCAGTATATCTACTCTAAAACGACAAGTTTACGTTATAAATTCTATAGTTGGCACCTTGTTTTGAGTATCCGTTAACTGGCTACACATTACTGTAGCGTAAAATTAATCCTTATACTGCTACGACCGAAAGACTCGTTGACATAATGTTTTGTATTTGTTTAGTTCTTATGTAAATAATTTAAAACTAAATTTTATTATTACATTGAGCTTGATGCTTATTTTAAATTCGCCGTGTATATTTTTAATTTGTTAGTGCAAAATCCCCATGTGTTTACTTAAGCACCCGCTAACCTGTGCCGGGAGTGGTGAACGTTGTTTAGTGCGCGGCTGCAAAAAATATCGATTGGAATATCCACGAAGCTAGCAGCGTAGAACCTCGTCCTAGTAGTCGCATACACCGCATCAATCGTACAAGTTCTACATAAAGAGAATCGATTTGGTTTTCGACTGTTTGCACCGCTATTGTGTATGAACCGCTGTGGTACGAGTCTCGTCTGGCACGGTTAGTCGAATACACCGCGTCGAGTTGGCACGTGCTGCATGAAGTTAATTGGATGAACCGCTTTGTTGCCCGCCGCCGCTATTTGTAATAAGTATTACACTTATAAACCGCTTTGATAAACCGCTGTCGTTAAATTGTGCTGCGCTCCATCCGTCAAAGGAAGAGCTGTATTTGTCCCAACGTTCTTTCATCTGCCCGCCGCATCATTAACAGGTGAGTGCTAATAGTAAACGCTTTTGATTAACTGCTTTGTTTAAAGACATTAATTATGTTGTTTGTAAATTATCAATTTTAAATTTATATACAGTCCATTTTCTCTCCAACTTAGTTATTCGAAATTTTACACCGCAATTAATTTACAGTATTATTTGATAAAGCTTGAGTGGAGTTTTCTAATCTTCTTTTTGGTATGTTGATAACGAAAGGATTAAAGCTCGAATTCTTGTTATTTAAAACAATTTTCAATTTGATTTTGCTGTTCGTCCTCATATGTATTTTTTTAAACTTCTCGTTCTATTACTCCAAGAGCGATGCACGTTTTTTCTTTATAAGAAGTGTAGATTTTGGGTGTATTGGTAAGCGTTCCCGAGTTATTAATACTAGTAAGACTCTCTTTCTAGCTCTTAGCTGGAGGCCAAATTGTTGTACGTAGACCGATAATTCTTCTGAAGAACCAACTATCTGGTAGGTGTTCCGATGTTGCAGGGAGTGTCGCAGAGCTTTAGATCTCTCAACCGTGGTGACGCTACATCTGGACCACAGCACCTGGACGTTACATGGATGCAATGGGCACACGATAATAGCTGGCACTTGGAGGTATGTTGTATTAGTGTTCCCATATATCGGGAGCACCTCTTTTCTTCCTACTTTTGTTGGTCGTGCGTCTGTGATGCTCCATAGTACCTAACTACAAGATTATTAGAATTTTTTCTACCGTAAATAATACTTTTTTATTTTAACACTCTGCAAACCGAACTTTTTTTTTAATTAATGTTTACTGTAAATGGAAAATCGATGACGATGTATTTTTTGTGTTGCTAGGAATCCCCCCTTCCCACCACGCATTGGTAGTTAGCCCGGTATTTCTACGTTTCTTGTGCTCTGCTTCGTCATCGTGATTTGTGCGGGTCCGCACTTTAAATATCCTTTTCTTTTCTATCTGACCCGTACGCTGCATAACGTAGCATACTCCTAGTCGTCAGGATTCGCGAGCCTCTTCGTTGATCTTCAGGAGATACGTGGTTCCTGGTATGTCTTTGCGGGAATGCCGTTTGCTTGTTGTCGGTGTTCCCATGTGTGTAGGATGGACTGTGCTTTTGTATTGCACATTCGATGCGTTACGTCAAACTTCTGTGTTTAGTGTGTTTTGTGTATGTAGTATTTGTGATGTGTGGGATTTGTATGGTGTTTGTGTGTGTCCTGTCAGAGTCCGTTTGTGTACCTTTGGTGTAGTTTGGTGATAGTTTGGTGAGTGATTCTGTTTAGGTAAGGAAATATGTTTTCATTTCAGAGCATGTCCCGTAGAGTTGCCCTATCCATTCCTAGGTCCTGTTGCAGTTCGGTGCAGTGAACACCAAATGTTCCGTTGTCCCCACCTCACCACATGTGCAGTTGTTGTTGTCTTGGAAGTCAAAGCGGTTGCTGTAGGTTGGATCAAGGCCATGCCCCGTGAGAAAATGAATGAGTTCCTGTGAAGGGACCAAGTGGTGACAGTTTAGACTGTCCCGGATATTTGGGACTAGTGCGTATACCCTCCTCGCATTTGTGCTCTAGTGCCATCTATCTTGCCACTCTGTTAGTATTGTGTCCTGAATGTCCTGTTTTAGGATTTCCTGGACTTTTTCTGATTTGTTGTTTTTAACCAGTATGTCGCTCTTGTCCTAATATACAGATTAAGTGGGAAGATTCCTGATATCACATAGAGGACGTCGTGTGATACGGTCCGGTATGCTCCAGTGAGTCTTATTAGTGCCCCCCTTTGAGTACTGTTGACTTTTTGTTTGGGTTTTACTAATTGCCCAGGCGCTTGCTGCATGGCTTATTATTGCTGCAAGTACACCTGGATAAGTATAATATTACACAGTTTAAGGGGATGTTGTATCAACAAGATGTCGCCCGCATAAGCCACTACGGACCTCATCTCATTTGCGGTTTCCAGCTGCTCCAATAGCTCTTCAGTCGCAATGTCTCAAAACATGGGACCGCAGACTGACCCCTGCGTGCATCCCTTGCTGATTGGTTTTGTGATGTTTTCAGTACTAAACAGTGTTACAAATCTATCTTGGCAATAGCTTTTGAAAGCATGGTGTAATTGTTTTAGACAATGAATTCCGATTAACCTATGGGAACAGTGTTATCCACCATAGGTTGTTGAAGGCTCCTTCTATGTATATCATGATTAGGGTCACGTATTTTCTATTTGAAGTGATTGCAGAGTTTATTGCTTTGTTTACGGCGTCTTCGGTTGATCGCCCTTGTCTAAATCCGTACTGCGCCGGGTGCATGCCTTTCGTCTTCCGATGTTCTTGCATTCTCGTACACGGTAGTCGCTCGAAAGTTTTTCCGAGCGAATTGAGAAGGCAGATGGGGTGGTACGAACCCGGATTTTTCGGGTGTTTTCTTGGATTTAGGGAGTATGATTACGTCTACTTACTTTCAGCAGTTTTGAAACTTTGTTTGTACATTGTACAGTTTGGTTAGTTTCGATGTGAGTTTAATGTCTAGTGCTTTTGTGATTTCTGCCTGAATCCCATCTGGCCCAGAAGCTTTTTTGTTTTTACTTGATCGAATAACGTGTCTAATCTCGTCCTCAGTAAAAGGTGTTACGTCGTCCTGTATTCGATTCTATGGTGTCTTCCTGTTCGCGTCTTGTTCGGTGACTCTTTGTCATTTGCGTATTTGTTCTTGTGTGTCCTTTTCCCAGTCGTCATCAAGGAGGAGTGTATGTCGCGGTTTCAATCCAGTCCTTGGTTTCTGTTCCGTCCGGTTTGGTTAAAGTCGAGTATGTTGTTGGTGGTGCAATTTTTCCTTTTACTATGTTGTATGATACCTCCCAAGCGTCCGTATGCAAATGTCTTTCGAAAAAAATATCCCAGAATTTTCGTTTCATGTTGTTTAGTTTTTGTCCGTATGTCGCCTTGCGTTGTCTGTAGTTGGTCAGTTGGAAGACCCTTTCTGCCGGTGTTAGGACGGCTTGATATCGTCTCCTTGCCTTGCGTGCTTTGCTTTTCAGTATCGGGTCCTCTGTGGTCCATTTTAGCGGTTTTTGTGGCGCAGTTTGTCTTACTGTTTTTAGTGTTTGCTTCATAGTGTCTTTAATTCTTCTTGTTAAGGCTTGGGCAAAAGCGTGTATGCTGTCGTTACGTTGGACATCAGGCGGCGGATTGAAATTGTCCAGCAGTCTTTGCCAGTTAGCATTTTGTATGCTATATTTTCCATTTCTGCATGTAATGGTATGTTATTCTTGTTTATGTCAAAGTTATGAGATTGTGATCGCTTATTGTTAAGTTGTCATGTACCTTCCAGTTTTGTATGTGAGGGGTGCGCTAGTCCGTTTACTACTGTGATGTCAATGTTACTCTCTGCTCCTGCTCGATGGTTTCTGTGGGTGGGTGAATTGAAGGGACAGTTCGTCACTTCAAGCTGTAACTGGTTGATTATGTCCTGTACCTTCTCCCCACGCGCATAGGTGTTGTTACAGTGCCACATTGGGGATTTTCCGTTTACATCTGCCATACAACATATGCAAAATTCAAAATGTCAGGTGGTACACGCACCAGTCAAATATACAGACTAATTAGACGATACCATGCTCTTCATGGAACTCGAAAGATTATGTCATTAATAAATACAAATTAGCACAGCATTTTACACCAAGGATGAGGAAGGATGAGATTGTTCAACTTTTGTCTAGGCACATGGAGGTCGAGGATACACGTACAGTGGTGCTGCTGAACGCGAAAAAGTTGAGGGATTTTCTTGAAATTATTAGGAATTACGATTTAGCGAGGTGGCTAGAAACTACAAAGGATATTTATGAGGGCATAAGCTAGGACTCTACATTTGATTTTCCAATGATCCACCCGAAGGTACTACATTGGTCAGGAAGGGAGTTTTTTTTACCTGGAAAATTTTGAATTTTGCCGAACCTTTGCTGTTCTAAGCAAGGTAGAGATCTTTAACATGCGTAGCAACACCCACACACCGGATCAACATTTTACCTTTCATCAGAACGAGGGCGTATTTTTGTGAAAAATTTCGCCTAACACTTTTCAAGCGGACCGTGTCAGGATTCGAACCCGGGGCTTTGGGCAAGTAGTCACACGCATACCAACTACGCTACGGGACTGCCCCTAGTAAATAATATCAGCACGAGAATGCCACACGTGGGTGGTCCGAAGACAAGTTAGAGAAAGCTGCTAGCCGCGAGAGCTAGTTCTATATTGCTGAATACGGCACCGACCTGTGTAGATAAGAGGCAAACAAAAAAGCTGCGACGCTTGCTCAATACACTAGTACGGAAGGTGGTACTAAGGATGACCAGTGGGTGTAGGACGGTATCGGCTGAGGCAATAGAGGCAATAACAAGAATCTATCCGCTGAATCATCTGGCGCACGAAAGACACCATGTCAGAAATCTGGATAAGGGAAGGTGGGAGGTCAAGCAGACTATCCTTAACATATGGCAAAAGAGATGGGACTCAAGGACAAAGACATCTTGGACAAAAAACTTTATCCCAACGCTGTAAATATGGGTTCTGAGAAAGCACGGGGAGGTTGACTAACACCTCTCCCAAATACACGGGATACGGATGTTTCTATTTGTATAAAATATGGAAATATCACATGTGTGCAAAGAGAGGTTGCACTGGAGACACAATTTTCAAGTGCGGCAATGGACGGCCCGCAAAACCAAGCTCGACAGCGAGGTGGGCGTAGTAATCACACACATACCAAATACGTCACAGAGCCGTCTTCAAGAAGCTGGGAGAGCGACCGAAATCACCAAAGAAACACAAATGGTCACAGAACATGGAACAGACATAAAAGTCATCATCAATCGGGCAAGAAACACTGGGAAGATGAACCAGAATAATGGACATAGGTTTAATAGAGGCGTGTATGGTGGCCAGAGTGGGAATGGCTAGAGTAAAGAAACTAGGTATCATCAGCAGAAAGGTGAGTTTATAAAATACCAAGGAAATGATATACAGAGACAAGAGTATACTGGACAGCCTAGTCAGAAGCTTAGAGAACATGTAGATCGGCAAATAGCCAGCAGGAATGCACCCGTACCAATATTCAAGCTGTTCGTGGAGGACGAGCAGATAACAAAACTATCTCAGAAGAAAAAACTCCAATTTATTAAAAATTAAGGTGTTAGACCTAGGTACAACGGTTAATTATAGTTTAATTGATAGTTTGTTAGATGATAAGTGTTTCAATAAAAGAAGTTTGCCTCTTATTTATATTAGTTTGAATGATTGTCAATACGTTGCATTAGTTAAAAGTGAGCCACAGTTGTTCCTGGTAAAGGAAGAAATAGTATCGAAACATGCTGGGTATTTCAAGGCAGGATTTGCCGTATTAAAAAGTTAATTTGTGGTTTGCAATGAATAGGAAATTGTCCGAAATAGATAGGGTAGTTAGGGTACGAATTATGAGAGAAACCAGGCTAAGGATGCAGAGTTTGGAATAGTGAGGGAAAAGTTAATGGTTCTCTCTTAATAAATTGCCACTAAATTCCGTTTATATTTCAAAATGGCGCTTTTGTGTTTGATGGAGTATTCGCGGAATCGTTCAATTTGAAGTGTTAAAACCTGCACAAACTGTGAATGCAGTCTTGGCGTAAACAGTTGAATAAAATTAATTAAGCTAATTAAAAAGTGTCTAGTGATTATCAACAGAAAAGGTGTTATTCTGCAACACGATGATGCGGGATCGTACGCAAGACTAACTCCAAAATAAGTAATGGTTTAAGGTAGGAGATAGTATACTCGCTTGACATTGCATCATCGGATTTCCATTTATCCCATCGCAACAGCATTTTCTATGTGACAAAATATTTGCAAATTTGTATGATATCCAAAATGCCCTTTCGCAAAAACCACTCGATTCAAAATGCCATTGAAAATTTCTACACTAGGTAGCAAGGGATTATTGATAGCGATGGTGCTTAGATAAAAACTTGTTAAAAAATTTTTTTGTATTTACTGTAAAAGGACGACTTTACTTCCGGTTTCTAATAGAAACAAAGTTATTCTACAAGATTCAAGGTCCGAGCATAACCCACATCAAAAAAAACACCTTACTAGAATTTGTACTGATCACTCTACGAAAAGCGAAATACCACTGAACATTGCTACTATTAATAGTAAACACATCCCTAATGTTAGTGTAGTGGCGACATCTATTATGTCTTGTTATCAACATAAAAATATGGTTGTTTCTACCGTCATCTAGCATCGTTTTTTCTAAGGACAGTAGGAATTGTAGCGCAAATTTGTCTGCTTCTAACCAGAATAATTACATTAGAATGTATACGAAGCGTTTGTAAACAAAAGATGATTGATGGCCCCTGCGATAAGTGTTTTGCATTTAAGGGTTATTTAAATTACAATAGGTACATTTGAGCAACTCTGCCTGAGGCGGGGTGTGTGATGCACATAAGAGGCACACGCACCCAGTAGTGCTGCAGCCGGTCCCAAGCCCGGACAAAAGAGGAGGGGTCTTTTTCTCAGCTCCACTTTGCTTCGTAAGTACCCTCTGGTACCTATCTTTGGGTCAACTCTCTACTCTTCCGCTGTCGACTCCGACTCTAATTCTTCAGGTCCTGATTGGGTATTAGGTTGACTAAAGCCGGATGGACCTTTTCTTTTCTTATCTATCAAATACCATGACACTGAACATGATTTGGATTTCGATTGAAACAGAAGTTTCCTAGGAGGACATGGACGAATGCCGGCGCTACGGCGTGTAATGTCGGAAAAGCTATCCGGGATAACTGGGTAATCCTGAAAGACACCAAGCGTCCGTTAGGCCCCCTTTTTTGGCAGGCGCCTGGGCGTAGGTGCCCACGTTGTCGGAGACGTGAGACTTCCCAAGCTCTTTAGAGCATGAAGAGGCTGGAGCCGTAGGGAGTTGACTGGGTCCTCCCAAATGGGCATATTTAGACGCAGTATGGGATCATGCAAGTGACCGTATTAGGTAGTGCGGTCATGGATGAGCTATTTGGTGATGCCTTTTTTACACCAACTGCTGAGGTAGTGACATTTATGGAAAGTGACAAGGGGATGAATAAACAACCTTTTATAGAGAATAACAGATGGGTGCTGAGTCGGACTGGCAAGATGATATTTTACGATTGCAGACTAAATGGAAAAGGAAGGAGAGTCCTACCAAAACTGATACAGAACTAGCACAGGCAATCCAAAAAATTATGGTTAAGCTTCTGAGTAGAAGTAAAAGCTAGCGGATCTAGCCAAAAATAATGAGGATCCCAGAGAAGGAATTAGGAATTGGTCAAGCGAAGTTTACGCATTGATTAGACACTGACAGGAACTTCAAGGAGGGTTTTTAAGTAGAACAAAACGTAGATATGGTACAAATAGGTTATGAGACCAAAGAGGTTTCCACGCAGACAAGTCCGTGAAACCTAGAGGAGGAACTACCAGTCAAAAACTTACCAATGATTGTATCTTATGAGAAATGGCAAAGTATAGGTAGTCGCAAATGGGCCCTTCAATTATATACTAATACGGAGATGATCATTGGCAATCCTCTAGATACCAGGGATAACGTGACGAAGGTAGTACTGGTGGAGCCCTACGACCGTTGCATGTCTAAGAGTATTCTAAAATTGTTTAGGCAAAGGTACCCTTACCTGGTACGGTGCACAGGAGAAATTGATGTGGCTGAGAGTATAACGAAAGTGAAAGGTAAGGAGCTATCACAGAATCGGATTGTGAAAGCCACTTATGATGGCACAGAAGCTGGTATACTCAGCAGCTTGTTGCGTATCCAGGAGGAAACTAGGGAATATGACTGGGTGGCACTGCATCATGTCGAAGATATAAGTGTGAAAGCCTTCCGTAAGATGACCGAGTGGGTGTATCACGGCAGCAAGACATCCGTGGTCATATATACCACTCCAATTAAGAGGGCAAGGACTATGGTAGAAAAAGCAAGGGAAAGGAGTACTTAAGCATTGGTTGTTGAGAAGGAGGGAGTGGACTTCAAAACAGTACTTAAGGACATTAAATCAACTCTTAAGGATGAAATGATAATTTCCTCAATGCAGAAGGTGTCCAAAACGAAAGAGGGGAAGTTGCTGATTGCCGTCGACAAAAACGAAAGCGCTGTGAATAGAATTCAAAGCGCCATAGTAAACTTAAGTGATAAGATACAGGCCAGAAGAGCCAGTCTGGGGCAACTGACCGAAACTGTCCATATTAGAGGTATGGAAGTAGCGACTGGCCCCGGAAAAACCCTTGCTGCCATTAAAGATAAGGTAGGCAGCTTAGAAAATAAAAATTTTAAGTTGGGGGAGTTAAGGTCCAATAGGAATTGTACAATAGCGGTTACGCTTAATATAAATAAATCTGAGGTGGATTAAATAGAATAGACCTCGCTTTGTGTGTAGCGGAAAGACGTATCAAATTATCGAGATGCTACCGTTGCTGGGCATATTACCACCAGGCGTCTGCATGTACGGGACCGGACAGAATACCCGCATGCCGTAGATGTGGGAAGCAGGGTCACCTGGAGAAAATATACCAGCAGGCAGAGTACTGCGCAATCTGTGATCGTGCTGGTCACTCGTATGGTGGAGGTAGATGTGAGGCCTACCTAAAATCCTTGGTGGTGGCGAGGCGAGCGTCGAAAAGGTAGTCTGTGATATTATTGATCATCTGTGATAATTCATCTGTGATATTAGTCCGTAAGTTTTATTTATATTGTGATGTTAGTTTCCAACTTCTATTTATAAAGAAATTTTATAATAAAGTAACCAGGTTTCTACAGATAAACCTTAATAGAGCCAAGGCTGCCCATTACTTGCTGGATGCCTATGCCAAGGATAATCATATAGATGTAATCAGAGAGAGCGAGCCCAATAAAGCCCTAAGCAAGACATGGTAGAAGGATGATGAGGCAACAGCAATAGTGATAAAGAACGGATTGCTAAACGTAAGAAAGATGGGCAAAGGGAAGGACTACACTTGGGTGCGTGTTTTATTCCCTGACGTGACCATCTATAGTTGCTACGGTTTGCCAAATACAGCACTAGATGAGTATACAAGATTTCTTGAAGCTCTATGGGCAGACATTAGGAACAAGGGAGGTCAGGTTATAGTAGCCGGCGATTATAACGCCAAGGCAACCATGTGGGGCTCTAGAACAGACAGTTGGGGTGAAGCAATCCTCGATTGGATGGCTAGCCTAGATTTAGTGGTAATAAATGCAAGCAGAGCACCAACTTTTGTTAGAGGAAACACAGAATCCTTTTTAGATCTTACCATGGCCTCACCTATAATGGCAGCGGTTGTTACACAATGACAAGTTATTGACTGTGAGACACAAGTGCGTTTCATTTCAGATCGAGCACAACTGTTAAAGAGAAGCAATCGAGTCGCAAGGATGGGCCCTTGGTAAATTTAATAGCGAGGCGATGAAACAGGAGCTGCTTAAGTATAAAACTAGCATAGGCGTGGGCTACGATAAATTTGTCAACATCATAGCTAGGGCATGAGATAGTATTATGCCCAGAAGAAAGATCTTACCCAGGGGTCGCAGACAAGTATATTGGTGAACACAAGAGATCTTTAATCTGAGATCGGAGGCCAATGCTGCCCGAAGGTCTTATCAAAGAAAAATGAGGAGGGCTCCTGATAACTGTGAACATGAGAGGCGACTCGATAAAGACGAAAAGAAGGAACTTAAAGAGGCCATAAAACAAAGTCGGAGGAGATGTTGGAGGAAACTTTGCAGCCAAATAAATAATGATACATGGGGATTTGACCACAAAATTGCTGCTCAAAAACTGAAAAGACCGGATGAGATTCTTTCATGGAAAGATGCAAGAGGTATCCTGGAAGTGTTGTTCCCGCGGGATACAGTGGAGGAAGAAGTACCCAAGGATTTAGAGGGTGAACCTGACGACACTCTTTTTTTTACAGGTGAGGAGCTGACTTTGGCTGCCAAAAAGCTCAAACCAAGAAAAGCACCTGGTATGGATGGCATACCGCTCGAAGCTGAAGGGTCGCGGCGGATAACATGCCCGGAATTACACTAAATGTAGTGAACGAGATCTTAGTGAATGGCTGCTTTTCACAGAAGGGCAAAACGCAAAGGTAGTCTTTATTAAGAAGCCCGGGAAGCCGCAAGGGACCCTATCTTCGTTTAAAAGATACGGTAGCGAAGATGGCGGAGCATTTGATCAATGCGAGGTTAAAAAAGGAAATTGAAGGAAAAAATGGCAGCTCTAGCATACAGCTTAGGTTTAGAGAAGGCCGGTCAACCTTAGATGCGTTGCAAGAGGTGGTGGGATACGCTAGACAGGCCATGATGGGTACATGGCGCACCCGAGAACTGTGTTTGATTGTGGCGTTGGACGTACAAAACGCGTTTAATACTACAAAGTGGGGAGTAATTAAGATTCTCTCCAATTAGGTATATCACCATACCTCCAGAGGGTAATAGGTAACTACCTTCATAATTGATCGGTATCATATTTTCAAAATAGTGGAGTTACGATCACACTGCCGGTAACATCTGGAGTGCCCCAGGGCTCGGTACTGGGTCCCACTCTGTAGAATGTCATGTATGAGTGTATGACAGTGTCTTGAGATTCGAGTTGGTGACTGTTGCCAAAAATGAAGACGCATTAGAGAACGTAACCAAACAGGCAATAGGCACTGTCGAGAGGTGGATGACGAAGAATGGGTTAACCCTAGCACTCCATAAGACAAAGGCTGTGCTGATAGCAAGAAGGAAAAAAATTAAATCTATTAAAATAGAGGTGGGTGGAATGGAACTGAGGCCGCAAAAATCTGTAAGGTCCCTAGGGGTCACACTAGATAGAAGTCGGTCTTTTAAGCTCCATTTAGGAGAACAGGCAAAAAAGGCGCAAGTGGCTGGGGATCTGTAGGCTAATAGCGAACATAGATGGTCCAAAAGCAAGTAAAAGGCGTGTACTGGCTGCGGTAACAGATTTAATCATGGTATATGGGGCCCCAATCAGGGCCGAAAGCATGTAATATGCCAACAAAGGGAATTTAATTCTAAAGGCATAAAGACGCATGGTGCTGAGGACGGTCAGAGCATATAAAACTGTAACTGCGAAAGCCATTGTAGTTATTGCTGGACTCATCCCTATAGATTTGCTTGCCAAGGAACGGAGGGATGTGAAGTCTTTTCAAGTGGCAAAAACTGAGACTAGACTGACAACCTTAAAAGCATGGCAGACCAGATGAACTGCATCGAGCAAAGACAGGTAGACAAAGCACATGATACCGGAAATTCAGCCGTGGATCTCTCGCTCGCACGGAGAGGTTGGGTACTACCTAGCCCAGGCTCCCAGTAGCCATGGCTGTTTCTCCAATGATCTATGCAAATTTGGCAAGTATGGGGATGACCGATGCAATGTATACGGGGAGCAAGATGACGTGGCGCATACACTTTTTCACTGTCCACGATAGCTTCGGAGAAGAACCAGGGCTGAGTCTTTCTTAGGGGAGTAGTTGTCATCAGTAAACATGGTCAAACTAATGCTTAGGTCACCGAATAATTGGGAGGAAATAATAGATTTATTACATACGTAATGAAGGAGCAGATTGAAAGAAGTCAGCATAATAGGGGATAGTAAAATACGACCATGTAGATATCGCTTTAACAACCATACTCCTCAAGCACCCTGAAGTAATACCTTACGGTGGTTCCAGGGTGCTTTGTCACCAGAGGGAAGGGGGAAAGGAATTTAGTGGGTGTCCCAGCTAGTTTGGTGAGTCCCACACTTCTGCGGCAAATGATGCCTTGAGCCAGCCGGAGAGTAGGCTATAAAAGCTTCTCCTATCCTAGGAGAAAGAAAAGGCACATTCGAAAATGTTATTTACATAATTTCTGGTATGTTTTAGAATAGTCTAAAGAATTTTGAATATGTATATAAATTGCCGCTGTGAATATTTTGGTTCAGTTTGGATTGAAGTTTTGATTACGATATGTCTTAGTGCAATGCTTTGAAAGATGTGGTATGAATGACTGTAGATATAAAGTACTATATGTGATATAAATTACTGTAGTGATTATATAAATTAATAATTAGGGCTTAGATAATTAATTACAGGGCAACGTTAGTAATTTAAAAGGTAGGTGGTGTTAAGAAGGAAATGCTTGTACTGTTAGCGATTAGCTGAGAATAAATTATTGTGAGAGCTTTTAACAACTTCCATTGTAACTACGAATTGTTGAAAAGATACGTATAATTAGTTTGAAAATTTTTTCCCTATATCAAATAATACTTTCAAAGACGACCAAAGCAATAAAATTCTAACCCAAGCCCTTTTAAAATAAATGTGGTTAGTTAAAACATGTTTAGCAAACCCTCAAAATATCCTTTCCCATAAAATGTCCTGTTACGTAAAATTATTAGTCCGAAGTTGTAAAATATATTCCGGACCGCTTTTATAACTACCTCAATGTGACAACGATTGTAAATCAGGCTTGTTATGTGCCGTAACTTTACATTGATTTAAATTTTGGGTGTTTGGAAAGGTAGGAATTTGGATTGTTGCAGTTTGAGAAGATGTACGGCTTGATGACTTGTTTGTAAGTGCATTTATTAATACGTTACGTGATTAGGCGTTTATTGCTAAAATAAATATTTGTACGACGCAATAATAATATATTACTTTAACTGTTAAACGCAAATTCGTCAGTGACTTTTGAAGTTTTAAATGAGAGTCATGGAGAAAATTTTTTACAATCCGGGAGTTGAACCAAGAAAGAAATATCCCGAAATCTTATTTATAAATGGTTGATTTATCTATAAAATTAAATTAAACTAATATCATTTAATCCAGTTAAAAGAGTATGGAGGGTATGTACGTACGAGCACAAAATTGTTTATTTTCTACATGTATTTCACCATAAAAAATCTAAGGTACATTTTACAAATTTTTGTATCTTTCAAGATCGTTCGTTCCAGTACCACGTACCTCATCATAAAACTATTAATTTCATTTTCATATAAAATTTACTCCTACACTACTTTCTTCCTATTCTCTTCTCGACCAATGGAGATATCAACCATCGATTATCATAAACATGACATTTTCGTAGTAGTAATCAATATTTTTTCTATATTTACATAATTTAGACATATATTTTATATGTACGCCAGTTACGTATCTCCCAATTCATATATGTACAAATAAATAGAAATTATTAGAAAATCACTAAGAAACTTAAGTTAGACGCAACATTGTAAATTCAAGGATAAATCAGAAAGGTTATTAAAAGGTTCACAAGCAAGTTGTGAGAACGGATGTAATACATTGTATTCCAGACGTAAGTGATGCAGGTCACAGACGGTTAAGAAACCGCAATTACTTAGAAATTAAGACTGTTACATTGTATAATGAATAGAATAAAGAAATAAGCAGACTTGAGCTCTGCAAGTTCCCATAGACATGTGAGGGGCAGGGACAACATAAATACTCCGGGAGCCCCAGACCAGTAAGTCAGTCTTGGGTATTACAGCTTTAACATTGCCCTTTGCTTAGGCTACTCGCCCTAATATTAATTCAATTATTATTTTATTTCGACTTAGAATAATTATGTCAGTTTGTCAAACTGTTTAAGAAATAAAATTTGTTACAAGAAGTTTTGGAAGAAGTTTTTAAAAAGACCACTCCCAAGGCCCGAAATGTAGCTGGCGCAGCGGCTAAGATCTAGAAAGGCACTACAAATCCAAAAATCGGAAAACTGGTGACCAAGAATTTTAATTCCCAATCTGGAAGAACTCAAACAAAGTTGGACGAGGTAGAAGAATCGACCGCACCCAACCAAACAAACTTGTACGAAGTACAAGAATTGACCGAGCCTAAGGAAACAACCGCAACTAGGTACAAAAATCGACCGAGCCTATAAAAACGACGATGAAAATTATGTAAGTTTATTTAACCTAAACCAATTTATGCCTTTTACAAATTTATTCATGCTAGCTTGTAAGCGAAAATTTTTCTATATATACATATTTTAATTATTATACATTTTATATTATATTATATTATATTATATATATTATATTATAATTATAATTATAATAATTATAATAATTATAATAATTATAATAATTATAATAATTATAATAATTATAATAATTATAATAATTATAATAATTATAATAATTATAATAATTATAATAATTATAATAATTATAATAATTATAATAATTATAATTATAATATTATATTATAATAATTATAATAATTATATATTTTATTATACATTTTATGAAAATAATTTACTCAGTTATTAAGAGAAATTGTTTTTATTACGAGAACTTATTTTGAAATAAGAGAATTTATTTTTAAACAAAAGAACAGAAAAAACGCATTTGCATACGCAAATTAAGTACAAATTATTATTATACGAAACAAAACGAATTGAATTCAGCAGGTCTGAAACAGAAAAATAGAACGTATTAATTTTTACCATTTTATTACCGAAAGCTTAATGTATAAAACGCAATTCTTATAAACAATTAATTATAGAAACGAGTATTCAAAACTTTTAGCAAAATCTATAAATTATACACTACAGCGCCATAAATCGACCGAAGCGCGTAGTTGTAGAAACATCTTTTAATTTACTATTAAAAGTAACTCATTACAAGTTGAAACAAAGCATGCAAATCTAAAACGCGATTCTCATACAAATTATTGTCGGAAACCATCATTGAATAAAACTTATTTAGAAAAATCAAACTTTATGAAGTATTAAATATTTTTCAGCACGAGGATATCTAATTATACAAAAGCATTACGCAATTTATTTAAATTTATCACCGAGACTGAAATTACACCATTCAGGAGACTTAAAACTTTGTATTTAGATAATTTTATTGTATAAATATAAAGGAAACATTGATGCAATTTATTGACTGAAATAGCACTCTATAGTTGAACATTCAAGGTAGCGAGATTGTGCAATTGTACAGGCAGCAGTTTATGCACTTATAATACCTACGGAGACAAGATAGTTATAGCAGGCACTAATTACTCAGCAGGAATGAAATAAAAAACGCAATTAAACATAACTGGCGCAAGAAAACGTGCAAATTATAACGCAATTATTACAATAGAATATTAATTCCATAAGCATCTTTCAGAAAATTAAAACCCGCAACAACTATAACATTTGCGACGTATAAAAATATACAACTCCAAGGCTACAGCAATCGACTAAACATTACCAAGCACAAATTCTTCAATTTAATTATAAAAACGTATAAAGTATAAGAAAAGCGATTCTTTAAATAACCCAACATGTTTAAAACTGAAAAGTAACGATACAAATTGTAAAGTAAATCTCAATTTATACTAAAACTTGAAATTAATTAAATCCGAAAGCAATCCTTAACGACCATGAGTTTATATGAAACTTTATTTCGAAAGCATACCCCAATACAACGGAGAGCAATATCTCTTAGGAAATTTTATCACCGCGTGTGAAATACTTTTAAAACCCTTTTACAAACCAGGAGATAACGAACGACATGTTCTACTTTTAAACCTAATAATAAGTAAACTGACCGAACAGGCATTAACGGTAATAGCCAGCCGAGACGATTTAGAACGAATGCCATTTGGACTGAAGAAAGCACCCGTCACTTTTCAACGAGTCATGGATAACACATTACGAGGAATACACAACGAAAAATGTTTTGTGTACCTAGACGACATCATAGTGTGTTCAACATCACTGGTAAAACACATAAAAAGACTACGAGAAGTACCTGAAAGACAACGAAAAGCACATTTTAAAGTTTCTCTACACAAGAGCAAATTTTTATAAAAGGAAGTATCATTTTTAGGACATATAATAACCCCACAAGGAGTCATGCGAAACCCAGACAAGACAAATGCAGTACTAAATTACCCCATACCAAAAACGAACAAAGAAATGAAAGGATTTTTTAGGACTTCGTGGTTACCCGCAAATTCATTAAAAGTTTTACGCTCAGGAAACCCAACCTTTAAAAAATTGTTTAAAAAAGAGAAATAAAATTGAACACACCTCAGAATTCATTAAAGCCGTAGAAAAAATTAAATGCATACTCACGAATCACCTGGTATTAGAATACCCAAACTTTTCGAAACCATTTACACTGACAACCGACGCACCAAACGTAGCACTAGGCGCAGTACTAAGCCAAGGAAAATTAGGTAGCGATAAACCAATCAGCTACGTATCCAGAACCCTAAACAAGACTGAACAGAAATACGGCACAATATAGAATAAATTATTAGTCATAATTTGGGCAACGAAATATTTTAGACCATACCTTTACGAATATATATACACCGACCATAGACCATTAGTATGGCTATGCAAACTTAAAAAACCAAACTCAAAATTACAACGATGGAGAAATAGATTATAGGAATCCGATTACGAAATTGTACACAAGAAAAGGAATTTATAATAATAACGCATACGCCCTAAATAAAATACAACTCAACGCACTGGAAACGGAATAAATTATAGGTAACGTAGACGAGACAGAAGTAAGAGAAGACCAGAAGAAATAGACACCATACATTCGACACAGAACGAAGAGCCAAAAACCGCGATTAAAATTATAAACGAAGCAATAGATATAAAACCAAATCAATTTATAATTACCAAAGTTTTAACAAACCTCAATCCCGTAAAATACACAAAAATAGACAACAAGAAAATATACCAAATTCAAATAACCAAGGAAGACAATAAGAAACAAGTAATTAAAATTCTAGAAGAATACACCCCCGAGAAAAAACAATTTTACTTTCATTTCAACACCGAACATTTATATAAACGATTATCAGAATTATATATTAAATTATTTAATAACTCTGGCCCTGAACTTATTAGATGCACAAGATAATTAATAACTTCTTGATCTTCTTTGGGAATGAAACCACTCATAGTTTTTAAAATCTATTTTATTTACGTTTCGATCCATGACCTAGGATCGTTTTCAAAATAATAAAAACTTCAAGTTTGACGTTTATGACATAAATTGAAGGTTACTTTGATTTATTGATGTTTGAAGTACACTTTGAGTACACTAAGCAAAAATTTTTAAAGTTTAAAAGAATGATTGCCTTCAATTTGTGTTGCGACCTGGGATCGACTTTCCTATGGTAGCCAATACGCTTAACGTGAAATCAGCTGATTAATTTTTATTGGTGAATTTTATATAAATTCAATAATTTGGGAAATATTTTTTATGTCATAAACATCAAACTTGAAGTTTTTATTATTTTGAAAACGATCCTAGGTCATGGATCGAAACGTAAATAAAATAGATTTTAAAAACTATGAGTGGTTTCATTCCCAAAGAAGATTAAGAAGAATGCTAAACAAACCACAACAAACATACAGGGAGAATATAATTAATAACCTTAGACGACCCTGACAAAATAAACGACGTAATTAAAAATCAACACGAAGGCAAAACCAACCATCGTGGAATCAATGAAACGCTAAAGCAACTTATAAAACGATACTATTTTAAGGATATGAAAGAGTTAACCACAGATTTTATCAATCAATGCAAACTATGCGATAAAGCGAAATACGACAGAACACCCCCGAAAATACTCTTAATGTTAACCAAAACACCCGACAAACCTTTCCAAAAATTACATGCCGACACTCTAGTAGTAGAAGCACAAAACTTTTTAACCATTGTAGATGCATTCACCAAAATAGGCCAAGCTATACCTATCACTTCAAAAAATAGCATTGACGTGACACAAGGATTCTTATAATATTTTACATTTTATGGTACGCCCGAAACAATAACTTTAAATAACGGCAGCACAAAACACCTTGGAACTCCATAAAATACAAATTCATTTTCTAATTGTAAACCACACCGAATCGAACGGATTAATTGAAAGATTACATTTAACCTTATTAAAACAGATCAAATTACTAAGATTAACTTACAAGAAGGAGCACACCACCAATTTAATGTCATACGCACTAATCGCTTACAGCAATACAATCCACTCATCAACAAACTTTACACCTCTAGAATTAACATTAGAACATTAAGATTCCCGTAACCCCTACGACATACACTACCACAAAGAAGTATACCTGCAATATGCTAAAAACCATAAAGAGTAACTAAAAATAATTTACGATACGGTAAAATATATATTAGATAACGACAAAGAACGTATCACCACAACCCGCAATAAAAATACCGACATAAATAAATTTTCAATAGGACAAACCGTGGACGAGAAAAACTAAGACACAAAACGGCACCCAGAAATTTAGGCCGTTTAAAATAAAAAAACATATCAGACAAAAATATAGCCGTAGTAGACAACGGCAATATAGTAAAATACATTCATTTGAAAAACTTAAAATACCCTGTAATTTCAGATGGACAGCCATCACCCTTACCGTCAACTTCCGTCCAGGTAGAACGAAAAAGGACGTATTAATTGAAGACATAAAAAACAACCACGGTATACTACCAATAAAATTGGGAAGTATGCAAAATACAATAGATTACTGGACATTCGCACCAAAATTCGATTTAACGGAATTATAACAAGAATCTCAAATAATCAAAAATAATTATTACCGCTTAAAACAATTAATGGACACAGCCAAATTCGGAAAGGAATACGCCATAGAAATGTTAAATTTGCATAACGTGTAGAAGCTTTTGAGTACGTGAAAACTCAAGGATACGCATAATAAGCTTTAATATTTTAAATCAAGCGCATCGAATAATAAACAAAGTTTTTGGGTATATAAAATCAATAATGTAAATAAATATTTTCAATTAAACTAAACTAAACGTTCGTTAAATACAAATCCTAAGAAATACTAAAACTTGGAAATATAATTTCAACGGACAGTTTGCTTCATAAAAAAACCTGACAGTTGAAAATAACAGGTTCTAGGAAACTTAAATGAACGTTGGAACAAAATTCTGTAGAATTGTATTTAACTACTACTAACTAAAATAACAGATGGTTTGAAGGCAAAGTAAAATGGAATATCGATAGTGTAAATCAGACAGAGAGCACGTATAATAAAACGTTGTTAAAACACTCGTCTAAAGTACGCGGTAGGTTTGGAGGTCAACCACAATATTGATTTTCTGTTGCTTGAGTGGGATTCTAAAAGAGACAGCAGATATGGGTTAAACGAGGGAAGATAGCTAAAGGCTGGACTTGGAGACGGGTGAAAGGAATATGGTTGGTCGAATGCTAGAAATTTTCGAGGCAATTCTATTTGTTGTAAAAGTTAACGTAAGTTTTATCAAATACGAAGAACTAGAGCGTCTAGGAATTGTTATGTTCAAAACAGGCAATAATTAACAGAAACACCTGTATTTTAAAAGGTTGCGTTCGACAAAGGCGAGCGCATGTTAATATAGAATTTTATAGAAAATACTTTAACTGTCAGTTTTGTATAAACAACTAGGGAACAAACATCTTAAGGAGCGAGGGAAATGCACAATCGGTTATATACAACAGGTAGAAACAGATATAAAGCAAGCAAGGAATTAAAATGCAAGTACCATATACACGCGGAGTTGAGATTGGATGTCATCAATATCGATTTTCTGTAACGCAAGTGGGGTTTTGAACGAGACATCAAACATGTATCAAACAAAGATAAATAGAACTTAGACGAAGTTTATGACGGCAGAGAATTTTGTCATTGGTTGAAAGTGGACAGTATTTTGAACGTAGACACACGCGAAGGTGAAAGCTAATCGGGGTATATAGCACGTAGCACGCTACAAAATTTTACAAATCAACCGACGGTTATGCTCAAAATTTGTAGAAACTGTGTTTGAAAATAAGCTTTTTGCAAGAAGCGCATCCACTAGGAGGTTTTAAAAGGGATATAAATACCCAACCTAGGTTATTAACGCTCTCTTCTTTTCGCTTCTATGTTCCTTTACTTCGATAAAGTGATTCAGACCAGCATACAATAAAGTTTTTAGTTTGTGAGTATTTTATGTATGTGATTATGTTACCGTAAATATAGTGGTTGCGAGGATAGAATAGTAGTAGCGGACCTCTAAATTATTGACGTGAATTAGAGTAGTGTGTATTAAATTAATACAGATCGGGCTACTACAACACAAAAATTAATAAATGGAAGCATGTTATATGGGCGTAAGCACCACAAGTAATCGAGTTTGTATGCATGATATGGAATGGTACTGTAAGACGAGGCGAATAGCTTGCGGTTGTAGCCGATGGTAAAGACCTGTAGAGCCGCTGAGTAGCACATTAAATCGAAACAACGCAGAGGGGTGTTCTGACACTTATCTCCGACGACATGGAAGCCTGAAGAATTCTTTAGGTAATTTATTTGAAATTTCTGTAGCTTTATAAACATTTGTAAAATTTTGTGCTGTGTTGTTAATTTTTTTTGGTGGCATATTTATGGTTGTAAAACTTATTATAAAAGATACATGTACTGGACAATTTACTGAGGTTTAAATATTGAAAAAGGGTGTATTTAGGACATCCAAAATTTAGTCAGGATAAAAATTGAATTGTAAAGAGTAAACGGGTCTATGAATTTTGGTTTTAATTTATGCAAGGTTTAAAAGGCATATACAAACTGAACTGGGTTATAATGAGCTCACCATACTCCAGTGTGAAGTCAATTTAGAGTAACATGTGGAGCCCATCTACTCAGATCTTATTGAATTTGTTTAAAATAATTAGAAAAAGCACGGACTTTAAAAAATATTATAATTTGAGTTTTTCAAATATTGTATCAAACTGCTTTAACACATGTGAATATAATTTATCTGTTAATAGGTGTAAATAAAAGGTTGTATGGTTGTGATATTAATTGGTAGTTTTATTGAATGGTGTGCGAGTGTGAAAGAGATATGTCTGTAAATTTAGGTATTCGAAAAGAGGCACAGCTGAGCTAACCTGGAAAGCTGAAGGAATTTGAAGGCGAAATAAAAGGGTAAAAAATTTTTAACATTTTTTTTTCGAAAACTTTTATGTTGACCCAAGGAGGGGCTCGAATGATTTGGGTGAAGGACCGATGTTAAGGCTTTGTCCAACTTCGTTCGAAGGTTCCACGGCAATATATACATAATATATATTGCTGTGATTCTCGGGTAAAAAGCCACGCCAGAGAGAAAACATTCGAGCCCCTACGTTGGGCCGTCATAGATTTGCTGTGAAATGCGCCTTTGGTCACGGAACTGGTACTTTCTGCTGATCATTCAAGCCCCACAGATTGGGCGCCAAGATTTGCTGTGATCCTCGTTACTACGGTGAAATCTCCTCTGATATTCGATTTCTTACCTGAATATCGCCTCTTGAATCCTTCCGCCTCGGCAGCTCACCTAGATAAAACTTTCATCCTCATTCATAAAAAAAAACACATTCCTACCACAAACATCAACGTTAACTCTATTTACACCAATATTCACAATACATTAAAATTTCAAAATTAATTCTTTGCATAAATTTCAGCATTATAAAATTTCAAGTTCAAATTTGTCATCATTTTAATTTGCATCCGGAATTAGAGTCCTTGTAGGATGCATACTAATTAAGTTAACAATATTTGCAGACCTGAGTCTGAATAAAAGGGAGCATCTCCCACCCCTTTACGTTAATTTAACAGGTTAGTCTAATTGAGCTCAAAGACAGACCCAAATTTTCATCATAATCAAAAACATAAACCTGATAAATACTCCTTTCTACTTATACAAGAAAATTTTACCTTAAAATTAAAAATTTGTTGTTTATACAAATTTACTACTGTCCATTTTTATCAAACAAATTATAACGATATTTAACACACACCAAAACATTTAAGATCGAACAAAAATGCTTAATTTACCTGAAGGTTAATGCACTCGTGGCTTCAATGTACATCATCCTTGCTAAACCCACCATTCCAGCTGGTTTATGTTTTCGTCCTCGGAATTCTGGCCGCCTTTAAAATTTTTCTACACCACCATTCGTCTAAAAGGTTTCAGGGTTTCTCAGGAACTCATCTAGGTATATCGAAGTCTTGTTTTGTGGATCCAATCACGTTTACGAATAACATTTGATTACTAACATTCCCGAAAAATAGCAATGAAATTCATAATTCTTTTACGCTTTACCAAAAACTGCATACTTCTATTTATTTATTTATCGTTATTAATTTGGATAATTGGTACAGTAATACACGCAAATATAACTAGACTTTGTTACCTTCATTTATCTTCTCTAAGTGTACTAATAACTTTTATTGTAACACGAAATCACCACGTATTCTACTTAAAGTATCGAATAATCAAAAAATAAAGAGCAAAACTGTTTAAAGTATCGAATAAAATCAGAAATATAAGAGAGCGAAAGTCCTATTAGCACGGGTTTATATAATGGCTCGCTTGCAAGCCGAATTTGTCCCGCGACAAACGATTTTAAGAAATTCGCATTCCATTTTCCCTTCCGATGGCTCGGCACAATGATTCTACTGAAATTTGCACTCGTCCGAGTTGAAAATCTAAGAAATTTTCACACGGCTCGCAACACGTCCGAGAACAACTAATTAATTTTACACACCAACTAATATGCTTTCCCCTCTCATGTTTGCATCTTATTTCAACCTTAATCGCCAATCTAGTCTGTTCGTTCTATCTAAAACCTGTGCGCTTGTTTTACATTTTCCCCCTCATTTAACTGCTAATGCATTCCATCTCGCTTGTCTTTATACCACAAACTCGCTTTCTTACTTGCACTCATATAGCTTGAAGCTTATCGACTAACATATACATCGTTATTCTTGCAAGTGTTCTGAGTTCTAATACACCAAAGGCTCTTACTTGACTTTCCCATGTCATTTATAATTTCTCGATAGTTTGAGTACTTGGAACGATTAAATTAAATACAAATTGAACATTTTCAACTCTGCTTCTTTTTATAGAAAGCGTCCAGTGAATAATCTCAACCCCTTATTTTTAATGAAACGAATAAATTTTTATGCTCCACGGTTTTAATAACGCGTATTATCTAATGGCATTCTACGTTACTTCCTTCTAAACGTTGATTATGATTATATACAAACCCTACACTCTAATTGAATGATTTAAATCTACACAGTAGGCCTTTAATTAAGCGTACTATTTTACACTGCTCTGATATACACGGTGTTTAACATTATCTAAACAATATAAACCCTATGTTTAGAAGTAAATGACGAATTTATCCAATATGCCTTTAAATGAAGCGTATTATTACCCAAAGCTTTCTTATACTCGATGATTAAAATTATTTGATGTCGTTTATTAATTTTTTACCCTGGTCTAAATTTGAGTAAAATATATATATATATATATATATATATATATATTGCCGTGGATCTCCACTCTAATTTAGTACTCTCTCAAAAAACATTCGAGCCCCAAGGTTGGGCCGTCATAAATTTGCAGTGGAACTCGGGTAAACGTCTCCGATACAAATTTATATTCGAAATTTTATTAAATTTTCAAATTCGAAAATAGAAAAATTTCCAAAAATTTAAATAAGTTAACAAAAATATTTCTTACCCGTTTTCCTCTCTTCCTCGGTTGAATTGCCAATTTTCTGCACCTGCTTCCGGCTAGTTCATTTGGACCTCCTCTTGGGTATCTAGATTCACCCTCATATTCTCAATCGTACACACACACTCGCAATAAAACCACAAAATACAACCAACATACAATCTTTTATTTATTACTATTTACAAATGAAATTCAATATTGTCCACATTACATTGATCACATATCACTTCAGTAAACCCTATTTTGTAATGTCCTATAATTTTTTTTTTAATTATCAGACACATAAAATGTACCCAGAGTAAATGGGCCTTGAATAATACCTTCTTTAAAATTCTTTCTTTATAATTTATTTTTAACCTAAGTAAACTCTGGAGTATGGTGAGCTCATAATAACCCAGTTAATTATGCATACTGTATGCCCTTCTACTTTTCATACTCTTACAACAAATTAAAAAAACAAAGCCATGTACTCTTCACAAAAATTTCACGTTCTGATGGAACGTTATAAAGCTTTCTAGACACCTTCAAATTTCTAGTTAAATACCATAATAAAGTTATTTCAATACGTAAATAATCCACGACACCTTCAAAATCACTCTCATACGTCACCCAATATTCACAGTTTATAAGAATTACAATTTCAAATCGTTACCTGGAAATTTCTAGACAATCTCCGCTCCGTGGATGATGGTATGTATTTCTTCTATCTGGTCTGCAGGCCGTTTCTCGCTGTTACTAGACGAACTCCATCTAAGTTGTACTGCTAACGCTGCCTTCACGGTGTAACCAAATTCCAAATTCTATTTAAACATACGTCTTTCACATTTAGTTTTATTATTTTTATTTATTAGACTGATTTAAATTAATGACAGTTTTGATTTAGTTTGTTTTATTTATCTATGTTTTGATATATTCCCGATATTCCGCGCGTGTGGTGTGGGGACTTGTCGTGCATATTAGGATTTTGGTTTATTATTATTATATTTTTTAAAATTTTTATACAGGTTTTGGTTATACATGCTCATATCCATTTCTCAAACCAAGTCAAAATCAAAAATATTCAATCCTCCCCCGCCCCCTCCGATTTACGCGAGGTTATCACCGACCAATCTCGCGCCCCTTCCCGCAAATTCTTTAAAGGCTGTCTAGAACGCAGAGCTTTGATTACAATTGCTATAGTTTAAAGCTTTGAAAGATGTGATATAAATTACTGTTGATATAAATTATTGTATCGATAATATAAATTAATAATTAGTGCTTCAATAGTTAAGGGTAGTGCTCCCATATTAGGTTAATTAAGAAGATATCTTCGTAGTTTAAGATGCTTGTAATAGTAGTGATAGCGATTAACTGAAAATAAAGCACTGCGTGAGCTTTCTGTAAATTCGATTGTGCCAGGAGTTGTTGAAAAAGCTTGTATAATCAGTTTGAAAATAAAGAACTGTTGTTTTGCTACGATATTTAATTTTCAAATCCCATACTACCTCCTGTTCGACATTCTTACTAGATTATTAAAAATGTTTTTATTACTCCACACTGACAAAAAGTGCTTAAGCTTCTCATACAATGTAAATAGAGCTTTAGAGCTTTATCTTAGTCTAAATTAATAGGACATACCTACACGTTTGCTATAAGGTTTACAGTCATGTTAAACGATAATTAACTTATAATACAGACAGGTGCAAGCCATTTACCTGCAATACTTAATAAAAGCCGCACATCTTAAATATTCCAACCAAGAACATACATAAATAATAATTAATTATGCATTTCCTACTACCACATAAATATATCCTGCAAATTCGCAATTTAATTGCTATCTAACTAAGTTTCGAAGCATTCCAGTTTGGTTAAATATAAAGTTTGGACACCATATTGAGGATCCGTTGAATTTAGTCATTTGGATACACACGGTTCCGTGATAGTACTCACTGATAACATCTTAATTATGAGTAAAACGCGTTATCTAGCAAGCTGCGAGTATACGATGCGTGTTTGTCCCTCGTTCACTTCACTTGTTTTACCCTTCCAAAAACATTGTGTGTGGTGAGAAATATTAGGCTTATTTCGGTGCAAATAATATAGAACGAACGGCTTATTAAACATTCGTTTCAGGCGGTAGATCTAGATTAAGATCGCGTAGTTCGTTACGTTATTCTTAAAAATTAACTACTCTTTTACAGGGTTTCAGTGCTTCCTCTGTGTGTAATGTAGATGTTCATATGGAGATAGGATCATATGTGGTTGGTTAATAGCAATTAGTTATCTTCTATCTAGTGCTGCTGAAAAACTTTCATGTAAACTATTACGCGGGACATGGTTTTGTATGCTTTCTCTATTAATTGTAAAAATCCCATTAAAATAGTGGAGATTGCTGGGTATGAATCAGCCAGGTGCCAACCGACATCCCCTGAATTTTTGTGCAGAGTTAACCCATTGCCAAAGGTAAAACTGCCTATTCGAACTTCATTGTATCATATTGAGCCATTAAATATAATTTTGAATAAATTCTGAATGCCTTTGGTGTTGTCTTGGTGCACTTATTACGTGTTACAGATTTCTGTGCAGACAGCAAGGAACGCAGCACCGTAAGTGATAGAAAATTGTCTACACCGAATACCGCAACCAAACACAAAGACAGATTCGAACTCCAAAAGAATCAGAGTTCGGGCTAGCTCAAGAACGTAAAAAGTGGAGTGGATGACCCAGAAAAAAAATTGAATTGGAAACTTCAGTAACAAAGAAATTATATTACGAAGATGTAGGGGAAAAAATTCCTATAGTAAGCCTGCTTATCGTAAAAGGTGATTAAAAGCAGCAGCAAGGGGCAGCAGCCTTGCTGGCTAAAAGATATTGGGGAGAGTCGGTTGGTCTCAGGCAATCCTCAATAATTTACAATGTTGTTGGTGGTTGGCCGTGACAGATACGGCTCTTTGCGTTGTGGAAAGATATGGGAACGTATCACAATATTTCCCACGTTGTTACGTGCCGAAAATTTCGGCCGTAAACATTCATATAGTTTTAATATGCGGAAGTTTCGCGCCTTAAATTTGAAAGACCTGTTGCGCGTATTTCCGCCACTTCAGAAGCGCGTTGCGCGAATTTCGCGCCGACGCGTGTGACAAAAAAAAGTGGGGAATTTCCGAAAGACGCGTAAGGACTTGCCTTTTAATCGGGAAGAAGATATTAATTTGGATGCAACCTGGTAGAAGATCCACGACCCGAGAAAAAGCCGTGAGCAGCCCAGACATGAGAAATATGAACGGAGCCCCGAGCGCCATCATAAAATAATCCTGAAAGAAGCCACGAGCCGCCATCAGGAAGCAGTTCGAAAGGAAGCTTTACCTATTCACGTGAGTACCCCGTGGGGGGTTTTTATATAATTTAATTAATTGGAAAACGTGTTGCAATAATTTGGATATTGTGTGATGTCATTGACAATTGGCGCGTTAATTTCCACATTATGTAATACCGTTACCAACTGTCTTTTGTGACGCGTGTGCCGCGTCGACGGGACTGTAATAAGGTATGGGTGGCCTAAAACATGAACTATGAATGAAGGAAAGCTCACAAGTAAAATTCTTGTTCGGAGGTAAAATACCCCCTCATTCGAATCTCTGGGAGGGGGTTCTTAGGGATCGTCATCGTAAGAATTTAAAACAACGGTTCGAATTAGTGATAGAGACTTGGAAGGTAAGGTCATTACTTAGAGTAGATAAGTTACGAATTTATTAGTCGAAATGAGAAAAGGAAAGCTGCACATTTTAGGTATTAGTGAGGTGAGACGACCAGATAGTAATGACTTTTGGAAAGATAATTATAGAATAATTACAACTAATTCAATTAATGGACAGATATGGGTAGGAATAGTGTTAGGTTAAAAAGTACTTACAATTTAGTGATGAAATAATTATGGTTAGATTGAGTACGAAACCCACAAACATTGTTTTAGTACAGGTATACATACCAACAACTCAGTGCTAGGATGAGGAAGTAGAAAAGGTATACGAGGTATACGAGTATAGTGAGAAAGTAAAGGGAGATGAGAATTTAATAGTTTTAATGCGTCAGTGTGAGAAGGTAGTGAGGGAAAACGGTAGAAAAATTTGGGTATGATAGACGAAATGATAGAGGAGAAAGATTAGTTGAGTTTTGCCAGGAACATAGATTAGTAACTGTAAACACCCTACTCGAACAACATGTTAAAAGAAGATATACCTGGAAAGCGCCAGGTGATAGGGCTAGATACCAAATAGTTAAACAAAGATCTAGGAACAAAGTTAAAAACTGTCGTGGTTATCCAGGGGCTGACATAGAATGCAATCATAGCTTAGTTAAAATGAAGTGTAATCTAAAATTTAAAAAATTGAGAAATGTTAAAAGAGTGGGATGGGATCTATGTAAGCTTAATGATAGTGAGGTAAAAGAGGAATATAAACAAGTATTACATAATAAGATCAAAGAGATAGTTATAGGAGGGAACGTAGAAAATAGATGGAAAAAACTAAAAAGGGCTGTACATGATACAGCAACACAAACTATAGGCTATAGACTATAGCCTAGAAGGTCTCTGTCTCGGTTTTGTTCCGAAATAAAGCGCCTCTTGCTTTGACGTTTTAAATTTTAACTTTACCTGCTGCGACCATTTATGTAACTTATTAAGCGCCTCGTTCTGTTTTGTGCGCATATTCATTAGTAATCTCGATCTAAACCCAACAATTGAGCATCCCGTGGGCAACCTGATCCTAAAAATGCTCTCATACAACAACTTCTAAAATGTGGAACCAGAACATGACCCCTGCGGGCATCCCTTTCTACCTCGTGCGACAAAACTTCACCCGGAATTTCAACCTGTGCCAATCGCTCCGAGAAATAATTTTTGACCAAAGACAAGTTTCGCGGACAACCCCTATTTCCAACTCACAAACAATCAATGGCCACCAGACAGCATCAAATGCTTTTGAAATGTCCAAAGCAACAACGACACAATACTCCTTTGCATCTTTCGCCTGCTTAATTTCCCCGACAACAAACTTTATTGCGTCGATAGTCGGCTTTCCCTCCATAAAAGCTAACTGTCGGTTATTAAAACCGCCGCTGTCTCGAATTAAGTGCTCAATTTGCGTAGTCATAACGCGATTCACAGTTTTCCCCAGCACCGGTAGTAAGATACTTGGACGATAACTGCCCGGGTCCGATGCATCCGCCTTTTTAAGTTTAGGGATAAATTTCACGTTCTGGTCTTTTCAGCAACACGGAAATACGCCCGTTTCTAAACAAAGATTAAGCAACCCGGCAAAGACACGCGGGGCTAACAGATACGCCTCCAGAGCTGCGCCTGAAGTGATTCCGTCATGCCTCGGTGCCTTCTTAGGGTTTATCCTCCTAAGAGCCCTTACGACCTCGTGAAGTAGGATTGCCTTATAGGCACCTGTCCCTTGCGCTTCTGTAGCTTCCCTACGTACTAAATCGTGCGGCTCCTCGTCCTCCTCGGAATTATCCGATAGAAAGGATTTCTCTAGCAAATATTCCGCCGTGGTTCTAAAACCTTCCGTGTACTGATCATTTTTCTTTATATTACCGAGCGGGATTTTTTTTGTTTTCCTCTTATTACACGGTACGCGGTTCCCCATGGTTCTTTTTCGGAGTTACGCGTGCAGAATTTTTTTAATTTATTCGTTCGGGTTTCTTGTATTAATATTTTATATTCGCGGTTGCCTTGACTATATTCGATTCGCCGTTGTTCCAGTATTTCTCCCGAGGAGCGTTGATAGCGGCGCCTTAAGTACGCGTTTCTGCCCTCTTAGTGGTTAACTCTCGGGCCCACCACGGTACGCTGTCTTAAATGTTTTCTTCCGCGGCATGGAGTACGACGACGCGTCTACCGGCGTCCTTTAATTTTTCCGCGAGTGTTTCAATTTGAACGGCATCTCGGCAGTTCAGTAGCTCGTTTTCGAGCGCGGAGATGTTTTCGCCAAATTTTTGTTTAAACCGTTCCAATTTGCTTTTTTATTACAGAACCGCGGAAATATAGTTTGCTACTCGTCTGCGCTTGCTTTGGTCTCAACATCCCATGTAATTCATTTATTATCAGAGAGCGTTACCTCGTCCGACCTCAAATCCCAATTACAAATAAACTCTAACATCTCGTGCGAGGCTGCAGTAATATCTATAAAACTGCTGCCTCTATGCCCCTCAAACGTAGGTGAATCATTAGTGTTTATCACACTAAGATCCGATTCCGTCAAAAGATCGGCAACTTGCGAGCCACGATCATCTTCGATAGGAATACCCCATCATGGCGACATGGCAGTGAAGTCTCCCCAGATGATTAAATTTTTTTTCGTGCCAATTTTACAAAAAATGCCCTCTATTTGATTTACTAAGTCTTCGGTTTGAGGATTTTCCCACCGGGAATTAGCCAGTGGAGGGTACGCACTTATTACATAGAACGTATCTAATCCCGTTTTTATTTCGACCGTCGTTAAGAATTCGTTCGACAAATTATTTAATATTATTCCGGCGCACGTCGCATTATTTATTTTATTCAGTTGCGCGGTCGTTCGCTATTCGTCTTTAACACGGAAACCCCCCTCCCAAAACCTGTTATTTTATGTTTATACAGGTGCGGTTCCTGTATAAGCCCGATGCCGATATGATTTTCGTTGAATGACTTTACGAAGTTATTTGTTGCCCCTTTACCTTTTCTGACATTTAGTTGCACGAATTTAATCTTCTTGCTTCTTGCTTTCTATTATCTTTACAGTCCATAATCGATGATACGTGTGATTGCGTTCTTCAATCGTAGCATCGTGGGGCATCTACTCAACTTGGCGTCGTGGCGCGTATTGGCCTTTGCGCCACCGCCCGTTCTGTTGTTTGCCCTTGTGCAAAACACACAGCAGGGGACTGCCTTCCTGCAATGCTTGAATTCGTGACCGACGTCGGCTAGTTACAGCACCACTGTACTTTCTCCCTGCACCTCATCGATGGCCGTACTCGTAGCACCGGAGGCACTGCTTCATTGAGAAGTGGTCACCTGAGGTTTATAGCGTCAGCTAATATGCGCCTTCGAAGTGTAGGGTTCACTTCGAAGGCTATGTTGGCGAAGGATTTCCTAGGTCCTTTTACGCCAAACCTGAACTTTTCTTTCAGTTGGTCTTCTAATTTTAAATCTCCGAAGCGGTGGATTCTGACTCGCAATCAACCGCACGAGCTCTTCAGCCTTCGTTGCCGCTTCGACCCCCGGAAGAACGACCTCAATCGTCTTCGCCACCAGTTCTTTACAGTGCCTGCCGACCTGCAACTGCAATTTCTTGGCGTCTTCACGATTAGCGCACTCGACAACCACGCCGCCTCTGCGATTACGACAAACCCACATCGTGCTGGATCGACCTTCTACTTCAAATTCGTCATTAAGTCATCCTTTTGTCCTGGCCTGGCGTCGACTCTGACAGCAAACGTAGGTGGCATACGAGACCTTGTGCTGCACCGACGCTTTTGAATATGCACACCCTGGTCTACTGAAACAACAGAATTCTCCGCCGGACTTACCACGACAAAGCTGGCTCTCCCGGAATCACCTGCACATAGCCGCAACGCCCTAGTTATAGTTATAAGTTGATTCGTCACATCGCGCATATCATCCGCGGCATGCCGAATCGTCTTCCTGTCTTTCACGACAATAGTAGCGGAAGTCGTCGGCACCTTCCGCAGATGGACGCTTAAGCCTTCCTCTCTCGGTGGACCACTATGCTGACAAAGCTAACGACAAAAGACTAACCAACGAAAAACGCAACTCAAAAAACGACCTGACTGTTACGACGCTTAAAGAACGCAAAAATAAAATAAACCCCTAAGCGTCACGAATATCAGCGACAGATAAACACAAACGTTGGTTCAATAAAAATATTTTTATTGAAGACAAACCGTAAACAACCCTGTATTTATTTATTTAATTAAACTTTTATTTAACAAAAATAGAAAAATACGATAAACATTAAACGTCAAAATAACAACTACCACCAAATAAAATCACTAGCCCAATAAAAAAAACCTCGATTAAAATTTACTGTAAACAAAATTATATTTATTTATTTAAATTTTTAAACTGCCAAATCAAGTTTGAGATTTAAACAGGCTAATTATTTTTAAAAATCAAATTTGTAAAATACTCTACTTTAAATTTAAATACTCAAACAAACAAATTAAAACACACGTTATTAGAATGCGGTACCCGAAACGCACTAATCACTTATTTACTCGGTGCCTGGTACGAATTTCAAGTGTTACACCACTAATTAAACCAAAATATTGACTTAAGGAAAACTTTAAGTACGCGTTTACTTAGATATGAAATATTTCTATTTAAATGAACGCAAATTTTTCTGTTCTTAATCTATTTGCTTAGTTCAGAAAAAGCCTAGATTTTGGGTTTCGAATTGTTATTTTATGATACGCGCACTATAAAAATTTTACACATTTATTTGGTGGTTTACACGGCTTTTTACTCGATTTACGCGGTTTTTGCTTTAAATTTATTAAAACCCCCTTTTTTAAATAATTTTGAATTTAGTTTTGGGTATTTGTTTATTGGATTTTGATTTATTAACCCGAAATTTAATTTTGTTAGTTTTAAACGCGCATTTTAGTTAAAATTTAAGTTAAAACGCAATTTTTTATTATTTATTCGATTTAAAATTTTGTGTTTTTTTTTAATTTTTTGTACTGCCCCGTGTATTAAAAAATAATGCCACACAATAATAAAATTAAACAAATTAAATAACAAAGCTTTAAATATAATAATAAACTTTATATAAAAACTTACTTGTTGCTGCAGAAGCGGGAGCTTTGTGAAACACGTCCTCACACTGTAACAGCTAACTAGAAAGTCCGGTAACTAATACATTATAATGTAAATAAGGTCCGCTATACTTGCGACCACGTCCGCAATGCTCCACCCGAAGGTATTACATTGGGTTTAAACGCGAAAAATATAAACGTGCTTCAAATTAAATCTAGCTTCAAAATTAATTCATCCTAAATAAACGTCTAACAAACTGAAACAAAAACTAGAAATAAGGTTTAAATAATGATCCCTAGCGTTGATTTTGGAGCGTGCCCGATCAACAAGACACAAGCAAAAGTAAAAGGGGAGGGATCCGTAATACAGAATAGCAGCTGCCAGCTCTGCTTACCGGTGGACCTGAAGGGTCGACTTAAAACTATCCAAAGCTAGCTAACTAATTTTAAAATGCATTCAAATTTCTAAGTATTTTAATTGCGAATCCAGCTATTTTGCCTGCTCTATAAATTTACAAATTCGTCCTCCCTGGTCTTAGTAATTTATTTTATCTTTAGTCTAAATCCATTCCTAGCTTTCCATATAATTCCCTAACTGTGGTAAGTAATACTGCTTAATTTTGTTTTGTTTAGAAGATATATAATGGCGCCGATAATCTCATCGTCCAGGAACAACTACAAGTCAGATACAGTTTTGTGCTAGCTTAGATTACATGTAAAACCCGAACGTAAGTTTATATATACGCGGGATGTTTCCAAAGTTCTGGGAATTAGTTATAATTTTTTTATTTTGTAATTTTCAAACAATATAATCTCGTTTTTCAACGTGATCTCCATTAACTGAATACATTTATTCCAACGATAAACTAATTTCTTTAAACCCTGCTCAAAGAATTGTTTGGTGTTTCCTCAATCCACCTATTTATGGCACGTTTTACGTCATTTAAACACCCAAACCAAACTCCACGCAAAGGTTTTTCCAGGTTTTTCCGGCCACTGCGTAAATCGTCTTCTAATGATGTTCTACCACTTATAAAGCGATCGATCAACAATAAACAGTACTTTTTGATTCTGCAGACTCGCCAAAAACTCCTTGCATACGTTGAATAATTTCTGAAGATTTTGCACCTTCTTTCCACAAAAAGAAGATTATTGCTCGTTGAGATCTAACCACGTCTTCCATGGTTGCAAAAACAGGGCTGCCAAAACGCGTCTATATCAACCGAACACGTAAATCAGACTGAAGAATATTGTACTAGATATCTCTATAAACTTGTCAAGACCCGTGTACCACCAATAGTAGTGCTCATACATTCTGCGTAATTTAATTATAGCTCAACTTTGGAGAAATCCCACGTATAAAGCCACATGAAGGAGGTCCAATTTTGACTTGCACTAAAGGAGCGGTTAGTGACCATATCACCAAGCCCGAGCTGAATACAGAACGAACTAAGAATCGCGAGGATTTCCAACTCATTTTTTGTGGTACCCAAAAATCAGCACGCTCATTTGTCAAACAAAACTTTTACACTCGCAAATTGAAACACACAATTTTATTGGTTAAAGACATCATTAACGTTTTTCAACACAGGAAGCATAGAAAATGAAAGTATATAAATATAATTACAAACTCTTCGAAAGGCATTCGATAGTGCTTTCCATAGCCTAAGGAATCATCTTGCAGTGCTCCTCATAGTCTGTAAAACCTTCAGCGAGCAACGCTTTCCATAGCCTGCTAATACTACAACACGCAGTGCTCCCCATAGCCTGCGTATTCTCCGACACTGACGCTGTCCGCCACCGTACCTGGAACTCGCCACTATAATACAACATTAATAGTCAAATAAACCACGTATGGACGGTAATCTCCGTTCTATTCACTAGGTCAACAGGAAGCAGGCACGGAACGCTCATCGACGTGCGTTCCGATCAGCCCCGCCTCATCCGAAGCTCCTGTCACCTCTGCCATCATCTCCGGACCATCTGTGATTTCCGCAAGGGCTGCGGCAAGGACGTATTCAAACCGCTTCCACGACGTCCCGAGAAGTCGTTTATTGTGATGACACCAATTGCGTCTGTCAACTGTACCTCCGGGACAACACCCTCGTAGAGTTCAACGGCGACGCACTCGACGACGCCTAAGACACCACTACCACGACGTCTTCCGAAGGTTTCTGAAGATCACCTAAAACCTCCGATCTCCTCCAAGCGGTACATACGTCCATGCCATAATTCTTCATACCCTCTCGTTTTCTCACCAGAAAAACACGTAGCCTTCCGAAGAGTTCCGAAAACCACCGAAGACGTCTTAAAACTGTAAATAATTTCTAACTATCATGTTCAAGTTGTTACTAGGCCTCCCAAATAAATTCCGAAGCTTTCCGAAGAGTTCCTAAGATAACCGAAGACTTCTGAACCCCTTTATGCTTGTATATATGTACAATTAATAGTTTTAATTTCATATTATAATTCTTTGTAACATAAAGTTGTTCTTCAAGACACGAAGCCTTCCGAAGAGTACCAAACACAACCGAAGACGTCTGGATCTCTTCAAACTGTAAATATTTTCTAAATACCGTTATTCAAGTTCCTACTCGGTCTCACAAGCACCTTCCAAAACCTTCCGAAGAGTTCTAAAGACTACCGAAGACTTTTACAACCATATAAACTGTATATACATTCATTCAATAAGTTTTTAAGTTTATTTTGGTTCCACAAGCAACTACGAAGTCTTCCGAAGACTTCCAAACTACCTCAAACTGTTAAAATTATTCAATTTTAACTATTGCATTTTTATCTTCATGCATTGATAAAACTTATAAATATTTTTGCTTATACTTATTAAACAAATAATCAAGTCAAGCCTACATGCTTTCAGACGCCGCCCACCCAAACGGTAACAAGTGGCATCCAAGGTGATTGGATCATCTTCACAGAAGATTATGCAAACAGGGCGCTTGCAACATCCATCAACATGCCCGAGACGAAGAGTCAAACAACATCAAACGGCTAGCCGGACGCCAACCAGCCGTTTCCAACCCAGGAGGTCATACAACTACCAATAGTTCTGGGACTGCAACAACCCAGCGCGCTAAACAAACCAGCAAAATGGTCACAATCAAGGCGCTAGTGTAGGACCTGTACCAAGTCGCCACACCGACCTTCGAAGCAGAAAAACCTATATTCTCTGGCACCCTTCTGGAGGATCCCGCAGAATTTTTTCGGCAGACGGAAGCGATGGACGCGGATGTACTAACAAACGACCGCTCAATTCCGAGGCCAACAATCCGCATGGTGGGAAGCATATGCGATATTCCAAACCACCTACAGCGAATTCAAAAGGTTTTTGGACAAGTACGACAGTCCAGCCATTAGAGCCAAAGTAACCTCCGAGAACTACGGACAAACGCAGATGGCGTCTCAACCAATAGCCGCCTTCCTCGGCACTAAGGTGCGGCAAACCCACCGCCTAAAACTAAACACCAACCGGGACATAGAGCTGGTTAAGGACCTCCTCCTGCCGACACTGAGGAATCGAATTCAATGTCATATACCGACAACAGTATGGGAAATGGTCTCCCGCCTTACAAAAATCAAAGAAAACATAAAAGAAGCAGCAAAAGGGACAACTGCCTGCACACCAGCAACCAAATTTCCACGAACAACGGAGCAACTACCAAAGAACGCAATCTGTCCACAACGACATTGGCAGCTAAACTGTCCAACCAAGGCGTCGGGAAACGACCCACCGACTGAGCAACGCCAGACTTTAGCCCGGTCGGGCAAAACAAACAGGCGCGACTAAACACTACCCACGATGACCAACTACCAAGGATTTTCGTCAAAATACAGAATATAAACTTTACCGCACTACTAGATACAGGAGCATCGACGCGCATGATTAGAGAAGATCGAATACCCGCAGGTTCACAGGGAGAACCCTATCTAGCCGAAGCAGGGACAGAAATGACAATCAAAGGCAAGTTTCGCACGCCATTCACCCTCGAAAAAGTAACGGACCACGAATCCTTTTTGGTAGTAGCAAACCTCGCTGAAGATATTCTGGGTAAATCTTAGCTTCAACGCCAAAAAGTGGTAATTGATTACGGACAAGGCTCCATACATTTCGGAACACATAACCACTAGAACGAAACGGTGACGCCGGTTACCGCCAACAGGCTACACACGCCAACTACCGCTCACCAGCTTTCAACTGAACACTTACCCAGCAACCATCGGGAAGAATTCCAACTAGTAGTCAATAGGCAACACAACCAACTACCACAGCCAGCACCAGCCAATTATCACTGGACGCCAAAACATGCAGACCACGGGCTAACCACGCAGCTCTCGTCGATCTGCCCAATTATGTGCTAGGCGCACAACCAGAAAGGCATACCTGTGGGACGGATGTCCCAAGAAGAGGTCCCCTGTCAATCACAACTATCCCACCCAGCAGTAGACGAACACTCGAAAATTGAAACACACAATTTCATTGGTTAAAGACATCAATAACGTTTTTCAACACAGGAAGCATCGGAAATGGAAGTATATAAATATAATTACAAACTCTCCGAAAGACATTCGTTAGTGCTCTCCATAGCCTAAGGAATCATCTTATAGTCTGCACAATTTTTAGCGAGCAACGCTTTCCATAGCCTGTAATACTACAACACGCAGTGCTCCCCATAGCCTGCGTGTTCTCCGACACTGACGCTGTCCGCCGCGGTACCTGGAACTCGCCATTATAAAACAACATTAATAGTTAAATAAACCACGTATGGACGGTAAGCCCCGTTCTATTCACTAGGTCAACAGGAAGCAGGCACGGAACGCTCTCCGACGTGTGTTTCGATCAGCCCCACCTCATCCGAAGCTCCTGTCACCTCTGCAATCATCTCCGGACTATCTGTGGTTTCCGCAAAGGCTGCGGCAAGGACGTATTCAAACCGCTTCCACGACGTCCCGAGAAGTTGTTTATTGTGATGACACCGATTGCGTCTGTCAACTGTACCTCCGGGACAACACCCCCGTAGAGTTCAACAGCGACGCACTCGAAGAGGCTTAAGGCGCCACTACCACGACGTCTTCCGAAGGTTTCCGAAGATCACCTAAAACCTCCAAACTTCTTTAAGCGGTACATACGTCCACACCATAATACTTCATACTCTCACATTGTCTCACCAGTAAAACACCAAGCCTTCCGAAGAATTCCAAAGATCCTCGAAGACGTCTGGGCCTCTTAAAACTGTAAATATTTTCTAGCTATCGCTGTTCAAGTTCTTACTGGGCCTCCCAAATAAATTTCGAGGCCCTCCGAGGAGTTCCGAAGACAACCGAAGGCTTCTGGACCTCTTAGAACTGTAAATATTTTCTAACTATCGCTGTTCAAGTTGTTACTGGGCCTCCCAAATATATTTCAAAGCCTTCCGAAGAGGTCCAAAGGCAACCGAAGACTTCTGAACCTTTTTATGCTTGTAAATATGTGCAATTAATAGTTTTAATTTCATATTATAGTTCTTTGTAACTTAAAGTTGTCACACAAGACACGAAGCCTTTTGAAAAGTTCCAAAGCCCTCCGAAGACGTCTGAATCTCTCTAAACTGTAAATATTTTCTATCTACCGTAATTCACGTTCCTACTCGGCCTCACAAGCAACTTCCAAAACCTTCCGAAAAGTTCCGAAGATTACCGAAGACTTTTACACCCCTTTAAACTGTATATACATTCATTCAATGAGTTTTTAAGTTTATTTTGGTTACACAAGCAACCACGAAGCCTTTCGAAGATTACCGAAGGCTTCCGAACTGCTTCAAACTGTTAAAATCATCCAATTTTAACTATTTCATTTTTATTTTCCTGTATTTATGAATCTTATAATTGTTTTTGTTTATACTTATTAAACAAATAATCAAGCCAAACCTACATGCTTTCAGACGCCGCCCACCCGAACGGTAACAATAAAAGGGGTGCGTCGGCTAACTGCAGTGGTCGAGAGTGGGTTCCTACAAATAATAATGATAAGAATATAAGGAATAAATAAAAAGAAGTACAGTTTTGTTGGTTCCAGGATAGTATTATTTTTATCGTAATAGATAACAACTTGCACCCTGTATTTCAATAACGACATATCTTACCACGCATGTTCATTTTCTTTATAAAATTGAATGACGGTCACCCACAAGAATAAATTATTTTGAAAACACCCTGTGTAATCTTCAGTAAATTATAAGATGGAGCACTTAAAGATCCTGTATATTTGTCATTCCAAATATATCAATAACAAATGTTGATAATTACCTGCACACTCAAGAAAAAAACATTTTATAACTGTCACGATGTCTTCTCTACCTGTCAGACAATACCATAAGAAATATGTACGCCTAACTCAACTGGTATTATAAGCTACCTGAGTGTTGCATAAGAACCTACTATAAATAACAACGACAGAAACCCTTGTTAGTTACTATCTCTTCAACATGAGATTTCAGCAGGATTTCGACTAAAAACTACATTCTAAAGACTTGTATCAAAATGAATTCTTATTTTGATTCGAAACTTACCCTTAAACACGACTGAATTCTTTGTCCCGTGTCAAAAGAATAAACAAACTTGTCCATTTAATAAAAAAATATCCTCGGTTAATTTTTAATTGACGTTCAAGTAAACGATGGTCAATCTTTGGAATGCTTTCAAATGTGTCATCAATATTAATTAATAAAATGGAACAGAATACGTTTCTGGTTTGTAAGAGAATTAATTAACGTAAGGATAATTTAGTAAAAACCGTCCTTTCCGTTTATTTTGTAGTACTCATGTAGCATTCGAAGATGAACAACAACAGTGAAGAAATGTGGTTTCTTTTCCAGTACGCGTAGACCTTGTCAAACTTTCAAGCTTCATTTATTAATGTCATGCTCTGCACTCACAGCAATGTCCACATTTTTCAAACGTTTGTTTGGGTTTGTCGGTAGAGTTAACCAGACGTCCAAATTCTTTTAAGTTTCGCTTCCAACATTTACAAATTGAAGATGAGAACTGGTGAGAATGGACAACTACGAATTTAATATGATAAATCGGGTATAACAGCCAACGTTTGCCAATGGAATCAGAAATCTTACCGGAAAAAGTTTTGTCACAATCAGCAAGGACGCCAAGAAAAAGACTGGAACTAGGAAACCACATTTTTTAGTAGATCTTGAAAAGAAGACAGTAGATAGTTATCCGCATAAAGAAACTGAAGACAAAAGACTAAAAATAATCATTTCCTGGAACTTTTTCGAAGTGGCTGCCCTTACCAGAGGAGTCCCTGATATTAGAGGAAAAGAGACGATATCGGGCAGAAGGTAATTGACGTAGTAAAGGATAAACGGAAAATGTAGCAATGAAAGATATAACAACATCTGTAACTCGAGTGCGTTTCTTCATGAATCATTAAGTAACCGAAATGAGTTTATTAATTTCAATTAGTTAAAGAAGCTTTTCGAAAGCATACTGAAAAATTTTTTGAAGATTTGGTAGCTACATTTAATAAAGTGGCTATTTCAATGCAATATTAAATTAACATCCAGTAATAAACAGAAAAGCACCCAATATATTAAATACAGACGTTAATGGTTATCGGTATTTTATCACCCATAGAAGAACCTAACACGTTTCTAAAGAAAATCTTCTCGACCAAGCTGCCTGTACATTCTAACGGTAGTAACTTTCTACTACACATGCATCCACTCTGAGGCATATATTTTAGTTCATACCGCCACTACCACAATCATCTGCTTATATTCACCAACCAACACCACCACATACAGTTTAGGCGGCGGTAGATGTAAAAGCATTAAACCCTAAAGTCGATCCTGGACCTCTCAAGTCCAACTTCCTTTCACAGCGTTAATCTAATTGTTTCTGGCAGTATCGTTGATCTCTGTTGTTTCAGGTTTTGTGTTTTTGTGGTTAGTAGATGTGGTGAGTAACTTCCCAGATCTTCCTCTTGGTTGCTCTCCAACTTGTAACGGGCATTTTTGTAATTTAACATTTTACGCTATCCTCAATTCATAAATACATTTCTACAAATTACTATTTTTATATTTGATATTTATTAACTCCTTAGGCGAGTGCATCGTATTATAATGAGTAGATTGCATCGTTCTTGTCATGCCGTAAATATAAATTTTGTTGCTTAGGTGGATATACAAGTCTAGATAAGAGACGATAAGAAGTTGTAATAGCAACGAATTGAATAAACAGATGGGGAGTTGAGTTTTGTCCCTTGTTCCGATATATTAAGTACGTGAAAAAAAACTGCTGCTTTCTGCTTTTGACAATAGTGAGAATTAATGCGGGATTAATTTTCGTTTTGTTCCTGAACAAGCGCGGCACGCTTTTAATTGTTTTCTTGTGAAGTAAAAGTTGTATATTAACTGTATAAAGTGTAGTTCTAATTCCTTTTGAAGGAAGTATGCTTGATAGGCGAACATGTTTACTCGACCTGCACGTGCGTTTTACGGAACATTGACTTAGAGATACGCGTTGTTTTACTGATTGTGTTTTCTTAGTTGACTTGTCTTTTTATACTTAAACTGTGTGTGCGATCTCACGGCATGTTTTTAGTTGATTTTCTGTTGGAAATAAAAGCGGTAAAGCTTGTTAAACTCGAGGCACGTGTGTTTTACAGAACATTTGACGGACGGTTTTATTGCTTACGCGTGCTTACTAATTGTTTTTAGTTGTTTTTCTTGTGAAACAAATGCTTTAAGGAACATTTGACGGACTTACTTTAGTGATACGCGTACTTTACTAATTTGTGGTTTTAGTTGTTTGTCTTGTGAAATAATAGTCGTAGAACTTGCTAAACTGACCGATTCTTTTTAGGATTAATGTGTGTGCGATCTAGTCTAGTGTCCCTTTGTTTTATCAGATTAGTGCATACTTTGGATTATTTAAATACAGTGGATACTGTAGTTTCTGCATTTTTTTAACACCAAAGAATCTAAAATAGATCATTGCTTGCGCGAATTTTGTTATTTGCGAAATATAACAGATTACCGGTTTATAAAGGTATTGGTTGAAGTTTCTCACTGCTTTTTTGAGGTTTATGAAAATAATATACATTTGATCCCAGTTGAAATTAAACTAGTGTTACAAAATATTTCGAAATTATTGTCTCAGGAAATAGAATTAACAAGAAATTTATCAATGCTACATAGTTCCGTCGCGTGATGGTGTCTGCTGCTAACCCCAGTGAAATGCGTAGGTGTGATTAGTGTGAAGTGTGATAAGTTCCATCAACACCCTCCCAGTCCAGGGTGAAGTGCTTCGTTGGCGTAGGACATCGTGAATCTCACACCTTCGTTGCGGGGAAGCGTTGCTGAAGGACTTTTGTAAGTTGAACTATTTCCTACTTGTTATTACTTTAAATATCTATCCGTTGCTTTACCATATCTTTGTCGTTCTGATACCTTTTACAAAAGACTTGCATAATATTTTAAAACATAAGAAGAAAAAAGAAAGAAAGAAAGATCAATACTACTGAATTACTCATATCAATTGTGTCCTACCTATTTATTTTTTTAACATTTTGTCTGATTTATGTTTAATTGGTGTGTGAGGAAACGTTTCTGCTACTCCCCAATATTACCTCACTTTGTAATAAAAATTTTTATAATGCTTTTATCGTGATTATAGTATATAGATTATCCAAACAGTTTTATTTACATTTTACAAAGTACTGAATAATTTTAGACTTATCATTGCTGCTATGCTTATTCTTTTTTTTTTTAGGTTTGCTTAACTATTTTTCTTGCAGGTATTGTCACTAACTCCTTACCGCCGTATACATTATATGTTGGTCTACTTTCTACAACCCCTAATCTCCGATTGAGCCCGGTCATTTCTTTGATTTTCTTTGTGTTACGCACGGCTACGAGCCTACGTAACATAAATTTTTGGCGCCCGAACAGGGTCTGCCGCGAATTACGTAACGTAACAAACTATATGATATCCAAATCCTGGGTCCACCCACCTGTGGTTTTCGACCGACAGGATGACTATTATCCACAAGCCGCTCCATCGTCAGGTAGCTCGTCGAACAGGACTAACGGATGTGCATTCCCAACGATTTCGCATGTGTCCCCATTACTTGGCGCCCCGCAAGTTAAGGTTCGGGCCTTTGGAGCGGTGTTTTTAAAAACAATTCCAAACACTTAACAATTTTTATTTTAACTTAAAACAGAAATTACAATGGAATTTTGAATAACTTGTAAAATAACTTTAGTTCAAAAACATTTAATTAATTGTAATAAGGTGAGTAGCTTGAACAACGAAGTATGGAGTTCGAAGACTGACTGCCGGGCCTTGAGCTCCCGGGTTTTTATAATAACCTGCCCCTCACACGGCTGTGGGAACTTGCAGATCTCATGTCTGCTTTTCTCTTAATTGTACACTTTATTACATTGTAACAATCTTATTTCTAAGTAATTACGGTATGTTAACCGCTCGTGACTTGCCACCTGCAGTATCACTGCCCTCTCGGATGCAAAGTTGCGTGTCCGTTCTCATAAACTGTCGATAACCTCTCTGGGTTATCCTTGTGTTACATTGTTGCAATGAACTTATACTTTATTTAACAATTTCTAATAATTCCTATTAGATTCAATATATTCAATATATATAGATAATTGGAGGATTTATGATTCCTACTTTTTTGATAGATTTTACTGGGATTTTTATTTTTCTTTCCGTTCGGGGTTCTATTGTGTATTTTTGTTCGATTTGTGTGTTTTGAAATTTAATGAAGCTTTTTCCGTATTTCGTCCTTAATAAACGGTTTTTAATGTCAATGTTGGCTCCTCATTTTCTTAGAAGGTCCATTCCGATTAGTCCGTCATATCTGTCGTTAAATTCGAATACACAAAATTTATGTTTCATTTTAACATTAAATGTTCTGGGTAAGGGTATATTAGCTACGAATTGGTGTAGTGTTGTTTGCTGGGCTGTTTTAATTTTAAATGGTTCTCTTTCTACATAATCTAAATAATGTTTCTTCACGGTTCTGGGGCTAATTAATGTTTTTGAGGATCCGGTATCGATTAATAGTTTAAATTCGGCGTGGGGTATTTCTATGTATGGTAGTACTAAGTGATTTAAGTTATTTAAGTTTATTAAGTTCGGTCGTTTATGAATTGGTCCATTTGAAAATTGGAGTTCTAGTTTTCTTCGTCGTACTCCTCGTAAGTTTTGTATTGTTCGTCGCGTTCATAAGTTTCTGCATGGTTTGATTCATCGTTCGTACTTGTCTAAATGTAATTATTCTGGTCAGTGTCAAATTTTTCTACTTCTTGGTGAAATAGTTCTTCCGATGTAAAATTGCGTTTCTGATTAGGGTTTGGTCGGATATTTGTTATCTTTGTATTTTGTCTGGTGTTACCAGATGAGGTATCCATTGGTGTTGGTTTATAATAATTATTAGGGTTGTTATTATTCATTGGTGTATTTCTACAGGGGTTTGTGTTGAATGCTGGTCTTTGTTGGTTTATGCTTGGATTGAATCTTGGCTGGAATGCGGCTTTCGTAAAAGTTGGGTTAAACGTTGGTTTTGGAAAATGTTTATATTGATTATTAAAATTCGTATTGTTGAAACTTGGGTTATTAATTTGCGGTTGATTTGTTTGTGCGTTGAAGGGTGTGAATTTTTGTTGAGGGATGGTTTGTCTTGTGGCTTGTATAGTTTTTATTGGTGAGTAACTTTTATTCGCGTTGGGGTTGTATAGTTTGTTGCGGTAATACATTACATTTTCTTCTTCTATTACTAGGTGCATGGCTTCTTCTAGATTTTGGGGTCGTTGCTATCTGATCTCATCCGATAGTCGTTCTGGTAAAGCGTTTATGTATGTATCCAGTGCTATTTTGTCATACATTTTTGTTTTTAAATGTCGAACGTTTTGATCGGGTTCTTCGATTTTTAATTTTGTTAGAATTAAACTTCTCACGTCTTGACATTTCATTCCGAATTGATAGGGGGATTGGTTGTGTTCCATTCTGAGGTTTAGAAGGACTCGTACCAGGCATTTTATGTTACGTTGGTCTCCAAAATATGCAATTAGTATCTGTTTGAATTCTTGCCATTCGTGTAGATCGTCCCTACTGGCGATTAAGGTTCGTGCCCTTCCGGTTAATTTACTTATTATCAAGCGTATAAGCAATGAATTCCTTTCGTTATCTTCGGGTTTGTAGAAGATTTTTAGGAACATTTCGCATGCTCCAATGTAGATTTCGAAATGCGCATGCGTGCCATCAAATATTTGGATTGTGTCTAAATAAAGTCTCATGTCAGCTCTAATCATGTTGGTTAAGAGTTGCTTTCGCTCTTGGGTAATTTCAAAAAAAAATTTTTGTTGAATTGAGATTTATTTCGCTATTTGCATCGTTAATTTTGCTTTGGATTTATTAATTTTCCCTTTAGATTGGGTAATTTCAAATTTTGTAAAAATTGGGTTGATTTTGCTATTTGTAGCGTTAATTTTGGTTTGGATTTATTAATTTTCCGCTTAGATTGGGTAATTTCAAATTTTATAAAAATTGGGGTTGATTTTGCTATTTGAAACGTTATTTTTGCTTTGGTTTTATTAATTTTCTGTTTAAATTGGATAATTTCGAATTTTGTAAAAATTGGGGTTGATGTTGCTATTTGAAACGTTATTTTTGGTTTCGATTTATTAATTTTTCAATTAGGTTAGGTAAATTCAAATTTTGTAAAAATTGAGTTTAATTTTTTCTATTTGTAGCGTTAATTTTGGTTTGGATTTGTTTATTTTCAGTTTAGACTGCGTCGGGTTATTTTTAGAATCGTAATTGCTGTTATTTGTACTTAATTACACAGTGCAGTAATGAACTTGTGAGATTTATACTCGATAATGTTGATTTAATTACTGTAGCCTTGAATTTGCCTGTTTCTATCTCGCGGTTTTAATTTGTTTTGAGTTTGCTTGAGTTTCTGCTTTCTGAAGAATCTGGAGTGGATAGATTTGTTCTCGCGATATTTACTTCGCTTTGTGTTAGTTCAGTTCTATTAATTTGTAATTATAACTTTTTCCGTAGGTTTTAATTGAGTTGCATAAACGTATAGTTCGTCCGTCTTGTCTCCTTGTATTTTAAATTTACTTGCAGGTTAATTACTTACTTGGTAATTTTAATCACTAGAAGATGTAGTCTTGGTTATTTAATCGCGTACGTGCCGTATAACATACACTTATACTCGTTGAGGTAATTAACACTTATTCACAGATGTTAATTTCAATTTATGGGAATTAAATAATTCGCTTTTTTTACTCGCTAATTGTTTTGCATAAATGTTACGTCTGTTTATTCTTAGATATTTCCGTATTCAATTATAATGCACGTTTGTAATTGAATCTCCCGTAATGTAAGTTTTCAGGTTGCCATTATGAGCATTTTAATTATAACTTTTTACGATGACCGTTTAGCTTTACTCAGTATTTGTACTGGGATAATGCAATTTATAAATGATGAGTAGTTTTAATTAAAAACGTTTAGCTTTTATTCCGTGTTTGTACTAAGATAATTGCAATTTATTTATAGATTGCGGTGGCGAATAGTTTTCATTAAATGCTGGTTGCAATTTTATGCGCTTTTATGGATTAATTACTTGTGGATCTTAATGCAAATTGCGTTGCGTTATTCTGAAAGTTATTGTTTTCAATAGCGATTTCTCTGAGGTAATAATGATGTTGCGTTCGCGGGCTTTGCTTTTCTTAGGTGAGGATTGCACGATGGTTTTAAGTTACACTGGTTTCAGTTACTGATATGTTTGCAGAGTACTTTGCTGTAGTTTATACAGTATGATAAAGGTCAGTGGTTTAAATAATCGTTCCGTAATTGCTTGTTTGAAGAATTACCTTTAGCTTTGGAATTAATTTGCGTTCTGTCTTTTTGGTTTATCGGGTTAACCGTGCGTTTTGTATCGCGCTAGTTAATTTTTCGTATTTCGGTATTAATGGTTGTGCGTCCGTTATTTTTGGTTTATTTTTGGGTTTGTTCTAATAATTGTGATAAGAATCTCTTAAACATCAAGTCTCTTTTGCTTTTAAAAGAAAATTTCTTTTACTTTTAAAGAAGGTCTCTTTAAACATTCAAGTCTCATAAAGTTTTATAAATTCTTGTTTTAAAATAATTTGTGTTTGTAATTATTTTCAAAAAAAATATTGGCATAAAATAAAATTAAAAAAATAATAATAAATGGTAATCAAATAATAAAATAATAAAACTAGCATATATCAATTATAGTTTGTAATATCAAGTGGTTTTAAAGGAAATGAACTTACATTAATTTCTTCATCTGTTTCTTTTGTGGGCTCGATCGATGCTGTATCTTGTCCACGTTGGTTTGTTGCTGGATTCGGACGATTTGTGTTCTTCCTTCAACCTGGTTTGACTTCTGTCAAAATTGCGAATTAAAATTCTTGGTCACCAATCTTCCGATATTTGGATTTTCAGTGCCCTTTTGACATCCGTTACGACTGCGCCAGTTAAGGTTCGGGCCTTTGGAGCGGTGTTTTTAAAAACAATTCCAAACACTTAACAATTTTTATTTTAACTTAAAACAGAAATTACAATGGAATTTTGAATAACTTGTAAAATAACTTTAATTCAAAAACATTTAATTAATTGTAATAAGATGAGTAGCTTGAACAACGAAGTATGGAGTTCGAAGACTGACTGCCGGGCCTTGAGCTTCCGGGCTTTTTATAATAACCTGCCCCTCACACGGCTGTGGGAACTTGCAGATCTCATGTCTGCTTTTATCTTAATTGTACACTTTATTACATTGTAACAATCTTATTTCTAAGTAATTGCGGTATGTTAACCGCCTGTGACCTGCCATCTGCAGTATCACTGCCCTCTCGGATGCAAAGTTGCATGTCCGTTCTCATGAACTGTCGATAACCTCTCTGGGTTATCCCTGTATTACAATGTTGCAATGAACTTATACTTTATTTAACAATTTCTAATAATTCCTATTAGATTCAATATATTCAATATATATAGATAATTGGGGGATACATAACTCGCATAGCTGAAAAACTTCGTCGAGTTGTCACCGTTCCGCTGCTCAGCCGGAGGCGAAGGTAGGTAGATGTTGATTCCGCGAGGCTTGCTGTTGGAATGAGCTAGAGTAAAGAGTAAAGCTTAGTCAATCCTGGACCTCTCAAGTTCAACTTCCTTTTACAGCATTAATCAATTGATTCTGGCTGTCTCGTTGCTGATTAATTTTACTGCTTTATACGTATTTGATTCTCTGCTCGCAGAGGTTGTGAAATCATTTTTTTGGGCCAGTCTTGCTGGCGGGAGGATTTGTGTGCTTGGTGTATCTAATATGCTTTTGGGTGTTTTCTTGCGTTTGTGTGGCTTTCCGTTCAGCAGAGGTGCGATGTGTTGAATGTGTTCGATATCTGAGTTGTCGATTTTCTCGTATATATTTGACGCCAGCGTCTAAAGGTGGTTTTCTAGCGTCCGGCCTTAGGGTTACATTTCTAACATCCCATGGTGCTCCGGTGATGGTCCTAACGGTCTTGTTTTGGAATGCTTCAAGTTTAATTTTGTTTGTTTTTGAAATGTAGGTGTATCATGCCGCCTATGCGTAACTCAGTATGAGCCGTAAGTATATCTTGTAAGTCTGAAGTCTGATGTCCATTGGTAGTCTATTTTTGTGGACGAGTATGCCGTGGATGAAGCCTTTTGCTCTTCGAGCTTTGTTTGTTGTTTCAGTGACGTGATTGTTGAATGTTATTTGCTTGTCGATGTGCACTTCTAAGTATTTTATTGATTGACTCCAAACTAGCTCTTGGTTTTTTAGCGTCGGTGGTTTTTGCTTTTTCTTGCGTCTGGAGAATAATTTGGCTTCAGTTTTCTGAACGTTTAATTTAATTTTCCACTGTTGGAACCAATACGGTAGTGTGTTGAGCTGTTTTGCATTCTTGTTGTTGTTTTCTAAGCGTTTCGTCCGGTTGTTAGGAGCAGGGTGTCATCGACGTACATGGCGCAGAAGACTGTTTGGCGACATGGTAGGTTCTGGATGTATGCATTGAAAAGCGTAGGTGAAAGGCAGCTTCCTTCTGGGACGCCGGCTGTGACGGGAGTTTCTAGTGACAGGATGTCTTCTACTTTCACCTGTATCTTCCTGTTAGTCAGGTAACTTCGTAACAATTGGATGTAAGACGTCGGAAGGTTGTGAATGATGGCAAACTTAAATAACAGTCTGTTGATCCATTCCTTGTTAAAGGCGTTTTTGATATCGAGAGCGATGGCGAGTGTGGTTAGTTCTCGGTTGTAGTTGGTGGTTATATTATTTACTACCCGGATGGCTTGTAATGTGGTGGAGTGCTGTTGCTTGAATCCGTATTGTTCTGGTCGGTCTTTCAGTAGTAATCGTTCGAAGATTTTGCATATCGTGCTCAGTAGGGAGATTGATCTGTAGTTTTCGGTGTCCATCCTCTTCTTTTCTGACTTTAAAATTATTAACACTATTGCCCTTTTCCATAAGTCTGGAAAGTATTTGTGGTTGATCATGCTGTTGAAGATTCTTGTGAAGAACGCCAATGTCTTTTTTGTTATGTGTTTTAGCGCTATGTGCGTGATTCTGTCTTTTCCTGGAGTTTTCCTGTTACTTTGTCTGGTGATAACTTGTTTCATTTCTTGTGGAGTGATGTGTAGGATGTCGTTTTCTGCAGGTGCTTGTAGTATTTGATCTACTTTGTGTTTATGAAGTTAGTGAATATGTTGTCTGTTGTTGGGTTTTCTGAAAACGTATTTTGGGAGAACTTCGGCGAATTTGGCTGCTCGCTCTTCGGCGCTGTACAGCATTCCGTTTTCTCTTTGTAGGGGTGCGGGGTCAGGGTTTTTCCGTGTTATAAGTTTAATCTGTACAAGTTACCTTCTGTTTGTATTGTGTAGTTGACGTGCTTGGTCCAGGATTCGTGGTAATGTTTATCCAGCATAATCTTAATTGCGCGTTGCTTTTGGTTAAGTAACGTTTTTACTTGTAAATCTTGTGTGTTCTTCCACCTTCCACCTACTCGTTGATGGCCCCTTTTATGTATCCTGGGATGTCAGGTCTTTTGTCTCGGGTAGCAGTTTCTACGGAACACTGTTGCATTGATTCTTGGATGGTCTTCGTGAGATACTGTAGTGACTCGTCAATATCTTGAGTGCTGTTTATGTTTGGGTTTCCGCAGTGATTTTTCTTTGCAGAGCCTCGTTGAGCTTATGTTTTATCCTAGAACGCCTGTGTGTCGTCTGTGGCCGTATCTGTATTTCGGTGATGATTGGTAGATGATCCGAACTAAGATCTTGAAAAGCCTCTATGTCCAGCGGGTACGGTATGTTCTTTATGGTTGAGATGTGGAGGGTGTCTGCTCTCTGTGTTCTATCCGGTGGAATTCTTGTCGATGCGTTCGGTGTTACGATGTCGAAATCTTTGCCGAGAGAGTGCGTGTAGAGGATGCCGCCGCTCTTGTTGGTAGTTATTGCTCCCCAGGCTTGGTGTTTGGCATTTAGATCTCCTGAGATTATTGTCTGTGTATCTTCTTGTAGTAGGTCGTCGATGTCTTCAGAGCGTATTTCCGTGCTGGCTGGACTGTAGATAGCTATTGTTTTAATGAATGGGCCGTTGGTTTTAAACCTTACGCCCACGCTGTCTAATGCAGTCGAGTGTAGTTGGAGTTGTTCGTGTAGTAGTCGGTTGTATATGAGCAGAGCAAGTTCTCCGTGAGCTGGTTGTCCTAGTTTAGGTCGTGTTCTTTCCTGCAAATGTTGTAATTTGCCAAGCTGAGTTGTTTGTGTCCCGGTAATTAGTTTTCCTCAATCATTGCGACGTCCATGTTGTGATGCTGTAGGAAGTGATTCAGTTTGGTCATCCTGTTCCGTATGCCGTTGGCGTTCCAAGAGAGGAGGACTAAGTTTCTTGGTATTGGTCTATTGTCCATTATTAGCGTTCAGTATGTCGCACATTGCCGTCCATAGTAAGGCAGTTTCGAATGTTCCAGCCATATAGGCACTTATGAGTCTTTGCGCCCATTGCAGTACTTTGTTAAAAAGTAGTATCATCGTCGGGGTGATGCTGATGGACGGCTTTACTAGTGGTTGTATGGAACGTGTTTTAGTCGTTCTGCTGTTTCGCTGCGCGTCGCTGTTGATTATTGTTGTATTCGTCGGTGATTTCGTGTCGGTGGTGGTTGATGGCTTTAGGTTAGTGATAGCTTTCTTCTTTCGTCGGATCTTGCTTTTATTTTGTTTAGCTTTTCGGAGTGGTTCTGCTTCGGAGCTTGATTGCTCTTCGTCTTCTGTGGTATGTGTCGTCTTTGACGGTGATCCTTAGAGTAATTATTGTGGCAGTCTGTCAAGCTCCGTGTCGTACATTTATGCTTGTAGGGAATCCTTTGTCGTCGGTTTCTTGTGCTGTTGGTAGTGTGCGTTGTTGCTGAGTATGCTGTGTATCTTTTTCAAGCGGCTCCGTGGCGTAATTGGTATGCGCGTGACTACTATATCTAAGGTGCCGGGTTCAAATCCCGACACGGTCCGCTTGAAAAATGTTAGGCCAGCATTTTTCACAAAAATAAGCCCTCGTTCAGAAGAGAGGCAAAATGGAGGTCCCGTGTGTGAGTGTTGTCATGCACGTTAAAAATCCCCACCTTGCTTGGAACAGCAAAGGTTTGGCAAAATTTCAAATTTTTCAGGTAAAAAACTCGCTTCCTGGCCAATGTAGTACCTTCGGGTGGAGCATTCAAATGTAAGGTGTATCTTTTGCGCAGTTGTTTGTGCTATGCAGGGCAATTTTGGTAGTTAGCTGGATGTGGGCCACTGCAGTTGGCGCATATAGGTGGTAACTCCCTGATTTTCTTGCAATCCGCTGCCAGGTGCTACTTGGTGCATTTGACACAGCGAGGTTTGTATCCGTAATTTAAGCATGAATGTCCAAGTCCCTGGCACAAATAGCATCGTGCAAGCTCCACCCTACTTTCAAATGCGGCAACTTTAATGTGGCTGCAGTAGAGTAACGTAGTCAGGTTGTAGATTCCAGTCGATGTCGGGTTGTTCTCGAAAGACAGGAGGACGGTGTTACAGTATTCTCGTTCTTTATTCTGTAGTTTAGTCACGTAGTTAATTTTGTACCTCACGTCGGTAAGTTCGGTCTTGATGTTTTCTGTCGTGATGTTGGCGGCTAAGTCCTTAATGACTATTTTGAGTTCGCGTTCGGATCTGATGGTGTATGTGTAGTACTCGATGTTGTTCTTGTTTAAATAAACCTGCAGGTATCTGAATTGCGTATCGTCGATGGGTATTATTCTTGCTCCTTGTCCAGATGCTCAGATGTCGACTGTGTTTTGTAAATGACGGTATAGCTCCTTGGCGTGCTAAATGAAGTTAGTGTAACTCTCGATGAAAATAGGAGGGATGCGGTTATTGCTTGTCCGTGTCTAAGTCTGTGGACGTCTTTCGATATCTGAAATGTACATGGTGGAGATGGTGGTGGCGGCGTTGGCGTAGCTTCTGCTAATCGATGGTTTGTCCAGGTCTGCGGTGATCGGAGTAGTGGTGGGTGGATGCCCTCGGTTCCATTCTTATTTTATGGGTGTCAGATTTCTGCTTCTTATTGCTTTCGGTTTCCGAAGACAATCGGTCGTCTCTCAAAATCCATGTCGGCAGTATCGTCGGTGATTGTCACGGATGCGGTGCCTTCAGGAAATCCTTCCCTGGCATTGGTTGGCTCTGAAAAGAGCGGTTAATGACGACGGTGTACACCAAGTGCCGGAGCGCGTGATGTACACCTCTTCAGCAGCTAGAAGTTCAGCTCAGTCAAACGTCTTCGTAAAAAACTGTAGAAATGAACTGAAGTTTCTCGCTGTATGTAGATTTTAGTCGTTCTCTCGCGATGTTTACTTTCTCGAGGTCTGACTGGAACTAAACAGAAACTATACATTATAATGTAATTAAAGGCCGTTATGCTTGCGACCACGTCCCCAATGCTTCACCCAAAAGTACTACATTGGATTTAAACGCGAAAAACAAGTGCTTCAAATTTAATCTAACTTCAAACGATCCAAAATAAATCTAACAAACTGAGACTAACACTAAAAGTAGGGTTTAAGTAATGGTATTCGTAGCGCTGATTTTGGAGTGTGTCCGTTCAACAAGACACAATCAAATAGTAAAAGGGGAGGGATCCGTAATACCGAATATAGCAGTTGTCAGCTCTACTTACCAGTGCGAGCTGAAGCGTCGTCTTGAAACTATCCAAATCTAGCTAGCTAATTTTTTTTTAATTAAAAATGTATTCAAATTGTCTAAAGTAATTGCCAAATATATTAATAGTGAATCCAGTTATTTTGCCTGCTCTAAAAATTTACAAAGTCGTCCGCTCTGGTCTAAATATTATAATCTAATTTTAGCCTAGAATCTTCCCTAACGTTTACTATCGCTCTTTAACTTAACATATTATAATTACATTCTTCTTTCCTGTCGATACTGCGACCAAAAAATAAACGGTAGAACATCAAACGAATTAAATCAATCCCCAATACAATAAAATGTAGGCAAAAATATAAATAAAATAAATATATATATATATATATATATATATATATATATATATATATATATATATATATATATATACATTTCTGTGTAATTTGTTTAGTGAGCTTGATTTGAGGAATTCTTTCTAGTTAATTCCGTAATATAAAAATTCTAAAAAGTACACAAGATTATGTGTAGAGGGAAAAATTGATAATTTTAAAGTGGTACCGTATGGTTTGTCTGAAGCAAAGATAGTGAAGAGTAAAATCGATGATAATTTAATGTTCCGTGAAGTAGTTGTACAGATAGAGATAGAAATAAGAGAGAAGTTAAGAGTTAAGGTCGTTAAATATGTACCAAGAATGACTTTCAGGATAAAGAAGAGAGTTAGGTGTAAGTAGTTAGTAGGGAATTGATGTAAATATAATATAATTAAGGGTAGGTCTAAATAATAGTTGATATAGTTATAAATAAAATAATAGGTAATATAGGGATAAATAATAGTTGATAGGAATAAATAATGGTCATATAGGTATCAATAATGATTGATAGGTATTAATAATAATGATATGTATAAATAATAGTTGATAATAATAAGTGTACATACAAATAATTGATAGTTATGTAAGGACATTTGAATTCAAATAAAACACAAAAATTTGGTTGTTCCCAGTATTCAAATAGGGGGATTATTCTGTGTAATTTGTAAATTAAAATTGATTAGGTAAGTCAGGTAATAAGTTATCGCAGGTTTACTCATGTAAATACAACTCATTAAAAAATTTGAGACAATTTCCAATACTCTAGTATAACAATAAACAGTTTTAAAGTACGTTTCAGAGTTAATTATGCTTCATTTTTAGCGTGTGTTAATATTCTCAAAGAACTTTCACAATGTTTAAATAATAGGGAGCAGAACCGTTTAATTTTAAGTATTAATTGCAAATAACAGGTATAAGAAGTGTAAATATCCTAAACGTAGAATGGAGAAGTGAGCATCTTAAATTATAGCAGAGTGGATGTATAGTAGTCAAAAGCTTTTCAGATTTTTTTAGCGTAATAATCAATTATTCTAAGGTCATAATCATAGTTTAGTAGGAAGCTCTAACATTTGTGTAGCAGAAGAGAAGTAGTTATAACGGATTTTGTTAAAAACCAGTTCCTAGTAGTAGTTTATTTCAAGGTTTTCTCGATAGCGTGGTGGTATTGAAAGTTTTCTGAATAGTGTTGTAAACAAGATAACCCTTGCTAAATTTCTCGCTAGGCAGAAAAAGAACGTGCTCAAATAACATGTCTATTCTACGAATTAGTAAGCAGATATGCAGGCAGGGATCGATATAAGATAAGGATAGATTTTTAGCATGCATTAGAGTGGGATAAAAGATATCATATATTAAGGGTTCGTTTGACTTAGAAAAAACTGTGAGATAAGGAAATAGTACAGTTTGTAGGTACGAGTGAGATGCCTTACATTTGATTTTCCCATGTTCCACCCCGAAGGTACTAAGTTGGCCAGGAAGCGAGTTTTTTTAACCTAGAAATTTTGAATTTTGCCGAACCCTTACTGTTCCAAGCAAGGTAGGAATCTATAACGTGCGTGACAACACTCACACAGGGGACCTCCATCTCCCATCCGAACGAGGGCGTATTTTTGCAAAAAATGCTTGCCTAACACTTTTCAAGCAAACCGTGTCGGGATTTGAACTTGAAACCTTGGGCATAGTAGTCACACGCATACCTACTACACCACGAAGCCGCCTGAAATGTAATATCTGTGTTTAGTAGCGGACCGGAGAATCTTTTATTGCCTACCTTCCAGCTGAATATTGTCTAATGCTGAAGAGTGTGACACTCATCTGTTAGCTGGGATACCCACTAAACTCCTTTACCCCTTCCCTCTAGTGACAGAGTCTCTCTTGGCACCGCCGTTAAGCATCACATCGAGAGAGTTCGAGGAGTATAGTTGTGGTGTCTAATTACTTATTGTCGTGGCTCTATCTAGCGCCTCTCTTTTCGTTTCATTTCTTTCTTTCTTCACCATTACAGTTTTTATAAGTCTCTCCATGGCATTCCATTTTTGTTGATCCTCGATTATCAAGACTAGACTCTCTATCGGTATACTGTGTTCCACGTCCGTCTCCGCCTTCCTCCGCTCTCTATGCCATTTCATACAATTAAAAATGGTGTGCTCTGCCGTATCCTCTTCACTTCACAGTACCAACAGTGGTCCGTTGGTTCCTTTGCTATCCGTTTTTTATAGGATACAATGCATCCGTGCTGCTTCTAAGCTTGGGACAGGTGGAAGTTAATGCTTCCGTGTCTCCTATCCAAACGCGGTTGTATCTGTGAAATCAGACGTGCTGCCCGTCCACCTTTTACCGACCGAGCTCATTCGCTGTGCGACTTTTCCATTAGGATAGCTTTCTTTTGATGTGCAATGTCGTGTCTGTCGCTGTGCGGATGCTGCTTTTTGTCCAAATACATATTTTTTCTCTCCTCTGCCAATAATTCCATTGGTGCAAGTCCAGTCAGTACCAGTATGGCATCCGTGGATGCTGTGCTATATGCATCGCATGTTTGTAGTGCAATAATCCTCTGATACTTTGCTATTATCAACGTACACCTTTCGATCCTAAATCCCTCTTTCCAAATAGGAGCAGCATACAATACAACTGATTGCATAGCGGATCACAAAATTGTTATTTTCTTGGCAGTAGCTCCTCTCACATTCAATCCTTGGTAAAAATTACCGCGGAAGCTTTTTTCGGCGCAATTTCCAATTTATTGCGCTTCATCCATATACTAACAGCATGGAAACTGTCTTTTCCCAATAACTTGAGCTCCCGGGGCTTTTAACAGCCTTTAAGGTAGCAAAGTCAACGGCATAGCATACTATATGGACATGTGCTGCGAAGTCGATCTTCATTCTTCTTAATCTTCTTTGAGAATTAAGCCACTCATAGTTTTTAAAATCATCTTTATTTACGTTTCGATCCATGACCTAGGCATAGACATAGACACAGACATAGGCATAGACATAGGCATAGGCATAGGCATAGCCATAGACATAGACATAGACATAGACATAGACATAGACATAGACATAGACATAGACATAGACATAGACATAGACATAGACATAGACATAGACATAGACATAGACATAGACATAGACATAGACATAGACATAGACATAGACATAGACATAGACATAGACATAGACATAGACATAGACATAGACATAGACATAGACATAGACATAGACATAGACATAGACATAGACATAGACATAGACATAGACATAGACATAGACATAGACATAGACATAGACATAGACATAGACATAGACATAGACATAGACATAGACATAGACATAGACATAGACATAGACATAGACATAGACATAGACATAGACATAGACATAGAGACATAGACATAGACATAGACATAGACATAGACATAGACATAGACATAGACATAGACATAGACATAGACATAGACATAGACATAGACATAGACATAGACATAGACATAGACATAGACATAGACATAGACATAGACATAGACATAGACATAGACATAGACATAGACATAGACATAGACATAGACATAGACATAGAATCTGGGTTCATGAATTTTAACGTAGGGGTTGATCTCCTCCCCTGGCAAGATATGCTGTATTTCAATAGAAAAACTGTCAGGTTTGCGACGGAGGGTAAAGCAAACCTGACAGTTTTTCTATTGACATACAGCATATGTGACATGGGGAAGGCGATCAACTCCTACGTTAAATTTTATGAACCCAGATCTTATGTCTTAACCTCATATACCGCATAGTACTACCCTATGTAGTGGCCAACATTTTCCTCGTGCCTTTCGCAAGTTGGGCAACTAGACCCTGCTGCGATACAGCAGTGGCAAATATCTCCGTAACTTGCAATAGCCATCGAGATCTCCACCAGCACGTTGAGTGCCTTTTTATATTTATTTAATGGCCATCCAATTCTATCGTTCGGCTAGCCTATCATTATGTTTGACTGTCTACAATCTCTTCTTTTCTTCCACTCCCCTTTTCACCTGTTCCGCATCCAAAGTTTTAATTTGGACGCCACCGATTTCCTCGTTAAACTTATGCACCGTTCAAGTCCTGAATAAAAGATTCCCAACCCTCATTTAGCTAACCTATCAACTTTTTCGTTTTCCTACACCTACATTTGATTTTTTCCAATGCTCCACCCGAAAGTACTACATTGGCCAAGAGGCAAGTATTTTTTACCTAAAAATTTAGAATTTTGCCAAACCCTTGCTGTTGCAAACAAGGTAGGGACATTTAACGTGTGTGACTACACTCGCACACGGGACCTCCATTTTACCTCTCATCCGAACGAGCGCGTATTTTTGTGAAAAATGCTCGCCTGACATTTTTCAAGCGGACCGTGTCAAGATTTGAACCTGGTACCTTGGGCATAGTAGTCACACGCATATCAACAACACCACGGAGTCGCACGTTTTCCTACACTCCGTGGCGTTCTCAAACCCAGAAGAGCTGTACTTCTTTCTGACTAGCTAGTTATTTGAATGCGTGTCGCCCCCTCCCCCCCACTAGTGGACACATGGTCCTGGGGTGCAGATTGCTTGTAGTGTTACTTGACTATCCGAGCATATAATACCCTCCACTCTTCTACCGCTTTTATCTCATGGATTTCAGCCACTATTAATATTGCGTATACTTCTGCCTGGAAGATAGTTTACCGGACTAAAGGAAATCTCCAAGGAGCCCAGAAATACCCCTGCCACAGCAAGTCCTGTATCCCCTACTCGTGACCTGTCGGTATAGCACGCCACTAAGTCTTGGGGGAAATCTATCCTCATTTTGTTCCCATTTTTTCCTCGAAGGAATTGCCTTTGTAATCATAATCTATCCTCTGACTCCACGTTGAAAGCGGGAGTGAGTAGTTGTATGTCTGTCTTTAGGAAAGCTCCATTGAACGCCACTACTCTTGCTCCGGCAAGTCCTGTATCTCCTATTTTTAACCCGTCCGTATAACACAACACTGAGTCCTCGGGAAATGTATCCCCATTTTGTTCTCATTTTTCCATCGAAACGATTGTGAGAGTGAATTGCCTTTATAATCTTAATCTATCCTTTGCTTCCTTCAGTTTGATAGCAGATAGAGAGTTTTTTCTGTTATAACAGCGACTTTAGTATGCCCTTCTATCTCTCCCTGTTTCGTTACCCGCCTGTATATCGAACTCTGATATACGTTACCAGAGCTTCCTTTGGATCCAGATGGGAAGAGTTCAAAGCCCTGGTTAAACGTTTTCGTACGTGTTGTCCTTACTGCTCCTGTGATTCCCTTCAGATTCTAGACAACCTGAGAGAGGCACTGACAAGTTGATTCCGTACTCCTCCCTTTCCTTTTTGGATGCAGTCTTGGGACCGGTAGGGCAGGGTTTTTCCCTCTTTGAGTTGTATTTGAAATTTTGGAAGGGGTATTTCCGCAAGAAATAAAATTTGTCACTGTTCTCAGGAGACGATCCCTTTCGATCCGTGCATGGGTTGCTTATAAAAATGTGGTTAACGAAATCCAAATTCGACGTAGCTTATCTTACTGGCATTTCGCACATCTTTCTTCCCTCTCCTTCACTAACGTCCCTTAAGGTATGACGTTTTTTTGATTTGCGCCACTTTTAAATATTTTTCATCAACCAAAACTAGATTTGATTTTTACTGTGATTTACAGAATTAAAAAGTGCCTCTGTTGTCAATGTGTTTGAACATTTTCGCGCCATTTTTTTCTGTACTACAACCAATATTGTGTGAGATAATTACCAGGATGGATCCCGTTAGATTTAAGGTATGCAATCTACCTCACATTCAATTGTTTAAGGAAAAACAAGCGTACGCGTGGGTTCTATAAGCGTTTAACAAATGAAGATAATTAACTATTCAGATCTAACAATTGCGGGTTTGACAAGTCGTTTAATAATGCAGCAGAAGCTCTTGGTTGTTCCCACACTTGCTTACTTATGCGAGGCAGTGCGACGGAATTGGCCTCCAGAACGTGCAGACTGACGCGGCCACACATAAACTAGCGAATTTATTTCAAGAAAAAGTAACCTAAAATACTGTTGGGATGCTTCGATAAATTACAATTTGTCGAATGTGCTCCTCTCGGTGGCTGTGCCCCATGCAGCGACCCCCCACTGATGCTACTTCACCTGAAAGGGAGTTTTAAGCGTTTCTCTTATATCTCCAGTCATTTCTAACAATTGGATCTTTTAACCTGTAGACACTTTAATATCCATCGTATCATCAATTTCAGTCTCGCCTTATTATCTTCTAAATTATTAGTTGTGCAAGTATTTGCATTTTTATTGCGTTTGTGCTGCACTCTCACATTAGGAAGTCAAATTATTATTGGTATAATGGACCTATTAGAGATGGACCCATAAGAAGAGAAAAGCAGCAGGTAATATGGTACAGCCAAGATTGCTTCCGGAATATTAACAAGCTTTATCTTAAACTGATCAGGCACCAGAGGCTATCATTGTTACAACCACAAGCCACAAGAATATCTAAATAGTTGTGACGACTGATGTTTGTGATTTTTCACACGTTCGTGATTTAATCTCTGATTTACACGTTGGATACTATTTAATTTTTAATTTAACTAAGTTTATTTTGTAAAGCAAATGCTGCGACGGCCAGCCATATCTTAAGTCTATAAATGGACACCAGATGGCGCTATTGAGATGTGTCATGACGATTTTCGTAAAGTTGTGAAAAGAGTAACTCCTTAAAAATTGACAGACAAAGAAATTTGGTAGAAAAATGTCAAGATTCTCAATGGTTGGTTTGCACGACTTTAGTAAAGGCTTAACCCACAGAAATGCATGGAATCACTTGCTGATGACGCACCATCATCTAAGACAGTTTGCAATTTATTATGTTGCAATTTGATGCGTTTCAAATATCGTTTAGTATTTGAATTTTATATGTAACTTCATTAAAATTTTAAGTTCAAATTAAGCGAATTTTTCAGGACGTTTTTGAGACTTTCAGTTGCGAATTGTTCGACTAATTTTCAACGCTCAGATGACCGTCACAAGCTAATGGGAATTTACTCTTCCTCTTGTAGATCGTTGCGAGAGTGAAATAAATACTTTTGCTAAAACTTTAAAGTCGTGAGAAATAAATTGTACCTTTGGGGTGGTTTATTATTTTTTTTTTCTGAGCTTTGTTAACAGTTAATTGCATTGCAAATTTTAAACATTTAATTCCACCTTGGACATCGTCTATTCTGAATTTCATCTAAGGCTTTTAAAGGTTTAATTTCACAGAGATCTCTTATTCTACGTTTTACGTGCATTGAATTGCCCATTACAGGTCTTATTCTGCTTACCTCTGGTTTTTAAATACTTATTCGCAATTTAAAGTCTAAATTTAACTTGCGGCTTTTAAACATTGGCGGCTCTGCCGCGTAGTTGGTCGCGCGTTCAAATCCCGACACAGTCCGCTTGAAAAATGTTAGGCAGACATTTCTCGCAAAAATATACCCTCGTTCCGATGAGAGGTATAATGGAGGTTCCGTATGTAAGTGTTGTCACGCGCGTTAAAGATCCCTACCTTGCTTGGAACAGCAAGGGTTCGGCAAAATTTAAAAAAAAATTCCAAGTAAAAAACTCGCTTCCTAGTCAATGTAGTACCTTCGGGTGGAGCATTGGAAAAGAATTAATTGTAGGGGCTTTTAAACATTTACTTGCACTTACTAGTTTTTTTCTGCACCTCGACTGGGGTTTTAAATATTTAGTTGCATTTTAGAGTTCTTTTATTCTGCATTTAACCTGATGTTTCCCTGAACATTTAGTTGCACTTTAGAGGCCTTTTATTCCGCATTTTACCTAAGCTTCTTAAACATTTAATTGCGGGTTAGAAGTTACTTATTCTGCATTTTACCTGAGAATTTGAAACATTTCATTACATCCTTGAGGTCTTTTATACTGCATTTTATCTGAGATTTTAAAACATTTATTGCACTTTGAGGTGTTATATTCTGAATTTAACTTGAAGTTTTTAAAAATTTAATTGCAGTTTTGAGGTTTTGTCTTCTGAATTTAACCTGAGGTTTTTTACACATTTAATTGCACTTTGAAGGTCTATAAACGTTTAATTGCACTCTAGAACACTTTTAATCTGCATTTTACCTGAGGTTTTTAAAAATTTAGCTGCGTCTTAAAGGTCACATCTTCTTTATTTAATTGTTCTTTGAAAGTCTTTTATTTTGCACTTTACCTAAGATTTTTAAACATGTAGTTACACTTTAGTGGTCTTTTATTTTGCAGTGCATTTGAGTTTCTTAAACATTTAATTGCACGTTAGAGATCGTTTATTCTGCATTTTAAGTTCACTTATTCGACATTTTAGTTGATTATTCTTGCTCTTTCAATTGTACTTTAAAGGTCCTTTATTCTGCATTTTTTACCTGAGGTTTCTTACGCATCTTTTGTACTTTAGAGATCTTTTATTCTGCATTTTCACTGGCGTTTTTAAACACTTAATTGCACTTTAAAGGTCTTACGTTCAGCATTTTACCTAAGCATCCTTACACATTTAATTGTAAATACTCCCTGTATGTTTGTTGTGGTTTGTTTAGTATTCTTCTTAATCTTCTTTGGGGATTAAACCACTCATAGTTTTTAAAATTATCTTTATTAACGTTTCGATCCATAACCTAGGATCGTTTTCAAAATAATAAAAATTTCAAGTTTGACATTTATGACATAAATTGAAGGTGACTTTGATTTATTGATGTTTGAAATATTTGGTTTGAGTACACTAAGCAAAAATTTTTAAAGTTTAAATGAATAATTGCCTTCAATTTGTGTTACGGCCTGGTACCGACTTTTTTAGGTAGCCAATACGCTTAACGTGAAATCAGCTGAATCTCGGTGAAATAAAACATAAAATTAGAAAACAATAGAAGGGAAGCTAAATCAGAATATAAATAAGTGCAGGTACGTGTCCAACTAGTTTTGAGATGAAGATCCAATGATGATGATGATGAAGCATATTAACAACCCCTGTAAAACAGCATTGGTATCTGACAAGTGTAAACCCGCAATAAGGTTACCTCACAACCATATACAATCTCCGTTAAACAGTATTGGTATCTGACAAGTGTAAACCCGCCATAGGGTCGCCTCAGATCCATATACAACCTTCATAGAACAACATTGGTATCTGACAAGTGTAAACCCACCATAAGGTTACCTCAGAACAATGTTAAAATCTACCAAAGAGGTAGCCTAAATCATAATGATTTCCCCTTCAAAATAAATATTAAAAAAAAAACGACTACTTAAACCTTTTAATAATGCAATTGCACACTTCTTTAATAACCATCCTCTAAATTGTATAAATAGAAACATGTTAAAAAATGTTTTCCAATTCCCAAGTTATTGAATTTTTACAATAAAAATTAATCAGCTGATTTCACGTTAAGCGTATTGGCTACCTAAAAAAGTCGGTCCCAGGCCGTAACACAAATTGAAGGCAATTATTCATTTAAACTTTAAAAATTTTTGCTTAGTGTACTCGAACCAAATATTTCAAACATCAATAAATCAAAGTCACCTTCAATTTTTGTCATTAATGTCAAACTTGAAATTTTTATTATTTTGAAAACGATCCTAGGTTATGGATCGAAACGTTAATAAAGATAATTTTAAAAACTATGAGTGGTTTAATCCCCAAAGAAGATTAAGAAGAACATTTAATTGTATTTTAATTATACTTAATTGTACTCTCGGGTTTTTAAACACTTAATTGTACTTTAAATGTTCTTTATTTAGCATTTTACCTGAAGCTTTTTACACATTCAAATGCATTTTATAGGTCCCTTGAAAATTATATGGTCGACGTTTTACCCGAGAGTTCTTATACATTTAATTGTACTTTAGAAGTCTTTTATTCTGCATTTTACCTAAGATTCTTATGCATTAATTCCACTTTCTAAATCTTTTATTCCGCAGTTTTTCTGAGGTTTTGGTTTTAAACATTTTATGATACTTTAGACCTCTAATTAACCTGAGGTCTTTAAAAGTTTAATTTAACCTACAGTTTTCTAAACATTTAATTGCACCTGAGAAGTCTTTTATGCTGCATTTTATCTGAGGTTTTAAAACATTTAATTGCACTTTAAAGATCTTTTATTCTGAATTTAACCTGAAGTTTTATACACATTTAATTGCACTTTTAAGGTCTATAAACGTTTAATTGCACTACAGAACACTTTTAATCTGCATTTTACCTGAGGTTTTTAAGCATTTAACTGCACCTAAGAAGTCGGTTCTTCTACATTTAATTGCTCTTTGGAGGTCTTTTATTCTGCACTTTACCTAGAGTTTTTAAACATGTAGTTACACTTTAGTGGTTTTTTATTTTCAGTTTATTTAAATTTCTTAAACATTTAATTGCACGTTAGAGGTCGTTTATTCTGCATTTGAAGTTCACTTATTTGACATTTTAGTTGATTATTCTTGCACATTCAATTGTACTTTGGAGGTCATTTATTTAACATTTTAGTAGAGGCTTCTTACGCATCAGCTGTACTTTAGAAATCTTTTATTCTGCATTTTTCCTAAGGTTTTAAACACTTAATTGCACTTTAAAGGTCTTATATTCAGCATTTTACCTGAGGATCTTTACACATTTAATTGTATTTTAATTATACTTAATTGAACTCTAATGTTTTTAAACATTTAATTGCACTTTAAATGTTTTTTATTTAGCATTTTACCTGAGGTTTCTTACTCATTTAATTGCATTTTATAGGTCCTTTAAAGGTCATATGTTAGACATTTTACCTGAGAATTCATACATATTTAATTGTGCTTTAGAAGTCTCTTATTCTGCATTTTTCATGTGGTTTTGGCTTTTAAACATTTAATGTCACTTTAGACCTTTAATTTAACCTGAGGCGTTTAAAGTTTAATTGTACTTTAAAAGCTTTGTATTCTGAAATCAACCCGAAGTGTCTTAAACATTTAATTGCAATTTAACACCCCTTTTATTGTGCATTCCATCTGAGACTTTTAAGCATTTAATTTCACCTTAGATGTTTTATATTCAGTGTTTTACCTGAGACTTCTTTCACATTTAATTGCACTTTAGAGCTTCTTTATTCTGCATTTTACCTAAGATCTTTAACATTGAATTGTACTTTAAAGGTCTTCCATTCTGCATTTTGAGTTCATTTATTTGGCATTGTAGCTGAGGATTCTTACACATTCAATTGTACTTTGGAGGTCCGTTTTTCAGCATTTTCAGGCATTTTACGCATTAATTATACATTAGAGGTTTTTTACTCTGCATTTTTACTGAGGTTTTTAAACATTTAATAGCACTTTAAAGGCCTTATGTTTGGCTTTTTACCTGAGGATTCTTACACATTTAATTGTACATTAAAAGTCTTTTATTCTGCATTTCAATTAAAATATTTAAGCATTACTTCCACTTTATAGGTTTTATTCTACATTTTGCCGTTGGTTTTGAAACATCTAACATTTAGGGGTTTTATATTCTGAATTTAACCTGAAGTTTTTTAAACATTTAATTGTAGTTAAATAACCTTTTATTTTGCATTAAATCTGAAGCTTTTAGACATTGAATTGCACTCTAAAGTCTTCTATTCTACATTTATCTTGAGATTTTTAAAAATTTAATTGAACCTTGTGGGTGTTGTTTCTTGAATTTAAGTTGAGGTTTTTAAACATATAGTTGCACTTGAAAGGTCTTTATACTTCTAATTGCACTTTGGAGTACTTTTAATCTGCATTCTACCTGAGGCTTTTAAGCATTTAACTGCACCTAAGAGGTAATTTATTTTACATTTAATTACACTTTGAACTCCTCTATTCTGCATTTTACCTAAGACTTTTAAACATGTTGTTACCCTTTAAAGGTCCTCTATTTTACAGCTCACCAGAGTTATTTAAACATTTAGTTGCACATTAGAGTCGATCATTCTGCATTTTGAAGTCGTTTGTTCGGCATTTTAGCTGAGGATTCTTACTTATTCAGTTGTACTTTAGAGATTCTTTATTCAGACAAAGAAATTTTATGAAAAACGTCAAGATTTTCGATGGATTGTTTGCTCGACTTCGGTAGAGGTTTATCCTACAGAAATGCATGGAATCACTTACTGATGACGCACCATCAAGAATGACAGTTTGCAATTTGTTATGTGGCAAGTTGATGCGTTTCAGATATCGTTTAGTATTTGACTTTTATATGTAACTTCATTTAAATTTTAAGTTAAATTTAAGCAAATTTTTCAGAACTTTTTGCAACTTTCTGTTGCGAATTGTGTGACTGGTTTTCAACGATCAGGCGACCGTCACAAGTCAATGGGAATTGAATCTTTATCACGAGTAGATTATTATGAAAGTGAAAAAAATATTTTTGGTAAAATCTTAAAGTCGTGAACAATAAATTGCACTTTTGAGGTATTTTATTATAAATTTTAGTTAAGCTTTGTAAACATTTAATTGCATTCTAGAGGTCTTTTATTCTGCAAAGTATCTGAGGTCATTTAAACATTTAATTCTCTTTAGACGTCGTTTATTATGAATTTCGCCTAACGCTCTTAAACGTTTAATTGCACTAAGGTCTCTTATTCTGCATTTTACCTCAATTGAATTGTCTACTAGAGGTCTTATTCTGATTTCACCTCTGGTTTTTAAACATTTAGCGGCTTTTTATTCCACATTTAACCTGTGGCTTTTAAACACTTACTTTTATTCTGCATTTTACCTGAGGTTTTAAGCATTTAGTAGCACTTTAGAGATTTAACCAGACTTTTTACTGAACATTTAGTTGCACTTAAAGGTCTCTTATTCCGCACTTTTCCTTAAACTTCTTAAACATTTAATTGCGGTTTTGAGGTTGTTTATTCTGCATTTTACCTGAGGTCTTTTACGCTGCATTTTATCTGAGGTTTTAAAACATTTAATTGCACTTTAAAGGTTCTTTATTCTACAAATTACCTGAGGTTTTTTCTTCTTAGACGTCGTCTATTTTGAATTTTACCTAAGGTTCTTAAACGTTTAATTGCACTGAGGTCTCTTATTCTGCATTTTATCTGAATTGAATTGCCTAGTCTTATACTGAGTACTATAGTCTTATAATGATTTCAACTCTGGCTTTTAAACATTTAATTACACTTTAGAGGCTTATTATTCTACATTTAACCTGCAGCTTTTAAACACTACTTTTATTCTGTACTTTATTACCTGTGGGTTTAAACATTTAATTGCGCTTTAGAGATTTTTTATCCTACATTTACCAAACTTCTTACTGAACATTTAGTTGCACTTTAAAGGTCTTTTATTCCGCTCTATTTCTAAGCTTCTTAAACATTTAATTGCGGATTTGAGGTTGTTTATTCTGCATTTTTAAACCTTTGAGGTCTTTTATGCTGGATTTTATCTGAGGTTTTAAAACATTTAATTGCACTTTAGATTTCTTTTATTCTACATTTGACCTGTGGTTTCTAAATATTTAATTGCATTTTAAAAAACTTTTGTTCTGAATTTAACTTGAGGTTTCTAAAAATTTAATTGCACTTCACCAGAGGCTTTAAACGATTAGTTGTACTTAGAGATTTTTATTCTGCATTTAGCCTGAAGTTTTCTGAACATTTAGTTACACTTTAAAGGTCTTTTATTTCGCATTCCATGTAATATTTTTACACATATAAATGCGGGGTATAGGTTGTTTATTCTGCATTTTACTTGAGAGTTTTGAACATTTAATTGCCCCTGAGAGGTCTTTTATGCTGCATTTTATCTGAGGTTTTTAAACATTTAATTGCACTTTAAAAATCTTTTATTCTAAATTTAACTTGATGTTTTAAAATTTAATTGCACTTTTGAGGTTTTGTCTTCTGAATTTAACCTGAGATTTTTTATACATTTAATTGCACTTTAAAGGTCTTTAAACGTTTAATTGCACACTGAAGCATTTAATCTGCATTTTACCTGAGGTTTTAGGAATTTAACTGCATCTTAAAGGTCAAATCTTCTACATTAAATTGCTCTTTGGAGGTCTTCTATTCTGCACTTTACCTAAGATTTTTAAACATGTAGTTACACTTTAATGGTCTTTTATTCTGCAGTTCATTGCACGTTAGAGGTTGTTTATTTTGCGTTTTGAGTTTACTTATTCGACATTTTAGTTTATTATTCTTGCACATTCAATTGTACTTTGTAAGATCTTTATTCAGCATTTTTTACCTGAGGCTTCTTACCCACCAATTGTACTTTAAAGGGCTTTTATTCTGCACTTTTACTGAGATTTTTAAACACGTAATTGCACTTTAAAGATCTTATGTCTAGCATTTTACCTGAGGATCTTTACACATTTAATTGTATTTTAATTATACTTAATTGTACACTGAGGTTTTTAAACATTTAATTGTACTGTAGAAGTTTTTATTTAGTATTTTACCTGAGGCTTCATCCTCTTCCTCTTATTCTGCATTTTACCTGCATTGAATTGTCTACTAGAAGTCTTATTCTGATTTTACCTGTGGCTTTTAAACATTTAATTGCACTTTAAGGACTTTTTATTTTTCATTTAACCTGCGGATTTTAAACAAATACTTTTATTCTGCACTTTACCTATGGTTTTAAACATTTAAGTGCGCTTTAGAGGTTTTTTATTTTGCATTTAACCAGACTTTTTACAGAACGTTTAGTTGCACTTTAAAGGTCTTTTATTCCTTACATGTGATTCCAATGTACACCCGAAGATGCTACATTGGCTAGGAAGCGAGTTTTTCTTACCTGGAAAATTTGGAACCCGAACCCTTGCTGTTCCAAGCAAGGTAGGGATCTGTAACGTGCGTGACAATACTCACATACGGGACCTCAATTTTACCTCTCATCCAAACGAGGGTGTATTTTTGTAAAAAATACTCGCCTAACATTTTCAAGCGGACCATGTCGGAATTGAGCCCGATACCTTGGGCGTAATAGTCACACACACACCATTACGCCACGGAGCCGCCTAGTCTTTTATTCCGCTCTTTTTCTAAGCTTCTTAAACATTTAATTGCGGATTTGAGGTTGTTTATTCTGCATTTTACCTAAGATTTTTAAACCTTTGAGGTCTTTTATGCTGGATTTTATCTGAGGTTTTAAAACATTTAATTGCACTTTAGATTTCTTTTATTCTACATTTGACCTGTGGTTTCTAAACATTTAATTGCATTTTAAAAAACTTTTGTTCTGAATTTAACTTGAGGTTTCTAAAAATTTAATTGCACTTCACCCGAGGCTTTAAACGATTAGTTGTATTTAGAGATTTTTATTCTGCATTTAGCCTGAAGTTTTTCTAAACATTTAGTTACACTTTAAAGCTCTTTTATTTCGCATTCCATGTAAGATTTTTAAACATATAAATGCGGGGTATGGGTTGTTTATTCTGCATTTTACTTGAGAGTTTTGAACATTTAATTGCCCTGAGAGGTTTTTTATGCTGCATTTTATCTGAGGTTTTAAACATTTAATTGCATCTTTAAAAATCTTTTGTTCTAAATTTAACTTGATGTTTTAAAATTTAATTGTCACCTTTGAGGTGTTTAGTTATTCTGAATTTAACCTGAGTTTTTAACATTTAATTGCACTTTAAAGGTCTTTAAACGATTTAATTCACACTTGAAGCATGTTATTCTGCATTTTACCTGAGGTTTTAAAGGTTTAATTTCACTGAGATCTTTATGGTCAATTTTACGTACATTAAATTGCCTTTAAGGTCTTTATTCTGCACTTTAACTAATGATTTTTAAACATTTAATTGCACTTTTAATTGGTCTTCTGTATTCTGCAGTTCATAATGCACGTTTAAGAGGCAACTTTTGCAAAATATTTTCGATTTATGAGGTTCTTATTGAATTTTACGCTCTTAAAGTCTATTCTTGCACATTCAAATTGTACTTTGTAAGATCTTCTATTCAGCATTTTACCTGAGGTTCTTACCACCAATTAACTTTAAAGGGCTTTTATTCTGCACTTATTACTGAGATTTTTAAAATTAATTGCATTTAAGAGTTCTTATTCTGCATTTTACCTGATGATTTTGACACATTTAATTGTACTTTTAGATTTTATTCGCATTTTACCTGAGGCTTCTTAAACATTTAATTGTACTGTTAGAAGTTTTATTCTGCATTTTACTTGAGATTGAAACATTCATTCACTCTTCAGTCTTATTCTGCATTTTACCTGAGATTTTAAACATTTATTGACTTTGAAGTTTATATCTGAATTTACACTGTGGTTTTAAACATTTAATTGCACTTTAGAGGTTTAGTCTTCTGAATTACCTGTTTTTACCATTTAACCTGCAGATTTTAATTGCACTAGAATACTTTTATTCTGCATTTTACCTGATGGTTTTAAACATTTAAGTGCGCTTTAAGGTTTTTTTATTTAATGCATTTAACATCTTTTATTTGCACTTTTACCTAGTTTAAACATTTAGTTGCACTTTAGAGGTCTTTTATTCTTGCATGTTGATTTCAAACTTTAATTGCACGTTAAGATCTTTATTGCTAGGAAGCGAGTTTAGTTCTTACCTGGAAAATTTGAACCCGAACCCTTGCTGTTCCAAGCAAGGTAGGGATCTGTAACGTGCGTGACAATACTCACATACGGGACCTCAATTTTACCTCTCATCCAAACGAGGGTGTATTTTTGTAAAAAATACTCGCCTAACATTTTTCAAGCGGACCATGTCGGAATTCGAGCCCGATACCTTGGGCGTAATAGTCACACACACACCATTACGCCACGGAGCCGCCTAGTCTTTTATTCCGCTCTTTTTCTAAGCTTCTTAAACATTTAATTGCGGATTTGAGGTTGTTTATTCTGCATTTTACCTAAGATTTTTAAACCTTTGAGGTCTTTTATGCTGGATTTTATCTGAGGTTTTAAAACATTTAATTGCACTTTAGATTTCTTTTATTCTACATTTGACCTGTGGTTTCTAAACATTTAATTGCATTTTAAAAAACTTTTGTTCTGAATTTAACTTGAGGTTTCTAAAAATTTAATTGCACTTCACCCGAGGCTTTAAACGATTAGTTGTATTTAGAGATTTTTATTCTGCATTTAGCCTGAAGTTTTTCTAAACATTTAGTTACACTTTAAAGCTCTTTTATTTCGCATTCCATGTAAGATTTTTAAACATATAAATGCGGGGTATGGGTTGTTTATTCTGCATTTTACTTGAGAGTTTTGAACATTTAATTGCCCCTGAGAGGTTTTTTATGCTGCATTTTATCTGACGTTTTCAAACATTTAATTGCACTTTAAAAATCTTTTATTCTAAATTTAACTTGATGTTTTAAAATTTAATTGCACTTTTGAGGTTTTGTCTTCTGAATTTAACCTGAGATTTTTTATACATTTAATTGCACTTTAAAGGTCTTTAAATGTTTAATTGCACACTGAAGCATTTAATCTGCATTTTACCTGAGGTTTTAAGAATTTAACTGCACCTTAAAGGTCAAGTCTTTTACATTAAATTGCTCTTTGGAGGTCTTCTATTCTGCACTTTACCTAAAAATTTTAAACATGTAGTTACACTTTAATGGTCTTTTATTCTGCAGTTCATTGCACGTTAGAGGTTGTTTATTTTGCGTTTTGAGTTTACTTATTCGGCATGTTAGTTTATTATTCTTGCACATTCAATTTATTCAGCATTTTTTACTTGAGGCTTCTTACCCACCAATTGTACTTTAGAGGGCTTTTATTCTGCATTTTTACTGAGGTTTTTAAACATGTAATTGCACTTTAAAGATCTTATGTCCAGCATTTTACCTGAGGATCTTTACACATTTAATTGTATTTTAATTATACTTAATTGTACACTAAGGTTTTTAAACATTTAATTGCACTGTAGATGTTTTTTATTTAGTATTTTACCTGAGGCTTCTTCCTCTTCCTCTTATTCTGCATTTTACCTGCATTGAATTGCCTACTAGAAGTCTTATTCTGATTTTACCTGTGGCTTTTAAACATTTAATTGCACTTTATGGACTTTTTATTTTTTATTTAACCTGCGGATTTTAAACAAATACTTTTATTCTGCGCTTTACCTATGGTTTTAAACATTTAAGTGCGCTTTAGAGGTTTTTTATTTTGCATTTAACCAGACTTTTTACTGAACGTTTAGTTGCACTTTAAAGGTCTTTTATTCCTTACATGTGATTCCAATGTACACCTGAAGATACTACATTGGCTAGGAAGCGAGTTTTTCTTACCTGGAAAATTTGGAACCCGAACCCTTGCTGTTCCAAGCAAGGTAGGGATCTTTAACGTGCGTGACAATACTCACATGCGGGACCTCAATTTTACCTCTCATCCGAACGAGGGTGTATTTTTGTGAAAAATGCTCGCCTAACATTTTTCAAGTGGACCATGTCGGAATTCGAACCCGAGACCTGGGGCGTAGTAGTCACACACACACCACTACGCCACGGAGCCGCCTGGTCTTTTATTCCGCTCCTTTCGTAAGCTTCTTAAATATTTAACTGCGGATTAAAGGTTGTTTAGTCTGCATTTTTCCTGAGATTTTTTAAATCTTTTAAGGTCTTTTATGCTGCATTTTACCTTAGGTTTTAAAACATTTAATTGCACTTTAGATTTCTTTTATTTGTGGTTTTTAAAATATTTAATTGCACTTTAAAGTCTAATTTGAACTAGAGGTTTTTAAAAATTTAATTGTACTTTTGATGTTTTGTCTTCTGAATTTAACCTGAGGTTTTTTATACATTTAATTGCACTTTAAAGGTCTTTAAACGTTTAATTGCACTCTAGAGCACTTTTAATCTGCATTTTACCTGAAGTTTTTAAGAATTTAACTGCACCTTAGAGATCATTTCTTTTACACTTAATTGCACTTTGAAGGTCTTCTATATAGCACTTTACCTAAGGCTTTTAAAGATGTAGTTACACTTTAGTGGTCTTTTATTCTGCAGTTCATCTGAGTTTCTTAAATATTTAATTGCACGTTAGAGGTCGTTTATTCTGCATTTGAAGTTCAGTTATTCGACATTTTAGTTGATTATTCTTGCTCTTTCAATTGTACTTGAAAAGTACTTTATTCAGTATTTTATCGGAGGCTTCTTACGCATCAATTATACTTTAGACGTCTTTTTTTCTACATTTTCACGGAAGATTTTAAACATTTAATTGCACTTAAAAAGTCTTATGTTCAGCATTTTACCTGAAGATCTTTACACAATTAATAGTATTTTAATTATACTTAATTGTACTCTGAGGTTTTCAACATTTAATTGCAATTTAAATATTTTTATTTAGCATTTACCTGAGGCTTTCTACTCATTTAAATGAATTTATAGGTCCTTTGAAGGTCATATGTTCGGCATTTTACCTGAGAATTCTTACACATTTAATTGTCTGTTAAAAGTCTTTTATTCAGCATTTTTCCTGTGGTTTTGGTTTTTAAACATTTAATGTCACTTTAGGGTCCTAAATTAACCTAAAGTTTTTAAAAGTTTAATTGTATTTTAAGGGCTTTGCATTCTGAATTTAACCTAAAGCTTTCTAAACATTTAATTGCAATTTAAAACCCCTTTTATTGTGCATTCCATCTGGGGCTTTTAAGCATTTAATTGCACCTTAAATGTTTTTTATTCGGCGTTTTGCCCTAGACTTCTTGCACATTTAATTGCACTTTAGAGCTCCTTTATTCTGCATTTTACTCAAGTTTTCTAACATTGAACTGCACTTTAGAGGTTTTTCATTCTGCATTTTGAGTTCATTTATTTGGTGTTTTAGCTAAGGATTCTTACACATTCAATTGTACTTTGGAGGTCTTTTATTCGGTATTTTATTTGAAGCTTTTTACGCATTAAGTATACTTTTGAGGTTTTTTACTCTACATTTTTCCTGAGGCTTTTAAACATTTAGTAGCACATTAAAAATCTTATGTTCGGCATTTTACCTGAAGATTCTTACACATTTAATTGTACTTTAGATGTCGTTTATTCTACATTTTACCAAAGATTTTTAAGCATTAATTCCTTTTATAGGTATTTTATTCTGCATTATACAGGTGGTTTTTAAACATTTAATTTCACTTTAGAGGACTAATTTAATCTGAGATTTTTAAAAGTTATACTTTATGAGTTCTATATTCTAAACTTAACCTGAAGTTTTTAAATATTTATTTTCAATTTCAAAGGCTTTTATTCTGCATTTAAGATAAATACAAAACCATTTATTTTTACTTATTAATTATCAATACATTTTTGATAAAAATGCTATTTATTAAACGTACTAGCTTTATGCAGTTTGCTTAAGAAACTACAATTTTGTTTAAAAAAACCAATTTTAATATCAATTTGTGTACTGAAACACGAAAGCAAATATTTTCTATAAAATGCAACCCCTTTTGGATTAAAAAGCAATTAAAGTTTAAATTAATTTGTGACGGTTTTTTTCGTGGCAGCCACGTTGGGCGCCAAATTTTCTGTTACGTAACACAAAGAAAGCCTAAGAAATGACCCGGCTCAATTGGAGAGTAGTGGGGGTTGTTGAAAGCAGACCAACATATAAGGTACGCGGCTGCAAGGAATTAGTAACAGTACCTGCAATAGAAAAATTAGAATAGTAAACCTGAAAAAAAACAAATTAGTCCTGCAAACCTGAAACAAAGAAAAAGCATAGCATACGGATCAAGTATAATTGTTCAGTACTTTGTAGAATAAAAAAAAACTGTTGGGATAATCTATATATATATATATATATATATATATATATATATAATATAACAACGTTAAAAGCAATATAACAAATCTTTAGTACAAAGTGAGGTAATATTGGGGAGTAGCAGAAACGTTTCCTCACACACCAATTAGACATAAAGCAGATAAAATTTTAACAAAATATAAATAGGTAAACACAATTAATATGAGTAGTCCAGTAGTATTGATTTTTCTTTTTTTTTCTTTTATTTAAAATAGCATGCAAGTCTATGGTAAAAGGTATCAGAACGCCAAAGGTATGGCAACGCAACAGACAGGTATTTAAAAGTAAAAGCAAGTAGGAAATAGTTCAACTCACAAACAGTCCTTCAGCAACGCTTCCTCGCAATTGAATGTGGGATTCCCGTTGTCCTGCACTAACGAAGCACTGCACCCTTGACTGTGAGGGTGTGGATGGAATTTCTCGCACTTTACACTAATCCCACCTACGTATTTCACTAGTGTTAGCAGCAGACATTATCATGCTGATGGAACTATGTAGCATTGATAAATTTCTTGTTAATTCCATTTCCTGAGACAACAATTTCGAAATATTTTGTAACACAAATCGAAAAAAAAATGGTAATAAAAATTTAGAATCACGGGGCTTCAAGACATGATGTAATGCATTAAACTAAAAGTACCGTGAGGTGTTTTATTTGCTACCTATGGTAACAAAAAAAATCTAATGCTTTTGAATAACGAAAGTTGCGCAAACAATGATCTATTTTAGATTCTTTGGTGTTAGAAAAATGTAGAAACTACAGTATCCACTGTATTTAAGTAAGCCAAAGTATGCATTAATCTGATAAAACCAAGGGACACTAGACTAGATCGCACACACATTAATCCTAAAGAAAGAATCGGTCAGTTTAGCAAGTTCTACGACTCCTATTTCACAAGACAAACAACTAAAACCACAAATTAGTAAAGTACGCGTATCACTAAAGTAGGTCCGTCAAATGTTCCTTAAAGCATTTGTCTCACAAGAAAACAACTAAAAACAATTAGAAGGCACGCGTAAGCAATAAAACCCGTCCGTCAAATGTCCTTAAAACACACGTGCGTCGACAAACACGGTTAATATACAACTCTTATTTTACAAGAAAACAACTAAAAATTGTGCCGTGCTCGTACATGAACAATACGAAAATTCCGCATCAATTCTCACTATTGTCAAAAGCAGAAAGAAGCAGTATTTTCAACGTACTTAGTGTATCGGAACAAAGAACAAACTCCGACTTTCAAAGCAAACAGGACACAGTATTATCAACGTAAACAATATATAGGAACGAAGAACAAACGACAACTGCCAGTCTGTAGATATAAAATCGTTGTTATTCCAACCGCTTATCGCCTATCAACTCGACTCGTATATCCACATAAGGAACAAAATTTATATCTACTAATTAATTGCAAGCTGTTTATCATTTTCAATAAGTTGGACAGTAATTTATTAATGAAAATCAATCTTCAAATTAATACACGTTTAAAGTAATACACACGAGTTAAATTGCATACAATTCTGAAAACTATGCGAAAGTATTTACTTTATACAAACAGCGATCCAAAAACGATGTATTTTAAGTACGCTAACAGAAAGGGAGCGTAACAAGTTACAGAAATGTATTTACGAATTTAGTAGTGTAAAATGTTACGCCATTAAAAAAATGCCCGTTACAAATTACCCTGTGGATTGCAGAAATTTATTTTAAATAAAGAATTTCTTAAAATATTAGGAATATAAAAGGATAAGTCCTCCGTATTTAGAACCACGTAAATATCAAACAAATAAATAAAATGTTTATTGCAAAAAACCGCCGAAACACGAAAAAACCCACAAAATCCATAAAATAACTTATACAAATTGATTATCTTTTGCATCGGCATGCGACGCCACAATGATCGTATATGTGTTGAACAAGGTCAAACAGTGCGCGACACGAATAAGTGGAACGAGATTACGAGGTAATAAACGCCGCGAGTTTAGATGCTAATGAGCTCTTCTGGGAACCCTTACATTATAATGTTCCATACTATTCTACTACGTTCTGGAAATAAATAATTTGGATATCTAAGAAACTGCTCTTTAATTGTTTTTTAACTAAAGTTTTATTTGAGGCTTCGTACACATTTAATTGTACTTTGGAGGTGTTTTATTCTGCATTTCACACAAGTTTTTTAAACATTCGAATACACTTAATAGGACTTTTGTTCAGCATGTTACCTAAGGTTTCTTAGTCGTTTAATTGTGCTTTAGGCGTTTATTATTCTGCATTTTACTTGAAGATTTTGAACATTAAAATCACTTTGGAAATTTTCTACTCGGTATTTTACCTGAGATTTTTTAACATTTAATTCTACTTTAGAGGTGTTTTATTGTGCATTTAGCCTGAAGATTTTAAACATTTAATTGCACTTTACAGGTCTTCTACCTGAAGTTTTTAAGTATTTAATTTCACTTTACAAGTCTTCACGGCACTTTACCTCAAAATTCTTACACGTTTAGTTGTGCTGTAGAGGTCTGTTATTCTGTACTATGCCTGAAGTTTGTAAACATTTAAATGCACTTTGGAGATTTTATATTACATTTTGCCTGAGGTTCTGCATTTTACCTGAGGCTTTTAACCATTTAATTGCATTTTAGGGGTCTTTATTCAGCGTTATACCTCAAGATGTTTACACATTTGATTGTACTTTAGACATTCTTTATTCTACATTTTACCTATGGTGTTTAAGATTTAATTGTACTTTAGAGGTTTTGTTGTGTAGCATTTTACCAGAGGATTCTTGTACATTTAATTGTACTTTTGATGTATTTTATTGTGCATTTTACTTAAGGCTTTTAAACATTAATACTACTATAGACATCTTTCATTCAGCGTATTACCTGAAAATTCTTACAAATTTAATTGTGCTTTAGAGGTCTTTTATTCTGCATTTTACCTGAGGTTTTTAAAATTTTAATTGCATTTTAGAGGTTTTTTATTTGACATTTTACCAGAGGATACTTACAGATTTAATTGTTCTTTAGAGATCTTTTAGTCCTGTATTTTACCCAAGGTTTTTAAGTTTTAATACCGCTTTAGAGATCAGTTATTCTGTATTCTACCCGGGTTTATAAACATTTAATTGTACTTTAATTCTGCAATTTACCTGAAGTGTTTAAACGTTTAATTGAACTTTATAGGTCCTTTATTTTGCATTTCACCTGAAAACCTTATACATTTAATTGCACTTTTGAGTCTCTTATTCTGCATTTTATCAGAGGCTTTTGATAATTTAATTAAGCTTTTAAGATCTTTTATTTTCAATTTCACTTGAGAATTTTATACATTTAATTGCGCTTTACAGGTTTTTATTCTGTACTTCACCTGAAGTTTTGTACACATTTAATTGCATTTTAACGGGAATTTTATTTGAGGTTTCGCACACATTTAATTTTACTTTGGAGGTGTTTTATTCTGCACTTCACCCAGGCTTTTAAACATTTGATTACACTTTAGAGGTCTTTTGTTTAGCATTTTACCTGTTTCTTAGTCGTTTAATTGTACTTTAGAGCTCTTTTATTCTGCATTATACCCGAGGCTTTTAAACATTTTAAACATTTTAAAAATTCTCTATTAGGTATTTTACCTGAGATTCTGAAACCTTTAATTCTACTTTAGAGGTGTACTGCCCGAGGTTTATAAGCATTTAATTGTGCTTTAGAGGTGTTTAATTCAGCAATTTACCTGAAGTTTTTAAACATTTTTTGATCTTTAAAGGTCTTTTATGCTGCATTTTACCTGAAAATCTTATACATTTAATTGCACTTTTGAGGTCTATTATTTTGTACTTTACCTGAGGTTACACGTTTAATTGTACTATAGAGTTTTTTATTCTGCATTTCATATCATGTTTTTAAACGTTTAATTACACTTTAGAGATTTTCTACTTAAAGTTTTTAAATATTTAATTTCACTGTAGAAGTTTTCAGCATTTTACCTGAAAATTCTTACACATTTAATTGTGCTGTAGATGTCGGTTATTCTATACCTTCTCTGAGGTTTTTAAACATTTAAATGCAATTTAGAAATATTATATTCTGTATTTCACCTGAGGTTTGTTACACATTTGATTGTACCTGTGGTTAATAACATTTAATTGTACTTTAGAAGTCCGTTATGCAGTACTTTACCTGAGTATGCTTGCACATTTAATTATATTTTTGATGTCTTTCATTGTGCATTTTACCTGAGGCTTTTAGACATTAATACCACTTAGAAGATTTTTATCGGCATATTTCCTGAGGATTTTTTCATATTTAATTGTACTTTAAAATGTCTTATATTCTGCATTTTACCTGAGGTTTTTAGAAAGTTTAATTGCACTTTAGAGGTTTTTTACTTAGCACTTTACCCGAGTATTCTTAAACATTTAATTGTATTTTAGAAGTCCTTAATTGTGCATTTTACCAGAGGTTTGTAAACATTTAATTGCTTTAAGATTTTTTATTCAGCATTTTACCTGAAATTCTTGTACATTAAATTGTACTTTAGAGATCATTTATTCTGCATTTTACTTGAAATTTTTAAATATTAGTTGCACTTTAGAGGTCTTTATCCAACATTTTATTTGAGGATTCTTGCACATTTAATTGTACTTAAGGTCTTTTATCCTGCATTTTACCTAAGGTTTTAAAACATTTATTTGCACTTTTATTGTTAATTTAAGCTGAAGTTGTTAAACATTTAATTGCACTTTAGGGGTGTTTTTCTGCAATTTACATATTGTAGGTAATGTGGAACAAGAAGATCCGCATGCGACTTATAGTGAGATGAAGGCATTTTTAGGCACATCAATGACTGCAATACACTTAATCTTGCGTAAACATTTACTTGTGAAAAAGATTTCACATAATTTTTTCGAAGTTTGTAAGGGGCTCGTGTTAATAGATCTAAGGAAATTTTGAACGATTTGTTACGTTAATTGTGGCAGCCACGTTGGGCGCCAAACTTTATGCTACGTTGGCTCGTAGCCGTGCGTAACACAAAGATAGTCGAGGAATGACCCGGGCTCAATCGGAGATTAGGGGGGGTTGTAGAAAGCAGACTAACATATGATGTATACGGCGGTAAGGAGTTAGTGACAGTACCTGCAAGAAAAATAGTTAAGCAAACCTGAAAAATAAAGAATAAGCATAGCAGCAATGAAAAGTCTAAGTTATTCAGTACTTTGTAGAATGTAAATAAAACTGTTTAGATAAACTATATAATATAATAACGGTAGAAGCATTACAAAAATTTTATCACAAAGTGAGGTAATATTGGGGAGTAGCAGAAACGTTTCCTCACACACCAATTAAACATAAATCAGACAAAATGTTAACAAAAAAAATAAATAGGTAAGACACAATTGATATGAGTAATTCAGTAGTATTGATCTTTCTTTCTTTCTTTCTTTCTTTTTTCTTATGTTTTAAAATATCATGCAAGTCTTTTGTAAAAGGTATCAGAACGACAAAGATATGGTAAAGCAACGGATAGATATTTAAAGTAATAACAAGTAGGAAATAGTTCAACTTACAAAAGGTCCTTCAGTAACGCTTCCTTACAATTGAAGTGTGGGATTCACTATGTCCTGCACTAACGAAGCACTTCACCCTTGACTGTGCGGGTGTTGATGGAACTTATCACACGTTACACGAATCATACCTACGTATTTCACTGGGGTTAGCAGCAGACACCATCACGCGACGGAACTATGTAGCATTGACAAATTTCGTGTTAATTCTATTTCCTGAGACAATAATTTCGAAATATTTTGCAGCACTAGTTTAATTTCAACTGGGATTAAATGTATATTATTTTCATAAACCTCCAAAAAGCAGTGAGAAACTTTAACCAATACCTTTGTAAACCGGTAATCTGTTATATTTCGCAAATAACGAAATTTGCCCAAGCAATGATCTATTTTAGATTCTTTGTTGTTAGAAAATTCAGAAACTGCAGTATCACTGTATTTAAAAAATCCAAAGTATGCGCTACTCTGAGAAGAAAAGGACCGCGAAACTAGATCGCACACACATTAATCCTAAAGAAAGAATCGGTCAGTTTAGCAAGTTCTACGACTATTATTTCACAAGACAAACAACTAAAAACCACAAATTAGTAAAGTACGCGTAAGCAAATAAAACCGTCCGTCAAATGTTCCGTAAAGCACACGTGCCTCGAGTTAAACAAGCTCTACTACTTTTAGTTCAAACCGAAAAGCAACAAAAACAATTAGTAAAGCAACGCGTATCACTAAAACAATCCAACACGTTACATATAAAGCATACTTCCTTCAAATGTCATCAGAACTACACTGCCTACAGTTAATATACAACTTTTATTTCACAAGAAAAAAACTAAAATCGCGTCGCGCTTGTTCATGAACAATACGAAATTCATTCCGCATTAATTCTCACTATTGTTAAAGCAAAGAAGAAACAGTATTTTGAACGTAATTCATATCTAGGAACCAAGAACAAACTACAACTCTGCACTCTAATCTGTTTATTTAAACTAGTTGTTACCATGAACTCTTGTCGACTATTATCACGACTTTGTTAATAACATAAGGCACATCCAAAACGTGAACGCCCCATCATATCTAATAACTAATTACAGTTGTTTATCATTTTCGATAAGTTGGAAGGTACTTTACGAATAATCCAATTTAAACTTCGTTGCAATTTATTTATTAATGAAAATCAACCTTCAAATTATCTATCTTTAATTAATCTACTTTTAAAATTAATACACGCGAGTTAAATTGCATACAAATCTGAAAACTATTCGAAAGTATTTACTTTATACAAACAGCGATCCAAAAACAATGTATTTACTCATTGGGAAAAAGCGTAAAATGTTAAAACTATAAAATGCTCGTTACAGATTTCAATCGCAACATGAAGAATCCGTAAACAACATTGTAACAAGTGATGGAACTTGTGTATACTCTTACGAACCATAACTAAGCAACAAACAACTGCTTAAGGCTTCCTAAATGAACGAAAGCCTACAGTTTTAGCCCCAGAAAATTTAGCCTGTAACTCACAGAAAAACTCAGTAAAGTACCTTACTAAAATTCTGTATTTCGATAAAATACAAGAACAGTTGCTGACTAACTCCATTGAAATGGTGGTATAAATATTTGAAGAGGATGCGGGAATGCTATCGTATGTGAAATACGTCTTAATCGGAAAGTATCTTGTACGCCAGCTAATCTCTAAATACGGGAATTCTTAGGGAAACGCCCTAGAAGAAATAACAATAAGATACCAGAACCTACAACAAGAAAAGTGAGTCAGACCAAAAATTCGCTTGCGTAGAGTAGGTACGCTAATGCCAAAATCAAGCTGAAGATGTTAATAATAAGTGCATTATACTTATTTGAAAACTGCCAGCTAGAAGGAGGTTTACAAAATCAAATGCTAAATTGACCACGCCTTCAGGTAATTGTAACACATTTTATCATATCAGAGCTGGAGTATTACCTTCACGTTGGTTGTGCAAAACACCAATGTAGGACTACTACACAATTATGTTCTCATTACAAGTACATGTCAGCATTCTTGAACAAAAAAAATAAACGTATCAAAAGTTACTCAACCTGATGGAAAACGTTTTCGACGAACAAAATTACTTTCTAAGTTTTAAACTAATAACAAGAAAGTACATTAGGTATGTTTATAAATTCATACAGTTAAAATAAAAGAATCTTTATTTATTTAGTTACTATAACAGTTTTAAAAGTTTGGTCAGAAGTTATGTAGATATCTCAGAAACAACTAAAAGCAATGATATTCTGGACTCACTTCGTTCTAACGAGGTTCTACAGGACTTCTGGGATTTGTCAAAAAATTGCATGTAATTACTTTGCATGTCTTATTCCAACATGAAGTTGTCTGTCGGAATCAATTGCTCCTAAAATTAAAAGTGACTAACCTGGCAGGGTATTATTCCAAACTTCAGTTGTTGCGTACGTTGCATACTGTAACACCTATGACAGACCGTTGTCTAGTGACCGGGATTGATAGTGTCGTCTAGGTGCCATAGATAAAAACAATTTTATTATTTATGTCAAATAGTTGTAAAGTTCTAATTTAAATTTGAATTGAAAACGTGAGAAAGAAACGAATATTGAAATAACACACACACTTAATTAACCACTGGTGCTATTCATTTCCATTTGTTTTCTTGCCGATTAATATTGCTACAAGCCCGTAACAATTTCAGTGACTAATCACATTCGAATCACAATCGAACGGATTCGATTCATTATTCTTCGAGTTTAAATGCGTCTACTCAAGTCTGCATGTTATATTAACGACGAAGTTCTCGCTCAACAAAAACGTTTTTCCTCGATAAAACAATCAAAGGTTATCTTTGACAAAATTCTGAGAGATGACTTAAGACTGCAAACTAAAATTACGTTTTGTTGTTTTTCCTCTATCTAACATATATTAAATTATCTTACTGACACGTTAATTTGAACCAGAGAAAGCGACGTTTTTATTTACAGAATCAACAAATTTAACGTATGAAACATTTTCGGTCCAAAACAAGGAGTTCATAGGCGCCAACATAATATATTATTAATCAAAACAAATTAATCATAAAACTACAAAGGTACACAGTAACAATGTATCATTTCCAACTTTACAACCGCCATAAAGAATTGACCGCCTTTGAGTGTGAACAATGTAGGATGAAATTAATGCTTCCTTAGATCAAGAATGCATGTAACCAAAAAATATTTCTTAAAGGAAATAACCTGGATTTTATTTGTGGAATTTACTAATACAGACGATTTTAAAAAAGGAATATGATTATAATTATTTCAAAAGCATGTCACAGACTGTTTAGTGGTACTCACCTACAGGTTGTTGATGAATTGGACTAGATTGCGTTTTCCACTTTGGGTATTTTTCCTTCCGATGACAAACATTCCCATCGCTTTATGTTGGAAAAAGGAACATGTCGAGAACAAAATCTAAATATCTAAGAAATGTACCTCTTGCTAGAGGTAAAGTTGTACGTGCTCCTTTTTTATATTAAATGGTCAGTCTCAATTTCAAAAATTTTTCTTTGGTAAAGCTGAAATTCCCCAGTTTTGAATTTGTTCCCTTTTCCAACCACTCCAATTACGTATATAATTCAACCACTTACACCGTGTAACAGTTACATATCAACAAAACTACAACCTCTAACAATCATCTTTGTTAATTACATCAATTCTACGTAAACGTGTAGGTATAATTTATATCTACATTGTTAGAAACTGGTGTGCATCTCGAGTTTTATCTGCAGTCGTTACAGAGCTCGTTATTTAATTAACGATAGCCCATCTCGTTTGAGCTGGTTTCTATCGAACCTCACACATGTTAAACCCTATCGAGTGGTGCATCTCGTTTACATTCGATATAAACTTTTTTCGGTTTTATTTTAATTCTCTGAACGTCTTCGGAGACATTTAATTTTATTTGACCTCTGTTTTGTGGTGCGTGGAATCTTTAAATTAATTGGTCTTGGGTTGAGACGTACTATAGAAGAACTAGTGCAGACGAAAGGTGGCTATGGATTTTAAAGCAAGTATCCTATCCCAGACTGAATTTGCTTAAGTCAAATAATTTTATTTGTTTTGCTTAATTAAAGTGCAGCAGGAGTTAATGATATTTTGGTGTCGTTGTGCGTAGTCTGTGGAGTAGAATTTGAGCTTTTGACTTCGTGGACCCTGGCTAACTTGGCGGAGCCAAGAGCTTCCAAATTTTCGGACTGTTTTTAGTTTTCCACTTATAGCTTCTGAACCACGCGTTTTTAGCAAAGTACGCTTATTTACAAAGTTAAAGAGCAATAAATCTCCTTCAAATTAGCTGGATTTATTACGCATTAAAAAGTACTTCAAAAATTATTTTGTAATTAATTGTGAGGGATTTTTGTATAACTAATTAAAGTGTATTACACATATTTATTTAATCTAGTAAAAAAATGGGTTGTGTAAATTATCTACAAGGTTGTTTTTTAAAATAGCTTTATTATCGTGTAATGCCGTGAGAAAAGAATGCTAAATATATTTTTCTACGGTTTGTAATAGATATATGTCGCTTTCCCAATCAATCAGGACAGCGAACAAAGAAATGTTGTCATTTACAAGTGAAAAAGCAACGGCGATGGATTCATTCTTGACATGACTACCTTATCTTTAACTGCGTGTGCAGGAGTAGTGCATTATAGACCTGATAATGAAGTAAACCGCGAAGTCTCTCTCTATCCCGATTTATTGTCCTCCTTGTCTTCTTCTCGTTAAATGTAGTAGAAATTAGCATCACACTTTACCACCAGAATATAGACTAAAGCGGCAGCCGCATTACAGCCGTACCCTGAGAAATTGATAAATATGTGTTTGTAACGTGCACTTTTAATCGTTTAACATTTTACGCTTTTTCTCAATTAGTAAATACCTTTCTGCAATTACTATTTCTACATTTTATATTTATTAACCCGTTGGCGAAGGCGTCGTATTATATTGAGTGGATTGCATCGTTCTTGTCTTACATTCAAATAAATTTTGTTCCTTATGTGGATATACAAGTTTAGATAAGAGTCGATAAGAGTTTATGGTAACAACTAGTTTATATAAACAGTTTGAGTTTGCTCTTCGTTCCTGTATATATATATTGCGTTAAAAGTACTGTTTCCTTGTTGCTTTACTAATTGTGTTTTTAGTTGTTTTTTTTTGTAAAATGGAAGTTGTATATTAACTGTAGCAGGGTAGTTCTAATTACATTGAAGAAAAGATGCTTTATAGGCGAACGTGTTTTACTCGACCGCACGTGCTTGTTTACGGAAAATCGACGGACGGTTTTAGTGATTACGCGTGCTTTACTAATTGTGTTTTTAGTTGAGTTTCTTTTGAAATAAAAGTTGTAGAACTTGCTTGCTAAACTTGACGGATTCTTCTTAGGATTAATGTGTGTGCGATCTAGTGTAGTGGTTCCCCTTTTTTATCAGGGTAAGTGCAATAAACTTGTACAGAATTTTTAAAGGAGCCACTTTAGTCAGGTTTTAAACTCTCTAAAACATTTGCAAAATGAAATTGCAGAAGTGTTTAAATCATTCCATATTAATGATATGTTAAATTTACCTTGCATTTAATAAGTAAATAAAATATGAACGTACATTTTTTTTTAAAGACGAGATTGTGAAAGTGATCGTGCTTTTAAATGTTTCACCGTATTCAAACAATGCCTTTACCAACTGAAATTAGCTTCAGAAGTTGACGAAGTTCTTTCTGCTGAAGCAGATCCGCAATACGAAAAATTCTTGGCGGATGTTTGGATCGGAATTATACTAACTTTAATTGTTCTTAGTTGCGTTTGTTACATGAACTATTTCATACTTGTTATTACTTTAAATATCTATCTGTTTGTTTTGCAATATCTTTGTCGTTCTGATACCTTTTACAATAGACTTGCATGCTATTTTAATACATAGAAAAAAAAAAGAAAGAAAGAAAAATCAATACTACTGGATTACTCATATCAATTGTGTCTTATCCATTTATCTTTTGTTAAAAATTTTATCTGATTTATGTTTAATTGGTGTTTGAGGAAACGTTTCTGCTACTCCCCAATATTACCTCACTTTGTGATAAAAATTTTTGTAATGCTTTTATCGTGATTATATTATATAGTTTATCTAAACAGTTTTATTTACATTCTACAAAGTACTGAATAACTTAGACTTTTCATTGCTGCTATGCTTATGCTTTTTTTTCAGGTTTGCTTAACTAATTTTCTTACAGGTATTGTCACTAACTCCTTACCGCCGCATACATCATATGTCTATCTGCTTTCTACGACCCCCCCTACTCTCCGATTGAGCCCGGTCATTTCTTTGACTTTCTTTGTGTTACGCACGGCTACGAGCCAACGTAACAAAAATTTTGGCGCCCAACGTGGCAGCCGCTAATTAACGTAGCATAAATTTTTGGCGCCCAACGTGGGGCCGCGAATTAACGTAACATGTTACACAGTTTAATAATGTGCATTAATTTAAAAGGTAAGAAGGGTTATTAATTAATTTGTTTCGTTAAGTTGAAACTTAAATGTACTTGTATTCAATCGCTACAAAACTACAATAGATTACAATAATAAAAGCCAGTGAGAAAAGTCGTGTCGTATATGTATTTCTTTGTACTACTTCTCGAGCGTTAATTGAAGTATAGTGCAGAGTATCCATTAGCAAGATTAGACAATAATAGACCCGCATGCCTAAAACTTTCATGGCTCTGTGTACAACACAATATGTTAAAGCATCCTTAATTTTCACCTCCGCTTCCTCCCTTATTATTGTTATCATATTATTAAAAGCGACGTTCCTGTATATTTCATTATTGTGCCGTTAAATATATAATTGAAATACAGTAGACTCGGTTCTATAATGCCACGTGAATAATTTATAGTAATCATTGGCGATGAAAGAGTCAGAACAGAATTGTAACAAACTGTACTGCGTTTTGTTTAATCAGCGTAAAGATCAATCAAACTTTGCCCCGAGAAAGGGACGAAAAACATTAAAAAAAATTATAAAAAGAAATAAATTTTTGCTTTAGATTGTACATATAGTTGAGACTCTTTCAGTTGGCGGTACATTATGAGAAATCTCAGATAAAATTTATGTCTTTGTCTATGTGTGTAACTATTCCACATCATCATCATCATCATTAGGTCTTCAGTCTTGGAACGGGTTAGACGCGTACCCTCATTGTTTTCTTCTTAAACTTCTTTGGGAATGAAACCACTCATAGTTTTTTAAATCTATTTTATTTACGTTTCGATCCATGACCTAGGATCGTTGTCAAAATAATAAAAACTTCAAGTTTGACGTTTATGACATAAATTGAAGGTTACTTTGATTTATTGATGTTTGAAATATTTGGTTTGAGTACACTAAGCAAAATTTTTAAAGTTTAAAGAATGATTGCCTTCAATTTGTGTTGCGACCTGGGATCGATTTTCCTATGGTAGCCAACGCTTAACGTGAAATCAGCTGATTAATTTTATTGGTGAATTTTATATAAATTCAATAATTTGGGAAACATTTTTAACATGTTTCTATTTATACAATTGAGAGATTTCTGATTTTATGTCTTATTTTACCGAGATTCAGTAGCCACAGGTTGCTTAACCCCTTCACTGAATCTCGGTAAAATAAGACATAAAATCAGAAATCTCAATTGTATAAATAGAAACATGTTAAAAATGTTTCAAATTATTGAATTTATATAAAATTCACCAATAAAAATTAATCAGCTGATTTCACGTTAAGCGTATTGGCTACCATAGGAAAGTCGATCCCAGGTCGCAACACAAATTGAAGGCAATCATTCTTTTAAACTTTAAAAATTTTTGCTTAGTGTACTCAAACCAAATATTACAAACATCAATAAATCAAAGTAACCTTAAATTTATGTCATAAACGTCAAACTTGAAGTTTTTATTATTTTGACATCGATCCTAGGTCATGGATCGAAACGTAAATAAAATAGATTTTAAAAACTATGAGTGGTTTCATTCCCAAAGAAGATTAAGAAGAATGCTAAACAGACCACAACAAACATACAGGGAGTACTCATTGTTTTCTATTCGGTGCTAACTTACACATTTCCTTGAAATTTACACAGTCTGCATCTTTCACTATCTATGTGCAATAATTTGATCTAGGTCTACTTCTCCCTCATTTTTTTAATCTCTGCTTGTAATATATCGTGCACTATTCCCCAAAAATGCCTCAGAACGTATCCTGCCCTTCAATTTCTCCTATCTTTTGTTACATTCCAAATTTGGAGATGTACACTTTTAAATTTGTGAGTGAATTCTCGCCATTATTTTTAAAATAGATTGTCTATTTCCGTCATTCCGGACAGTTGCGTTTGCGCAAAAAAAAAATGCGCAGGCGCGGAGTGGCGTAAGTACGCGGTTTGGACAGGACATGAGGATTATTAGCCACGAGACGTCGAACGGTTACGTTTGCCTGTGTCGTTTTTTGTATTTTCTCTTTTCAGGATATAGGTTCCAGTATCTTATCTTACCTTCTATCGTACCTCTACCTTTATTCCTTCGCCCTACCTACGAACGACGAAGAGGAGAGACGAATAAATTTGGTTTCAACGATGGCATGACGTAACCTACACCAAACAACTCCCAAACAACGAGGACCTTGAGATCAACGGCATAGCGCGTTTAAGTGAGTACTTTTGCTTTACTTTTGTGTAAATATAAACTTGTATCATTGTAAACGTATTTGGTACGTGATACAATTTGACACGTAATTATGTCATAATATCATTGTTGTGCAATATTGTGAACGTGGATCGTATCAGTGTTGCCAACTGTAGTAGTGGCGCTGAACACGACGCCGGGGTTATAACACTTTTTTGCACAGATATCTTTATTCCCCTACTATTTCTACAACCTCTTTGTCATTAACTTTGTCTGTCCATGCTATCATCCTCATACATCTGAAGTACAACATTCCAAGAGGCTTCTACCGTTTTTTATCTGCTTCTCCTACTGCCCCTATTTTATAGACATACAGTGCTGTGCTCCGCACATATGCTTTTAACAATTTTCCCCTTGTTTCTATGTTTGTTGTCTTCGAACATAGCCGCTGCTCTTTCTTGTTAAATGCAGTTTTGTTCCCCTTCTATTGTTTATAAATATATACCCCATTTCCCCTATATTCAATAGTATGTGAGGGGGGTTAAGTAGCCTGCGGCTACCAAGATCACCCAACACTTGAATAGTTGTCGCATTAATAGTTTTCCAATATATCCTTTTGCACAATCAACATTAGTTGAAAATATTTCAAAACCAACACCTGTAGTTGTTTATAATAATCACTAAATTTAAGTGCAATTATTTTTTCGTCATTAGGTTCTCCGTCTTGAAACTGGTTGGACGCGTACTTTCACTTATTTCTATTCTGAGCTAGCCTACACCGTTCCCTGAAATTCCCACAGTCTAGATACAGTCCGGTTCCCCTTCTGTTATTTCCTAATTATGTGCCCTATTTCACCAAGATTTAGTGGCATGTGAAGGAGGTTAAGCAGCCTGTGGCTGCCAAGAATCCCCAACACTTAGTCATTTGCTGAATTAATAGTTTTCCAGTAAATCTTTTTACACAATTAACATTATTTGCGAGTATTGTAAAACCAATACCTGTAGTTGCTTATGGTAATCATCAGGTTTAATTACAGTTATTTCTTTGTCATTAGGTTGTCCATCTTCGAATTGGTTGGATGCGTACCTTCAATGATTTCTATTCTGAGCTAGCATGCACATTTCCTGAAATTCACAAAGTCTACATCGTTCGCTATTTGTGTGTAATGGTCTAACCTAGGTCTACCTCTACCTTTCTTTTTTGCTCTCTGCTTCTTATATATTTCGCCCTATTCCCTCATGCCTTAGTATGTGGCCTATCATCCTATCTCTCCTATGATATCTTTATCATACGTTTGTAGCACCACATTTCAAAGGCTTCTATCTTTTTCCTGTCTGCTTCTCCTACTGTCCATGTTTCACAGCCGCACAGTGCTATGCTCCACACATATGTTTTAAGCAATCTCTTCCTTGTTTATATGTTTGTTGTCTTTAAACACAATAATTGCTTTCTCTTGTTAAATGTAGCACGACCTTGTGCTAATCTTTGTTTTATATCTATTGCGCTCTTCCCATCTTGCGTTATTTGGTTTTCTAGGTAGCAGAAAACCTTAACGTTTTGTAAGTTCTCATTACAGTAGGTAAGCTACCTTCGTTCTAGCCCAAAACCACCCATTTTCCCATGTTAAATCCCATAAGGAGGCTCAAGGTCCGTTCTGGTCATTTTTGTACCAAGCATTGAAATCCCCATAAGGAGGTGGAGGCTATACAAGGAGGGTCAATTCAGGTCGTCTTTCAGCCCAACACCCACAGTTGATGGATGGCAGGTCTTTTAGGCCCACATTTCCTCCAGTATCTACATTTTCTCACACATCTGGACCAAAAAGTTTTCTTCGACTAACCATTTTCATCTTTCAAGATAAATATATCTTAAATTTTCATCTTTCGAGATAAATGAGCATCCACATTTCCACCCACGAGATAAACCTATCTTGTTTGGTATCAATTAATATTAGAATTTTCTCAGCTACCCGAATCTCTAGGAATTTCTTAGATTGTACAATCCCCAAGGGAGCTACCCTCATTTTAAGATTTTTTACCGGCAGCGATTTCCGACCGATCTTATTGGTAAATTCAGAGGAACTTAGTACGCCCACTGTGAAAGCACACGATTAACTACCGACCTTTACCGTGGCTACTTAAGTTTGATTACAATGTCTTGTAAAATATTCTAAAGTGCAAAGCCCAGAACAAAATCTTGTGGAACGTCACCTTACTATATGTTTCTGGATTTGATTTTTTTCTATGCTAGATAGAATGGTGTTTGTAAAACATCGGTTGTGGAGGGTTTTCTAAAATAAGTTTATTGGATGTTCTATTGAAAACACTTCTTATGTTTATTAGAACAATGATTTCTGACTAGTGGGTCGCGATCTACAGGAAGGTTGCCTTGAGTTTTTAGGAGATTGCCAATACTAAAAACCAAAATTAAATTTAAAATCTAAAGGGAGGTGATAAATATTAACAAATCAGATTATTTATGCTTGACAGCATGCAGCATATGAGACGTTATTAGCGAGCAGTCGGTGCACGCAAATCTCCTCATGCCTGACGAAATTCGTTTTGGACAAACCAGACGGGTAGTCCTTAACGATCCCGATATTCCGTTGCCTCTCAAAAAAATGCACGCCTTACACATTTAATTACACTACATATTTCTTTTATTCTCAATTTCACTTGAGAATTTTAAACATTTAATTGCACTTTAAAGTTGTTTAATTTAAATTTAACCTGAGGTTTTTAAAAATTTAATTACACTTTGAAGGTTTTGTGTTCTGAATTAAACCTAAGATTTTCAAACTTATAATTGCACTTGTTACGTTACTTGTGGCAGCCACGTTGGGCGCCAAATTTTTGTCACGTTAATCGTGGCAGTCACGTTGAGCGCCAAATTTATGCTACGTTGGCTCGTAGCCGTGCGTAACACAAAGATATCACGGAATGACCGGGCTCAATCGGAGAGTAGGGAGGGTTGTAAAAAGCAGACTGACATATAATGTATGCGGCGGTAAGGAGTTAGTGACAATACCTGCAAGGAAATTAGTTAAGCAAACCTGAAAAAAAGAATAAGCATAGCAGCAAAAAACGTCTAAGTTATTCAGTACTTTGTAGAAATTAAATAAAACTGTTTAGATAAACTATATAATATAATCACGATAAAAGCATTACAAAAAATTTTATCACAAAGTGAGGTAATATTGGGGAGTAGCAGAAACGTTTCCTCACACACCAATTAAACATAAATCAGACAAAATGTTAACAAAAAAATAAATAGGTAAGTCACAATTGATAGGAGTAATTCAGTAATATTGATTGTTTTTTTTTCTTTTTTTTCCTTAATAGCAGGCAAGTCTATTGTAAAAGGTATCAGAACGGCGAAGACATGGCAAAACAACGGATAGATATTTAAAGTAATAACAAGTAGGAAATAGTTCAACTTACAAAAAGTCCTTCAGTAACGCTTCCTGGCAATTGAAGTGTGGGATTCACGATGTCCTGCACTAACGAAGCACTTCACCCTTGACTGTGAGGGTGTTGATGGAACTTATCACACGTTACACTAACCACACCTACGTATTTCACTGGTGTTAGCAGCAGACATTATCACACGTCGGAACTATGTAGCCTTGATAAATTTCTTGGTAATTCTATTTCCTAAGACAATAATTTCGAAATATTCTGTAGCACCAGTTTAATTTCAACTGGGACCAAAGGTATATTATTTTCATAAACATCCCAAAAAGCAGTGAGAAACTTCAACCAATACCTTTGTAAGCCGGTAATCTGTTATATTTCACAAATAACGAAATTTGCGCAAGCAATGATCTATTTTAGATTCTTTGTTGTTAGAAAATTCAGAAACTACAGTATCACTGTATTTAAATAATCCAAAGTATGCACTACTTTGATAAAAAGGACCACGAAGACTAGATCGCACACACAGTTCAAATATAAAAAGACAAATCAACTAAAAAACACAATCAATAAAGCAACGCGTATCACTAAGTCAATGTTCCGTAAAAAGCACGTGCAGGTCGAGTACAACAAGTTCTACCACTTTTATTTCCAACAGAAAAGCAACAAAAGAACAATTAGTAAAGCAACGCGCATCACTAAAACCGTCCGTCAAAGACCTTACAACCGCACTTGTGGTCAATCAAACACGTTACCTCTAAAACATACTTCCTTCAAATGTTATCAGAACTACACTCTAATCTGTTTATATAAACTAGTTGTTACCATAAACTCTTGTCAACTATTATCTCCTTCGCTAGTAACATAAGGAACATCCAAAACGTGAATGCCGCAATCATATATGATAATTAATTACAGCGGTTTATCATTTCCAATAAGTTGGAAAGTAATTTACGAATAATCCAATTTACAATTCTTTCCTTGCAATTTTATTTATTAATGAAAATCAATCTTCAAATTATCTACTTTTAAAGTAATACCCACGAGTTAAATTGCATACAAATCTGAATTATTCTAAAGTATTTTCTTTATACAAACAGCGATCCCAAAGAAATAATGTATTTTTAAGTACGCTAACAGAAAGGGAGCGTAAAATGTTAAACTACAAAAATGCCCGTTACACACTTTAAAGATCTTGTATTCTGCACTTCGTTTTAGGCTTTTAAAAATTTAATTGCAATTGCTTTTTAAATCTGCCATTGAACTAAGGTGTTTAAGCATTTATTTGCACTTTACAGTCCTTTTATTTTATATTTCACTTGTAGCTTTAAAGCATTTAATTACACTTAAGTGGTTTTCCATTCTGCATTTTACATGAGGTTTTTAAACATTTAATTGCACTTTAAAAATTTTTTATAAAAGCAATTTACCTGAGGATTCTTACACATTTAATTGCACTTCAGAGGTCTTTTATTCCGCATTCTACCTGTGGTTTTTGAGCATTTAATTGGCCGTTAAATGTCCTTTTGCCTTTTTGCATTTTACCTGACGTTTTAAACTTTCAATTGCATTCCAAATATTTCTTATTTTACATTTTACCTGAGGTTTTTAAACATTTTATTCCACTTGGGAACTCTTTTATTCTGCATTTTACCTGAGGTTCTTAAACGTTTAATTTCTCACGTTAAAGGTTTTTTATTGTGACTGCAACCTGAGCTTTTTAAACATTCAATCACAGTTTAGAGGTCTTTTTACATTTTACTTGAGATTTTTAAACATTTAGTTGCACGTTCGAAGTACCCAAGGGTCTGCATCTTACCTGAAGTTTTAAACCTTTAATTGCACTTTAAAGCTTTTTGTTCTGCATTTTACCTGAGGTTTTTAAACATTTGATTGACCTTTAAATATTTTTTATTCTGCATTTTATCCGAGGTTGTTAAACATTTAATTGCACTTTAAAAGATTTTTATTAGGCAATTTACCTGAAGATTCTTACACATTTAGTTGCAATTTAGAGGTTCTTTATTCCGCATTTTACCTGAGGTTTTTGAGCATTTAATTGCTCTTTAAATATCTTTTATTTTGCATTTTACTTGACGTTTTAAATTTTCAATTGCATTCCAATTATCTTTCGTTCTATATTTTACCTGAGGTTATTAAACATCTGATTGCACTTTAGAGGTCTTTTATTCTGAATTATTACGTGAGATTTTCGAAGATTTATTTCACTTGAAAGATTTTGTGTTCTGAATTAAACTTGAGGTTTTCAATCATACAAGTGCACTTTAAAGATTTTTTATTTTGTACTTCGTCTGATGCTTTTACAAATTTAATTGCAATTGCTATTTAAATCTGCCATTGAACTAAGTTGTTTAAGCATTTATTTGCACTTTATAGTCCATTATCTATACATCATCTGTGGCTTTTAAACATTTAATTACACTTTAGTGGTCTTCCATTCTGCATCATATGAGGTTTTTAAACAACTAATTGCACTTTAAATGATTTTTTATTAAGCAATTTTCCTGAGGATTCTTACACATTTAATTGCAAATTAGAGGTCTTATTCCACATTTTACCTGAGGTTTTTGAGCATTTAATTGCACTTTCAATATCCTTTATTCTGTATTTTACCTGACGTTTTAAACTTTCAATTGCATTCCAAATACCTTTTGTTTTACATTTTACTTAAGGTTTTTAAACATTTGATTGCACTTCGAAACTCTTTTATTCTGCATTTTGCCTGAGATTTTTTAATATTTAATTGCACTTTAGATGTCCTTTGTTCGGCACGTTAAAGGTCTTTTATTCTAAATGTATCCTGGGCTTTATAAACATTTAACTTTAGAGGTCTGTTTCGGCATTTTACTTGGGGTTTTTAAACATTTAATTGCATGTGAAAATTTTTTTATTTTGCATATTAATAGAAATGTTTAAACGTTTATTTGAACACTAAAGATTTATATTCTGCATTTTACCTGAGGTTTTGCATCTTACCTGAGATTTATAAACTTATAAATACACTTTAAGTATTTTTTATTCTGCATTCTATCTGAGGTATTTAAACTTTAAAGTGTTTTTTATTCTACATTTTACCTGACTTTTGAATTTTTAATTGCATTACAAAGGCCTTTTTTCTTTATTTTACCTGAGGTTTTTAAACATTTAATTTCTCTGAAATGTTTTTTATTCCTCATTTTATCTGACGTTCTATACTTTTAATTGCATTCCAAAGGTCTTTTAAGGTGCTTTTTACCTGAAGTTTTAAACATCTGATTGCACTTTAGAGATCTTTTATTCTACATCTTACCTGAGGTTTTAATCTTTTAATTGCACTTTAAGGCTTTTTTGTTCTGCATTTTAGCTGAGGTTTTTAAACATTTAATCGACTTTTAAATATTTTTTATTTTGCATTTTACCTGAGGTTTTTAAACATTTAATTGCACTTTAAATGATTTTTATTAAGCAATTGACCTGAGGATTCTTACACATTTAATTGCACTTTAGAGGTCTTTTATTCTGCATTTTATCTACGATTTTTGAGCATTTAACTGCAATTTAAAAGTCCTTTATTCTACATTTTATCTGACGTTTTAAACTTTCAAGTACATTCCAAATATTTTTTATTCTACATTTTACCTTCGGATGTTTAACATTTAATTTCTCTGAAATGTTTTTTACTCTTTATTTTATCTGACGTTCCAAACTTTTAATTGCATTTCAAAGGTCTTTTAATGTGCTTTTAACCTGAGGTTTTTAAACATTTGATTATACTTTAGATCACGTTATCATCTTTGAGGTGTTGCACCAAGTTGTCATTTCCGAGACGTTTACCACGTCACCATCTCAGAGGCGTCTACCAGGGTGTCAACTCCGAGTCGTCCACTACGTTGCCATTTTTAACGCGTCCACAATGTCGCCTTTTTCGAAACACCCTCACAACTACATCTTAGATAAGCCACCACGTCGCTATCTTGGAGGTGTCTACCAAATTGCCTACCACGTTGCCATCTCCGAGACGTCCGGTATATCTACATTTCTGGAGCGTCCAACACGTCACCATCTTTCAGATGTACGCCAAGTGGCCATTTCCGAGACATCCACCACGTTGCCATCCAGAGGCGTACATCACGTTTTTATCTCAGAGTCGTCCACTACGTTGCCATTTTCAAGGTGTCTACAATGTCACAATTTACGAGACATCGTCACAACTGCATTTTAGATACGCCCACCACATCGTTATCTACGAGGTGTCCCCAAGTCACCATCTCCGAAGCGTCTACCATGTTGCCATCTCCGAGACGTTCGCCACATGTACATCTCTGGGGCGTCCAACACGTCACCATCTTCGAGGTGTGCACCAAGTTGCCATCTCCGTGACGTCCACCACGTCGCCATCTCCGAAGTGTCCATCGAGTCGTCATCTCCGAAGCGTCAACTACGTCTACATATCCGAGACGTCCACCACGTCGCCATTTCCATGGCGTCCGCCACCTCCCCATCTCCGAAGCCAGGCGTCCTTTAGGTGTCCTCCAAGTTACCTGCAGTCTAAGTGTGGTATTGAGTGACACCTGTGAGTAGGAGGATTGTGACAGTTCTGGACCCACATTTCCACCAGCATCCACATTTCCACACACATTTACATGTAAATTCCCATAAGGAGCAAATGAGGAGATTCATCTCCACATTTCCACACACATCCACATTTCCACACACATTTACATGTATATTCCCATAAAGCGGAAATGAGGAGAATCCCTCCTTTCCACACCATCTGGACCAAATAGTTTTCTTCGTCTAACCAATACATCTTTCGATATAACCCTATCTTGTTTGGTATCAATAAATATTAGATTTTTCTCAGCTACCCGAATTTATTAGAATTTTTTAGATTGCATCATCCCCCAGGGAGCTACCCTCATTTTAAGATTTTCTGCATGTAACGATTTTATGGTCGTCCTTATAAATTTTTTAACCATGTGACGCATCTTGTTAGTCTAGAATTTTACGCCCAATGCAAATATGCAGACAAATTTGCAATAGGATCACCCCCTGCAAAGTTATACTTTTAAAGTCCTGAACATCTAAATTTTACTCTTTGCTCTATGAGCAAACCTAACAAAAAGTTTTCTTCGTCTAACCAATGCATCTATCGAGATAAACCTATCTTGTTTGGTATCAATTAATATTAGATTTTTCTCAGCAACCCGAATTTCTAGGAATTTCTTAGATTGCGCCGCCCCCCAGGGAGCTATCCCAATTTTAAGATTTTTTGCCGATAGCAATTTTATGATCGTCCTAATAAATTTTTTAGACATACGACACATCCTGTTAGTCTAGAATTTTACGCAGAATCCGAATCTGCAAACAGATTAAAAATCGAACCACCCCTTACCGTTTTACACACACCTTCTAAATTATAACTTTCCTGCAGCTCATACCTAAAAGAAAATTAAAAACTGGTCAAAGACTTTTTAGCGGTTGTAACTAGTCAAAGACTAAACATAAACTGAATTATATTGTATCGCACGGTGCTTTTATACCCGGTTGGTATAATTAGATAGTTTACTTTTAAATTAGGAGAAACCCAACGTCGTTTTGACCTCGAGTTATATTTCAAACCAGTCTATTCACATAGGTAAAAATTAATTAGCTTCTTGCTTACGCACTACAACTATAATTATCGGATGTATCACTTTAACTTTCACTTCTACTCTAATTGTTTACAGATCAGTCTATGTACAATGTCTTTAAAACTATCTACATTAATATTCTTAACTACAAACTAAAAAGTTTACTCTTGCGTAGCTGCTTTATGCTTCCTATAGAATGCAAACCGAAAGTTTCCGAAGACAGCCGAACGAAGTTGAGGATTCAGCGGAGAACTAAATAACGTCATTTTTTGCTAATCCTTGCTACTCGTCCAGTACATTTAGCACCATGCGAATGTAGCTAGTAGAGTCATCGGAAACGTCTTCCATGTTATACAGGACAGCAATCGCATCGTGCGCATATTAAAAACCCAACGTTGTAGCACACGTACACAAATTGGTTGTCTTTGAATTTCCCTACAACTTTTTGTTGACAAGCGGTATATTGTATCTATTATTCTTGGGGTAGTCACTCTTTTAAGATAAATATATTTTGCTAGGTATCAACTAATATTAAATTTTTCTAGGGTGTCCAAACCTGTAAATAGATTTAACATAGGACCACCCCTTATAAAGTCACGCCTTTTAAAGACCCAAATCACTAATTTTTGCTCATCTTTATTTAACTCCATCTTTAGAACCTTTTTTTGCTACGCAAGACATATGCCTTAGCCAACCATCTCCCGAGAAATCTAAAACCGCTGTATCCCGCGAACACAACGTGGAGGTAACACGTATATTCTGTCAACCAGGATAGAAGCAGGAAGGATTTGGAAGGTCGGAGAAGAACTTAAAAATTAAGGAATCTTAAAACTAATATACACAATAGATTTACAAAATCTATACAAATATAAACAACTATCTTATATCTTTATGCCTCCATGCGAAGATTGTTGTACTATTAGGAATGATGTACCTTTTGTCATCTTCCCTCGATAAACTAATTTTATTAATAAGCTGCGTGTACAAATCGTATTTTTTACTCCGGATACATACGCAGGCTAGTACTCGATACCATCCAAATAAAGAATTGGATGCTTGGTGACTGTTGACATCCGCTTTCCTCGTGTACGCCCAGACACATCCCAGCCCATGAGCACCCCTGCGCATGCACACCCCTGCCCATGCGCACCCCTACGCGCGCGCACCCCTGCCCATGCGCACCCCTCTCTGTGCGACTGCTATTTCGGGGTAACGTCACAGCCTTTTATAAATAAAGAACAATGTTATATACTATTATAAAATGTTTATTCTGACATTATACATAACAAATTTAAAAATATTTAATGCCAAGCATGAAGTCATTTAAACTTAATTTTAATACAAAGTTATACACAGAAGACAGTCCTTTCTTTATGTTTGTTTGGAGTGGTTTTAATTTTATCTAATTTTATTAGCAGCTTAAAATTTAAATCGACACCCAAGTCTTCTATCTCCTTTTCTAGCCAATAGTTTGGTACATAGAGACCGTCTAGGTTTTCGAATTGTAAAATGTACCGAAGTTTGCTTCTATATTTAAAGTCTTTGATTTGGGCCTTTAAAAGGCTTAACTGTGTATGGGATGGTCCTATTTAAAATCTATTTACAGATTTGGGGTCCCTAGAAAAAATTAATGTTAGTTGATACCTAGCAAAATATATTTAACTTAAAAGAGTGACTACCCCGCGTATAATAAATACAATATAACACGACAAAAAAGTTGTAGGGAAATTTAAAGACAAATTTAATGGGGGGAGTTCAGTATTAGAATTCGTTGGTAGTAAGGCTAAGTCCTACTGTATTGTAGGCAAGAAAGATACGATTAAAAAGATTAAAGGGGTCTCACGAAGTGTAGTTAAGTAAAACCGAAGGTGTGACAACCTATAACGAGCATATACCTCCAAAAAGAATGGACATGCAACTACGCAGCAGTGCGTGGGAGAATAAGAATTCTCTCCAATAAGAAATTAAAGTTTCTATGTACGTAGCACCAGGCATTGGGAAATGGTAGAAATGTTAAACCTATAAAGACGATTAGTAATTGTGATTTAGAAAAATAATAGTTTTCTTGGACTAAATAAAATAGCATAAAGTGATTAATGTATATGGTTACATATTCTCGTACATATCCACAAACATCTGCTTACATTCGCATACGGGCATGGCGATACCGGTAGTTTTTGTTTAACAAATAATAAGAAAGATACGTTAGGTGTTAGTGTGGAAGCCCATTGTCGTTTGAAAAATGATTGGAAATTATCAAAACGGTAGCGGGTCGAAGTTTAAGTTAGATGGATGATTGACCGAGTTTTTTCTACCTTTTACGAGGGAATCGGGAGTTGACGGACATCGAGCATCTAATTCTGTATTTGGGCGATATCGAGTACTTGCCGGTTCTAGAAATCATTACGTGCTACCAACCGCTATGCGGAAGATTTGGTTCTAGGAAATGAGAAACTTACGAAAGCATAGAATACTCGGTATTAATGCTGATTGGTTTAGTGACCGCGTTTGTGCACTCTTCGAGTGTCTTCGGCAATCTTCGATTGTTTCCAAAGAAAATATTCAAACCTACCATTTTCTAAAATATTACGTAGAAGTTATTTAAAATTAAATTGCTTTATTAGTAAGTATTCTGTAGGCAACAAGTTTGGTATCCCCTTAGTAAAGGTTTAAAATGTTTTATTAAGTTTTTGTTTATAGTAGCACTGCATCTTCTACTGCACGGCTTGCAACCAATTTGTGTGCGTGTGCTACCACCCTTTTGGATTTTTAATATGCACGCGATGCGATTATTGATCCGTATAACATGGAAGACGTTTTTCGGTGTTTCTACTAACTGCATTCGCACGATTGACGATGCGAACCAGGTGCATGCATTGGCGCTAAATGTACTGCACGAGCAGTAAGGATTGGCAAAAGATGACGTCATTTAGTTCCCCGCTGAATCCTCAACATCGTTCGGCCGTCTTCGGAAACCTTCGGTTTGCATTCTATAGGGTACATAAAGCAGGTACGCAAGAGTAAACTCTTTAGTTATAAGTTAGTTCGCTTAAAAGTTTAACCAAAGTCTTATAGTGCGGATTTTGTTTTGTACTAAAATGATACCTGCAAACGTTTTTAAATGCGACTCTTGCGGTGCTTCCTATACCTGGAAAAATGCTCTCAAACGGCATCAGAACAAATGTCGTGGTGTAACATCGTCCACGGTTAAGCTTATACATTCGTCCGCAGCAAAGTACTTAAACTGTAGGTCTTGCGGTATCGCTTTTACGAGATAGCTTACAGCGACACAAGGAAAAACAGCACGGTATGTCATTAAGCAGTAAACGTTTAGCTCCGCCAGCAGTTGGAGAGCCTTCTCCGAAGCAGTCACGGATTCTGTGTAAAGTATGCGATTTTGAAATGGAAAAGACTACGTATGCCGCACACTTGAGAAGCAAAAAACATAAAAATTCATCAGTTACCGCTACTAGCGATGATGGTGTAGAATTGGTTAGCACAGCGTTTAACAACCGTATGGCTAGCTATCGCATAAAGAACTCCAGTGTCGACGATGGAGTGTCCGAGTTTCTTTGGAAGCAGAAAGAGCGATTTATTCAATTAATTAATGAAAATGAATACAATATACAGCAATAAAAGTCTATTGCGAACTCTACGGCGTTTACACCAAAATGGTGGAAGAGACTACCGAAGTGAAATCCTTTAACACAAAAAGTATGGTTATAACGTCTTCTAGTAATCTGGAAAACATGTACGAGGTCTTAAACGAAACCATGTAAACACCAACTTTATACCCAATTAATTAATAAAATCAGTTTGTCGGGCGAGGACAACAAAAGATACATCATTCCTAATAGTACAGCAACCTACGCATGGGGCATAAATATATAAGGTAGTTACTATATTTTATTGTGTTTCCTTGTACAAACAATTAAGGTAGGTCAGTAAGCAGTATTAAATTGCTATTAATTGACTCGCATTTAGCGTACTTTCCTACTGTAATTAGCGTATTTGTTTGGAGAAGATGTCCACTTTTAAAAAGAAATTATATGCAGCTTTCACATGTAATTCGGAGGATGATTGCGTTAAAGTCGACCTTCCCATTTACATATTAAAAACACATTACATTGGAATGTTTTTACATTATTCTCATATTGTTAGATTAACGACAATATGTCTTATTTACCGAAAACACTTTTCCGCTCTTATTAAACAGTACATTAATCTCTTTTTGTAATAGGTCTTTTTTAAACAACACATTAATTTCTATTTTTTGTTACAGGTTACTTTAACCTGCTTGGATTTGGTTAAACGAAAAAAATAATATTATACTTTGTAAAAATTGTAATTAGTTTATTAAACTGTAAATCGGATAAAATAAATTATTAAATTTTTGCGTGCTTAATTTATTTGTGTTAATACTGCTACCTGTTTGGTTAAAAGGATTCTAGATATTAAAAAGGAAAGATGATTAGAAATCGACATTGATAAAAATCTTAAAATTGAGATATCTCCCTGGGGGATGATGCTATCTAAAAAAATTCATAGAGATTCGGGTAGCTAAGAAAATTCTAATACTAATTGATACCAAACAAGATAAGTTTATCTCGAAAGATGCATTGGTTAGACGAAGAAAACTATTTGGTTCAGATGTGGGAGCAAAGAGCAAAATTTAGAGGCTCAGAGTCTTTAAAGGGGTATAACTTTGCAGAGGGTGGTAGTAAATCTGCAAATCTGTTTGCAGATTCAAATTCTGCGTAAAATTCTAGACTAGCAAGATGCGCCACATGTATAAAAAATTGATAAGGACCGTCAGAAATCGATCTTGGTAAAAATCTTAAAATTGGGGTAGCTCCCTGGGGGATGATGCAATCTAAGAAATTCCTAAAAATTGGGATAGCTGAGAAAAATCTAATATTAATTGATACCAAACAAGATAGGGTTATCTCGAAAGATTCAATGGCTAGTCAAAGAAAACTATTGTGCAAAATTTAAGATGGTAATGTTATTTATTACTGTTGCCAGATGTGGGAGCAAATGTGAATTGTGTGTGGAAATGTGGGATTCTCCTCATTTCCACACCACCTCCTCATTTCCTCACCACTTCCTCATTTCCACCTTATGGGAATTTACAAGTAAATGTGTGTGGAAATGAGGGATTCGGGTGGAAATGAGGTCACAGAACGTCAGGCGTCGCCGTGGATCAATGTAGTAAGCGTAAGGCTACGGATCCCAAGGTCCCGGGTTCAAATCCCGACACGGTCGACTGCTTGAAAAATGACAGGTGAGCATTTTGCACAAAAATTACGCCCTCGTTCGGATGAGAGGTTAAATGGAGGTCCCGTGTGTGAGTGTTGTCACGCACGTTAAAGATCCCTACCTTGCCTGGAACGGCAAGGGTTCGGCAAAATTCAAAATTTCCAGGCAACAAAAAACTCGCCTCCTGGCCAATGTAGTACCTACAGGTGGAGCATTGGAAATGTAAATGAACGGTCACAGAACGTCACTAAACTTCCTACTCCTGTTTATAATTTATTATTATTTGGTGCATTGTTGTTGAACGTATGCCAATTGAATTTACTTGTATTACTTTTATTATCTATATATTCTTGTGTATATGCGACCGGCCGTAACAATTGATAAATTTTACCAGGCCATCTCGTAGCAGATGGAATGAATCTATGATTAGCAAACTTCGCCACTCGTACAAAAAAAGCAAAAATGAAGTTGTACATCCAAGTAAGAACATAAAGTTTATATATTTGAAAATTACTTTAGAAATTTATCCAATAAAAAAAATTTACAAAAATTAAACAACTTTAATCTATTCTCACAGCAGGAGTAGCAAAATTTTATCCCAGCGGTTTGCTGTTTATAAGGTGCATTAATTATATTTTGCTATTAATTATACTGCATGCTAATGTGAAGCGATAACCAGTTCTTCCTCTAAGATACAATATCTAACCTATACTATAGAAAGCTGAATCCGTATTATACAAAAATAACTATTTATCTTCTTTAGGAGAAATAGGGATTAAGTATTTAAAATATCACGCAGGTGATTCCAAAAGCCACAGGGTAGAGGTGTTAATCTCCTGTGGTGTTCTGACAGACTTATTATAGCCATCAGCGTTACTTGCAGTTATTACCACACCTACTATAATATACGGTAGGTCTGTATAATTTAAAAAGGAGCCTAAGATAAAGTCTCAAATGTTTAACTGCAATTAACAAAGGAGATAAAACGTTAAAATGAGTATATTAATAATTCGTAATAGAATCAAAGTGCCTTTATTTAATTTTTCGTGCAGATGGCGCTTTCCTGTCTCTATCTGACATAATGTCAAAAAACTTGATACTTTCAGATACTATTGAAATGTAGCCGGGAAGATATCTTTATTTCTTCCCTTACGCAAAACTCCTGTAATATTCACCTCCCTAAATCCAAATTACCACAGCTGATCATTTTCGACTTGGACATAGACATTTTTTTTAAAAAACAACTTTATTTCTTTCCCCTACCTATCAACCTGTAATCTTTACAATTATACTACAGGTCGTTGTGTGCGCAATTAACTTAAAACCAACATTTGATACCTTATAGTCCTAACCTAACTTACGTCTAAACTAATTTACGTTGACTAACCTAAGTGTTTCTTCCAGAGTCCCCGACCATCGGCATCCGGAAATCGGTTTTCCTGGTCGAAACCTAGAACTAGCTGTAGACATGTCCCCGGCGGTCGAACTACAATCCTTGCGTTATCGAACCACGATTAGCAAAACTGGAAAACACGCTATCAAATAAAAGTAGGATCTATCATTTCGACAAGTGTTTAAATGGGAAACACCAGAGAAAGCAATTATAAGTTATCGGAAGGTTTAACAAATTTACGGAAAACCTAAAACAAGGTATAGACTATTTAATTTACCAAATAACTTTTCGTTTACGCGGGCTTAAGAGGAACAGGTAGAATAGATAGGATATTGTTATAGAATTTAAGAATAGAAATGGAATTTATTCAAGCGGGTAATGACTCAACAAGAGAGAGAAAAAAAGTATTTGATTTAGGGAGAAAAATAAACGTAAAAAATCCCCCCCCCCCCGGCAAAATTAACAGGTCGGGGTAGAAAAACAAAAGTAATGGAAGTGGGCAGAACCAAAAAAACAAAGAGAAAATAACCCAAACAAAAAAAATCGCTTAAAAACTAAAAGGAAATTTGTTACCAAAACCAAAAAAAAAAAACAGTAAAAGAAAAAAAAACACCCCAAAATAAAAAAAGAACTCTCATCCAGCTCGAAGAACCAATAATACAAAAAGAAGAAAAAAGAAGGAAGGAAGGAAGGTAAGCAAGTAACTAGGACTAAGATGGAACGGCATTTCCACTGAAAAAGTCGTCGGAAGACGGCTATTTCTAGAAAAAGAACAGTAAAGTCTTCAACCTCAGGAGATCAAATTAGTTTGTCGCAAAAAAAAACAAAGTAAAAAAAAGAACGAGGAAGAAAACCAACAGTACAAGCCAAAGACTCAAGGGTCAAGCCTCAAGTAAGCAAGGGGACAATAAGGGAGATGGAGAGTAAAAGAGAGAGAGAGCGCTGGTAAAAAAACAATGTACTACTAACTCTGGTAACCTAAACCGAAAAACCAAAAAAAAGAATAGCTAACTAAACCTAATGTCGACTAAGTCGTGGTTTCCGAAGAAAGAAAAACGGATTAGGAAGCACCTACCACAGGAGCGGATGGATGAAATACAATCGGACTAGGGACCGACAGCAATGAAGACCAGCAACAGGAAAAAAGAGAAGAATGTGGAACGAAAGGAACGAGAAAAAAAGAAAAAACCAAAAAGAATAACACCAAGCACCAAGTACAAAACGAAAGAAAAGAAATTAAGAATCGCACAAAAGAAAATAAAACAGAATCCCAGTATAAGTATAGTTATGTAAGAGTAAGTGTGTGCGTGTGCGTGCGTGTGTGATATATATATATATATATATATGTGTGTGTCTGTGTGTGTATGTGTGTGTGGGGGGGGGAGGTGTGTAAGAAGTGTGTATATGTGTTGTGCGGGTATAAAGTGTGCGTGTGTGTGTATGTGTTGTTTTGAACCGCAGTAGTCGCCTCTTATGACAGGCAGGTCGTACTATGAGCTATTCTATTCCCGAACCCACACGGTTTGAAGGAGTACAAGGAAAAAACGAAAGAAAGAACCAAGTAGATCTGTGTGTTTATGAAGTGTGTGGGTGTATATGTGTGTGTGTGTGTGTGTGTGTGTGTGCGCGCGTGTATGAAGTGTGTGAATATGGATTAGACGTATATAAAGCGTGTGTGTGTATGTATTGGACCGCTGCAGTCGCCTCTTACGACAGACAGGTCGTACCACGAGGCTACTCTATTCCCGGACCCACACGGGTTATAGAAAAAGCAAGAAAATGTAAGAAAACCTAGCAAAACAGGAAAGTAAAACGAAATCGTAACTTCCAAAAATCAAGTCCGAAGGAGAGCAAAGTCTGCATAAGAAGGATTAGATATTGGGCTTAAGGCGTTTACGCCGCCAGAAGGAAAACGAAACAAGATCAAGGACATTAGAACTTCGCCGACATAGATCTTCCGGTTGGGAAAGGGCATAGAATAATGTCTGCCTCTTTTGGGCAGTTCTCTGCCAAACAGGAACAGCAGGGGGTGTAGCAGTGGTAGCACGCGGTGTAGGAGGTAACAAGGGTAGTTTAGAAAACTCGAAACGAGTTGAGGAAGAAAGTTGTTTGTTGTTAGGATTGGAGGTAAGGAAGTCAACGGTAGAAAAGAAACATCATGGATTGTCAGAATATTAACGGTAGAAAAAAAGTATGGGCTGTACGAGAATCAATCTTACAAAGAGAAACACAAGCAGAACACACCTCAGTTACGTTACGGAAAGGGACAGAATTAGATAAAATTTCAATGACGTAACATAAAGGACTAGAAGTATTACAGTTAGAAAAAAGAACAGCATTGGCTGTAGGAATATCAACCCTAGGAAAAGGAGCAGAATCCGATAACGCTTCAACCGTATTGCATAAAGGAGCAGAACCGGGTAGGAGTTCAGCAACGTTACAAGAACAAATAGTATCAAGTAGAACTTCGCCAATATTAGATAAAGGAGTAGAACGAAGTTTATCAACATGACAGAAAGGAACAGCACCAGATAGAATTTTAGCCACAATAGGAACTGATTCTTTGACAATAGTAGGTAACGAAACAGGATCAGGTAAAACTTTGACGACAGCAGCAACAAGCATCACAGCTACGGAGCGATAATATCGATTCGCAGCAACAAACAATAGGTCTGCAGTGTCAATGTTTCTTATCACGTAACTAAACCAAACGCTTATATAGAATATGCCATTGATATACACAAAAAAAACAAGTTGTAGACCTGTATGTGTCTGGAGACTTAGCTTGCAAACCGTCGTGGGTGAGTCAGCATAGCAACGCCATGGTCGTCAAGATCCATTCACCCTGCCACCGTAACTGCAGCAGCGGTCTACGGACGAAAGCAGTTGATTTAAAAAGAAAATTGGATTAGAATGGGTAAGCGCGGGAAAACTCACCAATACACGCAGATACCTCCTACTTGTCGAACGGAAAAACGTGCATTGCTTTTGAAGTACTGTGACGAATGATGTAGAAAATAGTTCAACGCACAAGCTGCAGAATCAAACGCAATATGGTTCAAATAACACGAGTTTGAACTACAATCCTCGCGTTATCAAAGCACGATTAGTAAAGCTGAAGAACACGCTATCAAATAATAGTAGGGTCTATGAATTCGACAAGTCTTTAAATGAGAAACTCCAGAAAAAGCAATTATACGTTATCGGAATGTTTAACAAATTACCGAATACCTAAAACAAGGTATAGACTATTTAATTTATGGAATAATTTTTCGCTTTAAAAGCAAAATGGATTTGAGTTAAAATTATGTAAAAGTTGGCTTATTCTGAAGAGGTACACTATATACTATATAGGGTATTGTTGGAGAATTTAAGAATAGAAATGGATTTTATTCGAACGGATGATAACTTAACAAGGGAGAAAAACGGGTATTTAATTTATGTTGAAAAATAAACGTAACACGCTTCTACAATTAGAGCTCTGTTAGTAGTCCTAATATTTTTAATTCTGATTTTATCTTTTAGTAAAAATGTCTTTAATTTCTTCCACGTTTTCTTTCTTTTCGGATGTGAGGAAGATTGTGAATGATTGATTTTTGACAATCATATCTTGTTTATGGTATGTGCGACTTTTGCAGCATTTGCGTAAGTGTGCGTAAGTGGTTTTGTGGCGGCTTTTTGCCGATTTCCAATTATAACTTTGTTACGTTCCATTTTATACTTGTAAATTTTACTGCCTCCTTGATTTGCAAACCGTTTCAGTTTCTATTTTCTTGAATATACGAATTCGCAACGCTTTCATTATTTTAAGATTGGAACAGCTCAGTTAGGCAACCAACTTTGTTAGTTCTTTTATTTAACTACAAGTTCGCATTTGATATCTACTTTGTGATTTCTTGTCTAAACGTGTGTTGAATAGTCAAAAATTTTTTGAATATTGCTTTTTTTAAATACGATTCAAAATTGTTCTTGGTGCTGTTGTTTTATTGTCACTATAATTTCGAATATTGGTGTGCAATCAAGTTTCCTACTAGTACATACGTTTTCCTTGTAAAGTGTATTTCGCGTTTGTCATATATGGAGGGCGTGGTTTAAATGATTAATTCTGAATTATTTCTTCACAGCGGTACGATTTATTGACCGTGAACCCAAACAGGCAATTAGAAAGAAAAATCTTTAAGCGATTGTCAAGTGAATGCACAAGTTGTGTTACAGTACCCTTTAATATTAATACTTTACGTTTCCTTTGGGTGTAACTGTTCGTTACCTTATAAACAGTTACTAAACCCCTCCACAGCCTGCTGAGGGAATATTATATCTTGGTGATCAACATCTCTTTACTTGACTCCTGTACGGTACCTACATTCTAGGTATGTTAAGAGTTTTAATGAATTGACCATTGTGGACTATTTTATGTTGCAAGTTTGCCCGATAATTTGGTGATTGTATCAAAATGTACTATTGTAAATGTATTTTTTGTGTTTTTATGTTTCAGTAGCTTCTACTTGTAACAAACTTGTCTACGCCAATATAGTAAGTAATTAGGTAATATTCTGGCGATATCTATACGTATGTTTATGTTGCTGTGTAAATGTGATTAATTAGCTGTTTGCTGCTCCCTGGCAGAATGTTATTAATTACAGTGGTTAAATGAAACTTAGTGTTGGTATTCTAAAGTATGCGGTAACATTTAGTGGATGTATAATGAAGTAGTTCTTTTATTTACAGCACACGCTTCAGTCTGATTGTTCCTTAGATAAGATTAATATTTAGTGTTAGTACCCTAGTTACATATCTCCCAAATCCATATATGTATAATTAAATAAGAATTATTAAGAAATTATTAAGAAACTTAACTTAGATGCAACATTCTAATTCAAGGATAAATAAAGAAAAGGTTTATGAAAGTTCACAAGCAAGTTGTGAGAACGGATGTGAATACATTGTATTCCAGACGTAAGTGATACTGCAGGTGCAGGTCACAGACGTTTAAGAAATCGCAATTATTAGAATTAAAATTGTTACATTGTATAATGAATTGAATAATTCCCACAGAAATATGAGGGGCAGGGACAACATGAATATCGCGGGAGCCCCAAATCAAATCAGTTAGTCTTGAATATTTCAGCTTTTACATTGTTGGTTGCTTAGGCTAGTCGCCCTAATTTAACTTCAATTATTATTAATTTCAACTTAGAATAAATTATATAGTTTGTCAAAGTTCCAAATGTAATTTCTGTTAAATAAATAAATTTGTTACAAGAGTATTTGGAAGAAGACTTTTTAAAAAGGCAGCTCCCAAGGCCCAAAACGTAACTGGAGCAGCCAGTAGGATCCCGAAGGGCACTACGAATCCAAAAATCGGAGAACTTGTGACCAAGAATTTCAATTCTCAATCTGAAAGAACCCAAACAAATTTGGACGAGGTACAAAAATCGACCGAGCGCAAGGAAAGAAAATAGATGAAATCGACGATGAAAATTATGTAAGTTTATTTATCCTAATCAATTTATTCTTTACAAATTATTGATGCTAGCTAGTAAGAAATATTTTTTATGTACAGATTTTTCTAATTATTATTATCGCAATTTATACCATTTATGAAAAAAATTTACTTATTTACTACGAGAACTTATTTTTAAACACAAGAATTTATTTTAACAAGAGAACTGAAAAGACGCATTTATATGCGCAAATTATTACAAACTATTACGAATTATTATTACAAAACGAAACAATTTAATTCAGCAAAACTGAAATTGAAGTATGAAAATAGAACGCAATTAATTTTACCATTTTATATACAACAAATGGTATTACTGAAAGCTTAATGTATAAATAAAACGCAATTTTTATTATGGCAATTAATTACAGAAACAATTATTCAAACTTAAACTTCATCAAAATTCTATACATTATACACTTCAGGGCAACAAATTGACAGAAGTGCCTAATTGTTGAAGCATTATTATATTAACTCATCACAAGTAAAACAAAGCGTGCAAATTCACAACGCGATTCTTATACAAATTATTACCGAAAACCACCATTGAATAAGAACCATTCAGAAAAATCCAAAGGACAAAAACTTTATAAAGTATAATTGGATATTTTCAGTACGAAAGTATTTAATTATAAAAGAACATTTACGCAAATTATTGCAACAAAACGATTGACTGAAACAACATCATTCAGGAGACTTAAAACTTTGTAATTAGACAATTCAAGGTAACGAACTGTATAATTATAAAGAAGCAATTTATGCACTTATCAAGGCAACACCTACTGACACGAATATAGTAACTGATTACTAGAAACATTTAATTACGCAGCAAGACTGAAATAAAAACGTACAAATTATAACACAATTATTGCAAAAGATTATTAACCACATAAAACCTTTCAGAAAATTAAAACTCGATTTGCAACAACTGTAACATTTGCGTAGTATAAAAATATACGATTTCAAGACTACAGCAATTGATTAGACATTACCAAGCAGAAACTCCTAAATATAATTATAACACCGTATAACTACGTATAAAAAAATAAGTAAAACGATTCTTTAAATAACCCAATACAAACCAAACCAAAAATAAATCTCAATTTATACACAAACTTGCTATTAAATAGAACCGAAAGCAACCATTAACGACCATGAGTTCAGATATGAAGATTTATCTGGAAAGTATTCCCCATATAACGGAGAACAAGCACTCTTAGTTAATTTTATTACCGCATGCAAAATACTTTTAAAAACCTTTTATAAACCAGGGGATAATGAACGCATTGTTCTACTTTTACGCCTAATAATAAGTAAACTGACCAGAAGGGCACTAACACTAATAGCCAGCCGAGATAACCTTGAGCAATGGGAAGACTTTAAACGCATATTAATTGCATATTTTGAGACCAAAGAAACATCAAATGTGTAATCAACGACCTAATAAACCTAGAAATGGAAATTGACCAATCCCCATATCAATTCGGAATAAAATGTCAAGACGTACGAAGTTTAATTCTGACAAAATTAAAAATCTAAAAACCCGACCAAAATATCCGCTTACTAAAGACGAAAATGTACGACGAAATGGCACTGGACACTTACATAAATGCACTACCTGAACGGTTATTAGACAAAATAAGATTTCAACAACCCCAAAATTTATAAGAAGCAATGAAAACGAGAACAATTTAGCATTAATTAAAGTAAAGTAATCACCCTTAGAGAAGACTGTTATTTAAAATTGAAGAACAAAATTATTAAAGCATATCAAGGCCCGCAATAACCAAGATATTCCTAAATTTACCGGAACTACAATTCAAGATAACACAACCCAAAGACAACGAAATAATCAAGAAGCCCATGCAACTAGAACACCTAGACTTACACGATCTCAACCTTACATGTGATTTTCCGATGCTCCACCCGAAGGTACTACATTGGCCAGAAAGCGAGTTTTTTTTACCTGGAGAATTTGGAATTTTGACAAACCCTTCCTGTTCCAAGCAAGGTAGGGATCTTTAACGTGCGTGACAACACACACACGGGACGTCCATTTTACCTTTCATCCGAACGAGAGTGTATTTTTGTGAAAAATGCTTGCCTAACATTTTTCAAGCGGACCGTGTCGGGATTCGAACCCGGGACCTTGGGCGTAGTAGTCACACACATACCACTACACCACGGAGCCGCCCACGATCTCAACCACGCCATGAAACTAATGGACAATTACAAAGAACACTTAAGTGAGTTAAAAGTGCCAAAATTACATTACGACAACATAAGCGTTTGGACAATTTTACTAATCATTTTAATCATTTTAATAATTATGTATATATTGTACAACATGTATCTTAGATATAAGAATAAAGAAAGAAATTTTAGTCATAAGAAAACAAAGGTAACTAAAAAAGTAATAAATGTGCCCTTAAAAACAATGAAATTTTAAATAATTAAGCAAAACCCTTAACTTTTCATTTACGTTGGGAGGAGTTACATATTCCACAAATCTATATATGTGTAATTAAATAGTAATTATTACGAAACTATTAAGAAACTTAGGTTAGATGCAACATTGTAATTTAATGATAAATAACGAAAATGTTAATGAAAGTTCACAAGCAAGTTGTAAGAACGGATGTGAATACAATACAATACAATTCCAAGCGTAAGTGATACTGCAGGTGCAGGTCATAGACGGTTAAGAAATCGCAATTATTAGAATTAAGATTGTTACATTGTATAATGAATTGAATAAAGAAATAAGCAGACATGAGCTTTGCGATTCCCACAGAAATATGAGGGGCAGGGACAACATAAGTACCCCGGGAGTTCCAAATCAAATCAGTCAGTCTTGAGTATTTCAGCTTTTACATTGTTGGTTACTTAGGCTACTCACCCTAACCTAACTTCAATTATTATTAATTTCAGCTTAGTATAAATTATATAATTTGTCAAAATTTCAAATGTAATTTCTGTTAAATAAATAAATTTGTTAGAAGAGTTTTTGGAAGAAGACTTTTTATAAGACAGCTCCCAAGCCCAAAACGTAACTCGCGAGGAGTGAAGAATTCAGATGTTCGTCCGTAAACCAGCAATGCGATATTGTTTTGTATTTTATATTCATAAAAGTTACATTTTACTTGTGTGTCTGTGTTTAATTATCATTTCAGTTACATATGTTCCAAAACAGGCGAATTGGTTCGTGTGTCCTGTTGTTTCGTCCTTTAGACTTCCTGTTCTCACCACCCATTCTTCGAGTGCGTTAGCGTGGCATTCGTTTTCTTAATTTCCTTTTCTTACCTTACCTTTCCATACATCATACATGATATACCAAACTAAGTTTTATTTACGTTTGGCATTTTTGTCAATTCAGCCAAATACCATCTTACGGCTTAAAACAGTTGAAATCAGTCTAACAAACTTTTTCCCATTTGATCAAATGACGAAGCTCTACCAGCTTGTTACTTACAAAATAATACATGACGGATACTATTATAAGCTAAAGCTGATTATAATAATTAACATATAAATGCTGAGTTTGAGCTTAAAGAACCTTTGGTTAATGCGTATTCGCTAGTCGGCGTGGTACCAATCAATATTTGAACCAGTCGTTACACAACTTTTCTCGAGCGGTTCTTCTTATTTATTTAAAAATGTCGTGATGATACATTTTATAGTTTTGTAATGGAAACTTGATACTAAACAGTTGTGGTGTTGAAGATCATATTTCAAAACAGTGATTATATCTGTTTATAGCGCTCGCTATTTTTGAGGACCATCTGGACTGTCACATAGATATAAATCAACAAATTTTTGACCACTGATTTATTTATACATAATTATGGGGAGAGTTAATGAACTAAGGACCGCGTGTGAAGTATCCAAGTACATAAAATATGACACCTTTACTTTTTTAATTTGGAGTGATTATTTATACAAGCAGCGATATTTACTATACTAGTTCGGCTGGTTTTTATAGTATGTTTAGCTTTGATTTTGCTGCTGTGCCTCTAGATTGAAATGGATTTTTGAACAGAGTTGGCCAATTGAAGAACGTCACTTAGATAAAAATAGTAAAATCTAGAATATATGATGGATATGGCAAATGCTCAACATATTATTCACAACGAACTGAACAAAATATATAGTTCACGATCTTGATGACACCAACAGACTTAATGTATGGAAAAACGGGAATTAAAGATACGATTGGCAAAGTAGTTTTGCCCAGACAGAACTGGTAGGAGGCTAGAAACTACAAAAACGACAGAAAGTAACCTTACAAAATTATTTACTGGAGGCAAAGTTGTTACTCGTAAGACGAGCGGGCCAGGAAGAAATACGAATACCACACTAAGGCACTCAAAGATGGGGTGGTAGAGCAGGACATCTAAAGAACGAAACGACAGGGCATGCAAATCAATTCGTAACTGAAATTTGTAACTGAAATGATAATTAAACACAGAAACACATGAAAAATATAACTCTAGTAAGCAACTTTGATAAATTTAGATGGCAAAACAATATTGAATTGCTGATTTAAGTACGAACATCTGAATTCCTCACTCCTCACGTACTAATATAAAATATTAATTATATCTAAAACATAAAACTGAGTGTTTGTAACTAGAACATGATAATTATACCACGCGAAACACATAACAGCAGTTGGTAACACTATTCCAATAAGTGGAAATTAACGCGCATATGTCAATGACGTCACACAATAAGCAAAATTAAACGCGCAATTAACGAAATATGCAAGTGTTAGAAATGAAATATAAACAAATTAGGTACTTACATAAATAGGTACAAGCTTCCTACAGATTAAGTAAAGATGGCGTCAGCAACGTCCATCAGGGCATGCTAATGGCCCCTTACAAGATATTTACCAGAGGGATACGCCTAGCGTCCTTCCAAAATGGCTCCGACTAGCTACGAGCGGTCGCAAGTTTTCCCAGGACCTGTGTTGTCTAGAGTCGATGACTACGGTTTAGCCAGGTTGCTTCAAATAATCTCCTACCTATGTAGGAACGAATAAGGAACAGGTATAAGGACGACAAATAAAGATAAGCAAAGGCAAGGATCTACATAAATAAAAAATAAAGATACATTACCAAAAACCCGACCACTCGTCTCGAAGTTCAAAGGCAAAAGCCACGTTACCGAGTCTCCCAGAAACTTCCCCACTCTTGTTCTCCCGCCACTCGCGTCAGCGCGATCTGGCGCAAACGCACTCTGACGTGACGGAAATACACGCCAAGTCTTTTGAATTTAAGGCGCGAAAACTCCCGCACATCAAAATTAAACTAAGGAATGTTTACGGCCGATTTCGGCGCGTAACAATATAACCCTTAAATGTTGTCGCATGCGTTAGGATATCAACACTAAGTTTCATTTAACCACTCTGTCTCATTCTGTCTGCGTACAGCAAACAATTAATTAATCACATTTACACAACGGCATAAACATACAAATGACTATCGCCAAAATCTTACCTAATTACTTACTATATTGGCGTAAACGAGACCCGTTACAAATAAAAGCTACTAAAAGATAAATGCACAAAAAATTTATATTAGCAGTAGTGCATTGAAATAGAAATACTAAATTATTAGACAAACTTACAGCATGAAATAGTTAGCTATGGCTATTCATTAAAATCTTTAACATACCTAGAATGTAGGAGTCTTGTGTACACATTTCTCACCTTGTACTAATTTAAAATAAACACAAACAATAACAAAAACTTTAAGTTTTGTTTACCTAACCTAATCTATACTATCATACATCTGCATGCCAAAATCCTATGCAAGTTTAAATCTACTTAAAATAACTATGGCACGTAAATGTATTGCTAACGATTTAAACAATGACATACTTGCGTTTTCACCATTAGAATTATGCGTGATTCATAAGTTTGTCAAACTAAATCGTTGATTAAATTTCCATCTCTATATTGTTCCACAATAGATGCATTAAAAAATCAATGTTCCATTTCTCCGCCTGTGTTTATATCTGTCGTATGGGAATTCACTACATTAATTAACTCCAATTTGAGTTATTACTATTTTAACAAAATTTATTTTGCACGTCAAACGTTATAATTCATAAGTTTAAAAACACATTGTCTTTGACATAGCATATTAAGTGAACATGTACCTAATTTAAGTTAGTTACAACTCATAGTTGACCGACAAACAAACTATCGGCAAGTGATCTAGAAACAGACCAATTTTACTGACCCACGTTCTCGTCATTTCCTTCTTTATACAATAAAAAAAATTTTAGGCCATTACCTCTGGAAACTTGTATACGTTTTTGGTTGAGTTAATATAATAATTTCCTGGAAATTAGTTTATTTAAACGTTTATCTTATCTAAATACCCGTTATTATTGTTTTACTAGATCGTAAAAATCGTGCTTTGTTCATTAATTCAAAGATGAATGAGAATTTTAGCTGTGGTTGCTTATTATCGCTCTTCCCTATCTAATCCATTAGGTCGTTTAACATTTTAGCGCTCTCAACAACCTCGCTAATTGGGCTGTCTATTCATATTACATGTCACTTGCTTGTATTTACAATTGATTTGTTATTCTCGTTACTTGAGAATAAATTAGAAAGATCTAGAGAATTGGAGTAGTTTCGTTTTAAGAGTAAAAGGTTTCTTTGCATCAAATGCTTTTGATGGAGAGAAGTCTTTAGAAGTTACTGAACGAGTTTTCAGATACTGTTTTCAAGAAGTATACTTTGATTTTTAAGTTGCGCAACACGTATTTGAATTGCATTTCGTACTTATTTAGAAGGTGTTTTAAAGGGCATTTCGTAACAAGGGATAATTTGTATTTTCGCCAATTTTATTTACGTGCTATTATGCAAGATCTATTGTGCCACGGGAATATTATGCAGGGTGTTTCTTTACAAAAACTACGCATTAGAGAATTCTAATTTTCTTTGTTTTAGGGTGTTATGTGTACAAGGTATGGTGCTTAATTACTTTTATATGACCTCTTATCACATCTTTATATATGATAAAGATTTTACTTCGTAAATTCCAGAAAATTCGAGAAAGAAGCAAATTTACATCTATTTGTATAAAATATTGTGAAATACACTGTTAAAGGTATTAATTGCGTTTGAAGCATAAACCATGGTGATAAGAGAAGTTTTCATTCATAATAAATAATTAAAGGATCGTGTTTTATATAAATTTAAGCACACATACAGGAAAACACACTTAACGAATGTTAATTATATATAATAACGGCAAAATTGCGAATATAAATATTCAAATGCTATCTTCTTAATTACTATCACAACACTAGAATTAATTTTCGAAGCACTAATTTTTAATTTATATCAATCGCCACAATAATTTATATCACTCAGAACTGTTTATTTTAGCACTATGTTAACACAAATTTATTTCATATTACGACTTTATTGATCAATATTCGAATAGAAACGAGTATTTTAATCAATGCTTGAATAGAACCTATCTAAAACTCATGAACGACAATCTATTTACATAATCAATAGTTTTGGATTATTTTAGGCACGTACTAGAATTAGTTAAATAACTTCTACAAGGTTCCTATTGTAAGCTTTATAAATGCAACATTTTGTAATCGATCAAATCCTTCTGAAAATGTCACGCTACAAGGTGACCGCCAAATATCCTTTACGTTTACGTTTACGTTTAGCTATATTATTCTGGTGGAGCGCATACTAAGCAACTCCTTGTTAAATACAAATGATATTTGCAGTCTGCAAATTAAATTTGTGTTTAACAAAATGACATAAAATGTATCTATAAATTCTTTTTTCCGGAAATCATGAAAGGGAATTTACCTATACAAATCGAGCTAATAATTGCACAACTATTAAAAAAATAATAATAATTTGATTGTATCATAAGGGTAAGAAATATCCATTGACCTGTTTCGGTTTTTTGAATCTTATCATAATGGAGTAGTTATAGTTTTGTTAAGTGCTATTCAAATATTAGCTCGGTTTCTTATAGGCAAATTTGCTTTTATGATTTTCAAGAGAAATTATTCACAGATATCCCTTATATCATTTTATATATTGATGTGATTAGGGATGATCAAGAGGCCATATAGCACCATTTCGTAAACATACAACTCCGAACCTGAGCAAAATTAAGAAAATTTTAAAAGAAATTCAAATTCTGTGAATAGTCATTTTCACAGTAACTTATTATAGCGTTTGGTATATTATATTATAAAGACATAAACCCATAATTCATTAAAGAAATTTTATTCTTAATCACTAAGGAATCGTGTTTTTAGATAAAAATAAGCAAGTCTTGCAAGTACAAATTATTTAAAGAGTTCTTCATTTATAAATTTGCGATCAAGGTGCTTAAGGAGTAAATGCGGCTATTAAAAAAGATTATGGAACCGCGTGAACAAACGGGTTTTAGAAGATTTTATTTGAGGGTGTTCATAAAGATAACGTACAGTTTTAAAAAGATTGAAGAACGAGTGTATAATATTACAGTACGTGTATTTTTTTAATACTAAACGTATGATCGTATTTCAGATTTATAGCGCATATATAATATTCAACTGCATTTGCTCCTTAATAACATGTATTTTAAATAAAAAAACGTGATTCATTAAAATTTGAGAAAATTCCATTGATCATAAATATGAATGGACACTCAAATTATCAGCTATAATATAAGGTAAAACAATTAACAAAAACCCTATATCAAGCGATAAAGCTCGTAAAATGGGGCAAATGACAGCGATAAATCGTGATAATAAGATATCGCGTCCATAAATGTATTAATTAATGGTAGTGAAAGCCGCAAAACCTTAGTTTCAGTAGTGGTTGCATGGCTAGGACATTTCTAGATGATACTAACTAACTAAGTAACAGATCGCCCTATCCTTCACGTTTTGTTATGGTACACGCTTTGTAAATCCTGCAAAACACTTCTTGAGTAATCATTCACGCTTTCTTTTCCATTTTGTTTGACTACAGGCGCTGTAAGTCACTCGAAACTACGTATTAAGTGACAAATCACGCTAACCTTCACGTTTTGTTTGAGTATAGGCGCTGTAAATCACGCAAAACAACGTGTTGGGTAACAATTCACGCTTTCCTTAACGTTTTGTTATGGTACACGCTTTGTAAATCCTGCAAGTCATTTCTTGAGTAACCATTTACGCTTTGTTTTCCATTTTGTTTGAGTACAGGCGGTGTAAGTCACGCGACACAACGTATTAAGTAACAAATCACGCTAACCCTCGCGTTTTGTTTGAGTATAGGCGCTGTAAATCGCGTAAAGGAACGTGTTGAGTAACAATTCACGGTTTCCTTCACGTACACGCCTTGTAAATCCTGCAAGACACTTCTTGAGTAACTATTCACGCTTTCTTTCACATTTTGTTTGACTGCAGGAACTGTAAGTCGCGTAAGACAACGTATTAAGTAACAAATCACGCTAACCTTCACTTTTTTTTATTACAGACGCTGTAAATCGCCATAAGCGATAAGCTCACCGCATATAAACAAAGAACATGCATGCCTAGAATACCCCTCGCTCAATAACGAACTCGTTGGGCACCTTTCGAATACAAAGTAGAACCGTCCGAATGTACAATATAAAAAAGCTTCGGTATAAAAGGAGATCCAAAGCTAGAGCAAATCACTTGTTTTCGTTCTCTCTTTAAGAGAGCCACCAAACTTCTTGGAGGGAACTTCAAAGTAGTGCAAGACAGAAGTCGCAAAGCTCGTCGTGTACCAAGATATCTAGTTGTAAACACCAAATCTAGCGGTATAAAGTGAAGTAAAAACTCTTATAACCACACTACGATCAAAGAATCCTAACATAACGTAACTTGCACTAAATCCACTTTCAAAGCGGCTATCAAGAGAACCTTCTAGAGCACGTGACACAAATAAGCGCGCTAAGATTGAAAACATTCCGACATCAGCACGCTTAAATTTCTACCAACCGAGAAACGCCCATAGGCCAGCGACCGCCCACCAGCCGCTAGGTATTGAAGTTATCAAAATTCGACTACAAGCATCGCCACTAGGTGCCACATTATATTTAGCGTAACCCAGCCAGGGTTAGTTGCAACCATAACCGTCATTACATACATGATTTCACACTCCAAATCTGTTGTGAAACAGCAACATCCAATTCGTCAACGTAAAAACTCGTTCCGCAACTTTACAAACTAAAGTGCTTTCAGTTCTAGTGTTTAAAAACATTTGGGCGTGCCAAGTCTTTAATATTATTGTATAATAAGTTCATATCAAGGGTCTCTAAATTTTAACGGATCAGAACATAGAAACGACGATCATGGATCACTGGATAGTTCTAGACGTAAGATGTAGTAGGGTTTGATCCTATATAACCAGTTAAAAAATGCAGATAATGGTCAGTTGTTGAATAACTACTTTAAACGTCACCATGCTAGTGATAGCATTTATAGGAAGCATACGTCTATAATCGACAACTTTGGAAGCTTACTGCCATTCGGAAGAAAGTAGATACTTACACTATTTTAAAAATGCAATAAATGATTAAAGTCAGTTGAGATGGAAGTATATATAAAACTGGAATAGTATTTAGTGGTACATTAATTTTAAGCGATTTGGACTATCTTGGCATATGAATTTGAAAACAATTTTAATGGTATTTTTTCAACGACTGTGGACATGTATGTAAGCTTACAATATAGAATGGGATGACTAACCTAATTTACACGGTATAAAAATTCTATTATTTTAAAAATTTTAAAGGATAGCTGAGCTATTTAAGACTTTTGTGTGCAAGTCTTTGTATGAGTTGTACAAGTGGATAATTTGATTTGAGGGTGGCTAACCTGCGGTAGGTTTTCTTGCCAGCTATATGATGAACAGTATTAAACGTAACTGATCAGATACGTTTATATCCGATTTTAAGTAAAGGTGGTTATAATTATTCGACTTAATTTCTAAAGTCTTATATATAACAATTTTTAAATAGGAAACGATTGGTGAACAAAAATCCTAATTAGAAAGAAAGATTTTTGGACACCATTTTAGTGTAAGTGAGTGATTATCTAGTTGTAAAGTTTTTGATCTCGGATTTAAGATATTGTTTGAAAGATAGAAGCCATTGTAGCAATATTGGACCCTATCTTTAGATTCTGGACAGGAATCGAAAATGTATCTTCGGCTTTGACCCTCGATACGCTAACCTGTTGCGCCACGTGAACTGGTGATTACAATTGGAAAGATATAGACATCTAAATCATGAACGCAACCATAAATTATCCTAAGTTTTATTTACGTTTGGCATTGTTGTCAATCCAAACCAAAATCATTTACTGGAGGCAAATTGTTACTCGCAAGACGAGCGAGCCAGGAAAAAAAATGAAATCAGTAGTAAAGAGTGGACTCGCCCGAATTACAGTAACAAAGGAAAGGAAAGAAAAAAATGAACTCAAAGAGTGGGTGGTGAAGCAGAAAGTCTTAAAAACGAAACGATAGGACACACAATCCAATTCGCCTTTTTTAGAACATGTAACTGAAATGATAATTTAACACAGAAACAAAAGTAAAATGTAACTCTAGTAAATAACTTTCATGAATATAGAAGGCAAGACAATGTTAAATTGCTTGTTTAAGGACGAACATCTGAATTCTTCACTCCTCACGAACTGATATAACATTATACCTAAATACCAATCAAACTGAAAGGTGTTCTGTAAGTAAAAGGACTACCCCATTATACATCCACTAAATGTTGCCGCATACTTTAGGATAACAGTAGTAAGTTGCATTTGACCACTGCAAATTAATAACATTTTCCCTGTGCACAGCAAACAACTAATTAATCACATTCACACAACGACATAAACACGTATAAATATCGTCAGAATCTTACCTAATTACTTACTATATTGGCGTAGACGAGCACTCACAAATAGAAGCTGATGAAACATTAAAACACAAAAAATACATATTTACAATAGTACATTTAGATACAATGGAATAAATCTTATAGCATAAAATGATCTACAATGGTATTCATTAAAACTCTCAACATGCCTAGAATGTAGGTAATCTACGTACCGTAAAGGAGTCGAGTAAACAGCTGTTGGTCACCATGATATATTTCCTCACGCAGACTATGAAAAGTTTTGGTTACTTTTCAAAAGGTAATGAACAGTTCACCCAAAGGATACACGAAGTATTAATATTAAAACTGCGTGTACACTTTATTTGTATCGTATCACGACTTGTTCATTCGATTAACAACCGCATAGAGATTTTTCTTCTTAATTGCCTGGTTGGGTTCATCGTCAATAAACCGTACTGCCGCGAAGAAACAAGTCACAATTTATCATTTAAACCACGCATTCCATGTATGACAAAAGCAAAATACACTTTATAAAGAAAACGAGTAACGTACTAGTAGAAAGCCTGATTTCAAACCAATACTCGAAGTTACAGTAACAAGAGGACAACAGAACCAAAAGCAATTTTCAGTCGTATTCTAGAAAACAAGATACAGGAAATTTTTGACTATTTAACACATGCCTAATTAAGAAACCTGAAAGTATGTATCCATTGCAGACTCGTAAGTTAAATAAAAGGACTAGTAAAGTTGGTTGCCTAACTGTGCTGTCCAAACTTGAAAAAATGAAAGTGAAGCGAACTCGTATTTTCTAGTAAGTCGAAATTGTAACGGTCTTCAAATCAAGGAGGCAGTAAAATTCACATGAACCGTATCAAAGTTACAATTAGAAACCGCCAAAAGGGCCGACACAAAACAACTGACACACATTTATGCAAACGCTGTAAAAGCCACATACTCCTACGTTTAAATAAGATGTGATTGTCAAAAATCATCCATCTACAATCTTCATCACATTCGAAAAGAGAGAAGACTTGCAACAAGTTAAGGATATATTCACTAAAACTATAAACTCTGTCCAACAGAAGATCAAAATTACAAATATTGGGACTACTAACAGCCCTAATTGTGGAAGCGGACAATGATCAGGGTGGCTTCGTGGCGTAGTTGGTATGTGTGTGACTACAATGTCGAAGTTTCCGGGTTTGAATCCTGACAAGGTCCGCTTGAAAAATGTTAGGCGAGCATTTTTCACAAAAATACACCCTTGCTTGGATGAGAGCTAAAATGGAGGTCCCGTGTGTGAGTGTTGTCACGCACGTTAAAGATCCCTACTTTGCTTGGAACAGCAAGGGTTCGGCAAAATTCTAAATTTTCTAGGTAAAACAAAACTCGCTCCCTGGCGAATGTAGAACCTTCGGGTGGAGCATTGGAAAATCACATGTAAGGACTATGATAAGAAATCAGAAAGACTTACTTGTAATTAAAAACTTGTGGAAAAATTAAACTGCGAAAACCCACGAAAGAGGCAAGTATTAATTATTATCTTCGCCGTACTAATTTATTTGAGGGAAAAGGAAATAAAAAAATGATTTTCAATCAAAACTTAGAATGCAACAACGAATTTAAGTTATACTTTAAAACAGGACTAAAGAGAAAGATAACGCCACACCATGTTGCAGCAGTTGGTGGAAAGTAAGAAACCTAATTAGTATCAATAATCAAAATATACTTAGAATGCAAGAGTCTATCTGCCAAGTACTACATTGTAGTTTCTAAATATTTTATTACGTGCTGAGCTGACAATAAGTGCCTGAATTGATGTTATCCTACAAAAGCAAAGTGACGTCACAGTAAAATAGTGCACTTGCTAGCTTTCTGACGTGCGGGGGGGTTTCTATGGAAGCAATGCAAAGCTTTTAGGGGTATATAGACTATAATACCTTTATTAAATACTTTTACCCCTACCTTGATAGGTCTTCGAACTCTCTTTGTCTAATAAAGCTTTTGAGCGACAACCCATCTAGACAAACCCCGATAACAGCTTCCATAGAAGATGAGTGTGCCAAGAGAAAGTTTTGAAAGTGTGTACTGCATTAGTGGTTAATGGAGTCTTGTGTACATGTTTCTCACCTTCCACTAATTTAAAATAAACAAAAACGATAACAAAAACTCTAAGTTTTGTTCACATAACCTATATTATCAAACATCTGCATGCCAAAATCATATGCAACTTTTAATCTACTTAAAATAGCTATAGCATGTAGACGCCTTTCTAAAGATCTAAACAATGATACACTTACGTTTTTACCATTATAATTATGCGGGATGCATAAGCTCATCAAACCAAATCGTTGATTAAATTTTCATCTACATATTGTTCCATATTAAATGCATCGGAAAAGCAATGTTTGATTTCTCCATCTGTGTGTATTTTTATCGTATGGGAATTCACTTCATTCATGAACTCCATTATATTCTTCCAATTTAAGTTATTCCTATTTTAATAAAATTTACTTTGCACGTCAAACGTTATACACCTTAAGTTTAAAAACACATTGTTCTTGACAAAAATTTTAAGCATATTACGTGAACTTGTACGTAATTTAAGTTAATTACAACTCGTAGTTGACCAACAAACAACCTATCGGCAAATGATCTAGAAACAGACCATTTTTATTGACTCGCATTCTCGTTATTTCCTTCTTTATACAATAAAGAACTTTTCAGGTCATTATCTTTGGAAACTTGTATACATGAGTTGATATAATAATTTCCTGGAAATTAGTTCATTTTAGACGTTTATCTTATCTACATAAGCGTCATTATTGTTTTATTAGATCGTAAAAATTGTTCTATGTTCATTAATTAAAAGAATGAACAAAAATCTTAGCTGCACTTGCTTGTTATCGCTTTTTTTTCTAATCTATTAGGTCGTTGAACGTTTTATTGCTCTCAACAACATCGCTAATTGGATTGTCCATTCATATTGCATGTCCTTTGCTTGTATTTACAAATGATTTTTGTTGTTATCGTTACTTGTGAATGAACTAGAGTCATCTAAAGAATTGGAATAATTTCGTTTTAAGAATAAAAGGTTTCTTTGGATCAAATGCTTATGATGAAGAGAAGTCTTTAGAAATGACCTGAACGGGTTTTTAGATGTTTTCAGGAAGAATGCCTTGATTTTTAAGTTACGCAACACGCTTTTGAATTGCATTTCAATTGCTAATTTCAGTGGAGAGTTTTCATGGATCTTACGTACTTATTTAGGTGTTTTAAATGGCATTTCGTAACAACAGATGATTTGTATTTTCGCCAATTTTACTTACATGCTATTATGTAAGACCTATTGTGCCACGAGAATATTATACAGGATGTTTCTTTACAGAAACTGCGTATTAGAAAATTCTATTTTTCTCTTTTTTAGGGTGTTATGTGTACAAGATATGGTGCTCAATGACTTCTATATGACCTCTTATCACATCTTTATATATATATATATATATATATAGTCAAAGTATATATATATATATATATATATATATATATATATATATATATAGCAAACTCATATTACAGCGTATGATAAAAATTTTGCTTCGTAGTCGGCAAATTTGAACAAGTGTTGTGTAATTTGATGCAAGTAGCACTAAGGACCACGGAGCTATGGTGCTCCGATAACTTCCTAACCATTAACCCCAATAAAACAGGGCTGGTGCTGTTTAGCAATAAAAGGCAGCTGATGGTAACCGGATTGCCAATGCTCTTCCAAACTTCTCTGCTCCTATCAGAAGAGGTCAAGCACTTGGGCGTTATACTTGACAAGAGCTGAATTGGGCCAACACTTACAAGCAAAAACTACCAAAACCAACCAAGTGTTTCGGCAATCCAAACGTGCCTCATTCCGCTCGACCTACATGTGGAGGAGATGACTTTAAGAGCGGCAATAAGGCTGCGGTTCAAAAGTCTATGGATTGATAAGGAAGGCGGTGGTAGACACCAATACTAAAAGAGGCGGTGCGGAACACCCCTCTCTTGGGAGGAATGGTTGATACGATCACACACATAATGATTTCCAGAAGCGCTTCGGGGTTTGTCTGAACAATGAGGACGCCTCCTTAATGGAGATCTTCATCTAAACAGATGGCGCCAAAACAGGTATCGAGGCATGAATCTTCCTTGATGACCTATTCCTTCATAAAAGTGTTACGCTGGGCAGGCTGGTAACTGCCTTCCAAGCGGAGGTCATAGCCATCATGCATGGTGCTAACGCCATACTGGAAACGCAGAATCTAAAATAAAGCTATACGCATTCTGAGCAATAGCAGAGCAGCTCTTTTGAGTTTGAATAAGCAGAAGCTCCTCTCGGGGATGGTTCACCAATGCCATCGCATTCTCGATCTCGCTTCTAATACTAATGCCTTTGAGCTGGTTTGGATCAAAGGGCATTCAGGAGTACATGGCAACGAACAAGCAGATTCTTTGGCGAGGCAGGGAGCGGCTCGGGACTTCGTCGGCCCTAAACCATCGGTTACTATTGCGCCATCGGTGATGTTCTCCATGATAAGGCAGATAACCCACCACCGTCACAAGGACAGGTGGGCTTGTACAACAAGCTGCCGACAGGCAAAAATGTTTATAAAGGCTTTCATGGCCAAAATAGAAAAATTTGTCATATGCTTGCCGAGACAGAAACCACGGCTAGTGGGTATACTGTCCAGGCATTGCATACTAAAGAAGCATCTGCACGGGATGGGTCTGACGGACGACACCACCTGTCGCGGCTGTCAATAGGAGAATGAGACGGCGAAGCACATTCTGTGCACCTGCCCGGCACTCGCCCGACTTCGAGAATCCATGTTGGGGGATTTCTGGCCGAAATTCGAGACACCCCATGGTCCGACATCCTCAAATTCACCTCTAACGTCAGAAGGTTGAGTATTGAAAGACCAACTTTGGGCAAGGAAGGCAGCACAGTGGGCCCACTAAGAGGCCTAAGTGCGTGAGGCATGTAACCCTTCTCAATTAAACCAATCAAAGTGAATTAACTTGTAACTTGCCTTTTCGTTTACTGGATATCCAGGTTTCCGTTTCTTATATTTATTAAATATATTGTAGTTTGTATAAAAGTAAAGGAATTTTTTTCGCTTTCTACATCGCCCTCGTTATTTTATAAATTATTCTTTACATTGTAGGAATAAAATTGTTTAGACAGGAATAAATTTGTTTAAATATCCCGCTGGGATTTTTATCGTTCTCGGAAAAACGAAATGAACATACACTCTTAAAGTGACAACGTCCATTTTGAATAATTTAATTCTATGAGGGTCGAAAAAGTTCTGAGATGAGATGTAATTACGTGGACACTTTTAGTGCCTGACTTTACAAAAGCGGATGTGCTTTTTCGCGTGTTTTAATGTAATACTCGAGTTTCTCGTTGTTACCTTCTGACGTTTTTCTTATAGGACACTACTAGGATTATTGGGAGGCATTAACGCTATACAATCTTCAGAAGACTGTTTCACCACGACGCTGAAAAGGGTTTTTTTCCGGTGGCCATGAATCGCAAGTGATTAAAAACTTATTATGTTTAGAAGATACTGGAATTTGAACGATTGAACCTTAATAATTAATGAAGAGTACCGGGGGTTGTAAGAGTGACAATAAAAATAACTAAGTTGACTGCAGAAAAGGGCGCACTACATTCTTCTTTTCTGTCTCAAGACAGTGATGAAATTTGAGCATGTGGAGGACGTATTGACTATCGAAAACCGCGCAAGATCAATATCTACAATGACTTTGCGACCAGTTTCAAACGTGTTTATTGCCAGGCGATTTAAACTTTTGTTTTTTGATTCCATTCGCCAAAATTTCTCAGATCCACGATATGTAGTGAGTCTTGATTTTAGTATGCAACATTTGCGTCTTCATTTTGAAGAATCCGGTCCAGTAAAAGATAAATAAATTGTTTGCAAAAAGGGATGTACAACTAATTCCACAGCACCACCATAAACAAATAACCAGAAAAAGGACGCGCATCAAAGAGGAAAGAATTAATGCGATCTGACGGCACTCCACCACAAGCTAAACCCCCGAAAAGGGAGTGCAAGAGCGGCACCGCTCGCTCTGCCGGTAGCAGCTATTGGGAGGCAGCTTGCAAACACTTCCATGTGATCGACAGGTGCAACCCTTGGGGAAAAATAACTAAGCTTCAGGCTGAATTAGCGCAAGAGGCGTTGGACGAGTATTCGTTTTTTCATTTCGATAACACTACTCCACCAAACTTCAAGAGGTGGGGTACTCGGACGCAATCTTTCGGATCTGGTGCGTGGATGACGATTCCCTGAATTGGATATCAGAGGCGATTGTCAACCCCCCTTCTCTGTGGGGAGGTTGCACGCTTAGTGGTCGTCCAAGTGGAATTGCTACCCAGACTCCTGACGGCGGTTTTGTGGATTCCGGGACCTCCGAAAAACACGGTTGTTGTTCAAAGACATCTGCGGGCGCAAAACCCTTGAACAGACATATCCAAGCGGTGCGTCTTTCACACCGCTCCGAGAGACCAATCTTAAAGAAGGATGGTCGTTTTTGTTGTACTGGTCCAAATGGTGGGACTAAACATTATACAATTAAACTTGCAACACTGCTGGGCGACTGCAGGTACCTTGTGCAGACACCTGAACACAAAGCAGAACATTGCCCTCATCCAGAAACCTTGGGTGGTGAGCTCAAGGGTCTTTGGTTTGAGCAGCCCTTATGGCACTATCTTCACAGGTAATAGCCAATCTCAGCTTAGAGCTTATATTTACATACCTAGGCATATTAATGCTCTCTTATTGCCTCGACTGAGTGGCCGTGACGGCACATCCATCCAGCTTGAATGCAATATCGTAGCAAAAGCTGATTTAATCTTGGTTTCAGCATACTTCGCAATAGAAAATGACCCCCCTTCCTCGTGAGCTGATGGAGGTCATTGACTACTGCGAATGGAACAAAAAACATCTCATTATTGAATGTGATTCTAACGTCCACCATACAACCTGGGGCAGCGCTAATATGAACCTACGAACAACAGCACTTCTTGAATGTATTACAAGTAGGAATTTAGAAATCATAAACTAGGGGTGCGAGCCGACGTTTGTTACTTCCCATAGTCAGACGGTTATCGACCTCACCTTGGCTTCTATTAGTGTTTCTAATCACATATTAAACTGGCAGGTGCTGCTTACAGCAACCCTTTCAGGTCATAGAATGCTTAACTTTATGATAATGGAAACAGCAAATGTTGTTTGTAAAAATACAGGAACCCTTAGAGCGGCTTTATACCGCAACACACGGCCAACCTAACAACCATAGAGGAGTTACAAGGAGGCATTGAGTTTCTTGAAACCTCTATTGTAGAGTACTTTGAGCAGGCATGTCCGGTTCGAACAATTTCTACTCGCTCCAATGGTGGTGTAGCAAGCTTCAGAAGCTGAAAAAACTGTGAACCGACTGTTCAATAGGGCAAAAAAATAACAAAAGTATGGTTGACTGGGAGGTTTACAAAAATCACCAAAGACTATACAAAGATTTGATAAGAAAACGATCTTCTGTAACTCAGTCGAGTCTGCCAAAGAGACGTTTCGAATAAATAGAATTCTGTCTAAAGATCCGCGCCAGCAACCATGTTGTTTCAAATGTGCGGATGGCTCGCTTACCAACAACGAGGAAGAGACAGCGAAATTACTCCTAGATACACACTTCCCAGGAAGTGTACCCTTATCGTCTATCACTAAGATGGTTGCCCCCAGGCCAGCCCCAGAGAAGGCAGACTGGGAGGTAGCCAACCGGGTAGTTGAAGAAGGAGAAGTAAAATGGGCAATCTTAAACTTTCAGCCTTATAAGTCCCCAGGATTAGATGGCATTTTTCCAGCCCTACTGCAGTGAGGTCTGAGAGGCTGCTTCCTCACCTGGTGAGACTGTTCAGAGGCTGTATTGCGTTCAGATATATCCCCAGACTTTGGGGTCTTTCACCAAAGGTTGTCCTATGGCTATACATTGCAGTAATACGAATTATGCTATGCCATGGAACTGTTGTTTGGTGGCCCCGAACCAAACAAGTTAACACAGCTAAAGAATTTGCACTAGACTAGACTAGACTAGCCTGTCTCAGTATCACGGGCGCAATGAAATCCACACCAACTGAGGCCTTAGAAGCCATCTTGAGCTTCCCTCCGTTAAACCTGCGTGTGGAGGAAGTGGCTCTAAAGGCGGCACTAAGACTAAAAATTAAGGAATTGTGCGACAATAAGGGAGACGGTAGGAGACACCAGAATATCTTAAAGGAGGTGTTGCTAACAATGCCACTCTTGGATGTCATGGTCGACTCAATTACACCCAAACTAATATTCAGGAAGCAGTACAAGGTCTGTGTAGACCTTGAAGACGTGATTCCAGAAGATTCATTCATCTTCACAGATGGCTTGAAGACAAAGGAAGGTACAGGGGCAGGCATCTTTTCAGATGACCTAAACCTTTCCGAAAGTATAGCGTTGGGAACCAGGCAACTGTTTTCCAAGCAGAAGTCATTACGATCACGCAAGGTGTCAGTGTTACTTTGGAACGAGGTGTTCAAAATAAAAGTCTACGCATATCCACAGATAGCAGGCTAGCGTTAATGGTTCTAAATAGGCAGGATATCCTTTCAAAGGCGGTACTACAAGGCCACTTCACTCTTGAACGGGCTTCTTACTCTTATATCCTCGAACTGACCTGGATCAAGGGTCATTCAGGTAAAGACGGTTATGAGCAGGCTGATGCCTTGGCAAGACAAGGATCGATTTAGAGTGTTGTCGGATCTGAGCCTTCGGTCTCTCTTTCGTCATATCTGCTATTTACCATGATAAGACAGAGAACCTACCATCGCTATTGCGAGAGGTGGGCAAAAGAAACATTGCCGACTGGCAAAAATGTTCATTAAGTCTCCTTCAACGAAAAATGGGAAATTTTGCATAGGTTTTCCAAGACAAACACTACGATTCTTAGTAGGTGTTTTGACTGGGCACTGCAAGGTAAAAAAGTACATGCACAGATTGGGTTTATCAGAGAATCTAATTTGCTGCAGTTGTCAACGGAATGAGTAGACGGCAGAGTACATCCTGTGCACTTGCCCGGCACTCGCCAACCTCCGAGGATCCATGTTAGGTGACTTCTGGCCAGACACCGCTAGAATTAGTAACACGCTCAGAACCGATATCCTCAGGTACGTCTGTAAGCTCGGATGGCTGAGTGATTGAGGGCGAGCTATAAGAAGGTAGCACAATGTGTCCATATTGAGGCCTAAGTGCACGTGGCCTTGACACCCTTTCAATAAAACCAATCAATCAATATAGGGCACTTCTAGGATTATTGGCAGGCATCAATGCTGTACAATCTTCAGAAAACTGTATCATCACGACCCTGAAAAGAGTTTCTTTGCCGGCGGCCATGGACGAAAGTGATTAAAACCTTATAATTTCTAGAAAGTACCGGAATTCGCACGATTGAACCTTAATAATTAATTAAGGGGATCGAGGGTTGTGAGGGTGAAAAGTAAAAAATAACTAAGTTGATTGCAGAAAAGGGCGCACTACATTCTTCTTTTCAGTCTCGAGACAGTCATGAAATTTGGGCGTGTGGAAGATGTATTGACAATCGAAAAGTGCGCGACATCAATTCTTACAGATGACTTTGCGACCAGTTTCGAACGTGTTTATTGCAAAGCGATTGTTAAAGAGCCAATGAATACAATGCATTTAAACTTTAGTTTTTTAATCCCATTCGCCAAAATTTTCCAGATTCATGCTGTATAGTGAGTCTTGATTTTAGTATGCCACATTTGCGTCTTCATTTTGAAGAATCCGGTCCAGTAAAAGATAATTAAATTGCTTGCAAAAAGGGGCGTAGAACTGATTCTACAGCACCACTTAAAACTTGCATCACAACTATAAACAAATAACCAGAAAAAGGACGCGCATCAAAGCGGAAAAAATTAATGCCACAAGCTGTTATAAAAAGCCAATAGTGAACCTATATCCAATATTCAAATGAGGCGATTATAATGTGTAGCAGAATACAGTGTGACTGCCAAGAGCTGGGGGCAAATCCCATTCTGTACCACCTCCCTCTATATGTGCGCTCTGTACGGCACGCTCGATAAAAACCACGGCTATATAATTATGTATGTATATACACATATTTAGCCATAAGCATTTAGATAGTCGTTTATCTTTTAATACATAATTGATAGCTTCGAACGGCCGATAGAATGTTAAAAATGTATATTTTAATATAATATACCTTGCATACCCACCGGGTCCTGAGTTACCTTTCTTTTTGGGTAATGTACTTAATCATATATATTAAACAATATGTGGTTTTGTACAAAAACTGGTTCTTTTCGGTTAGATTTGGTGATCATATGTTCTCACTCCCTGCAAGAGCTTACCAATGCTGATACATTGCTGAAAAATTATTGAAAAATGTCCTACTTTAGACATTTGCTCCTCAAACGTGTCTATGCAAATACAAGGTTAAAGGAAAATCATCACAAAGCTTTGGGTAAAAAAATTGGTGGAAATTTAATTCGAAATTTACTTTGTGATAGCAAAATTTTAATGGGAAAAGTCTGCCAATTTTGCAAAACTTGGTATTTGGATACATTGCTTCAGAAAGTTTTTCTGGTCCAATGAGAACGATTCAGTGTTGTTTTGCAGAACATTCAATAGAAGACGAACTACAAAAGTTCCGGGCTATAGAAGAGCAAATAAAAGTACTTTTTGTCTGAAGATGACCAGTTTTGTGAAGATTATTATAAAAATACTAAAGTTGATGATGGTAAATTTATGTAAAAATTCCATTAACGGATTTGTTTTTAGAGTTAGGTCAGTCAAAGCCCGTGCTACGTGCATCGACGTAGCCAAAAAAAGGAAGGGAGAAAGAACCGGGAAAGAAGAAGAAAATGACCGGGCTCAATCGGTGAGTGGGCGGGGTATAATACATACAAAAATTATAGAAAGGCCTAAAATAAAAATACAAGCAACTCATTCATTAAAACCACACGCATCATAAAAAAATTATAATTAAACAAAAAAACATTTTACATCAGTACAGTAGTACCGTTCATTTACATTTCCAATGCTCCACCAGAAGGTACTACATTGGACAGGAGGCGAGTTTTTTGTTGCATGGAAAATTAGAATTTTGCCGAACCCTTGCCCTTTGCAGGCAAGGTAGGGATCTTTAACGTGCGTGACAACACTCACACACGGTACCTCCATTTAACCTCTCATCCGAACGAGGACGTAATTTTTGTGAAAAATGCTTACGTGCCATTTTTGAAGCAGTCGACCGTGTCGGGATTTGAACCCAGGATCTTGGGATCCGTAGTCTTACGCTTACTACATTGATCCACGGCGACGCCTAGTACAGTAGTACCAAAGACAAATGAAAACAAAAATAAGTAGAAATCACAATATGCATATCAAGAAGAACCAAGAAAAGAAATCAATTCTTAAGATAGTGAGCTGCCGTTTTTAGGTATCTACCCCCATATTAATTAACAAAGAAAGAAAAACAAATCACAACTCTAAAAACAGCAGCTCTAAATCGTCATCTTAAATATAAAATTAAGTATAAACAATCGTTGCAACATCAATAGAATGTGTCAACCCCCTTTCGTACAGATGGTAATCGTTTTAGAACCTTAAGGTGTAATCATCCAACAAAACGGAAATATACTGGGTCAACCAGTTCATGGAACCCATACCAAAAAAAAAATAGTGGATAAACACTCACCCACGTGTCAAATATGTTGGACCTATCACACCCTTCTTAGGGCCGCAGCGGGGCAGCAAGGCCTAGGACCACGCAATTGGTGCCATATAAAAAGGGACAGCCATCGTCTCCTCAATTAGGTCCAAGGTAACAGGTAGGCCTATCCACCAGAAAAAGCTAGAATGATTATAGGTGAAATTAATTTATTGTCGTCGAAAGGTATACATTTGTAAAATCAGCATTACTTACCACGCTGTATTACGTGCGCGAAATTCCTACGAAGAAAGCGGAAACAATAAAAATATAACGACCGTTTTCGTCGAGTATAAGGAAGAGAAAGTGAATCTTAATTGGTTTTACTACATAACGAGAGTTTAAAAAGTAACATTGGTGTTATCAATCAATTAGAAACACGGTTTTATCGGACAGTACGCGACCTTAGTTCGACGAGTCTTTCGATGGAAATCACATAAGAATCAATTATACACGGTCGTACTGTATAACCAGTTAACGGCTACCTAAAACAAGGTACTGATTATTTAATTGTACCATAAACTTTACGTTTCAAAGCAACTAGATTTGAGTTAAAAATTATTGTAAAGCGGGCTTATGATGAACAGGTAAAATAAATAGGATGTTGATGAAGGATTTAAGAATAGCAACGGAATCGATTTAACAAAATTATTGTAAAACGGGCTTATGAGTTAACAAGGAAAAAGGGGTATTTAATTTATCCCGAAAATAAACGTAACAAATCCCCCTCTCCCCAGCAAAATTAACAGGTCGGGGTAGGGAAACAAAAGTACGGGAATGGACAGGACCAAAAACCCAAAGAAAGAAACCCAAACACAAAAAAATTCACTTAAAACCAAAAGAAAATTCGTTACGAAGACCAAGAAACCAGAAACAAAAAAAACACCCCGAAATAGAAAAAGAGCCCACAATCGGCTCGAAGAGCCAATCATAGAAACAATAGAACTTCGAACAAAAAAACCCCAAAAACAATAAATATAATTAACCTGGAACATCAATAGATGTGAACGAAAAACAAGAAAAAAAATTAAGAAAAGAAAAAGGAAGATGGGTAACAAGCAATCAAGAAGGATTAAGGTGGAACGGCCTCAGCACTGCGGAGTCGTCAAAGGACGAATGTTTCTCTGAAGAAACAGTAAAGTTATCACTCTCTAGAACAGGATTGGTTTCCCGCGAAGAAACCACAAAAAAAGGAAAGCAAGAATGAAATCGAGCAGTAACAACCAAAACAGGACCTAAGAGTTAAGCCTCAAGTATGCAAAGGAACAACAAGGGAGAACGAGAGGAATATACGAAGAGCGCTGGTAAAAGAAACAATGTACTACAAACTGTGGTAACCAAGAATCTCAACAAACAAAGAACCAAAGAAAAGAATAGCTGACTAGACCTAAAGTCGATTAAGTCGTGGTTTCCGAAGAAAGAAAAACTGACTAGAAAGCACCTACGACAGGAGCAGATGGACGAAACACAATCGGTATAGGGACCGACAGCAAAGAAGACCAGTAAAAGGATAGGGAAAGGAAAGTGGAACGAAAGGAACGAAAAAAACCAAACAGAATAACACCAACAAGTACAAGTACCAGAACCAACCAAAAAAACCTAAGAATCGTACAGAAGAAAATAAAACAGAATCCCAGTGTAGTTATGTATGAGTATGTGTGTGCGCACGTGTCTGTGTGCATGTGGGTGTGTTGTTGATGTACCAGTAGGTGAGTGTATGTGTGTGTGTGTGCATGAACGGTGTGTGTGTATGTAGTGTGCGTGTATAAAGTGTGCGTGTTTGTATGTGTTGAACCGTTGTAGTCGCCTCTTACCACTGGCAAGTCGTGCCATGGGGCTATTCTATTCCCGGACCCACACAGGTGCACGGAAAAAGAGAAAGAAAGAAAACCTAGCAAACAGGGAAGTAAATGAAAAGAAAACTTAAAGTCCAGAAATCAAAACCTAAAGAGAGCAGTGTCGGCCTAAGGATCTGAGGCACGAGGATTAGATATTGGGCTTAAGGCATTTACGCCGCCAGAAAAAAAATGAAACGAGGTCAAAAACATTAAGACATACATCTTCCGGTCTGAATTGAGCATAGACTAATGTCTGCCTCTTTTGGGCAGTTTTCCGCAAAACAGGGACAGCAGGGGATGTACTAGTTGTAGCACGCGATATAGGAGGTGGCAAGGGTAGTTTAGAAAACTCAAAACGCGTCATAGAAGAAAGGAGTTTGCTTTTAGAATGGGTTGGGAGAAAGCCAACGGTAGAAAAAGAAAAGTATTGGCTGTATGAAAATAATTCTTACGAAGAGAAACACAATCCGAGCACACTTCAGTGACGTGAGATAGACGAACAGAAGTAGATAAAATTTTAACGACGTTAGATACAGGACTAGAAGTATCACAGTTAGGAAAGAAAACAGCATTGGCTGTAGGAATATCAACCTTAGGAAAAGGAGCAGCATCCGATAACACTTCAACCATATTACATAAAGGAACAGAATCAGGAAAAAGTTTATCAACGTTACAGGAACAAACAGTATGAAGTAGAACTTCGCCAATGTTAGATAAAGAACTCGAATGAAGTTTGTTAACATGAAAAAAGAAGCAACACCAGACAGTATTTCATCAACTTTACAAGAACAAACACCATCAGGAAGAACTTCTTTTACAATAGATAAGGAAGCAGAATCTGGTTAACTTTCGTCAGCATTAGCCAACAAAACATCAGCTAGGACTTCACCAACCTTAGCTACAAGAACAGAAGCAAGTAGCATTTTGTCAACATGAAAAAATGAGTAAGAGTAGGTAGCGTTTCATCAACGTCCGATAAAGGAGTAGAATCAAGTAGGACTTTATCACTGTTAGACAACGGAGTAAGGAACAGACAAAACTTCAGCCACAATAAGAACTGATTCCTTAACAATAGTAAATAACAAAACAAGATCAGGTAAAACTTGGACAACGACAATAGCAACAGGCATCATAGCTACGGGTTCCCTAACTTCAACAGGAGCTTCTCTATTCATATTAGAAATTATCTTTACTTCAGCTACGGTTGTTATTGCAGGCAAGAAAGAAATTTCTTGACTAAAATTATTTAAGAAAGCAGGAACAGGTAAAATTTTGACAATAACGGCAACAGGCATTAACAGTACAGGTCCATGGACTTCAACAGGACCCTCTCCTGACTGAATTAGATATTATCGTCACTTCAGCGACATTTGTGCTTGCAGACACGACAGGAGTTTCTTGGGTAGAATCACTTAAGAAAGCGGGAACAAACTCTTGAGAAGCTAGCTGCAAGTCACTAATTCGAAGTATGGGTTGCAATAGTGGTGGAGGCACAGTTTTGAGTGGGAGTGAATAAGTAGAGCGAGCAAAAGGAGGAGTAGAATAGGATGTAGAACTAGAGACGGAGGAAATTTTGTTCGAAGCTGTATTCGCCGAAGAAGGGTAGGTTTTAATAGTAGTAGCAGGATAACCTGGATGAGGGACAGAAGAGAACGTAGAGTAAGAAGCAGAAAAAGTTTGGCTCTTAGAGGTGAGGACAAAATTTGAAGTAAGGTTCTAAGACCTATTAGTAGTAGGATGACAGTTTGGACAGTTGCGGCGAGAAACTTCCTTATATCCGCAACCATAACAGTGGAGTACTTAACGACGGGTACAGCGTGACGAAACATGACCAGGTTTATCGCAATTAGAGCAGAAATAGGAAGAAGAACAGTAGAACGTACGGGAAAAATATCGGATCTACTCGTAGGCGTAGGAGAAATCTTAACAACTCGGTCATGTGAAGCAAAAGTATTTTCTTCAATAGTAGCAAACTTTTAAGCAAAATCTGGGGGTTCAAAATGTTGAATCAGTAAATTAGACAAAGACTTCCAGTCAGGAAACCTATGCCGGTAACCACGATACCAAAGTAACGCTTTCGAGTCAAACAAATCCACTGCAGACTCAAATAACTGCAATTCCGACACATGGTGAGTTCGTCGGAGTTCTTCGACCCGTTCTAAGAAATTATGTATAGTCAGAGTGTTCGGATCGCCAGAAAATTTCAAATTCCACTCCCACACAGGAAGACCTTGGTGGGAAACCGAAGAAGCAGTAGCGACTGACTTAAGCACTATAGAAGGGGCTGATTCCGGTTCAGCCGTAACAGTATGTTGGTCGTGACTAGGTGATACGGAATTATTGGTAAAAATCTTTGCCGGTTCTAATTTCAGACATTCGTTTTTTAACTTTTGTAAGGAGTGGACCGTAGGCAAATGGGTTCTATAAAATGGATCAAAGTTAAGAAGCAAAAACGGACAATTGAACATCTTCACTAAAAGAACCATAGTTCCCAAACAGACCTGTCATACACGCGAAATAGTTAGTAATGCTTTTGAATGACATCTGTCGTCTCTTACAGATCATATTAAACACCACCAACCTATGATCAATCATTTTTAGTAAGAATAAAAAAGAAATTGGAAGAAAGTAACTAAGTAAAGTCTAACCGTAATTCGATATAAGATCCAAAAAAAATTATTGCGAGTAGAGGACACTTTAAAACATATCCGACAGATAAACTTCAGGAACACGAATAGAAGCTAAACAACAAAATAAAAATTATGAAAAAAATAGGGCGCCAGCGTTTTCAACGGACTCGAATTATTAATATTGAGCGATTAAGAAAGAAACCACAACTAAAATTTAAGATCAAACTCACACAGTAAATAAAGAAAAGAAATAACTACAAGTTCGAGCATAAGGGACGAAAACATAAGTGGTATCAGGCCGAGAAAAAGGATCATGTAGTAACGATTTTTTCATGATTTGTGATTTTTAACAAGCATGCGGGTCGGTATAAAAACAGATTAAAAGTTAGTAGACCAAACACAGCTTCAAGACGTCACTTAGACCTTTGGAAGGGGCAAATTAAACGGTGCACGGGTTTTGTGCAACTTTCCTTGCAAATTTAGTGAAGAATATTAACCGTATGCGGGATTTGATAACTTGCTTGTGTCGTAGTAGAAGCTCCACATGCGGGTATAGCTCAAATGGGAGAGTCTTCGTTATGTTAAGAATTGTTGTTTGAAGGGAAAGGCTGATGGGCATCCGTAAGCTTACAATTGTCTTGGAAATTAAACAGTGAGTAAAATATGAGCTTTTATGTCTTTAATTTATATTTAAGTATATGTGAATTGTAATGTATACAGTAGTAGGAAATTATCAAACGTGAAAGTAATTAATATCTTAGGTGATGAACTAGCGACGGAACTAAGGTTGATTAAATTTAAGCATGATACAATAAAGTGTACTATAAAGTTTAAAATAGTTCAAAATATTAAGATGTGGTTTTAAATGTATGCTTTATTGGTGAAATTTGGTGCTAGTTAAAGAATGAAAATTTAGTGTTTTGAATGGAAATAGAAAATAAATGGAAAAGTTGGTATTTAACTGTTTTCTGTGTATTGTTATTGAGGACATTTCCAGAAGTGGGGTTTAGAATGTCATGCATATCAATATAAAAAACGGAAGTAATGGTATGATGGTATTATTGATTGATTTGACGTTTTTTCTTTAGGATTTCTTTTAGTAGTATAATAGTATAATATACCTTGCATACCCACCGGGTCCGGAGTTACCTTTCTTTTTGGGTAATGTACTTAATCATATATATTAAACAATATGTGGTTTTGTACAAAAACTGGTTCTTTTCGGTTAGATTTGGTGATCATATGTTCTCACTCCCTGCAAGAGCTTACCAATGCTGATACATTACTGAAACATTATTCAAAAATGCCCTACTTGAGAATATTACTCCTCAAACGCGTCTAAACAAATACAAGGTTAAAGGAAAATTATCACAAAGCTTTAGGTAAAAAGATTGGTGCAAATTTATTTTGGAATTTACTTTGTGATAGTAAATTTTCAATGGGAAATGTCTGTCAATTTTGCAAAACTCGGTATCTGGATACACTCCTTCAGGAGTTTTTCTGGTCGAATGAAAACGGTTCAGTGTTGTTTTGCAGCACATTCAATAGAAAACGAACTACAAAAGTTCTGGACTATAAAGTAAAGGGTGGGCCATCTAGTGATTTCTTTTTAAATCATAGGTTATTTTGACACTAACAGCTTTTTCTCGCCCGAAATCTTAACAGAAAGTCAATATCATATCACCGCGGTACGAAATGAGTCGCTTTACGCTTGAACAACGTTGGGAAATATTGCTGACTTATTTCCAAAGTAAGTGCTGCGTAGCCCAAAGAGTGCGTTTGTTGAAAAGAAGTTTTGGCCGAAATGAATGACCCACCTTATATTTGATTTTTCCAATACTCCACCCGAAGGAAGCGAGTTTTTTTTACCTAGAAATTTTGAATTTTGCCGAACCCTTGATGTTCCAAGCAAGGTAGAGATTTTTAACGTGCATGACAACACACACACGGGAATTCCATTTTACCTCTCATCCGAACGAGGGTCTATTTTTGTGAAAAATGCTCGCCTAACATTTTCAAGCGGACCATGTCGGGATTCGAACCTGAATGAATTACCCACTGCACCTGCTGTACGCAAGTTTGTGCAAAAAGTTCGTGAGACTGGCATGCTAGTGGACAACACTCATGGTCTTCGTTCTTGTACGGTGCGCACAGACGAGAATGTGGTTGCTATAGCCGAGAGTGTGAGACTCAATCCACGAACATCAATTCGCCACGATCTCAAGCTCAACATTTCACGCACTAGCCTAAAGAGAACTCTGCACAAAGATCTCGGATTATTCGCTTATAAGATCCAATTGACTCAGCAATTAAAGGCGCAGAATCATCTGCTTCGTTATCGCTCCGCAGTTTGGGCCTTAGGGCAGCCTAAAATGATCAACGATTTTGGGCGATAAATCATCTATTCTAACGAGGCGCATTTTCATCTTGACAGCTACGTTAACAAACAAAATTGCCGCATCTAGTGCTCACCCGCACGTTATTTTCGAGAAGCGAATGCATCAACAGAGACTGACAGTTTGGTGCGAATTGTGGGGTAGTGGCATCATTGGGCCATTTTTCTTCGAAAATGAAGCTGGAAACAACGTTTTGGTCAACGGTGAGCGTTACAAAGTCATGTTATCCGACTTTTTTACTGAAATTGAACACATGGATTTGGACGACCTCTGGCTTATGCAGGATGGCGTGCCATGCCACACAGCCCATGCCACAATCGATCTTTTGCGCGCCAAATTCCCAAATTGTGTTATCAGTCGTCCTGACAATGTGAATTGGTCGCCTCGGAGCTGCGATTTGACCCCTTTACTTTTTTGTGGGGAACAATGTAGGATCGATGTTAGGCCAACAATCCAGAAAAGATTCAAGCACTTCAGGCCAATATCATCCGAGCAATCAGTGAGCTACAGCCCGAAGCCATTAACAAGGTTTTGAAAAATTGGAGTGACAGAATGCGCTACTGCGAAGCCAGCCGAGGCAGCCACTTGAACGAAGTTGTGTTCCATAATTAATGGGAATTTTTGCTCTTACTAATGAAGCCATAATATATAAAAAAAATTTAATTTTGTTCATTTTATTGCATTTTTAAAAAGAAACTTGTACCTGGCCCATCCCTTAGTTAAATAAAAGTACGTTTTGTCTGAAGATGACCAGTTTTGTAAAAATTATTATAAAAATACTACTAGAGCTGATGATGGTAAATTTATGTAAAAATTCCAATAACGGAATCGTTTTTAGAGTTAGGTGAGCCAAAGGCCGGTGCAGTAAAGTGCATTCTACAGTATAATGTAAGTATGGACCGCTATACTCCACCTGAAGGTACTACATTGGATTTAAACACGAAAATAAACGTGCTTCGAATAAATCTGACTTTAAACTAAAGTTTGAGTTTCAATAATGCGTTGACTTCGGAATATGCCTGATTAACAAGACACCAGCAAAAGTTGAAGGAAAAGGATCCATAATACCGGATAGCAGCTGTCAGCTCTGCTTACAGGAGCGACCTGAAGGGTTGACTTAAAACAACCCAAATCTAGCTAACTAATATTAACCAATGGATTCAAATTTGTATGCATACGCCAAGTTAATTAATAGTGATTCCAGTTATTTGTCCGTACTCTACAGATTTATAATGTCGTCTTCGCTTGTCTTAGTATGTTATACTAATTTCAGCCTAAATTCGTCCTTAATGTTTCCTATCGTTACCTAACTGACATATTCTAATGTCAATCTTTTTTCCTATAGATACTGCAACCAAAAGTAAGCGGCGAAACTCCAAACAAAACAAATCAAGCCACAAAACGATAAAAATACAGACAAAAAATATTATAAATATATAAATAAATATCTAAATAAACATTGAGCATGTAGCAGTGCATAAAATTGCAAAAAGCATAATCCAAATTATCAGGTGCACTCGCACAAACATGTCAGCTAGCGCCAACACACTTAAAACGTGTTCGTTCAAGATTATTGCAAATTTTACATTTTAATATAAATCAATGCTTATGCAAGTATAGACGCCACAATTTTCATACATACCTCGAATATAAATTTCTCCAGCATCCGAAGATCTGGTCGTCTGCCTACCTCTATTAAGTCTTACTGCTAAGGGGAGGTGGGTATGCACTGCTAAAATCCTGATGAGTATGCACTAAATGTCCTGAAGGTCAAAATAATTATCACTTTTAAGTCCTAGGGGGGTACGCGGTTTCACTCTAGTTTAGGCTCTTAGTTTAATTTTTTTTTATTTAATAAGGGTTTTTGGTTTAGTTTATTATTTTAGTCCAAAGTTTAATGTTTTGATTTTAAACCCAATATTTCGCGCGTTTAGCTGAGAAGTGATTGATTTAGTGTAGGGTTCGTCGTATTAGGTAAGACAATTAAATTGACTGCAGAAAAGGGCACACCAATTTCTTCTTTTCTGTCTCAAGACGGTCATAAAAATGGGCGTTTGGAGGATTCCTTAAGATTACTGAGGCCAGTTTTAAACGTGCTTATTGCAAGACAATTGTTTCAAGCGGTAACAAACACAATTTGTTTACTCTTTCATGTTTTAATACCATTCGCCGAATTTTTCAGATCACACTGATTTTGGTAGGCAACATTTTGCGTCTATATGATTTTTCTAATTTTGAACAATTCGATCCAAAAAGACAATTAAATTGACTGCAAAAAGGAGGGCATTAGTTTCTGCTTTCTAGTCTCAAAACGGTGACGAAGAGTGGGCGTATGGTTTTTGACGAAAACCTAACCATAAATAAAGTTGACAAAATCAAGATTTTAGATCTTTTAAGCTTTTTAGAGAAGCGTATTTCCTATATTCATATTTTTAATTGTTTGACAAACGCTTTGGTTCGGAAGGAATGTTGCAAAAGTCACTTCTAAAAGAAGCACATTTTTCATTTCTCGGTTTACCGTTTTTGATTTTAACCTTTTAAGCTTTTTAGAGAAGATTATTTCTTATTTTTCGTATTGTCAATTGTTTGCCGAACGCTTACACTATGGAAGGATGTTGTAAAGGTCAGAATTTTAGGTCTTTAATCTTCCAAAAAAAGCTCATTTTTTATTATTCGGTTTCCAGTTTTTGGCGAAGACTTATAGCACAGAGAAGCAGTGTCAAAATTCAAGATTTTAAATCCTTAAGCTTCTAAAAGAAGTTTTTTACCTATTTTTCGGATTTTTAGTTGCTTGATGAATGAAGAAGCGTTGCCAAAAGCCACTACTTTAGGTTTTTTAATCAGCGTTTTCAATACACAAGGATTATTGGCGAAAACACAAGTACAATAATCTGAAATTAGCCGACCAATAATATTGAGCGATTAAGAAAGAATCCACAACTAAAACTTAAGAAGATCGAACTCACACAGTAAATAAAGAAAAGAAATAACTACAAGTTTGAGCGTAAGGGACAAAAACATAAGTGGTATCAGGCCGAGAAAAAGGATCATGTAGTAACTTGGGCCACAAACAAAAAAATCAGGCCAGAAACAAAACAAAAATTGGGTCAGAAATTAAGCGAAACCAAATCGAAGCAAAAAAAATTAACTACAACAAACTCGGAGCAGAAATTAAGCGAAACCAATTCGAAGTAACCGTTAACTAAAACAAAATCGGGACCAAAGTTACACGAAACAAAATCGAAGCCCCACGCCAGGGCGTCAAAATTTATGCTATGTACATCGACGTAGCCTAAAAAAAAGAACAAGGAAAGAAAAAAGAAAATGACCGGGCTTACGCGGCGAGTAGGCGGGGTTGTACTAATACCAAAAATAGAGACAGGCCTGAAAAATAAAAGAAAAAATGCACTCACTCATTCACAACTTACAACAAAGCATACAAAAAAAGAAACTTCTAATTAAAACAAAATATGTTCAAAGCACAGTATTCCCCAAACCCCAACAAAAAATTCATTAACCCCAATAAACATCTATCCGGTAGAACAACCAAATTACGTCAAAAATGGCGAGCTGCAGTCTTTAGGTCGCTATCCCTCTAAAATAACAATCAAAAAAAAAGGAAGAAAGGAAAACCCCAATTCAACCCTAAAAACCACAGTTCGTAATTTCCACAGTAAACCTAAAGATACATACCTACAATTCTTAAATAATTATACAGTACCAACCCATGTCCCTTAAATAACCCAAAGCTACAAATTTAAAAAAAAACAGTTTGAAATCCCTCCCCGTAAACATACGATTAACCTATCCAATTGTACCACAAAAGAAGAAAAACCCAATTCTTAAATAGTTATAGAGTACCAACCCATATCTCTTAATTAAAAATAATGCCACTACCACTCTGAGTCATTCAGCATAAAAAGCAATGCTACCATATGGCGGCCATAAATCCTCGACACGGTCCGCTTGAAAAATGTTAGGCAAGCTTTTTTTACAAAAATACACCCTCGTTCGGATGAGAAATAAAATGGAGGTCCCGTGTGTGAGTGTTATCACGTACGTTAAAGATCCCTACCTTGCTAGGAACAGCAAAGGTTCGGCAAAATTCCAAAAACTCGCTTCCTGGTCAATGTACCTTCGGGTGGAGAATTGGAAAATCACATGTACGATCATAAATCCTAACATCGTTCAGTAATGTTTATAGAGATATACGAACCAATCTGGTAACTGCTTGGAACCACACTACCTGTGCACCCTCCTACACCAAAAAGGGACGGCAACTTATCAGACCGTCATGTCCAACGGCGAAGACACACAGTGGTGTCCTCCCAAAACTAAAAAAAAAGGGCGGCAATCCCACGGGTAGTTAGGTCCACCGAAGAAAGGACCACGCTGTGGGGCGTGCGCTAAATTATCATAAAGAAATACAGAAACAACCAAAAATTCAACAAGTGTTTTTGTTGTCTAAATCGAAAAGAAAGTGAATATTCATTTCGTTTAACTCATGACCAATTTCATAGTAATATTGTTATCAAGACGCGATTAAGAAACTGGAAAACACGGTTTTATCGGATAGTGCGCGACCTTAGTTCAACGAGTCTGTAAACTGGAACAATATAAAAAACAATTGTACGTTATCGGAATGTTTAACAAATTAAAGGATACCTAAAACAAGGTATTGACTTATTTAAAGTTTATTATAAACTTGTTGGTTTCAAGCAAATAGATTTGCTTTAAAATTATTGTAAAGCGGGCTTATTCTGAACAGGTAAAATATATAGAGTGTTGTTGAAGAATTTAAGAATAGAAACGGAATTTATTCGAATGGGTAATGAATTAATAAAGGAAAAGGGGGTATTTAATTTATCCCGAAAATAAACGTAACAAGGAATTAAAATGTTATGAACAAGAATTAATCTTAGCAGAACTGAAAAATGAAGTATTACAATTTAAGACGTTTATAAGTAGAGAAAATATTATTTCGCCTATATCCATGTGGCCATTTATTCAGGAAAATAATATTATTGCAACATTCCTTAATTTAAACATAATTCTGAGAATTTATATAACTCTTCCAATAAGCATTGCAAGCGGTGAAAGATCATTTTCAGTAATGACCAGAATAAAAAAAATTTTAAGATCCACATTAGGCCAACAAAAATTAAATAGTTGTAGTGTAACCGACCTGAAGGCTGACCCAAACGCCCTCTATAAACGGTACGCTGGGTTCCATAATCTAACAACTAGTGGCAGTGGTTCGGCGACTCCTACGTTGTGTTGTTATAATATGATCCAAGTTCACACTGGGAAGATGGCGTTAAGGCGGCAAGGTTTGAAATAAAACTACAGCATTTACCTAACTTGACTTTTAATCAAAAGAATAATCAAGAAATAGGTAATTCGCATGAATGCATAGCAAAATGACATTTATAGTAAACAGTGCCGTACTCAACCTGGGCGATTGGAGAAGAGCACGGCAGAGAAAACCTCAAACTGCCCTCACACTTCCAACTGTATTTAGCACATCTCGACAAGGACGGGTAACGTACAAGTACCCATATCACCAACACTGAAATTGACGGGATGTCAACTGTTACCCAGACATACCACACATGACAACTACAGAAACGTTAGTGTAAACCAGCTAGTCTTTTTTGGTAGGCACTGAGGTCGGCTAGGCCAATACTATCCAGCTAAAATTGAAGAGATGGGACACCTGGAAGATGACCTGCACCTTGACTGCCAATGTTCCTCCCCGCACGGACATAAAATGTTAGTAATATTTAACAAGGCTCAAGCAGACGCGCCCACATTCATACATTAACAGTTTCCAGCCGGTGTTACAAAATACTTCATAAAGGCTAGCCGACTTTCTATTATTTGCAAAAGTACAACTACAAGTACATTGACAAGACGACATGAATCACTGAAATTAACATATGTTATGATTGCGCATAGTTAAAAAGGCGCTTATTATTGAATAGACTATCTCCAACATAGTCATAAATGCAAACGAGAAAGGCGCGAGATGGTCGGTCATACCAGAGGTTCAATTTCATTACATCACAACAATTATCACAAACGTTAGATACTAATTAATTAAATAGGAACACTGGCTAGATAATAGGATAAACAAAACAACAAAAATATAATTACGTTTAAACTGAGATATGAGCGGTGCAGTTGTAAATGTAATTAATATGCTGAAATAAAACAATGACACATAATAAAATGTTAAATGAATCACAAATATCAAACATTATAAAATATGTTGGCAGCAAATACGTACGCCAAAATTCTATAGCACAAACACAAGTCCAGATTCAGGCACTAAATGTTTATATAAATGTATGTTAGTTAAATATATTAAATCTAGTAAGCAAACGTTCAAAATTATTCATTATGATTATTGTATCGGTTAAAAAGTACTTTTAAAAATTAAACACTTCGTGGTATTACAAGTTACAAACAATAATATACACAACTTTGGGTATATTTCGATTACCAACTTAAAACCAAAACAAATATCACAGAAATACAGTACTGTTCATATTCAAACTTGCCTAAAAATTTAATATATTTAAGAAATGATGTGTTGGTACTAATTGCTTGTAAAATCACAGTAAGGGTACAATCACTATTGGTTTTGCAACAAGTGCAATGCAATTGAAGCTCGAACTCTGTATTAAATGCTAAATAAACATTATTTCCAATAAAAAAATATCAGTTTTACTCTGATTAGATACTAAATAAACAATTCAGATAAATAAATTTTAGTTTTCAGTAGATAAACCAAACCACGCTCATTTATACATAAAACGTTCAATAAAACCGGCTTCAAAATCTAAGCCAAAAGCAACAGGTAACACAAAATATTTCCTTTAATGATTATATAACTAACGGTTTTACAATAAGTACCAACATCACACTCAAAACAATGCTGAAATTACCAGATGTAATCAGATTACCTTAAACAGCAACTACATTATAAACATAAACATTACCTTTAATAAAAACCCGCCAAGTGAAGCTTTTTCGACCTGCCATCTTAAAAACTCAAAACAAAGTCGTTTAACCCTGTCGACTAGATCAATCGTCTCTACACATGCGCCTCTTAAAACATAAATTCTGACATCACGGAATGCGTTCAGAAACCTAAAAGTGGTTACTGAACTATTCTAACAAATACCTTCAAATATTGAAATGTACGCTATAATACTTGCACTAATTATCAACCAATGAGAAATCGACTTAGAAACACTGCGGATCACTTCATAGTTTATTATTACTTTATATAGAAAACGAGTTATTAAATAGCTCTATTAATCATGACAAATTAATTGACGAGTTTGCAGAATTAAAGGTGAGAAAAAAGGCAATATAACTAATCAATCTGGGTATATTTGTTTAAGTATTATTGTTTGTTTTAATAAATTATGTTTATTTAATTTTTGTAGATGTATATTATTTTTTCCTTTTTTTTCTTGGAATCCGATAATTAAATAGAACTACATACTATATGCCTTAAAACCTAACTACCAAACGCAAAGTATGTCATGACTGAAAAATAGGCCCGGAACTACAACGTTGCCTAGAGCCCGCTTTAGCCTAGTCCGCCCCTGTACACACCCAATGATACTTTCATTTCGCCGACGTTTCCCATTAACGTTGACTGTTGTGGTTTCGTGTACGTACGCGTTTTAAAATTTACGTCAGCTCTAACATATGCTCAAGCTCAAGATATTATAGGCTAAATAACCATTTATGGTAAAGTGGCAGTTTTTGTATGTGTAATAATAACATCAAAGAAATTCGCAAAGTACATTCTCACACTGACAAAGGCATCCAGATCGCCGACATGTATGCATAGTTCAGATCACGTAGTGTTTAAATAACGTCTGTCATTTGTCGCATAGCGTCACGCGGCATCATAGAGTGCCGCATATCTCACCCCCGCATCTCTTCGCGACCACCGCCATACACGCACATTCTTGACCATACAAATGGTTATTAATAAGTGGCATTTCCTCCAAAAGATATTTGCATCCAGCTGCGTCTTCACAAAATGTAGATCACGAAATCCGCAACGCAATGTGATTTATAAATTCACGGTAATAATAAATACAGGGTAACAAAAGAACATAATACCTCCATCTTGCTTGTCAACAGCATTCATAAGTCAAGAATAAAAACGAAGAGATGAATGCATGCATCCGCGCTGCGATTTGTGTTTTAGCGCTGGAGAAGCGATGCATTCCGCGCTCCGTCTACTTTTTTATTCAAAGCTATGAAGTTTTATTGTAGGTGGCCGGTTTTTTGTTCGACGATGCGCCACTTCGATATTTTGGACATGGATCGGAATCTATTTGGCTGGAGATTTTACAATCTGATTTTTATTCAAATTAAAATTGCTGGAATTAACTGAAATATTCATTACTACATGAAAGAAGAATGCTAGAAACGTCACTTTTTACTGGCGAAGCTCTTGGTTTTCTGTTTCATTGTTTTTTGGGGTTTTTTGGACGCTAATGAACCGCATACTTTATAATAGATTTCTGTTTCTACGCCGCGGAATAGAATTAGCAAAATTAATAAGTTGGACATACTTATGGGATCGATTCGTCGTAAGTTTCTGAAAAAAATGTTTAACGAATCTTGAGAAGTAAAAACACAAAAGTTAGGGAATGTTGTTGGATGTGGAACAATATGGGGCTCTATTTTTCGAGACTTTTTTCAAAGGGCCTTTTAAATTAAAAGAGTATTTAAGTAATCCAAAAATCTTGGCAAAAGCGAAGATTTGGAGCTGCATAAAAGAGTGTTTAATTGTTGAAGTTCTTGGTTTTCTCTTCATTGTCTTTTTGAGTTTTTTTGACGCTAATTAACCACTTTTTGCGCCACGCAATAGTATTAACAAAATTATTAATTCGGAAATTTTCGCGGCTCGCTTCCTGGTGCGTTTTTAAGAAAAAGCGTTGCGTGAACCTCAAGAAGTAAAAACACAAAGTTTAGGGAATGGTGGTAGGTGTAGAACAATATAGAGCGTTTTTTAAAAGGACCTATAAAATTGAGCTGGATTTTATATCAACCAATCATGTTGAAAAAGGCGCGGGTATCTTTGCATGTAAGACTAATGCCCGAAACATCATTTACTGGTGAAGCTCTTGGTTTTGTCAACATTGTCCTTTCAAACTGAACGGGATTTCAAGTCGTCCAAAAATATTAACATAAGCGTAAATATCTTTAGAGCTGTATAAAATATTAATGCCAGAAGCATCCTTTATTGTTGAAGCTCTGCTTCTCTTTTCATTATCTTTTTGGGTTCTTTGAACGCTAAAGAAAAGAGTTCTTTGTCATAGATTTTTGTGACTACATCGCGGAATAGTAGTAATAAAATTATTGATTTGAAAAACTGTCCTGGTCCGATTCGTCATGTTTCCTGGAAAAATGTCGAAAGGACCTTAAGAAATAAAAACAAAAAGCTTGGTGAATGTAAAACACAATGTGGAACGTTATTTTTCAAAAGGGTTTTTCAAATTGGGCTGGTTTCTTAGATCATCCAAAAATATTGACAAAAGCTCGATATCATTGGAAGCGCATGATAGATTAATCCCAGGAACGTCACTTTTTATTGGAGAAGCTTTTGATTTTCTGTTTAGTTGTCGTTTTGACTTTTTGGGCCCCTTATGAACCGCATATTTTGCAAAAAAGTCGGTTTCGACGCCGCGAAAAACGTTGAACGAACCTTGTAACACAGAGCTTAATGAATATTTCTGGATATAGAAAAATACGGAGCGTTATTTTTAAATGCTTTTTCGAAAGAGTATTTCCAATTGATCGGCTTTTGGTCTCATTCAAAAATATTGACAAAAGTCTGGGTATTTTTGGAGCTACATGAACGACGATCCAAAAAGCGTCTCTTTTTATTAGTGAAGCTCTTAGTAGTTTAATTGTTTCTTTGGGATTTTTTCTTTGAGACTAATGAACCGCGCACTTTGTAATAGAATTTTGTTTCTACGTTGCGGAATAGTATTAATAAAATAATTAAATTGGAAATTTTTCGCGGATCAGTTCGTCGTACTTTCTGGAAAAATTTTGAACGAATCTTTTGAAGAAGAAATCCAAAGCTTAGGGAATGTTGTTGGTTGTAGAACAATATGGAGTGTTACGTGCCAATCGAATTGGCCCTTAAACATTGTTTTAGGTTAATTTTGATGTGCCGAAGTTTCGCGCCATAAATTTAAAAGACTAGGCGCGTATTTCCGCTACGTCACAGTGCGTTGCGCCAGATCGCGCGACGCGAGTGGAGTAGGAAAAAGTGGGGACAGAAGTTTCCGTTAGACGCTTGAACGTGGCTTTTTGCCTGAACCTTCTAGTGGAGTGGACGTTTGAGGTATCGTATCGTGCCTTTAGCTTTATCTATGTAGATTCCCTTGCCTAATTATCTTTGTTTGTTACCCTATACCTGGTTCCCGTCTTTCCCTGCATAGGTAGAAGAAATCTGCAGTCGCCTAGACGAACCGTACTGCACGACCCTAGATGAACGAGCCCATAACTGCCGTAGCTGGTCGGAGCGCTTGAAGGAACATTGGCAGGAGTCACCATCTTTAATTGCCTAAAAAGGGCCTTCCGTAGCCCGATGGACTTTAGAGAAGCCAACTTTAACTCAATCCTGCCGGGCGCCGGATTCTTTATGTGAGTACTCTCTTTGTTAATTTGTTCTCTATTATAATCTATTGTCTTAAATTTATATATTTTTCTGATAATTGCGTCTTAAATTTGTGCATTGGTGACGTCATTGATAGATGGGCGCACAAAATCTGTAATAAGATTAGCGCTACCAACTGCCGATGGTGTCTAGTAAACCCCGCTTGCGGGGTTGTATTTAATGAATTTTAAAATGTAAGAGGAGTGCTACTTTTCGATCTTTTTTTTTGAAAGGACCTGTTACATGGAAAGAGTTTTTATGTAATTCGAATATATTGACAAAAGCGCAAGTATATTTGGAGCTGCATGAAGACTTAAAGCCAGGACCAGTTTTGAAACTGAATAGGTTTTTGTGTTATCCAAGCATATTCACAAAGGCTGGGATATCTTTGGAGCTGCTTGAAAAATTCGCCAGAAATATCCATTATAGATCAAGCTCTTCATTTTCCCTTTGTGGTCCTCATGGGTTATTTTGGTCGTTAATGAACCGCGCCTTGTAAAAGATTTTTGTTCCTACGCCTCATAATAATATTAATAAAATTATTAATTTGAAAATATTTCATACTTCGAATCGTCGTGCTTTCTGAAAAAAAAAATATTTAGAGAATCTCAAAAAGTTAACACACAAAGCTTAGGGAATCTTGGGGATGTAGAACAATATGGAGCTTTATTTTTCGAGTTTTCTGAAAGGCCTTCCAAATTGAGCGACTTTTTGTGTCATCCTTGACTATTGGCAAATGGGCGGATATCTTTTGAACTCCATGAAATATTAGTGCTAGAATCATCTTTCATTTGTGAAGCTCTTGATTTTCTCTATCTTGTGTGTTTGGGTTTTTTGAACGCTCATAGAAAAACTCTTAGTAATTGAATTCTATATATACGCATCGGAATGGTATTTACAAAATCATTAATTTGAAAATTTTTCGTATCTCGCTTTCTTGTTCTCTTTAAAGAAGCATCGTTGAACGTACCTCGAGAAGTAAAAACGCAAAACTTAGAGCAACAATATATGGAGTGTTATTTTTTAATTCTTTTTGAAAGGACCTTTGAACATAAGTGGAGTTTTTAAGTCATTCAAAAACATTGGTAAAGGTGTTTATAATAATACCTTTGGAGTGGTAAAAACGTCCCTTTTTATTGTTAAAACTCTTGCTTTTTCTTTCATTGTCTTTTAGGATTTTCGAACGCTAACAAGTCACATTCTTTGTAAAAGTTGTCTGTTTTTATGCCGTGGAGTATTATTAACAAAAGCAGAATTTGGAAATTTTTTGTGCCTTGCAGAAGTGCGTTGCGCGGAAATTCGCGTCAACGCGAGTTATGTATCCCCAATTACATATATATATTGATATATTGAATCTAATATGAATTATTAGAAATTATTATGTAAAAGTATAAGTTCAATGCAACATTGTAACACAAGGATAACCCAGAGAGGTTATCGACAGTTCATGTGAACGGACATGCAACTTTGCATCCGTGAGGGCAGTGATACTGCAGGTGGCAGGTCACAGGCGGTCAACAGACCGCAATTACTTAGAATTAAGTTGTTACATTGTATTAAAGTGTACAATTAAGGAGAAACGCAGACATGAGATCTGCAAGTTCTCACAGCCGTGTGAGGGGCAGGTTATTATAAAAGGCCCGGGAGCTCAATGCCCGGCAGTCAGTCTTCGAACTCCATACTTCGTTGTTTGAGCTACTCAACCGAGTCAGTCTGCGTATTACAACTTTTACATTGTTGTCTACATAGACTACTCACCTGTACAATTAATTTTTATAAGTTATTATGTACAAATTTTAGTAATAAAAATATTGTTAAAGTGTCAAAGCTTTTTAAAAAACCAGCTCCAAAGGCCCGAACTTTAACTGACGCAGTCGTAACGGATGTCAAAAGGGCACTGAAAATCCAAAAATCGGAAGATTGGTGACCAAGAATTATTATTCGAAATTTTGGCAGAACCCAAACCAAGTTGGAGGAAGAACAAGCATCGTCTAAATCCAGCAACAAACCAAGTTGGACAAGGAACAAGAATCGTCTAAGGCCAACAAAACAAACCAAGGTGGACAAGATACAGAATCGATCGAACCCACCAAAGAAACTGATGAAATTAATGTAAGTTCATTTCCATAACCTTTTTTTTTATTTCAAACCAAAAAACCAAATTGATATATGCTAGTATTATAACTATTGAGTACCATTTATATTTACTGTTTATGAATTGTATTTTTATGAATATTTTGAAAATAGTTCAAAGTGAATTACTTTCAAAACGAGACTATATAACATTTTATGAAACTTGAATGTTAAAGAAATATTTTTTCTTTAAAAAGCAAATGAGACTTGATTATTTACAAAGAGATTTTCTTAAAATAAATAAGAATTGAATTTAAAAGAGATTTTCTTTTAAAAGTAAATGAGAATTAATATTAAGATATCCTTACCATAATAAATAGAACGAACTCAAAATAATCCAAAAATAAACGGGCGTGCACATTCACTAACACCAAATAATTACCGCGATTCAACGCACGTTTATAAACCGGCAAACTAAAAACACAGAACGCAATTTAATTTCAAAGCTAAAGCTAATCTTTAAGCAATCACGGAACAATTATTAAACCATTGACCTCTATAATACTGATAAATCATAGCAAACACTCTGCTACGGTAATTTAAAACCACCTAAGATAAATACGCGAAGAAAGCATTCCTTATTATACAGTTAAAACTCAGAGAAAATCACTTTCAGAATTCTTGCACAGTACTAAAGAAATAGCTTTCAGGAACTTTCAGTACTAAAGCAATTTGCATCATAAGTACTAAATCTATCACGGAATAATAAAATCGACGCAATTTCTATATTAATAAAAGCGTGTACAATTGCAATAAACTCTAAACGTTTTTCAACTAATTAATCAGCATTATAAAGTGCAGTAAAACGATCATCATAAGAATCTTTAATTAAAACGCTAAAACGTTATCATACACTCATAATTGTAAACCTGAAAACGCACATTACGGAGAGATTCAATTACCAACAAGCATTATAATACCAAGAGATCTAAAAATAAAACAGACGTAACACTTTATGCGAAAGCAGTTAGCAATTACAGAAACAGACGTATCTAATTTCTATTAACACCTGTAAGAGTTAAGTACCTCAACAAGTATAATCATATGTACGCAATTATTACAAAGTAATGAACACTATATCTTTTAGTAGTTCATGCAAACAATAAAGTGCAACCTCGAGTCATATTAATTACAAGTTGACAAAAGTTAAATAAAACAAAGCTAAACGAGAATAAATCTATCCATTTAAGATTCCTTAAGAAGCAGGAACTCAAGACAAAGTAAAAGCTGCATTAAAACAGACAAATCCCAGACTACGGTAATTATTCTAACATTATTGAAATAAATCTCACAAGAACATCACTGCACTGTGTAATTAAATATAAACAAAGAACGACTACGATTTTAAAAATAACTTGACGCAATATTAACAAATCCAAGCCAAAATCTAATACTACAAGTACGAAATTAATCTCAAATTCTCACCAAATTTTATCCACCCAATCCAAACTGAAAATTAACCATTCCTAACTAAAAAATAACGCCGAAAAATAACGAAATAAACATCAACCTTTACCAAAATTTTATTTACCTAATCTAATTGAAAAATTAACACACCAAAACCAAAGTTAACGTTTCAAATAGCTAAATCAACATCAATTTTTACAAAACTCTAAGTTATCCAATCTAAAAAGGAAAATTTAAAAAACCAAAGCAAAAATAACGTCATAAAAAGAAAAATCATCCCCAATTTTTACAAAATTCGAAATTATTTAATCCAAAAGAAAAACTAATACATCCAAAGCATAATTAACGTTACAAATAGAAAATTAACCCCAATTTTTACAAAATTTGAAATTTCACAACCCGAACGGAAAATTAATAAATCCGAAGCAAAAGTAACAATACAAATAGCGAAATAAACCTTAATTCAAAAAAAAAAAAAAAAAATTTTGAAATTTCCAAAAAATCGAAAACAACCCTTAACCAACATGAGTAACACAGACTTACGTCTCTATTTAGAGACAATTCAGACGTTTGATGGCACCCAGGCCCATCTCTCAAATTTCATTGGAGCATGTGAAATGTTCCTAAAAACCTTTTACAAACCCGGAGATGACGCAAGAAATTCATTGCTTATACGCTTAGTAATAAGTAAACTAGCCGGAAGGGCACTAACCTTAATCGCCAGTAGGGACGATTTATCGGAATGGGACCAGTTTAAACAGCTACTAATTGCATATTTTGGAGACCAACGTAATATAAAATGCCTGGTACGAGACCTAATAAACCTTAGAATGGAACACAATCAATCCCCTACCAATTCGGAATGAAATGCCAAGACGTGAGAAGTTTAATTTTAACAAAATTAAAAATCGAAGAACCCGATCAAAACGTTAGACATTTAAAACAAAATGTATGACGAAATGGCACTAGACACATATATAAACGCTTTACCAGAACGACTATCGGATAAAATCAGATTCCAACGACCCCAAAATTTAGAAGAAGCTATGAGCCTAGTAATAGAAGAAGAAAATGTAATGTATTACCGCAACAGACTATACAATCCCAACGCAAATAAAAGTTATTCACCAACAAAAACTATACAAGCTACAAGACAAACAATCCTCAACAAAAATTCACACCCTTTAACACACAAACAAATCAACCGCGAAGTAACAACCCAAGTTTTAACAATACCAATTTTAATAATCAATTTAAAATTTTTCAAGACCAACATTCAACCCAACTTTTACGAAACCCGCATTCCAACCGAGATTCAATCAAAACCTAAACCAACAAAGACCAGCATTCAACGCAAACCCTAATAGAAATACACCAATGACTAATACTCATAACAACCCTAACAATTATTACAAACCAACACCAATGGACACCTCATCTGGTAATACCAGACAAAACACAAAAATAACACATATCCGACCAAACCCTCATCAGAAACGTAATTTTACATCGGAAGAATTATTTCATCAAGAAATAGAAAAATCTGACACTGACCAGAATAATGACATTGAGACACCTACGAACAATGAAACAAACCATGCAGAAACTTACGAACGCGACGAACAATACGAAACTTACGAGGAGTATGATGAAGAAAACTCGAACTCAAATTTTCAAATGGACCCGTTCATAGACAACCAAACTTAATAAACTTAAATAACATAAATCACTTAGTATTACCATACATAGAAATACCCCACGCCAAATTCAAACTATTAATTGACACCGGATCATCTAAAACATTAATTAGCCCCAGAACCGTACAAAACATTATTTAGATTATGTAGAAAGAGAACCATTCAAAATCAAAACAGCTCATCAAACGACACTACACCAATTCGTAGCCAATATACCCTTACCGAGAACATTTAATGTTAAAATGAAACATAAATTTTGTGTATTCGAATTTAACGACAAATATGACGGATTAATCGGAATGGACCTTCTAAGAAAATTAGAGCCAACATTGACATTAAAAATCGCTTATTAAGGACAAAATACGGAAAAATCCCAATTAAATTTCAAAACACACAAGTTGAACAAAAATACACTATAGAACCCCGAACGGAAAGAAAAATAAAATCCCAGTAAAATCTAACAAAAATTTAGGAATAATAAATCATATGACATTTCAACAAGGAGTAGAAACCCCAACTGCCTTAGTACAAATAAAAGATAACTTTGCAACCACAACAATATTAAATTCAAACGACTATCCCGTAGAATTATCATTGACAGACCCAATTAACGTAGAAGAACTAAATTTTAACGAAATGGAAATAGACGAAAATTTAGAAAACGAATACAACCCAATGGAACATGACGAAATGTTAAGAGAAAATTTAACTAACATCCGCTTTAATACCGATATCAATCGAGAAGAAGAAAGAGCAATTAAAACTTATGTTTCGAATACCGAGACATATTCCATTGTGAAGGAATACCATTAACATTCACCAACACAGTAAAACATAATATCGAGTTGACAGACAATAAACCAATCTTTACAAAAGCATATAGACTACCTCATGCAAGCCAAGAAGAAGCTGACAGACAAGTAGCAGATTTATTAGACCAAGACATAATCCAGCACTCCAATTCACCATGGAGCAGCCCCGTGTTAATAGTACCCAAGAAATTAGACGCAACCGGAAAGAGAAAGTACAGAATGGTAATAGATTATAGAAAGTTAAATGAAAAAACGGTAGATGACAAATATCCACTACCAAATATTACCGAAATTTTAGACAAATTAGGCAAATGCCAATATTTTACAACATTAGACCTAGCATCAGGATACCATCAGGTAGAGATGGAAGAAAAAGACATATCAAAAACAGCCTTCAGCACACCTAGAGGACATTACGAATACAAACGAATGCCATTTGGACTAAAGAACGCACCCGCTACTTTCCAGAGAGTCATGGACAATATACTACGAGGAATACACAATGAGAAATGCCTTGTATACCTTGACGACATCATAGTTTATTCCACATCACTGGTAGAACACATAGAAAGATTGAAAGAAGTATTCGAAAGACTTAGACAAGCACATTTTAAAGTACAATTAGACAAAAGTGAATTTTACAAAAACAAGTATCATTTTTAGGACATGTAATAACACCCCAAGGAGTAATGCCAAACCCAGACAAAACAAACGCAGTTCTAAATTACCCATTGCCAAAACAAACAAAGAAATTAAAGGATTTCTAGGACTTAGTGGTTACTACCGCAAATTCATTAAAGGTTACGCTCAGATAACCAAACCCCTGACAAATTGTTTAAAAAGGGAAACAAAATTGAACACACCCGGAATTTATTAAAGCAGTAGACAAAATCAAAACATATTAACTAATCACCCTGTATTAGAATACCCAGACTTTACAAAACCATTTATACTGACGACAGACGCATCGAATGTAGCATTAGGCGCAGTATTGAGCCAAGGAAAAGTAGGTAGCGATAAACCTATTAGCTACGCATCCAGAACCCTAAATGAAACCGAACAAAAATATAGCACTATAGAAAAGAGTTATTAGCCATAATTTGGGCAACAAAATATTTTAGACCTTACCTATACGGAAGAAAATTTTACATATATACCGACCATAGACCACTAGTATGGTTATGCAAACTGAAAGAACCGAATTCAAAATTACAAAGATGGAGAATCAGACTCGAAGAGTATGATTACGAAATTATATATAAAAAGGGAATTTATAACAACAACGCAGACGCTTTAAGCCGAATCCAACTCAATGCATTAGAAACGGAATCCATTATAGGAAACGTAGACGATACAGAAATAAGGGAAGATCCAGACGAGATCGACACTATACATTCGACACAAAACGAAGAACCAAAAAACGCGATTAAAATTTTAAACGAAGCAATCGATTTCATACCCAATCAATTTATAATAACCGAAGTATTAAATAACCCCAATCCAGTAAAATATACAAAAGTAGATAACAAAAAGATATATCAAATTCAAATAACAAAAGATGATAATGAAGAACAAATAATTAAAATTTTAAAGGAATACACCCCCGAGAAAAAACGATTTTATTTTTATTTCAATACCGAACATTTATACCAAAGATTTTCAGAATTATACATTAAACTATTCAATAACTCTGGACCTGAACTCATCAGATGTACTAGAAAACTAATAACACTAAACGACCCTGACGAAATAAACGATGTAATTAGAAATCAACACGAAGGAAAAACCAACCATCGTGGAATTAACGAAACAATAAAACAACTTGTAAGACGTTATTATTTTAAAAACATGAAGGACTTAACCACAGATTTCATTAACCAATGCGAACTATGTGACAGAGCGAAATACGACAGGAAACCCCCAAAGATACCTTTAATGTTAACCAAAACACCCGACAAACCATTTCAAAAACTACATGCCGATACTCTAGTAGTAGAAGCGCAAAACTATCTAACCATTATAGATGCATTTACAAAAATAGGACAAGCAATACCAATCACATCCAAAAATAGCATTGACGTGACCCAAGGATTTTTACAATATTTCACATTTTACGGAACACCCGAATCAATCACTTTAGACAATGGTAGCGAATTTAAAACGAGACAATACAAAACACTTTAGAACTTCACAAAATAAAAATTCATTTCATAACGGAAAACCACCCCGAATCAAACGGACTAATCGAACGATTACATTTAACCCTGCTAGAACAAATTCGATTATTAAGAATAAATTATAAAAAGGAACATATAACCAATTTAATGTCATACGCACTAATCGCCTATAATAACACAATTCACTCATCAACAAATTTTACACCCTTAGAATTAACATTAGGACATTCAGATTCACGAAATCCCTATGACATACACTACAACAAGGAAGTATATCAACAATATGCGAAAGATCACAAACAGAAACTAAAAATAACTTACGACAAGGTAAAAGATAAATTAGAAAACGATAAAGAACGTATCACCACAACCAGAAACAAAAATACCGACTCAAATAAATTTTCAATAGGACAAACCGTATATGAGAAAAACTTTCAAAGCAAGCGACATAAAACAGCACCCAGAAATTTAGGACCATTTAAAATTAAGAAAATATCCGATAAAAACATAGCAGTAGTAGACAACGGTAAAATAACAAAATACATTCATTTAAAAAACCTAAGACACCCTGTAATTTCAGATGGACAGTCATCACCCTTACCGTCAACCTCCACCCAGGTAGAACGGACAACCAAGTAACAATAAATAAAAGCAACCCCGGTATACTACCAATAAACTAGGCAGTATTCAAAATTACAATATTTACTCAAATAATATCAACCCTTACTTTAATGTAACAAATTTTAGCAACATTAAGAAAAACGAAATAATATTTTTAATAGTAGAAAGTAACAATTATCATTATTATCATTTATTTGCTTTTCCAACAAAGGTTACTAGCACATACCAAGTAATCATACCCAAAACCAAATTCCTATCCCTAAATGAACTGAGATATGGTTATACAAACGAAAAATGTACTGAAGTAACACCAAACCAATATTTATGTCAATCGATGACGACAACAACCATTAAAGAAGACAGCCCTTGTGAAGTACAACTATTAAAATTCTCAAATCACTACGAAAACTGTGAAACTAAACAAGTGCAAATAACTAATATGAAAATTCAAAAGGTTACAGATAACAAATGGATAGCCATTTTCCCAACAGAAGTAATAGCAACCATCCACTGCAACCAAGATGAAAATAATCAAGCATTAATCGGAAACAAACTAATTACCCTCAAAGAAGATTGTTATGTGAAATTGAAAGATGAAGTAATCAGAGTTTATCAAGATCCCATAGCAACAAAGAAACTTGCAAACCTACCGGAACTACAATTCAAAATACAACAAGAAGACGAAGAAATAATAAAGAAACCTATGAAGCTAGAGCATCTAGACTTAGACGACCTCAACCACGCCGTGAAATTAGTGGAAAGTTATAAAGAACAATTAAGTGAACTCAAAACGCCAAAGTTACATTATAATAATATAAGTGTTTGGACAATTGTATTGATCATTTTAGTAATTTTTGTAATCATGTATGTATTATACAAAATGTACCTTAGATATAAGAATGAAGGAAACAGTTCTAGATTTAAGGAAACAAAGAGAAAAAAGGAAACAATAAGCATACCATTAGAAACAATGAATTTTAAATGAATTTAAATAATGTATTTTATGTATTTAAAAATTAAGAAAAACCTTAATTTTTCATTTACGGTGGGAGGAGTTATGTATCCCCCAATTACATATATATATTGATATATTGAATCTAATATGAATTATTAGAAATTATTATGTAAAAGTATAAGTTCAATGCAACATTGTAACACAAGGATAACCCAGAGGTTATCGACAGTTCATGTGAACGGACATGCAACTTTGCATCCGTGAGGGCAGTGATACTGCAGGTGGCAGGTCACAGGCGGTCAACAGACCGCAATTACTTAGAATTAAGTTGTTACATTGTATTAAAGTGTACAATTAAGGAGAAACGCAGACATGAGATCTGCAAGTTCTCACAGCCGTGTGAGGGGCAGGTTATTATAAAAGGCCCGGGAGCTCAATGCCCGGCAGTCAGTCTTCGAACTCCATACTTCGTTGTTTGAGCTACTCAACCGAGTCAGTCTGCGTATTACAACTTTTACATTGTTGTCTACATAGACTACTCACCTGTACAATTAATTTTTATAAGTTATTATGTACAAATTTTAGTAATAAAAATATTGTTAAAGTGTCAAAGCTTTTTAAAAAACCAGCTCCAAAGGCCCGAACTTTAACTCGCGTGTGGTGGAAAAAAGTGGGAAGTTTCCGAAAGACGCTGGTACGGGGCTTTTTGCCTTGAACATCAAGAAGGGTGGTTTGGTTTTGGTATCGTATCGTATCTTTATCTTTGTTATGTAGATTTCCTTGCCTTATTTGATTATCGTTCCCTAATAACCCGTTCCTTATCGTTCCCGCTACATACAGGAAGAAGAAAATTTGTAAGCAACCTGGCCAAACCGCAGTCCACGCATGAGATCCATCTCTAAATAATCCGGAAAAGAGCCCTGCAGTAGCTAGCCTGGAGCAGTCCCGAAGGACGCTATGCGAACCATCTTTAAATAATCCGGAAGGGAGTCACGAGCAACCCTGAAGAGAGTGATTCTGTAGGAAGCGGTACCTATTCATGTGAGTACTCCGTTTTTTATATTACCTTTTATGAATTTTGAATATTTCGTCATTACGTGTAATAATTTGCATATTGTGTGACGTCATTGACATATGGGCGCGCTAATTTCCATATTATAGATTAGCGTTACCAACTGCCGGTGTGTCGCGTACACCGCGTCGACGGTAATGTAAGAAACACGTTAATTGTAAGAATATCGCCTCAACGTGGTTTTTAGGTTGTATGATTTGTTTTATGGCTTCATAATGTATTAATTAACGTTATCTATAGCTTTTTTTACTTAAAAAAATAAAATAAAAATAAATTATCTCATTTTGTAATATCTATTGACCTTAAAAGTTTAGGTTGGTACTTTGGAACTCACTAAATTCCTAAAATGACAAGCAGTTGTTATAGTAACTAAATGGAAACCGCCATTTTGGGCTATTGTCCTTAAAACGTTTTGTTAATTTAATTAATTTTCTTGCAATTTTAAATGTAGTATACCTTTTTTAACTTGAATGATCTTATTTAACTGCATAGTTTATTTTGGAATGGAACTACAAGTTTTTTAGGAGTAATTTTTAACACCATAACCCTACTTTCCAATTCCACAAGTAAGTACATTTACATATAAATAAATAAATAATTAAGTAATTTATGTCTTATTCACTGTTTATTAGGAAAATTATCTATTCATATTAGATTAAATATAACCCTTGCTTGTTTTTCGACTTTAAAAAGTGTTTTTTGAAATAGTGAATAAACACTGTCTGTTTGATAACATTTTAAAAGTGTCTTCTAGTAATCTAGCTATTTAATTATGATTTACAAATTACTTTTAAAGGAAACCTTGTGTTTAAAAACATTTAACGTAATGAATTGACTTTTTAGAATATCTCTTAAAACGTTAGAGTAACGGAATCTTATTGTATTGTAAATATATTTGGAGCTGCATGATAATCCCAGAAACGTCTCTTTTTATTAGCGAAACTTTTGGTTTTCGAAAAGACCTTTCAAACTAAGAGGGTTTTTATGTCATCCAAAAGTATAGATCAAATCTTTTGAGCTGCATTAAGGATTAATGCCATGTCCTCAAAGTAATATTAGCAAAATTATTAATTTCGAAATCCTTCGAGTGTCGAATCGTCGTGCTTTCCGAAAAAATGTTGAACAAACCTTGAGCAATAAAACCACAAAGCTTAGAAAATGTTGCTGGATGTAAAACATTATGAAGCGCTATTTGTCGAGTCTTTTTTCGAAAGGAACTCCGATCTAGAGAATCGTCTGCTCTAACCTATAAAAAAGTCAAGGTATGGCAAAGATTCAGAAACGGAAGAATCACCTCAGCGCTCACTACAGGAAATTAACCAATTGAAAAAAGGAATATTTTTGTATTTAAAGGTTCCAATAAAATCAACAGAAACTGTGCTAATTATATGCTTTACATGTGATTTTCCAATGCTTCACCCGAAGGTACTACATTGGCCAGGAAGCGAGTTTTTTTTACCTGGAAAATTTTCAATTTTGCCAAACCCTTGCTGTTCTAAGCAAGGTAGGGATCTTTAACGTGCATGACAACACTCACACACGGGACCTCCAATTTACTTTTCATCCGAACGAGGGTGAAATTTTGTGAAAAATGCTCGCCTAACATTTTTCAAGCGGACCGTATCGGAATTCGAACCCGGGGCCTTGAGCGTAGTAGTCACACACATACCACTACGCCACGGAGCCGCCGCTAATTATATACTGCAAAAAATTGAGCAAATTTCGCTACTGTCAAATGAAACGCTGCAGTAGTCAAGAGTATAAGAACTAAAACTTAATACATCTCAAAAGTGCCTACACATGCCTTTAAAAGCTTCTACACAAAAGGTAAATTTTCCAACCACGGTACCCACACAACTACTACCTACACTAGCTTATGCTGCTTCAACTTTCACAACACATACATTCCTACACACACCCCTAACTAACCCACCGTTGAAAAGCATAACCCTAAAACCTATTAACACATATACCATCCCTAATGAACTACTAAGGGCATAAAACCCCACCTTCGTATATCACGCCCAAACCTTAATGCCCAAACCGTCCGCCCTACAAAATCATCGGCTACTATCCAAACAAACAAACCCAAAAACATTAAACTAATTTCGTTCCTTACATAATCATCCTGTAACATCCACCTTCTCATACCTAAACTGCCACAGATTATTATTCTTAATTTGATCAAATAAATCTCATCCATTGACGCACTAAATTTTATATACACACAAAACTTCCTGATTTCCTGATTCATAGGCTATAAATTCCGCAGAACAAAATACCTCGTTGCCGTGTCCAAATGCTACAAACAGAGGTGTGGATAATTAGAATAATCCTGCCGCTTCCCAATCTCCTTTAGCCTATGTATCGGACAAAATTTAAGCAAAGATTGTTCACACTTTTCTACGTTCCCCTCCTTTTGTATAAACCATCACAGAGTAAATAGGTTACATGATATCCGCCCACCTCCGATCTTTCTAACTCAGACTCCAACAGTTCCTGACCACAACCTTAGAACTATCCTAATAACGCCGAAGTTCCATAGCCATAGTACAGGAATCTTACTTCGTATATAATAAAATCCCCAAACCCCTCCCTCCTCACAAGCATACATACACCCTCAGCCTCAAGATTTCAAATATACATCAGCCATCACCATCACCGACTCCTCAAAGATACACCTGCTACTTTGCTTCCACTTTCACCCCCTCCCCATATCATTGTAATATTTCTACATGAGAAAACAAACACCTTAGTCCTAATCTCCTGTTATTTTCAATTCAGCACAAACGTCTATACATCCATCTACCAACTATACTACAGACTTCCAGTGACAGGAATCAAACCCACTATTACATCAGTCAACGCTAACGCAAAACCTACATTGCGGTTCAATGACAATGCAGACCACAAAGGGCAGTTATTAGAAAACTTTATCAATCATCGCCCCTTACACTTCCAGAACACCCGATCACGTATTCCCACTCTAAGATCCCGGTATAGTATTAACAAAATTATTAATTTAGAAGTTTTTCAGAGCCCGATTTTTTGTGCTTTCTGGAAAAAAATGCTAAAGGGATTTTGAGAAGTAAAAACACAAAGTTTGGGGAATTCTGGTGGATGTAGAACAATATTGAGCGTTATTTTCAGTGTTTCTTCAAAAGGGTCTTTCAAATTGAGCGGGTTATTATGTCATTCGAAAACATTGATAATAGAGCAGATATTGCCAGAAACGTCCTTTTTTTCGGCAACGCTTTTGAATTTATGCTTCATTTGTTTTGGAGGGATTTTAAAAGCTAATAAATCGCACTCTTTCTTATAGATTTTTGTTTCAACGCCGCAGAATATTATAAACAAAATAATTAAAGCCATTCAAATTGATAGATTTTTCTACATCGTCCAAAAATATTGATAAAGGTGTGAATATCTTTGGAACTGCAGAAGAATTAATGCATAAACGATATTGCCAAAAACGTCCTTTTTTATCGGCAAAGCTAATGGATTTCTGCTTCATTGGAGAGGCTTTTGGAAGCTAATAAATCGCACTTTTTGTAAAAGATTTTTGTTTCGACGCCGCGGAATAGTATTAATAAAGTTATTAATTTTGAAATTTTTTGTGGCTCGATTCTTCGTGATTTCTGATGAAAATGTTGAACGAATCTTGAGAAGTAAAGATACAAAAATTAGGAAATGTTAGTGGAAGTAGTACAAAATAGAACGTTACTTTTCGAGTCTGTTTAAAAAAGGGTCATTCAAATTGAGTGGTCTTCTATATTGTCCAAAAATATTGATAAAAGTGTGAAAATTTTTGAAGCTGCAGAAGGATCAATGACAAAAATGTTCCTTTTTATTGTTGAAGGTCTTTGTTTTTAGTTCAGTAGTCTTTTTGGATTCTTTGAACGCTACTGAACTGACTCTTTATAAAAGATATTTGTTGCTGAGTTGCCGAATAACATTTACAAAATTATTAATTTGGAATTCTATAGTGGCTCGATTTCTCGTACTTACGGAAAAAATTGTGAAACGAATCGTGAGAAGTAAAATCACAACGTTTAGGGAAGTTGGTGGATGTAGAGAAATATGGAGCGTTATTTTCAAGCTCCTTTTGAAATGGCCTTTCAAACTGAACAGGATTTCATATCATCTAAACATATTTACAAAAGCATATATATCTTAGGAGCTGTATAAAAGATCAATGCCAGAAGCATCATTTATTGTTGAAGCTCTTCCTTCTCTCTTCATTATCTTTTTGGGTTCTTTGGACGCTAAAGAAAAGCGTTCTTTGTAATAGATTTTTGTTTCTACATCGCGAAATGGTATTACTAAAGTTATTGATTTGAAAAACTGTCGTGGTCCGATTTGTCATGTTTCCTGGAAAAATGTCGAACGAACCTCAAAAAGACAAATACAAAGCTTAGGGTATGATGGTGGATGTAAAACGTTATTTTTCAAATTCTTTTTCAAAAGGGTTTTTCAAATTGGGCTGGTTTTTAGGTCTTCCAACAATATTGACAAAAGCTCAAATATCTTTGGAGCGGTATGTACACTAATCCCAGGAACGTCACTTTTTATTGGTGAAGCTTTTGATTTTCTGTTTCGTTGTCGTTTTGACTTTTGGGCCGCTAATAAACCGCACTCTTTACAAACGAATTCGTTTCAACGCCGCGGAATAGCATTATCAAATTTTTTTTTAATTTTGCGTGGCTTTCTTTTCAACGCCTTGTAACGGGCATTTTTAATAGCTTAACATTTTACGCTTTTTTTTCCCAATTAGTAAATACTTTCGAATAGTTTTCAGATTTGTATGCAATTTAACTCGCGTGTATGAATTTTAAAAGTAGTTTAATTGAAGATTGATTTTCATTAATAAATAAATTGCAAGGAACGAGTTTTAAATAGGATTATTCGTAAATTACTTTCCAACGTATCGAAAATGATAAACAACTGTAATTAGTTATTAGATATGATGGTGCATTCACTTATTGGATGTGCCTTATGTTATTAACGAAGTCGAGATAAGAGTCGACAAGAGTTCATGGTAACAACTAGTTGATAAAAACAGATTAGAGTGGAGAGTGTAGTTCTGATTACATTTGAAGGAAGTATGCTTGATATGTAACGTGTTTTGATTGACCACAAGTGCTGTTGTAAGGACTTTTGACGGACGGTTTTATTGATACGCGTTGCATTACTAATTGGTTTTTTGTTGCTTTTCTGTTGGAAATAAAAGTGATAGAACTTGTCGTGCGTTTTACGGAACATTGACTTAGTGATACGCGTTGCTTTACTAATTGTGTTTTTTTTAGTTGATTTGTCTTTTTATATTTGAACTGTGTGTGCGATCGAGTTTTCGTGGTCCTTTTGTTATCAGAGTAGTGCATACTTTGGATTATCCAAATACAGTTTTAAGCTTCAAAAACAAATGATGATACACATGTAAAGACAGTTGATACTGTAGTTTCTGAATTTTCTAACTCCAACGAATCTAAAATAGATCGTTGTTTGCGCAAATTTTCGTTATTCAAAAGCATTAGATTTTTCTTTGTTACCATAGATAGCAAATAAAACACCTCGCGTTACTGTTAGTTTAATGCATTACATCGTGCCTTGAAAGCGTGATTCTAAATTTTGATTACCATTTTTTACGATTTGTGTTACAAAATATTTCGAAATTATTGTCTCAGGAAATAGAATTAACCAGAATTTATTAAGCCTACATAGTTCCATCAGCATGATAATGTCTGCTGCTAACATCAGTGAAATACGTAGGTGTGATTAGTGTAAAGTGTGATAAGTTCCATCAACACCCTCACAGTCCAGGGTGAAGTGCTTCGTTAGCGTAGGACATCGTGAATCTCACACTTCCGTTGCAAGGAAGCGTTGCTGAAGGACTTTTGTAAGTTGAACTATTTCCTACTTGTTATTACTTTAAATATCTATCCGTTGCTTTACCATATCTTTGTCGTTCTGATACCTTTTACAAAAGACTTTCATGATATTTTAAAACATAAGGAAAAAAAAGAAAGAAAGAAAAAAAAATCAATACTACTGAATTACTCATATCAATTGTGTCTTACCTATTTATTTTTTTTTTAACATTTTGTCTGATTTATGTTTAATTGGTGTGTGAGGAAACGTTTCTGCTGCTCCCCAATATTACCTCACTTTGTGATAAAAAATTTTGTAATGCTTTTATCGTGATTATATTATATAGTTTATCTAAACAGTTTTATTTACATTCTACAAAGTACTGAATAACTTAGACTTTTCATTGCTGCTATGCTTATTCTTTTCTTTATTTCAGGTTTGCTTAAATATTTTTCTTGCAGGTATTGTCACTAACTCCTTACCGCCGTATACATTATATGTTAGTCTGCTTTCTACAACTCCCCCTAATCTCCGATTGAGCCCGGTCATTCCTTGATTTTCTTTGTGTCACGCACGGCTACGAGCCAACGTAGCATAAATTTGGCGCCCAACGTGGCTGCCCCGATTAACGTAACAGCCTTTTGTACAAAAAATGTAAAAACGTAAAAAAGTAAAAATACAAAGCTTAGGGAATCTTGCTGGATATAGAAAAATTCGGAGCGTTATTTTTAAATGCTTTTTCGAAAGAGCATTTCTAGTTTATCGGCTTTTGGTCTTATCCAAAAATATTGACAAAAGTCTGGGTATTTTTGGAGCTATATGAACGATGATCCCAAAAGCGTTTCTTTTTATTAGTGAAACTGTTGATAGTTTCATTGTCTCTTTAGGGGATTTTTTTAGAGGCTAATGAACCGCGGTCTTTGTAATAGAATTCTGTTTCTACGTCGCGGAATAGTATTCTTAAATTAATTTGGAAATTTTTCGCGGCTCGATTCGTAGTGTTTTCTGAAAAAAATGTTGAACGAATCTGTAGAAAAAAAACGCAACGTTTAGGGAATATTATTGGATGTAGTACAACCTGCAGCGATATTTTTCGAGTCCTTTCGAGTTTTTTGAAGGCTATTATACCGCAATCTTTGCGCCGCGAAATAGTATTAACAAAATTATTAACTTGGAAATTTTTCTTGTCTAAATTCGTCGTATTTAATTATTGAACGAATTTGAAAAGTAAAAACACTAAGCTTAGGGAATGTCGTTGGATGTTGAACTATATGGGGCGGTTCTTTTCGAGTCTTTTTTTCGAAGGGACCTGTTGCATTGAAAGAGTTTTTATGTAATCCGAAAATATGGGCAAAAGCTCATGTATATTTGGAGCTGCATGAAGAATTAAAACCAGAATCTCTAATTGGTGAAGTTCTTTGTTTTCTCTTCATTGTCTTTTTGGGTTTTTGGACGCTAGTATATCGCACTCTTTGCGCCGCGGAATAGTATTAACAAATCTTGTTAATTTACAAATTTTTCGCGGTTCGATTCGTCGTTTTTTTCTGAAAAAAATGTTGAACGAATCTTAAGAAGTAAAAACACAAAGCTTAGGGAATGTTGTTGGATGTGGAACAATACGGAGCATTATTTTCGAAACTTTTTCGAAAGAGCCTTTTAAATTGAAAGAGTTTTTATGTAATTCAAAAATATTGGCAAAAGCGCATATATATTTGGAACTGCATGAAGCATTAACGTCAGAGCCTCTAATTGGTGAAGTTCTTGCTTTTCTCTTCATTTTTTGGACGCTAATAAACCACACTCTTTGCGCCGCGAACAAAAGTATTAACAAAATTATTAATTCGGAAACTTTTGGTAGCTCGCTTGAAGAGAAAGCGTTGAGTGAACCTCGAGAAGTAAAAACACAAAGCTTAGAGAAAGTTAATAGAAGCAAACAATGTGGAGCGTTATTTCAAAAGTTTCTTTCAAAAGGGCCTTTCAAATTGAGCAGGATTTTATATCATCCAAGAATATTGACAAAAGCACGGGTATCTTTACATTTAAGATTAATGCCAGAAACAAGCACTTCTTGGTTTTCTCAAAATTGTCTTTTTGGGTTCTTCGGACTTTAATGAACCGCACTCTTTCTAATAGATTTTTGTTACTATGCCGCGAAATAGTATTAATAAAATTATTAGTTTAGAAATTTTTCGTCGATCGACTGGCTTCCTCGTGCTTTCTTAAAAAATGGCTAAGTAAAAATGCAAAAATTAGGGAATATTGGTAAATGTAGTACAAAATAAAACGTTACTTTTTCGAGTCTTTTCCTCCATGATTCTCTCTTGGCCTTCTTCAGAGCTTTGTAATACTCAGTAAGAGTCCGCTTGTACACCTCCCAATTACCTGATTTTTTGCTTTATTAAATAAAGTTTTTACCTGTCCCCTCAGTTGTCTGAGTTTAGAGTTCCACCATGGAACCTTCCTGGTAGTTCTCCTCTCCAACTGAGGGCAGTTTTGGTTATATGCTGAAGTAACCGCGTTGGTAATATTCTCTGCGGCTATTTCAATATCCAGACAGCTTTGCACTGTTAAAACTTCGCTTGCAAGGTACTGATCCAAGTCTAACTTATAGTTACCCCAGTCAGTTTTTCTTGGATTGCGATAAAATTCCTTCACCTGGTTGAGCGCGGTAAAAGAAAATCTGATGCATCTGTGGTCTGAGCAGCTCTCCTCATCAGACACATGCCAGTTCTTTACTAAGTTGCTTATGTATGGCGAACTTATAGTTATATCAATGACTTCCATCCTACGTCTATTTACGAAGGTTGGAGTATTACCTTTATTCAAAATGTCTAAATGATTTGCCATTTTGAATTGCATTATTGCTACACCTCTAGGATTGGTTCCAGTACTGCCCCATACTTTACATGTGATTTTCCAATGCTCCATCCGAAGGTACTACATTGGCCTGGAAGCGAGTTACCTGAAAAATTTTGAATTTTACCGAACTTTTGTTGTCCCAAACGAGATAGGGATCTTCAACGTGCGTGACATCACTCACACACGGGACCACCATTTTACCTCTCATCCGAAGGAGGGCGTATTTTTGTGAAAAATGCTCGCCTAACATTTTCAAGCGGACCGTGTCGGGATTTAAACCCGGAACCTTGGGTGTAGTAGTCACACGCATACCAACTACGGCTCGGGGCCGCCTACTGCTTCATACTGTGTGGTCAACATTTGCGTCGTTACCAATGACGAGGTGAGATCTTTCCGCTCTGCACCAGCCACCAGCGCCTCAAGTTCCTTTGAGGGCGGAAAGTTGGGGGAGTCGAACAGAAGATAGGCCGATCCGAGTATAATCTCTTTCGGCACGCCTCCGCCTAGTCCCACCTTGACCGCCACAAGGTCCTATTGACAGAATTCTGTAAGCTGCAACCACTTAAAGTTGTTGTTGATTAGTATACAAATCCTGGGTCTCTCAGTGGATCTACTATATACAAGTGCCCCACCGATTGAACCCAGTCCTAGCACCATTCCCTTGCAAACCCAAGGTTCCTGTATAAGGGCTATGACGCAGCCCCCCATCAGCTTACATAGGGCTGCTGATGCTGCCCTACTGTGCTGCAGGTTTACTTGGACCACCCTTATCATCAGGTGAATTGCCCTTGATAGGCTTGAGCAAGACTGTTCTTAGCCCCTAATAGGACTTGAACTTGGCTTGTTCAAGTACCTCATAAGATCCCGGATCGACCAAAAAGGTCATGATAGTTTTTTCCTTATCAGCTTTCCGGGAAAGCATACACCAGCAACCCGTTTGCAGACTGGGATTCTGCTTCTACAGTCGGGTCCTTGCAACTTTCTTTTCTCTTCTTAATTTATTTTGTTTTCTAGAAATGTTTCTTACTTATTTAGAATGTACGGCTAGGAAGGGTATAGCCAACAATAAAAAAGATTATAAAAGAATGAATAAATGATATTGTTCTAGAAATGTCAATTTTTTGGACCATTTTCAGACTGTCCAAATTTTCTGGCTGGTTCTATTTTACCTTTGCAATTAGAACTGACTTATTTTGAATACATATTTTGAACAGTTCAGTAGAAATTCAGTTGGCGACGATTGGCGCCAACGGTAACTCCAAAGCGATTTGGATTCGGCCGCATCTCCTAACTGCTTGTAAATTAATTGAACAACAGATTGTATCAAAAACGTACGTCATGATAATAATTACCATTAAAACCAATACAATATTTCAATACGTCATGGAGAACGTACCTGCTGTGCGGCATAAAACTTTAAATAGCAATATCATATCTACATAAAGGTACACTCTGTAATAGATTTCTAACAATAATAAATAATTTATAAAATAATCCTTTTATACTCGAGAAAATTGGAATTTGAACAAACAAGTAATTTTCATTCGTCTGTTGTAATAGGATTATATGGTATATGTGAAGCAGGCGCCCTGTGGTTATCTGTTTAGTGGACAATAAGCGATGTGGTTTATGCCAGTCATGTTTGGTATTAGCTGACCTGCAGGGGGCAGCACAAGTCATCTTGCTCAAAGGTGAATACCCACTGCAAATATATTACGAGAAGCTAGTGTGAAAATAACTGTTTGCTTATTCATTTCGTTATGATGGGCTTTTACCTGCTTTGTTAGAAAAATTTATATCTAGAATATATCCAGAATAAACAAATCGAAATTTTTTTGCTATGAATGTAAACCTAAAATAAACAAGAATTTTTCGTACGTTTTGTAAGATGAATGGCGAAAGTAGTATAGGTATCCTCGTCCTGGCACAAAATCTGTAACGTGTCTACGTACTTTAGATATAAACCAGATAAGATATAATTATTAAATTTGGATGGATAGAACCAAGATGGTCGCATCATATACCTTGAGATTTTGCCAACAATAAACGCTAATGGTATGTTGATTCTTTCGTTTCTAAAAATATAATTTAAATTAGGACAGTCAGTTATAACCAAAAGCAATAAAACTAATTTTCTTAAATAAAATTGCTACGCTTGATGTTCGGTCTCTTTGTCGCACGTTGCGTGGTTAATTTTAAGTTATTTCAAATTCGTAGTTGTAAATCTAATTGTAAAACTGTCATCCCTTGTTCCCTTATATCCTGCCATAAAAATTCCTTGTGCATGTGTGAATAAGTTGGACAGAGTAGTGAACAAACACTTTCTTATGGATATCGAAGCAGAACAGTCGTCGGTTTTTCGTTCGGTACCGTAAGCTAGTCAAGTGCCGCAGACTTTATTTGTTAAACCCCTAAAAAACACAGTGCAAGTGCAACGTAACACAGACTCAATTTCGCATACAGTCCACTTGGTCGAAGGAATAGGAACTACAGCTTAGAACAACAAAAAACCGCGGAGGTAAGTCGATATATAAGTTTATAAGACCCCCCGCGCAATAAACACTTAATAAAATAAAATGATAACGCATTAGTCATTAATCCGGACAAATGCCGCGACAAATAGAAACCAAGTTACATAGACGCAAATTTTACGTTTCTCATTGAAAGGTGATTAAAATAGACCCATCTCGCCTGTTCAGGCGAACAACAACGTACGAAAATACCATAATTGCGACAGTAAAACAGACCTTGAGAAAGTACGTACATCATTTGATTGATTGATTTTATTGGAAGGGTGGCAAAGCCACGCACACTTAGTTCTCAATATGGGTCAATTGCGCTACCTTCTTATACCTGGTCCTCAATAACTCCCTCATCCGAGCTTACATACAAACCTGAGGATATTACTCCAGGGTGTGTTACTTATTCTGGCGGTGTTGATCAGAAGTCACCTAACATGGATCCTCAGAGGTTGGCGAGTGCCGGGCAAGTGCACAGGATGTGCTCTGTCGTCTCATCCCATTGACAACTGCAACAGGTTAGGTTATCTGATAAACCCAATCTGTGCATGTGCTTTTTTACCTTGCAGTGCCCAGTCAAAACAGCTACTAAGAGTTGTAGTTTTTGTCTCGGCAAGCCTATGTAAAGTTTCCTATTTTTTGTCGAAGGAGACTTAATGAACATTGTTGCCTGTCGGCAATATGTTTTCTTTGCCCACCTCTTGCAATGGGGTTGGTAGATTCTCTGTCTTATCATGGTAAATAGAACAGATGGCGAAAGAGAGACCGATGGCTCAGGTTCGATAAAACTCTGAGTCGATCCTTGTCTCGCCTGCTCATTACCGTATTTACCTGAATGACTTTTGATCCAGGCCAGCTCAAGAATATTAGAGTAAGAAGTCCGTTCAAGAGTGAGATGGCACTGAAGTACCGCCTCTGAAAGGATCTACTGCCTATTTAGGGCTATTAAAGCTGCCCTGCTATTCGTGGATATTGATATAGTTTTATTTTGAATACCTCGTTCCGAAATAACACTGGCACTTTGCGTGATCGCAATGACTTCTGCTTGGAAAACAGTTGCCTGCGTTCTCAACTCTATACTTTCGTGAAGGTCTAGGTCATCTGACAAGATGCCTACCCCTGTACTTTCCTTCATTTTTAATCCATCTGTGAAAATGAATATATCTGCTGGAATCACGTCTTCAGGGTCTACGAAGACCCTGTACTGCTTCCTGAATATTACTTTGGGTGTAATTAAGTCGTCCATGACTTCCAAGAGTGGCATTATTAGCAACGCCTCCTTTAAAATATCCTGGTGTCTCCTACCGTCTCCCTTATTGTTCCACAATCCCTTAATTCTTAGTTTTAGTGCCGCTCTTAGAGTCACCTCCTCCACATGCAGGTCTAGCGGAAGGAGGCTCAAGATGTCTTCTAAGGCCGCAGTGATACTGAGACAGGCTAGTTTTTGTATGTGCGAAAGTTTGTTAGCTGCCTTAACTTGTCTGGTTCTGGGCTACCAAACAACAGCTCCATAGCATAACATAGGTCGTACTACTGCAGTGTATAGCAATAGGACAGTCTTTGGTGAAAGACCCCAAAGCTTGCCTATGGCACGTCTGCATTACCAGAACACTGTGCTAACTTTTGATACTTTTACTTGTAAGTGTTTAGCTCATTTCAGTTTTTTATCAAGTATAATACCCAAATACTTAACTTCCTCTGAGAAGGTAAGGGACGTTTGAAAAAGTGATAGTAATCTGGTTACCGTTAATTTTCTTTTGCTGGTAAACAAGACTAACGAGGTCTTGTTTGGATTTATGGTCAAGGAGTATTCCACGCACCATCGTTCAATTAGCTTTAATGTTGTTTGCATTAAATTGCACAGCAATTGCTCATATTTGCCAACTACTACAGTAGCCAGGTCATTAGCATACCCCATCGTGTAGAAGCCGGTCCCATTAGGATGATATAGCAGGTTGTCAACTACTAGGTTCCATAGTAGTGGTAACAATACGCCAACCTGAGGACAGTCTTTAGCTACCGCCCTGCATAAGGAAGTGGTTCCCACACAGACATGTGTTTCAAGACAGCGTGTTACGTGCAAATCGAATTTGCACTTAAACATGTTTTTAGGTTAGTTTTTTAATACACGGGAGTTCGCGCCATATTTTCAAATACGCGGAACGCGGGAACTTTTAAATAGACCAGGCGTGTGCTTCCGTATGTCATAGTAGTGAGTTTGCGCAGTGTGCTTATCCTTAGAGGGTTAGACCAATACTAGACAAAGAGTGGGGACGTGTTTCCGTGACGCCCTGGAATCGAGGCTGTTCTCTTTTGATTTTCAAGTGAAATAGTCGTGCCGGGCATCATATCTTATCTTACTATGTAGATTCCTTTGTCTTGTTTATCTTTGTTTTGTCTTTCCCTAATTAACCTATTCCTTATCGTTCCACTACATTTAGGATTGATACGACCCCTGGAGCAGCCCACGACCATGATGTTCATGCTCAGCCAACACCACCGGAGCCCGGAGAAATATCTTTACTATCGACCCGGAAGGATGATAGGCGTACCTGGAGAATGTCGGATTTCCGGGGTGAGTAATACCGTGTTTAAAATGTTCACGAATTTGATCTTTTGTTAATTGTTTATTTAACTTTTTATATTTCCGGTTATGGCGCAATGTAATTTGTATTGGTGACGTCATGGTGGATTACCGCGCCCAAAATCTGTAAAAGGTTTGCGCTTTCCTCCGCTAGAGACGTCACTCGCCTTATTCATTGCGCGATGTATCTTATGAACTTTGGTAACTGTATTACCGACTTTTAAGGTCTATCACCATATGAATGTATCACCATCTAATGCGTAATACTTTGCAAACTGTTTTACCGACCCTATAAACTATCACCAGGAAAGGTGGAATAACAAGTGTAAGTGCTGTTGAATTAACTACATGAGAGTGTTGTCTACTTTGTGTTCTCTGATAACTATATTGATACATTCAAAGATGGTTTTACTAAACGCGCCTTCAATATCTATGAATACACCTAAAGTTGACATATTGTTCTTGAGGGATTTCTCGAACGCCCTACCACAGCGTGTAGGGCAGACTCTGTAGACCTCCCTGGTACATAGGCATGTTGGTTTGAATGAAGAGGATGGTATTGCCCAATCTTTTCCCTGATATCAATGTCGCACAATCTTTCCAGCGTCTTTAACAAAAAGAACGTTAGACTGATTGGGCGATGGGATTTAGCCAAGGAGTAGTCCTTCCGTCCCGGCTTACAAATGAAGACCACCCTGACCTTCATCCAGCTTCTGGGAATATATCTAAACGAAATACAACCTCTGAACAGTCTCACCAGGTGAGGAAGCAGTGTCTCCATACCCCACTGCAGTAGGGCTGGAAAAATGCCATCCAATCCTGAGGACTTAGAAAGGTTAAAATTGCTCATTTTAGTTATTCTTCCTCGACCGCCCGGTTGGCTACCTCCCCGTCTGCTTCCTTTGGGGCTGGCCTGGGGGCATCCATCCTAGTGGCAGGCGATAAGGATACACTTCCTGGGAAGTGTGTATCTAGAAGTAATTTTTCCGTCTCTTCTTTGCTGTTGGTAAACGAGCCCTCCGCACATTTGAGACAACATCGTTACAGGCGCGGATTTGTATACCGGATTCTATTTATTTGAGATTTTTCTTTGGCAGATTCAACTGAGTTACAGAAGGTCTTTCATGAGTCTCTTAGTCGTTTTCTTATTGAAGCTTTGTATAGTCTTTTGTGGTTTTTGTAAACCTCCCAGTCGGCCATACTTTTGCTATTTTTTGCCGTATTGAACATTCGGTACACGGTTTTCTCCAGCTTGTGAAGCTCGCTGCACCACCATGGGGTGTTGAAACGACTAGAAGCTGTTCGAACAGGGCATGCCTGCTCAAAGGACTCTACAATGGAGGTTTGAAGGAACCCAATGCCTTTGTAACTCCTATATAGTTGATAGGTTGGTCGTGTGTTCCGATGTGTAAAGCTATCCTTCCAGGCAGTTGACATAAACCGCTATATCGGTCGCTCTAGGGTTCCTGTATTCTTTACAAACAACATTTACTGTCTCATAAGAGATTAAGTATACAATAACCTTGTACTCAGCGTAGATATGACAGTGAGAACGAAATTTGACCGCAGCTGTCATACATTAAACAAAGAATGAATTGTTGGAACGAATAGAAGCTGTTCGAACCGGGCATGCTTGCTCAAAGGACTCTATAATGGAGGTTTAAAGAAACTCAATGCCTCATTGTAACTCCTCTATGGTTGTTAGGTTGGTCGTGTTGCGAAGTGTAAAACCGTCCTTTCAAACAGTTTGCATAAACTGTTCTATCGGTCGCTTTAGGGTTCCTGTATTCTTTACAAACAACATTTGCTGTCTCATAAAAGATTAAGGATACAATAACCTTGTACTGAGAACGGAATTTGACCGCAACTGACATACATTAAACAAATAAGGAGAAATATATTACCAAGGAGTGCGACAAAGTAGAAGTTAAGAAAGTTGAGTTTACAAATGGGGAAGTAACAGCTGAAGTAGGTCACTCACGCAGGGGTAATTGAAGCCGCCGTGAAATTTTCAAACTTTGATGAATGACTAAAGTCTGCAAGTTTTGCGTGAGTCGAAAATGAGAAACACAAAATTAAATAATTTACGGTAAGGGTAAAAAACCTTACAAATAATGGAATGATGTAATCTAACGAGTTGAAAACGTAGCAAGTGAATCATTGGTGTTCCTGGACGTCCTTATACTTTTTTGGCAAAAATGGTTTGTAGAATAAACTATGGGCAACAAACCTTTTTTAAATGATTTAAAAATATATACTTATTGATTCGAATTGCGGGTCGTAGATGGTTTGTCTTTATTCGTTAGGAAGTCGGCTTAACGCTAATATTTTCTATTCTGTTAGACTAATGAATTGCGACTGCCTGTATTAGCTGAAACTAGAACTTTGTTTAATTTTAAGCATAGTATTATAGGAAACTGAAACTGAAACATACATAAATCTACAATTAATCAATAACTGCGTGTTAATCTTTAATATAGGTTTTATATGTGGTTTTCAGTGATAGGTAAGAAGTGAACAAGAGCTTGTATTTTAAGGTACCCATGTAATCTTAACCACAAGTTGTAACTATGCTTCTGTTTATTGATAGGTATAGCATTTCTAGAAATTGGATTCAGAATCGTACTTATAAATACTTGAAAACTGGAATAATCAGAGTGTAATAGTTTTATTAGATTGTTTTTAAAGGCCAGTTCGATGATATGAAACGTCTGGAAAATTATGGTTGCTTTATTTGAGATCGAAGTACGTGTACTTATATTTACTGTTAATAGAGATTAAGTCTAGGTTGAATACGGAGTCTTATTTAATCAAATTTTAAAAGGATGTCTAATTACACGGTGATCAAGTTGTAGTAACAGGTATTGGGGTTCTCCAAGGTCTTGGGAGATCTTCCAGTCTAAAGTTGACTAAAATTAATGAATTATTTCCTCTTACGTTAATTTTATAGTAAAAGAAAGTAATCTATGAGGTGAAAGATTTAGAAAACCACAAGCAAAAGAACCTATTTAGAATAACCGTTTTTCGTGTAGAGGGAATATCAAAAGGTTTCCTAAGAGAGACGATTTGTGGCCCCTAATTGTGAGAGCAGATAAGGTCTTTCAAAATATGTGTCCATTGAAATATAATCTTTTGTGATTTTTGTATTTTTTTGTCCGTGAAATCCACTCTCGCAACACTGTAGATAACCGGTGCACCTTTTAAACTGATACATTTTCCTTCCTTCGGGGACTCAGAGACTCTGCAACTTTTGTAGCCTTCAAGATTATTCATCTAAGATTACGTGATGTTACTAAGATTCCTCTATTTTCACATTCACGTTTTTCAGAAGAATTTTAGGTATTATCTAATTTTTGTACAAAATCTAAGGTGTTCGTTATATTTTTATACCTTTAAGGCTGTTTATTCAAGAACCATGTGACGTTAATGTGAGAAATCCATTACTTTCACATTCACGTTCTTTTAGAAAAATGTTAGGTATCCTCTAGATTCACTTCTGTAGAAAAATGAAGGTTCTATTTATAATTTGTGTACTCTTTAAGGCTATTCATTCGAATATTATGTGACGTCAACGTGAGGAGTATATTACTTTCACGTTCACGTTATTCAGAAGAATTTTAGGCATCATTTAGATTAACTTAGAAAATCGAAGGTCCACTTTGGAATTTTTGTACCCTTTAAAGCCATTCATTTGAGGACTATGTGGCATCACCGTGGGAAGTTTATTGCTTTCACATTCACGGTCATCAGAAAAATTTAGGTATCATCTAGATCCACTTTTGTAGAAAATGTAAGGCCCTCTTCATAGTTTCTGGACCTTCTATGGCCATACATTTAAAGATTATGCGCCATCTACATGAGGAGTTCATTACTTTCACATTCACGTTTGTTAGAAAAATTATAGGTATCGTGTAGATTAACATCTGTAATAATCAAAAGTCTTTTTTATAATTTTTGTACCTTGCAAAACCATTTATTCAAGGCTCATACGGAATCGTTATGGGTAATCTAGTACTTTCAAACTCACCTTCACCTGAAGAATTTTAGGTATCCTCTAAATTAGCTTCTGTAGAAAATCTGAGGTTACTTTTATAATTGTTGTATCCTTCAAGACTATTCATTCGAGTATCATTTGACGTCAACATCAGGAATGCATTACTTTCACATTAACGTTCTTTAGAAGAGTGTTAGATATGATATGGATTTACTTCTGTAGAAAATCGTAAAGTGCTCTATTTTTGTACCCTTTAAGGCCATTCATTCAACGATCATGTGACATCAACTTGGAGAGTTCATTACTTTCGAGTTCACGTTTTTCAGAAGAATTTTAGATATGGTGTAGATTAACTTCTGTAGAAAATTGAAGGTACTTTTTATATTCTTCATGGTCGTTCATTCAAAAACCATATGACGTCAAGCTGGATCCTCACTTTTATATTCATATTCATATTCATATTCATATTCATATTCATGTTCATGTTCATGTTCATGTTCATGTTCATGTTCATGTTCGTGTTCGTGTTCGTGTTCGTGTTCGTGTTCGTGTTCGTGTTCGTGTTCGTGTTCGTGTTCGTGTTCGTGTTCGTGTTCGTGTTCGTGTTCGTGTTCGTGTTCGTGTTCGTGTTCGTGTTCGTGTTCGTGTTCTGTTTGTGTTCGTGTTCGTGTTCGTGTTCGTGTTTGTGTTCGTGTTCGTGTTCGTGTTCGTGTTCGTGTTCGTGTTCGTCTTCGTGTTCATCTTCGTGTTCATGTTCATATTCATATTCATATTCATATTCATATTCATATTCATATTCATATTCATATTCATGTTCATGTTCATGTTCATGTTCATGTTCATGTTCATGTTCATGTTCATGTTCATGTTCATGTTCATGTTCATGTTCATGTTCATGTTCATGTTCATGTTCATGTTCATGTTCATGTTCATGTTTATGTTCATGTTCATGTTCATGTTCATGTTCATGTTCATGTTCGTGTTCGTGTTCGTGTTCATGTTTATGTTCATGTTCATGTTCATGTTCATGTTCATGTTCATGTTCATGTTCATGTTCATGTTCATGTTCATGTTCATGTTCATGTTTATGTTCATGTTCATGTTCATGTTCATGTTCATGTTCATGATCATGTTCATGTTCATGTTCATGTTCATGTTCATGTTCTTGTTCATGTTCATGTTCGTGTTCGTGTTCGTGTTCGTGTTCGTGTTCGTGTTCGTGTTCGTCTTCGTGTTCATCTTCGTGTTCATGTTCATATTCATATTCATATTCATGTTCATGTTCATGTTCATGTTCATGTTCATGTTCATGTTCATGTTCATGTTCATGTTCATGTTCATGTTCATGTTCATGTTCATGTTCATGTTCATGTTCATGTTCATGTTCATGTTCATGTTCATGTTCATGTTCATGTTCATGTTCATGTTCATGTTCATGTTCATGTTCATGTTCATGTTCATGTTCATGTTCATGTTCATGTTCATGTTCATGTTCATGTTCATGTTCATGTTCATGTTCATGTTCATGTTCATGTTCATGTTCATGTTCATGTTCATGTTCATGTTCATGTTCATGTTCATGTTCATGTTCATGTTCATGTTCATCTTCATCTTCATATTCATATTCATATTCATATTCATATTCATATTCATATTCATATTCATATTCATATTCATATTCATATTCATATTCATATTCATATTCATATTCATATTCATATTCATATTCATATTCATATTCATATTCATATTCATATTCATATTCATATTCATATTCATATTCATATTCATATTCATATTCATATTCATATTCATATTCATATTCATATTCATATTCATATTCATATTCATATTCATATTCATATTCATATTCATATTCATATTCATATTCATATTCATATTCATATTCATAAGAAATTCAGGTATCCTTTAGATTAACTTCTGTAGAAAACCTAAGGTTATTTTATAATTTTTGTAACCTTCAAAGCTATTCATTCGAGGATCATCTGGCGTTAACATGGGGAATGCATTACTTTTACATTCGCCTTCCTCAAAAGAACTTAAGGTATCATCTGAATTTACTTCTGTAGAAAATCTTAACGTGCTCTTTATAATTTTTGTACTTCTTAAGACCATTTAGTCGATGATCATGAGAGTTCAACCTGAGGAGTCCTTTATCATCATATTCACGTTTTCCAGAAGAATTTTAAGTACGATCAAGATCAACTACCGCAAAAAAATTAAGGCACTTTTTATATTCTTCAAAGCTATTCATTCAAGAATCATATGACGTCAACCTGGAGAGTCCATTATTTTTATATTTGAGTTTTTCAAAAAAATTTTAGCTATCATTTGGATTAACTTCTGTAGAAAATATAAGACCTTTTCTATGATTTTTATATCTTTTCAGGCCATTTATTCGAGGAACATATGACGTCAACGTGGGAAGTCTATTACTTTCACATTCACGCTCTTTAAAAATTTTTTAGGTAGCCTTTAGATTACCTTCTGTAGAAATTCTATGGTCCTTTCTATAAGGGCGTCGCCGTGGATCAAATCCCGACACGGCCGACTGCTTAGAAAAATGGCAGGTGAGCATTTTTCACAAAAAATTACGCCCTCGTTCGGATGAGAGATTAAATGGAGGTCCCGTGTGTGAGTGTTGTCACGCACGTTAAAGATCCCTTCCTTGCCTGGAACGACAAGGGTTCGGCAAAATTCTAAATTTCCAGGCAACAAAAAACTCGCCTCCTGGCCAATGTAGTACCTACGGGTGGAGCATTGGAAATGTAAATGAACGGTCCTTCCTATAACTTTTGTACCGTTTAAAGCCATTCAGTAGAAGATCATGTGACGCAACGTGACAAGTCCATTACTTTCACGTTCACGTTAGTCAGAAGAATGTTGGGTATCATTTAGATTAAGTTAGAAAAACTAAGGTCCTCTTTATAATTTTTGGAACAATCAAGATCATTCATTCGAGGAACATGAGATGATTACTTGGGCAGTTTATTACTTTCACATTCACGTTCATCAAAAGAATTTTGGATTCACTTCTGTAGAAATCTTAAGTCCTTACTATGGTTTCTGTACCCTCTAAGTCTATTCATTCAAGAATCATATGGCGTCAACCTGGAGAGTCCATTAATTGATTGACTTCATTGGAAGTGTGGCAAAGCCACGCGCACTTAGGTCTCAATATGGACCCTTTGTTCTACTTTCTTATATCTGATCTTTAATCACTCGGCCATCCGAGCTTACAGACGAACCTGAGGATATCGGTCCAGGGCGTGTTACTAATTCTGGCGGTGTCTGGCTAGAAGTCACCTAACATGGATCCTCGGAGGTTGGCGAGTGCCGGGCAAGTGCACAGGATATGCTCTGCCGTCTCTTCATCCCGTTGACAACTGCGACAGGTTGTGTTCTCTGATAAACCCAATCTGTGCAAGTGCTTTTTTACCTTGCAGTGTTCAGTCAAAAACACCTACTAAGAGTTGAAGTTGTTGTCTCGGCAAGCCTATGCAAAGTTTCCCATTTTTTGTCGAAGAAGATTTAATGAACATTTTGCCTGTCGGCAATATGTTTCCTTTGCTCACCTCTCGCAATGGCAATGGCAGGTTCTCTGTCTTATCATGGTAAATAGGACAGATGGCGAAAGAGAGACCTATGTCTCAGGTCCGTCAAAACTCTGAGTCGATCCTTATCTCGCCAAGGCGTCAGCTTGCTCATTACCGTATTTACCTGAATGGCCCTTGATCCAGGCCAGCTCACGGATACCTAACAATAAACAAAAGCATAGTTACAACTTTTAATGTCAAGATTCCATAGTACCCTAAAATGCAAGCTTTATGTATGTTTCAGTTTCAGTTTCCTATAATACTATGCTTAAAATTAAACAAAGTTCTAGTTTCAAGTAATACAGTCAGCCACCATTCATTAGTCAAACAAAAAAAAAATGTTAGCGTTAAGCCAACTTCCTAACAAATGAAGACACACGATCTACGACTTGCAATTCCAATTAACACGCTTATATTTTTAAATCATTTAAAAAAGGTTTGTTGCTCTTAGTTTATTCTAGAAACCATTTTTACCAAAAAAAAAATACAAGGACGTCCAGGAACATTAATGGTTCACTTGCTACATTTCCAACTCAATAGATCACACCATACCATTAACATAAAATCTAAATGTTATTTGTAAGGTAAATCGTTTTTCACCCTTACCGTAAATTATATAATTTTGTGTCTCTAATTTCCGACTCACCTGAAACTTTCTAGCTTTAGTCATCCATCAAAGTTTGAAAATTTCCGGCGGCCCCAATTACCCCCTGCGTGAGTGACCTGCTTCAGCTGTTCCTTCCCTATTTGTAAACTCAACTTTCTTAACTTCTACTTTTGTCAGACTCCTTGGTAATATATATTTGTCCCTTCTTTGTTTAATGTATGACAGCTGCGGTCAAATTTCGTTCTCACTGTCTTATCTACGCTGAGTACAAGGTTGTTGTATGCTTAATCCCTTATGAGACAACAAATGTTGTTTGTAAAGAATACAGGAACCCTAGAGCGACCGATGTAGCGGTTTATGTCAACTGCCTGGAAGGATGGCTTTACACATCTGAACACACGACCAACCTATCAACTCTAGAGGAGTTACAAGAAGGCATTGGGTTCCTTAAAACCTCCATTGTAGAGTCTTTTGAGCAGGCATGCCCGGTTTGAACAGCTTCTACTCGTTTCAACACCCCATGGTGGTGCAGCAAACTTCAGATGCTGAAGAAAACTATGAACCGACTGTTCAATAGGGCAAAAAATAACAAAACCATGGTCAACTGGAAGGTTTACAAAAATCACCAAGACTATACGAAGCTTTAATAAGAAAACGACAAAGAGACTCATGGAAGTACTTCTGTAACTCACTTGAGTCTGCCACAGAAACGTCTCGAATAAATAGAATCCTGTCTAAAGATCCGCGCTAGCAACCATGTTGTCTCAGATGTGCGGATGGCTCGTTTACCAACAACGAGGAGGAGTCTGCGAGATTACTCCTAGATACACACTTTCTAGGAAGTGTACCCTCATCGTCTATCACTAGGATGGATGATCCCAGGCCAGCCCCATAGGAGTCAGACTGGGAGGTAGCTAACCGGGTGGTCGAGGAAGAAAAAGTTAAATAGACAATTTTAACTTTTCAACTTTTTAACTTCCCATGATTGGATGACATTATTCCAACCCTACTGCAGTGGAGTCTGGACAGACTGCTTTCTCATCTGGTGAGGCTGTATTGCGTTCAGATATATCCCCAAAAGCTGGAGGAAGGTCAGGGTGGTCTTCATTCCTAAACCGGAACGGAAGGACTACTCCTTGGCCAAATATTATCGCCCAATCAGTCTAACGTCCTTTTTGTTAAGGACGCTGCAAAGATTGTACGACAATGATATCAGGGAAGGGATTGGGTAGTACCATCCTCTTTACCCAAATCAACTTGCCTATTTACCAGGGAGGTCTACAAAGTTTGTTCTACACGCTGTGGTAGGGCGGATTAAGAAATCCATCAAGAACAATATGTCAGCTTTAGGCGTATTCATAGATATTGAAGGCGCGTTTAGTGAAAGTATTGATAAAGTTATGAGAGAACACGAAGTGCACAACACTCTCAGGCAGTTAATCCAACAGTACCTACACCGTCGTGAAGTACATACCTGTGTGGGAACCACTTTCTTATGCAAGGCGCTAGCTAAGGGCTGTTCCAGGGTGGCGTACTGTCACCACTACTATGGAACCTAGTAGTTGACAACCTGCTACATCGTCTTAATGGAGCTGGCTTCTACACGGTGGGGTATGCTGATGACCTGGCAACTGTAGTAGTTGGCAAATATGAGCAAGTGCTGTGCATTTTAATGCAAACAACATTAAAGCTAATAGAACGATGGTGCATGGAAAACTCCTTGACCATAAATCCAAACAAGACCTCGCTAGTGTTGTTTACCAGCAAAAAAAAATTAACGATAACCCGATTACCATCACTTTTTCAAACATCCTTAACCTTCTCAGAGGAAGTCAAGTATTTGGGTATTATACTTGATAAGAAATTGAAATGGGCTAAACGCTTACAAGTAAAAGTTACGAAAGCTAGCACAGTATTCTAGCAATGCAGACGTGCCATAGGCAAACTTTGGGGTCTTTCACCAAAGGCTGTCCTATTGCTATACACTGCAGTCGTTACGTGCCGAAAAATCGGCACTAGACATTCTTAATTAAGTTTTAATATGTGAGTATTTTGCGCCATAAATTTAAAAGGACGTGTGCGTATTTCCGTCACTTCCGATAGTACGTTGCGCGAGATTCGCACCGACGCGTGTGGACGAAGGAGGATAGTAGGGGATTTCCGGATACGCGTCGAGAACTAGCCTCCAAGATGTGAAGAAGGTTGTCTTTTGTGTCTTACCGTATCTTTTTGTTATGTAGGTCCCTTTTTGCCTTCTTTTGATTATCGTTCCTCATACCCGTTCCTGTCGCCCCTCTACATAGGAAGAAGACAATCGAATTTGGATTCAACCTGGCTCAAGAATTCCCACACCCGAGAAAGATTAGTCAAAGCAGCCGGCGACCATCATGGAGTAATCCTGAAGGAAGCTCTACATGTTCACGTGACTGCCCCTTTTGGGGTTTTCTTTGAATTTATTTCCTTTAAAATTTGTGTAATTATGTTGCAATAAATTGCATATTGTGTGACGTCATATAATTTACGCGTCAATTTTTACTTTATCTAATATCGCTACCAACTGTCATCAGTGGCTCGCGTACCTCGTTTACGGGGTTGTAACGCAGTAGTACGACATATGCTATGCTATGAAGCTGTTGTTTGGTGGCTCAGAACCAGACAAGTTAACGCAGCTAAAAAACTTACGCATATACAAAGACTAGCCTGTCCTCAGTATCACAATGAAATCTATACTAACTGCGGCCTTAGAAGCCATTTTAAGCCTCTCTCCGCTAGACCTGCATATGGAGGAGGTGGCTCAAAGAGCGGCACTAAGACTAAGGGTTAAGGGATTATGGAACAATAAGGGAGACGGTGGGAGACACCAGGATATCTTAAAGAAGACGTTGCTAACAATGCCACTCTTGAATGTCATGGTCGCCTCAATTACACCCAATAATATTCAAGAAGCAGTACAGGGTCTGTGTGGACCCTGAAGACGTGATTTTAGCAGATACGTTCATCTTCACAGAGAGATAAAAAACGAATGACGGTAAAGGGTCAGGAATCTCTTCAGATGACCTAGACCTTCATGAAAGTATAGCGTTGGGAACGCAGGCAACTGTTTTTCAACCAAAAGTCATTGCGATCACGCAAAGTGCCAGTGTTATTTTGGAACAAGGTATTCAAAATAAAACTATACGCATTCTTACAGTTTAAAATTCAAATTCTTACATTTTACAGTTCATAAATACATCGCGCAAGCGCGGAAAAAAGCCACGCCACGGGCGGTTGGTAACGCTAACCTTTGTACAGATTTTGCGCGCCCATCTGTCAATGACGTCACCAATGCACAAATTTAATACGTAATTATCGGAAAAATATATAAATTTAAGACAATAGGTTATACAGCAATTACTCACATGAATATGTCCCTGGGTTAAAGTTGGCTTCTGTTCAAGTCCATCAGGGCTACTGATGGCCCTTTTAAGGCAGTTAAAGATGGTGACTGCTCCGGTGCTGTTGGCGGAGCATGGACATCCGGCTCGTTCTAGGGTCGTGGATTACTCCAAGGTCGTACCAGATTTCTATATGTAGCGGAACGATAAGGAATAGGTTAATTAGGGAAAGACAAACACAGATAAGCAAGGGAAATCTACATAATAAAAATAAAGATACGATACCAGTCACGACCGCCCTTCTCGATGTTCAAAGGCAAAACGGCCTGACACGACCGCCCTCCTCGATGTTCTAAGGCAAACGGCCACGTTACAAAGAGCACAGGAAAAACCCCACTTCTCTGTCCTTTCACGCGTCGGCGCGAAATTATTCGTCCAACCCACTTTTGACGTAACGGAAATACGCGCACCGCGTCTTTTGAATTTATGGCGCGAAACTTCCGCACATCAAAATTAAACTAAAACAATGTTTAGTGCCACTTTAGCACGTAACAGCATATCCACGGATAGCAGGACAGATTTTATGGCCCTGAATAGACATAAGATCCTTTCAGAGGTGGTACTACGGTGCCATCTCATTTGAACGGGCTTCTTACTCTAATATCCTCGAGCTGGCCTGGATCAAGGGCCATTCAGGTAAATACGGTAATGAGCAGGTTGACGCCTGGGCGAGACAAGGATCGACTCAGAGTTTTGTCGGACCTGAGACATCGGTCTCTCTTTCGCCATCTGTTCTATTTAACATGATAAGGCAGAGAACCTACCATCGCCATTGCGAGTGGTGGGCAAAGGAAATGTTTATTAAGTCTCCTTTCACAAAAAATGGGAAACTTTGCCGAGACAAAAACTACGACCCATAGTAGGTGTTTTGACTGGGCACTGCAATGTAAAAAAGCACATGCACAGATTGGGTTTATCAAAGAACCCAACCTGTCGCAGTTGTCAACGGATGAGGAGACGGCAGAGCACATCCTGTGCACTTGTCCGGCACTCGTTAACCTCCGAGAATCCATGTTAGGCACCTTCTGGCCAGACACCGCCAAAATTAGTAACACGCCCTGGACCGATATCCTCAAGTTCGTCTGTAAGCTGAGTGATTGAGGATCAGATATAAGAAGGTAGCACAATGGTCCCATATTGAGGCTTGAGTGCGCATGGCTTTGCCACTCTTCCAATGAAATCAATCAATTAATCCCTTAAGGTCTCTTAAGGTCTGTTTTGCTGTCGTAGTTATGGTATTTTCGTACGCTGCTGTTCGTCTAAACAGACAACATGAGACTATTATAATCATCTTTCAATGGGAAACGTATAACTTGGTTTTCATTTGTCGCGGCATTTGTCCGGATTAATGACTAATGCGTTATCATTATATTTTATTAAGCGTACCAATTTTGTCTAAGGAAATTGGTTTTATTGCCTTTGATTATAATTGAATGTCCTAATTTAAATTATATTTTTAGAAACGAAAAAACCAACATACCATAATTAATTTGCGTTTATGTTTTCAAAATCTCAATATATAGAGTGCGCCCGTCTTCGTTCTATCCATCCAAATTTAATAATTGTATCTTATCTGGTTTATATCTAAAGTACCGTTAAATAGGGAAATTGGGAAATAGGGAAATAAAGATATCTGTGGAAAACAAAAATAAGAAATATACAGAGGCAGGATGCGTTCTAAGGCATATTTGGGAAATAGTGCGGAATATATTAAAAGCAGAGATAAGAAAAAAAGAGGTGGAGGTAGAACCTAGATCAAACTATTGCACGCAAAGATGCAGACTGAAAATTTCAGGAAAATGTGTAGGTTAGTTAGCTCAGAATAAGAAACAATGAGGGTACACGTCTAACCAGTTCCAAGACTGAAGATCTAATGATGATTACCTTATAAATTCATTTATTCAAGAACCTTTGTAAAATCGATACACAATTATGAACTACAAACCAGCATTGTTTTGCCCTGTAGAATTTTAGAACGGCAGATTTTGCACATCTGGCAAGTTCTTCCTAATATGGCGGATATGAAATGTAAGGTAGCTCTGCTACAAACAGCGCCAGCTATTGCAGTTTGCATGAACCCGTTTCCTATTGTTTCTGCCGTCTCTGAGTTATATTAATAAATTATTTTAAAAGCGTATAACGACGCATTTAAATCTTTATCCTTAATTTGAATACATGAATCGTAAATTGCTTAGTGATGTGCAGTACCTGACGTACATTACAATTTTCAAACCACCCACTCGCAGGTGTGAAATTTCTGTAAATATTAAAAATTCCCAGAAACTTTTAGATTTTGATATTCTTTACGGTGTTTATTATATACTTAAAATTGTTGTAATGCGGGGATTTTAAAATGCAGTTGTAGTTCTTTGTGGCTGAAATAATAAATCAGAAAGTTTGTTGGATTTACAAAGACCACCCCTTGGAACGGATGTATCTACCTTTTCAATTTCTACGATTAAATCTAATGGGAGTTTAGGTACTAATTAGATACAGTGGCTTTGGTTTAGGACCTTTGGTAATTGGGACGAAATTTGAAATCATATCGTAGCTACAGCAAGTTGATGAACAGCTAAATATTAATTCCTGATGATCAGTCCCCTAACAATCAATCCCCGCTAAGAGCGCCATCCTAAAATGTAAGCGATTACGTTCTCGTGAGAACAAATGAAATATTTCCACTAAAATTTGTTGAGGTTGTATTCTGGAAGTTGAAGATTGTTCACTTCTACTGGAAACAGCAAGAACTTGCTTATACTGCCAATTTGTGATAGAAAGGCACTGTTGAGTACATAAAAAGATACTCAAGAGAGAAAAGCGGGAGTATAACCAAACAGATATTAAACAAATGTGGCTTTCAATATTTTTACCTCATGTCTAGTTAGAGCGGTGAAGATTCTTGTATCCAAAACACTTATTACTACAATCGAAAAATAATATAAAACGGCGAGGTAGTTGTTACGTTTTTTTTTTGTGGCAGCCACGTTGGGCGCCAAAGTTATGTTACGTTGGCTCGTAGCCGTGCGTAACAAGAAGAAAATCAAAGAGGAAAGAAAAAAAAATAACCGGGCTCAATCGGAGAGTAGGGGGGGTTGTAGAAAGCAGACCAACATACCATGTACGCGGCCGTAAGGAGTTAGTGATAATACCTGCAATAAAATTAATTAGTTAAGCAAACCTGAAAAAAAAGAATAAGCATAGCAGCAATGAAACATCTAAGTTATTCAGTACTTTGTAGCATGTAAATAAAAGAAACTGTTTAGATAAACTATATAATATAACAACAGTAAAAGCAATACAGAAAAATGTTTAGTACAAAGTGAGGTAATATTGGGGAGTAGCAGAAACGTTTCCTCACACACCAATTAAACATAAATCAGACAAAATGTAAAAAAAATAAATAGGTAAGACACAATTGATATGAGTAATTCAGTAAATAAATAGGTAAGACACAATGGGTATGAGTAATTTAGTAGTATTGATTTTTCTTTCTGTCTTTTTTTTTGTATGTTTTAAAGTAGCATGCAAGTCTATTGTAAAAGGTATCAGAACGACAAAGATATTAAAGCAACAGATAGATATTTACAGTAATAACAAGTAGGAAATAGTTCAACTTACAAAAGTCCTTCAGCAACGCTTCCTTGCAACTGAAGTGTGGGATTCAACGATGTCCTGCACTAACGAAGCACTTCACCCTTGACTGTGAGGGTGTTGATGGAACTTATCACACGTTACACTAATCACACCTACGTATTTCACTGGTGTTAGCAGCAGACATTATTCCGCGTCGGAACTATGTAGTCTTGATAAATTTCTTGGTAATTCTATTTCCTAAGACAATAATTTCGAAATATTCTAAAGCACTAGTTTAATTTCAACTGGGACCAAAGGTATATTATTTTCATAAACATCCTAAAAAGCAGTGAGAAATTTCAACCAATACCTTGGTAAGCCGGTAATCTGCTATATTTCACAAATAACGAAATTTGCGCAAGCAATGATCTATTTTAGATTCTTTGTTGTTAGAAAATTCAGAAACTACAGTATCACTGTATTTAAACAATCCAAAGTATGCGCCACTCCGAAAAGAAAAGGACCGCGAAACTAGATCGCACACCCACAGTTTTAATATCAAAAGACAAAACAACTAAAAAGAACCATAATGGGTAAAGCACGTGTATCACTTAAGTACGTCCGTCAAAAGGTTCCGTAAAACACTTTTGTACAGTTAATATACAATTTATATTTCACAAGAAAACAACAAAAAAATCGTGCCGTGCTCGTACATGAACAATACGAAAATTAAATCCGCATTAATTCTCACTAGTCAAAGCAAAGAGGAAACAGTATTTTTAACGTACTTAGTATATCGCAATGAAGAACAAAACACGACTCTTCGTTTGTTTATTCAACTCGTTCTATGACAACCGCTTATCGTATCTTATCTAGGCTTGTTAATAACATCAGGAACATCCAAAACGTGAATGCCGCAATCATATATAATAATTAATTACAGCGGTTTATCATTTCCGATAAGTTGGAAAGCAATTTACGAATAATCCACATAAGGAACGAAATTTACATTTACGGCAAGACAAGAACGATGCAATCTATTTATTATAAGCGGTTTATAATTTTTAATTTATCTATCTTTAAATTACCACACACGAGTTAATAAATATCAAATACAGAAACAGCAATTTGCAGAAATGCATTTATAAATTGGGAAACAGCGTAAAAGTTTAAAACTACAAAAATTGCACGTTACATAGTCCTATACGGGGACTGATCTCCAAAACAAAAACTTATTGTCCAAGCGGTGACAATAGATATGTTAAATCGCGCAGTTACCAAACACATATGACAAACAAGATAGAACATTGAAAGTGATAACGCGACCGGGTTTATCAAATTTAAATAAAAGAGCAGATATTGCCATTAACAAATAAACTTAAATTTTATAGTAATAATATAAAGCAACTAAATGAATATATACAGGGTTGGACGGAATATACCGCCCACCAAAATGAAAACATTTTAATTTTCATCTAGAGGGAGGGAGCAGAGTTTGACCACAGGACGCCTACGCTCACTACGCGCTGTTCTAACGGTGGCAATGCGGACAATCTCGTCGGCGCCATGATGTACGGAGTTAATACGTCCAATTGACCACTGAAGAGGAGGAAATGAATTGACTTTAATTAAAACTAAGTCTCCCGGTTGAATATTATTTTTGTCTACATGCCATTTGGTTTTATTCTTGAAGGGTATGCAAGTATTCCCGGGACCAGCGCGCCCAAAAGTCCTGGTAAATACACTGCAATAATTGCCGTCGAGACAAACGATTCAAAGGTAGTGCCGTCAGTGCGGGACCAGGCGGGGAGGAAAAAGCGGAAAGGGTCAAACAATGACGCGGTATTAAACAACTAAGGTAGTTAGAATCATTACTAACTGGAGTCAGATGGAGCGAATTGATGACAGCTTCAATTTGGATAAAAACGGTTGACAACTTTTCAAAGGTTACAATCTGCTCTCCTACAACACGAAGTAACAGGATCTTGACGGGTTTGACGCCAGCTTGCTAAAGACCCCAAAAATGGAGCGCGCAATGTGGGTTAAAATGCCAAGTAATTGGTTCTTGGGAATTTGCGATTTTAGCAAAGAAAACCAGTTGGTGGTGGGCACTGACAAAGTTTGTACCACAGTCGCTGTGCAAATGTTTACACCGACAACGACGAGCAAGAAACCGACGAAACGCGGCCAAAAAAAGCGTTAGCGGTTAAATCGGAAACGAGCTCCAGGCGAAGAGCTTTGATACACATACAAATAAAAATGCAGAGATAGGTTTTTGAAGTTTTGGCGCCGGGGATTCGGCTCATGGTTATTGTAAACGGGCCAAAAATTCTACGCCGGTATGTAAAAATAGTTTAACTTGAGTTATTTTAGCAGATGGAAGATTGCCCATGGGCGCCCGAAAAGACTTGGGATGTGTTTTCCAACAAGGAATACAAGAGCGAAGTACCCGGGGAATAGATCTTCTTGCAGAAACTATCCAAAATCTTTGGCGTATAAGGAATTGTGTTGTTTGAATACCTGCGTGATGATATTTGTGATGAATGTGCTGAATATACAGATCCGAGAAACGGCTCTTACTGGGCAATAAAGCGGGGAATCGTTTATCGTAAGAAATAGGGACGTAACTTAACCGGCCACCTACACGAAGTACGTCATTTAAAAGAAAGGTGGATACTTTTTAGAACCTTTTAGCAAGTAGGGTCCCGGATTGAAGAGTCCTTATCTCAACCGTAAAAGATGCTTGTTGGGTATGTTTAACAGGACATTCCAAAGCGAGCTCGAACTCATGAGCGGATACAGATCCAGTACGTTTCGTTAAAGGATGCCTGACATTATTAATAAAGCGGAAGATATAAGCGGTTATACGAACGACAGAAAAAAAATAAGACTGATTTTTAAGTAGGACACCCAATATACTACAGGACAAAGCAGTAGTGAGTATAACGGACCGTTCTTTACTTTGTACCTGTTGCGGTACCAGAGAACAAGAACGTGGGTGAAGCCGCCCACCATAACGAACATTGAAGCAACTCGGCGGGAAACAAACCACGTGACCCAACGTTAGCGGGATTATCGTTAGAAGGCACGTGAAGTCACATGGCATTAGAAGTTCTACCTTGGATATAGGCTACTCTATTGGTCACGAAATTCTTCCATCGTTGGGGCGGAGCGGAAATCTATGAATGTACAACCATCGAATCGGACCAACAGTATATTCTATTAAAAGTGAGATGAGAAGAAAACACATTCAGAACAAAATCTAGTAATTTAGCAGATATGGCAGAGGCTAGCAATTCTAACCTTGGCAGGGAAAGGGGTGGTAATGGAGCACATACCAAACGAACTATAGGTTCTTTAGAACCGTTGAGAAAACGAAAATAAAGGACGGTACAGTAGTCGCATTCCGAAGCGTCCCCAAAACAATGTACCTCACACGAATTGTATTGAGAAGAGACTAGAAGGCGCGGTAAGAAAAAATCTGCAAGAAGAAAAAGGCTCTCAACATATTTTTGCTATAAACGACAAAACTCCGGTGTTTGACGGGCATCCCAATCTAGTTTGAGAGTCTAAAGACGTTGGAGGAAATGCTCTATTAAAAAAGAAAGATAGGAAGAGAATTCCTAACGGGTCAAAAATGCGGGCTAAATTAGAAAGATTATTACGTTTTGTACAAGGAGTATGTATAGGATTGGCCACAAAAAGGAAATTATCTGAAGAGGGGTTCCACTGGAGACCCAAAAGTTTCACGGTAGGATCGGAAGGATCTTCAAAACAATGCGGTTGCAAACACCGATGAGGGGCGAAAATGCCATTAAGCAAATTGGGATCATTACTAGACCACTTGTACAGGTCGAAGCCGCCTAGTTTTAAAAAACACTCGAGAGAGAAAAGGGGGAGTATAACCAAACAGATATTAAACAATTGCGGTCTTCAATATTCTTACTTGATGACTAGTTAGAGCGGTGAAGATTCTTGGATCCAGAACACTTATTATTACACTCGAAAAATAATACAAAACGGTGAGGTAGTCCTATACGGGAACTGATCTTCAAAACAGAAACTTATTACTCAAGCGGTGACAATAGATGTGTTAGGCCGCACAGTCATCAAAACATATATGTCAAACAAGATAGAACATTGAAGGTGAAATTAGTCACTCTAGTGATGTAATATTTCCGAGGATTTCACAGTTTTAACGATCTAATTAGTGCAGTTGTTATGATTTGTTTATCGTATGGAATCGTGTATCATTTTCTAACGCACCTAGCTAATGTGATGTCTCTTTCTCTGTTATTGCAATAAATTTACTTATCTATCTATTATGGGTTTTTATTCATCGCGTGTTTCTTTAAAACGGCGCGTTAATTTATATACGGGAAATAATCAACTATTTAATGACTTTTTAGTAACTGGCGTTTTCTCTTATTAAGTACCTGAAAATTCTAGAATTAATGGTTTATTTGAAACTCTTAAAATGAGTTTACTTATTATTTCTACACATAATCGACAAGGGCTTTTTTATGCTTTGCAAACGCAATAAGATTGCATTGATTTATATTCTAACAGGGTACGAATGCATATTTAAAAAAAAAAGTTGCTTAAAGCTGAGCTATTTCTAGTATTTTAAATGGGGGCTTCGTTTATAGATGCGATAAATTTCTAATGTTTGAACGCGGAAGTATTAAATTAATATTATTTTATGCAATGAACATGAATGGCTTGTTTTTAAGGTATATCTCTTTGATTAATTTGCATAAGGTATCTTACTTGGTTGAAAAATTGATTTAAAAATAGGGCTTTTAAGATTATATCCGTTTTACGATCTCTGCAATGAATGCAATGCACGGGATTAGTCACATGATTAATAAGGGCTCCTTTATGCTTCGCTTCATCAAATTACGCTTAATGCTTATACAAGGTAGAAAGATTAGAAATTGGAAATTTTAATTTTTCCCGTTTTCTTTTCTGTTTGAGTGTTTTTCATATAATTTGGCGTCCAATGACTTCTTGTGACCTCTTTATCACATCTATATATATATATATATATATACATATATATATATATATATATATATATATATATATATATATTGCCTTCAAAACAGAAACTTATTGTTCAAGCGGTGACAATAGATGTGTTAGGCCGCGCAGTAACCAAAACATATATATCAAACAAGAGAGAACATTGAAGGTGAAACGCGACCGGGTTTATCAAATTTAAATAAAAAAGCAGATATTACTATTAACAACTAAACTTAAATTTTATAGTAATAATATAAAGAAACTAAATGCATGTATACAGGATTGGACGGAACAAGCACTCTTCTCTTATATTTTATTAGGTAACCTAACCTATGATTGGTCTGTTTCGACGTTTGTGTAATTCAAATATTTTTACTGTTTTATCTCTGTCATTATAAAACTAAAAGGACATGGATAAAGTTGCTCTTAGGGTGCACATTCTTCATGATTTAATAACTGCTGACATTGAAGCACAGGCAAGATTACGTCGATTTTATAGACAGGAAAATGCGTTTGACATTACACACTCTAAATTTGTAAAGTTGTTTTGATTAAATAAAAACTTAGTCCGCCAATTGATAGAGTTTTAACTCCTTTTGTAACTCTGACATCAAGAGCATCAGTAATAAGTATTGAAAAAAGTAGGTAACTGTCTTCTTCTTCTTCTATCGATTTCGGCCAACTATGGACCACATGAAATAACTTATGATGATTATGTTTCTCCCCTCTTTCTTCTCTTCCAGTACTCTTTCATTTTTTCTCCGTGTTGTTTCTTTCTTTCTTCTATCCATTTTGCTTCAGTCTTTTTTTTCTCTTTTTCTTGGAAACCTTTGAACCCTCATACTTTTACTCTGAGTTTTCTTTTTGTTCTACCTCTTTTCTATCTGTTTTCATTTCTTCCATGTCTTTTCTAATTTTTAGATCCATGTCATCGGTGTCTTAGGGTTTCTGTCGAAGTAATGGAATAGTCTCTTCGTTAATCTTTCCTCATTCTTTCTTTTAATGTGACCGTTATCACTCTTCTCTTTCTCACTGTGTCTGTTACTTTCTCTGTTTTTGAATAAATCTTCTTATTGCTTCTCAGTTTCCATTTTCCGTCTTCATATTTTGGTCCCAAAATTTTTCGTAAAATTTTTCTTTCTCTTTTTTCTACCGCGTCTAGCTGTCTGACTGTGTTCAGTATAAGGCATTCTGAAGCATAGAGGCCCTCTGGCTTGATAACTGTATTTTTGTTTAAAGGTTGAACATATTCAGAGATTAAATGTTTTTAATATTTCTACCTATGGGTATGTTAATGCTTTTTTGGGTACTAATAGCTTTGGGTTTTTATGGATACGGAAGTTATCAAAAAAATCACAGGAACAGATTTGTTCACTGCGATTAGCTAGCCGAGTATAAGTCGTTGCATTCAGGAAATTGCTTTTGCATTACGCAGGGTAGAAATTTCTAATGAATGGGTGCGAATTCCAGAAAAACAGAATTACACACATTAAGAACAAGGTAAATGAATCATAAGTACCTATTTTAAGTTAGAAATTAAAAATTATACTTGATTTGTAATTATTACCATCATATACTGCTGTGCAATAAATTAATATTTCTTGAAGATTTTGTACCACGTCGTTTGGCCGAGACCTAGCCATGGTACAATTTATTTCACACCTTTCAAAATACTTGTGTTTACACACATTTTATTATTTCTTGAAATTAAGTATGAATCCGAAGGTATATTTACGTTTACTTTTGTACTAGAAAATAAAACTAGATACAGATTACTATATTTATAAGCGATTTTATTATTTATCTTCGTTATCTAAATAAATACGCTAATGTAATTTTCTGATTGGTTGATTCTTCTTTCAAAACACTACTGCTGTGTATCTAAACTAGTGGTGGGCAAACTACGGCCCGCGGACTGCATGCGGCCTGCAAAGTCTTTTCATGCGGCCCGCCATGAGTTTCAAAATATTAAAAATTTTTATACTTTAAAATTATTTTACGAAACTTTAAAAAAAAAATGTTGTACAGATGTTTTCTTGCGTAACAGTAACTGCAAAGCGCTGATTAATACTATTTTATAGGTTTCTCTGATTTTTTGAAAATAGTTGTGATCGTTTCTTTTATGCTTTGTTTTTGTAATTTATATGTAATGTAAAATTTTTGTTTGTAATATTTTGTTTTTTATATCTAATTAATATATAATTTTTTTATTATTTTATATTAATAATACAATGAGTAATTCCAAGCCAGCCAAGAAAAGAAAAATAGATAGCGAGTGTTGAATTTTTAACTCTGAATGGACTGGAAAGTACTTCTTCACGGAAATAGGAATAAAGGCCATGTGTGTCATCTGTCGTGACAGTCTGGCGGTGTTTAAGGCATACAATCTGAAACAGCCTTTTCATAATTTTTCGGTATCTGAAACACAGCGCAAAGTTAATGACTTGCTGAAAAAATTAAAACGGGAGCAAATTACTTTAAAAAGACAACCTACCATTCAAAATGATGCCACCAAACCAAGTTTTCTTATTGCAAATTGCAAAACACAATAAACCATTTTCTGATAGTAAATTTATAAAGGACTGTACGCTGGATTCAATTAATGTTGTTTGTCCTGAGCCCAAATAAAAATTTGAGACTATTAGTTTATCATGCAGAACTATGGTGCGTAGAATTGAGGATATTTCTTCCAATTTGAATTTTCTGTGGTACTCTCTGGCACTTGGTTAAAGCACTGATGTCTAGGATACGGCTCAATTGTTGTTTTCTATACGTGGCGTCCAGCACAATTTTAAAATCAGTGAAAAATTGCTTTCAATGGAATCCATGAAAGATACTACCACGGGCCAAGATTTGCACAAAAATTTTAAAAAGTGCTTGTTTAATTCTGGTTTAAAGTTAGATAGTTTAGCAAACATAACCACTGATGGAGCTCCTTCTTTAATTGGCAAGCATTCAGGACTAGTGAAATTGTTGAACGATCAAGTGAAACAAAATTGTCCAGACCACACAGTGTGTACACGATTTAAATTTGTAAATTTCCTAATTGTGGTCATTAGCCTCGGTGGCGTAATTGGAAAACCAAGATACAGGTTCAAGTCCTGTCCAAGACCTTATATTTTCCATGTTTTAATTACTAGCTCGATTTGAAATAATCATTTGGGCTTTGCATAAAAGTCTAAGTTATTATTTCATTTTATTCACTCTATATATATATATATATATATATATATATATATATATATATTGCTATGATAAGAGGGTAGTTTAAGGGTAGATTAAATCATAGGGGTCGTAAGATAGATATAAATAACCTTAACTTTAGGAAAATCAAATAATTCCATCAATCATAGGTAAATCGATTATTCTACAAAAAGTCAATTGCGAGGACACTGGATATAAAGGATATTTGATTAAATGCATGAGAAAGAAGCTCCTTTAGTAATAATCCGATACCATTTAATTAGAATAGTAATGTGTGCGTATAATATGTTTAAGTATAATTTACGAGTAAAGATAAGATTTTAGAAGCAACTAATTGCATCAAATAAAATTATCGGGAAACATAAATAAATTAACCTTTCAAATATTTAAAAATTACGTCGATAATATCAACGCATCTATATACAAACGCATCTTAATACGTCACTAAATACGTCACTAGAAAGAAGACATTTGTTCAGAAAACCAACATTCCGTAACAAACAAATAAACACCAGGCGGGTCAATTATATGATAAATCGTAGACTTTCAATTGCCAAACATTGAATACGTGACTGGATAAAAGCAATAATCGGAAATCCTAACAAAATACTGTAATTTAGCAAAACGCTTACGTGAATGAGAAAGCATTTCGTCGAAGAATTAAACCAGGGAATTTGAGAAAATACCGAGTTCTGCCAGATAAAGCAAAGTACAAACCTTGATCAATTAACACGCCAATAAAAACGATTGGTGGGGAGTGCTTATAAATACAATAGGAAATGAATAAACATTTTGTTCATATTCAACCAGGCACAAACTATGCTTAAAATGCAGTAGAAAGTTACGTAATTAATTAGTGAAACAAAACTCAGAATTTGAAAGGGGGAAATTGTGCGACTAAAATAAACCGATCTACAAATAGACGTACGTTAAACAATTAATTAAATTTATTTTTAATATTTAGCAAAACGGGACTTCCTTTATTGAGATGGTTTTTGTTGAGACTCCTTTTATTGGACGGCTTTTGCTGATGCCATCTTATTGAGACGGTATTTTGTTGATGCCATTTTGGGTTGTGACTGCTTTTGTTGAGTCGAAGTTCATGTCGAGATCTAAGCCTTAACACAAATATAAAAATACGTCTGAAAGTGGGATCAAAAGGGTACTCAAAGTTATGGAACCTTTCTATAAACCCTCTCCTGACCTTGACATCCCTAATATTTCTACTTTCGCCTATGTTGACGATCTAACCTACCTCATACATGGAAACTCCCGAAAATCCTTAGAAAATACTGCCTGCTTCCTGATACTAGAAATCGAATCCTGGTTCTTGCTAAATAAACAACCCTATCACCCGGTAAATCCAAAATCCTATTACTTAAAGGACATCTCCAACGCACCCCCACTATTCAAATATTTAGCACACCTTTAACCTTATCCAAATCGAAACAAGACTTAGAATGCACGCACATCTATCATATCTCCGATCCAAAATCAAATCAATCCTTAACAATATACACCATTCCCTATCAAAATCTTCTGAACTGACTCGCCCCACCCGTAAACTAATCCCACAACAAATAATAATTCCCATCATAAGTTATGCAATAGACTCCTGGTACCCTTTTACAACATCTCATTCCCGCAGAAACCTTAATCTAATCATAAGACCTTTCCTACTATTTTCCACAAGAGCCTTCAAAACAACTCCCACCTCAGCACTATACATAATTCTGAAACAACCACCCCTAAACATCCTGCTCCACTCCAAAGTTCAACTCGACAACGAAGTCACAGGTAGACATACACACGACATTTTCCCAGATAAAACAAACATCCCTGAACATATCCCCTACTCCAACCGATCCGCTAATCAATTCCTGACTGGACACTGCAAATTCTGACAAAAATTACACTCCTTCCAGCTAATCCGCTCCCTTTATTGTCCCTGCTTGAACCAAAACATTACTGAAACTCCCCACCACTTAATATATTTATGCCCCAACTCCATTCCTCACCAAAACCATATAAAACACACAATACAACTTGATCCTTTTACCCCACTACCTAGCATCAATTTCCTCGCATCTAACTATCCCCTCTAATTTGACCATTTCAAAATGAAATTCTTATCTCAAAACCCCCATCCAATAATGATATTCCCACCAAACCAATATCCCCACCTCTACAACACTACACTGCACACCAACTTCTTTGCTAACAGTCCAAGATTAACTCAACAGTAAAAAAAAAGAAACTTAAGATTATCAACGTACTATACATCGGAAATTAATATATATTGCAAATTTATTGTAATTTATATTATCTGTAAAACTTTTGTTCATATTTACTAGGTTAGGCCTGGCCCCTCCCTTAGGGCTATCCACTTTGGATTGGCGACGGGGCTCTAGTACCTTTTGCGAGGGATCTCAATTTGTTGAGGTTCAACGCAAAGGGGCAGCTAAGGGTAGTCCAACATCACCCACCCACACACACACACACACCTTAAGCACGCACACAAAAACAACCTACACCCTAACTGCTACACGCATACGTGCATGCCCTAACACCTAACATATACACAAGCTGTAACTTTCAGCAATTTTAGCTATCCTATTAGAGGGACGCACTAGTCCTCCGACTCTTGTTTTTCAAACGCTCCTCGGCTATTAGGTTAACCGAGGACAGGGGCGTCTTTCATATTTCTTTGTTGTTTCTTTCTTCTTTCTTCTTCCTTGTATACAAAAAACAAAAAAAAACCAAAAATTTTGGACGGATCATCGATGACGACACTGCAAGGGACTCGGACGCTCGCCAGAGCGACAAACTGGCATAACATGGACATGGAACAGATATGCCAAACGTTTACGGTGCAGAACGCGTTGGATCCCTCAGTACCGGTCGGTGGGGCTAGTGAGTGAACAGGTAGCCCCCTACCGTCAGCTGGAGACTGTTTGCAAACCATGCCCCTGGTAGGTGACCAGGTCAGGGGACAACATGGAGTATTACTGGAATTCAAGGAAAACAAACAGAGCGCGGATGTACATACCAAGCGCTTAAAGGCCAATATAAAAAGAACGCATAAGGACAAAACAGTTAAAATGTTAAAAGAGGATGAGAGCAAAGGAGAACACCAAAGAAGTCGGTCAGTTGACGACGAAACTGATGGAAATCATGAAACCTTGGCAAAAACAAAAAAAGAAAAGAAAAGCGCTAGCTTTGCCCGAACAAAGTACAAAGGCCTACAAATACCACTTAAAGGTTGTTAAAGAAGTGGAGGAAGCCATGCAGTTAGAAACGTACATGGTCCCATGAAGACCGCGATTATGAATATAAAAGACTTAATGGCAGATGCCATCCTCGCTCAACGGCAGGCCGACGAGGAGAGAAAAACAGTAAAAGAAGAAGAATACAGAACAATAGAACAGATGTAGGAGCGCATTAAGAAATTAGAACAAAACCTTAAACGTGAAAAAACAAAAAGTAATTCTGAAAATATAAAGAAAGATGTACTAAAATCGGAGACTGAAACGCAGACTAACCCATGGACTCGATCAGGGCAAGACATGATTCAATCTATTCCAGAAGGATGTACGTTCCACGATTACCACAATATTAGACAAAAGTATTGGCCGGACAATATATATATACAAACACGAAAATAAACGACGGAGATCTTTTAAGCCTAAATGATGAAACTACAAAAGTGATACTTGTGGACAATACAAATAAAGATATGGGGAAGAGTATATATCGAGAATATAAAAAACGATATCCCGACCTTGGAAATAGTGATGAAGATCTGGAGGTAATTGAACAGATTACAAGGACGCGTACGGGAGAACAACAAAAAATAATGCCAAGGAAAATAATTAAAGCGGTTTACCAAGGCTCAGGAAAAAAAGTATGGAAAACAATTCAACAAGTAAGAAAGAAGACGATGGGAGCAGAGATGATTGCGATATGCAATATAAGGGAAATGGGCATGGAAAGTTATAGGAAAATGCTGGAAGCTATCTTCCATGGTATGAAAACAAAAATAACGATATATGGATAAAACTTGAAACATAAAGATACGGAGCTGGGAAAGCATAGTATAAATAGTTTTGCATTATTGGTAGAAACGATAGGCACAGATTTTAGATCAATATTAAAAGATGTTGAAGACCAAATTAAGGACAGCTCTGCCGCTAGGGCAATAAAAGAGATTAGAAGTACCAAAGCTAGTGAAGTGTTAATAACTACCGAAAAAGACACTACTGCCATAAATGCTCTGCAAGAAATGGTGGGGGCATCAACGGGAATAAGGACACGTAAACTGGGAATACAAAAGGATACAGTAACGGTTCATATCAAGGGTATGGACGCCTTAATAGAGAAGGAGGAGATCTTGGCTTCGATAGAGGATAAACTGGGGAACAAAACCGGGACAATTAAAATAGGCGACTTAAGACCAAATGCACGAGGAACGACAGCCGTATCGGTAGCACTTCCAAAGCAGGATGTCAGTAAGCTGATCGAGGGGAAGCTACGGGTTGGATTGGTTTCATGCCTAGGGGAAAGACAAGTTGAAATTAATAAATGCTGCAAATGTTAGGTGTGTGGGCATGTAGCAAAGAATTGTAAAGGACCAAACAAGACATCTCTATGTCATATGTGTGGGAAAGAAAGCCATCTGGCCAAAGAATGTAGCAATATGGAGTATTGTGTGATATGCAATCAAGAAGACTATATTACTGGAAGTGGAAAATGTAAATCATTTAAGATAGCCCTGAATCGGCTGAGACTAGAAAATAGGACCGCAGAGAAAAATTACGAGAGGGACTCTGCAAGTCAGGGACCACTCATAGACCTAGAAACGTAACGAGAATTAGACATATCTGTGATGTTTGTATATAGTTAGAATTAAGGGGCTAAAAGATTATATGTGTACTTTCATAATGATATAATTAATGGAAACACTTAAATTCCTTCGAATAAACTTAGATCAGACTAAGGCAGCCCACGATCTGCTCTGCCAAGTAGAGCAAGAGGAAAACATTGATATTATTATAGGGCAAGAACCAAATAAAGGAAGGTCGACAAAGTACCTTTGTGATCTCGAAGGCGACAGTTGTATAATAATTAATAGCAGTATAGGTATAATAAAAAAGTATATAGGCAAAGGAATTGTGGGAATAGAAACCGATGAAGCCAGAGTGTTTTCGTGTTACTTTTCTCCAAATAAGCCGAATGAACAATTAGAAGAACTCTTAGATACATTACAAATCTATATTAGAGATAATAATAGATCCTGTATTATAGGAGGCGATTTAAATGCGAAGACAAACATGTTCTACTCAAACACCACGAACCAAAGAAAACGAATACTAGAAGAGTGGATTGAAACAAATGACCTAGCTATAATTAACCAGAGCAATACGCCTACCTTCGTAAATGCAAATGGAGAATCGATAATAGACTTCACTCTGGCTACCCCTAGCATAGCCGATAAGATAACAGACTGGAGAGTAGACGACCAATCTGAAAGCCTAAGTAGTCACATATATGTAAAATATAGTCTAAATAAAATAAGAACGCCTGGCAGGCTTAACGTACAAAAAGGATGGATAATAAAGGAAGGACTGCGCGAATTGACTGATAGATAACATAAAAGATTTGATAATCGAACAAGGAATAACGAGCAACGAAGCAGCTAATAAACTAAAGCAGTATATATGGCAAAAATGCGATTTATACCTAAAAAAGTAAATATCCCCTGGTAGACTTAAGATATTGCTGACAAGCGTAAGACTTGTATGGCAACAAGAAGAATTATGACCAGGTTGAATAGAAAACCCGACCGCCTAGAGGAAAAGAACAGAGCAATATATGAATACAGAACTGCTAAAACAGAGTTAAGGAAGGCAATAATGCGACAAAAACAAAAGCAGTGGGAAAGATTGTATAATGAGCTCGAAGATGATATCTGGGGGAAGGCATATAAAATAATTACAAACAAACTAAAAACAAAAGGAAGAACTCCTCTTAGTACTACGCAAATACAAGGTCAAATACAGTTACTATTCCCGGAACAAGAGAAACAGATATGGACTGATATCCTCATACCAGTGGAAAATATAAAGCTATTCACTATAAATGAACTATTGGAAGTCACAAAAAAATTCGAAATAAAAAAGCGACTGGACCAGATTTAATACCACCAGAGACAATTAAAATTGTCATACGTAATAACAAGCAAGCAATCTTGGAAATAATGAATATCTGCTTGAGAAATGAGAAATTCCCAGACTCCTGGAAGATAGCGAAGGTAGTTCTTATAGAAAAGCTTAGAAAAGGACCAATACTACGTATAGACCGATCTGCCTTTTGAACGTGATAGGTAAGGTGCTAGAGGGGTTGGTTAAACTTCGCTTAGAAGGAGAGCTTAACCAAAAAAGCATAATCAGTGAGAACCAATACGGGTTTCGGGCAAGATATTCAACAGGTGGTGCATTAAATAAAGCCATAGAGAGAACCATTGCATTAAGAAAATAAGACATATCAGCATAGAGAAATCTGTATACTTATTACCTTATACATAAAAAACGCATTTAACTCAGCACCATGGAGCAGAATCATAGAAGCTCTGTAAGAGGCCCAGATTAGCAAGTATTTAATTAGAATAATTCAAGCATACCTTAGTAATAGATACATACAAGTTGAGGACAAAGTCACATGTGGGGTACCCCAAGGATCGGTATTGGGGCCCACATTATGGAATGTTTTATATAACCAAATTGTAAACATATACCTAGGGGAGGATGTAACATCAATAGCATATGCTGACCATATCGCAATTGTGGTTTGCGGTAAAACTAAAGATGCGGTCGAACAAAAAGGCAATAATGATAATGACGGAAAATAGAAAACTTAAAGATATCACAATCGTTGTCAATGGTGTGGAAATAAAAAGTCAAAAGGCTATCAAATATATGGGGGTTTATCTGGATAGAGAGCTACGGATGACTACTCATATTCGTGAAGTATGCGATAAGACAAATAAGGTAGAAAGATCATTAGTCAGAATAACACCGAATAAATATGGTCCCAAAGCACAGAGGAGGAAGATACTATCGACAGTAGTGACATCAATAATTCTCTATAGCTCACATATTTTTATACGAGCACTAAAGTATAAACACTATGAGAACATTCTGGAAAGAGTAAACAGGAAATTAGCCATCCGAATTATATCAGCATACAGAACGTCACCCACAGAAGCAGTACTAACCATAACAGGAACACCACCCATTAAATTAAAGATCATAGAAAGGATTAGTATGCAAAAAAGTGAGAAAGAACTAGTAAAATCCCAAACCCTAGAGAAATTGCAAGAACAATGGCAACTATATAAGGGATGGACGAAGGTGTTTATAACAGACATTAGAAAATGGCAAGAAAGAAAGCTGGAGGGCATAGATTACCACACAACTATGGCATTGACGGGACATAGTATATTTGGCACTTATTTGAATAGAATAAGAAAACAATGAGACAGCAAGTGTTGGTATTGTGAGGATGAGGATTCACCATTTCATACCGTATTTGTATGTGATAGGTGACACCGGGTCAGAGCCGAAGCTAGTGCCAAATGTGGAACACTCATAGTGGACACAAACATCGCGCAGCCGTTGGTGAAAAGCAGTGACTACCGGAAGATTGTTATGGACATGCTCCGCACTATTATGAAGCAAAAGGAGACTGATGGGGATATATATAGGATCATATAGGACAAAACATTAGGAAACGAAGGCAAAATGCGGACGGGGAGTAATTTATGCTTCCCTCAGCATCCAGAAGATTAATAAAATAAAAAACAACTATGTCTCTCAAGTACCCTGAAGTAATACCTATCGGTGGTACAAGGATACTTTGTCACAAGAGGGAAGCGGGAAGGGAGTTTAGTGGGTAGTCCGTAAGAAAGAGTTAGTCCCACACACCCTTCGGTAGTAGACGCTGCATAAGCCAGCCGGAGCTTCTCCAACCCCAACAGGGAAAAAAAGGGTTAGGCCTGGCCCAGGAATAGTGTTCATATATAAAAAAAAATTATGCGTCGCTATTGGACCGGCTGAGCGAAGAAATCAAAGAAAATGTCCTTATTTAATACGGAAAACGATCCTCTTTCATCAAGACAACGCACGGGTGCACACCTGCGCAGTTGCGATGGCCAAAATTATGGAATTAAAGTTCCAATTATTACAACATCCATCGTATTCGCCAGGTTTGCCCCCCTCCCGTGACTTTTTCTTATTTCCCAACTTGAAGAAATGGCTTAGCGGACAAAGGTTTACGTCTAACGAGGAAGTCATCGCCCAAACAAATGCTTATTTTGAGGAACTTCCGAAATTCTATTTTTTGGACGGCTTAAAAAATTTGGAGCTGAAGGGAGTTTATGTTGAAAAATAAAAAAAATCTGCCAAAAAAAAAATGTTTTTTCTACTTTTTCTAAGGGCTTATTAAACGACCCTTGTACATTAACATTTATGAAAGGGGTACCGAGTTTGACCTCCCTATGATTTTGTGTAATTTATTTTCGAGTAAAATAGTTTTAACTGTTTCAGAATACCTCTGACCAACTTCGACTGTCGATTTTTAGATTGTAGTAACTAAAGTACCACACAAAACGCTTTCTAAGATACATTCATCGAATTATTAACATATATCATTGTCTACTGTCCCTCTAACCATCGACATTTAACATAAAGCTGCTTTACATCATACAAACCTACGCATGTAAAAGTGAGCAGCAAAAACTGATATTAATTAAAACATGTTTCAAACTGCTATTCGAAAACTGTAAACACAAATGAATGAATCGGAGGAGCTGAACAATGAGCGATCATAGTCCTGTGACAATACATGATGGATACGAGAGATTTCATCAGTGCTGCCTGCTCTTCACAATCCTACAGATAACGCGATATGGCTTTACCAACAATAGACCCATTTATTTGTAAGCGGGTTACTCACTTCTGTCTCACGTTAACTAATTATACATTATTTCAGTTATGATATTTCAATTTATATTTATTAATTTTTTTTAGATGTCTTCTGCTGTATATCGGAGAAGCTGCGCACATAAACGACATTAACCGCTATTCGGAGAATTCCACAGACGGATGCAACTTGGAGTTAAACGACAAGTTATGTTCGTTTTCAATTTATTTATGTACAACTTTGTAGTATACAATTTTGGGCCGTAATAAAACTGTTTAGCTTACTTTAAATATTTTCTTAATTTTGATCTAATTTAACAATATTCAAAATAAAGGTTGTCAAAGTTAAGGAAGGGGATGCAACTAACTTTGATCGACTAACTAAAGTAATTGTTAATAGAATATTTTTCTTCGACAACTAACTAAAACATAGTAAACCGTATTTCGCTATATATATATATATATATATATATATATATATATATATATATATATATATATATGTATATATATATATATATATAATATTAATTTTCTTGACCAATTATACTTTATATAATAAGGGTTTTTTTTGTGTTTTGGGATATTTTAGGTCAAATAAAAACAATCGTCTTTAAATTCCTCTAATTACTTGACGTTTCGGTCGGGTTTCTGACCTTAATCGTAAGTCTGAAAATATGGTTTGTTTTATAAAATAAAAGATTACAATGTTGTTAAAATTACTTACATAGAAATATTTAAATTAGAAATAGACTATGACATATGATTTTACTAGATGACATACATCATGAAGACAGTGAAAAGGTACTATAACTATGGGAACGTTACATGAATATCAAAAATATAGGTTGCTGTAGTAAGATGGAATGTGTTACAAAACTATTGGAATACTTTCTAGTGTTTATAAAGTTGGGAGTAAATGATGCCTAAATTTTTTGGTCTTGTTTATTATTAATGCAGTTTAGTTCTTTTGTATATAAATGATTCTAAGAATAAACGTTTGTAGTAGTTCTGTTCTATTTCTAAAATTTGTGTTTCGTCGAAAGCCGGTTTGTGTTTTGTGGTATGTGCATGTATGGCAAGAGCGCAGTTATTTTTCCAAGTTTTGTGTCACTGCGGTGTTGAGTTAACCTGTCTCGAAGCCACTGACTTGACTGTCCAATGTAGAAATAATTGCAACTGCAACGAATCTTGTATACTGTGTTGTTGCACATAATGGTTTCAGTCTTGTCTTTGAGATGGGTGAAAATGTTTTTATTGATCTGTTGTAGTAGTATGTGATGACTATGTTGGGTCTTCTTAGTGTTCGAACGAGTAGTGGTGTTAAGTTTTGTATATAGGGTAATTTTTGTATATAGTATCTGCATTTTTGTGGTATTGTAAGTTGTGTTGGTGTTTAGCATTTGATTGATTAATTGTATTGGGTATCCATTATTTATGAAAACTTTCTTTAATTCTTGGATATTGTTATTAATGAATGTTGGATGGCTAATTTTGTTATGCGTTGTTTTAATGCTAATAAAGAGTTGATTTTATGTTTATTTGAATGATTGGAAAAGTAGTTAATATACCTGCCAGAATTTGTTGGTTTTTGTAATAGTCAAAATTAGAAGGTTTTCATCAGTTCGAATGACATTTGTGTCTAAAAAGGAATTGTTTTATTTTTTCTTGTTCTATGGTGAATTTTAAATGTTCATTAAAGTTGTTGAAGTGCTGAAGAGTTGATTCTACTTGGTCATATGGTACTGAACAGATAATGTCATCAACGTACTTTACTAGGAAAACCATTTGGAACGGAAGGTTAGGGATGACACTGTCTAATAAAAGGTCCATTACTATCTGGGCTAGAATTGGTGATAAGGGTGAGCCCATTGAGTACAAAAAAGTTGTAAATAGACTTTTTTTTGGAATACAAAATATGTGTTGTTGAAAATAAGGTTGATAGTACTAAGAAATATTATCTTTGATAGTCTGCAGTTAGGTTCGATTTTATTCCATTTATTTGTTATGATTTGTATGACGAGTTCTTTGGGAATGTTTGTGAATAAAGATCTAACATCAAGTGAGATGAGAATATGGTTATGAGGTAGTTGAAAGTTGTTGTATGTATTAACAAAAGTGAAGCTGTCTTGGGTGTTGTATCCTTCCAGAGGAAAGGATTTTTAAAATATCAGATATAAATTTTGCGATGTTGTATGTGGGAGTATTTACTGATGAAATTATAGGTCTAAGAGAAATAGTAGGTTTGTGAATTTTGGGTAGTCCATAATACTTTCCTGGGTTGGTACTGTTGTTGATGAGTGTTTTTGTCTTCTTTTGAAATCATGTTCTGGTTGTAAAGTGTTTTGATGTGTTCGTTTACTTTTTTGGATTGAGGTGGTAGGGTCTTTAGGTAATATTCTATATGTGTTTGTGTCAGATAATAGTTCTAGTGATTTTTCTGTGTAGTCTTGTGATCTCATTATAACGGTAACTTCTCCTTTGTCTGCTTTCAATATTATTAGTTCTTTGTTGTTTTTAAAAATTTTTTGTTTGGTTCAAAATTTTTGTTGATGGTCGTTTTGTCGTTGTTTGGATTTTTATGAAATTGGTGATTATATTTGTGATTTTCGCTCTTGTATTGTTTTTTCTTGTGTTGTGCTTTCATAACTGTTTAATATTGATTCGACGTCCGCAAGTAGTCTACCAATATGGATTTCAGAGATGTTGGTTTTAAGTTAAATTTTGGTCCTAATGATAGGAAGTTCTTGATATTTTCTGGAATAAAAACGTTACTTAAATTAACTAACCATTTGTTATTGTCTTTAAATAGAACTGAGTTTTGTGAGCACTTGTTAGTTAGTGCGTTAAACTTCTTGATATGTAATTTTTATTTTAATAAACATTTTGTTGAAGTTCTCACTTTGGAATAAGAGAAATTCATGCGTTATGTGTGGAGGTAGATCTTCTGAAAGAGAATTTTTTAAGATGTTCATAGAATTTTCTACGGATTTTAATTTGATGTATGTGACTTGGATTTCAAGATTAAGAATTGTTTTTGCGAACTTCTTGGTTTGCTTTTGGATTTTGTTGTTTATCCATTGGTTGTTGTTTTCTAGTAATTGTAATAAAGGATTGGTGGCTGATTTGATGTGGTTTGGAAGGACATTTTCTCTGCGACATTTTTCTAAAAATATTCTTCGATTAAGTAATTTGGCTGTCTTTTCTGTGTTATTTGCATATAGTTTCAGTTTTTTCATTGTAATTTCACCATAATTTCTTCGTATGTAGTCGTAGAATCCCATATTATTTGTATTTGTAATATTAATTTTCTTGACCAATTATACTTTATATAATAAGGGTTTTTTTTTGTGTTTTGGGATATTTTAGGTCAAATAAAAACAATCGTCTTTAAATTCCTCTAATTACTTGACGTTTCGGTCGGGTTTCTGACCTTAATCGTAAGTCTGAAAATATGGTTTGTTTTATAAAATAAAAAGATTACAATGTTGTTAAAATTACTTACATAGAAATATTTAAATTAGAAATAGACTATGACATATGATTTTACTAGATGACATACATCATGAAGACAGTGAAAAGGTACTATAACTATGGGAACGTTACATGAATATCAAAAATATAGGTTGCTGTAGTAAGATGGAATGTGTTACAAAACTATTGGAATACTTTCTAGTGTTTATAAAGTTGGGAGTAAATGATGCCTAAATTTTTTTGGTCTTGTTTATTATTAATGCAGTTTAGTTCTTTTGTATATAAAATGATTCTAAGAATAAACGTTTGTAGTAGTTCTGTTCTATTTCTAAAATTTGTGTTTCGTCGAAAGCCGGTTTGTGTTTTGTGGTATGTGCATGTATGGCAAGAGCGCAGTTATTTTTCCAAGTTTTGTGTCACTGCGGTGTTGAGTTAACCTGTCTCGAAGCCACTGACTTGACTGTCCAATGTAGAAATAATTGCAACTGCAACGAATCTTGTATACTGTGTTGTTGCACATAATGGTTTCAGTCTTGTCTTTGAGATGGGTGAAAATGTTTTTTATTGATCTGTTGTAGTAGTATGTGATGACTATGTTGGGTCTTCTTAGTGTTCGAACGAGTAGTGGTGTTAAGTTTTGTATATAGGGTAATTTTTGTATATAGTATCTGCATTTTTGTGGTATTGTAAGTTGTGTTGGTGTTTAGCATTTGATTGATTAATTGTATTGGGTATCCATTATTTATGAAAACTTTCTTTAATTCTTGGATATTGTTATTAATGAATGTTGGATGGCTAATTTTTGTTATGCGTTGTTTTAATGCTAATAAAGAGTTGATTTTATGTTTATTTGAATGATTGGAAAAGTAGTTAATATACCTGCCAGAATTTGTTGGTTTTTGTAATAGTCAAAAATTAGAAGGTTTTCATCAGTTCGAATGACATTTGTGTCTAAAAAGGAATTGTTTTATTTTTTCTTGTTCTATGGTGAATTTTAAATGTTCATTAAAGTTGTTGAAGTGCTGAAGAGTTGATTCTACTTGGTCATATGGTACTGAACAGATAATGTCATCAACGTACTTTACTAGGAAAACCATTTGGAACGGAAGGTTAGGGATGACACTGTCTAATAAAAGGTCCATTACTATCTGGGCTAGAATTGGTGATAAGGGTGAGCCCATTGGAGTACCAAAAGTTGTAAATAGACTTTTTTGGAATACAAAATATGTGTTGTTGAAAATAAGGTTGATAGTACTAAGAAATATTATCTTTGATAGTCTGCAGTTAGGTTCGATTTTATTCCATTTATTTGTTATGATTTGTATGACGAGTTCTTTGGGAATGTTTGTGAATAAAGATCTAACATCAAGTGAGATGAGAATATGGTTATGAGGTAGTTGAAAGTTGTTGTATGTATTAACAAAAGTGAAGCTGTCTTGGGTGTTGTATCCTTCCAGAGGAAAGGATTTTTAAAATATCAGATATAAATTTTGCGATGTTGTATGTGGGAGTATTTACTGATGAAATTATAGGTCTAAGAGAAATAGTAGGTTTGTGAATTTTGGGTAGTCCATAATAGAAAATTCTATGAACATCTTAAAAAATTCTCTTTCAGAAGATCTACCTCCACACATAACGCATGAATTTCTCTTATTCCAAAGTGAGAACTTCAACAAAATGTTTATTAAAATAAAAAAATTACATATCAAGAAGTTTAACGCACTAACTAACAAGTGCTCACAAAACTCAGTTCTATTTAAAGACAATAACAAATGGTTAGTTAATTTAAGTAACGTTTTTATTCCAGAAAATATCAAGAACTTCCTATCATTAGGACCAAAATTTAACTTAAAAACCAACATCTCTGAAATCCATATTGGTAGACTACTTGCGGACGTCGAATCAATATTAAACAGTTATGAAAGCACAACACAAGAAAAAACAATACAAGAGCGAAAATCACAAATATAATCACCAATTTCATAAAAATCCAAACAACGACAAAAACGACCATCAACAAAAATTTTGAACCAAACAAAAAATTTTTAAAACAACAAAGAACTAATAATATTGAAAGCAGACAAAGGAGAAGTTACCGTTATAATGAGATCACAAGACTACACAAAAAATCACTAGAACTATTATCTGACACAAACACATATAGAATATTACCTAAAGACCCTACCACCTCAATCCAAAAAAAGTAAACGAACACATCAAAACACTTTACAACCAGAACATGATTTCAAAAGAAGACAAAAACACTCATCAACAACAGTACCAACCCAGGAAAGTATTATGGACTACCCAAAATTCACAAACCTACTATTTCTCTTAGACCTATAATTTCATCAGTAAATACTCCCACATACAACATCGCAAAATTTATATCTGATATTTTAAAAATCCTTTCCTCTGGAAGGATACAACACCCAAGACAGCTTCACTTTTGTTAATACATACAACAACTTTCAACTACCTCATAACCATATTCTCATCTCACTTGATGTTAGATCTTTATTCACAAACATTCCCAAAGAACTCGTCATACAAATCATAACAAATAAATGGAATAAAATCGAACCTAACTGCAGACTATCAAAGATAATATTTCTTAGTACTATCAACCTTATTTTCAACAACACATATTTTGTATTCCAAAAAGTCTATTTACAACTTTTGGTACTCCAATGGGCTCACCCTTATCACCAATTCTAGCCCAGATAGTAATGGACCTTTTATTAGACAGTGTCATCCCTAACCTTCCGTTCCAAATGGTTTTCCTAGTAAAGTACGTTGATGACATTATCTGTTCAGTACCATATGACCAAGTAGAATCAACTCTTCAGCACTTCAACAACTTTAATGAACATTTAAAATTCACCATAGAACAAGAAAAATAAAACAATTCCTTTTTAGACACAAATGTCATTCGAACTGATGAAAACCTTCTAATTTTTGACTATTACAAAAACCAACAAATTCTGGCAGGTATATTAACTACTTTTCCAATCATTCAAATAAACATAAAATCAACTCTTTATTAGCATTAAAACAACGCATAACAAAATTAGCCATCCAACATTCATTAATAACAATATCCAAGAATTAAAGAAAGTTTTCATAAATAATGGATACCCAATACAATTAATCAATCAAATGCTAAACACCAACACAACTTACAATACCACAAAAATGCAGATACTATATACAAAAATTACCCTATATACAAAACTTAACACCACTACTCGTTCGAACACTAAGAAGACCCAACATAGTCATCACATACTACTACAACAGATCAATAAAAAACATTTTCACCCATCTCAAAGACAAGACTGAAACCATTATGTGCAACAACACAGTATACAAGATTCGTTGCAGTTGCAATTATTTCTACATTGGACAGTCAAGTCAGTGGCTTCGAGACAGGTTAACTCAACACCGCAGTGACACAAAACTTGGAAAAAATAACTGCGCTCTTGCCATACATGCACATACCACAAAACACAAACCGGCTTTCGACGAAACACAAATTTTAGAAATAGAACAGAACTACTACAAACGTTTATTCTTAGAATCATTTTATATACAAAAGAACTAAACTGCATTAATAATAAACAAGACCAAAAATTTAGGCATCATTTACTCCCAACTTTATAAACACTAGAAAGTATTCCAATAGTTTTGTAACACATTCCATCTTACTACAGCAACCTATATTTTTGATATTCATGTAACGTTCCCATAGTTATAGTACCTTTTCACTGTCTTCATGATGTATGTCATCTAGTAAAATCATATGTCATAGTCTATTTCTAATTTAAATATTTCTATGTAAGTAATTTTAACAACATTGTAATCTTTTTATTTTATAAAACAAACCATATTTTCAGACTTACGATTAAGGTCAGAAACCCGACCGAAACGTCAAGTAATTAGAGGAATTTAAAGACGATTGTTTTTATTTGACCTAAAATATCCCAAAACACAAAAAAAAAACCCTTATTATATATATATATATATATATATATATATATATTGCTATGTTAATAGGGTCATTTAGGAGTTAGTGCGCTTCATGAAAACACCATGAGGGTCCAGAAAACTAGACATTTTTACGAAGAAAATGAGAAATTCAACGATTAGGCAGAAAAGCAACTGACAACGCCCTGTATATAAACTATAATTATAATTATTTTTAAGAAATGAAAAGTACTATAAAAGATTTAAGTAAGTAAACAACTTGGCAAGTCATAAAACAACATGGACGGAAGCTGCAACACAATACACGTGAGTAATGCATCATCATTACACTAAAAATCCCAGTTAAACAGGCAGGTTTGAAAATGCGTAAGATAGAAAACGCATATTATTTAATACATAAATTAAATTAAGAATACGTGACCAGAAAGGTAAAATCCAACACCTTGATAGATTAGGAATAATTACGGCATAGTGATAAAAGCAAAGTTCATCAAATTTACTGTACAAACAAGAAGTACGTGACCAAGGAAAGAGAAAATCCAAGAGAACCAATGAAAATAACTTGAAATCGTACGTGCAGGAAATAGTACATTAATTTCGTTATACATCAAAAATGAGTAGAAGTTCCCAAAATTTTGCATGTAAGAATCACGTACGAAGATTTTAATCGCTAAACTCTGCGCTTGTTGACAGATAGGCGTTCCTTTTAAATACGACAGGATTTGTAAACAAATCAGTTTAACTTGAATTAAAGCATAATACACATCACCTGACAGAAAATATTTACGTGTAAGAATTAAAAGTTATTTTGTAGTTAATAAATTATATAATGGTGATAGTACATAATTAAATGAGGTTCGTCGTTTTAATCCTTAAAAACGTAAGTAACAAAAGTTTGTTTTTAAATAAATTCTAAGTTTTACATAAACAAAAGGACTCTGAATAATTACTGGATTCGATGTGGAAATTCAACAGGTATTTAAGCAATTATTGGATCCGACCAGGAAGTTTTATAAGGACCCTACAATAATTTATGAATTAATCAGGAGAAGCTATACTAAAAAAAAAATGCAAACCATATCTAAAGTAGATCTGGATTCAACGTTGGACTATTTCAATCATTAAGCTAAAACGAAAGCAGCTGGAGCAGGAATTGGTTTGAACTAGAGACAACAAGTTAGCTAATCTGAATATTTTGTTGTATTTTTATTTATGAATATTTTAAACGCTGCTTTCATGACAAATTTATGTGAGGGTCAACAAAGATCGTTTTAGTACACGTTATAAATTGCATAAAAATTGAAGGAAGTTTAATGAACGTTGATAGGGCTCAAATAATAATAATAAGGGTAATTTTTGCTAAATTTTTGTTTAATTAACGGGAATGATAATTATTGAAAGAATTTAATTCAATTATTAAAAGGAGGTTTTATTCAAAGAATTTTTAAACGTTTTTGTACATTGTAAATATTTTGAGAATATTATAGTAGTTGTGCTTAATGGTGTTTTGACTTAGAAGGCATAGGAAGTAGAAGTAAAAGGAAAATTAAAATTCTTTTTTGTCGTACTGTCGCAAGCTCGGTGCGTGGTTAAAAACTGAGTTAGCCGAGGTATTAAAAATTAAAATTAAAAATTAAAATTGACAAAAAGAAAAATTTAAACCTTTTCATTTCACAAAAAGGGGACACCGGCTTATTGCAACGATATTACAGCGGTATATACATATATAGATTGTTGTGATTCCCTACAAGAATCGAGCTTCACGAATTGGGCGTCAAGATTTGCTGTGATTTTCGTTACTACGGTGAAATCTCCTCTGATATTAGATCTCTTACCTGAATATCGCCTCTTGACTTCTTCCGCCTCGGCAGCTCACCTAGATAAAACTTTCATCCTCATTCATAAAAATAACAAACACATTCCTACCACAAACATCAACGTTAACTCTATTTACATTAATATTCACAATACATTAAAATTTCAAAATTAAATTTCAGCATAAATTTCAGCATCATAAAATTTCAAGTTCATATTTGTCATCATTTTATTTTGCATCCGGAATTAGAGTCCTTGTAGGATGCATACTAATTAAGTTAACAATATTTGCAGACCTAAGTCTGAATAAAAGGGAGCATCTCCCACCCCTTTACGTTAATTTAACAGGTTAGTCTAATTGAGCTCAAAGACAGACCCAAATTTTCATCATAATCAAAAACATAAACCTGATAAATACTCCTTTCTACTTATACAAGAAAATTTTACCTTAAAATTCAAAATTTGTTGTTTATACAAATTTACTACTGTCCATTTTTATCAAACAAATTATAAAGATATTCAACACACATCAAAACATCTAAGATCGAACTAAAATGCATAATTTACATGAAGGTTAATGCACTCGTGGCTTCAATGTACATCGGACTTGCTAATTTCACCATTCCAGCTGGTTTATGTTTACTTCTTCGGCTTTCTGGCCGCCTTTAAAATTTTTCTACACCACCATTTGTCTAAAAGGTTTCAGGGTTTCTCAGGAACTCATCAAAGTATATCGAAATCTTGTTTTGTGGATCCAATCACGTTTACGAATAACATTTGATTATTAACACCCCCGAAAAATAGCACTGAAATTCATAATTCTTTCACGCTATACCAAAAACTGCCTACTTCTATTTATTTATTTATCGTTACTAATTTGGATAATTGGTACAGTAATACCCGCAAATATAACTAGACTTTGTTACCTTCATTTATCTTCTCTAAGTGTATTAATAACTTTTATTGTAGCACGTATTCACCACGTATTCTACTTAAAGTATTAAATAATCAAAAAATAAAGAGCAAAACTGTTTAAAGTATCGAATAAAATCAAAAATATAAGAGAGCGAAACACCTATAAGCACGGGTTTATATAATGGCCCGCTTGCAAGTCGAATTTGTCCCGCGACGGACGATTTTAAGAAATTCGCATTCTCGTTTCCCTTCCGACGGCTCGGCACAGCGATTCTACTAAAAATTTGCACACGTCCAAGTTGAAATCTGAGAATTTTCCACACGCCTCGCAACACGTCCGAGAACAACTAATTAATTTTACACACCAACTGATATGCTTCCCCTTTCATGTTTGCATCTTATTTCAACCTTAACTGCCAATCTAGTCTGTTCGTTCTATCTACAACCTGTGCTCTCGTTTCACATTTCCCCTCGTTTAACTGCTAATGCATTCCATCTCGCTCGTCTCTATACCACAAACTCGCTTTCTTACTTGCACTCATATAGCTTAAAGTTTATCGACTAACATATACATCGTTATTCTTGCAAGTGTTCTGCGTTCTAATACGCCGAAGTCTTTTATATAATTTCCACACGTCTTTATAATTTCTCGATAGTTTGAGTACTTGGAACGATTAAAATTAAATACAAATTGAACATTTTAATTCTGCTTCTTTTTATAGAAAGCGTCTAGTGAATAATTTAAATCCCTTATTTTTAACGAAACGAATAAATTTTATGCTCCACGGTTTTAATAATGCTTATTATCTAATGAAATTCTATACAAACCCTACATTCTAATTGAATGATTTAAATCTACACAGTAGGCCTTTAATTAAGCATACTATTTTCCACTGCTTTAATATACACGGTGTTTAACATTATCTAAACAATATAAACCCTATGTTTAGAACTAAATGACGAATTTATCCAATATGCCTTTAAATAAAGCGTATTATTACACAAAGCTTTCTTATACACGGTGATTAAAATTATTTGATGTCGTTTATTAATTTTTCTACCCTGGTCTAAATTTGAGTTTTAATATATATATATATATATATATATATATATATATTACTCATATTTAGACCAGGGTAGAAAATTAAATAATCACATCAAATAATTTTAATCACCGTGTAGAAGCTTTGGGAAGAGGTACGCTTTATTAAAACCGTGAAGCATAAAAAGGTTATTAGTTTCATTAAACATAAGAGATTTAAATCATGTACATGACGCTTTATATCAAAAGAAACAGTATTAACAAGTTCTACGGGTAATGTAATTATTCCTAAACAAATGGAAATTACGTGCAAAATTTATATTAATTAACCCTATTTTAAGTAACCGGTAGTAAAACAAAGTGTACACATAATAATTAATATTTAACTTGTATTCGCTAAAATGAAAGGATAGAAGTCAATTTTAATTGAGTTAATTAAACCATTATTAATAATAAGCATAAAACTGTGAAAATCCAAGATTATAATACCAGAAAATAAAGCTCTGAGAATTAATATTATTTTGAACACCTGCGTAGTTTAAATATCACGTACGGCGAAAATTGTGTAGATAACAAATGGTTTCAAAGAATCTTGAAGAAACCGTGGCTTAATATTCACGAGAAGGTGCGATACGGGGTTATTAAACCCAGATAGTCCACATGGACTAAAATATAATCGATAATAAAGAATATCAATTTGCACCAATACGAACAGGTTAGAAAAGGAAAGAAAATGCGTCAAGCAAAGACACATATAGTAAAAGGCGTGATTTAAGCAACGTCACGAGGGTCACAATTGGTTGAAAATAGGATGCAAATATGAGAGGTAAAATAACAGTTCGGTATAAAAGTCAATTAGTTATTTCCAGACTTTGCGTGCCGTGTTGAAATTTCTGAGATTTAAATGGGGCGAGTACAAAATTCGTAAAAACCGACGCGCGAGCGACGGACTGGGAACATGGCATGAGAAATTCTTTAGAATTACCCGTTTTGGGGAACAGACCGACAGACAGGCTTTTTGCTATATATACCGAGGTGAATATAAACAAGCTCTCTTAGACTTTTGACTATTCGATGCGTTAAAAGCTCTGACATCCGCGACTTGATTCAAGATGTTAAACAGTGCATTTTAGTTTGATAAAATAATTTAAAATTTTGCTCGTATATATTAGTGATTCAAAATAGTTTGTTATTGACGTGCTAACATGAATGTACTTCAGTGCACTTAGATACAAGGTAATAAAATTTAGTATCACTGTACCAATTAGCAAAATTTACGACGACAAATGTATACACAAAAGTAGGCAGTTTTGGCGTATATTGGTGAAAGAAGTATGAATTTCTTTGTTATTTTTCGGGGGTGTTAATAATTAAATGGTTCAAATACGTGTCTGGATCCACAAAACCAGGGTCAGATATACACAGATGAGTTCCGGAAAAGCCTAGAAACAACTTTAAATAAATGGTGATGGAGAAAATTTTAAAAGCGTTGAGAATTAGAAGCCGTAAATATAATCCTGTTGGAATGGCGTGATTAACTAAAGGGACGATGTACATTGAAGCTACGAGGACAGTAACCTTCAGGTAAATTATACTATTTTGTTTGACATTTTGTGTGTGTTGAATAACTTTATAATTGATTTACTTTAAATGGACATTAGTGAAATTGTACTAACCATAAAATTTTAATTTTAAGATGAAATTTGCTTGTTTAAGTAGAAAGGGTATTTAGTATTGATGTTCTGAATTATGATGAAACTTTGGGTATGTCTTTGAGCTCAATTAGACGAACCTGGTTAATTAACGTAAAGGGTGGTAGATGCTCCTTTATACTCAGACTCCGGTCTGCTTATATTGTTATATTAATTAGTAGGCATCCAACAAGGACTTTAATTCTGGATGCACGTTAAAGTGATAATAAAATTAATCTTGAAATTCTTTTAAAACTGAATTTTATACTGAAATTTAATTTGAAAATTTAATGTATTCTGAATATTGATGTAAATAGAGTTAACGTTGATGTTTGTGGTAGGAATGTGTTGTTTAATTTTATGAATGAGGAGGTTTATAAAATTAGGTGAGCAGCTGAAGCGAAACCAGGATCACAGCAGTTTATGACGCCCAATCGGTGGGACTAGAATTTTTTGTTGAAAGGACCCAGTTCCCGCATTCAAAGGAGTATATCACAGCAATATATATATATATATATATATATATATATATATAAGTAAGATGTATCTGTAAACAAACTCTTATGAAAATAATAAGAGCCATTGACAAATACAAATCGGGCTGGTAGTTATATAGCCATTAACAAAACATTAGCTTTATTACTTCATAGGGGAGGAAACATCCACTGACCAATGGTTTCGGCTAGTTAGCCTCATCAGAGTGGAATAGTTCCCAAGAACCCTATGAAGTAATCGAAGCTATTATAATGATATAATTTCGAAACAATCACTGTACTATGGCAAAAGTAAATAAAACCGCCATCAGGTGATAAAAACCAACACTACTAAAGTGTGGAAGTACAGAATTGAACCGAAACTACATAATAAATTTTATTTTATGTTGTTATTTTATTATGCGCGCACTATAAAATTTTTACACACTTTTTTGATGATTTTAGGCGGTTTTTTACACGATTTACGCGGTTTTTGTTTTAAATTTATTAAAAACGCATTTTTTTATTATTTTGAATTTAATTTGGCTATTTGTTGATTAGATTTTTGGTTTAGTAGTCCGATATTTAAGATACTTTATTTTTAAACGCGAATTTTGGTTAAAATTTAAGATAAAACCTGATTTATTTATTATTTATTCGATTTAAATTTTGTTTTAGTTTTATTTACTGCCCTACGTATTAAAATTTAATGCCACACAATAATAAAATTAAATACAATAAATAATAAAGTTTAAATATAAAAATATAGTAATAAACCCTATATAAAAACTTACTTGTTGCTGCAGAAGCGGAAGCTCCGTCAACCACGTCCGCATACTTCAACAGCTAACAAGAAAGTTCCTAAAATTCAAACCACAGCGGCACCCGACACGTACCTATTGGAAAAAGTTTTACGGAAACGGAATCATGGGCAGGAACGAAATTGCTAGCGACTCTGTTGGAAAAGAAAAATTATACCATTCATTACCGCAATTTACAACAGTGTATGCGATACGGGCTTAAACTAAAAGCAATCCACCGGGTACTCAATCTTCACGGTTGAAGACGTATATTGATCTTAACACCGGGTTGAAAACGTCGGCGAAAAGCACGTTTGAAAAAGACTTCTATAAATTAATGAATAACGCGGTGTTCGGGAAGACCATGGACAAACGCGTTGATGTGAAAATTTAGTTTTAAGATTTTATAATTTTTAAGCTCTTTACCCACCTTTCCTCTATCCTAAATCTTTCCCCCTTTCAATCCTGGTTGACAGAGTGTACGTGTTACCTCCACGTGGTATTCTCTGGAAGACTAATATCTTGTTGTCTTTGTAATCTGCAAAATGCTGGTTGACTAACAATGCGAGTTCAGGTTCAGGCCTTGGGAGCTGCGTTTTTAAAAAACACTTCCAAATTTCTTAACAAATGTATTTAATTGATACAGAAACTAATGTGGAATTTTGAGAAATTGATTTAATCAAGATAAATTAATTAATTGAACTAATATTCTGAGTCGCCTAAGCAAATTGCAATGCTAAAGCTGAATACTTTGACTGACTGCCGGGTTCTTGAGCTCCCGGGCTTTTGATAATGTTCCTACCCCCTCACATGGCTGTGGGAACTTGCAGATCTCATGTCTGCTTCATTCTTAATTCTATACTTTGTTACATTGTTACAATCTTATTTTCTAGGTAATTGAGATATCTTAACCGTCTGTGACCTGCTACCTGCAGTATCACTATCGTCTGGAATACATTGTATTGCATCCGTTCTCATGAACTGTTAATAACCTGTCTGGTTTATCCTTGTCCTACATTGTTGCAATTGACTTATGATTTCTTTAACAATTCCTAATAATTTCCTATTAGATTCTATTATTTAATATATAGATACCTTGGGAGATACATAACTCGCGTACCAGTTGTAATTATTATAGTTAATAAATTTTCTAAAGTCTATGCGTTTTATTATCTTTTCTTTCAAAGAGTTTTAATTGATTTACAAACATCTGCTACCTCAAATCCCAAGATAAAGACTTTTGGTCTTAGGGTTGAGAAAAGATTTTAATATTGGTATTAAATACGCCTTAAATATTTGTCTTAGATTGAAGGAAGTAAATCAATATCTGTAGCTTCTCAAAATCAAGGAGTACAATTCCCTGAGGGTTGCTTCGATTAAAAAAATTCCAAAAGATTTGGGTTTCCCAGAAAAATCTAGACCGATATTATGCGTCATACCTTCAAACGATTTCGGGTAACTTCCTAAAATCAGGGGTAAAAGTTTTTAAAGGACGATTCCAACGGTTTTAAATTATCCGGGAAAATTTCGGATTAAAGCAAATATCTGTTACACTTAAGGTCTACACTCTAAGGTATACTTTTAAAGTCCCGGCGGTTAATGTATGAGAGCCACTACAACGGTTGGTACCACGAAAGATATTTGCAAAATGTTGCGCAATAAGCGGTTACGTCATACTTATGATCAAATTATTATCACATGAAAAAAGATAAAGGTACTCACGTAAACTGTAGGACTCCAAACAACATTACGGCTATTTCGGCGGCAGTTGAGCGTTGTTGAGCATTGTGGGCGTGGATAGTCCTTTTGCCTCCCGGTTGAATCCAAATTTAAAATTTGTTCTCTCTCTTCTGTAGCGGAACACAGGAATAGGGTGAGGGACAATACAGGGCAGAGATAAAGCAAAGGAACCTACATAATCTGAAAGAGAAGAAAAAACACACAGAGATAACCACTCAGTTCGACGTCTGGCTGACTAGTCTCTACGTGACGGAAATCACCACTCACTTTTTTCTCTCTGCATCTGCGCAATCTCGAGCGCCGACGCGACTATCAAAAGGGATGGAAATGCACGCACAAATCTTTTAAATTTGTTACGTTTATCGTGGCAGCCACGTTGGGCGCCAAATTTATGCTACGTTGACTCGTAGCCGTGCGTACCACGAAGAAAATCAAAGAAATGACCGGGCTCAATCGGAGATTAGAGGGGGTTGTCGAAAGCAGACCAACAGATAAGGTACGCGGCTGTAGTAACAATACCTGCAATAAAAAAAAAATAGAATAACAAACCTGCAATAAAAAAAAAATTAGTCCTGCAAACCTGAAGTAAAGAAAAAGCATAGCATGCTGATCGAGCATAGATTGTTCAGTACTTTGTAGAATGTAAAAAAAACTGTTTGGATAATCTATATAATCTAACAACGGTAAAAGCAATACAAAAATGTTTAGTACAAAGTGAGGTAATATTGGGGAGTAGCGGAAACGTTTCCTCACACACCAATTAAACATAAATCAGACAAAATTTTAACAAAAAAATAAATAGGTAAGCACCATTGATATGAGTCATCCAGTATTGTTGATTCTTCTTTTTTTTTCAAATAGCATGCAAGTCTATGGTAAAAGGTATCAGAACGACAAAGATATGGCAAAACAACGGATAGATATTTAAAGTAAGAATAAGTAGGAAATAGTTCAACTTACAAAAGGTCCTTCAGTAACGCTTCCTTGCAATTGAAGTGTGGGATTCACGATGTCCGGCACTAACGCAGCACTTCACCCTTGACTGGGAGGGTGTTGATGGAACTTATCACACGTTACCCTAATCACACCTACGTATTTCACTGGTGTTAGCAGCAGACATTATCACGCGACGGAACTATGTAGCATTGATAAATTTCTTGTTAATTCTATTTCCTGAGACAATAATTTCGAAATATTTTGTAGCACTAGTTTAATTTCAACTGGGACCAAATGTATATTATTTTCATAAACATCCAAAAAGCAGTGAGAAGTTCAACCAATACCTTTGTAAATCGGTAATCTGTTATATTTCGCAAATAACGAAATTTGCGCAAACAATGATCTGTTTTAGATTCTTTGGGGTTAGAAAATTCAGAAACTACAGTATCAACTGTATTTGGATAATCCAATGTATGCACTACTCTGATAAAAAAAGGACCGCGAAACTAGATCGCACACACAGTTTAAATATCAAAAAGACAAAGCACCAAAAAAAACACAATGAGTAAAGCACGTGTATCACTAAAGTAGGTCCGTAAAATGTTCCGTAAAACACGTGCGTCGACCAAACACGTTCGCCTATCAACCATACTACTTCAATCGGAATTAGCACTACACTTTCTACAGTTAATATACAACTTTTATTTCACAAGAAAAACAACTAAAATCGTACCGTGCTTGTTCATGAACAATTCGAAAATTCATACCGCATTAATTCTCACTATTGTCAAAGCAAAGAAGAAGCAGTATTTTTAACGTAATTAATATATAGGAACCAAGAACAAAACTACAACTACTCATCTGTCTATTCAACTCGTTCTATTCCAACCTCTTATCGTCTATTATCTAGACTTGTATATCCACATAAGGAACAAAATCTATACGAACGGCAAGACAAGAACGATGCAATCCACTCATTATAATACGATGCATTCGCCTAAGGAGTTAATAAATATAAAATAGTAGTTACAGAAATGTATTTACTAATTGGGAAAAAGCGTAAAATGTTAAGCTATAAAAATGCACGTTACAAATTATTGCCGCGAAATCACTTGCAAATTAGAAACTAAAATTAGAAGTATTTACAGGCCGATTTTCGGCATGTAACATATCTCGGGTAACCAAAAAGGGATTGAGTTAAAATTAAATAAACAAACCAAAAATTTTAAAGGTTCGGGGCTTTATGGGGATGTAACTTCGTAAGGGGTGGTCCGATTTGAAAAAATTTTGGCGAATTTAGATTGCCCGGGAGATTTTGTATCAGGTTAATATAGCTAGTCGAAGAAAACTTTTATCTGGGGTAGATGTGAATGCAATGCGCAAAAATCTAAGGTACGGGGTTTTAACAGGATGTAGCTTCGCAAGGGGTTGTCCGATTTTAAAAATTCAAGCAGGGTTAGATTGCTCGGGAAATTCTAGATCAGGTCCATTTAAGAAATCAGCCAAAAACCCTCCAGGAACTGAAATACGGGATAATGAGTAAAAATCTGGCTGTTTCAACCAAAAACATTCTACTTATGTACTTACCCTTCTTTCTTAAAGAAAATTTTAAAAAATGTTACTAAATAACACATCGCTGATTTCATGTATCGCCATTAAAACTTCACTGGTGCTATCTACCGGTACTTTTTGCAAAAACATTTTGATTTTACGCCACCCTATTTTCTATTTAATATCTCAAATACGAATATCAAGTGGTCGGAAGTGGCGTGATGGTCGCTAATGGTACTCTTACGCTAATTGGATTTTAGTCAGTGTCAATTACTGGAGTTTAGTGATGAATTTTTCTCCCATAATAGCGATAATATTTTAATAAAATCTAGTGCTTTAGATTAAAATAGAATGATTAGCTTTCTCTAATCTTGTAATATTTACGATCTCATCCAAAAAATATTTAAGTTTTAACTACATTTATGATTGAACCGTATCTTAACGTGCAAATAACTGAGTGTTTTACCCCTATAATTTAAAAATGTCTATGAGAACCATATATTTCCTAAATCCTAAGCCATTTTAAAATTTACCGCGCAGACAGAACTATCAATTTACAAGCGTAGATACAGAATGTCGCTCTGTTAATTCATAAATTTATCAAAAACAACCTAAATTTCTCCGAATCCTATTCTAAAAAATACCGAAACCAGTTAATTAACATAAAACACATAAACCTAACGTATTATAAAATAAATTGATCACAAAATATTTAATCGTAAAAAGTAAGCCACTGAAATACAAATTATATAAATTCAAGTGGAGAGACAAGACAGTTTTCTCATCAATATATCGCAGTGTTTAATGACCACTCGTCTCTTGTTAATGCCTTTGACATAGCATTAAAACAGTGAGCATCGTCACATACATATAAACCTCCTACATTAAAAAATTCCTTTTCGATTCACGTATCGTATGTTTGTTTCTTTCTAAAACGTCAGATTTTTGTGATTCTAAAGGAGATAATTGTAGGTTTTCGGGCGAGCGTGTTGAGAAACACTTTAATCATTTTACACCGGTAGCGGTAGCCAGCGTTATATACATTTTTAAATCATCAGATGAAACTTATAGTCATTCCAGAAATTTTAATTGTAAATTGTTGATTCCAGATGTCTAAGATAATTACTAGTTTAAGTGCTAAAATCTTGAAAATTATGAAGACAAGAATTTAAGAAATATTTTAATATGGTGATCGTAGCATTTACTTGCCTTGGTTTAATGGAATTTATACTCGGTCGCACCGTGTTTACTAAGAACGACTTAAGTACCAGAACAGGCTAAGTTGGAAAATTTGTTAAGCGAATCTTAAACATTGTTAAGAACGACATAAGCTTAGTTTTCATGACATCCGATATTCGTCATCCGACAAAACGAAAGCACTGCTATTGGCTAGAAAAGTTTTGAATATTTTAATGGGAAACAGAACCTGTACTTGGCAGGGCATTCCAGCAGCAGATCTCGCGGAATGAACAGCTACCTACACACGCACCTGTTTATAGGATGCAAAGCCTGCCGAACCCGAGACCTGGTATCCGTTACCAGTTGCTATAGCTGTCAGAGGTTCGGCCACTTGGCGAAGGTCTATCGGTCCCAGGTATCCTGGTGCAAGTGTTCCGAACAGCACACAATATGAGACTGCACCAGACCAACAACACCCACCCCCATTTGCACGAACTGTCTAAGAATAAACAAACCACACAACCACCCTGTAACTAGCCCCGATTGCCCAGTTTATAAACAAGCCCTAGATATCTGTAAAAGGCGCATAGACTGGAGTTAGGTTAGGCCATGTTACCCCGCCATGGCGGTCTTAGAATAGTTGGTATTCTCTGGAGGAAAAATGATGGGTGAGGTCGGCGGCTAAGGTGGAGGATTTAGGTTAGTTTACGTTGTTTGAGGTTAGGTTAGTTGGTGTTGTCTGGAGTTAGGTTAGGTTTGTTGGACTTCTGTCGACTTAGGTTAGATAGCAGGAAAGATTGATAGGTTAGGTCAGCATCGCGGCGCTGACCTAACCTATCAATTTTTCCTGCTATGGATATGATATGATAACTAGCACTTTCTCCTGATGCAGCAGTTTCAAGTTTTCTAGGATGTTGTGGGTAGAATCTGTTACGTTCAAAACCCTGCAAACCATTTTTCCTGCATTTATTTTTAAAACACCCTAAAAATTTCTCAACAAGCTCGATTTCCCGCCATTTGAATTAGTGTTATTTAATAAAATTTTTCAAGTAATTACTCTATACAAAAGTTTGCTTTATAAAATCAAACAGCTGCTTAGGAAACATTACGTTACAAAGTAGTTGCAATATTTCCTAGCACCTGCAGTAATTACATTTTAATTTAAAACTGCATGTAAATGCACAGCTTTCTTCTAAAAGATAAGACCACTTACCACCTACCTACATCTGCTTACAATGGACTTGTTATCTGGTATTCTGCAGCTGTTAAAATGTTACAAAGTAACAAGATTGTTTTTCTTTGTCTACAAATCTTTTGATAATTGCGTTATTTGCTTGTTGGCAAGCTGTTACAGTTTGTATTTCGGCAGATGTTGTCTGAAAATTCTGCAAATTTGATTCTTCGGCGATATCTTTGAAAGTCAAATACCCTACCCCCATACATGATTCTGGAATTATAAAATAGAAACCGTGCTTTGAAAGACGAGATTGAATACAATATCCTCTCACCAAAGATACATGTTGTAAAGTCGCGCTACTTAGTATAAGTGAAGTTGGTGGTTCCAGCATGCAGCCAATAAATAAATGCAGTCGCATTTTTCCATCCACAACATGATACGATGCCAACTAGTTCAAGGTACAGTTTTCTATTTTCGCAATTCTATTATGCTGCTGTGTAGTATAGACATTTGATTTGCTGCTACTCATGCTAATCCATTAAATTACCAACACCACATTACCAAACAAATTCACAGTGCACGAGCGACGATGTAATAATCATTCTTTAAATTAAAAATTAATTATTCAAAGTTTGTGGTAGAGTCCGTTTTACTATTTCTTTTGTCTTTTAATTTAAAAGTATTTGATTAATTTAAGTTAAAGTGTCTAATTTTAATGTTATACTATTTTTTGAGGAGGTGCACTTCACAAAGCATCATGTATATATAATTTAGGTATATTTCTTTTTCTAGATTTACTGTACAGTTTATGCTTAATTTACTTTTATTTGTATTTAAGGAGAACCATTGTAAGTATTTAGGCTGTAAAATGTTATATATTTTGCTTACCCATTTTTATATGCTTATGTTATCAGGCTTTCTTTACTAGCACGTAACAAACGATTACGCAACTTATTTGTTTTATTGTTTTGTAAATAGTATTTTAAGATTTGATGTTAACAATATAGTTTTACAGAGGTTTCCAATGTGCTCTTTCTATTTTACCCACGCCCTCTCCTACGTTTTTGAGCTAGCCCAAATTCTACCATTCTCTCCCCGTTCTGTTGCGGTATTCGGTGTAAACGATTTCTTTACTTACTCTTACCGTTTTCTTTCGTGTTTGCGCGGAATCCGAAATCCTGAAGTCCCAGGGTTTGAAAAAAACAACGACGCTAATTGGAAGTCTGTAGAAATAGAGCAATTACGTATTTGTGGTTAGAAGATTGGACTGTGGTGACTAAAGAGCACTCGGCTCTGTAGAGTAGTGGTATGTGGTGACTACTACGCTCAAGGTCCCGGGTTCGAATCCTGACACGGTCCGCTTAAAAAATGTTAAGCGAGCATTTTTCACAAAAATACACCCTTGCTCGGATGAGAGGTAAGATGGAGGTCCCGTGTGTGAGTATCGTCACGCACGTTAAAGATCCTTACCTTGCTTGGAACAGCAAGGGTTCGGCAAAATTCCAAATTTTCCAGCTAAAAAAAACTCGCTTCCTGGCCAATGTAGTACCTTCGGGTGGAAAATCACATGTAAGGTGACTAAAGAGCGAATAGTTTGTTCGGCGCTGCGTCCTGAGCGGAAGCGGTGTTAGTTGCGGATAGGAAGGAGTGGTGTGGGATGTGGAAGTTAAGTTTGCAAAGGATTACTTGCGCATGTAGTTTACCCAGGTTAGATAGGAATGTGATAAGTCTGTAGGACTTGGGATTGTTAGAGGATTTATTAGGTTTGAGGATGAGACTGATGTTGAAGGTTTTATATATGTTCGGGAATATTCTTTGGGATAAGCATTTTTTAAAGAGGAGTCGGACGGATTCTTAGATAACTGGCCAGAATTTTTGGATGAGTTGGCGTTATGGGTTAGGCCGGGTGCCTTGTTTGGTTTGAGTCTTAAAAATCTAAAAAGGCGATATCTAGTTCGCGATCGCATAGGGCTTCAGGTGGGATTTGGAAGTTAGTAATAACGAACTGTTGCGGTCCGAATGGGACGTCTATTGTAGCAGAAAAAATGGCCTTGTTCATCAGTAACATTAAAGAAAGAGAGGACATAATTTTTAGTTTTTTGCACGCCGTGCCGAGTTCTGGCGGTTGTTAGTTCGTGGGTCCACCCTGGTGTAGATCGTGTAGAGTGGTGTTTTTTGGGGATACTTGTCGAGGCGGCAGTGTGAATGTTTTTAGTGTCAGCGTAGGTTATTTATGGGAATGTGGGGATTTCGTTGGCAAGGATTTCGAGATAGTGGGTCCAATCTGCTTTGTGGGTAATACAGGATTGGGATTTTTGGTGGGTTCTTGGTAGTAGGTTTGGCAGAATATCGAAAGTGATAGGGTTATGATCACTGGTTCGGGAATATTCCTTGGGATAAGCATTTTTTAAAAAGGAATTGGACGAATTCTCTGATAACTGGCCAGAAGTTTTGAATAATGCAGTTGGTGTTATGGACTAGACCAGGTGCCTTGTTTGGTTTGAGTCTTAAAAATCTAAAAAGGCGATATCTAGTTTACGATCGCATAGGGCTTCAGGTGGGATTTGGGAGTTAGTAATAACGAACTGTTGCGATTCGAATGGGACGTCTATTATAGCAGAAGAAATGGCTGTGTTCATCAATAAAGTTGAAGGACGGAAGGGCAGGATGTTTATGCACGGTGAGGATTTGTAGGGTAGGTGATTTTATTAATTTCCGGTATGTAGCCCATGGGTCAGTTTGTTGCACGTTAATGATAGTGTTATAGTGTTGTTTTCTGGCGGTAATGATCATTTGTTTGTAATGTCTTCTGTTTGTGAAGTATATGAGCGTGAGAGTGTTAATGAAGTCTTGGTTGGAGTTAGTTGTTTAGTTCTTTGCACCCAGTGCCGAGTTCTGGCAGTTGTTAGTTCGTCGGTCCACCGTGGTGTAGATCATGTAAAGTGGTGTTTTTTGGAAATGCTTGTGGAGCCGGCAGCGGCAGTGTGAATGTACTGTGCTATACGTTTGACAAGTGTCGACATAGGTTATTAATGGGAATGTGGGGATTTCGTCGGCAAGGATTTCGAGATAGTGGGTCCAAACTGCTTTGTGGGTAATATAGGATTGAGATTTTTAGTGGGTTTTTGGTGGTAAATTTGGCAGAATATCGAAGGTGATAGGGTTATAATCACTGGTTCGGGAATATTCTTAGGGATAAGCATTTTTTAAAGAGGAATTGGACGGATTCTCTGATAACTGGCCAGAATTTTGGATAGTTCACTTGGTGCTATGGACTAGACCGGATGATTTGTTGGGTTTGAGAGTCTTTAAAATCTTGGAAGGCGATATCTAGTTCGACATCTCGTGGGGCTTTAAGTGGGATTTGGGAGATAGTAATAAAGAACTGTTGCGGTTCAAATGGGACGTCTATTGTAGCAGAAGGAATGGCTGTGTTCATCCGTAAAGTTGAAGGAGGGGAAGGCAGGATGTTTAAACACAGTGAGGATTTGAGGGGTAGGTGATTTTATTAATTTCCGGTATGTAGTCCATGGGTCAGTTTGTTGCACATAGTAGTGTCGCTCCCTGGCGGTAATAATCATTTGTTTGTACTGACTTCTGTTTGTGGAGTATATGAAGCGTGAGAATGTTAATCAGGTCTTGGTTGGAATTTTTTATAGTTATTCGAACCCGGTGGAGTGGAATGCTTTATTAGCCAAAGTGTGGGACTCTCCTAGCGGCATACCACTAAAACCACTCCCCCTGGCGGGTGCGTCTGCCAAACGGCTCCGACGCACAGCAGCCTAAAAGGCTTATTGTGCTGACCCTGGTTATGTTTCATACCCAGTCTGCAAAACCTGCACACCAAATTAGTACAGTTCCCTTGATGAAAAGGTATCTACTTCCTTCGGGTCTAACTTTGGTCGCCCGAATAGGCGTTGTCTCGTTCAACCCAACGCCTCGCATCTGCATAGTACATGCATTGCAGTCTCCGGTTACATTTGTGCATCATCTGGAGGTGAACCTTAACAGAAGTATGTTTTGTCAATAACCCCACAGTGATTCTGAATTGTTCCCTGCTTCAACGAAGCAATTCCTAGATCCTTTTTTTGCTGGGCACCTTTACCAGCGCCTTCCAATGTGTTAGTCCTGGTCTGTTCTGCCAGTCTTTTAGGTGTTAGTTGCACATCGATTCGCTAATATGGCTACGAATGGCAGCTTTTGTGACTCCCAAGGCAGGTTCGGGACCGATAAATGGCCCTTGCGCCCACCGTGCTGTAAGCCCGTCTGCAATTTCATTTCCCTTGAGTCCTTGATGGCCTGACGCTCACTGTAATGTAACAGTGTTCTGCTGTGCAAGTTCGTTAAGTGCCTCAATACATTCCCATACCAGCCTTGATAACACTTTCTGACTTATTAGAGCCTTAAGTGCCGCCTGGCTGTCAGACACAATATAGATATGCCTTTTAATAAAGGACCTCTTATACTTTCCTGCAGTATGGCGTATATTTCCGTTTGAAAAACGGTAGCGTTTGCCCCTAAGGGAAAGCTTAAACCTACCTCCGGTCTCTGCTTAAAGAGTCTAGATCTGGACCCGCTCTCGCCCTTAGAGCCATCCGTGTACCAGACCATGCTGCCCAGTGGTAATCTACCCTTCATTTTTTCCCACTCCACATCCTGGATAACAGTCTTGAAAGTGAATCCGGCGGATGCTGGGGAGTCATTTGGTCCGAAAGCATCTCAAACAGATGCCCCCAATTTCTTCCAAGCAATCTCGTATGCTCCGTCCTTTCAATAATCCTAGACTGAAGGTTCTTAAGTCTGTATAGTCCAAGCCTTGCCTCCCCCACCACCACCAAGTGTAGCGGGGGAAGACCAAGGAAAGTATCCGTAGCAGCAGTGGGCGTGGAACACACCGCCCCTGTAATACTTAGACAGGTAAGTCTCTGGATCCTACCAAACTTTATTTTGGTGCTTGATTGTTCAGCCTTGGGCCACCATACCAAGGCTGCATATGTTATTCTTAGTCTGAACACCCTAGTGTACAACCAGTGTACTATGTTTGGTCTTAGCCCCCAAGATTTGCCGCAAGCGCGTCTAACTATTGCTAAAGAAGTTTTCGCTTTGCGAACGATCTTATCGATCTGCAGGTTCCATGTGAGTTTGGAATTCAGAGTGACTTCCAAGTACACCACTTCACCTGACAGGCCGATTTCGTTACCGTTAAAAAAGAGAGGTGTAATGCCCGCAAGCTTCCTTCTCCAGGTAAAAGGTGATAAAGTGGACTTTTAAGGGTTGACTCTAAGGCCTTCCCCTGTTGCATACCCCTCTACTATTTTTAGGGCTTAATGCATTCAGTCCCTGATAATATTATTGTATTTACCCTCCACTAAAACAGCCAAATCATCAGCATATCCTAGCGGGATAAACCCTTCTCTGCTCAGCTTCCACAACAGTCCGTCTATGACTAGGTTTTACAACAAAAAAGACAAAACCCCCCTGCGGACGTCCCCTTGCCAACCGGATTGACATGGTATCTCCAATCAGTTTTGTGATTGCTACCCTTCCACTTAACATGAAGTCTATCCACCTGCATCCCAACTGATCTGGTGACCGTCGAGATCCAGCTGAAGAGTGTGTTATCAAAGGCTCCCTCGATGTCCAAAAAGGCACATAGAAGGATCTCTTTGTTAGCTAGAGTCTTTTCGACCCTGGAAACCAAGTGATGTATAGCTGACTGTGTTGAAAGTCCTGCTCTAAAAGCAAACTGGTTCAGGTGTAATGGGCTAGTTGCCAAAACACTCCTCCTGATATGCCTGTCAAGCAGTTTTTCCATCGACTTAAGACGTCTTAAGAGGTTGAATTTTGTTCGTTCAGTTCTTTGAACTCCGTGCCGAATTCTGTAGAGTGCAGCCTGGCGGATGTTAGGTGGTAGGTCCACCGTGGTGTATATTGTGTAGAGTGGTGTTTTTTGAGAATGCTTGTCAAGTCGGCAGTGTGAATGTGTTTAGTGTCGGCGTAAGTTATAAATGGAAATGTGGAGATTTCGTCGGCAAGGGTTTCGAAGTAGTGGGTTATGACCACTGGTTTAAAAAATACGGGAGGTTTACTAGGGATTTATAAGGTTGGAAGCTGCTGGAGTGGAGAGTTAAATATGTTAAATATGTAGGCCCGGGATTTCCATGTAGGGACTATTGATGGGACGTTGTGAATTGCCAGGTGTTGTTGTACAAAAGTTTTCTAAGCAAGTCCTTTGTACGGTTCTTGTACCAAAGCGTGAATTTACCGTTAGCGTCCATGGGTTTGTCTCCGAGTATGGCAACTATGTGTCTTAGGTGTTTAAGTAAAGGTGTACGTCGTTGATGAATTGGAGGTACGCAGAGATGAGGAAGGCGGTGGATTTCAATGGCGACTCCGTGCCGTAGTGGTATGTGTGTGACTACTACGCCCAAGGTCCTGGGTTCGGATCCCGACACGGTCCGTTTGAAAAATGTTACGCGAGCATTTTTCTCAAAATTACGCCCTTGTTCGGATGAGAGGTTAAGTGGAGGTCCCGTGTATGAGTGTTGTCACGCACGTTAAAGATCCCTACCTTGCTTGGTACAGCAAGGGTTCGGCAAAATTTCAAATTTTCCAGGTAAAAAATAACTCGCTTCTTGACCAATGTAGTATCTACGCGTGAAGCATTGGAAAATCAAATGTAGAGGGTGAATTTCAATGACAGTGATCTGAGGAAGGGAGAGGAAAGCAAGGTAGCTCGTCGCAGTTCACGGGGTCGGTGATAATAAATACAAGCTTAGTTTTGAAATCGGTGTGTCTGGCTGGATGCATGATCGTATATTGGGTGGAAGATTTAATACTTTGTTGTGATTGAGATACGGTTCTCGAGAAGGGTAAGATGTGTTTTGGTATGTTAGATGACATTTAAGAGATCAAGGGGTGAAGGGATGCATGGGTATTGTAAGTTAATTTGGAATACATTCAAGGTAGTAGGGGAAGGCGCCGATTCTCTAGTACATAATCGTAGGAATAATTGTAGGAATTCGGGGCATTCGGCGCTGGTTACTACATGTTCGTGTGGGTGGCACAAGTAGGAGACGGAGAAGTATTAGGACTTTCTTTTAGTAGATGGAGCGTCGCGCATCGGTCACAGATGGTGGAGGAGTTGACGGTATTAAACGCTTTTCAATTTCGAAAGCTTTTGTTCGGGCGTGTTCATAATTTTGGCCGCCAATTTACGGGTACTGCTTTAACATCGATGTAACAGAACTGTTTAAAAGTTGAAAACGGTACTACCACCTGTAATTAAATGTTAATAGATTAAAAGCGTCGTATTAATTTAAAAAAGCATGCTACATATGTGAAAATGATTGTCTACTCATTTTATATGGAGGCAGGTTCCATCTGGTTCTTACAACAAGAATAAAGTCACAAGTAACTCAAGTTCCACTTGTTTCGGGTTGTTTTTCAACTTTTTGTGGACGTTTATTACTAGTTCGTGCTCGTACATCTGTTCAATAAAATATTACTCTTGGACTTTTCGAAAGGTTCTAGTAAGAACCAAAGGCACAACTAGTAAGGTACCAAAAACAAGAACGTGGGCTTTTATTCGTCACTCAATGACTATACAAAACCTGTGAACGTTCGTTCTCATTTACCCAAAAGTGAATCCAATATCTTCTCCACCAAAAATTTGCTTGATTAGAACCAGTTCGTTTAGATAAAATTCTTGTTTTACACTCATTCATTAGGAGGAACCCAAGCACTAAATGAGCTACAATTTAAAATATTGCATTAAAGTGTAATCTAGAGTTATAAGATGAAGGATAAGCGGTTATTATTAATTTGGTGAGTTGGACGGCTGCACGGTGGCAGCGTTCTCACATCAGGACAATCATTCTTGGCTACTTCTTTGATTTTATCGTGGATATTATTAGATTTAAGTGTTGTCGTAAAAATGTACATTTGATACCTTAACGTGGTTCATGGATCTTTATCATTTGTTGACTAGTTATTGTACAATCATTAATATGATTCAAAAAACAATGGGAATGTAGTTTATCAAGGTTTTTATACAGGTGACGGTGGTGGTCAAAGAAAGCTCTGAAATTTTTCTTTCTGCATAAATTTAAAGCAGTTTTAAAAAATGTAAATTAGGGTTATATCAGGATTAACTGATCTTTATGGTACTTTTCTGCACTAATTAGAAGGTTATATTCAGATCGACTTGTATTTTAAGCGAAATGCATCGTATTCGTCTCTGAAACGGATTTTCAGTTCCAGTTATCGAGCTGCAGGTGATTTTTATAAAGGTAGCCCGAGTCTCATTGGTTCACGATCAGCTGGGCGAAACCAATTGCACCATTTAGTACTTTTTTTTACTTGTACTGTAACAATTTGCAACACCAACAGTTCTTTATTTTCAAACTGGTTACACAAGTCTTTTTCAGCAACTTGTAGTTACAACTAAAATTTCGTGAAGCTCCCCCAACGTTTTATTTTCAGAGTTTTCCCTAACGTACAAATATTATCTTCTTAACACTACGATGCTAATTTTCTTAATTAACCTATATCGATGCACTAGGATTAATTTATATTAATCTATATTATTATTACAATAAATTTATATCAACCTTTGCAATAATTTATCTCACATAGAGTCATTTATTTGTACCACTAATTTATATCATGTCACAACTTTCAAGTTTCCCAAATAACAAAGTGATCAAAGCCGATTAGAACTATTAATATAACCGAAATTATAATTAGAACTGAACTGCAGAATCTCTTAACGCAAATTTATACTTTATCCAATTGTTCTAGATTAACCTAAATTATAATTTGAATTAGGGCCGCTATACTTGCGGCCACGTCCCCAATGCTCTACCCGGAGGTACTACATTGGGTTTAAACGCGAAAATAATCGTGCTTCTAATTAATTTCAACTTCATAGTTAATCCACCCTAAATAAAAAAACTAAATAAAAATCTAACAAACCTAAAAATTTAACAAACTTAACAAGCTCTAACAATCTAACAAACATAAAAATCTGACAAACTGAAACAAAAACTAAAACAAAAACTAAAAACAGGGTTGTAAATGATGGTATCCCTAGCGTTGACTTTGGACTGTGCCCGATCAACAAGACACAAGCAAAAATGATAGGGTGAGGGATCCGTAATACCGGATAGCAGACGCCGGCTTTGCTTACCAGTGCGACCTGAAAGGTCGACTTAAAACTATCCAAATCTAGCTAGCTAATTTAAAATAGATTCAAATTTTCTAAGCAGTTGCCAAAAGTGTTAATAGTAAATTCAGCTATTTGCCTGCTCTATAAATTTACAAATTCGTCCTCCCTGATTTAAGTGTTTTATCCTAAATTTGTCCCTAACGTTCCCTATCATTCCCTAACAGATATAATATACATACAATCTTCTTTTCTATATATACTGCGGCCAAAAAATGGCGACAGAACGTCAAACGAATCAAGCCACAAAACAATACAATGCAGGCAAAAATATAAGTATAAAAATAAATATAAATGTAATATCAATATATAAATAAATATATAAATAAATTTCTGGCTCTTTTTCTACCTCTTGTACCTCCTCCTGAGTCTGTAACAATACGTCTTTAAGCACTACCTTAAGCTGTTTCCCCAACAGCCCGCTCAGCCTCCGACCTAGCAGACTGCAACCGATCACCCCTCTTCCTCCTGGGCAACGGCTCCTCATCGCGGTGGACCACCATGCTAACAAAACTAACAACAAAGGATGACACCTGAAACGCAGCTTAAAAAACGACCTGACCGTTACGACGCTAAAAAAACGACGCTAGAAGAACGCAAAACGTTAATCCAATAAAAATATTTTGGTTAAGGGTAAACCGTAAACAACCCTGTATTTATTTAAACTTAAAACCGTCCAATTAAATTTCAAATTTAACAAAAAAATCATAAACATTAAGCGTCAATAACAACAAGAACCAAATAAAATCGCTAACCCAACAAAAATATCTCGATTCAAAAAGTACCGTAAAGAACACTATTTATTTATTTTAAATTTTAAACCGCCAAATCAAATTTAAATAAGCTAATTACTTCAAAATATCTAATTTATAAATAACAACACTTTAATTTTAAATGTGTGTTTAACAAATAAGGTCAAGCACTATCGGAATGCGGTCCAGAAACGCACTTTCAACTGTTACACCGCTTAATTACCCCTAAAATTGTTTTAAAGGAGTTTTTAAGTACGCGTGTACTTAAAATACGGAAAATTTATATTAAAATTGTTTTAAAATTTACAATTTTTGAGTTATTTATTTGATTTAAAAGGGCTTAGATTTTTGTTTTTATGTTATTATTTGATTGTACGCGCACTATAAAAATTCACACACTTTTTGGTTGTTTTCCCCGGCTTTTTTTACTCGATTTACACGGTTTTTGTTTTAAATTTATTAAAAACGCCTTTTTAAGTTATTTCAAAATTACTTTTGAGTATTTGTTTGGTAGTTTTTGTTTTATTACCCCGAAATTTAGTTAGTTTATTTTAAAACGCGAATTTTAGCTCAAATTACAAAGAAAACGGGGTTTATTTAATATTTATTCGGTTTAAATTCTGTTTTTAAAATTTTTGTTTTACTGCCCTGTATTTAAAATTTAATGCCACACAATTATAAAAATAAAACACAATAAAAAGCAAAGCTTCAAATAAAATAATATAACAATAAATAATATAAACCCTAGATAAAAACTTACTTGTTAGCAGCTAAAGCGGAGCTCCGCAAAACACGTCCGCTCGCTTCAAGCGGTAACTAGAAAGTCCAGATTAACCTACAGAAACCCAGAATATGCAAATCACATTTTCAAGATTTCTTATTGTAGTCTTTAATGCCGTCAACTTCTCCACCACCTGCAGCCGATGCGCGATCCACCTAACAAAAGAACGTCCATTTCCCATACCGCCGCTCCTAGTTGTGCCAACTGATCCTCAATAAATCGCCCAGACGATCACGTAGTAACCATCCCCGAATTGACCTGAATTCTTACAATTGTTCCTACGATTATCGACTGAAGACAACAGTCACGTACATGGACTAGAAAATCGCTTTTTTCTCCTACTATAGCTATTAATATTTTCATATTAAAATTTACAGCACTGGTGACGCTGTGACCTCTGTGTTTGATTTGTTAAGGGCGGCTTGATTAGCCATCTCCCTTCTTGCCTAACTCAGTACCACTACTAGCCACCTCAGACAATTCATGCCACGGGATCGTAGGGCATTGGAGATCTTTTTCGGGCTCTTATCGGAAAGTTAGCCTTTAACGGGTCCCCGAAGGGAATGGCACTTAGCCTGGCGTGGGTGATCCGCCAGCCCAGGAAAGACCGCGTGGAGGTGGCCACCGGAATAAATTCCGCCCGCCGCCGTGGCCGCCCTATAGGCGCCATACGACTCGCATCCCCAGCATCATTTCACGTAATAATTAAAATAAAATAAATAAATTAACATTTAAGTATAAATAAAATTACATGTATGTAAAGGTAAGTGTATATATAAAACTTATATATATATATAATATAGTCAAAAATTAAAATGGACAAGCACATTTAAAAACCTTTAGGGGTGCAATAGGACACTCCTAAAGCTACCAGGGGTGATATTCCACTAATAGGGATAGGGATACTCCCTGGCATCTAATAAATTACTACAACTAAGTTAAAATACGTGGGTAGTGCTGGAGAGCTCTGTCTGAGGTATCTTCTGGGGCTAAGGCGGTTGCCAGGGAACATTCCGCCTTGTCCTGAGAGGAGCGTCGTAGTCCATGAACTCATGATAGAGTTCGATGGTGCTACTTTGGGCGATCATGGACATTGTTAACAATGTCCTTCTATTGCTGATACCTAGCTTGCTAGGGCCCCAAATTTATAGGTTTCCGTGTAACAATGAGATACAATGAGAGCCGACCAGTAACTTTGTACGTTAGACAAGGATAAACGAGACGTTTTGGAAAACAAATCATTTCGGTTGAACAGCCTGACACTAATTGGATTGTTAAACCATGCTATTTCAAAAATAATACATCACGTAGGTGACTAATTTTCTAGGTGTATTCGGAAAAATCTCGAATAGTGTCTATAGAGATAATTTTTATATATAAACCGAATTTTATTAGAAGTATTCATTATTGATTCGCGATTCGTCATCCGTCATGTAAGATTTAAAGCAGATTTGTATGCTATAATTAGTTTACGACATGAAATTTATACGTTTGAGTAGTTTCAAATATAGAAAATATTAAATGCAATTATTTGATGAAACATGATTGTTTTGTAAAATACGATAAATATTGAATATTCTTCGATACAGGAGCTACTGGGGTTTGGGAGCCTATACATCAACTGCTCGCACTATAACAACTCTTTCTCGTAGTTAATTCTTATTAGTAATATTTCCAATACAAATAAACGTATACACAATGTAACAAGTAAGTGACGGTGTCGGCATTGGCTTGGCGTCTCTCTATAATGCTCAGAAATTCCTGGAGGTTTGCAGGGACAGCACCCGACATGGGTGGTGCCGTAGCTTCGGTAATTTGGACTAGTTGGTATTAGCGTCAGCGTCGTCGTTTGCGTCGTTCTCTCTCTCTCTCTCTACTGCTTAGAAGTTCATTGTGGGCTGTAGGGAGTGTCCGTGCATGGATGCTGTTTTTCTGCCTCGGTAATGTGAACTGGTTGATATTGGCGGTGGCGTCGGCTTGGCATCTCTTTCTTAATTCTTACACGTCCCCCCTGGCTAGTGAAAACGCCGATTCGACGATGGTTATAGGTCACCTCGGGCTAGTGGAAGCGCCGATTTAGTGGATTTCGGATTAGGGAATGCACCGAAATGCTGTTGTGTGTCTTTTCGGGATAGTAAAGCACCGATTTGACGATGGTGCCGACTCCTGGGTTAGCGGCAGCGCTAAGTATCAGGTACAGCTCTTTCCGTGCTAGTGGAATCGCCGGATTGCCGTTACGATAGATCTCGGGCTGGTTCCAGGCTAGTAGAAGCGCTAGAACGACTGTCACTTTACCAAAGGCTAGTGGAAGCGCTAATCGAAATCCAGCGAGTTCGTCTGTTCAGCTTAGTCGATCCTGGAACTCTTAAGTCCAACTTCCTTTTACAGCAATAATCTAGTTGATTTTGGCTGTCTCCTTGCCAACTGATTTTACTGCTTTATAAGACTTTTAGTCTCTGTTCCCAGAGGGCGGAAATCGTTACTTTACGCCAGTCTTTCTAGTCGGTCTTTCAGCATTGACTTCAGCTTTGTCAGTAGTAATCGTTCGAAGATTTTGGATATCATGCTTAGTAGGGAGATTGGTCTGTAGTTTTCGGCGTCCATCCTCTTTTTTCCTAGTTTTCGGAATCATGACCACTATTACCGTTTTCCACGAGTTTTGGAAGTATTTGTGGTTGATCATGCTGTTGAAGATTTTTGTAATGAACGCCAGTGTCTTTTCAGTTATGTGTTTTAGCGCAATGTGCCTGATTCCGTCCTTTTAGGAAGCTTTCCTGTTACTTTGTCTGTTGATAACTGTATTTATTTCGAAGGAATGTAGGATGTCCTTTTCTGCAGTTGATTGAGGTATTTGATCTACAAATGTGTTTATGAAGTTAGTGAATATATTGTCGGTTGTTGGCGTTTCTGAAAACATTTTTAGAGAACTTCAACGAATTTGACTGCTCACTCTTCGGCGCTGTACAGCATTCCGTTTTCTTCTTGTAAGCGTGGGGGCCTTCGATTTCCAGCATAAGCTTGATTGCGCGTTCCTTTTACTTAGGTAACGTTTTTACTTGTGGACCACGTCTGTTCTTCCTCCTTCCGTTGATCGCTTCTTTTATGTATCGTGGGATGCCAGGTCGTTTTTCTTGGGATAGCAGTCTCTACTGAATACCGCATTGATTCTTGTATGAAATTCGTGAAATACGGTAGTGAATCGTCGATATCTTGTGTGCTGTTTATGTCTGGATTCCCGGCAGTAATTTTTCTTTGATGAGCTTCGTTAAACTTTTGCTAATTGTGTCATTCTGGAACGCCTATGTGTTGTCTGTGGTTGTATCTGTATTTTGGTGATAATTGGTATATGATTCTAACGGGGGTCTTGAAAAGCTTCTATGTCCAGAGGGTAGGGTATGTTCTTTATAATTGAGATGTCGAGGATGTCTGTTCTTTGTGTTCTGTCCGGTGACATTCTTGTCGGTGCGTTCGGTGCTACGATGTTGAAGTCCTTACCGAAAGAGTGTCTGTAGAGGATACTACCCTTCTTGTTGGTAGTTATTGCTCCCCAGGCTTGGTGTTTGGCATTTAGGTCTCGTGAGGTTATTGTTGGCGTATCTTCCCGTAGCAGGTCGTCAATGTCTTCAGGGCGTATTTTCGCGCTGTTTGGACTTCTGTAAACAGCTATTGCGTTAATGAATTGCCCGTTGACTTTAAACCTGACGTCTACGCTGTCTAAAGATGTCGAGTGTAACTGAAGTTGTTCGTGAAGTAGTCGGTTGTGTATCAGTACGGCAACTCCCCTATGGGCTGGTTGTCCTGGGTTTAGGTCGCGTTCTTTCCTGTAAACGTTGTAATTTACCAGGTGAGTTGTTTGTGTTTAGGTATTTTGCGATGTCCACGTTATAGTACGGCAGGAAGTGTTCCAGTTCGGTTATCCTGTTCTGCATCCCATTGGCGCTCCAGGAGAGGAGTACTAAGTTTCTTGCTATTGGTCTATTGTCCATTGTCGCACATTGCCGTTCATAGTAAGGCAGCTTCGAACGTTTTAGTCATAAAGGCACTTATGAGTTTTGCGCCCATTACAGTATTTTGTTCAAAACTGGTGTCATCGTCGGGGTGACGCTGATGGACGGCTCTAGCTGTGGTTGTATGGGAGGTGTTTTAGTCGTTCTATTGCTTCGCTGTTCGTCTCTGTTGGTTCTTGTTATATTCGTCGGTGATATTGTGTCGGTGGTGGTTGATGGCTTTGGATTGGTGATGGGTTTCTTATTTCCCCGTAGGTTTTTGTTTTTGTTTTGTTTAACTTTTTTATGCGTTTCTTCTTCGGAGCTTTATTGTTCTTCGTCTTCTGTGGTACTTGTGTCGTCCTTGCGACAGTCTTTGGAGTAATTATTGGGGCGGTCGGTCGAGCTCTGTGTCGTCCATTTTTGCTTGTAGTGAATCCTTCGTCGTCGGTCTCTGGTGCGGTTGGTAGGTTGCGTCGTTGCTGAGTTGCCCGGGTTCGAATCCCGACACGAGCCGCTTGGAAAATGTTATGAGAACATTTTTCACAAAAATACGCCCTCGTTCGGATGAGAGGTAAAATGGAGGTTCCGTGTGTGAGTGTTGTCATGCATCCTACCTTGCTTGGAACAGGGATTCGGCAAAATTCAAAATTTTTTAGGTAAAAAAAACTCGCTTCCTGGCCAATGTAGTACCTTTGGGTGAAGCATTGGTAAAATCACATGTAGGGTGTATCTTTTGCGCAGTTGTTCGTGATACGCAGGACAATGCAGTTGGCGCATATCGGTGGTAATTCCCTGCTCTTCTGGCAATCTGCGACAAAGTGCTGCTTGGCGCATTTAACACAGCTAGGCTTGTATCCACAGTTTAAGCTCGAATGGCCAAATCGCTGGCAAGAAAAGCATTATGGGAGCTCCACTCTGCTTTCGAATGCGGCAACTTTAATGCGGCTGCAGTCGAGTAACGTACTCCTGTTGTAATTACGCGCGGCATAATTACCCGCCATTTTGTAACAGATACCGACCACGTGTTACAGGTGATGCAATCGCTTTCAGTCAAATTTACATGCACAATTTAAATAAAATCAAATTACTCAAGTGATGGATATCTCGGAACTTAATCTCAAGATCCAACAGTGATTTGTAGGTTGGATTACGCCATGTTGAACTTCAAATTGCCATCCGTCCTTCACGTAACTCTTATTACTCTCGTAGGGGGTGAAGGAATAGGTACCAGGTACAATAAAGCAAGGTACAGGGAACCTACATACGTATTTCTAAAAAGAAAAGACACACCCTCAGATAGTTGTTGCCTCCTTCAGGTCTCGTCTCTTAGTCCCCGCTTTCGACATTCGCGCACCTCTGTATTCACTCTGTGCAGGCGCGACTGTCAGCGACGACGTAAGTTAACATTATTCATTTAAAAAAACGCGGCAATTAACTTATAATTTATATCTAAATCTAAAACATGATACATTGCCATTTTGACATGTAAAAGTCCAAAGATACGAGGACGGTGTTGCAGTATTCTCGTTTTCTATTTTGTAGCTTAGTCACGTAGTTAATTTTGTACCCCATATCGGTGAGTTCGGTTTGATGACTATTTTGAGTTCACGTTCGGATCTGATGGTGTATGTGTAGAACTAGTCCTGCAAGTATCAGAATTGTGTACTATCGGTGATTATTATTTTGCTCCTTGTCCAGATGCTTTGATGTTGACTTTGTTCTGTAGATGACGGTTTAGATCCACGGTGTGCTGAAGTAAGTTAAGGAACTTCTCGATGTAAATAGGAGAAATACGCTTACTGCTGGTCTGTGGTTGAGGCAGTGATTGTCATTTGGTATCTGAAGTGTCCATGGTGGAGATGGTAGCGTCGGCGTTGATGTAGCTTCTGCTAGGCGATGGTGATCGGGGTCGTGGGGGTGTCGTAGCCTGGTGTAGTAGTTGCGGTGGATGTCTTCGGTTCCATTTTTGTTTTATGCGTGTCAAATTTCTGCTTCTTCTTGCTTTCGGTTTCCGGTCGTCTCGTCGTCTGCGTGTAAAAGCGTTCTCAAAATCCATGTCAGAAGTATCGTCGCTGATTGTCACGGAAGCCCGTGCCTTCAGAAAATCCTTGGCTTGCATTTGTTCGATCTGAAAAGAGCGGTTAAGGACCATGGTGCATACCAAGTGCCAGAACGCGTGATGTACACCTCTTCAGCAGCTAGAAATTCAGCTCACTCAAGCGTCTTCGTAGAAAACCGTAGATTGTCGCTGTATGTAGATTCTAGTCATTCTCTCGCGATGTTTATTCTCTCAAGATCTGACTGAAACTAGTCTGGGTGGTCAGTACTCGTTCTTTTATCCTGTTACGTTTTTTCGTGGCAGCCACGTTGGGCGCCAAATTTATGCTACGTAACACAAAGAAAGCCAAAGAAATGACCCGGCTCAATCGGTGAGTAGGGGGGGGGGGTGTTGTAGAAAGCAGACTGACCTATGATGTGCAGTAATGCAAAGTCTAAGTTATTCAGTACTATGTAGAATGTAAAAGAAAAAGAAACTGTTTGGATAATCTATATAATATAAAACAACGGTAAAAGCAATACAAAAATTTTTAGTGCAAAGTGAGGTAATATTGGGGAGTAGCAGAAACGTTTCCTCACACACCAATTAAACATAAATCAGATAAAATGTTGACAAAAGATAAATAGATAAGACACAATTGGTATGAATAATTTAGTAGTATTGATTTTTCTCTTTTTTTTCTTTTATTTAAAATATAGCATGCAAGTCTATGGTAAAAGGTCTTAGAACGCCAAAGGTATGGCAAAGCAACGGACAGGTATTCAAAGTAAAAACAAGTAGGAAATAGTTCAACTTACAGAAAGTCCTTCAGGAACGTTTCCTTGCATTTGAAGTGTGGGATTCACGAGGTCCTGCACTAGCGAAGCACTTCACCCTTTACTGGGAGGATGTTGATGGAACTTATCACATGTTACCCTAATCACACTTACGTATTTCACTGGTGTTAGCAGCAGACAATATCACGCGTCGGAACTAGGTAGTTGATAAATTTCTTGGTAATTGTATTTCCTAAGACAATAATTTCGAAATATTCTGTAGCACTAGTTTAATTCCAACTGGGACCAAATGTATATTATTTTCATAAACATCCCAAAAAGCAGTGAGAAACTTCAACCAATACCTTAGTAAACCGGTAATCTGTTATAGTATGAACTACTTTGATAAAAAGAAAAGAACCGCGAAACTAGATCGCACACCTAGTTCAAATAAAAAAGACAACTCCACAAAAACAATTTGTAAAGCTACGCGTATCACTAAAACCGTCAGTCAATGACCTAAACATAAATCAGACACGTTACATATAAAGTATACTTCCTTCAAAAGGTCATCAGAACTACACTGCTCTACAGTTTAAAAAGCAACTTTTACTTCACAAGAAAAACAACTAAAATCGAGTCGTGTCGTGCAGCACTTTTAACGCAATACCCATATAGAAACGAAGAACAAAACAACACTCCTTATCTGTTTATTCGTTTCAAAGCAAAACAGCAAACAGTCTTCTCAACGTAAACAATCTATAGGGACGAGGAACGAAATTCACAACGTAACGTAATTAACATCTAGGAACTCAACACGAAACTAACAACGTAACGTAATTAACATATAGTAACAAAGGACAAACTACAACTTTTCGTCTGTAGATATATCAATCGTTGTTATTCCAACCGCGTATCGACTTATTATCTCGACTCGTTAATAACATAAGGAACATCCAAAACGTGAATGCAACAATCATATCTACTAATTAATTGCAGCGGTTTATCATTTTCAATAAGTACGAATAATCCTATTTACAATTCATTGCACTTTATTTATTAATGAAAATCAAACTTCAATTTATCTACTTTTAAAGTAATACCCACGAGTTAATAAATATAAAACAAGAGATAGTAGTTGCAGAAATGTATTTAAAAATTTGGTAAAGCGAAAAAGGTTAAACTATTAAAAATGCCCGTTACAATCCTTTGTTGATAAAAGCGAGCAATCTAATTCGTTGCCCAATTCTGGCTCGTATAGAAACGGAGCGCTCCTATTGACTTGGTTACCTTGATTGAGTGCTTTTGGCGGTGGTCTATAAATATAGGTGCAAAGGTCGCGCGCGCCCATATATAGGACAAGATTTCGTAATAGAAAGATGGTAACACCTTGATGATTCCACTAGCTATGTGGCGACTCTGGTTGTGCAATTGATCTACCAATTAAATTTATAAATATGGAGAAGATTATAAGTTTAACATTTACCCCATTTTGAGAAATAGACAAATTCCATTTTTAATTCATTGACGGTTCACCGAATTTTTAATTTGCCCTTTTTATGATCACCTGATGATGTCATTCGCCTTGTGACGAAACTGTTTGTGTAATTGATTTACCAATAAATTTATAACATTAGGAAGGTTTTGAGTTTAACAACTACTCCACTCTGAGAAATATGCGAATTCCATTTTTAATTCTTTTACGTTTAACTGAACTTTTAAATCTTCCTTTCTATGATCACTGTATGATGCCACTAGGTATATGACGAAACTGATTGTGTAATTTATTTACAATTTAAATTTATAAATGTTTGAGAGGTTTTGAGTTTAACAACTACCCCATTATGAGAAATAGACCAATTCTATTTTAATTCATTGATGTTATGATCACCTGATGATGCCATTAGCTATTTGGTGAGACTTGACATGCAATTGATTTACCAATTATATTCATGGGAAAGTTCTTGGGTTTAACAGCTACGTCATTTTGAGAAGTAGATAAATTTTATTTTTATTCATTGTCGTTTCACCAAACTTTAATTCGTTCTTTTTATGATCACTTGATGATGTCTTTGGCTATGTAGCGAAACTGATTGTGTAATTGATTCATCAATTGCATTTATAAATATGGGTAAGGTTTTGAGTTTACAAAAGGTTGCATTTGAGAATTTTATTAAGCTTAGCATAGGAACCTTCTAGATGTTATGTTATTTGCATAATTCTAGTACGTTCTTAGAATAGTCGAGAATTATTGTGTATAAGTTGCCGTCATGAGCATCACCTATTTCTAATTCAAGCTTCAATTGTAATACTAGATTTTTTCGAGCCTTGACTACAAGGTCTTGGTATGAAATGATTCATATAACCACTTCAAAACAAATAGCAGCTCTACGTGACATAAGTTATTGTAGCGATCGATATAAATTAACACTTAGTGCTTCGATAGTAAAATATAGTGCATTAATTGTAATTAAGAAGATAGCATCGTAGTGTTAAGAAGTTAGTATTAGTACTGTTAGCGATTAGCTGGAAACAAATTGTCGTACATGCCTTAAAATTTTTCTGTAGCTACGAGTGGTTGAAAAGTTTAGTATAATTAGTTGATAATAGAACTGTTGTTATTGTAAAAGAGTTGTAGTACGTTGAAAAGATTCACTTCAAGCTACACGGTGAAGCAAAATATCCTCAGAAAGGTTCCTGAACTACTTGTTACAGATGATGCCAACTTTGTACGCAAATACGTGTCTACGTTTAAAAAAATCAATGGTTAGGACCGTTAATTATTTTAATTTGTTTGCACATAAACAATGTCAGACCAGCTGTAAGTTAAGAACCAAACATGTACGCAAATACATGCGAACTTCGTGTGCTAAACGTAGAAATGCATGAAATTAAATAATTACGACAGCTCTTATCCACCGAATTCAACTAGCTTCGAGTTGAGTATTATTTTAATTTTCGATAACCCGAAAAACTCGATTTAATCATCCCCTTCATTTAATCTTAAATGGGTTATTTGCACATAATTTTCAAACTAATATAGCATATAAAAAATAATAGCACGACCAACCATGGAAAAAGGAGGTTCCCTAGTTGGTGGTGTTGTATATAATTATGGACTGGAGAGATTTCTTGTCACGATTATGTTAAGTATAGTGTTTGGTACGCTAATAAACAGTGTTTTGGACCACACTCTCCCTTAACGACTTGAATGTTAGAAGCTGCAAGAGTAAAAGAATGGGTTGCTGTAATACTGAGTGATTGGTACTTAACTAACAATACCGGTATGTGATCTTGATCAGTAAGTGGAAGGTTGTTTGGTTTGAGCAGGATTACAACTGCAAATCAAATGTTGTTCGATAAAGCTATAAAAAATGCATTGGAATTAAAAATTTACCGAAGATCTGCAATATATTCTCTATACTGGAAACTTTAATTAAGTTTAATTCATTTTTTCCTTTGTAAGTCTGGATACTGGCATCAAAGGAGTCTTTACCAGAAAACATGGTGCTTTTAGGAATTATTTGCTGGCAAGGATCGAAACGAAAACAACAGAAAGTTTAATTCCACATTGAGGATTAAACAATCTACACAGCAAAAGTATCATGGCACCAAATTCGAGTATCGTATCTTTGATACACAAGCCACTACTATATATATATATATATATATATATATATATATATATATATATATATATATATATATATTGCCGTGGACTCAGGAACGAAGCTTTTACATCGATCCTTCACCTAAATTATACGAGCCCCACGAATTGAGCGTCATAAAAGTTGCCGTGGAAGTCGGGTCAGTCTCGGGATTTTCTATTAAAATTCGTGTCCTACCAGGGACAACATAAAATTTTCAAAAATTTAAAAATCTCAAAAAAAATTCCTTACCCTGTTATTTCGCCTTTAAACTCCTCTGCTTCCGTGGCTAGCTCAGCTGTGCCTCTTCTCGAATACCTAAATTTACAGACATATCTCTTCCACACTCGCACACCATTTAATAAAACTACCAAATAATACCACAACCATACAACCCTTTTATTTACACCTATTAACAGATACATTATAATCACCCTTTACAATTTAATTTTTATCCTGAATAAAATTTTGGATGTTCTAAATACACTTTTTTTCAATATTCAACATCAATAAATTGTCCAGTACATGTATGTTTAACAATAAGTTTCTGCAACCATAAATATGCCACAAAAAAAATCAACTACACAGTACAAAATTTCACAAATGTTTATAAAACAACAGAAATTTTAAATAAATTACCTGGAGAATTCTTCAGGCTTCCTTCCCGTCGGAGATGAGTGCCAGAACACCCCTCTTAATGTCTCCATTAACTGTGCTGCTCAGCGTATCTACAGATCTGTACCATCTGCTACCTCTGCAAGCTATGCGTCTCGTCTCACAATACCATTCCATATATCATGCATACAAACTTGATTTCTTGTGGTGCCTACCCCCCATATAACATACTTCCATTTAATGATTTTTGTGTTTTAGTAACCGGACCTTTTTTCAATTTAATACACACTACTCGTACTTCACACCAATAATTAGAGGTCCGCTACTACCGTTTTATACTTGCAACCACTATATTTACAGTAACATACATCAAATACTCACAAGAAGCTTTATTATCTTATTCTGAATCGGTATTTATCACTTTATCGAAGTAAAAAAAAAGAGCCTTAATAATCTAGCTTGGGTATTTATATCATTTTTAAACCCCCCTAGTGGACGCGCTTCCTTCGAAAAGCTTATTTTCAAAACGAATTCTACAAATTTTGAATATAACCGTCTCTAAATTCATAAAATTTGTTCCGTCCTACGTGCCGTATACCCCGAATTCACTTTCAACCTTCGCGTGTACGTACGGTTGGAAAACTGTCCGCTTACAACCAATGACAAAATTCTCTGCCGTCACAAACTCCACCTAAGCTGTATTTATCTCTGTTCTATACATGTTTGCTGTCTTGTTCAAAATTCCACTTGAGTTACAAAAAAATCGATATTGTTGTCATCCTATCTCAACTCCACGTGTATATTGTACGTGCATTTCAATCCCAACGCTTTTATATTTGTTTCTATCTGTTATATATTACCAATCGTTCATTTCACTCGTTCCTTAAGATGTTGGTTACCCTAGTTGTTTATACTGACGGTTGAAAATAATTTCTATGAAATTTTATCGTAACATATGCTCGAGTTCTTTGAACGTAACCTTTATCAAGCAGGTGTTTCCGTTAATTATCGGCCGTTTGAACGTAACAATTCTCGACTTTCTACTTCTTCGTATTTGATAAAACTGACGTTGACTTTTACAACGAATACATTTGTCTAGGAAATTATTGATTTTCTTACGCAAGCACGTTCCTTTATGTTTATATGTGTTTGATTAAATAAATTATGGTTAATTATGCGTATCCTTGAACTTCTATTTGCTTTGAAGCTTTTTTCCTTCCTGTGATCCTAACATTTCAATTATTAAATATAAAAATATTCTAATATTTGTCCGTTTTCACTAAATGAATTAAATTAATTTTGCGCGTAAATAATTTGCTGTTTTCTATATACAGGGTTGTTAAAATTTTATTGTTTTACACTGATTTACCCCTTTGAATCCACAACAATATATATATATATATATATATATATATATATATATATATATATATATATATATATATATATATATATATATATATATATATATTGATATGATAACGCTGCACGTCGATGTAATTAATCTCTCAATCTTCTTCTGGTCACCACCGCTCTGTGTATTTTAATCTCTTGAAATTTTAAATCTTCCTCGGCTAGCTCAGTTTGATTCACACAAAGTGCACAACGTTACAATACTCAAATAATTTACCCCTTTTCCCTAAAACTTTTCCTGCTTTGAATGATAAAACGAAGTCGATTAATATTTGTATAATGAGTATAATCATATACACTTCACAGCTTAATCTGTTTGACTGTATGATAAAATTAGCCCCTGAATCAAATAACAATAAATTTTAAATTGTGTATCTTCAAAATTTAAAGCTCCCTTTTCCTATTTTAAAGCCAGCAAAATGCCGTTGTACTCTACTGGAAATTTCTATGAACGTTCAAGATTTTCTTTTTGTTTACGAAATTTTTCACGTATAAAATAAATTTTTGATGACTCTAAAAAAAAATTTTCAAGTTTAAAATATGTTCAAAAAGACTAAATGGAAAATAATGTCTTAATATGATCAATGTTCAAATATAATAAATAGAAAATAATGGTTTATGCTAGATAGTTCTGACCTGTAGTTTTCCTTGTGCGTCTTTCTGCTGCGTGCTGTGGATCAGTACCCCAATATTGCATTTAGTCAAGTTTATTTTGGTCTCCAAGTTTTACCCTGTTTAATGTGATCTCCCTTCAATTTTCACAATGTAATGTCTCTTGAATTTTCGTAATGTCTCTCAGAATTTGTATAGTAGTCTAGTTTTCGTATTTAGACTTTAGATTTCGAATTTTTGTATTATCCTTAGACTTGGATTTAGATTTAGAATTTTTGTACTATCACTCAGGGCCCTAAATTATAAATATTTAACCTAAATTAATTAATAAATTTCTACTAACGTTTTCTAGCAAACGGCTAAGCTTGTTTCATATATTTTCACTATAATTAATTCAAAATATTTTATAATATCACTTTTCACAAAATTTTTATTATTTAATTTAAATATTTACTCGTCTCGTAAATTCTTAAGTATCAGTGATGTAGCTTGTACGTGGTTCAAACTAAGACTGCCAGCTTATCAAACTTGCGCGTTATATAGCCTACGCCCCATCTAAATTCATTGATTTATCTGAGCTCTTGTTCAAAGGGTACAACCAACAATCTGTAGTTTTGAATATTTTTGGGTTTTCACAGGTTTATCTCTGATATTGCCTTGTCGAAACGATTCCTTCATCACGTAGGTACTCGTATATTTCTAGTTTGTATTTATTTTATACCGTCTGTTTTAATGTTGTTACGGGAATTCTTAATTCGCCTTGGCACGTAATTTCACTTATGGCTTTGTTTATCAAGATAATACTTTGGGAACTGCATTAACTCCATGTAGAAATTCACGTAGACAAAGTGACCTAATGAACATATTTCTGTTTACATTTTTGCGTTTCTAAAGCTTACTTATTTTGAAGGATGCGTTTCTTATCAAGACACTATGTTATCTGCTTTCATTGTCGCATGTTTAATGTGAATTGTATTATGATGTAGGTTTTTATTGCATTTAGGACAAGTTTGATTGCGTGTAGAGTAATTTCTTTTGCTGAATGCATATTTATTGTTGAATGATATGCTACTCGGCATTGATTAAAGTCAATTGCGATTCTTATACATGGTGTTAAATGTTTGCTCTTTACATAATATACAAAATACGTATTTTTAATGCTAATTAAAAGCGGTTTTCTAACTCCTAGTACTATTTACATGTATTGGGTAACCATTATGACTCAATATAATCGTAAATAACCCCCTTATCATATATATATATATATATATATATATATATATATATTGCTATGATATCGTTGCAATAAGCCGGTGTTCCTTTTTTTATCACAAAAAAAATTTAAAAAAATTTTATACGGTTTTAATTGTAATGCCTCGGCTTGCTCAGTTTTAACCACGCACGGAGCTTGCGACGGTACGACAACAAAGAATTCTTAATCTTCCTTTTTATCTCTACTTCCTATGTATTTGAGCTAAACACAATTAACCACAATTTATATAATGTTCTCAATATATACCATGTACAAAGCGTTTATAATGTTGTTGAATAGAACCCCTTTTGAATTAACTTCTACCAAAAATTATAACTCCCTTTAACTAATCAAAAATCCAGCAAAAATCAACCTTTCTATAATTACTTGAAGCCCAATGAACGTTCATCAGTCTTCTTTAAATTGTTACGTAAAGTATAGCGTATGTCAAAACGATTTTTGTTGACCCTCACATAAATTTTCGTAAATGCAATATTTTTAAATATTTAGAAATAAAATTATCAATGCAACAAAACATTTATAATGGCTAATCTGTTGTCTCTTTTTGGCGGCGGCTCCGTGGCGTAGTGGTATGTGTGTGACTACTACGCCCAAGGTCCCTGGTTCGAATCCCGACACGGCCGACTGCTTGACAAAATGACAGGTGAGCATTTTTCACAAAAATACACCCTCGTTCGGATGAGTAGTTAAATGGAGGTCCCGTGTGTGAGTGTTGTCACGCACGTTAAAGATCCCTACCTTGCTTGGAACAGCAAGGGTTCGGCAAAATTCAAAATTTTCCAGGTAAAAAAAAACTCGTTTCCTGACCAATGTAGTGCCTTCGGGTGGAGCATTGGAAAATCACATGTAATGTCTTTTTTTGGCGCGGCTCTGTGGCGTAGTGGTATGTGTGTAACTACTACACCCAAGGTCCCGGGTTCAAATCCCGACACGTTCCGCATAAAGATCCTTCACCTGTTTATAAATTATTTCCACGCTGATAAGATTTGTTTTGGCCAGAAAAAATTCTTGACATATAATCTATTAAAGATCAGAGTATATCAAACTCTGAATACAAACTCCTGATAAAAAAATCCCTCACACAAGAAAAGGATTATCTTAAACTAGATCTAAATACTCTAATATCAGTTAAAAATAAATGTAACAGCGATACTTACAGAATCCACAAAACGTTTATCGAAATTAAAAATCTTATTTTGAATTGATCTCCAAATCGACTTACAAGTTTTCCAAATTAAAAGTCCTGATTTCCAACAGCAATTATCAAAGTACATTTTTGGTTAAATCTTCCCTTCGATTATTTATTACATCTTTAAAATAGCCTTATACTGAAGAATTTTGCCTTTTCTTCATAATTAATAATTCCATTTTTGTATGCAATTTGGGTTTAAAAACATCACTTCAATATTTATTGCAACCTTGCAACTATGTTATACGCCATACTTCTATATAACGTAACGGCTAGCGTTTTAAAATAACATTTCATGATCTAGATCGACTGCATCAGATCAAATTTAATGAATGAATTCCCCTCGAAACGATAAACGCTCCTTTATTTATAAATTATCTATTTCCGAGAATTATTCCACAATAATCTCGAACATAATGATGTAAGATTCCCGGAATACCCAATTAGCGTATAAAATTTCAACATTTTATTACCTTCTTATCTGTTCTAGGTATCCGTGACACACGTTTTTTCCTTGTTTGTCATATATTATTGTTGTGTATCGTTTCTCTCCAATAGTGAATTCGAAGATCGTATTTGCTTCGGAAATATTCCTGTAAATTCAAGAGGTGGTATTATTCGTAACAATATGTTCTTGCTTAAATAAGTTTGGAAAGTGGGTTGTTTATCCGAACAATTTGGTTATTTCTGGCCGCTTATCGCTAGACTATATTTAACATCACGTTATTAATTAGTTTTATGGAACATTTTCTATAAATTTATACGGGAAGGTAGCAAACACATCATATTGGTACTTAAAAGTCTTTAAATTTAACGCAGTTTTCGTGTTGTTTGCTCACTACTAAAAGTTATTAACGGAATTTCACACATAAATGCAAATGCAAGTGTTTAGATGTCTTCGTTATCGGCAGGTGGTTAATTATCGACAAAAAATATTTTAAAAGAAAATACAGTACGTTTTACGTGGTAGATTATCTAAACATGAATATTTAAAAGTAAAGTTGGGCGGCGAATCAAAATGATTATTGTGGCGATTGTCCTCTTGTGAGGAACAAGGTTGTTATTTAACGGTGCTACGAATAATGTAGTGTTCACGCTTTTTAAATATTAAAAATAAGTTTGATTATTATGCGGGTTTCATTGTCTGGTGGTCTTTGTTTTTTCCTTGGTAATATTTATAACGTGAACTAAAATATACGCTACTAAATGCTAGTATAATTCGAGTTACTTCGTATACATTAAATTTACCGCAGTGTAAAATAGAGGGTCTAGTTTAAACGATGAATACCAAATATCTAACGCGAGAGCTATTGACTGGTGTTTGAAAATTGTTTAAGCAGTTAGGTTGGTGCATCCTAATATCAGGCAGGTTAGCCCTGTAAGATCGAATTAACATGAATGCAAGTATGAAACACCGTGTGTTCCTACAGATGTCGACTACAAAAGATTGGTGTGTCTCAATAGAAAGTCATTTACAACTATAAAATTTATTGTTTCTTTCCTGTATCGTTTGATGACTTCTCTATCAGCAAAACTTGTTACTCATCGTTGCCGAAACGGATTTTACTTCGTTGTAAGCATAATACAACCTTAGCTGTATTTGGTTGAGTATTGAATAACCTTAACAATTACAGTTAATAACTTTTCCTATATACATTTTTCTTCTGAAGTTACCTTAGTGTTTAGGAGTGACACTAGTACCTACTTTGAAACCATATATGGGGGAAATACTTTTCGGTCGGTAGATGGGTGCTTCATGGCTGTAATTATATTAGTAAATACCTTTTATTTTACTAATATTTAAAATGGTCACCATAGGACTGAAAACAGTTCCATTCTATATTTTTGTGCAATTTTGCTTCAATTCAGGTTAGACTTTGACCACCCCATGTGGATACTGTAAGTATAGACTTTTCCAAATGAATAGTTTAAATTTTGTGGTAATCACAGAACTGAATAAGAATCCTCATATGTATATATTTTGTTTAATTCTTTTTATAAATCATCATTTTTTGTAGATTTTTATACTCGCTACATAATTTCTTTTTAATTGCTATTTTTTATACATATTATGATTGACGGTAAAAATTAGGATGAGGTAAGGCAGAGGGTATTAATAATTTGGTATAAATTTTTGTTCTATAAATCCTTCGGGATAAATTTTGCATAAAACGTTATTTTCTACTCGAGCTGATGTTGCTTTTGTACCATTTTTTGTTAACTGTGGTGTAACCGACCTGAAGGCTGACCCAAACGCCCTCTATAAACGGCACACCGGGGTCGATGACCTAACATCTAGTGGTAGTGGCTCGGCGACTTCTACGTTGTATTGTTATCATGTGATCCAAGTTCACACTAGGAAGATGGCGTTATAGCGGGAAGATTTGAAATAAAACTCAGTTAATCAAAACAATAACCACTAAATGGTCATTTGCATGAAAGCATAAAAAAATAACATTCAAAGCAAACAGTGCTGTACTCAACCTGGGCGATTGGGGAAAAAGCACGGCAGAGAAAACCCCAAACTACCCTTCACACTTACAACTGCATTTGGCACATCTCGACAAGGACAGGTGACATATAAGTACCCAGACTACCAACATTGAATTTAACGGGATGTCAAGTGTTACCCAGACATACCACATTTGACAACTGAAGAAATGTTAGTGTAGATTAGCTTTTCTGGTAGGTACTGAGGTCGGCTAGGCCAATACTACCCAGTTAAAGTTGAAAAGGGGGGACACCAGGAAGATGACCTGCACCTTGACTACCAATGTTCCTCCCTGCACGGACATAAAATGTTAGTAATATTCAACACGGTTCGAACACACGCGCCCGTGTTACAAAATATTTCACAAACGCTAGCCGACTTCCTATTATTTGCAAAAGTGTGCAACTACAAGTACATTGATAAGACGACATGAATCGCTAACATGAACTTATGGTATGATTGTGCGTGGTTAAAAGGCGCTTATTATTAAATAGACTATCTCCAACATCGTCATAAATGCAAACGCGAAGGCACGAGATGGTCGGTCATACCAGAGGTTCAATTTAATTACATCACAACAATTATCACAAACGTTGATTACTAGTTAATTAAATACGAACATCGGTTAGATAATAGGATAAACACACAACAAACATATAATTAAGTTTAAACCAAGATGTGAGCGATGCAGTTGAATATGTGGTTAATATGCTGAAATAGAACAATTACACATAATGAAAATATCAAATGAGTCACCAATATCCAACAAATATAACAGAAATATAATACTGTTCATATGCAAACTTGCCTAATAATATGATTTAATGTGATATTAGTACTTTTCATTAATTGTCTTAAAATCACAGCAATGGTGCATTTACTATTGATTTAAATAAACAATTCAAATAAATAAATATGAGTTTTTGGATGTTAAACCAAACAACACTCATTTATACAATTTTATTCAATAAAATCGTAAGTCCAAATGAAAATTACTTATTGCCCATCATAAGTAAAACAACTCGCAAGGAAAGTCCTTCTATACATCATTTTTACCACGAAACAACACGTATCACAGAAATATTTCCTTCAATGTTTACATAAATAACGGTTTTGCAAAAGTACCAACATCGCATTCAAAACAAAGCTGGAATTACAAGATGTAATCAGAATAGTCTAAATAGCAATTACGTTATCAACTTATATAACATTACCTTTTAATATTACCGCTAAGTGAAGCTTTTCGACCTGCCATTTTTGAAATCTCAAAACAAAGTCCTCTAACCTTGTCGACTAGATCGATCGTCCCCCCTCCAGTAGCTTGACGCGGCGCTCTCAGCGTCGTTTTGAAGGCCTTTTAACTCGTTAGAGTTTTTCGGCTTGTTGATGATGTGATGAGTTGTTGTGGTGTTTCTTAAAAGTCGATCTTCTTAAATATATTTGTTGGTCTGGACTCCAAGAGACCTGCTCCTGGAATCTTCTTGTTTTGATGCAGTGAGCAGTTTCCCGGACCTTCCCCTTGGTTTACCTCCAACTACAGGATATCCGTATCCTAGGTACACTGGCCTGTGGTTTTCGACCGACAGGATGGCTATTCGCCACAGGCCGCTCCATCGTCAGATAGTTCGTTTAACAGGACTGACGGATGTGCATCCCCAACGACTTCACTTGTGTACCCATTCCTCGGCGCCCCGTATAGAACTCCCTCAGGTCGTCACCGTTCCGCTGCTCACCTTTGTTCGCTCGGAGACGGTGGTCGATGACTGTTGTTGCCTCGTCGGTGTCTGGGCAACAACTATGTCGATCGTCCCTACACATGCGCCTTTTATAACATTAATTCTGACGTCAAGGAATGCATTCAGAAACCTGCAAGTGGATACTGAGCTATTGTAACAGCTACCTTCAAATATCAAAATAAACTCTATAATATCTGCAATAATTATCAACCAATGAGAAATCGACTTAGAACCACTACGGATCACTACATAAAGGTTTTGTATATGTTCTCTCTGACATCAAGCATTGTTTTTATTAGAGGTTTGTAAATAAGATTTCTTTCTTGAGGTTTTCTTTTTGTTTCTTTCTGATCCACTCCACTCTACGACGTTCTCGCTCGCACAGCATAACTTATTTAGATTACTTCTTTTCTCTTTTTTTGTTGCGATACACAGTGCGGGCTAATTTCTTTGCTTACTTAACTTTTTGTTCTTGTCCGCGCGGAATACCGTAATATAGCCTCTTCCTGGCAGATTGCTTTTGAATCTATGTTCGGTCTTACCTTGATGGTCCAGAAAGAACATCATTAATCCAATGTCAAATGTAGTAAAAGGAAACCCTGTCTGATACCAATTTAATTCTTGATGAATCGCTTTCTTCTAAATTCGTGAATGCAGTAGGACGAGCGAGCTTGCCAGTATTCACATCATATTCACGCCTATGAATTGTCGCTTTAGGTATTCCAAAATTCTCGCTTGCCTTACGAAGTGATAATTTGTTAATTTTTACTGCTTCTACAACTTTTAAAAGATACTTATTTTCATAGTCACGAAAACTGCGAGCACCCACCTTGCTTGTCCTTTTTTTACCTACAATACTAGAACAAAACAAAATTGTGCTATTACATCAATAGGTACAAACTAATCTAAAATTTATAAACTATTCTAGTTGTTACTTGCCGAAAATCGGCTATGTGTAATATTTAGTTTAAGTTTGAATTTGTGAGTAAATTCCCGCCATTATTTCAAATAGACTTGTGCATTTCCGTCATTTCGAACAGTTGCGTTTGCGCAAAAGGAATGCGCAGACGCGGAGTGATGGCGCAAGTGCGCAGTGGGGGACACGACATTATTAGCCAACGAGACGTCGAACAGTGACGTTTACCTGCGTCGTTCCTTTGTCTTTTCTCTTTTAGGATGTAGGTTTCCCTCTATCTCTTGACCTATCGTACCTCTACCTGTATCCTATCGTACCGCTACAGACAGAAGAGGGAAGACGTTAAATCTGGCATCAACGACGGCATAACGTAACCCAGCGCAAACAACACCCCAAACAACGCCCAAACGAGATTCATGGAAATCAGCATGGCTCCTGCGCAAGGATGACCGCGAAATCGTGAAGAGTTCCACATTTTTGGGCGAGTGTCTTTTATTTTTTTAGGCTGCATCTTGTATCACTGTAAATATATTTGGAATGTGATACAATTTGACACGCATTTCTGGCGTAATATCTTTGTTGTGCAATAATGTGAACGTGGATAGTATCCATGTTGCCAACTGTGGAGGTGGCTCTGAACACGAGCGCGCGGGGTTATAACGGTTACGTCGAGAGTATAACATAGTGAGCAGCTTGTCTCGTGTTATCCTCTAAGTGCTAACTATTTTTGAAAGATTTATTAGTTTATAAACAAACCAAACCAAAGTACACATTAAAGCAGGAATATATTTGCACAGTTGCAAGTGTGTTAGTAAAAAAAAATTCCTAATTGCTAGGGATGTAACTGAGGTTGAAGTTAAATTAACAACAATTTTTTACACTTAATATCACCAAATTAAAACAATTTAAAATACTTACATTTGAATTAACATTGTTTAAACCTATTAACATCAAAGACGTAGAACGGTCAGACACCATTCGCGTTTAGGCGTGGACTGAAGAATAGTCAGTGTTAACATCATTGCTTACTGTGTTGGCGCCAGTTGTTTGTCTCATGCTAGACCGCTGTCTCATGTTACACACATTGAAGGTCCTATATATAATGTTACATGTAACAATAATTCGTTGTAAAATTAATACCTTAGCAGCAATTACAGGTTTAATAGTGGTGGTAGTGTGTTATACTCTAAGTGTTTTGCTCAAAGATATAATGTTAAAGTCCCGGCGCGTAATTTATAAGAGCCACTACGACAGTTGGTATCATAATAAATACGTGCGTGATATTGCGCAATAAGGAAATACGCCTCAAATTATTATCACCTACAAAGAAAAAAGACAAAAGGTACTCACGTAAAATGTAGAACTCGTCACGGCATTGCAGCTATTCTGGCGTCAGTTGGGCGTTGTTTGAGCGTTGTTGGGCGTTGTGGGCGTGGGTCGTCTTTTGCCCCCCCGTTGAAGTCAGATTAGGTTGTCTTCTCTCTTCTGTGTAGAGGTACGACAGAACTACAGGTAAGAGGAACGATATCAGGTAGAGATAAAAGGAAACCTACATTCTGAAAAGGAAAAGACAACAGCACGGCACAAGACACGTCACCCTTTTACGTCTAGTTCACTAGTCCCGACGTGACGAAAATCACCACTTACTTTCCCACTCCGCGTCTGCGCATTCTCGGGCGCCGACGCAACAGTTTAAACTGACGGAATTGCACGCACAAGTCTTTTAAAATATTGGCGCAAATTCACTTACAAATTTAGAAACTTACAATGCCAATTTTGGCATGTAACAAGTGTTATAGAATCACATACATATTTTACAAGAAAGAGTGGACTTATTTGGCTTAAACTTTGTTTATATTTACAAATTCTATTCAGTTAAAAAGAATCATCCATTTTGCTGCAAAAGGTTACTTCTACATACATTAATGCTAATGTTGTAAGTAGATTTGCTACAAGTTTCTCAAAGTGTTGTGGATTATTAGTTGGCTATAGTTCATTGTGCTACATTTAACAAGAAAACTACTGTGCTCAAAAACCACAAACATAGAAACAAGGAAAAGATTGCTTAAAACATATGTGTGGAACGCAGCACTGTACGGCTGTGAAGCCTGAACAATAGGAGAAGCAAACAAAAAAAAGGTAGAAGCCTTTGAAATGTGGTGCTACAGACGTATGATGAAGATATCATAGACAGACAAAGCTAAGAACGAAGAGGTACTAAAAATGATAGGGGAAGAAAGAAATATGTGGAAAACGGCAAAAAAGAGGAGAGATAGGATAATAGGCCACATACTACGGCAATAGGGAATAATGCGGAATATATTAGAAACAGAGATAGGAAAAAAAGAGAAGAAGAGGCAGACCTAGAATAGACTACTGCACACAGATAGTAAAAGATGTAGGCTGTAGGGGTTTCAGGGAAATGTGTAGGCTAGCCCAGAGAAATCAATGGAGGTACGCATCTAACCAATCCCAAGATGGATAAACTAATGACAAATAAATAACTGTGCTTAAACATGATGATTATTTATTATAAGTAACTACAAGAATTGGTTGGGCAATATTCTCGAATAATGTTAAGTGTGTGAAAGGATTTACTGGAAATCCATTACTTCGGCAAATGTCTAAGTGCTGGGGGATCTTGGTAGCCACAGGTTGCTTAACCCCCTTTACTGAATCTCGGTGAAATAGGGCGTAAAATTAGAAAACAATAGAAGGGGAACGAGCTGTATACACATGCTGTGTGAGAATTTTAGGGAACTATGTAGGCTAGCTCAGAATATAAATAAGTACAGGTACGTGTCCAACCAGTTTTGAGACGGACAACCTAATGACGAAAAAATAAGCGCAGATAAATCTGATGATTAGTATAAACAACTAGTTGTTGGTTTCGAAATATCTGCAACTAATAATGACTGTGCGACAAGATATATTGGAAAATATATTAAATCGGTAAATGGTTAAGTGTTGGGGGAACTAAGCAGCCACAGGCTGCTTACCTCCCTTTACAACCGTTCATTTACATTTCCAATGCTCCACCCGAAGGTACTACATTGGCCAGGAGGCGAGCTTTTTGTTGCCTGGAAATTTAGAATTTTGCCGAACCCTTGCCGTTCCAGTCAAGGTAGGGATCTTTAACGTGCGTGACAACACTCACACACGGGACCTCCATTTAACCTCTCATCCGAATGAGGGCGTAATTTTTGTGAAAAATGCTCACCTGCCATTTTTCAAGCAGTCGGCCGTGTCGGGATTTGAACCCAGGACCTTGAGATCCGTAGTCTTACGCTTACTACATTGATCCACGGCGATGCCTCTTCCTTCACAACCACTGAAGGTCGGAGAAATAGGGTATATAAGTGTAATACAATAGAAGGTGACCGAACGGCATCTAACAAGAAAGAACAGTGCCTGTGAGGAAAGACAACAAACGTAGAACAAGAAAAAAATTGTTGAAAGTATATGTGTGGAGCACAGCACAGTATGCCTATGAAATACGGGCGGCAGTCTGAAACGCAGACAAAAAAACGGTAGCAGCCTATTGAAATGCTGTGCTTCAGATGTATGAGGACGATAGCATGGACAGACAACGATAATAACAAATAGGTTATAGAAATAGTAGAGGAACAAGGATATCTGGGGAAAAACATAAGAGAAATAGAAGGGCAGAATACGTTCTAAGGCATTTTTGGGGAATAGTATGGGATATATTACAAGCAGAGATAGGAAAAAAGAGATAGATGTAGACATAGATCATATAGTTATTGATGCTGACTGTGCAAATTTCAGAGAAATCTGTAGGTTAGTTCAGAATAGGAAACAATGGTGGTACGCGTCTAACCAGTTGCAGGACTGAAGACTATGATGATGATGAGATGGAGCTCCATCTGTGCATTGTCCAACACAGTTCCCCCACAGAATGATAGTTCATTGATCAATTATCTAAACATTACAGATTAATTACTTTATAATCAACCATCAAATTTGTAAAAGGAAGTCGACCCCAATTAAGCTTTTGTTTATAATAATATTTTTTATGTCAATATATGTTCTATTTGTATAACTTACTGCTGTAGCTTCTTTAAATATTTGTTGTCATAAGTAATTGGTACTAATTATGGAAGGTAGCAACTTGTTGAAACGCCAAATACATAAGTTGGTGTAATACATTAATAATATGAATATTATAATCAGCAAACATTCATTTACTTCAGTAACTAAGTATAGGCGATTTTTCGCGACATAAACTAACATACTTAATTATGTGTGTATGTGTTAAACTTGCGTTTTGGCGATAACATTTACTGGAGGGGAAATTGTACGGCACCATTCTATCAGATAAACGAGCATACCCTGATCTGTACCAGGTGTGTATGTTAAACGCTTGACTTTTACCGGGTAATTATTCAAAGCAAGGTTAGGAAACTACAATAAGCTTTCGCGGTGCCGCACAAGGAAATATTTTTTAAATAGTGAGGGGATACTTCAACATACCATACTCAAACAATTCAAGTATGTCGCGAAAAATCGCCTTATGTTCTTTTGTGATAAAAACATAAAATTATGTATCATCATTTAAATTTACCTCTTACTTTGGGATCTAAAACGGTGGATCAATCTGCTGGTATCATCTAGTGATTTGTAACAGAAAACGTCAAATTCTGACAATAAGAAATTTATTTTAGTAATTACAATTGGTCACATCATTTACTCTCAATAGCATCCTCATTACTGAACATAGCTCTTACCTTGAATGTGGAAACCGCCACTCTGTCAAAACTTTAACCAGCTGTCAAATACAAACCGTTAGAGTTGTTTATGCGTAGATAGATTTTGAATATATTGTGTTTAATCGCTTTCGTCTTATACTACAACAATGAGCTTGAATAGAGTAATTTCACCTAGATTCAGCGCCTATAATCTACAAATGCCAGAGAGTATGTAAATTAATTACCCTATAACTTCTATTTTTTATATTTTAACCTGATAATCCACACATGTAAAATAATTGAACATTTTTAGACCACAACAGCCTGTTAGGAGCAAAGGCAAATATAAAGTCATCACCTCGTAAACCTCTTGCTGATAAAGCCATCAACTCGATAAAGCCAACCGCTAAATTGAGCAACCAACAAATGAGCACAGCTGGTCAAAGCAAGAGCAAGTTACCAGAGGAGAGGAGGTTGGCTGATGATTATCCACCGTGGTATTTTGACGTTTTTGCATACAGCGTTAAAGAATTTGGTAAGTCATGTTACCTGTAGGTGTAACTACGTTAAATTTGTTGTATCGTTTACTAGATGATTACGAAGATATTTTGCACAAGGAGCTGAGGTTTGACGATTACAAGTGTGTTAATTTACATAGGTCGGGAACACCACCGCCTAAAATAGAAATGGAAATACATCCCATGGAGATTAATGTACTGGAACCAAGTTTTGATATATTGGAAAAACCTGTAATTGATTTTAAACCAATTCAGGTAAAATTGCCTGATTTTGACAGCATCTTTAAAAAATATGTTTAGAGATGTATTATTATTTTCAATTTATTTTATAAACTTAAGTTGTACTAGTATTATTTACAAATTCGAATTAATAGTATTGTGTAGTGATATGTTATAATGATTATCAAAAGAGTAAGGTAGTCAATTATCCAACAGCGACAGGGCAGTCTCAGATTTGAAAAGTTCGTCCAACACAATGAAGTCTACGAAATGTGTACCGCCTTTGGAGAATTTATCTAATTTGTCAGCATTTTATTAAAATTTCCTTGGGCTTGTGGATTTGTCTATAATTTAGATCGTACTGAAAATAAATGTCATAATTTAATTAACCGAGTTGAATTTTTTTAATTCCCATACATTTGTAATTCAACTGCATTCAAAAGAATATTTGTTTCGAATTTAAAGTAAAATTTGTTATTCTATTTATAGTATTACTGTCTGTATATTGGCCCGAATATAAGGCAACCCTAAATTTAATACGATCCACTTGTTCTTCATAAAAGAATTAAAAGAACAAATTTCCATCAGATACGCATTTATTTAATATTGTCAAATGTGGAACGCATAAGTGACGTTGCATAAAATGAAATAGTAGCTGGGATGACAAAAAGAAAACGAAAGGAGAGTTGTATAAAAGGGACAAAAGAGAGTGGTTTGGGAGATTGTTTTTGTTATAAATGTCAAAGAAAGATCAAATATAATTGAGAGCTTTCCGTGTTTTGTAAAAGTATAATTTGTCTGTGTTCTATAACGTTAAATAAAGTATATTTCATACATCGATCACGTTGCATTCTTACTAAAGTCTTGAGAAATCATTTGAGTGACATAAAAGAAAAAGTTGGAACCCAACACTAACTAAAAGCTTTAAACCCCAGCATTAACAAATATGAGGTAAATAACAAGCTACGTATATCTATCATTACGATATTAAAAGTATACTTTTTTATTGTAAGAAACTTTTTTTTTGTTTATAACTGAGGAAGCGCATCTTTTTCTTGAAGTTATTGCGCCCCTGGTGCCCTAGCAGGTTCATCGTATGTAGGTTGGTCAGAGCATAGACATACTGTCATTCATTCCTTGGACTTTGAATTTAGCACGAGTCAATTTTTTAACGTAATCAAAAATATATCGTGTTCTATTTAGGCTAATTATACTAATACACATCATACTTATTACAGTACCACAATCGTATATACATTTTTCTACGCATTATTTAACATGCTCGCTGCCATTGTTTATTTTGGATTTCAATGTCATACGTCAAGTTGTTGGAGTTGTTTCTTTTGTTAAAAACCCTTTTCTCAAACCTGACATTACTTCTATTTGCATAAAAAATATATTTTTTGAAAAAAAACGAGACACGAATTATCTCGTAGTTGGTGTACTCATATAACTTCTATATTAACATGCCAAACTACGAGATAACTCGTGCATTTAATTTTATCTCTGGCGTCAGTAAAGTGAGACAATAAAATAATTATATCAACGATTACAGTGTGAATGACCATCAATTCACAACTTTAGTTTATAGTGATCAAATTGTATTTTATTTCGTGCAACTTGAAACTTTGATCTGCATGACACGCATAATTATGCTGATTGCATTCTGTGCTAACTAGTATTTGCTTGTGAGTTTACGGGTGTATACTTATATTTCTTATTAGTAATCTGTAGCTATTTAGGTGTGTAGAAAATGTCGGGGGAAAAAAGCAAATTAACTGAAAATGACATTGCTGTTATGGATCAAGAACAATGGACGTAATTTTTGAAGGATAACATGGACGACGATGAAGATTCTAGACCGTCTGATGGCGATATCAAAAGCAACGATTCTACTGATTCAGAACTATCGGAATCTGAAAACGAGGCAGCTGTTCCGGCAGCTAATCAAGTGCCAAGTACTAGTGCATGAACCGATTGGTGTGCTATACCTATGGATCCTAAGATCTACGATTTCAAAGAAATTCTTGGTTTAAAATTTAATACAAATCGGTTATCAAATGAAACTTTAGTAAATTTGTTCCTTTCGGATGACTTCCTAAATCATACTGTTCAACAAACAAACCTTTATGCAGATCAAGAAATAAGCAAACAAATACCACTGCTAAGAAATTCCAGATTGAATCAATGAAGAACATTATAATTTTAATAAGGGTCGCTACACTTGCGACCACGTCACGAATGCTCCACTAGAAGGTACTACATTGGTCAATAGAGAACAACTGATGTAACAGAAATGAAAGTGTTCTTAGGACTACAGTCATACCTCGCTATACGGCTGCTCTTTATACGGCATTTCGCTATAACGGCCCTCTTCAATTAAGGCACGTTTTCGTTTTACTGCCTAAAATGTTTCGCTATAACGGCAAAAAAACTTTTTTCGATGTCGATATATGCACATGTTGCCAATCTTGCGCAAGCACAATCTTGATGCACACTTTTTTCTATTTCCTCTTGTTTACGAGTGTTATTCTGTGTGTGCTCATAATGACGACAGTAATCTGCAGGTTACCATTTCCTCATCGTCTTCAGATTAAACCCATTTTAAACAAATTATGTATGTATACATACACATATTTTATGTAACATGAAGTTGTTTCATTTTTGTTTATAGATTATTGTTGATAAAGTGCATTTTGAATGATTAAGCATGTTACATATTTAACAAATTTGGAACCGATCCCATTGAATTTGTATTAGAATAATTGATTCCTTATACGACTTTTCGCTTTGCGGCCTAGTTTCGTGGAACATATCTAGGTCGTAAAGCGATGTATGAGTGTACTGCTACACATGGGGCCGTGCTCCTATCCATCAATTGAACATTATTGGAGCACCAATGTGTTATACAAAAACATTTTGGAGTTCTACTATGAGCCGCAACAGATTCCAGATATTACTTCGATTTTTACATTTGTGGATAACTCGAAGCAAACAAATGATAGAGTGTAGAAGATCAGGCCAGCTCTTGATCAGTTCAATAATCCAATGAAAGATTCTTATGTATCTGATCGGAAATTATATATCGACGAATCAACGGTGTTGTGGCACGGCCACTTGTTTTTCCGCCATCATCATCATTAGGTCTTCAGTTCTGGAACTGGTTAGACGCGTACCATCATGGTTTCCTATTCTGAACTAACCTACACATTTCCCTGAAATTTGCACAGCATGCATCTATCACTATCTGATCTAGGTCTACATCTACCTCCTTTTTCCTATCTCTGCTTGTAATATATCCCATACTATTCCCCAAAAATGCCTTAGAACGTATTCCGCCCTACTATTTCTCTTTTTCCCCAGATATCCTTGTTCCCCTACTATTTCTGTAACTTATTTGTTATTATCTTTGTCTGTTCATGCTATCGTCCTCATACATGTGAAGCACAGCATTCCAAAAGGCTACTGCCGTTTTCTGTCTGCTTTTCCTACTGCCCGTATTTCATAGGCATATTGTGCTGTGCTCCACACATATGCTTTCAACAATATTCTTCTTGTTTCTATGTTTGTTGTCTTTCATCATGAGCACTGTTCTTTGTTGATAGATGCAGGTCGGTCCCCTTCTATCGTTTTACAATTATATACCCTATTTCTCCAACATTCAGTGGTTGTGAAGGAAGGTAAGCAGCCTGTGGCTGCCAAGATCCCCCAACACTTACATTTGCCGAATTAATAGTTTTCCAGTAAATCCTTGCACACAATTATCATTATTTGAGAATTCTTCTTAATCTTCTTTGGGGATTAAACCACTCATAGTTTTTAAAATTATCTTTATTAACGTTTCGATCCATGACCTAGGATCGTTTTCAAAATAATAAAAACTTCAAGTTTGACATTTATGACATAAATTGAAGGTGACTTTGATTTATTGATGTTTGAAATATTTGGTTTGAGTACACTAAAATTTTTAAAGTTTAAATGAATGATTGCCTTCAATTTGTGTTACGGCCTGGGACCGACTTTTTTAGGTAGCCAATACGTTTAACGTGAAATCAGCTGATTAATTTTTATTGTAAAAATTCAATAACTTAGGAATTGGAAAATATTTTTTAACATGTTTCTATTTATACAATTTAGAGGATGGTTATTAAAGAAGTGTGCAATTGCATTATTAAAAGGCTTACGTAGTCGTTTTTTATATTTATTTTGAAGGGGAAATCATTATGATTTAGGCTACCTCTTTGGTAGATTTTAACATTGTTCTGAGGTGACCTCATGGCGGGTTTACACTTGTCAGATACCAATGTTGTTCTATGAAGGTTGTATATTGATCTGAGGCGACCCTATGGCGGGTTTACACTTGTCAGATACCAATACTGTTTAACGGAGATTGTATATGGTTGTGAGGTAACCTTATTGTGGGTTTACACTTCTCAGATACCAATGCTGTTTTACAGGGGTTGTTAATATGCTTCATCATCATCATCATTGGATCTTCATCTCAAAACTGGTTGGACACGTACCTGCACTTATTTATATTCTGAGCTAGCTTCCATTGTTTTCTAATTTCATGTCTTATTTCACCGAGATTCAGTGAAGGGGGTTAAGCAACCTGTGGCTACCAAGATCCCCCAACACTTAGATATTTGCCGAAATAATGGTTTTCTAGTTAATATGCTTATTGTTATATAATTATTTATTGTATGTATAAATAGAAATCATGTATGTAGGCTGTATTTCATGTTAATATCGCAAGGAAAACCCAGGAAAAACTTGCAATGCTACCTAGCCTAGCCTAGCCTAAACGGCACTAGAAACAACAGAGGAAATAGGCTGGTAAAATTTTGCGACAAGATCAATTTAATCATTACAAACACATTATTTCAACATCATGCTAGAAGACGATATACGTGGAAGATGCCAGGAGATATAGGAAGATATCAAATAGATTACATTCTTGTTAGACAACGGTTTAGGAATCAAGTAAAAGTTAAGTAAAAGCTACCCAGAAGCAGATATAGATACTGACCACAACATCGTAATTATAAAGACCGCACTTAAATTTAAAAATTTGAAAAAAAGAAATGGAAAAAGGCACTTGGACCTACAGAAACTAAAAGATAAAGATATTCAAGAAAGATTAGAAAAAAGGTCAAATGAACTGCTCAAAGATATCGGGAAAATATCTGATACTAAGGAAGTAGAAACAGAATGGAATAATATTAAATCCAGCTTAGACATGGCGGCCAGAGATATTCTGGGGTATACACAAAAAGAAAATAAGAAACCATGGATAACAAAGGATATCCTGAATTTAATACAAGAAAGACGAAAATACAAAAATAAATCAGACGAAACAGGAAAACAGAGATACAAAGTCATAAAATGGGAAATTATTCGAAAATGCAGGAAAGCTAAAGAACAATGGATTGATGAAAAGTGCAAAGAGGTACAAACTAACATGGAAGTAGGAAAGACAGATGAAGCATACAAACTAATTAGAATCAATTTTAGGGATATAAAACCGTATAGCATAAATATAAGGGACGCGGGAGGAAATGTCATTATAGAAAATGTAGAGAAAGTGGGTAGATGGCAAAAATATATAAGGAATTTATATGCAGGAGAAGAACTAACTGCATTAGAAAAGGAATCAGACATTGAAAATAATGACTTGGGATATCCTATACTTAGAGATGAATTTGAATTAGCATTAAAGGGTCTGAAAAATGGTAAGGCGCCGGGTACAGATAAGGTGCAAGCAGAAACTCTAAAAGCCGCTGGTCAAGCAGTAACAGAACGTCTCTTCCAACTTGTAAGCTATATGTATGAGACAGGCGAGATATCCAAAGATTTCAAATTTAACATCATAGTAACTATACCAAAAAAGAGAGGTGCAGATAGATGTGAAAATTTTCTAACAATAAGTTTGACAGCACACGTGTCAAAAATATTAACTAGAATTGTACAAAGACGAATGGAAAAACGAGCTGAAGAAATACTAGGAGAAGATCAATTTGGGTTTAGGCAAAACAGGGGAACACGGGAAGCTATTTTAGCTCTGAGGGTGATAATGGAGAACACAATAGAAAAAAGGGGAAAGCGTGTATATAGGATTTGTAGATCTGGAAAAAGTATTCAACAATGTAAAGTGGAAAAAAATGCTCGAAATACTCAAAAGATTGGAATGAGTTATGTAGCAAGCTCACATATTTCTCCTTTAAATAGTAGTGTATTTAAGTTTAAGTCGGGGTTATGCGCTGATGCTCGGTCGAGATCGGTTCTGTGAAGATGAACGATAACGGACGGACGATGGCATTGGTTACCGGGCTCGATAACAAGGAGGTTAAGATTTTGCAAGGATGGCGGTAATACAGTTTGCTAATTGATTGTAATTAAGTTTTAATGGTGCTTCGGAAAGTAATTTAGGTGATGGAATCACAGATCAAAGATCCTGAAGTAGTATAGTGATCACGATTTCACCACAGAGGAGCGAGTTAACAGATTAAATCAGTCACATCAGAAGCAAGGCATGGTCATGCCTGCTATCAAGGGTAATGATGTAATCTGCAGGTTTTATACAACAAACGACCGTAAGTGTTATTAGTTGTAATTTTACAGCAACATATTTTGAATAATTATTTAACCTTTTACTTTGTGTTTGAAATAGGGGCATTTGTGGATACGGGGTCCCAAATTAGAAGGATATTAGATATGTTATGGAAGAGATTGGTGGAGTATGATGCGAAAATTCCAGGTGTTCCATGTAGGAATGTAGTGCTTACAGTGGCCTGGGGCAATAAAAGTGTGAAGCGTTAAAGAGCAGGTATTTTTAACACTGCAAATGGACGGTGTGGAGGCCGATTGCCCGTTCTTAGTTGTTCCTAATTTAATGCGGGATATGATTTTGGGTAGTGATTGGATGCGAGACCATGCTGTAGGAATGTAGTGCTTACAGTGGCCTGGGGCAATAAAAGTGTGAAGCGTTAAAGAGCAGGTATTTTTAACACTGCAAATGGACGGTGTGGAGGCCGATTGCCCGTTCTTAGTTGTTCCTAATTTAGTGCGGGATATGATTTTGGGTTGTGATTGGATGCGAGACCATGCTGTTGTGATCGATTTTGAGTCTAGTACTCTTGGGGAATCTTTTAATGGGGTGTGTCAACAATTTGGTTTTGTGGAAGAAAGTAACGGGGAGACCTGTATTGCTATAAATGAAATAATGGAAGAAGAGTTAGGAGAGGTTCTTTCGAGGCCGATGCCGGTGGGATATTTCAAACGAGAAATAGCCGAGGTGGTGAATGAAGCGGAGTCTTTTACAGAATCCGAAAGGGAGTTGTTGAATAATTTATTGATTCAGTACTGAGAAATTTTTTCAAATCAGCCGGGCTTGATTAGAGATTATTGTCACGAAATACATTTGAAGGATGAAACACACATCATAGTAACTATACCAAAAAAAAAGGCGCCGATAGGTGTGAAAATTTTCGAACAATAAATTTGACAGCACACGTATCAAAAATATTAACTAGAATTGTACAAAGACGAATGGAAAAACGGGCTGAAGATATACTAGGAAAAGACCAATTTGGGTTTAGGCGAAACAGGGGAACATGGGAGGCTATCTTAGCTCTGAGGGTGATAATGGAGAAAACAATAGAAAAAAGGGAAAGCGTGTATATAGGGTTTGTAGATCTGGAAAAAGCATTTGACAATGTAAAATGGGAAAAAATGTTCGAAATACTCAAAAAGATTGGAATGAGTTATAGGGATAGACGAATAGTACATAGCTTATACAAAGGGCAAACAGGAGTAATAGAATTAGAGCAGGAACGTAGAGAAGTAAACATCAGAAAAGGGGTGAGACAGGGATGTTCCCTATCCCCATTAATTTTTAACTTGTACATTGAAGAGGCAATAAATACTGTCAAATGCAGGAAGACATTTGGAATTACCATGCAGGGACAAAAAATTAATATGCTTAGATTTGCAGATGAAATAGCGGTATTAGCATCTAGCAAGGAAGAGTTAGAAGCTGCTCTCAATGAAATGGAAGCGGTTCTAACAGAGAGATACAGTATGAAAATTAACAAAAGTAAAACTAAAGTACTAGTATGTAAAGGAGGGAAAAATAAATCAAAAACAAGAATACAAATATGTAACACGAACTTACAAGAGGTTGAGGATTTCTGCTACCCAGGAAGCTAAATAACGCAAGATGGGAAAAGCACAAAAGATATAAAACAAAGATTAGCACAAGGTCGTGCTACATTTAACAAGAAAAAGCAACTACTGTGCTCAAAGACCACAAACATAGCAACGAGAAAACGATTGCTCAAAACATATGTGTGGAGCACAGCATTGTACGGCTGTGAAGCCTGGATAGTGGGAGAAGCGGACAAGAAAAAGGTAGAAACCTTTGAAATGTGGTGCTACAGACATATTATGAAGATATCATGGACAGACAAAGTTAAGAACGAAGAGGTACTAAAAATGGTAGGGGAAGAAAGAAATATGTGGAAAACGGTAAAAAATAGGAGAGATAGAATGATAGGCCGCATACTAGGGCATGAGGGAATAGTACGGAATATACTAGAAGCAGAGATAGGAAAAAAGAGAAGAAGAGGTACCAAGGTTAGACTACTGCACACAGATAGTGAAAGATGTAGGCTGTAGGAGTTTCAGGGAAATGTGTAGGCTAGCTCAGAAGAGAAATCAATGGAGGTACGCATCCAACCAGTCCCAAGATGGATAAATTAATGACAAAGAAAATAACTGCGCTTAAACATGATATTTATTATAAGCAACTACAAGCATTGGATGGGCAATATTCTCGAATAATGGTAATTGCATGAAAGCATTTACTGGAAAACTATTATTTCGGCAAATGTCTAAGTGTTGGGGGATCTTGGCAGCCACAGGTTGCTTAACCCCCTTCAATAAATCTCAATGAAATAGGGCATAATATTAGAAAACAATATAAGGGGAACCGAGCTGTATTCCTGTGTGAGAATTTCAGGGAACTATGTAGGTTAGTTTAGAAAATAAATAAGTGCAGGCACATGTCCAACCAGTTTTGAGACGGGAAACCAAATGGCGAAAAAATAAGCGCAGATAAATCTGATGATTATTATAAACAACTAGTTGTTTGTTGTGAAATATCTGCAACTAATGTTGACTGTGCGAAAAGATGTATTGCAAAAAAAATTAAATCAGTAAATGTTCAAGCGCTGGGGGAACTCGGCAGCCACAGGCTGCTTACCCCCTTTCGCAACCACTGAATGTCGAAGAAATAGGGTATATAATTATAAAACAATAGAAGGGGACCAAACTGCATCTAACAGGAAAGAACGCCGCCTATGATGAAAGACAACAAACATAGAACAAAAAGTTGTTGAAAGCGTATATGTGGAGCACAGCACAGACAGTATGCCTACAAATTACGAGCAGTCTGAAAAGCAGATAGAAGAACAGTAGCAGCCTTTGAAATGCCGTGCTTCAGATCTATCAGGATGGACAGACAAAAGTAATAACAAATAGGTTATAGAAACAGTAAGGGAACAAGGATATCTTTGGGGAAAAAATATGAGAAATAGAAGGGCAGAATACGTTCTAAGGCATTTTTGGGATATATGACAAGCAGAGATAGGAAAAAAAAGGTGGATGTAGACCTAGATTAGATAGTGATAGATGCAGACTGTGCAAATTTCGGGGAAACCTGTAGGTTAGTTCAGAATAGGAAACAATGATGGTACGCGTTTAACCAGTTTCAGGACTGAAGACCCAATGATGATGATGATTGCCACATTGTTCTACACATATTACTCTACCTGCCACAACATTGAATTCATGTATAACTCGTACATGCTCTCTCGTACTTAACAGGTTAAAATTCCGAGTTATCTCGTAATTGGCGTTTGCCGTTAGACCGCCAAATACAAATTATCTCGTACTCGGCAGTGAACTTGTTAACAGCTTTAGTAAGGTGTCGTACATCAACTAAACATATTTCAAATTATCCTGCAGCTGCTGTTTAAAAATGTATTTGCTTTGTAATTAGGTTGAAAGTAACGCTGCAACTTACCGAGCATTGAACAAGTGGTAAATAGCATATGCCGGGTCTAAATAGTTTTTCTCGGCAAAACAATTACGTGTTCTACATTTGCTTGGGTATGTTGCTTGACGTCGTCATATTGAAACGACATATTTAGCATTTTATTGTCCTATAATCAGATACGGAAGACTAATGTAAAAGGTGTGTCTTTGTTATAACGATCGGGTATGTATTTTTACAATGCATTAAACCTCCGAACATGGAAATATAACGCCTGTAAAATGCTAAGTGTTATTTACTACAATACAAAGAAAATGGAAAATTAAAATTATTGTAGTGATTTCAGTTGTCTTGAGACGTCGTAAAATTGGAATTATAGACACAGATAATCCAAATATGTAATATTTTATAGTTCGAATTAATGATGAAAGGAAGAATAGAAACCAACTGTGCAAATTGTTATGAATTTCTTGAAAATCAAGATCTCTTGATTTGTTTTGGATTGGGTCGCAGATACATCACCATTGAAACTTAAACGTGTGGTTCTTCAAAAACATGTTCTATGGTTTTATGTAATACTTATTTTATTTGAGAAAGTACACTACAGATATAAAAGTTCAATTGGTATTGTGTAAAACCATTTTAAGAAATGCACAGAATCAATAACGGATCATACAAACTAACATTAACCAGTTAGATCACTCATAGTTGTTAAAATCGTCTTTATTTGCGTTTTGATCCATGACCTAGGATCGTTGTCAAAATAATACAAATTTTAAGTTTGACATTTATGACATAAATTGATTCGAAAGATCGAAACTGGAGTTGTACCATACGTACAGCGGGTAAGATTGAACAAGACAAACTATCTGAAGCTGGTCCATCACACTACGAGAACCTGCAATTGGTGACTGAATGGAAACAGCAACAAGAGGAAGTGATGGAGCTAAAAGCCTTAGTTGCACAATTTCAAGCAAGTGTCAAACAGCAACTTTCATTAACCCAGGGTTCAAAAGACAATTGTCGTATTAGCAGCATATTCGAAGAGTTAAGTGATGTTAGTAACCCATCGAAAATAATTCGCTTTGTAATGTGAAGTCTAATGTAAGAACTGATAGGGCTGCTCACAAGATATATGCAACTTACCCAGGACTAACTGCTTTGGAGCGAATCAAAGTTGATGTTAAACACCAGTTAAAGAAATAAATCTAATAAATCGATTTCGAAACGAAAGTTAGCCTATATAACAGTTAAAGGCTGAATTCCATCTGTGCTTAGAACACTTAATAAAAGGCTTTGGCGTTGATCAGCAATTTTTAGCGAGGAAACTGATATTTCCGACGAAGGTGAACTATCATCCATGAAGGAATATAGAGTGTCGTCCTGGTTAAATGAGCAACAAATCGTAAAATCTCAAATAAGCTAAGAATACCAAACAAAGGTTCTCGCAAGAAAACCTCACAAGTAACTTAAACGTTAATGTCAAACCAGAAGTGTTAAGTGAAACTCTATCAGATTATAACATGTTCGTGACGAACAATTGGGAAGGCATTTGCGCCGTGGCTTCCCAGTAGAGAAAACGATTATTTTCTTACATTGGCGGCAAACCAAACCAGGATAAGGCAGGCGTAGAACAGATGACGACACAGCAAATTGCAATGAGACAAATTCTGCAAAAATATTGTATGAAAGAAATTCAGCGGTGAACCTGATAAAGAGATGATGTTTATCTCATGTTGCAAGCATACTATGCTAGTGTCATCTTCCGGATAACGACAATTTAAGCCGTTTTCAAACCTGTTTGGAAGGTCGAGCACAACGACTTGTGCAAATCTTCTATGACTTTTCAGGAATGCTGCTGCAAGTGATGAGAGCTTTATAAATCCGATTTGGAAAACCGGAACTTATTTTGGATGAAGTGGTTGAACAAATTGAATCGTGCGGTAATGTCTCGCAAGAGCACCTCCAATCAGTCCAAGACTGTGGTGACTGTCCAGCATGCTATACTAAAAATACATGCAGCAGGACCGCATGATATGGTTACAAACTTTGTACTAATGCGAACGATCGCTAATAAGCTTTCCGGAACCTTACAAATGGAATGGGCAAAGTATAAAGCATTACAGGCAAATCCCAACATATACATTTACAACATGGATCTCAGAATTATCCGAAAGTATAGGAAATATCGCTGTCACAAAACAACCTTTTGGAGCATATTAAAATACACGTCCAGAAATTTGTAAGCAATCGGTTCACAATGTGCATTCTTTAAATTTTGAAGAAACGAGTGGTATCGATAGATGAAGACTGGCTTCCACACTACGCCAGCAAATGTGCTCTCTGCAACGACTCCATTCATAGTCTTAGCGAATGCCAATTTTTTTAGAATCTTCTAAAACTAGGTGATGAGAATTGCTAAGTTAACATAAACTGTGCCGGAAATGTTTCGGGTTCCACAATACTGGTAGGTGTAAAGTATATAAACAATGTGGCGTTGACAAACATATCTTTAAGCATAATCCACTATTGCACAATACAAAGTCTGCAGAAACTGGAGCAACGAAACAAGAAACTGTTAGTCACCATCAAACAATGACAGCTTAGATATTGATGCGAATTATTCCAGTAAAACTGCACGGGCCTAAAACATGCATTAGAACATATGCGTTCCGTGACGAACGTTCCACAATAACTCTAGTTGACGACGAGATTGCTGCGATTTTAGACGGAGTCACTTCATTTAAAATGAACAGGCGATTCGACACGTTTGGAAATAATTAGGACATATGCCATCATCATTAGGTCTTCAGTCCTGGAACTGGTTAGACGCGTGTACCCTCATTGTTTCTTATTCTGATCTAACGTACACATTTCCAGTCCACATCTTTCACTATCTGCTTCCAATAGTCTGATCTAGGTATACCTCTTGTAACGGGCATTTTTTTTATAGCGTAACATTTTACGCTCCCTTTCTGTTAGCGTACTTAAAAACACATCGTTTCTTTGGGGATCGCTGTTTGTATAAAGTAAATACTTTCGAATAATTCAGATTGGTATGCAATTTAACTCGTGGGTATTACTTTAAAAGTAGATAATTTGAAGATTGATTTTCATTAATAAATAAATTGCAAAGGAATGAAGTGTAAATTGGATTATTCGTAAATTACTTTCCAACTTATCGGAAATGATAAACAACTGTAATTAGTTATTAGATATGATGGTGTATTCACGTTTTGGATGTTCCTTATGTGGATATACAAGTCTAGATAAGAGACGATAAGCGGTTATAATAACGACGAATTGAGATAAACAGACGAGGAGTGTAGTTTTGTTCTTGGTTCCTATATATTAATTACGTTAAAAATACTGCTTCTTCTTTGCTTTGACAATATTGAGAATTAATGCGGTAACAATTTTCGCATTGTTCAGGAACAAGCACGGCACGTTTTTAGTTGTTTTTCTTGTGAAATATAAGTTGTATATTAACCGTGTTTGTTCGACGCACGTGTGTTTTTAAGGACATTTGACGGACGGTTTTATTGCTTACGCGTGCGTTACTAATTGTTTTTTGTGGATTTTTGGTTGGAAATAAAAGTGGTAGAACTTGTTAAACTCGACCTGCACGCGTGTTTTACGGAACATTTGACGGACGTACTTTAGTGATACACGTGCTTTACTCATTGTGGTTTTTTTTTTAGTTGCTTTGTCTTTTGATATTTAAACTGTGTGTGCGATCTAGTTTCGCGGTCCTTGTTTTTTATCAGAGTAGTGCATACTTTGGATTATCCAAATACAGTTGGTACTGTAGTTTCTGAATTTTCTAACCCCAAAGAATCTAAAATAGATCATTGCTTGCGCAAATTTCGTTATTTGTGAAATATAACAGATTACCGGCTTACAAAGGTATTGGTTGAAGTTTCTCACTGCCTTTTGGGATGTTTATGAAAATAATATACCTTTGGTCCCAGTTGAAATTAAACTAGTGCTACCGAATATTTCGAAATTATTGTCTTAGGAAATAGAATTACCAAGAAATTTATCAAGGCTACATAGTTCCGACGCGTGATAATGTCTGCTGCTAACACCAGTGAAATACGTAGGTGTGATTAGTGTAACGTGTGATAAATTCCATCAACACCCTCACAGTCAAGGGTGAAGTGCTTCGCTAGTGCAGGACATCGTTGAATCCCACACTTCAATTGCAAGGAAGCGTTACTGAAGGACTTTTGTAAGTTGAACTATTTCCTACTGGTTATTACTTTAAATATCTATCCGTTGCTTTACCATATCTTTGTCGTTCTGATACCTTTTACAATAGACTTGCATGCTATTTTAGAACATAGAGGAAAAAAGAAAGAAAGAAAAATCAATACTACTGAATTACTCATACCAATTGTGTCTTATCTATTTATCTTTTGTCAACATTTTATCTGATTTATGTTTAATTGGTGTGTGAGGAAACGTTTCTGCTACTCCCCAATATTACCTCACTTTGTACTAAACATTTTTCTGTATTGCTTTTACCGTTGTTATATTATATAGTTTATCTAAACAGTTTCTTTTTTTTACATTCTACAAAGTACTGAATAATTTAGACTTTTCATTGCTGCTATGCTTATTCTTTTTTTTTCAGGTTTGCTTAACTATTTTTCTTGCAGGTATTGTCACTAACTCCTTACCGCCGCATACATTATATGTCAGTCTGCTTTCTACACCCCCCCCCACTCTCCGATTGAGCCCGGTCATTCCGTGATATCTTTGTGTTACGCATGGCTACGAGCCAACGTAGCATAACTTTGGCGCCCGAACAGGGACTGCCACGAATTACGTTACACTCTACCTTTTTTCCCCTATCTCTGCTTGTAATAATATATCAAGCACTATTCCCCAAAAATACCTTAGAACGTATTCTGTCCTATTTCTCCTTTTTTTTTGTTTTCCACAGATACACCAAAAAAACAAAATATATTAACTGTTAGACGTCAGTACCGTCAAGTTATTAAATCTTCCAACACAATCACTCATTTATGAATCTTCCCCAGGACCGTTGGCACATATACGAAACATTCCTATAGCCGAATACAACAATGCTAAACCATGCTTGTTTATTGGAACAAAACATTTAGAGCTGAGTCTCCCAAGAAAGATGAAGGAAGGTAAACCTGGTGAGCCAATTGCAAGCATAGTGAAATTGGGTTGGATTATCTGTCGTTCAATCGGTGACATCAAATTTGATGCTAAAAACGAGCAGCTTCATCTTATGCCTGCAGTTGCTCAACAAACGAATATATACATCCAATAATCCTAGAATACTTTTCCCTGGACCACTTCGGTGTTACAAAGCCGAAAGTTCCTCTACTAACATCGGAAGATATATTGCAATCCTCAAAAGATAAACAAAGTAGGTTGGGCAACTCTATGTTTCGGATTTATTAGGGTGATACGGTATAATTTAACTTCCGCTGTTATGTCTTGAGCGAAAAATGAATAAAGATCCAGTGCTCTATGCCAATCTTCAACTACAACTAAAAGAATATGTTGGAAAAGGATATGCACGCAAGCTGAACAAAAACGAAATTGCACAGTGAACAAAAAACCTGGTACCTGCCTGTATTTCCCGTAATAAACCCCAATAAACCAGGAAAAGTGCATTTAGTGTGGGATGTAGCAGCGATGGTGGGAGGTATCTCGCTAAATTTATTTACGAAAAGGTCCTGATATACTTTGCTCACTTTCCGTTATTTTGTTTCCATTTTGTGAAAGAAAAATAGCAATATCAAGGGATATCTGTGAAATGTTCCATCAAGTGCTGTTCTGAGATGACCAGCAAGCCCAGCGATTCCTATGGTGTGGTAATAGACAAGATTCAGAAATTGAGGTTTATGTGATGCAGGTGATGATCTTTGGTGCTTCTTGCTCATCCAGTACAGCTCACTATGTAAAAAATGCACATACTGCAAAATTCGAGTCATCTCATCCTTGCCTCACGCCGTAACTGTCATCAGTGATAATCATTATGTCGATGACTGGTTAGATAGTTTTTCCACCAGGAGTGGGGGGGGGGCAATATTGGTTGCAAAAGATGTGATGCAAATACAGGCTGTCACAGTATTTGAACTGCGGAAGTTTGTGTCAAACTCCTTGGAAGTGCTGCACATTATAGACGTTGGGGGACTCTGATATTAGCAATAGAAGTTTGAACCTGATGAATAATTCATCGGGAGCTAAAATACCTGGAATGTGGTGGTCGACTGAAAAAGACACACTCTATTATGAAATCGATCTTTTAGTAGGGTACCACTAGAAATCTTAAACGACCAATGTTTGCCAATCAACCGCGAAGTGTTGAAAACGTTGATGTTCATATTTGCTCCTCTTGGACTAATTTCATGTTTTATAGTATTGTAACATTTTATTTTTCCAGTCGTAATTTAATTGCATTGAATTACACGCTAAGCACGCTAAGCGTGTATTGTTCCTTAGGGATCTAGTTGTATTGATATATCTGTGTCGCATAAAGCTATTTCCAAGTAAATATCTATTTGATTGTTTCGTGTTCCCCTCTGACGGCGCGACCGCTCGGCTCTGGTTTCGATGAACAGTCGGCCACGGGCAACAGCTTTGTTAAGATGTATTTTTGGCTAGAGGCCAGCAACCTTCGTAACAATTATTAATTGTGGAGATATCTTCTAATAACGGTTGGTAAAGTAAATATTATACGAACTAATGTAATTTGAGGTAATTTTATTTAGCGCGACCTTTAGAACACGACAACGATAAAATATAATGCAACAAAATATAATGCGACGAGATATGCTTCGACAATGTGGAATGCAACAAATATAATTCGACAATTAAGAATGGAACGAATATAATTCGTCATCTAGGATCCAAAGAATTACCGTTATTTACGAACAGTCGATTTAAGCTTTGCCTAACAAGATATTTGTCTGATAAGGAATTATAGAAGTTAATTTGGATGGAGTCGTTTCAAATTAGAAAATCTGTTAACTTCGTTTAAAGAACAGAAATCCCGTCTCAGTTTGTTGTGAAGCGGCTAATGCAGTTTTTGGTTCGTAATAGCTATAAGATCTTTTTTTTGCATGTGTTTCAAAGTTTAGAACACGTTAACTTGCTTTTATGTTTAGTACACGTAAATTACGTAAACTTCAATTAATTGTTGAGCTGGTTTTACAAGCTGTAAAACGAAATTTTGTTGTATTAGCTTTCTAAAATAACATGCTTTGTTCCATATGAACCGTCGATAAGTTCAACATGTGTTTTCGACGTCATATTTTTCTATTTTGTACAGTTGACAGATGCTGTCTTGAAAGCAAATGCTTTGAGCAGCTGTAATGCAATTTAAACAAACATGCCTATTTTTGTGATCATAGATTATTAGACGTAAATTTAAAAGTTCAAATTCTCATTATGTTAGGTTCTAGTAATTTGTTATCTACCTGAAAAAATCTGCCCAGGTTAGAATTTAATTCACTGTATTATGCTTACCAATCATTTTCACTTTAATTTGTATAACAAGTTCATGTTTAAAGTACAGTCGGTTAATTAATGAAAGAAAAAAAAGAAAGTTAAGACTTTAATTTTGATGTAGTTGATTATGACCATTTTTTGTTACAAGTTCCGATATTTTAAAAGAGTTTTTTTAGTAAACATTTAGTTCAAAATCTAAGACTTTTATTTTGGTCAAGAGCGATCAAATCTAATTACATAAAGCCAAAATTTTTCTGAGTAATAATTTGATGCCAATATTATATTGGAAATACTTTTTTTATTATTTGTTTATATATGTTTATAGGACACAAGTGGTGTTCTACTTTTTTATTTATTTAACCATTGGAATTTCTTACAGGAGCTGCGACTTATTTTGTTAAGACAGGTTTTTGTTAACGAAGGCGATCATTTGTTCTTTGGGTTTCCACGTCCGCCCTTAGATCTGTGCTTTGCAATTATCGTCATTATCTCAGGACATGGTGGCGCCTATTTGATTTAGCTTAACTTTGGTTTGCAAACAGAATTCGACTTACCTCCCCCCCACTTCTCATTGCTCTACCCAGTAATAGACCCCCTAGCTTTGTCGGAAGACTTTGTTCTCTAGCGCCTTAATATAAAAAAAGACGTTCCAGTCTTTTGTAAAACAGAAGTAGTTTCAGTGGCACCCATCCAACGTAAGGCCTAGCAAAAATAGTTACACTGGCGTCACACGTGAGGCCAGCCAATTTCAGAAATTCGTATCAGTATATATCAAGATGTTATTACAAGAAATTTGGCGCTTCGATATTGAGTGGGATCAAACTATCACAAACCGTCAACATGAGAAATGGATAGCAGGGACAAAATCATTGTTGAAGCTTCGGGAAAAACGAATATCCGGATGTTACTTATCCGAACAATTTGATAATCTCCAAATGCACAAGCTTGTTTAAATGTATTTGATGCAATCGTTTGCTTTCAATTTACTGGCCAATATGATGTAAAAACTGCATTGATTGGATTAAAAACTAAGGTAACTCCTCAAAAACTTATGTCAATCCCTCGATTAGAACTGTAAGCCGCAGTACTCGTAGCTCGTTTGGCAAAATCTGTTGCTATTACACATACATATCGACAATTTGTGGCGTTCTGAGTCGATGAAATTCTTGACACTACGAAAGTGGAGGAATGACGGGTACAAACACGCTTGAACATCGCCGATGAAGGAGCAAAGTGGAAAGACCAACCTAAAATCCATTCTGATTGTTGATGGATTGTTGGGCCAGAGTTCTTAAGCCTACCGAAAATTTAAGGTTAGAAATGGACGAGGAAAAGCTATCGACAATGAGCCATTTCGAAAAACTTCATGCCAGTATAGTTCCTAGAGTGAAGAGATTTTCAAAATGGTGGCGACTACTTAGATCTCAAGTATGGGTGTGAAGGAATTTTTATAAGGGGCATGCTACTAAACCTAAAGAAAACCTCGTGAGCTTGAAATTTACAAAATACAACGAGCAGAACAAGAAATTTTTAGGCATTTACAATTAGGAAATTACAAAGACAAAATTAAAAGCCTAAAAGACGATCCTAATAAATCGATTGATGACTGAGTACAATTTACAAACTAACTCCTTTTCTGACGAATACAAAATTTTGTGAGTAAAAGGGTGGGTAAAGGATGTTGGTGCAACATATTATGTCTCGAATCATAATTTTACCTCGAAGCAACCCGATCACTTACCTGATACTAGACGACTTCCACTGCAAATTTGGTCATCAAAATCATGAACTGGTGGTAGTAGTAGTAGTAGTAGCATGTATTCAAAACACTTACATGTGTTGAACATAAATCATATTGTACTAAAAGATACAGCAGATAATATAATAATCTCTAAATTGGTTTAAGTACATGGCAACATTAAGTTTAACGTATAACACAATTATATAATACCCGTAGTTAAAGTTTTAAACAAATCTTTAAAGTTCAACAGTTTTTAAAAAAAGCTTTACATATTTAAAGAGGAAACTGACCATATCGTTATCTGTACCGTTATCCCAATTGAGTAAACTATTAGTGGTGATACTTAAGCATTCAAGGGTATTTACAGCTTTTATTTCAAGAATATCCATAGCCCTTCTATCTGGTTCGCCCATTAACATATAGCAAGTTTTGCCCAAGTTAAAATGTAATTTGATTTAATTCACATCATTTACTAATACTATTAAGACCCTTTTGCATGAAGTCTGGCAGAGGTTTTGTATCCTAAAGCTAAGGCAATCTATGCAGCGTGTGACAGCAAACTGCCAATTATGAAAAATTAAAAAGACAAAGCCTATACCTCCACCAATGACGGATCATCCACTGGCAAGCATGGCAACCTTCGTCACGTCATTCACTTACACAGGACTTGATTACCTTGGTCCTATAGAAGTAGTTGTGGGACAAAGGGTGCAAAACCATGGATAGCCCTTTTCACATGCATGCCCATTCAAGCAATTCCTCTTGAAATCGTGCACTCATTAAGTAAGGATTCCTGTTGGATGACTGTTCGTAATTTGATCAGCTGTAAAGCAATTCCATGCGAAATAAGGACTGATAATGGCACAAACTTTGTCGACATAGCGAATGACTTAGCCGCACCATACGTATTGATGAGACTCGATGACTATTGATGAGAATTCAGCCAGATACAGTGAATATTCAAAGGCAAGAGAAACAATCAAGTATGGTAGGTAGTAGTGCAGTGCAGTAATAAGCTTCACGCACGTTAGACGTAGACGTTAGAAAGTAAACTGAACACAGTGCAGCAGTTCAAGTCATAAAGGCGTGTCGGCACAAATCAGGTTAAGTGCCCTTTCCGTTCTGCAAAGGCGAGTTAAATTGAACACTCATACAATAGTACTAGCTCATATTGTGTAAACGCCTGATCCAGAGTTGGTGTACAGAGGTGTTTCCAACGCATTTCAATTTGATTTCATTAAGTACATACCTAGAATTCATAGACAACGAGATCTAAGAGTCAGTTCTTACATCATTTCATATAGGGGGAGTGCAGCAGATTCATGCAGATAAATTCAATCTCATATTTTATGTATGAAAAATGAACAAAATAGTAAAATGTTTGCTTTTGCATAACCTAACTAATCAATATTATAATAGTAATAAAAAAACCTTTTACGTTAAGATATAATAGGAGATATAATGACTAGTAAAAAACGAGTTTGTATCATTCTACCCCATCCACGGGGCATTTAGATACATTGGGTGGGGCACTTTAATACAAAGCATAAAGTGTATGAAAAGGGTAATTATTTATACAAATTCAATGAAAAACCAAGTTTTATTGTTATACATCAAAAACAAAATGCTTATAAAAAATAAGATAATTAAAGTTTAGCTTCTATTGCACATTGTATCCACTTAAGTGAATAGAAAAAGTTGAAACGGTGTTTTTTTTCTTATTATGTCTTGCACCACGTTGTGCGCTAGTGAAACGAAGTCTTCCGACATAACTAGGGGTCTATTCCTTGGGTAGAGCTATGAGAAATGGGGGGGGGGGGGGGTTAAGTCGAAATCTGTTTGTAGGTCAAACTTAATCTCAGACAAATAGGTGCCACCAAGTCAGGACTTATTCAGGATAATGGCATGGCATATTTCTAAGGGTGGACGTGGAGACCCAAAGAAAAAAAGATCGCCTTCGATGACAAAAACCTGTCTTAATAGAATAAGACGCTGTTCCTGTAAGAAATTATAATAGTTAGGTTAATAAAAAAGTGGAACACTATTTGTGTCCCGCAAATATACATAAAGAAGTATTAAAAAGATATTTTCTATATAAAGTTGGCATCAAAATTCTACTCTTAAAGATGTTAGCTTTCTGTGGTTAGGTTTGATCATATTTGATCAAAATAAAAAACTTTAATCTTGAACCAATTATTTACTAAAAAGAATCTCTTTTAAAATAAAATGACTTACTACAAAATTTAATTAATAACTGAATTACTTCGTGAATTTTAATTTCAGGTTTATCTAAATTATTCATAATCAAACATTTTACAGTAAATTGTAAACTTGTTACACAAAAACTCCGACCCGTGCAGATCTGTTCAGGCAGGTTACATCTAAAATGTTACTACTCAAGTTTTTCTTTTTTAAGTTACATGTACTAGTTTTAGTTTCTAAAAAAGCAGACCACAAAAATATCCTTGTTTACATAACTTGTGCTAAAGCTGTTCGAAGCATTTGCTTTCAAGAACACATCTGTCAGCAGTATACTACACAAAAATAAGTGACGTCAGTAACACCTGTTGTTGTAACTAACGATTCATACTGAACCACGCGTGTTGTTTCTTAAAACATCAAATTAGTGAATTTTAATTTCGACACTGGAAATCCAGCTCAGCAATAGTTGTAACTTTTATAATATTCGTGCTTTTACACATAAGAACAAATTAGCGTGTTTCTAATGTGAAACACCAAAAAAGTACTTAAAGCTAACTACGAACCAAAAGCTGCTTTTCTCGCCTTGATGAGGTACTTGTTATATCATGCGAAGTTTATTGCGTGTAGTGTGAACCAAGCTCGTACTAAACAGCTTCTACCAAATGGAGTTGTTCCAGGTGTAGAAATACATTCGGCATCTGCTGCAATCTGGATGTTGAATCACACCGCCTCACCAAAGTAGCATCTTTACGCTGTATAACAAAGTGATCTTCTCCTAATTGGTTAAACTTTCTATTATCAAAGTTTCATTCTTCACGTCGTATAACAAAGCGATCTTCTTAATAAAATTGGTTAAACTTTCTATCTTCTAAGTTGCATTTTTAATCGTTGCTTTCATTACATCGTACGCGCTAAATAAATTATCTCAAATTAAACAAGTTAATAACCTTCATACTATACCAACCGCTATTCAAAGATGTGTCCCGACTCCTCAAAGTGGATACGCAAATTGCCGGCCTGCAGTCTTTGGTACATCTTATCTCTTCTTCCACGTATGGCCGACTGATCACCAAACTAGCACGGGCGACCGGAGCGTCCGAGGAGGGGGCTGTCAAACCGAAACACGCCTGCGAATAGCTGTAGAAGACACAGATATTCAACCACAAATAGAATACCAAAGTACGATGCTGCTTTAACGTATTACCTTAGTTGTTAAATGTATTTTACCATTATTTTAATAAAAGTGTTTTATTATTCTCGCACTTTGATGAAGGGATTTATTAATCAAAAATAAAATTGTTACACTACCCTTTCCTAAAAGAAAAAATCTTTTTCTAACAAAGAAAAACTTTAAGTAAAACAAATACAAAAGATTTTTTTTTAAATATATACTAGCCTCTTCCACATTCTTAATTATCAATACAAATTCTTATGAACCTATTAAAACGAGGGGGACAAATATCTACAAATTTGAGTGTGTCGGTAACTACGTATACCAAGCGTCCATAGGGAGACAAAATCGGGGAGTCACAATCGGTGTATGTCAAAATTGGGAGAGGTCAAATCAAAAAGTCAAACACTCCACGGGACAAAAAAATTAATCAAAATCTAAATTCATGGTAACCCTTTAACTAGAGTCTTCTTACTCCTACTAAGGCTAGTATCTACTAACTGTAACCAAACATATTACAAATTATCTTAATTTCCACAAATAAAAACTCCACTTCCTGGAGCTCAAGCAGCTCTATTTACAAAAAAGGAACGCTACAACATCAAAATAGCATAACTATTCAAAATATTATCACTATAAAGTGATAATCAAAAAGGTACCCTAACCAAAAGGTTACTTACAAAATTCGAATACAAAATATTATTATCACAAGGTGATAATCAAAACTAAGGTAACCTAACCAAAAGGTTACTTACAAAATTCGAATACAAAATATTATTATCACAAGGTGATAATCAAAACTAAGGTAACCTAACCAAAAGGTTACTTACAAAATTCGAATACAAAACATTATCATCACAAGGTGACAATCAAAACCAAGGCAACCCAACCAAAAGGCCACTTACAAAATCCGAACACAAAATAACAAAATCGAACCAGTTAGGGCTGTAATCTCCTACACCCTACTGATTATCCTATCACTAATTTTCAAACAACGCATCTTATTAGTGATGGATCAAATGGTGAGGTTCATCATGCAAACCTCTGACCTTATCAAATGAAAATTTCTGAAAGGTCCGAAATAAGGGAAAGAATAAATCAATATTCTCTCTACCTAAATATGTAGAAATCAGGACTAGCAACTTAAATAGTCCACTTATTTCTACATCCTAAAGATATCTTTCAAAGACATCTTCTAACAACATCTTCAAATAACGCGCGACTAAAACAACCAGTATGCACACTAATGCACACCACAAAACTATTACATAAATTCTTAACCACATGCTTCAATTATCAAACAAAATTTTCAAACAAAATGAGTTACCAAAGGGCAGTCTCCATTTACTATTAGTTAAACGATACTAAATCAAAAATCGGAACAAAACGAAGCAAACAACTATTGTTTTGCTTAAAATCAAAGACATGACTAGACTGGAACTAATCGTCAGGAACATCAGTCTCGTCTGGATATGATGCTTCAACAAGTTTTAAGTCCTTAACATGCCATTTTCCAGCTCTTGTTCCATCCTCATTCTCTAACTCATACACTAAATTGGAATGTTTTTTTCGAACTTTACACAAAATGAACTTTGGAGCTAACTTAGCGGAGAATTTATCACCAGCACTTGAAAGTACCTTATTAGTTCTCCAAACACTTTCTCCGACTTGGAATGAAATGTCTCTTCTTCTAAGATTGTAGCGTTTACTCGAACGTTGATAAGCTACATGTAAGTTTTCACGGACATTTCCAAAAATATCAAACAAAGGTTGACGATCCAAAACATAAGAAGGTCTACTACTTGAAACAACATCTACATCCTCACCGGGTTTAAAATTGTTACTATATGCTTTTCCACTTAAGGGTACCTGACGACCAAAGACTAAAAAATTTGGAGAATAGTTGGTGGATTCGTGTTTTGCTGAATTAATTGCGTACTGAATTTTTGATATCTCACTATCCCACGTATCCTGTTCTTCTACGTACGAACGAATTGCAGTACCAACTGTCTTATTAATTCTTTCCACAAAATTGCATTGAGGAGCATAAACAGCATTGTACCAAATCTTTTGGATTTCGTACCTTGCACACAAAGCTTTAAAAACACGTCCAATCAATTGTGGACCATTATCACAAATAACAATTTGTGGTACTCCGTAGACAAGAAACACTTTTTCTTCCAAAAATTTTTCAATCAAATGTGCCTTGGCACTGCGCAAAGGTTGTAAAATCGAATACTTGGAGAACCAGTCACCAACAACTAACTGCCATTTTCCTGCTTATGAGTCACCAATAAAAAAACTAATCACGACGATAGCTAACAAAAAAATCAGTGTTCAGGTACACTCTCACCCTACTACCAACCGACTTGTCGAAACATCTACAATGCTTCACAACGCCTAAATTTGCTAGAGTGACAAACCCTCTACGAGTCTCACCTAGACTAACAATACAAAAATTACATCAACTCAAAAAAAAATATGATGCAAAAATTCTAGAGCGACCAACTCACCTCGAGTCTCGTCTAGACTGACGTAATGCTGAGCGACCAACTCTTCCTGAGTCTCGTCCAGACTAACATACTGCTGAGCGACCAACCACGACAACAAGTTCCGCCTAGACTAAATTGCGTTGCAATGCCGATCTAAATAAAAATCTGCTAACAAAATCAAAAACGTGCTTATGCACAAGAGCAATTCTCAAATGATACGACAACAGCTCAAACCGATGTACCCTCAAAAATAGAATCTGTAGCCTTATCATCAAATTTGGACAAAAATGTTCTTTATTGACTCAAGCGAATTAAACTCCAGGCTTATTAGCTTCTTTAGCTAACAGTTTTCCTAAAATTTTTCTTTTCTCCAAAACTGGTCTCTCATTCACTACTCCTCTAATTTTCAGTTCATACTCCAGCTCCTCTTTAAGTAGACAAACAATTTGGAATTTTTCCGACATGATTGCAAAAGTTTAATATTTTAATGAAATCAAACTAATAAATCTAAATGATTCGAACCTTACAAATATTGTCAAAACAAATTCGGGCAACTAAAGGTAAAAGTCAAAAAGTGTATTTGGTAAAATAAATTTTGCCAAAACAATATCAAAAAAATTATATTGGGTCAAAACAGAATGAAAGTTAAAAATAAATTTGACTAAGTTAATTAATTGACTGAATGGGGGTTAACGTCTCAACCAAACTTATATCAAGAGCAAATTTAAACAAACAAATTTTAATGCAAAATAAATTTTGAGCAAACAAATTTCGAGGCAAAACAATTTTTGAACAAACAAATTTCGAAGCTAAATAATTTTTGAACAAACAAATTTCGAAGCAAAATACTTTTTGAACAAACAAATTTCGAAGCAAAATAATTTTTGAACAAACAAATTTCGAGGTAAAATAATTTGTGAACAAACAAATTTCGAAGCTAAATAATTTTTAAACAAACAAATTTCGAAGCCCTACACGTTGCCGGCGCCAGTGAAACGGTGTTTTTTTTCTTATTATGTCTTGCACCACATTGTGCGCTAGTGAAACGAAGTCTTCCGACATAACTAGGGGTCTATTCCTTGGGTAGAGCTATGAGAAATAGGGGGGGTAAGTCGAAATCTGTTTGTAGGTCAAACTTAATCTCAGACAAATAGGCGCCACCAAGTCCGGACTTATTCAGGATAATGGCATGGCATATTTCTAAGGGTGGACGTGGAGACCCAAAGAAAAAAAGATCGCCTTCGATGACAAAAACCTGTCTTAATAGAATAAGACGCTGTTCCTGTAAGAAATTATAATAGTTAGGTTAATAAAAAAGTGGAACACTATTTGTGTCCCGCAAATATACATAAAGAAGTATTAAAAAGATATTTTCTATATAAAGTTGGCATCAAAATTCTACTCTTAAAGATGTTAGCTTTCTGTGGTTAGGTTTGATCATATTTGATCAAAATAAAAAACTTTAATCTTGAACCAATTATTTACTAAAAAGAATCTCTTTTAAAATAAAATGACTTGCTACAAAATTTAATTAATAACTGAATTACTTCGTGAATTTTAATTTCAGGTTTATCTAAATTATTCATAATCAAACATTTTACAGTAAATTGTAAACTTGTTACACAAAAAAAACTCCGACCCGTGCAGATCTGTTCAGGCAGGTTACATCTAAAAATGTTACTACTCAAGTTTTTCTTTTTTAAGTTACATGTACTAGTTTTAGTTTCTAAAAAAGCAGATCACAAAAATATCCTTGTTTATATAACTTGTGCTAAAGCTGTTCGAAGCATTTGCTTTCAAGAACACATCTGTCAGCAGTATACTACAGAAAAATAAGCGACGTCAGTAACACCTGTTGTTGTAACTAACGATTCATACTGAACCACGCGTGTTGTTTCTTAAAACATCAAATTAGTGAATTTTAATTTCGACACTGGAAATCCAGCTCAGCATTAGTTGTAACTTTTATAATATTCGTGCTTTTACACATAAGAACAAATTAGCGTGTTTCTAATGTGAAACACCAAAAAAGTACTTAAAGCTAACTACGAACCAAAAGCTTCTTTTCTCGCCTTGATGAGGTACTTGTTATATCATGCGAAGTTTATTGCGTGTAGTGTGAACCAAGCTCGTACTAAACAGCTTCTACCAAATGGAGTTGTTCCAGGTGTAGAAATACATTCGGCATCTGCTGCAATCTGGATGTTGAATCACACCGCCTCACCAAAGTAGCATCTTTACGCTGTATAACGAAGTGATCTTCTCCTAATTGGTTAAACTTTCTATTATCAAAGTTGCATTCTTCACGTCGTATAACAAAGCGATCTTCTTAATAAAATTGGTTAAACTTTCTATCTTCTAAGTTGCATTTTTAATCGTTGCTTTCATTACATCGTACGCGCTAAATAAATTATCTCAAATTAAACAAGTTAATAACCTTCATACTATACCAACCGCTATTCAAAGATGTGCCCCGACTCCTCAAAGTGGATACGCAAATTGCCGGCCTGCAGTCTTTGGTACATCTTATCTCTTCTTCCACGTATGGCCGACTGATCACCAAACTAGCTCGGGCGACCGGAGCGTCCGAGGAGGGGGGCTGTCAAACGGAAACACGCCTGCGAATAGCTGTAGAAGACACAGATATTCAACCACAAATAGAATACCAAAGTACGATGCTGCTTTAACGTATTACCTTAGTTGTTAAATGTATTTTACCATTATTTTAATAAAAGTGTTTTATTATTCTCGCACTTTGATGAAGGGATTTATTAATCAAAAATAAAATTGTTACAAAGTATAAAGAGATAATGTTTGAGAAGTGCCTTTGAGTAATTTAGTTTTGATAACTTCAAAACAACATCCTTGAATTCAACACTTGCTATATATTCTACTAGAGGGACAACAAACATACAAGATCCTGGTTTTTTCCTGAAGTATGACACCTGATAATCCGTCATATTATATTTAGAAATGATTTTGGCCACGTAGTAAACAACAGTTTTTTTCTTTTCAAATTTCACGAGTAGGAAATCTCTAATATTTATATTTTTCTGATTGGAAACATCCGAACTTATATCCTCATCATCTGGATCAGATACAAAGTCAAAATCTTCATCGTCATCATCGCTCAATTTCACAGATTCATCCGAACTGGTCAACGTTGGCGTTGTTCCTTTTTATTTGTTTTAGTTTCCGTTAAACCCAATAAAATTGTTACCGTTTTCAACTCTTTTGCTCTCTTCCTCATTATTTGAACTTGCTGTTTTATTTCCATTTCTTTGTACAATTTCTGTAACCTATCCTTTTCGGCGGTATCAGTGAATACTCTCAATTTCCCTTTCTCTCTCTTCCTTTTTTCGATGAGGAAGCATTTTTACCAATTGTTTAATATGGTCTAACTATGCTAGGGGACCATATTGACATAGTGCTTGGCAGAATGACATTAGGAGTTAATGATACATCCTCTTCCAATCGATTCCTAGAGGGGCTGACTTCAATCTTGTCTTCTTCATGGTTTTCGACAACCTCATCGTTTTGGCTAATATCCATGCTTACAAAATCTAGTTCCTGTGCATTATTTTCGTTTGTTATACCCGTATCGTCAGCAATATCTTGAGAACTCAAATCAAAGATTTGAATTGGTGTGAAATCGTCATCTCCAAATGCAAGTCCATTAAATAGCCAAATGCCTGGTTTTGAAAACTTACTTGTAATATTTTTTGGGGTGAAAGATTCCAAAGAGGCTGATTTTGTTAGTTCAGCAATGTTGTATATGGACAAAGCCTTTCCTACATTCGAACGTGCCAATCATTATAAGCAATTTTTAGTTTGTAGTTGTGACTTGTGTGGTGGAAGAGACAGATAGACAATGCCACTGCTACGACAATAGTTAACTGCTTCGATTGAAATATGAGACTCGTAGTTGTCACATATGATTAGAATTGGATTGTCCTTGGTGCATAAAGTATGGCACTGAATGTGTCTTAAAACTTGAATGTGCAATTTTGAAGTCATCCAACCACTGCTGTTTGCCAAACCTAGACTTCCTTCCGGAGCACCATTTAAAAATGGACACGACAATGTGGGAAGACATACACAGGAGGAAGAGCGGCGCCTGTTGCAGTAACTATTCCACAGAACGTAACCAGTTCTCAGTCATCCGATACCAATTGTCCTACCTGCCTCTGTTTCTTTTTCAGCCAAAACTTTAGATGTACGTAAGACTATGTTAACTCCAGTTTCGTCAAGATTTATTATTCGATCAGGGGTAAATTTGTAGCGCGTCAGTACACGTTCATAGTTGTCAAAAAAGACAGACTGCGGTTTTATTAAAAGCAAAACTGCATGCTCTGCTCATATTTTCTTGTTTTCTGAGGCTTAGATCCCGATTCCTCTTTCGAAATCCTGTCGCCCAATCTTTACCAGCACATCTATTTGCTTTCCAGGACTACGGATATTTACATTTCAAGTATTCTGCATATTCATTAGCCAAAACCAAGGCTTGGTGCAAAGACAGCCAGTAATGCATGTTACTGCAGTTCAATAAATACTCGGTGAGCGCTTTCTCTTGTTCAGCAGAGAAAAACTGTGCAACAGTGTACTTGGAAGTGTACAAATTAGAAGATGACGCTTCATTTTCTTCAACAGTTTTTGTCTATGCGCTTGTACGTAGACTGTTTTTTGTTTTGTTTTCGGACTTACTTAAGTCGGTTTGACGCAGCTCTAAATTCTTTTCTATTCTGACCTAGTCTAAAAAGGTCTTACATACCCTTCACAACCTAAATTTCTAATAATTTGACTAATATGGTTTGGTCTAGGTCTTCCTATACTCTTCTATCTTTTTCTTACCTACCTGGCTCTACATAGATATACTAGGAACCACAAAAGAAGTCCTCTACGTCATAGGTGTCGCTGCTATGATGGCTATATCATCTACAAAATGTAACACGTCCATTTTCTGTCCATGTACACTAATACCTATCTCCTTTCGCTTTCTAGCTAAGTTTAAAGCTTCCTCAATATAAACATTAAAAATCAAGGGAGATAGTATACAGCCTTGTCTAACACCATTTTTAATCTTAGCTTCCTTTTCTATTTCTTCAAATCTAATTACTATGCTTTAGTTTTTATATAGACTAAATCATTTTTCTATCCCTATGAGAGGTTCCTATTTTTCGCAAAACCTGAACACAACAAACCAATTAACCCTATCAAATGCTTTTTCTAAATCTACAAATGCAAAATGAGTCTTTTTATTTTTTTGTAACCTTTTTTCGATAAATACCCTAATCATTAGTATCGGTTCTCTAGTCTCTCTGTCTTTACGAAAACCATATTGGTCTTCGCCTAAATAATTCTCAGTCAAAGCTTCTACTCTATTTTTAATTATTATTGTAGTATTTTGGAAGCGTTGGAAGATAAACTAACCGTTCTAAAATTCTCACACCTATCAGCTCCTGACTTTTTTGGGATTGGGATAATAATATGTTTTTCGAAATCTATTGGGACCTCACCTGTATCACATATTACTTTTACTACTAGTTCATATAATCTGTCTAAAGTTTTCTGACTTGCATATTTTATTAATTCTGCGGGTATATCGTCTATTCCCGGCGCTTTATTTAGTTTAAGATCCCTAACAGCTCTATCAAATTCCTACTGTTCTATATTTGCTTGTTTTTAACGTTTATAACTATACGCAATATGTAAATTTGAATTTGCGAAAGGTAAAATAAAAATTAAAGGATCATTTTTAGGTAGAAATAATACACACTATAAATGTCAACAGTAAAAGTATAACATTTGTAATCAGTATTTTTAAGATAACCTCAGGGCAGCGACGGCTTGATTTATATTCAGATTCTGTTCCAATGTCTTCTGGGGAGAAACCTAGAAAGATAAAAATCGAAACGGAAAAAGGACAAATATAGAGGTCGTATCGTAACCATTCATATGAGGAAACCGCTTAACATGCCAATTAAGAGTGGCCTCTTCACTACCAAGAAAGCCATGGTATTCCCCACTCGTGATAATCATTGCCTTACAACAGTCATGCAATCGCCCAAAGTCTTCCACGGCCATCTTAATGGGAATTCAAGTAAACGTCAGGATGGAGTTATGAGGGAAATTAAGAACTAAAACGTACACATAACAAATTGCATCACAGTACCATTTATTTCTTTTTAGTAAAGTGTGTATAAAACCTTTATTCGTAAACTAGATTTTACATTAATAAAAGATACAAGAGTATTTCAGACAAAATGTTCATTTCTCACTGCACATCTGATTCAATCTATAAAAGCCCTGTCACAACTTTAAAATTAAATAACATCATTATTTTCAATATAAATGAAATTATTGAGTTTTATTCATTTTTAGCATCGCGCTAAAGAGGAATCTTCATACAATACCAAATTAACCCTATCATCGCACCAACCATTCCACAAATAACTTCCAACATTACATTCTCTTCTTTGCAATTAGAAACAAACATATTTGCTTCACCTGCATACACAAAGCTGATTATTTACGAGATTAAGAATTATTAAATGCACTAGTCGGAGTAATCGACAGTGCACCAAAACGTATCACATTTAACCTTACCTTTTTTGCATAAGAGTGTATTACCATCCTTATTTTCAACACTCATATATTGAACATTGATGCCCAATTTAGGATTCTCGTGTGGTAACGAAGCATCGGTTATGGTTATACTTTTATAAAAATTGTGGGATCCTAATCTAGTTTCATTCATTGGATTGTGCACATCTAAAAACAAGAAAATAATAGTTTTTGTACTTGCTACTATATATACAATTTATATTTATTTATTTATACTTGACAGGTAAAACTCCATTATAAAGTGAATTTCTATTTAAAAACAAAGCATCTAAAATTTACACTAATTCGTTCAGTTTGATTTTTAAAGCTCTATGATAAAGATTGGATGTATTACGGTCGCCTTGCGCTTGCTTATAACCGCTACACACATTATATACTGGTGCATTGTTATGAGCCAAAAAGCGCTCCACAAATCATTTTAGTCAATTAATTTTAAGGGATTTTTTGTATAAATAATTTATGTTATTAGACATATTTGTGTAATACACAGTTAGGAAAATAGGCTCGTGGGAATTACCTTTAGGGTTTCTTGCTCATAGCTTTATCATGTGTTTTTGTGGTGAACATCATTCTCACGGTTGTGAAACATACATGATGTTTTCTAACTAATCAGGACGGGTAACATGCAAGTGGTAGTTGGTTTTCATGTTGTTGGAAGCGCCGCCATGGGGGCATTCTTGACATGATCACCGACCTTGACTGACTTGTGCGGGTTCATTATAGTGTGGAGTTGAACTCGCGAATTCCTCATCTATCCCTATATCATATCTTTTATGTCCCCTGTTTAAGGTTTTAGGAAAGGAAGAAACTAGCAGACTTCATCAGAAAATTTGAGTTAGAGCAGCAAATCACATCTATGATGAACCCTGAGTGATGATTAACCATCATACTTGATATACACCCTGCTAATATGCATTAAATCGGTAGGTAATCAGAGTGTTATGCGTTAAAAAGCGCTCCACAAATCATTTTATTCATTAATCAATTTTAGGGGATTTTTGAATAACTAATTTGTTATTACACATATGTGTGTAATACGCAGTGAGGAAAATAGGCTCGTGGGAATTACGTTTAGGGTTTCTTGGTTATGGCTTTTATCATGTGATGTTGTGGTGAATATAATTCTCATGGTCGTGGAACGGACATGTTTTCTAACAAATCAGGACGAGTAACATACAAGCGGTGGTGGCTTTTCATGTTGTTGGATACTGCGCAATGATGGCATTCTCGACATGACCACCTACCTTGACTGAGGTTTGCGGTAGTGCTTTATAGTGTGGTGGAGTTGAACTCGTGAATTCCTTAGAGCGAGTTAGAGCGACCAATCGCATTAAATTTGAAGATAATCAGTGTTATGCATTAAAAAACGCTCCACAAATCATTTTTGTCATTAATTAAGTTTATGAGGTTATTGTATAACTAATGTATGTTATTACACATATTTGTGCAGTACGGAGTTAAAAAAATAGGCTCATAGACATATCTTTGGGTTTCTTGGTAATAGCTTTTACCTTGTGATTTTGTGGTGAATATAATTCCCACAGTCGTGGAACAGATATGATGTTATTTGAACAGGTATCGCACAAATGGTGGTGGATTTTCATGTTATTGGAAGCGCAACCATGATGGCATTCTCGACATGACCGACTTATGCAAGAGTGTATTATAGAATGTGGTGTAGTTGAACACGTGAATTCCTTATCTATTCCTATATTGGTTATTTTATTTGTTTCCTGTTTAAAATTTTAGAAAAAGAAGAAAGCAGCAGACTTTGACGGAAAACTCGAGCTACACCAACAAATCGCACCTATGATGAACCCTGGTAATATGCATTAAATTGGAAGGTAATCAGAGTGTTACTCGTTAAAAAGCGCTCCACAAATCATTTTTGTCATTAATTAATTTTAGGGGATTTTTGCATAAATAATTTAACTTATTACACATATTTGTGTAATACAAATTTAGGAAAATAGGCTCGTGGGAATTACCTTGAGGGTTTCTTGCTTATAGCTTTATCATGTGATTTTGTAGTGAATATAATTCTCACGGTTGTGAAACAGACAGGATGTTTTCTGACTAATCAGGACGGGTAACATACAAGTGGTTGTGGGTTTTCATGTTGTTGGAAGCGCCGCCATTAGGACATTCTATACATGACCACCTATCTTGACAGACGTGTAGGAGTGCATCATATCTTTTATCTGCGTTCCCTGTTTAAGATTTTAAGGAAAGGAATAAACTAGCAGACTTCATCAGAAAATTGAGTTACATTGAGAAATCATGGCAAACACTCAATCGACTTTAAAAAAATCATATTACTTCATATGCAGAATTCTGTGGCAAATCACAGCTATGATGAACCCTGAGTGATGATTAAACATTGTACCTGATATACAGCCTGCTAATATGCACTAAATTGATAGGTAATCAGAGTGTTACATGTTAAAAAGCGCCCCACAAATCATTTTTGTCAGTAATGAATTATAGGGAAATTTTGAATAACTAATTTATGTTATTGCACATACGTGTGTTATACGCAGTTAGGAAAATAGGTTCATGGGAATTACCTTTAGGGTTTCTTGGTTATAGCTTTTATCATGTGATTTTGTGGTGAATATAATTCTCATGGTCGTGGAATGTACATGATGTTTTCTGACCAATTAGGAAGGGTAACATACAAGTGGTGATGGGTTTTCATGTTGAAAGGGCCTACTTGTGCGGAAGTGCATTATAGAGTGTGGTGGAGTTGAACTCGCAAATTCCTTACCTATCCCTATATCGTATCTTTTATCTGTGTATCCTGTTTAAGGTTTTAGGAAAGAAAGAAACTGACAAGACTTCATCAGGAAATAGGAGTTAGAGTGACAAATTACAACTATGATGAATCCTGAGTAATGAATAATTATTGTACTTGATATACAGCCTGCTAATATGCATTAAATTGGAAGGTAATTAGAGCGTTACGCTCATTCAACAAATCATTTTTGTCATTAATTAATTTTAGGCAATTTTCGAGAGTAATATCGTATAAGTTCGGGTGAATTCATTTGGCTTAATTTTAAATTCTTCTAACAACGATTTTAATTTAAAAATAAACAATAACCAGTGTCCTATATATCAAGCAAAAGCCTTTTCTGGAGCTACAGCATGTGTATTAATTTAGGTTTAGTGACTTTTTTTAGAACTTCATAGGGAAATTCACGTCAGATAATAATCATAATACTAATGCCTGTGAAAACCACATCAAGTTGTGGTTCACACGGTTATATATGTCATTAACTTATGTTTGTGGTTGCCGAGCATGCTGACATAACAATTCTCGCGTGGGAATGGTTTGGTTCCCACCTATGCTGCGTCAACTTTGTTCGGAGGGGGTAGACATTTAAGTGCGAAATGTAGCATAGTTCCAGGACACTTTCTTAATGCCTTCGGTGGAGTGCTGACATATAGTGCTTCGAATATTGACGAGTTGTTCCACCTTCTTACCTCTTTCTTCTATCGTATCAACCAGCGAAGCAGAAATAAACAGCAGGAGTCAGCCAGACACCCCTGAGATCCGAGACTTTCGCATCTGTACAGGACTACTGGGGTAAGTGCTTAACAAATTTCTTTTACCCGAGGTTTTATATCAGAATGCGAGGTTAGGGTTGGTTGAACGCTATAATGTTCCACTAATAATTCAACAAATTTTGCAAAAATACAGAATACTCTTTATTTAGAACTTGCTAGAAGCAAGAAGATCAAATTATGGGTATCAAACATATCATTAGTTGCAACGATACAAAACTTTGCAAATAGTTTTAGTACATTACGTCAAACTTGATTGTATCATTTAATTGATGTTAAGAATGCAAAGCAGTTTAAGTGCAAAAGCTCTAAAATAAAAGCACTAGCAAAATAACTTATACTTACCAGAATTTTTTTGTCTCTTTGAAACCTTCCATTGAGAGCCAGTAAAACACGGCACCACTCCAGTATGTAAACCTACAGCCAGTTCGCAATCTTTAGCAGTTTGTTGTGACTGACAGTCTAAAATGCAGCAATATTTACCATACAAACATTCAAAATTTATTAACTTTTGTAAAATTGAAAAAGTGTACTTGATCAACAACAGTTGTATATAACAGGAGTCCGACAATTATTGTAGTCTTGTATTGCTATGGAATCAAACAAATGTCGGCTCTTACTCTGTATCGTTGAACCAGCGTTTTACATTTTGACTGTCAATTGTTTGAATTATAAATAAAGTTTAGTATTTTGTATGATTTTCAAACTATTATTTTACAATTCATGCTATATTTTTATTTTAAATGGATTATTTACTCAAAAATCTTCTTTCTCTGCAATTGGTTTTGATTATCAAATGTGAAGGTCAATAATTTTAAGAGAAGTAAGATTCGGGATTCGTGTTAATTACACAGCCGACCAACATTCAACCAATTGCTTGAGATCAATGTACGGCCTCAAAGGTACAAGATATTAAATTTAATTCAGTGATCTACACTGTGTCCGAGATAAGGAGGGCCACTATGGGGATCTTGAAAACGGTATGAGATACAGATTTGGTTAAATAGGAGAAAAGTTGTGTAATCAAAGGCCTAAAAAAATGGCGTTTAGAAATCCCCGAAACAGTTTTTGGTTTTTGAAATATTTCGAAAAAATTGGATTTTCTTATTTTTACATATTATTTTGTTCTGGCGTTAATATGGCACCTAGACTAAAACCGAAGGCACTTCTCCACAGCAACTTTTAATGTCCCTTACCATGGCATTGTCAGTTTTTTCACCTGACGTTTTGTCTTTGCGGAACCATCTTCAACTTTTTTTTAAATACCGTCCTGGTGAACTGGTATCAGATTCTGAAAGCCCTTTTTATGCCGAATTCAACGATGTATTACACTATGGTTTAATTGCGTTTTCGTTTTTTTCCGGTCTTAATCAAGAAAATTCCTATTACGGACCTGTAGTGCATAGTTTTTAATTTTAAAGAATAAACAATTAGCTATACCAATTAATAGTTTACTTATTTAGGTGTTTAGTAATAGTCTACTGGCTGAGTTTATGTACTAATTTAATAGAATAAACAACGAACAAATAAAATTAAATTAACGAACACGAACAAAACAACTAAATTTAGAGCATATGTTCAAACAAACTTCCATTATTTTCCAAACATAAATAGCACCTTCTAACTGTCGATTCTAAAACTCTAGTCAACATTTGTGGAGTAATACCAGCAAATGATTCCAGAACTAACCCCCTTAGGTCTTGTTCTGTGGCAAAATTTTGCTGATAAACATTTATTCGATAAATTAAGTAGTCTATGCCTTGTGTTAGGTATCCGGTAATCTCGTAAATTCTTCAATAACATCCTGCTTACAATAATAAATACGCTTTGTACAAATTTTCATTTTGAACTTATTTATTTCGAAACGACAAGTTTATGCTAAAATTAAATAGTTACATCCTGTTCTTAAGTACCCACTATCTTGGTATACCTTACGACCGCCGTATAATGGTTTTCTCTATTGTTCCAATGTAACGACTTGTTGAAATAAGGTCGCGCACTATCCGCTATAAGCCGGGTTTTCCAGTTTTACCGCTCTTCGATAAGCTACGATTTGCAGTTTGACTCCGTGTCGTTTGAACCATTGTTGAATTTGATTCTACAGCTTGTACGTCAAAGTGTTTTTTACATTTATTCGTCTCCATATTTCAAAAAGCAATGCACGTCTTTCTGTTCAACAACTAGAAGGTGCCTTGCGTGTATTCGTCGAGTTTCCCCACGTGTACCCATTCTAATCAGATTCTCTTTTTAGCTTTTTTTAGCTGGAAGTCAAATGGGTTCTTTCTTTATGTAGAACAACTGCTTTTGTCTGTAGATCAACTACTTTTGTCCGTTCTTGTGTTGACTCACATATTGTGTATCAACGTTTGGTATGGAAACGTGATATCGGAGAACTATTGTTTGTGGCCGCTAATCGATACTATCTATCGCTCTACAGGTGCGATGTACTATTTTTAAAGATTCGTGTCAAAGGAACGCATACGTTTATTCGCTTTACTAATTAGTTATTTTACAAAAATTATTAGGTGAAATTTTAAAAACATTTTACAAAAGCTCTTACAGTTTTTATTTGCTACTGATTAATTTTATTTTGTGTAAATACGAGATGCGCACTCCGTATCTAAATTTCTAACTTGTCCATACAATATAATTGTTTGCTGTGAAATAATAACGCTTAATGTATTTTCTTTTCGCTTGTTTGTACAGAATCCTTTATTTATTTTTATGTGTTAATAAATAATCGTGGACGATGTGTTTTTTTGTTTATTTTTGGTATGTAGGCGAATCCCCCCCACTTTCGGCGTCCTGTAGTTAGCCTGGTATCTACTTTTCTTCCAGCTACGTCTAGGTACGTAGCAAAGCATGTAAAAGATGACTCCAGCCAGTCGGTCAGAATACATTCTTCCTTTTGTAAAAATCCTCACCAGGTGAGAAACCGATTTGTCAATACAATAAAGTAATTTACAACAGAACATGCGAAGTCAATCATATAAGAACTATTAAATATTGTAAGAATCACGTTTGACACCAAAAATTTATGTTATTGTTTCTTCCAGTAAAGAACCTATGGTAGTTAGTCCCGGTACTAACGCCTTACTATTTTTATCCAGTCTTCCCTACATATTTGAATTTGTCCTGGTTTAATAGCTGATTTACATGTACCTATTAATATTGCTCTGAGCATGTCTATATTAACTGAAGGTTTTTAATATTGTACTTCCCTACAACCCCGTACCATGCCATGGCATTTACGTTGAGAATATATTATTAAATTCACAATTTACTATCGACACGTTATTGGCCCACCTGGTATATTTCCTTCTAAAAGCTTCCAATGACAATTGAGTCGGTACACATGTTACGTGTTAAGTGAATTAACCAGTAACACAAGTTTTTCAATCATTGGTTAACCAGTTTCCATTTCTAATATTCATTAAATTTACCGTATTTAGTTTAAAGGTAATAGTAACTCCCCTTGTTTCTTGGCTCTGACCTAAAGTAGGTTATACATTAAATACTTAAATTGTAGGCTTGGAATGCTTTAGTAATTATAAATATGTTAAGATGCCCTCTGAGGTTTACATCGGGGCTGCGAGATTTTTATCATTCTTGGGGAAATAATGTGAACTTCTATTTGATTTCAAACTAATCCTGCAGGGAATTACGTAGACATTTTTTTACCCAAACTCAAATAGAGCAGTTGTGTTTTGCTGGGAGTCCTTTTATTACGTGTTTTTCGATGAAACCTAATTATTATCCACACCCCTTTTTACCTTATCCTTCTAGGACACTGCTGCAATTGGAAAACCCACGTGACAAAAATCTAATGAGGACTCGGACACCATGCATCCCTGAAAACTCGACGAAAATGTAAATAAAAATTTTTTGTAATCTTAGCACAGAAATGTGCATACCTGAATCATGAAATTTATTATGTAAAGGTAAGGGGTATTTTAGGTGTAGTAATTGTCGCCCAAACAGGCGTTATAATAATTAGCGTCAACATTTGGGACATAATAATTTTTGCCTGTTTGGTTAAAACATAATAAACGTTACATAATAGTTATTTAGGCAACAAGTGAGTAAAGTAATACTTTTTTCATGAGTAGGATAATTTGCACGCATGAGTCGAAGGTGAGTGTGGCAATTCCTATGAGCGGAAAAAAAGTTACTTTATTCAAGAGTTTTATACAAAAATTTTTCTACATATGTAGATAAATAAATTCGATAAAATTATATTCTTTTAAATACCGCTCCTTCGATTTCTCAGGCAAAAGATTCATTATAGCTGCATTTGCCGCTTGAACTACATCTTCGGATGTGCAGATCAATGACTCAGTTTATGTCGATATTTTCAATCCAGATTGAAGTCAAGCGGCTTCAAATGTCAATCGCAATCCCAAGTGTTTAGATGTAAAGGGTTTCAATTCCATTTCAATTTCAGTTATTGCGCGCATGCATCTGTTGAACTGCAACTTCGTGTTACTGTTTAGATGCGTTCTAAAATGTATCAGACATAGATATTAATTAATACTTTAACTACGACTATGGTGTCAAGAACATAGTTGTAAATGAGATGTATTTATATTTTCCATTACTTTACTATAATTCAAACTAGTATGAATTACAATCAATGTTCCTTTCCTTCTAGATTTAAGGTTATGTTGATACAGTAGACAGGACCGGCAAATGGTATGAAGCGAAGTTGGGTACAAATATGACACTTCGAGGTACATTTCAAGTGGGTTGTTGAGCTGGCCCGTTTATGTCGCAGTTTGAAGCCGTTTCAGTCAAGGCAAGCTTGTAGAGGTTCGTCTTTTTTTCTAAAAGAAACAACTATAGATGTTTTACTTTATTACAGTGAAAATTTTTAAACGTTCAAAAGTCGAAAAGTATTACATATATCCCTCATTTATTATTTCCATACAAATCACAAATACAATACCGTACAGTAGCTTCGCTCTGCCCGACTACTTATCCCCAACCATCGTTTTTACGTTGCGTCTTCTCGCCTCTCGAACGTGCCCGAATCGTCCCGGTGCACTGCGCATACCATTCACAATTCCGCGGGAAAGGAGCACTGAAAATGCCGCACTACATCACCCCCCCATATTAAAATAGTTCTGTGCCCTACAAATACATTTTAATATAATCAGCGAAAAGGAAACATTCGCAATGGTTGAGCTTAAAAACTAACAAAATTCTCTTCTGGACCTTACCTAATAAAACCATCGTACGAAAATACTACCAAGCTAATTTTGGTTAATATACAATGCCCTAATTGCTACATTTATCTTTCTGCACTTCTGATGGACCCGAAAGCGTAGCCCGATCACAGAATAACTTTAAATTTTTTATATTATGGATACCCTGTACAATTCCATCTTGAACCAACTCATAGGAATTTGCACCCACTATTCTTTTAACTAAAAACGGTCCTTCATAAATCAAAAAGAATTTAGACGTTTTTGCTTCTTAGGCTGATGACAGAAAATGAGTACGCACTAATACTTTATCTCCCACACTAAAGATAATAGGAGTTCGTCCTTGTTCATATTTAGTTTTTTTCCGATCTGCTTTTGATAGTACTCTGTCACGAGCTAAATGTAAAATTTGCTGACGACTCAGTGGGAGTTCTGTCCCCTCGGGATACTTAATCAAAATGTGAATTTCATTAGTGCTAGTGGCCCCTAATTGCAATACAAGTGAAGAAAACCCCGTAGTCTCATGCACTGCTTTATTAATAAAATTTTCAACCGTACTTAGATAGCAAGCCCATTTGGTATGCTTGTCATAACAAAATGAGCGCAGTAGGCGCCCAATCTCTCTATTCACTCTTTCCGTTTTATTCCCTTCCGGAAAATAAAGAGACGTAAACTTTATTTTTATTTGAAGTTTTGTCAACTCCTGCTCCCACAATTTAGATGTAAATTGACTCCCGTTATCAGAAAAATTGCCTTGGGTGTCTGAATCACTTTAAAATAATCATTGGTTAACTTATTTAAAATAGCACGAGCAGTTGCCCGTTTTAACACGTACAATTTAACATATCGGGTAAATCCATCAACTACTGCCAATAAATATGCAACACACCACCCCCCCTTGAAACAGGAAGTGGTCCCATTATATCCAGGCATACTAAATCTCCTGGGTTTTCCGAAACAACCGTATTCACCGTACCAACTGAAGTTTTACTGATTTTTGTCTTTTGACATAATTCACATGACCGAATAATTTGACGTATGTGACGATACATGCCAGGCCACCAAAATAATACCCTCATACGAGCATATACCTTTTTATATCCGAAGTGTCCTGCATCTACATGCTGTTGGATTACCAACCCTTGAATTTGATTGCGTGGTACGCATAATTTCCAGCCTGGTGTCTCAAAGCTTCCTTTTCTAAAAAGAATACCCTGAAAACATTGATACCAATTACTTTTATTGGTCCCTTCTTCTGATTCTAGTTTTTGAAGTAGTTTATTTGTTCAGCCTTCTTTCTCTTGATCTACTTTCAAGGTCTGTAAATTACTTCGAAGCTCCTTGAATTCCTTTGTTAGTTGGACAAGGTACATTTCAAGTGTGGTACCGTTACAATTTGGCATAGATTCATTTTGTCCACCCATGCTGACACGTGATAGAGTATCGGCAAGAATATTATCCTTGCCCTGGCAATGAACGATCTTGAATTTAAACTCCTGTGCGTATAATGCCCAGCGGGCTAATCTGGCAGTAGTTAATTTCATGGTTAAAAGGAAAGTCAAGGCCTTATGATCAGTAACTACTGTTAATTTTTGTCCAAGGAGAAGGGTACACCACTGCTTAAGGGTGTAGATGAATGCCAACGCTTCCTTCTCGGTGACATTATAATTTAACTCAGGGCCATGCAATACCCTACTTGTGAACGCAATTATTTGTTTATCACCCTCCTTATTCTTCTGAAAAAGAATTGCTCCAAGGGCACGATCAGAGCTATCCGATTGTAAATAAAATTCCTCAGTAAAATTTGGGTGTGCCACTACTGTTAATTTTAAAAATGCCTCCTTAATCTTCCTGAATGCCTCTATGCACTCGGTATCCCATTTCCAGGGATTGCCTTTTTTTAATAATTTTATTAAAGGACACGTCAACTCTGCAAACTTCTCGCAGAATCTTCGCTCATAATTCACGAACCCCAAGAAGCGTCTCAATTCCTTTATGTTTCATGTAGGTGGAAAACTCTGCACACATTCTACTCGGGTCGGATCCACACTTATTCCAGCATTGGAAATAACGTGGCCCAAAAATTTCGTTTCAACCGCACCAAAATTACATTTACGAAGCTTCAAGGTGAGATTATTACTCTCCAATATTTCAAAAACTTTCTTCAAGTGCATCAAATGTTCGGCAAAGGAGGATGAGAATATTAAAATGTCGTCGACATACATTACTACAAAATCTTCAAACTCGACACCCAGTATGGTGTTTAAACAACGCATAAAACTCGCCACTGACGTTAAAGTCCAAAAGGCAAAACGTCAAAACAATAAGTTTGATTCTCATAGAGAAAACCCGTATATTTACGGTCTTTTTTCTTTATTGGAATTTGCCAATAAGAAGCAGTTAAGTCTAACGTAGATATAATAAGATCTCTTTTGAACTTCATAAGTAATTCCTCGAGTGGGGGTGGTATAATTCAATCACCCTCCATCCTTGCATTTAAGAATCGTGCATCCAAGCAGACGCGGGGAGTTTTATCTTTTTTAATTACTGTTACTAGTGGAGACACATATTCCGTCCTGCACTGGGATATTATTCCGTTTTCGAGCATAAACTGAATTTGTTTTTTGACATCCTCCCTATACGCTATAGGTATAGGATAAGGTTTCTTAAAGAAAGGCGTTTTATCTTTCATAATTATACTGTGTTCATACCGATTTGTTCTACCAGGCGTTTCTGAAAAGACCTTACTATAGGAACGCAACAATTGGAACAAGTTTTCTTTGTCGTGTTCGTTAAATGTTTCAGCAGCATATGCCGCAGTTTTAATTTCAGCATCTGAATATTGATGCCTTGGCAGACTCTTTGTACTATCAATCAAGTTAATGGATAATAACTTATTGACAGCATTCTCACTACAAAATTTTAATTGTGTTGGAGGTTCAGGAATTTTTACACACTTCCTGCCGTAATCAATTTTCACCTTGTTTTGTACTAACCAATCGCTACCAATAATGACACTACGATTCAATTTTGGCACGATTATACATGGAATGTCAAATTCATGGCCGCTGAAAACTACAGGCAGTAGAATTTGCTCTTTTATTTTACTTAATTTCCCACCAATTGCAGCAGAGATAGATAAGTTACTGACTGGAAATACTGGACATTGGACTTGTAAAGTCTTAAAATATTGTTCAGAAATAGCGGATATCTGACTACCAGTATCCACTAGGATATCAATGGTTCTACCCTGAATTATTCCCTCAACTACTGGGGAGACATTTTCCGGCTTTGTGGATTCCTCCTCCAGTTCACTTAAAAATTCATTAGGCTCGATATTAAATGTGTCTAATAATCTAATTTCTCTCCTATCACTATCACTTTTATTAGTATTGTTTTCGCTTTCCTGCGTCCTTGTAATTGCATTGTGCATATCATCATTGGTGTTACTTTCCCTCTAGTTTTCACGCCTACCTTGATTATGATACCCCCAATTTCTATTGCCCGATCCTGTCTCTACATCACCCCATCCTCGACCATTATTACCTGTCCCCAATTCTCTTTTATAGGAATTTCGTATGGGCCGCAGACTTTTATTAGTTTCATATGTTTTATCAATTTTTCTTAAAAACAATTCTAGTTGATGGATTGTTTCAATACCCTGTACTAATATACCCCGCTGGATTTCCTCATCAAAATGCTTCGATAACCATTCAATTAGCGTTTCGGGCTCGATTTTGTCAGACAAAAATTCAGCTTCCGCCGCTAATTTTAATATATAATCGGCTCTATTACCAGATTGAAACTGTCCGTATTTTATTTTATAATACAGTTCGCGTTCTTCGTCCCTACTCCAATAACGTTGTTTAAATTGTTTTTCAAATATTTCAAATTTTGTAAATGAACTTTCCCTAACTTGCGCCCATTCTGCCGCAGAGGATCGCAAACAACCCATAACTAAATTTACTTTTGCCACTTCAGGAACCATAGCTTCTTCAAACAATTTCTTAGCCTTCCGTAAAAATTGTACGGGGTGCAACTTCCCATTTGGTTGGTAGATCAATTCCGACCCCCCCAAGTCACGCCACATACTTACATATTTTTTGTTTTCAACCTTAATACTAGAAATTACATCAGTAGGAAGTAATTGTACATTCACAGGTGGCTTATTTTCAATATTTTCGCGTACAGATTCTGCCAGTTGTGAAATAGATGACTGCATTTTTACCATGGTATGAGATAAATTAAGCATCATTAATTGCAATTCGGGTAAAGCTCCCTGTGATTCATCAGATTCCTCCATATTTGTTCCAAAAGACTAATTAATATAATATTAATCTCTTACCTAGTGATAAATCACTTTTAAAATTAATTCTAATTTAGATCGATTGTTAGGTTATAGGTTATGGTCAGTTAACAATTATTTTTTTTTCAACAATTTCTTAAAAGTAATAAACCTTCTTGCATTATCAAACATTGCCCAATTTTTAAAATTAATACGTAATAAGCAAAATGCTAAACAAGTTTCTGATCATCCATATACCAAATACGTTTACCGGTACGCATTACGTAACGAGTCAATGACACACACAAAACAAGTCTGTTAAATATGTGCAGCATTCAAAGTTTTGCACCTAAAACCAGATAAATTGAAAGTCAAACCTGATACACCAACAATCTGCAGCTGGACGATTGTAATAGCAAGCTTTTGCTGTATGCATACATTCGATTTTGATGGTTTGGTTTCCTTCCACTTGACCTTGCTTTATTTTCAACGCCTTTTCACCTGTTTTCTATGTTTTTTCCACTTTTGTAACAAAGTAGCCCCCGTGGTGCGCCAATGTAGAGGTTCGTCTTTTTTTCTAAAAGAAACAACTATAGATGTTTTACTTTATTACAGTGAAAATTTTTAAACGTTCAAAAGTCGAAAAGTATTACATATATCCCTCATTTATTATTTCCATACAAATCACAAATACAATACCGTACAGTAGCTTCGCTCTGCCCGACTACTTATCCCCAACCATCGTTTTTACTTTGCGTCTTCTCGCCTCTCGAACGTACCCGAATCGTCCCGGTGCACTGCGCATACCATTCACAATTCCGCGGGAAAGGAGCACTGAAAATGCCGCACTACAAGCTGTAAATTTTTAGGATCGACTTGAACTGTTCAAGCCACATGACTTCAATCCAGATTGAAAATACAGACATAAACATAGTCACTATCATTATCCATCACTCTACTTTTATTAACGGGATAACAGGTAACTATCTCAAATCGTTTAAGAACAGTTTTGACAGTTTAGATAATTAATTGATGACATAGAGCGAATTATTCAAAGCACACTATGTCTGCACAAACATTTTTAATCGTGTTAAAAAATGACACGCTACGACTGTTTTTTTAATGCAAAAATGTGAAAAAATGAACCGTTAGGACACTTTTTTAACGCTTTTTGATCCATTCAATAATCACATACTTTATAAATGGGAAATAATCTTAAAAAACGCGAGTTTCATAACGGATGTAGAAAAATTAACATTAAAACATTTACTATTCAAATAAACTATTTCTGAAGGATTGAACATGGATTATAATCTCCTATTGCTCATATTAAATGTTTCACTTAAACCGTATTTAAATTGTGAGCAAATTAGCATGAGTAGCATAAATTACCTGCATCGATACTTCTTTTTGAATTTCTTGCTTTGGCTGTGGAAATACAAGATGTTATATCACAGTCTGAAATTTCACACGAATGTGATTCTATATCATACGAAGTCCGTGGATTTGTCTGATCTGAAACTGAATACACCTTTTTAATCTAACTTCATTAGCTACAGCTATAAAGTAATATTGTCGTAACGCTCACAATTCTTTATGACAAATAACTATTCATTTAAATAAGTACTACAATGTCAGTCATCAAATTTTTTTCTTGCTAATGGTAGACAAAGTAAGGCGGCTCTGTGGCATAGTGGTGTGTGTGTAATTACTACGCCCAAGGTCCCGGGTTCGAATCCAGACACGGTCCGCTTGAAAAATGTTAGGCGAGCATTTTTCACAAAAATACACCCTCGTTCGGATGAGAGGTAAAATGGAGGTCCCGTGTGTGTGTGTGTTGTCACGCACGTTAAAGATCCCTACCTTGCTTGGAACAGCAAGGGTTCGGCAAAATTCCAAATTTTCCAGGTAAAAAACTCGCTCCTGACCAATGTCGTTCCTTTGGGTGGAGCATTGGAAAATCACATGTAAGGTAGACAAAGTAAAACTTTACAAAATACAGAAAATAGATTAAGGCTCCTATTAGCTTTTCTTTTTGTTTTATGTTTGAATGTTGCTAGAACATTTTTGTAAAGAATTAATTTCTGACTCTGTACACGAAATTTTCATTAAATTCAAAAGAGAATATTCTCGTGTAGAAATAATATAATATTTAAGAAAGTTTTATAAAATTACAGCAGAGTGCTTTGGGCGTTAGCCATCTTCGGTGCTATATTAACTTAAAAATTAATATTCCATCAAACTATTACATTAAATATAGGACATTTTAAGTATTAAACTAATATCACATGAATAAAGACTAGCTAAATTATTGATTGTTCCAATAAATATGGATTACATCTTGTCTACATCGTTGATGAAGTCGAAAAAAGACTAATTTTTATTAGAACATTTTTAGCCTGGTTAATTTTGGTCACACAAGAAAGCTGTAGCAATTTGGTGTCATATTAGATGATGTGCCTCCATCACGTATATTCTAAAAACCTATCCGCTTTATATGGCCATTGCATTAAAGTGGGTTGGTAATTTCTGAGCATGTTTGTTGTGGTTTGTTTTGTATTTTTCTTTATCTTCTTTGGGAATTAAACCACTCATAGTTGTTAAAATCGTCTTTATATACGTTTCGATCCATGACCTAGGATCTTTGTTAAAATAATAAAAATTTTCACTTTGCACACGACTCGCTGAAGTAATATGCTTTATAATAAATTAAAGTTTTTAAGCTTAAAAGATGTTTTGCAAATAACTAACTTAGATATCGCCCCAAAGAGGTGGGTCTGAGCAGAAATTTTCTTAGTTAAACAGAAAACAATTTAATCTAAAGTTGAATGCCACTGTATCAAGTAATTAAACAAAAAAGAATAGATACAGAAAACCCTTTCGTAGTTGTCGATTCTAAATTTTTCTATTTAAATTCTGGGATCAACTTCCAGCATAATCGATTAGACGTTTTCAACATAGAAACATTTTTGCATGATAATACTTCTATATTTCATAACACATAATCAAATCATATAACAACCATAATTAACAATTTTTTTTTTTTTTTTTTTTTTTAATTTCACTTTCATCCGCTTCCACCTTTACAGTTATTAGCGGAGGTTGGAAGTATTATTTATAATCTATGGTACAATATATGTTTATCTTTTATATATTTTATATACGATGTTGGATTTCTATGTCTTTAAGATAGTTCAGCAGTGGTTCAATATTGGATGTGTCTCTCAGGATAGTTTGTACATCTTGTTGTATGTTGTTTGTTGTTTACTAGAATTGCCACCCTCCGCTAGCTATATGTGTGTTTAGTCTGTCCTTGCGATATTGTATAAAATTGTATGTATTTATGTTTTGATGTTCTTTGAAGTGTGTTTCTTGTAAGCATATGTAATGAGGTTGTGTTTCTTCAATTAGTTTTTGGAATTCAGCTTTATGGGATTGAAGTCCATTACAATTCCATTGAATGATGTTCATGTTATTGATTATCGACTGAGGAATCAGACATTTCTGACTCAATTTGTTGTTCCTCCATTTTTTTAGTTATTCTTGTTATTGTTGTTTTTATTTTTTTGTCATCAGTATTGTTTTGGATTTCATGCATCATTTGTATGAGTTGGTTTGTATCTTTGGTATAGTTTTTACTTAATTCTAGTATTTTTTGTTCCGATCGTGTTTTCTAGAAAGTCCTGAAATTCGTCGAATGAGATAATGTATTTGGCTGGATCACTTTCTATGATTTCCTTTATTGTATTGTGTTTTGGGGATTCAGTTTGTTCCAAGTTCTTCTTTTTAATTGTAGGATCCTTTTTTGTTTTTGTTTGTCCGTTTGGTTTGTGATAAATTCGACAGGGTTGATTCTTGGTTGGTTTCTTGTTTTTCTTTTGTGTTGCTTCTCTTATTTGATGTTCAATGTAAGTTTCATTTAGTTCTTCTGTAGGTGTACTTTCAGGTGACTGATTTGGTCTTTTATTTCTTATTGTTTCATTTAGGTTTGTTATTTGTTCAGGTTGTTTTGTTTCACTCTGTATATTATGTTCCTCGCAGCTTGAGGTTGAATGGCCCGTTTGTTTACATGTATAGCAGTATGTTTCTGTAGATAAAAATAGTCTGTAGGGGTTTCTTCAAATAATACTATTATTGATTCTGGGATGTTTAAATTTGCAGTTTGTTTAACATAGATTTGTCTCTGAAAGCTAAGTATGTGTTTAAATTTTATTTCTGATAATGCAGCTTTTATAAATGACATCTTGCCTGTTAAAGTTATATTTAGCTTAATAAGTGCGTTTTCTATTACATTGTGTGGTATGGATGGGCTAACATTTGAAATAACCACTCTTATGGTCGGCGTTAGTAATTTACGTATTTCCACTTCTGTGTTATTTACTGTTATATTAGGATGGTTGTTTACAAACTGGTCAGCATCTTCTTTTGTAGATAAATAAATACAGATCCGGTTGTTTGCTATTCTTGATGCAAAGGTTATATTTTAGGATCTATTATTTCCGTGATTGCATTTAGATAATCTTCTAACTTCGTGTTTGGCAATGAATTTAATATAATCGCATTTTCTTTTGACGGAAACTGCTTGCAGATGTTTGTTCATTTGGTGCTTTGCTTTTACTGCATTCGAATATGTCCCTTCTTTTATTGTCTGATGGGCGAGTGGGTTTTTGTTTGGCTGGTTGAATGATTTATGGTTGAGGCTGTTATTGTTGGTAAAGGATACATTTCAGGTAGTTTTGGTAAGTGGTTTGGGTTAGGTTTATTTAATGTAGCTGTAATAAAAGGAAGAGGAATGTTTAGAAAACAATACCTGTTTTGGTTTTATCACTTGTTAATTTGTTATTTCCGAGGTCGTATTTTATTATCAACGAATTAACTTAGAACTGTACTGTTGAACATACGGTCACGGAATGAATTAACAATTAAATTATATCACTGATTCTTTATTTAAAATACTTAAACAAAATTTCGTTACATATTAGTTATATTTATGAATGAATGTCAAATCTGGCAGTCTCTTACAAATTTAATTTAAAACAAAACTGAAATTTTTTAATTAAACAATCTTGTTTAGGCTTCTCCTAAGCGAGAGAGCTTTAAATATTACAAAAATGTAATGCACGAGTTTTGTTTAAAAAAATAGGTGTAGTTGTGAAAAATTGGTAATATTAAGTGTTATGACTTTAAAAAAAACCAATCTTGTGAACTGAAACTAATGGGGTTTTTTAAGTAAGCATTTTTACGATACTTGAAGAAGGGGGTTACTTAACAAATCCTGTGAAGGATTTAGCAAAGGTAAGACTCACCCTTAATCCACACGTTACCGACTGCTACCATTGCGCTGGATATAATCAGGTTTCAGTTCATCTTCTGCTGTTCACTTGCAAGTATCGAGTTCAAAGGGCTCCAGATCGACTCCAAATTGTGGTATTATTGACCAGAGGGTTTTTGCACATCAACGACTTCCATCCCGCTTTGCTCGAAGAATAACGTGGAAGTGATCGGATAGGAAAACAACTTATGAACACAATGCGATCAGAACAAATATTTGGTTGCCACACGCAGTGTTTATAAAACAAGTTGTAAGCCTCCAACAATAAGTTATTTACTCTGATTTTTAATGATAAGAATGCTATTTAAAACGTTCTAAACAAGGTTTCAAAACACCTTTTTGAATATTAATATTGCGACAAAATGTGGAATTTAGCCTTGCGATTGAATTAAACTAGGAAATAATGAATCATTTAGAATCAAGAATTTATTATGAATTCGAAAGCTTATTTAGGCTGGCAAATAAATAATTTTTTAGTGAATTGTTCATTTTTCTTTCTTCCTTAACACAGCTTTGTTGCACAGTAAAGCAATTTTATTGCACAAAAAAAATATTGTTACACCATGTACTTGTATATTGTTTGACAGTAACGGATGCACCTCGCAACTGTTACCAAAGCAACCAAGCATGCAACCTGGGAACGAGATAAAGCATTGTTATTATTCACATAAGGAATTATGTCACACATCAGAAGAGTTGGTGCACCTGCTTCACCCCTTAGGAATCCTCCTGTACTAGAGACATATGCAGCAACATAGGATCAACGTCTATAAGCAAGCAAGTTAGACATCGTTCTTTTCATGGATCATTGCCGAGAGTTTGTTGTGGGTGAAATTAAGCGATGCGTTATAAATTTCAATTGGCCTGAAGAGGCAAGGACTCGTAACAATTTAAGAGTGCTTCGGTTAACTACACTAGTGCGGGAGTGAGTTCCTAAGGAATATAAAAACGACAGAAGAATTAAAAATAATAAACAAAACAATAATAAAATTGCTGAAATATCACTACAATGTTATGTTAATCACTTATTCCGAAAGGCTTTTTCTATAGCCACGACTGAAGTGCGCTAAACCCCTTGCTTTGGTTTCCTGAATTTATCACATTATACTTTACTGTTCGCTAAAATACAGTAAAAACATTGAAATTCTTGTCAAATTACATAAATTCTCGAAAACAAGTCTTTCCCAAATATGACTTCATCACTGCGTGTAGCTGGATATTCTGTCACAAATGTATGTTTACCAAGTTTCAAAATAAATGCAAATAAAATTACACATATACTTAAGTTCTATTGACACCAAATAATTGCAAAATAAATACAAATATACAAAAAGAAAACCTAATTACATAACCTCAATCTGGCCAGGTATTGTTAAAAGAAATTCTTAAAATACCTTAAATCAAATCCATCATTAATATTATCACTCCAAATTTTTCTGTTCTGGAAGTGTCGTTAATAACAAACAGAGAAAGTTAAATACTAGCATTTTCGTTGTATCATTTCATGGTCCATTCCAAAAACTAAATTTTCCTCTTTACCAACAGTAATTCCACTAATAACGTTCACCTCTAACATCAATATACACTAATTCCATCGCTAATTTAGTCCAACAAAACAATTACTTTTACTTTGATTAATTTCCTATTATATAAATTACATACACCGTTTACATTTTTGATCGACAAGTGCATAATAATTAAACCTAAACATAGAAGCTCACATATTACTCACTGTGTAACTCCAGGATGTCCAACAACATCAGTGCTCCTTATGACAATTTCTTAGGTTTTCCAACTAACAGTTCACCTAACACACAACATAAAATTCCAAATTATTGGAGAGTGAATTTTCCAGGTCATAATCACTTCCTTTAACCAAGCTTACCATTACTTCCACGAACCCATGAATTAAAATTTACCCTGCCTGTGCAAGCATAATTCAACAAATTAAGTCGCAAGCCGAATATTTTTCCCTGTGGGAATTCATATTTTCTGGTTGAAACTGCATCTTTTCCACTGTTACTCTCCCCTTATGCCGAACTACTTCAGTGCGAACCTGCCGCCTTGTTAGTAGCCCAAATGACTTTACTTTGCTGTTTCTAATTCCTTGCTCGTGAATAATTATACCATTAATTTCTACCAGGTCTGACTTCCCGCCCCTCGTTTACTATTCAAGATATAATAATTACATTTCGACGTTTTCTAATTTCTGTCCCGTCGGGCTCTACTTTTTTTTCTACCATTATAAAAATCTTAATTATGGTTGGCATCCAATATAACTATTTTAATCTATACTTAATAATAATGTTATTATCCTGATAATTACCCAACAGTCACGGACTTTTACAATTTATCCTTGACAGTCTAGCTGTTTCAGATATGATTCTGCATTTCTTACGCATTAATTTATTTCAATAATGTATCTTTTGTGGTTTTTGTTTATTGCATGAAACCCTGCATTCATTATATTGTCATGAATACAATAATTTGCATTTTCACATTTGTATACTTTAATTCCAAGAACAGTTTATTTTAGTTAATCTTCTTTGTTCATTACTTTGTAATAAATTACTTTATTAACGTGGAAACCTCAGCATCCTATTCGGTTCATTTTTAGTGACTCTTTTCCATTGTTACTTTGTAACTACCACATTCATGAGGAAACCTCAATCTCATGTTTTGTACACAATTACTTTATCAAGTATCCGTTGATCCAAGAAAACCTTGGATAACGTTACGGCTTGGCGTTTCACGCGGTCCACCGCATCACAAGGACTTCCTGAGTTACAGTTCTGGGATTCCATCTTTACCCTCGAATGTCCGCCCGGACGACTATATATTGGAGAGCTAACCTTCAGGCCAGTAGTAGTAGTCCGAAGTGCCTAGTAGTGGAAACCAGTCAGAAGAGACCACTCCGGTTCAAGCTCGAATTCATCAAACTCAATCAGTACGCCCCATCTTATCATTACGCAGCTTCAAGAGATCATGTAAGTCCAACTTTAGAGTTTACTAACTTAATGATATGCCTTTAATGTAATTCTGGTTCTAACTTTAATGTATTAGAATAAAGTGACTATGTACCGAACATCTTATAATTAACACCGATTCAGTAGTGTGTCTAGAACTCGTATGGTTAGCATTATTGCTCGATCCCCAGGTTCTAAGAAACCTGAGTTAAATACCACCTAACGCTCTACCTCAACTACGCCTCTAAACTCATGAGCAATGGTATTAAAGTGTATTTAACACATGGTGTCGGACGCACGGGCTTATATATATATTTTTTGTTTTGTTAACGCAACTAAGGGATTATTTTTTTTGGTCTTCAAAAGATTCCAATATTTCAATGTTAGTTGAATTTTCTTTATTTTCTTAACTTATTTTTTCCAATTATGGTAGATCTGACACAAAAAACAACAAGAGTATCTCTACATTACCAACCTGGACAAACCCGTTTAGACCATTCCATTCCTGTATTTTTGAATTGGGCACATCAAAATCACTTACCAGTTAGCAATTATTTATCGGAATACGCAAAACTGTTATTAAAAACTATTCGTTGTTGGTATTTATTAAAGACTGAATCAGGTTCTGTTAGTAATACATTTACCTACGAATTGTATTTAGTAGTAGAGGACGCAATGCAAACTTTTATAATCTTTGCAAATTTAATGGGCTATTCCTTTGCAGACACATCATAATTGATGGCCACTAATTCGAGTACTCCTATTCATACTCACGACACTCGTAGTAAAAATAAACGACCTCAAATAAGCACAATCAATTTTAATCGCACTGACAACAAAAACGAAGACGATAACATATTTACACCTACATCTGTTTTACGTAGATCTCCACAACAGTTATCAAAAGACCCACACACAACACAGTTCCAATTTCCTCCCAATACTAACCTTCATATAAACGTAGAGGTAAACGACATAGAATCTGGTACTACAACCACGACCAACTTAGCTCAAGAACACCCCACAGTACCAATCATGGCCGATACTACTATTGAATCAGTTAAAAATCTGAAACTTAATCCTATCGAACCACTATATACCAATCCAACGACCTTTACACCTGGGAAAACAGGATGTTACAAATTTCTTCAGGACTATGACCACTGTGCAAACGCGAACTGTTGGAGTGACGCGAATAACATTCAATATTTTTCGAGGTTTTTGAAAGAGAGTGCGCGGCTATGGTTTGAAAAATTTACAGCGGATCCCAATAATAGTGACAAAACATGGACTGATATAAAAGAAAACTTTTTGAAATTTTACGGAGGGCCAAGTATAGTTAAACAATTAAAAATTAAATTGAGAAATCGTAGGCAACTACAAAACGAAACCGCGATAAATTATTATTATGAGTTACAAAATTTAGGGACGCAGACAACCCCTGCTCTAACAACAAACGAACTTAGAGAATATTACGAAGCCGGACTATTACCCAGTCTACGTAATAATTTCATTATGTTGGCCGCGAACAGAGAACTTACTGACGAAAGCTTAAAAGATATCGCTTATAGCCTTCGAAATGCAATATAATGCTATGCAAGATACGCTTACACAACAAACTACTCTATTGGCAATTTCGCAAAATAGGCGACAGCATGGATCCAACCCTAGGCAAAATACTACGCACTATAGGCGCAATTTTCGTGATATTCCTAACTTGAGTTCACCACGTCGAGGAAAATCTTTCCGTTCTCAGAGATACTATGGTTCCCCTTCTCGACCGTTGCTACGACAACCTGTATTCTATTATAATCAACGCACAACAAATAATCAACCGAAGTGCTTTAATTGCAATCGGTTCGGTCATTATGCAACGTCATGCAGAACAATAATCCCACAATGCTCAGACGGTGGAAATCTTCGAAATCATCGCAGAAGTATAACGCCGATAAGAACCGTAACTTTTAGAAAACGTTCGGAAAGTAGAAGCCCAAATCGTTCTGGTAGAAATGAACCAACTACAACCTTTGAAAATTTTCAGGAAGGGCTCGCTTCTCGGCGCGAGCGGCGAGCGGAAACCCCGCAATAAGTAGTCATCTTTATGCCCATAAACACAATTATTTTAACCAACATAATAGATATTTTCAAAATAATTTTTCAATGTGTCAATATAATAAACCTAATACTAAATATTTTAATCCTAACGTTTATTATACTAATTATAGAACAAACTTATCTAATAATTTTAATGTTAATTGTCAGAACAAACAATTTGGTAAGGACTCAAATAATTTTAATTACTTATTCAGGAAATCCAACAGAAAAACCTATCGTAATAAACATAACACAAGATATTTTAAAGATAATAATTATATTTTTCTAGACGGTACTAATAAGAAATTGTATACAGTAAAGGCGCTATACCAAAATCGACTGATTGACATTGTAATTGATACCGGAAGCTATTATAACGTGGCATCACGTAAATTTTTCTTTGATATTCCATTACAGAGACAGGCAAACCTAAGATTAACCACAGCAAATAATATAAAAATACCAATTTTAGGTAAAGCAAACATTAATGTTACTATGGATAGGCAAAAAATAATTATTCTTACCATAGTAATCCATGAACTTCCTGTACCTTTAATAATAGGTCTGAAATACTTGCAGGACAACGGCGCTATATTGAACTTTAAAAACGGGACAATTACTTTTACAAATAACCACTGTAAGACATCAGTTAAACTTACTTCAAAACAACGTTTATTTGACGAGTATTTAGCACACACTAACTCCTTGACGAGTAATCTTACCTATAATTATAAGCCAGAAAAGGTAAAATTATCAAATGACCTAATTATAACCCGAAATGAAGAACTTCCAATTGAAGTATCATGTAAAAACATACCTCATCAATTTTTCTTTTTACCAAATACTAAGCTGTTAACCGAAAGAACTTTATCCGTCACGAAAGCTCCATATCATAGTAACGAAGGTTGGAAAGTAAACGTAGTTTCACATGTACACGAAAAATTAAAATTGATGCAAGATTCTACAATTGGGATAATAACCCCAAAGCTAGAACAACCATTTTTTACTACAATAACAACACGAAAATCAACTCCAAAATTTAATTTCAATGTGAACGAACAACTCTTACCAATTGAAAAGCTAAAACTTAGAAATCTTTTGAACGAATTTAGTGATATTTTTAGCAATACATCTGAGACTTTAGAACACACATCATTAGTAACCCACACTATTGACACAGACACAGCATCACCGGTACGAAGTAGACCCTACAGAGTTTCTCAAAAAGAACGAGACATTATTCAAGACCAAATTTGTGAAATGCTTAAAAACGGAATAATTAAAAAATCACATTCGAGTTGGTGTAGTCCAATTGTTTTAGTGAAAAAGAAGGATAATACTTATAGATTCTGTGTAGATTATAGGAAGCTTAACGCAGTAACCAAAAAATCTTCTTACCCACTACCACGCATTGATGATATGTTCTTGTATCTCAAAAACGCTAAATATTTTTCTAGTTTAGATTTACTAAGCGGATATTACCAAGTAAGTTTAGATGAAGACAGCAAAGCAAAAACTGCCTTCATAGGACCCGACGGACTATATGAATTTCAGCGGTTACCGTTTGGCGTATGTAACGGACCTTCAACCTTTTCGCATTTAGCCGACATTGTTTTTGAAAATCTAAAATGGCACGAGTTATTAATCTACCTTGATGACGTATATATTTACAGCGATACATTTGACGAACATTTAAGACGTTTACGTAATGCGTTCACTCGACTACGAAACGCCGGATTAATGCTAAAACCGTCTAAATGTACATTCGCACAATCAGAAATATCCATGTTAGGTCATACGGTATCAAGTGCAGGACTAATCCCGGACAAAACCAAAATAAAAGCAATACAAGATTTTCCACGCCCTACAACAGTCAAAAAACTCCAAAGTTTTTAGGACTTGCAATTACTATAGGAAATTTATTAAAAGTTTTTCAGTGATAGCACATCCGTTGAATCAATTACTTAAAAAGAATTTAAAATTTGAGTGGAAAAATGACCACCAAAATGCTTTTGAAACCCTTAAAAACAAATTAATAACAGCACCAGTCTTAGCTCACTTTGACCCTGATGCCGAAAAAGAATTGCGTACTGATGCATCAAAAATCGGTTTAGCAGGAATTCTACTTCAAAGGCATAATAACCAATTACACCCCGTAGCATATATTTCAAGAAGTCTCACAAAAGCTGAGGCTAACTACACTATCACAGAATTGGAAACATTAGCCATTATCTGGAGCTTAACGTACCTCCGCCCACTTATTTGGGGCAGGCCAATTCATATTAAGACCGATCATAAAGCTATTTGTTCTCTAAAAACCATCAGTCATCCGTCAGGACGTCTGGCGCGCTGGTCACTAAAATTATTGGAATTTGATTATACCATTCAACATGTCAATGGCAAGCGGCATTCCGATGCCGATTGTCTATTAAGGAACCCAGTTTTAATGGCAACAGAAGAAGATGAAAATCAAACATTAGATATACCCACCTTTTTGCTCACTCCTAGCGATATCCAACGGGAACAAGTAAAAGACGTAAAGCTACGACGACTAATAGAAATTTTGAAAGACCCACACAGCGGCACTATAGCTGAAAATAAATACGCGAAAAACTTTATCCTGAAAGACGAAGTTTTATACCGAAAAAACCCAAAACCCTTAGGTAATCCACAATTGTTAGTAATTCCAAACTCCCTTGTTGGTGAAATTTTATATTCCCACCACAGTGACGTTATTTCAGGGCACTTAGGTTTTATCAAAACTTTTTATAAAATTAAGGACCGTTACTACTGGGACTTAATGTTAAAAGACATTAGGAAATATGTCGCTGGCTGCGTAGATTGTCAAGCTGGGAAAGGGCACGCTCATTTAAAACCGGCTGGAGAACTTCAAAGTATTTTGGTTTCTCAACTTTTTGATAGGATAGGGATCGATTTACTAGGGCCGTTCAGAAAATCAACTAAAGGCAACACCTATATAGTAGTTTCTACGTGTTACGCAACAAGGTATGTAGAAGCTAAAGCAATTCCAAATGGAAAATCAGAACATATTGCTAATTTTCTTTTAAATCAAATAATTTTAAGGCACGGCTGTCCACGCATGATTTTAAGCGATAGAGGTAAAGTATTTCAATCTGAAGTAGTAACACAACTTCTTAAATTAATGGGGTACGGAGTCAATTTACTTGAGTTACCATCCAGCTACAAATGGATTAACGGAACGATTCAACAAGACACTAGCCGATATGCTTGCAATGACAATCGACGCCGATCAAAAGAATTGGTGTCAATATGTGCAACACGTAGTATTTGCACATAATACGGCAATTCAAAGCACCACCAAATTCTCACCTTTTAATTTAGTTTATGCACAAGAAGCTATTTTACCTTCCGAATCAGCATTAAAACAAGACATAACAACAGAGGACGTTCAACAAATTCGTGAACGCGCGCTTTTAATACGTAATTTGGCTGTACAAAATATTCAAAAAGCCAAAACAAATCTAAGCTTCGTTCTGACGAAAAACATCGACCATTAACCTTCCAAATAGGCGACAAAGTTCGACTTTTTGTTCCACGTAGATTTAAAGGTAAATCTGACAAATTATTGCTTAAATATTATGGTCCATACTCCATTGTAGATAAAAAAGGAGACGTAAATTGTCATTCAGCGAGGCAATAAACGTGAAGTAGTACACGTTTCTCGTTTATTATCTCACAATGACCCATGGCTCACCCCAGCTAATCAATTAGCCACAGAACAACACTCATACTCAGAACACGACAATCAGGAACAATCAAGCACAAACTCAGATACAGAAGATTAATCACTTTGAACAGCAAATAACACTTGAACAACCAAATATTCCATTTTTTCTTTCCAATTTTTTCTAAGACAGAACTATCAGGGACATAATGGAAACTAATTTACATGTTTGGGACACTACACACATAGGAATCAATTAGACTTGTCACAGAACACGAATTACTCATATTGTCTTCATTAAATTATTGCGTCTATCGGACCAACGCGAAAGACTAGTTCGATACTACCTAGACAAGAACAAAACAATTTTTAATTTTATTTGGCATAAAGCTTAAGCAAATTTAGACCATATAAATCATAAGTATATTGTTATTCGGAAAAACTTCCTCTCCAGAATCCATCAGACTTACTGACTCACTTTCCGTCTATCACGACCACCCCGCCGATCAATTACACAACGGTAGCGGCCGGGACGGATGAAAAGTTTGTTACATCTACTTTTCACTTTTGACGACAAGGTTACATGGAAATGCAAAGCGGAACAAGCATCAAATAATAAGAATCTTTTTACAAAATTTTGTTTACAAAAGCTAAATTGTATTCAGAATTACAAGAAGCTTAACTTACCCAGTTTGTTTAATTATCCAATTACAATGGCGCAGTATGCACAATACTTTTCACAATTTGACACAATTCACCACAATTTACTTACACAAACTGACCGTTTATACATGTTAACACACTAGCGAAATTACCACCAACATATTTTTCTTTTGAATACAAAAGATAGCACGCACAATGCACAATGCACATTAATTTTAATTTACAGACTAAAAACACTGACCTCACTCACGCAAAAAGAACCACTGCAGTAATATCCTTGACTAATTATAACATACCTCTATTTCCTGTACATCACAACTATGCAACAAAGTTTGTATTTTCCTTCAATTTTAACCACAATGTACTCATCCAACAACTGCAACTATTTAAATATAGTCTGGTCTTCTAAAATGTATCTTTTCAAAATAGCCTTATTTTCAATATTATTCACTTCATTGCATATCTAACACAAATGAACACCTACGGAACATTCTCGCAACACTAAATTATTGTTTTTACTAATATTCGACGCGAAACTTAGTAATTTAACAGCCTTTATAGCTTACGCTGTATTTATTTACAGTCATACATTTGAGCTTTAACCAAACACGATTACAAATTAATGTACAATGTAACAAAACATACAAAGTAGCACTTTTTCTACGGAAGTGGCAAACCCTCGCAAAAACCAACTGCATCACAATTCGGAATATAGATTATTATACTTTTTATACCACAATTTACACTATTATTTATGTTACATTTAGAATAACATCTAACGTATTTTGAACGAAAAGAGGGCACGCATGGAAATATATTCCAACTGTTTTTAATGCGAAACTACCGCCGTAAAAAAAAGAATCAATTAATTTCAGAACTTACTAAAAAGATTTCTCTTACTTTCCCTACATTATTAAATAACCCGATCATATTTGATGTTTATTATTTACACACGTTATACTGATACACCCTTGTACCAGTTAATTCTATTTTAGGATAGCTCAACAGTACTTCTTTTACTAATCTTGCACCACCCTATTTGGGCAAATAGCGGTCAAGGTGTCGAACGGTGTTTTTTGGAAACCATTGGCGACAGCGATCGTTTATGACGCTAGTTTACCATTAAGATACAAGGTCCAATTAGACAACAATAACTTACAAGACGTACCAATCCATGATTATGATCATCTATGCAAATGCGGAACGAGTCACATTTGCATAATGGATAAACATCTAACTAATCTCGGATCAATATTTGACAAGGAACTCCAAATGCTATCACAAGCAATTAACCCTAACTATTGGGTAAATGAAACAACAATGAAGATTCCCAAAATACATACAAATGATGCAAGACGAAGTAGGACAAAGAGAGGACTTGATTTTATAGGAAATATTTTTCTTTTGTTGTTCTATCGCTACGCAAAGGCAAATTGATACTTTAGAATATGATCAACGAGAACTACAGTCTCTCCTTACAAGGATTGATTCAGGTTTACGGAAGAATCTTAGAGAAATAAGTAGCACATCACAAGCATTCGAATCCTATCAGAAACAAGTTTCCGACAATTTCTTAGAAGCTAGACAAAAAATTGATAAACTTGTTCAATTTGACAACAACTTACGAAATACAATTGACAAGACCGCATCGGAAACGGACTTTAAAATAGAGCGAGCAATGTATCATACTTACACCACCCTCATAAGACTACTCGGTCTTGAACGACAAATGACTAACTTAGAATTGATTAACGCGTGCAGAGACCATAAATTACCACCATCTATCGTTACGCCAAAAATATTAAGACAAGATCTGCTCAACTTATCAGAAGAACTTTCAAAAAGCGATCACGAACTTGCAATTCCTCTAGATAAAATTTCACAGTACTACAAACTCCAAATTTCAGATTGTACATTTTCTGAAGGTTATCTTTATGTTCAAGTTCAGTTCCTATTATCAAACTTCAACAACATTGGACATTATACGAATTGATTACCACACCCTTTGCATGGAATTCCGACACTTGTTCTCTGGTACATGATACATTATATTTAGCTGTCGCTACATCGCTTGTCAATCCAGAACAGACACCTGTTTTAAAACCAATTTCAGGTTCATCACTAAATCATTGTCACCCCTACAGGGACAAGCTTTGCTTCATTCCACGTTTCGCTTCAGACGAAACGCAAGGGCACCTCTGTGCCCATACAATGTTTTTAGGAGGAACAGTTTTAGATCTAGTTCAGCATTGTACATTTCATTGTCGTTCGTCGACTACCTTAATTATTTCTGAAATTTTAGATGACGTTTTTATCATCACCCACCCCCAACGCGAAATGCGCGTATGCTGTTCAGAACAGTCAACACTTTTAGACAAATCTATTTACAATCAACCTGGAGCAATTAAATTGACTTTACCTTGCACTTGCTCTCTTTATCTGAATGAAAATGAAATAATTTCGCCACGATTTCCATGTGGTACTGCTTCATCGGACACGATACGAATTTCCCATGTTTTACCTGCAATGTGGACAAACTTAAAAACTTTGGTCATACACTCCTCTACTTTAGAACCAACTTTTAATAATGTAACGGAATGTTTAAATCCAAACTGGACTTCTATAATACCACATTTAAATCTCAGTTCTTCCACTACACTTTCACGAATCGAACAAAACTTAGAAGATCTTCTTCATAAAGACTATGGAGACCTTTATGCACCTCACACTGATGGCTCATATTTAATTTGGAACATTGTCCTTTCTATTCTTATTTCATATTTAATTTTAAAAGGACACCCAAATCCACTAAGTTTAGCCCATTGGGCACGAGCAGAAACACTTCTAGATCAGAAATCGTCACACGACGCGTTATACACATGCATTATAACTTTCTTTTTGCTCTTTATTGTGATCACCCTCTACACAGTTGGGTGCTTTTGCTACAAATTATATCAAAAACGAAAACTGAACACAAGAATTACTCAGAACCCTAGCATTGAGTTTGCTTCAGTAAGCACATTAACCAGCCTCCATGATGACAGGGACGAGATAGCACACGAAGAATCATCTGGCACAAATTCAACTCTTAAAAACAACATCACTGTAACCATATCTCCAGGACGAAACGCAACGTTGGAGACATTTTAAATTTGTATGTATTCTACACTTAAGGACTACAAAACAAAAAAAGAAAAGGTAAGCATCTTAATCTTATTTTTTACGCACTCCAATTAAACGCTTTTTAAAAGCAGTAGCTATATAAACCTTTTTCTATTCAATTTCTATTGCTGTACCGATATATAACATACGGACAGAACCTTTCGTACTCTTAATACTTCTGGGATAGTAAATTTTCCTGTCCGATTTTTGCAATTCTCCAGGGTAGTCCATCATTTTGTATTGTAGTATTGATTTTATAAGTTCATTTAGCAATAGTAATCTATTCCATATTATCTACGGAGACTTACAAAAATAAGAAACTGACGTCGTTTCTACTCTGCAGCGGTGGACATGCCACACCCCCTCAGAGTCGGAACAGTGAAACTCTATCGTCCAAGTCAGATATTTTATTGAGTACAGATAGGACATTTTTCATTTTATTTATATATTTCTATTTTTTTTTTTTCTCACGTTGGCATTATTGTGTCTGAGAATTACCCTTTCTAATAGCATAACGTCGAAATATTGATTTGCCAAATATTGTAACAAATGTTACCATTTATTTTTTATATTATTTACGAATAGAATAATACTTCTAGGCATTATTCTGACAAACTAGTTTCTTTACAATTATCAAGCATGCTTTTATTACAATATTGACTATAATTTTAGAGTCATATGAGCCAAACCGGCTACAACTTTTCACTTCACTAATTTCATATTTTTCTTTTCCCTTTAACAATTTAACAATGCTACTACTTAGCATCTACATTGTGCTCTACCATTTAACCCATGGAGCACAGGGAATATTACTTACCCCGGGACTTTATCTGCAACGATTACCTAACGTTAGTTTTTACCACTTATCCCGACAGATTTTATTTGAATTTCGAAAAACAACACTTCCATTGGCTAATCACATTTGTAAAGACTATATGTACAGAGTCCATTCTGATCTTTGTAAGAAGTTTGCAAACTTTTCCACTTACTTAGATTTAATTGAACCACCCATTGCAGAGCACATATTAGCCACTGACCAATTACTTTCGGACGACGGTGCGATCCATGACTTCCAATATGTCACACGTCAACATGTGCATCGACTATTTTCTACTTCTCACGAAGTCGAGCTGCTCGCACGTCGCATTTTCTTACTTAGGCAGATTTCCGTAACAGAAATTTTTTATCCACGACCACTGCCAACAACAAATATATCAAAAGCCACATGCAGCGACCCCTCACTTTTGACATCGCTTTTAGCAGAGTGGTTATCTTTCTACAAATGGACGCGTTCGCTGACCGAAATGTGTCAACGAAAAACTTTACGCTTAGATATTATACCAATGCAAACTTTGGAAGTAGCTTTAAGTAAACTTAAACCTACAATTGTATCTAATAACTTTGTTTTTTCCTTAGATTATACATCACTTTATTATTCTTTACCATTGTTGGAATGCGCAATGTCAAAGCATGTCACCCTCATTGGAATACATGTTCCACTGTTACGAAACAACTTTGATGGATTGATTTTGAACAAACTTATCAACCCACCATTTGCTTGGGAACAATTAACCTGCACGGCTGCAATACCAATTGTTGATGTGGCTTATAGCCAACACACATCAAACCAATGGACAATATTGACATTACATTTGATTTTCCAATGCTCCACCCGAAGGTACTACATTGGCCAGGAAGCGAGTTTTTTTTACCTGGAAAATTTGGAATTTTGCCGAACCCTTGCTGTTCCAAGCAAGGTAGGGATCTTTAACGTGCGTGACAACACTCACACACGGGACCTCCATTTTACCTCTCATCCGGACAATATTGACACCACATTGTGATCCATTTAAGGAACGATTGTGTTTCTTGAACCAATTGTACGACAACAATGTTATAACTATGTCCTGTACGAGACGACTATTAGAAGAAAGCACAGGCGCTCAACTATCGACGGTCTGTCCTTTCGAGTGCCGAGAAACCGGAACAGCAACCGAATTCCTGACACAAGTGGATGCTAATCATTACATACTAACCCATCCACATATCAACACAACAATTCAATGTAATTCTACAGTTTATCATATGCCAACCTACACACACATTGGAGCAGTATGGATCCAATTGCCTTGTGGTTGTGTCATCAATGGTCATCATATACAAATTCTTGCAGACGAAGCGTCTTGTCTCACTCACTTGGACCCAACCATCACAACCTTATTACCGGTCCAATGGTCAAAGTTTCCGAGTATATCCTTACCACGGTTTGGGGATCCACCATTAAAATTCGACAACTTGGAAGACTGCCTCAACCATAACTGGCTAAAAGCTTACGACACACCAAGCAGTAATCTCCTACCTTACTATTTCTTCGCCTTCACGCTTACCCTTGTTCTAGTCAATTTTGGCATTCTTCTGTTTCTGTTCCGTCGCCTACACACTCTGTTGGCATTGTCTAAAATGTCAAACATCAACACTTCCAGTCGGAAAACATTTCTCCGACCTCATTCTGGATTCGCTTCCTTACTACCACCACCACCAATGGAACATTCGCCACCCACGGTGGACGATGGAGACCAAGTGGGCTATATCACGCCCACATTACAACTCGAACCAACCTACGAAATGGTACAGCAAGTTGAACTCACCTCTCCTATGACATCCAAATCTGTGCCACCTACACCACTACAACCCAGCAACAGCCGTCCACCACGTCGACCAAGGTCACCACCTCGGCTCTACATTCGACGTTAAGTCCTACAACAGAACATTGCTATACCAAGGTATGATAATTTTTTTTCGTGCATTTACAATATTGAACTTCTACATCGAACTTTATAGTGCTTATTTTTACAGACTTGTTTTTTTTCTCTTTGAGTGCATTGAAACTTTTAACTTCTATCGTCCATGAACTTTAGTGCGCATTCCATCAATACAATATAATACTTATAATTTATTAAACTAAGATTTTATTCAATTTAATCAATTTTCTTTAACATAATTTTGTTCATATTAAGAATTTCTTTGATTTAAGTATTTTCTTTTATCCAAAAACTTAATTACCGTATTGCTATAGTTTTAAGTACATGTTTAATCCAATTAATTCTATTTTTTATCTAATTTTTACTTATATTAGAGTCTTTACAACCAATTGATTACCTCCCATGCTCTGTACAACCATCTTAATTTTTACAGGATTCTAATTATCCTTACTTATTTACTAACTTATTTTAGTACTTGTATTTTTTAACTTGTTAGTAGAACTTTTTTTGTTAATACTATTACTTACTTGTATTCAAATTTATATTTCATGTTTTCTTATATATTAGTTAACTTGTACACTATGGTTGGACTTACATGCACTGGCGTTCTCTCTATTTTTCTTACTCCCTTTCAAACCCTTTTTTTTTGTTTCAAATGTGGAGTCCACATTTTTTAACCCCGTAGGTTATGTCATGAATACAATAATTTGCATTTTCACATTTGTATACTTTAATTCCAAGAACAGTTTATTTTAGTTAATCTTCTTTGTTCATTACTTTGTAATAAATTACTTTATTAACGCGGAAACCTCAGCATCCTATTCGGTTCATTTTTAGTGACTCTTTTCCATTGTTACTTTGTAACTACCACATTCATGAGGAAAACTCAATCTCATGTTTTGTACTTTATCTAGTATCCGTTGATCCAAGAAATCCTTGGATAACGTTACGGCTTGGCGTTTCACGCGGTCCACCGCATCACAAGGACTTCCTGAGTTACAGTTCTGGGATTCCACATCTTTACCCTCGAATGTCCGCCCGGACGACTATATATTGGACAGCTAACCTTCAGGCCAGTAGTAGTAGTCCGAAGTGCCTAGTAGTGGAAACCAGTCAGAAGAGACCACTCCGGTTCAAGCTCGAATTCATCAAACTCAATCAGTACGCCCCATCTTATCATTACGCAGCTTCAAGAGATCATGTAAGTCCAACTTTAGAGTTTACTAACTTAATGATATGCCTTTAATGTAATTCTGGTTCTAACTTTAATGTATTAGAATAAAGTGACTATGTACCGAACATCTTATAATTAACGCCGATTCAGTAGTGTGTCTAGAACTCGTATGGTTAGCATTATTACTCGATCCCCAGGTTCTAAGAAACCTGAGTTAAATACCACCTAACGCTCTACCTCAACTACGCCTCTAAACTCATGAGCAACGGTATTAAAGTGTATTTAACAATATATTTATTACATTGTGATTTATAAAATCTTTTATTTCAGCAGTTTTTATTGTTACGACTTTTATCCTATTTACTAACTAATGCGTTATCTTAATATTGCCTTAAATTGTATACTGTAAGTAAACTTTCTTACTTCGGTATATCTCTTGAAAGCATCCTGACAGTTACACTTTTTGTGCACGTTGTGATTTTCCATTGTTCAATGACTCTTTGTTAAACTAAAATAACACTTACCATCTTCAGATAGTTCGTTAAATTGTGCTTCACAATTTTGCTGTACTGCATTTGATGTTTCTTTAATTTCACTGTTAGGAACTTTAAGACTCCGGCTTTGTTTATGGCTGTTACTGGCTGTCTACAAATAAAACAAAGAAATTTAAATTACTGTATTTAAACTACTTACTTTCTTCTGCAACATCTCAGAAAAAGTTTTGCAGGATGATGGCAATTCCTGACACCAGCATAGTTTTTTAGTATGTTTGGATCTAGTACGTCTACTACTGCTCTGAGGGACTAAAACTTGCATTATTTGTGGTAATAAATAAATATAGACTTACTTTCGATTCTACTTCTAACATTTCCACTTTCGCTGCTTTTGTCTTTTCGATGCGCATGCATTGATTTATTAAAAGGATTGTTGTCTTCACACGTTGTTAAACTATACACAGAAGGTTGTCCTGGTATGCACTGCCTTTTTGACCATATATTTGTAACAACATGGCTGGTAATCTAACAAACCACAATCGACTGCATGTTGTAATTCTTTACGTATTTTTTTGTTAATATTTTTTGTAATTTTGGTAGGACAAATTTTTGATTTTATACTATTTATAATGTTAGTTGCAGTTAGACCTTGTGATCCTTTTGCACTTTTAATAGATGCTAGTATTAAGTTAAAATATGAATTGTCTTTCTTATGATATGACATTATAGGTTTTCTGCATGCTAAAATAGCAGTTTTATATAAGGAATAGACTGCTGGAAACAAAACCAATTACAATTTTAGATTAAACAAGCTTCATTTACAATAAATTTGTGTGTAGCTAAACATTTTCATACCAAATGACTTGACAATTTGTCATATTTTCTGATAGATGACAACTTATTAATGCAAAAATTATAATGTAGTATAAAGCTAGAGCAGAATAATTTCTTTCTTAATTGTGCTCTTTAATACACAAACAACAATTAAATTAAATGCTAAGTAAATAGTTATTCCTATTTTTATTAGTTGGAAAATTAAAATACACTTTATAAAAGTAAACGTCATATTTTCAGAACATCTATATTTATGAAACAAGTTTACAGATAGCGACGGATTATAATAATAAGTAGAACATCCATTGAGCTTGGGTTATGGATGTGCAACTTTAGACTGTTAAACGCAATGCAAACCGTAGGTAAATTGTGCATCTTTACAGCAATGTGAGAATTAACGACTGTAATTGCTAAAAAACAACGTTCTTCTCAAGCAGAAGATATATTGATAGTCCTTTTAAGTTAGCAAACACATCACTGCCTATTTTATGTGAAATAAAAATAAAACGACAAGCAAATTTGTTTGCTGCATTCTATATTGCAATAATTTTGAGTTAATCATTGTATTTAGTACTTCACAACTTTTAAGATCCTATGATTAGTTAAGAAAGGTTATAAACATGCAAGTTATGCTTGCGAGTATCATAGGTTGTGTGAATTGCACGCACTAAAACTCATTCATTTTAGTGAGTCGTTTGAAACACTGCTGTAATTAGTTAACGTTCGCTCTCTACAAAAATTTATGAGCAATCGTGTCCTCTTCAAATCCTGAACGGACGTTCCAGTTTAAGGAGAGAGGTAACAAAATTGCAGTATGAAAGGTTTTTAGTGAGACTTTTTCTAATATTTCAAATGATTGATTGCATCTCCGGCATCACTTTTTATACCATCAACATTTATTCAGACACCACCACCACTACCATCTCGTGCCAGCACCACCTATCCATCCGCCATCAGATTGTACTGGCAGCAAAGAAAATACAACTCTAGGTTATCCAAAAACCGTTTAAACTGGAACGTGTTCGATTTGATCGGCCAACCAGTTGTCGACAATGGCGTTTCAATCCGAATACTTACAAACCTGCTTCTCACATCCTTTAGAAAAACAACTTCCACAACACTGATACACCTCCAATGTACGTGGTGTCGTTTATCACTGTTCATGTAGGTGAGAGGCTCATCGTAAGTCTCTGTTGGTTGCCTTTGCATCAATTCGTCGAAAAAGGTCAGTAGGTCAAAGAGCTTAGGAAGTATGTCAGTAGGTCAACACCAATTGGAAGTAGGTCAGTTTTACAATCTTATGAAAACAGGTCAGTAATGAGACATCCGATAGAGGCGCGAAGACCATCGATCCTAAACAAGCAGTGAACGTCGCGACAACGACTCATCCGTCATAAGCGTGGGAATCCAACGTTCAACGAACCCACTATCAACAGATCATTGAATCCGACTTACAGAGCTCGAATTACGCGAAAAAAACGCGGGAAAACAAATTCAACCACATCATCCAAGAAACAATTGCAAAAAAGCGAGAACACAAAAACCACGCAAAATCAAAGGTCAACTACCCTAGCCGAACAGTGTCTGGTGTAACGGCTCAACCGTCATAAGCGCGAAAAATTAGTTCAACGAACCCACCATCGACACATCATTGAATCCGACTTGCAGCAGCTCGAAACACGCGAAAAAACGCGGGAAAACAAGTTCAATCACATCATCCAAGAAACAATTGCAAAAAAGCAAGAACACAAAAGTCAACTCCCCTAATCAAACAGTGTCCGTTGTAACGGTTCATCTGTCATAAGTGCAGGAAACTAGGTTAACAAACCCACCATCGACATCATTAAATCCGAATTGTGACATCGCAAGGAGTCACTGACTACATCCGGAGTTGTGAGAAACCATACCGTATAAAGATCAATGAACCCGACCTGTTGCGTCACCCCCAAAACAATTTCCCACGAAAAACACAAAAGTCATTGACCTCAACACATGCACGATCCATGAGGTTATGCACAAACCCGCACTGTGACGTCACAAAGAGTCATTGACCGCATCAGGAGTTGTCAGAACCCGTTCTATAAAGAGCAATAAACCTGACTGGTTACGTCATCCCAGAACAATAACCCACGAAAAACACAAAGGTCATTGACCCCAACACACGTGTGATCAGTGGCGTCATACGGAAAGATCAAGGAACCCGTACTGTGACATCACAAGGGGTCGCTGACCTCCTCCAGGAAGCGCCAGACACCGCACTGTATACTACTCCAATTATATTAATCTAGGGTGACCAACTATATAACAAAACAGTATATAACCACTAGATAAAGGCAGCTTAATAAACTCCCTGCGAAAGATACCTGGTAGTTACAACGGCAACTGACTGTGACTTTTGCACAGAGACTAATAAACCGATCTGCGACATTTCCCTAGGAATAATTATAATCATATTTTATTTTAGTAGTTTCTGTTTAAATAAAGTCCGCCAATAGGCCTATAAATTCTAATTTAAGAGCAAATAACTTTGCATTATATTCCATCCAGAGTCACAGGTTACAAAACTTGTATGCCAGTTATTAAAAAGGTTAGAGGTGACGTCATCATCGTAACTAATACACTACATTTGATTCTCCAATGCTCCACCTGAAGGTACTACATTGGCTATGAAACGAGATTTTTTACCTGGAATATTTTTTATTTTGACAAACCTTTGGTGTTCCATGCAAGGTAGGGATCTTTAACGTGTGTGACAACGCTCACACGCGGGACATCCATTTTACCTCTCATCCTAACGAGAGCGTATTTTTGTGAATAATGCTCGCCTAACATTTTTCAAGTGGACCGTGTCGGAATTCGAATCCGGGAGACCTTAGTGTTGTTATATTTAACGGTAGTTAAAATTTAAAGTTCGATAATTACTACACCGGTAACGTGGTGTAAGAGACACTATCACAGTTGGCAGCGCCAACTCTTATACGGATTTCGGCGCGTCAACTACTGATGATGTCATCGATATTGCACAATAATTTGCATATAAAAATTAAACAATTAAAGATAAACGAGAGTCATTTTAACAACAAATTAATCCGTTTTTAACACAAAATAAGTAAAAGATTACTTACATAAGGAATCCGGTATCCGGCGGGATTAGAGATCATCCGTCGACACCATCAAATGCGTAAGGAACAGCTCGGCTAGCCAAGGTAATCATGAGTCCTCCTCAGGCGTGAAGTTCGGTAGTCCTTAGGTGGCGGCAATTCTTACCTATGTAGGGTTTGGACAGGAAGGAGGTAGAGGTAGACAAAAAAGATAATTAGGCAGGGATTTCTACATAGGTAAACCCTAAGATACGTTACCAGACAATCACATGCACATAACTTCACGATCAAAGGCAAAATAGCCACGATTCAGCGCGTCACCCCAACTCCTTATCTAGTATTGCCATACCCCTATGCACTCTTGCGCAAACTCACTACCATGACATACGGAAGTACCGCCCAGTTCATTTAAAGTTCCGCGTACGTATTTGAAAATTATGGCGGGAAACTTCCGTATATCAAAAACTTAACATAAAATGTTAAAGTGCAATGGCACGTAACAGTGTCAAATTCGATTTATTCATTAATGCTTGGTAAGAAGTTTGCCTTTAATTTATTAGTCATTTGATTTATTAGTAGCGCCAAGTATGTATCAAAACACTCTGATTAGTTAATATCGAAGCAGATGCTGCATGAACAATGATGCTAAAGAATACACATGTAATTTCAAATTTACGTTTGATATTTAAATGAAAGCCGGGAGAGGCGGGTAAAGAACATTCTTTACTAAGAATTTGAGTTTTATCTCGCATCAATACAATCTGGTAAAGTTATTACATTTTTATCATATTTAGATTAATAAAGCAAGCTCTATTTATTTTGTGACATAATATTTGGTTTATGGTTTGAATTGTTTAAATATGCTGGTACAGATTTAGTACCTCATCACAATGAATATTTGGATAAAACCTTTATTACAAAATTAAATTTTTAATGTCTAGAAATTTCATACAGAATTAATTATTAGTTATTTGACCAATTATATTGTTAAAAGTAGAAAGATTTCCCTTTTGTAGAAAGTATCATGCAAGGTGGAACCATTTGTTCTCATAAAAAAAATTGTTTTTAGAAAACTAAATTGTTTGTTCCAACAAATATTGAATTGAGTTGAAAATAAGTTGGAGTATTTCGACATGCGTATATTTGAACGATTATCTTCGTTATCAGCTTCATACCAAATGAAAAGTTAATGCAAATAATCAATTGATGTTTAATGTTGACTTTACGAATTTTAAAAGTTTAATAATCATCTGTAAAGTATTCAGATCTGAAAGCTAATACGGCTCATACAAACGATATGTACCTCTTTCAGGTTAATGATTAAATAATATGAATGAACTCTGACGTTATTTCAAATCTAGACCATACCTTTTTAGATTATTTTTGTACATATTTTATACAAACCTGTAATTGAACATCAAACCTTTTAATTATTATTTGAGAAATAGAAATACTTTATTGGATAATACGTTTATTATTTTTGGATGTATTAAGCAAGGTATCGAAAGTTATAGGTTAATATTTTTCTAATATTGGGTCACAAATAGTTGTTACGTTCATTTACGGCCGATCAATTAAAAACCACATCGATTCCATTTCTACTCTTTCAATCGTCAACAACATCCTGTATGTTCTACCTGTTTACAATAAATACGCTTTCGAATAATTTTCATTTTAATCTAGTTGCTTTGAAACGAAAAGTTTATATTAAAATTAAATAGTCAGTACCTTGTTTTAGGTATCCGTTAACTTGTTATACATTACAACCGCGTATAATTAATTCTTGTGATTTTCATCTCAAGACTCGTTGAAATGAGGTATTGAACTATCCGATAAAACCGTGTTTTCAAGTTTTTTAATCTCCTTTTTGGTATGTTGATAACGCGAGGATCAAAGCTCGAATTCTTTTTATTTAAACAAATTCAATTTGATTCTGCAGTACGTACTTAGATGTATTTTCTAAATTACTTACTTCAAGAGCGATGCACGTTTTTTTATAAGAAGTGAAGATCCTGACTGCATCAGTGAGTTCTCCTGCGTTATTAATATTAGTAAGACTCTTTTTAGCTCTTAGCTGGAGGCGAAATTGCTTGCTATGTAGGCCCGATTGTTCTAGGACGTAGATCAACTACTCTTACGTGCAGACCGCTGTTGCAATTATGGTCACAGCATGGTTGTTGCTGACTACCGCGGCGATGCTGTGCTGATCTGCTTCCGATGGGTGGCAAGATAAGTATCCCGACACATGTATGTGACTTGTTTTCTTTTTTAACATACCAAGGAATAAACCCAATGCGCATCGTGCTGACGAACAAAACACGTTTTTAAAAAAAAAAACACTTTGAAATTAGATAGGTTAATGTTTCTTATGGTAAAATCCTTGATAGAAAGGTTTCTAAATTTAATGTTTTTGTTTACTTAACCCATATGCTTATACGAAAGTATCGGCATTATTCTTTTGTTACTGGTTAGATTTATTGCATGTTAGCTACTAAATGCGCACTTTGTGGAACAATTATTGAATTTGTCCATAGAGTAAAATTGCCTTTTTAAATAGTAACTATTTAATTTTTTTTCTGTTTAGATAGAAATTTCTATTTTTTTATTATTGTAAATAGAAAATCGTTGGCGATGTTTTTTTGTGTTGCTAGGACTCCCCCCCGCATTGGTAGTTAGTCCGGTATTGCTATCTAACCCGTATGCTGTATAACGTAGCATAGTTTATTTATTTATTTAACATCACAATCTAACAGATACTAGATTCAATCACAAGATTGAGTAATAACTAGGTATATACATAAGAATAAGTAAATTATTATTATATAGAAAAGGTGAGTGATGGCTGGATAAAAATAGACACATAGTTAAGACACATGATTAAGTACATAGTCTTTAATGGCAGGGGTAGAGGTGTGGAAAATATCAATATTGTCTTAAACAGAGGCATAAATCCAACAGATTTGATAAAGAAGAAAAAATTTCAGTACATTAGCGCGTAGAATAGGATTATAAAATGTGGAGGGATTGCAAGAAGATAAACGAGGAACAGTAAAAGAAACAATGCATAAACGATCCGGACAATTAAACCAAATAGGTTAGAACTAATATTCGCAGCTAAGTTAGAAATGAACCAATGAAGCTATAAAAGTATTCATAATCGAAGAAATATTTGTACAATATTTAAAACTTTCAATTGAAACTTAGCGGTACTCAAAATCGTATTTTAGTGTTGTATTCAAAATGATACATATCAGGCACTTAAAAAATACTCAGAATCATATTAAAAGAAGTACTCAGAAGTCCTAGAACAACCCCCTTACCAAAATAAGTCAAAAATATCAATTTTACTTACGAATTTCAATCACCAAAATCAACTACACTTAAATTACACTTTTCAAATACAATATTTTTATTTTATATCATAGCACTTAATTATTTTAAATCTTGACTAATTCACTGAAAATGCAACAATTATTCAATCAAAATAAATCTGCTTTAATTTATGTTTAATTCAGCCTGTAGAGCCGTTTATTCCAAAAAAATTTCATTCCACTAAACTTGGAAAAGGCATGTATGCCTTTTGACCAATGAGTCACCATCCTTTTCAAAATATACAACTTTATTCGTTGACTACTTCGCTTATTCTTAGTTCGACAACCTATGTGACAATTTGGTTGTAGTACATTTATAATAAGAATTAGAGTCTTTGCACAATCTTTCTACATTAACGCAATTTTCAGCTGGAATAAATGTGTCTATTCCATTAATTTTACTTTACTTTATGTATTATGAGTAACAAATTGTCAGGTTTTAGTATCAGCCCTTTTTTTGTTGTCGAGCTTTACAAGAAAGAACTAACATGAAAGTTTCAGGTCGGTATAAAAATTTTTCATAATTAGCATTCCTTTTGAGATACCTATAAATAAAAATTTCTTTACAAGGTGCGGAGTTCTTGGCAGATAGCGTATAATACACCAATAAAGAGGAGTTGACACGCACATAAAATATCAACCACATCACATGATCATATTTTCCAACACAAAACAACAAGTAATTATTGTTAAAATTATATTCACTAATTTTATAAAAGAAAATTTGAAAAAGTGTAACGAAATTTCTTCTGATCTGTATGTAATGTTTTTATATTGCTTTTTTACATACCCCACGTTATTTCCGCTATGTGTAATATATTTTTTGGTAATTACTATTGTATGAAAGTTTCCTGAATATGACAATAGCCCAGGGTGAAATTGCTTGGTATGTGACTAAGAGAAAAAGAAAACTCCTATTTAGGTAAACAGCTAACTTTGAACATTACTTCATTGCTCTGATATGAGATGATTTTGTTTTGTCACTCAAAACACTAAAAGGGAGGGCACCACGGCGTTTACACTATAACAACACAACACTTTACCACATTTCCAGGCAAATTGTCGACCACATTCCATTCTCCTCCTTCAACAAATCGATTTGAAGTATTCATATTAGATGGTTCGTACGAAACCAACGGCCCTAAAAAATGCAGGTGCAATTTACATGACTCTAAGCGACCTATGTTTTCACTAGCAACCTGGATAACCCCAATAAATTTAGTTTGAAAGCATGAAAAATTATCATGTAAAACTTGATATTAGTAAAGTGTATTCTATTTATAAGTACAAGGATGTAAATTCTTCAATTTTCGATGATAAAACTTGTTATTCTAAATTAAATACCGGTTGATGTTAAATTACGTATCTTAAAAATTAATTTTTGTTAGAAAAGAACAATAATCAAAATAACTGACAGGTACTTTCATTTAATATCAAATAAATGTTTATAATTTTACTAACAATTATAAAACACACTTAAAATATAAACTATTGTTTGATCTAACTGCATCAAACAATACAAAAATGGAAGACAAAACATTTAAAAAGCCTTTTAATAAACACCTTTACTAATGAGATCTATTAGACTAGAATAAATTACCTAACTATACAATTCAAGTGGTTTGCTACAAGTCTAATCACTTAAACATCTTGGTCAAAAATTAATTCAATTTCTAGTTCATGAAAATATTAATCTTCAAAATAATGACTCTCGGCTCCTCATAGTATCAATGAAGCCTTATACTTTGTGGTTCATGCCACGGCACATTTCAAGGTGCTCATTCAGCATTCTTCTCATAGATAGGGATTATGATAAACAGGTGCATGCGTTGTTGCCAACTTTATAGGCGAACGTCCTGTTGTCAACACGTGCGTTTGTTCTAGTGCCGATGGTGTATTATGAGTATTCTGTCTAATTGATAATGACCTAATGTAAATCAAGTCATTTAAATTTGTCCTTGTAATTGTACGTGTTCTTAAAAATGTTAAGTTTCTTGCTATTAAATGTGTTATTTGAAAGAATGTAAATATTCTTTGCATTGGTTGCTGAATTTAGGCAGTTTGTTGTTCAATTTGCCAAGGGATTCCATCTGCAAGTTGTTTTTGTTTAAAAAAAATTAGGTTAAAATGTTCTTTTCATTTGGTTCCATTTTGTGAGAAATTTTGCATAATCAAGTTCTAAGTATAACGTATAATTTAGGTATAATACAATGTGTTTACTTGGTTGTTTCCAAGTCACGCTGAAATAGGCGAATTTGTGTAAAAACCATTTGGTGAATTTTAATTGTTTCGGTTTAGGGTTGTGAACTTGCTGATGACAGCAGTTTTTATTGTTTGGGTTTTAATTGTGAAATAAGCTCAGCGATCACTGTCCATAAGATTTTCTATATAAAAATTTTTTAGAATTAACTATTGTTTAGGTGTGACGTTAGTATCTAATAAATTTTTTTTACAGGTGCTGCGAAATGTTTTTCTGTCAGTAGATGGTGTTCTCCTTTTATTGCTGTTGACTACTATTATTATTTTTATTACAGTTACTTATCAAGAGTTACTTTTAAGATGTACTTATGGACATTATATATATTTTTATGACTATTTTTAATATAAGGGAATGTCAAGTATTTAAAATTGTGTGACTGAAAAATGTCCACTATTTAGTTTTTGTTTGTTTAATTTTGTTTTATGTAAATAAATATTAGAACTGAGGTTAAAAATTAGTTATCTTACCGATTACCGTTAGTAATAATTTTGGTTTAATTTATCGTTATCTTACCGACTACCGTTAGGAATGACTTCGAGTTATTTCGCGTTATCTTACCGGTTATCTTGAGTAATAACTTCTGTTTAAATTCATGTTACCTACTATCTCTTATAATCACTTTAACTTAATATCGTGTTATCTTATCGAGTATCTCAAATAATAACTAAAGCTTAATACCGTTATCTTATTCATTACCTTTGAGGATAACAACTTAAGCTTAATATCTTTACCTTATCTACTATCTTTAACATCAATTTGAGATCTTATCTTATCTTTTATCGTCCTAACGTGTGGTATATATGACCAGACGTGGGAATTATCTTTCTGAAATTTAAGTGAAAAAGCTAACCCAATTTAGAAATGTAATTTGTCAGGTTAGCATATAAGGATTTAGTAGGCGGTACTTTTGGTAAATTTGTGGATTCACAACTGTGTCATGGACAAGTTAAATGTGCATCGGAGGAAACCAAAGTACCAGAAACAAAATTTGCCAGAGTGCAAGGTGACGCACTCTCATGAACATTTTTAAATTTGGGCACTTCTTGCCAAAAAGAAGAATAGTTTGATGCGACACTCATGTGTGTTTGCATATAAGAACTTTATGTTAGCTTTAGTTAGATAAGTTTAGATAGGTTTAGATAGGTTAGGCGACTTGTCGCACCCGTGTTAGTTTAAGCAGTGTTTCATGCTCCCGACAAATTTGTGCTGTCGGTAAGTAGTGTAGTCACAGACTATCGGGCTACCTATTCCGTTCCTGGTACTTCGGTAGACGTGTTATCGGTCGAAAAACCAGGTGGCGCCTTATATAAACATTTTGTAGGTTTTAAGTTAGGGTTTATGTAGGGTAGTAAGGACTTAGATTTTAAGCTGTTACTGTGCTAACAGACTTTTCTTTTTGTTTTTCTTTTGTGGCTTTGTCGCGATTGTTACGTGCAAATCGAATTTGCACTTAAACATTGTTTTAGTTTAGTTTCTTGATGTGCGGAAGTTCCCGCCATAATTTTAAATACGCAAGACGCGCGAACATTTTTAAATAGACTGGGCGGGGCTTCCGGTACGTCACAATAGTGCAATTGGCAAGTGTAAATTATCCCTATAGGGGTAAGGCAATGCTACAAAAGAGTAGGGAGTTTCGTGGGTTCTCGCACGGAAACGTGGCTTTTTTACGCCGAACTTTGAAGTGAACAGTCGTGCGGGGTGTCGTGTTATCTTATTATGTAGATTTCCTTATCTTGATTATCTTTCCTTAATTACCTATTCCTGTCTTCCACTGCATATAGGAACGGAGATGACCCTGGAGCATCCCATGACCCCGAGATAATTTGGAGGTCCAACTCTACCAGCAGCAGCAATGCAGAGGCTACCGCAGCGTGATTTCCTGCCGGTTAGCGGATCCTTCACGTGAGTAGACTCTCTAATTTTTATTGTTTTAATTTTATGTAACTTCGCTTAATTATGGCGCAATATAAATTATCAGTGACGTCATGGTGTATCTTATGAACTTTGGTAACTGCATGACAGGCTTTTAAGAGCCATCTATCGCTATTTCAATGTACCAGAATCTAAGCGTAACATTTTGTTAACTGCATTACCGACCAGATAAAACGTTAAACGAAGTGTAGCAACATGCCAGTAATTACACAATCTCAACTATTTAATCTGTGACCAAGAGTAAAAATTACTCGAAAATTCAGATGGAATAAAAAGAGTATGCCTTTTATTATTTTTTTTTAAACAGGACCTATAACCCATAAAAAACTTAATAGTATTAAACCAGAGGTCGTTAAGTCTAACTATATATATATATATATATATATATATATATATATATATATATAAATAAGATGTATCTGTAAACAAACTCTATGAAAATAATAGAGCCTATTGCGAATACAAATCGGGCTGGTAGTTATATAGCCATTAACAAAACATTAGCTTATTACTTCATGGGGAGAGTAATAAGCTAATGTTTTGTTAATGGCTATATAACTACCAGCCCATTTGTATTCGTCAATAGGCTCTATTATTTTCATAGAGTTTGTTTACAGATACATCTTATTTTATATATTGTTCTACACAATTTCTTATTGCGGACTGCAAATAACCGTTCTGCTATATATATATATAAAGCAACTTCAATTAATTTTTTTTAATCAAGAAAACCTTAATTTCAACATGCAAAAGCGTGGTTTCAAATATTTAATTCAATCTGTAGACATAAATAAACAAATATCATATTTTGTAATGCAGAACTTTAATAATAAATTATACCGCATCATAAAGTGGTGGGCATTAGAAGCTTTTCGGTTTAACTTAAAGTAACATTTCCTAGTACAGGTATTTTAAAGTAAATAAGTAAGGCTAACGTGATATTTGAGTTCGTGTTAAAACCATTCGTTTCAAGTTTATCTTTGCTCAGAAAACAATTAAAAGACGTTCGAAATATCCTTCAACAGTGTAATTTTCAGAAATTCGTTGGTGAGAACAAAACATATTTAAAGCGATAACCAATGGTTAAACAATAAAGTTTTATATTTATCAAGAAACACGATAAGATTATCCTTAGCAAGAAATACTACAGGTGTACGCACGTGTACATATTGACATTGGGGGAGTAAAAAGCTATTTTAATATAGATCAGACAGATATGATTAGACCTAAAGTAAAGTTAGAGTAAGAGATGAATATTCAGTCGAACTACATCACTATAAATATACATTTGACAACTTTGGATCATATGTGAATATTAATTACGGTAACAATAATATGTGAATATTTATTTGTATTGCGAGAAAATTAATGAACGATATTGAGTACATGAGAAGTTATTTTGAAAATACAATAGATTGTCTTTCCGTAAAGTTTAGTTGATAAAATTCGATTGAGGTCTGGTATAAGCTAAAAAGTGGAACGAGAACCCTGTTAAATAGGCTGGATTAAATTTCGGTTTCCCTTATCGATTAACGTAGACAGATACACAAGTTGAGATTTATTCAAGAACCTATTAATGTGTAAATAAAATAAGGATTAAGTGAATTTGTAGTCGTGTAAACATTTTCAAGGTTTTTGATGTAGTTCGGAATAAGATAATTTCAGTGTAGACCGGAATCAAATAATTTCGTTGCAACCTGGAATCAAATAATTTTGATGTGCAGTGAGATAATTCCAGTGTGAAGAGTACTTCCGGCATGGTGTTATTCTGGTATGGAGCTGTAATCCCATGAGTACTACAAACGTCTGTTCTAATACAATCCAATGCTGGAGCAATTTAAAGCTTGGCATTTTTCGAAAAGTAGAACCAGATACACGTTTGTAAGAAATTATTATGTTATTTTATAGCCAATCAAGTTCAAGTGCCATTTCCAAAATTTTACGTTATATTCCAGGTACGCTAGTCACTTTCTGTGTAAAAATGTTTGTGGGGTCATGATTATTCAGATCATGAAAGAATGTGTCGCGAGATTGTGTTGGAAATAAATCTAAGTTCATCTATGAAACAGAATAGCATTTTTATTTAAGAATTTGTCCGAAAGAAACCTACATCTCAGACGCGGAATTTAAACTCTGCCTGAAACTTGAAATTCTCATTTTAGTAAATTACGCATTTTAAGGTTATGTCGAGAATGTGCTTCAGATTATAATTTTGATTTTAAAGAAGTTAATCAATAGTTTCACGGATAAGATGACTCAACCCAACACAGAAAAGGAACAGATATCCTGTCATGATTTAAACAATTTTGAAAACTTTCACCAAGGTCTTCAGAAAAAGGAAACTGATGCTGTTACTTTCAAATCATTTGATGTGAACATTATGCTCCGGACCATGAATACTATGATGCGTCAAAATGTAGATCTTATGCAACGGGTTATTAATAATCAGAACAGTAATGCCAATGTAAGAAACTTTAACATTATTCCAGATTTTTCCAAAAGCATTTCGACATTCAACGGAGGGGACGGGACTGTCAGTAAATTTTGGTTAAGCAGTCTTCAAAGAGCTGCTATGTTGCATAAGTGGCCCGAAGAATTTATTTTAGAGACCGCTAAGTCACACCTTATGAGGGCAACATTTCACTGGTATCAAACAAAGCAAGATTTGATGTCAAGTTGGAGCGAATCTCAGGTTGAATTTCAATGTACTTTTGTTCATGAGAAGAATTTAACATCATTGTGAAAAGCTATGGCCACGTGTATGCAAAACCCTAGTGAAAATCTTAGTCTTTACTTTCACGAGAAGGTGAAGTTGTGTTCTCAGTTAAATTTAAGTTTTGATGAGACTAAGAAACAGGTGGCGATCGGATTAAACTCTAGAGAATTGGCTTCTATGATTTTAAGCAAAACTCACTTTGGTGTTGATAATGAACTTTATCGTGATGTCGTATTATACAAACGTGTTAATATGGAATGGAAATCAAAACACGTTAAATCGTCTCGAGATTTGGTTAGTAATGGGGCACACCATAAGCAAGAATTTAGAAGATTCAAGTGCTATAATTGTCAAAGGGAGGGGCATAGTGTAACGAAGTAAGTGTCCAGAACCTAAACGAGAACGTGGTTCCTGCTATACATGTGGTAGTATGGCGTATCCGTACAAGGATTGCCCTAAACATAAATCAACAGCACCTGTACAAGTATCGTTACCAACTCCTTATGTTGTAGATATAAATGGGTCAATCCATTTAAAATGGTCCAGAAAAAATAATCTGGTTGCTTGACCATTTTAGAAAAAAATTGATATTTTTATCATCAATTACATATGAAATCAGAAGCTCAAAACAATTTTTAAAAAATGTTTAGAGTCAACCGTTTGAAAATGGCGGTCATCTTTGTTTTATGGCGCATGCTGATTTTTGAGTTTGTAAGCTCTTACGGAAAACTCATTTTCTCAGGACTGGTAAGGCATAAACTAATAATTAAAACACCATTGTTTTCCTTACAGTCTACTCTATCTTTTATGTCCTCTTCACTATTAGACTATTTTGAAGTCCAATACTTGAAAACTGCTATTGAAAACAACTGCTTTCATTTCTCAAGAGGCCGCTTTTGAGGGTAATTTTTTAGCACAAGGGGATGTATATCAAAGTTGATTTTTGGCATGATAATAAACCTAACTAAGTAGCTTGTATTAAAAATACTCTTAACCCTGAAGTAGAATTCATTATTCTAGCGTTTGAATATTGTGGTTATATTTCGTTTATGTTCGGATTTAGACGTGTATAGTGTCTGCGCGCTAGGGAAAAAACATTATTATTGATTAGGCTTTGGTGATTATGTTAATTATTAGGGCTGGTAATGGCGTCTGCATTTTTATGTATTTATGTGTTTGATTTATGTATTTAATAAGTAATAGAGTGTGTTATGTCCAATCTAGTTATTTTCTACAAGTTCCAAACAAAGCATTAGCCATTTTGCCTACAATTCTCAGGTGTGGGGTTACAGCTCTCACGTGTTTTCCAGATCGTTAGGTTATGTTATATTTAACTGATTTGAGGGAAGTTTAAGTAAATATAATGGAAAATATTGGTGAAGAACAATTTGAAACATTCTTCCAACAACAGTCGCTCGAAAATAAAAATACAAGTCCTGTTACGGGAGCTGCTGCGTTTACGGGAAATACACCGTTTATGGCGTCAATAAATGCCGTACTACAGCAAAATGCAGAAATGCTGAAATTACTTATCCAAACTCAAGGTTCACAAACGCAACAAGTGCAATTGTTAGTGATGCAGTCACTAATTTTAATGTGATGCCCGATATTTCTAAAACGATTAAATTATTTGATGGAGAAAAGGGGCCGAGTGAAGCTAAGTTATGGTTGAATCGTTTACAAAATACCGCATTAATTAATCGTTGGCCAGATGCATTTATATACCAAACTGCGATTTGCAACCTGAAAGGCGCAGCTAAGTACTGGTTTGCAACCCGAAGCACTGAAATTCATAGATGGGGTGAGTTCAAGCAAGCTTTTGAAAAAACTTTTATTTTTGCAAGGAGTAAGACCCAGTGTTGGCGTCAAATGCAAGCTAGAATGCAAGGTGCCAAAGAAAATGTTTGTAATTATTTCTACGAGAAGGTGGCACTGTGTCGAGAATTAGAACTTACTTTTACGGAAACTAAAGAACAGATTATTATCGGACTGTGGTCAAGGGAGCTAAGTAATATGTTGATGTCACGTTTACACACAGATGAGGATTCACTGTATCAAGACATAGTTTGCTACGAGCGAGTCGACCAGGCACGAAGAGAACATAAGATAGAAGGAAGATTAGCTACAAGAGGTGACGTGACTAACAGTTATGTCAGGCAGCCCGAGGTGAAAGTTGAAAACAAAACAAGCACAATTAGTCAACAGAAACCTGGCACCAGCGGTAAGTGTTATAATTGTAATTTATTTGGTCACCGGGTGGACAAGTGCCCAAAACCAAAGCATCCTCCTGGAAGTTGCTTTTATTGTGGTCAAGCCGACCACCAAATCAAGAACTGTCCACAGAGATGTACATCAACTGCAATGTTGGTACAACAGCCTATTTTAGAACCGCCTTATTTATTACCATTGTACTTTCCTGAACTTGATATTACTTTAGATGCATTAGTGGATTCAGGCAGTCCTGTTTCACTTATTTTAGAATCGTGTGTTCCTGTGAATTTTGTTAAGCAGAGTGGTGATCAACTAATACACTTAACTGGTATTAATAATTCAGTATTGCAGATTTTGGGTATGTACGTTGGTAGTTTAGAATGTAAGGGTTATGTTTATGATGCGACCTTTTATGTTGTCGGCAAGAGTACAATGAACTGCCCTTGTTTGTTAGGTAGGGATTTTATAGCAGGCTGTAATGTTTCTATGAGATTTGATAAAAATAGTATTTTACTAGAACCTGCGGTGCAACACCCAGAATTTTTAAGTAATGAAGTTTTATTGATTAGTGCAGTTCAGACTGATAGGAACAAAGTATTTAACATAAATAACGATTTAGAGGCTTCGGTTATTGTTGAAGTACAAAATGTTTTAAATAATTTTTATTGCAATACCAATAAACCAGAAGTCCCCAAGGTAAAATTTGAAATGCATTTGAATTTAACGAAGCATGAACCATTTTTGAGTAGGTCAAGACGCTTATCTTTTTATGAGAGGAATGAGTTAAATAAAATCATCGATGATTTGCTAGCTCATAATGTTATTAGGGAAAGTGAGTCTCCTTACTCTTCCCCCATTGTATTAACACGAAAGAAGACTGGAGAACTTCGTATGTGTGTCGACTACAGAAATTTGAATAAGTATTTGGTTAAAGATGCTTTTCCCATTCCAATAATTGAAGATCATCTAGAATGCTTGCGTGATAAGAAATATTTTACAAAACTAGATTTTAAGGATGCGTTTTTATCACGTCCCTTTGTCACAAGAATCTACAAAATTTACTTCCTTTACAACCCCTTTAAGACAATATGAGTTTTTGAAAATGCCATTTGGTCTTGCGACAAGCCCCTCAGTTTTTGCTAGGTTTGTAAACAAAATATTTAGGGATCTAATAAAAGAAAATAAGGTGATAATTTATTTTGATGACATCTTGATTGCCACTGATACAATTATTGAGAACATAGAAATTCTGAAAAACGTTTTACGACTGATGGTTGATAGTTTATTGGAATTAAGGTTAGATAAGTGCTAATTTATGATGACAGAGATAGATTATCTTGGATATAAATAAAAATGGTATTACGCCAAATACAGCTAACGTTTCCGCAATTGCAGACTATCCTATTCCCAATATTGTCAAACAACTTCAAACTTTTATAGGAATGGCGAGTTATTTTCGGAAATTTATTAAGGATTTTAGTAATATTGCATCCCCTCTGTATAACTTGCTAAAGAAAGGAAAAAAATTTGAATTTACAAGCACACATCTTAATACTTTTGAATTATTGAAATCTAAACTAACTAGCCAGCCCATTTTAGCAATTTATTCACCTTTTAATGAGACCGAACTACATTGTGATGCGAGCTCAGTAGGGTTTGGCTCAATACTTATGCAAAGACAAGGCGATGGCATGTTCCATCCAGTGTTCTACTTTAGCAAATGTACATCTGGGGCTGAGTCAAAATCACAGCTATGAATTAGAATGTTTGGCTATTGTATATTCACTTAAAAGATTTCATACTTATCTACAAGGACTTAAGTTTAAGATTATTACTGACTGCGATAGTTTCAGATTAACAATGAACAAAAGAGATATTATCCCAAGGATAATGAGGTGAAGCCTTATATTGCAAAATTATGATTACTCCATAGAGCACAGACCTAATAATCGAATGTGTCATGTTGATGCCTTAAGCAGGGCTCAAACTATTTTTGTGTTAGAAGGAAACACCTTGGAGCAAACTTTGGCAGTCAAGCAAAGTAGTGACAATGAAATCACGCAAATAAAAATTAAATTACTTGAAGGTGATCATTCATTTTATGAGTTACGACAAGACTTATTATATAGGAAATTAGGTGGCAAAATTCTGTTTTATATCCCAAAGTCAATGGAACATACTATACTCCATACTTACCACAACGAGATGGGTCACTTTGGAGTCGATAAGACTGTCGAATTAATCAGCAGAACTTATTGGTTCCCTGAGCTGAAAACTAAGGTCAAGGTTTATATGAGCAATTGTTTAAAGTGCATTGAGTTTAACGCTAAGCAAGGTAAAGTAGAAGGTATGTTGAACAACATTCCAAAGGGCAAACTACCGTTTGAAGTTCTACATGCTGATCATTACGGACCCCTTGCAAGAACCAGTAACCGCTTTAAGTATATATTTGAGGTTGTAGATGGGTTTTCAAAATTTATAAAATTCTATCCATGCAAGAGCACAAATACTGAGGAAGTAATAAAAAATTTAAATTCCTATTTTCGGAATTATAGTAAACCTACAATTTTAATAACTGATAGAGGCTTAACATTTACATCGCATCAGTTCGAAGAATTTGTAAATGAGGAGGGCATTAAGCACATATTAATAGCCTCTGGAGCTCCAAGGGCTAACGGGCAGATTGAGAGGATGAATCGCTCACTAACCCCTGTACTAGCCAAAATGGTCGACGAAAAGAATATATCATGGGATGATGCTTTAAGTAAAGTTGAATTCTGCTTCAACAACACCATAAACCGGTCGATAGGTGATACCCTAAGTCGATTGCTTTTTGGTAGAAATCAGATTGGTCCAATCGACGATAATTTAAGATTAGCTCTTGAATCATTTTCCGAGCCTGTAATAAATTTAGAGCAAATTAGGCAAGAAGCAAGTGAAAAGAATGAACGAATTCAAGAACAGAACAAAATCTATTATGATAGCAAACATAAGCAAGGACATGAATATAAACCTGGAGATTATGTCATGGTGTCCAACAAAGGCACTACCATAGGAGTTAATAAAAACTAATCCCTAAATTTAAAGGACTGTATGTGATTAAGAAGGTCCTACCACATGACAGGTATGTTGTCACAAACATTATAGGATTCCAGAACACCCAAATTCCTTATGATGGAATACTAGATGTTAGTTGTTTAAAACCATATTCAGTATAGAAGTAAAAATGTTAGCTTTAAACATGTACCTATTATAACTTGGGTATTAATGCCATGGGAATTATGAACTCTATGTTTATCTTAACTTTTGTTTTGTATTTATGTATTAAACACTTATGCATTATGATAGGTATTATGAAGCTTTATGTTTTATGTTGTATTAGTCATATTTATGTTCTTTGACAGTTACGTTTATGAGATCAACTTTGGGTTTATTATGTAAAACCTAGAAGTTGTATGAGACATGACTTTTATATTTTATGCTTCATATTCTGAATATTTACTTATGTATCTATTACTGAGTGGTTAGTTGTTTTTATGTTTAACTATGATCGAGGCGATCATATGGTCAGGTCGGCCGAGTTGTAGTAGAATTCATTATTCTAGCGTTTGAATATTGCGGTTATATTTCGTTTATGTTCGGAGTTAGACGTGTATAGCGCCTGCGCGCTAGGGAAAAAACATTATTATTGATTAGGCTTTGGTGATTATGTTAATTATTATGGCCGGTAATGGTGTCTGCATTTTTATGTATTTATGTGTTTGATTTATGTATTTAATAAGTAATAGAGTGTGTTATGTCCAATCTAGTTATTTTCTACAAGTTCCAAACAAAGCATTAGCCATTTTGCCTACAACCCTGATATTTGTTATCTTATTTTTTTTATAAATTTTAAACTTCAAATTTTTGAAATTTTTGTTAACTTTAGGCTTTAATATCTCTGGTGGGGGACCTGATAAAAATTTAATTTTTTTATATGTTATATTTAGATGCAACATAAAAGTACTGTAAAAAATTTCAACCTGTATATCTGAGTACTTTGGTAGCTATGAATTTTTGAAAATGGTCCTTTTTGCGCCTATTTAGCAATGCGTAAACTTGAATAATTTATTAAAATTTTATTATTTGTGAACGTTTTACTTTTAATAACTCTTTTTAAGTTTTTTTAAAACTTTTTATCTACATCCAGTACAACACAAAATATTGTAATTCTATTTATAATTAGAATCTAGGCCTACTCTTATTAAATTTTTATTATTTTGTTTATTGAAAAAAATACTTAATATTATAAAGACAAACAAACATGCATAGTATGATAAAGAGGTTCAAGTCAATTCTAAATAACTCCCACTGGAAAGAAATCAAAAGTTAGCAACTGTAGCTTTCAGTTGTGACAAGTTGCAAGCGTGTCTGTACAGGTCAGTACGATGGAGCTGTCAGGTGCAGAGCAGTGCTCAGTCTCACTCTTGTTTGTCAACTCAACTAGTGAACAGTGCAGTCTAGTTTGATAGTGTTGTGTATTGTATATATTAATACAGTGTTTAATTTATAATTTTTTAAAAATTTCTATACTAGTTAAATTAATTCAGTGAATTTCAGATAATAATAATTATTTTTTATTTGTTTTTTTATTGATTAATTTTTATTAAATATGGAGTCATGTTCTGTTGGAATATGCATTGGTGAGATGCGTCATAAAAACTCTTATGGCCCTGTTTCCAAATACATAAAACATGTCCAGAATTTTGATGAAGTAAAACAACTTTTGCTAAAGCTGAGGTTGCCATTTACCGTTTCAACAATTTGTGACTGCCATGAGAAGAAATACATTATGAAGTACAATCATCTGTTCGGTCAATCGTGCTGTGACCCTTTTAAAAAGCATAAAAAAAACTGTAACTAAAGGCTTAAGAGAAATTTCATTGGACCAAATAAGAATACCAGAACGAAATCCTGTTGAATTAATACCAAGAAAATCAATATGCACTAACTGTTATACAATGATTTTTGTATTTAAAGAAACTAATAATATGGCTGTAGATCAATGCGATGAAATCGATTAAAACTTTGTACCACCAGAAGAAAGGATTTGTCAATTAGATTCAGCATATGCAGTTCTTGGTGTATCTCCTGCATCAAAACTAAGAAAGCTAAGCAATGATAAAAGAAGTAAAGCTATTGAAATTAAAGTTCACAAAGTGTCTGAAAAATTGCGAAAAAAGCTTGAACATTGTTTTGATCTAAGAAACATTGATGAACAACAAAAGATGACAACAGTACTTTGACCGCTGAGGAGTACTTGAAACTAATTAAATCGTTAAAAGATAGTAAAATGGCAACAAATGATGAAAAAGTGAAAATATTAAGTTTACTTCCGAAATCTTGGTCAAGATAAAAAGATAAAAAGTTTTAAAAAAACTTAAAAAGAGTTATTAAAAGTAAAAAGTTCACAAATAATAAAATTTTAATGAATTATTCAAGTTTACGCATTGCTAAATAGGCACAAAAAGGACCATTTTCAAAAATTCATAGCTACGAAAGTACACAGATATACAGGTTGAAATTTTTACAGTACTTTTATGTTGCATCCAAATATAACATATAAAAAATTAAATTTTTATCAATTCCCCCACCAGAGATATTAAAACCTAAAGTTAACAAAAATTTCAAAAATTTGAAGTTTAAAAATTTATAAAAAAATAAGGTAACAAATATCAGGGTAAAGAGTACTTTTAATACAAGCTACTTAGGTTTATTATCATGCCAAAAAACAACTTTGATATGCATCTCCTTGTGCTACAAAATTACCCTCAAAAGCGGCTTCTTGAGAAATGAAAACAGTTGTTTTCAATAGCAGTTTTCAAGTATTGGACTTCAAAATAGTCTAATAGTGAAGAGGATACAAAAGATAGAGCAGACTGTAAGGAAAACAATGGTGTTTTAATTATTAGTCTATGACTTACCAGCCCATAGAGAAAATGAGTTTTCCGTAGGAGCTTACAAACTCAAAAATCAGCATGCGCCGTGAAACAAAGATGACCGCCATTTTCAAACGGTTGGCTCTAAAAAAATTTTAAAAATTGTTTGAACTACTGATTCCATATGTAATTGATGGCAAAAATATTAATTTTTTTTCTAAAACGGTCAAGCATCCTCCTTTGGACCACTTGATATGGATTGACTCAAATTATGTGAACGAGAATTGTAAGTATTGTGTTACGGGGTTAATTGATTCAGGTAGTTCAATTAGTCTTATAAAAGCGGGTTATATTTCTTTACATATGTTAGCTCCTAATGATGAACATCATAGTTTCACAGGAATTAATGGTTCAAAATTAGATATTATTGGTATTTTTAATAAAAATGTTACAATATTTGATATTGAGGTTATGATAAAGTTGTATGTTGTTTCAGATGATGCTATGGCATATCCTGCTATATTTGGTAGAGACTTTACTTCAGCAACAGGTATTACTGTTGTGTTAGGTGACAGGTTAGAAATTATTAGAAAGAACACTGATGTAAATTTTATACTCGCTATCATGAACATTGAAGTGGAGGGACCTCTTAGCGTAACTGGTATGTCTGGCAACAATGTCTATTGTTGGCAACTATGTAAATTATTGTATGTCGCTATGCATGCCCGCCTTCCTCTACCCGGAATACGCATGTCAGAGTATACTGTCAGTTGGTTACGATTCTTTCCTATTTGCTTTTGTACACTTGCGTGCTAAGTGGATTAATTATACGTAGTTCATTGAGTTTAATTATCATTTCCTTCAACACTAGCGAATAACAAAACTGGCGACGAGGATGCCGAACAATGAACTCAAGTACAAGCTGTTACTGCAAACAGTATTCACGGAGGTTTTGCAGTTGATTTCTTTGATGTGAAAAGTCAAAAATTTGCAAGATGGCTACAACGATTAGAAGCAGTATTTCAAATTTTCCAGGTGATGGACGTGAACATGCAAAAAAATTATCTTTTACATTACATTGGAGTCGAAGGTTTTGAATTAGTATGTGACACGATTTCTCCCAAATTACCTAGAAATAAGACGTACCAAGAAATCATTAATATATTAACTACGTTTTACGATCCAAAATCGTTTTCACCACAGAATGCAGCAGGAATCCGAATCCGTAAGGGAATATTTAGCGGTATTAAGGGAAATGGCTACTCATTGTGGGTTTGCAAATTATTTAAATACAGCTTTAAGAAATCAATTAGTGTGCGGTCTAAGGAAAGAACGCATACAAAATCGTTTTTGGAGACCGCCAACCTTACATTGGAAAGGGCAGTTAAACTTACAAGCAGTTTGGAATTGTCCCATCAAAATGCTTCCGGATTTGCAGTACATTATTTACACAATAAGAAAAATAAAGGGAGGAAGTCATCACATCATACAACATCCAACAACTACAGTTCTAAAATGGGGAACCAAAGTGCAACTTTATGTAGTGCACCAAAAAATTCCAGCATACATGTATTTTGTTTTAGATGCGGAGGCCCACATCTAGCAAATGTATATAAGCACATAAACACACAATGCAGATATTGTAAAGGCAAAGGTCATCTTAGCAAGGTATGTTTGAAAAGAACAAAGAAAGTAAATTCAATTAGTGCTATCAACAATGATAATAGTGAAGGTCAAGCTGAGGATATTTCCACAGATAATGACATGTGTGTTAATTATATAAATAACATTTCTATAAAGTCTATCAGCAAAAATTTCAATTATTTAGATAAAATATTTATCACTGTTAAAATTAATAATGTTGAGGTTGAAATGGAACTTGATACTGGAAGTCCCGTTTCAATTATTAATCACTTCGATTTTAAAAAGTATTTTCCTGATATTAAAAATTTGTTTCACGATGATATTAGATTAAATTCATATTGTGATAATGCAATTTCATTTTTAGGTTATGCGAATGTAACTGTAGAGTGGCATCACAGAAGGTATGAAAATTTAAAATTATATGTTGTAAATTAAAAAAAAATCCTTTGTTCGGAAGAGAATGGATGTTAATGAAAACTGATTGGAATGTGGTGGTGAATGACTCAACTACATCAGTTCATGCAGTACAGTTTTCTCCTCAGTATAATTTATTGAAACAGAAGACACCATGGGAATGGACTACCGAATGCAATGAAGCATTTGAATTAATAAAATTGGAAATGCAAAAGGATTCATTTTTAGTACATTACAATAAGGACCCCCCCATTACATTGGCAGTATATGCTTCGCCTATAGGTATTTCGGCAGTTCTTAGCCACGTTTACCCTGATGGTCAAGAACGCCCGATACAATTTTGCTCACAAAGTTTAACCGAAGCCCAGAGGCGACTCCAGGTGGACAAAGAAGCCTACGCTGTGGTTTGGGGCGTAAAATTTTTTTACAAGTTTCTGTTTGCTACAAAATTCATTTTCTATACCGACCATAAAGCATTGGTTCAAATTTTTTCACCCACACAAGCTTTACCATACATGTCAGCTATGCGCATGCAGCACTACACCATTTTCTTGCAAGGTTTTAATTATAAAATAAAGTATAAAACCTCGAAAGCAAATGCCAATGCTGATGCATTTTCGTTTACCAATAGCAGATAAAAGATAAAGTAGATTTAGAAGAATCTGATTTATTTGAAATAAATCAGATACAAGCTATGCCAATCAAGCATGCAGATTTGGTTAAAGCAACCGCTGCAGATTCTAAATTAAAATTATTATTACAAGGACTTAGATCCGGGAAGAAATTTCTAAAGAAGTACGCGGTGGAATAAATAAAATAGAATTTTCAATTCAAAATGAGATCATAATGTGAGGTACAAGGGTAGTCATACCAGAAAACTATAAAAAAAGAATTCTGGATGATTTACATACAGCACATTTCGGCGTGATTCGCATGAAGTCTCTGGCTAAAAGTTTTAGTTGGTGGTCCGGAATTGATCACGACATTGAGCAATATGTAAAAAATTGTTTTTCGTGTTGCAGAAATAAAAATAACCCTCCAAAGGTTAAAACACATCATTGGATGTCAACATACCAACCTTTTGAAAGAGTTAATGTAGATTTTGCTGGACCTTTCAAAGGAATATATTTTTTAGTTCTGGTTGATGGCTATTCGTGTTGGCCAGAGGTTCACATATTTAAAAAAATAACAACAGAAAATACTGTACGAATTTTATGAAAAATTTTTGCAGTATATGGACTTCCGTCTGTACTTTGCTCAGACAACGGATCGCAGTTTACAAACACGGTATTTAAAAACTTTTTAAATGCAAATGGAATTATACATAAATTAACGGCTTCGTATCATCCAGCCACAAACGGTTTGGCAGAACGATTTGTACAAACACTTAAAAATAAACTAGCATGTTTGCATGGTAAACCAGACGATTTAGAATCCAAACTTCAACAAATTTTAATACATTATCGTATAACTACACATTCTGTTACCAATAAATCTCCATCAGATTTAATTTTCAATTACTCAGTTAAAACTAAATTTGATTTAATGAAACCTGTTACACCAAAAATAACAAGTACACCATTTGAAGTTACTAAGAAATTTCAAGTGGGTGATAGGGTTGCCGTTGGGAATTATTCAAACCCAAACATTAAATGGCAGTTCGGTTCAGTTAAAAATAGAGATGGAACTTTACATTATTCAGTTGTGTTAGATGACGGTCGTACATGGAAACGTCATGTAGACCAGATGCGTATCATAGGGGAAAATGTAATCGATTCACAACCTCAAACATTCGATACACCGATTCTAATGGTGAGCATCAGCTTGCTGTTTCTTCAGCCATAACCAACACCGAACAGACACCTATAGAACCAGTGGTAAGTACTAATTCACCACCACATATCACAGAACAATCATCTACCTCTACGATACCTCACAGCAGTGAAGCCACCCCTATAGTACAGAATAGTGGTAGTACAATCTGCACTAGTAGTCGTATTAAGAAACCTGTTGCGAGATTGAATTTGTAAGATTTATAATCCTATGCTGCGTACTCCAACTTTTGTTCTTTTATTTGTGGTATAGTATTGTTAAGGGAGAGGAGAGCTGTTATGTCCGGCAACAATGTCTATTGTTGGCAACTATGTAAATTATTGTATGTCGCTAGGCATGCCCGCCTTCCTCTACTCGGAATACGCATGTCAGAGTATACTGTCAGTTGATTACGATTCTTTCGTACTTGCTTTTGTACACTTGCGTGCTAAGTGGATCAATTATTTTAAAACATCAACAACCGATTAGCTTTCATCCACGTCGATTGTCATTTTCAGAGAAGGAAAAACTAAAAGTTATGTTAGATGATTTTTGGCCAAGGGCATCATTGAACCTAGTTTTTCTGCTTATGCGAGTCCAATTGTGTTAGTACACAAAAAGACGGGTGATTTAAGGTTATGTGTGGATTACAGAGAGATTAATAAAATAATGGATAAAGATAATTATCCAACCGCTCTTATCGATGATCATTTGGATCAACTTAAAAATAAAAAGGTATATAGTTGTATCGATCTTAAGTACGGGTTTTATCATGTAAAAATGTCTGATGAATCGGTTAAGTATACTAGCTTTGTTACTCCGTTCGGACAGTACCAGTATCACAAAATATCGATGGGTCTGACCAATGCCCCAAGCGTGTTTGCTATGTTTACTAATGAAGTCTTAATTGTGACAGAAACTTATGAGGAACATTTTGAGATATTAAGGGATGTATTAAGATTAGCCAGACAGTATCAGTTAGAATTTAGAGAGGACAAATGTTCTTTTATGAATCCCGACACTACCTACTTGGGTTATTGAGTAAATGAAAATGGAATACGCCCTCGTAAGGCAAATGTGCAATCGGTATTGGATTATCCTGTACCCAGGTCTACAAAAGAAGTTCATCGCTTTGTTTCTTTGGCCAGCTATTTTCGTAGATTTATGTAAAATTTTGCACTTATTGCAAAGCCTCTTTATAATTTAATAAAGAAGAATGTTCAGTTCAAGTTTGGGCCAGATGAAAATGAAGCTTTTGAATGTTTGAAGGACAGATTATCATCAAGTCCTATTCTAGTGATTTATTCGCCGAAATTAGAAACGGAATTACACTGTGATGCGCGCAGTAGCGGTTTTGGTAATATTCTTTTGCAAAAGCAAGCAGTTTAAACCTATCTGTTATTTTAGTCGTAAAACAATACCAGCTGAGAGTAAGTACCACAGTTTTGAGCTTGAATGTTTGTCCGTAATTTGTGCTATTAAACGTTTCCATATTTACTTGTTAGGTTTCAAATTCAAGGTAATCACTGATTGTGATAGCTTTCGCCTAACGCTGAGTATTAACATGTCTATCCAAGAATTTCTAGGTGGGCCATGATTTTGCAAAATTATGATTATGAAATAGTTCACCGGCCGGGTAAGAAAATGTCTCATGTAGATGCACCTAGTAGGTATAGTGTTCTTGTTTTAGAACCAAGTAGTTTCAAACAAACCCTTTCAATTAAACAATGTCAGGATCCTGAAATTCAAAAATAGAGAAGCAATTAGAAACATCCTAGGATAAACTATTTGAAATGCGAAATGGTGTTATTTATAGGAAGTATAAAAAGAATAAGTTGCTTTTAATGTGCCTAGTTGTTTAGAGACAATGTAATTCACACGTGTCATGATGATATTGGTCATATGGGAATTGATAAGATTGTAAATAATATTATGAAAGTGTACTGGTTTCCTAACATAAGACAAAAAGTTAAAGAATATATTCAGAATTGTGTAAAATGTTTAGAATTTTCTCCTGTTAGTGGCAAAATAGAAGGTTATTTACACAGTATTGAAAAGAGTGACGTTCCTTTCAAAACTGTCCACGTAGATCATTACGGTCCTTTAGAAAAAAGCTCTTCGAGGGATTATAAATACATCCTTGCTATTGTTGATGCTTTTACAAAATCTATCAGGCTTTTTCCATGTAAAAGTACCTCCACAGAGGAAGTAATTAAACACATGTGAGATTATTTCAGAGTTTATGCCAAGTCTAGACGAGTAATCTCGGATCGTGAAACTTGCTTCACTTCACATTTATTTAAGAATTTTGTGTTTTAATTGCGGTAGGGACACCCCGTGCAAATGGGCAAATGGAAAGATTTAACCAGGTTTTAACTCCTATGTTGGCAAAACTATTGATTGCTCTTAATAAATGGGATACTGTATTAAGCGAAATTTGAATAATACTATTTGCCGGGCCACGATGGACACCCCCAAGTAAATTGTTGTTTGGTGTAGATCAATTAGGTAAAGTGAATGATAAGTGTAGATTTATTTTAGAATTATATGTGCAAGAGGAGAGAAATCTAGAGAAAATTAGAGAACAGGCGTCTAAAAATATAAACAAATCTCAAGATTACAATGAAAGTTATTATAATAAAAAGCATTAGGAGGCATCTGTTTATGCTGTTGGCCAATATGTTTTGATCAGAAATGTTGATACCACACCAAGGATAAATAAAAAGTTGATCCCAAAATTTAAGGGACTTTATGTTGTTGACAAGGTCTTAGACAATTATCGATGTGGTGAGAGATATTGAAAGGTTTCAATTAACCCAAACGCCTTTCCATACGGTGGTCGGCCCTGATCAAATAAAACCTTATTTTTGTTGAGAGTTTCCTTCACAATTTATGTTCAGATTCACAAATAATGTTTCAATGGCTACTTGGACTTGTATGTACTTTTGATTATTTAATTATGCCGAGGATTTATGATTTTATGTACTGCTTATGTTGTAGGATTATTATGCATAACTCTGTTATGCACAACTTATGATTTTTATGTCAAATTTATGATTTATGTTAAATTTATGAAATTACATCTCCGCTTGACCGAGGACAGTTAAAATGTCAGGTTGGCCGAGCTGTAAGCAATTATGTTATTTTATAGCCAATCAAGTTCAAGTGACATCTCCAAAATTTTAAGTTATATTGTAGGTATGCTAGTCGCTTTCTGTGTAATAATATTTGTGAGGTAATAATTATTCAGGTAATGGAAAATGTGTTGTGAGATTGTGTTGGAAATAAATCTAAGGTCATCTGTGAAACAGAATAGCATTTTTATTTAAGAATTAGTCTGAAAGAAGCCTACACGTTTAAATTGTTTGTTATTATTGTACATGTGTTAAAGTGAATAAGATAAATTCATGAACGGTATAAATGTTTGAATCTCGTAATAGATAACAAGCGTCATTATGATTTAAATATGGTTTTTTTTAGGTCGCATGTGTAAATTTTGTATAGTAGGGAAATGAATTTACTGTGAAAGTCAACACATTTTTAGATCATGCTAAATAATTTAAAATAGAATTTCTACAAAAGTCCAGAGAATAAAAATGCACTACCTTGAAAGTCGCACGATACCAATGATCAATGTCTATTTATGTGTTTAAAACATTCTTTACATGTTTTCATGAACTAAAATTTGATTAACATTCAAATTTTTCTACGACTACTTTTATCTAGTGAAAGAGTGTCAATTATAACCTGAAACCACTATGCTGTCATTTAGTATCACCTGATTAACCGATACATACAGTATAATATATAATTGATCTATGTAAGTACTTGACAAATTCATAAGTACACACCTACCAACATTACTTGTAACTAGCTCAATTTAAGAATTTAATTTATCTATACGAAATGACAAGGTTCACAAGGCATAATTTCTAAAGCATTTTAGTATGAAATACAACACTACTTTCACTATTTATATTATACTGTGTGTATTTATTTTAATAATTGCACTTGTTACGTAAAACTAAAATATTTTACGATTTTGAAACATTTTCCAAAACCATAGAACATAATTGCAAACAAAATTTGGTAGAAAATTCTTTTAAAAAATAATATTTCTTCTCGTGTTGTAAATCATCAACAATTTCCTCTCCAAAATTATTATTAAAATTTTTACAAAATAACAAAACAGATAGAGGATAAAAATATTTATCCATATTTTTCAATAAAACATTTTCTAGAATCGGAACAGGTAAGTTATTAGATAACCAAAATTCAATACATTTTAACAGAATATTCTGCATTAATATATGATTTTCTGATAAATATGTTTGTTTAATATAATATTCTAATAATTCTGATGCTATCTGAACAATTTCTCGAGTTTTAGAATCTTTTATTATATATGGAGTATCAGACGTTTTCATATTTTTGAAAGGTAATTCAGAAAGCAACCTTGAAACGCTTGAAATAGGTGGCATACTTACTGACTGAACATACTGTGAAATACTATATTTAACATCGCCTATTTCAGAAATATCACAAGGACTTTCACGACCGCCTTGATCTTCAACATCGTCATTCCACTGTTTAATACTATCTAATGATGAGCTACTACTAAAACTACCGTTAACTCTTTCCCCAGAATTGGAATGCTGAATATATGTATTTTGCTTAATAATTTCATTACTAAAATCCAATTTATAATCATCTATATAGTTTTTGAATGCTGCCAATTGAAACCCTAAGCTATCACTAAAATGATCATTTAAAATTGCAATTTTACTAGCGGCTTGGAAATTATTAGTTTCTAAACATCTAGCAAGGACACTTTCAATATCATAAAACCCAGAATAAGCTTCTAAAACATAGTGCAGGGTTTTGTTACTAAATGCATATGTGGAAAATGGGTTAGCACAATTATTTTCAATAGAACAAATAGCATATGGTACGTAGCGTTTGTTAAATAGACAATTGTAACCGCTAGGATTATATGTGATCGCCATACTTGGTAATCCTGGTATTTCTATGGGAAAAATTTCAGAACCCGATTGTAAGTTCTGGGGTATTTTGATAACCCGACGAGTATTTTTAAGGACTACAAGCTTTCCTTCAATTTGACGATTACCTTCATCGTGGGGTTTGCCTAGCAACATCTAATAAACAAAATGTAATCACATAACTGTGTTAAAAAATCTAACTTAACATACCTGTGCAATTGCGTTATTTCCCCATGATAATAACTTTCCACTGTGATCCATAGCAATGGTAAAATCAGGCCCACACGAAACATGTCGAAATCGTTGAACAAATATACCAACATTATCCTGGCTGTTTAGTTTTGATGGAGTCATTTCATCATTAAAATTCTTAGAAATTAAAAGTTTACCGCCTTGTAAAATAGCGGTATGTCTAAAACCTACAGCTACTTGGTCCACTGGGTCCATTGTTGTTCCAGTAAGTGAACGTACACTTGATTTCATTGGTTCCACAAATTTCGCATCAGTACCGTTAATTTTTTGAACATATTTTGATTGTAATAAGCGTAGTTCTTGAGGACTTGCGCCCCATGTATATACTTCTCCATTTTCGCATGCTGCAACCTAAAAATTCATTATAAAAGCGATTATTAACATTCTCATAAGTAATTTTTAGTAAAGTTCTTAATTTAGATTAGTTTGAAACACTTTGATGTAATTACTTAAGCTATTATTCAAAATTTTTCTCGTTCAACTTGTCCATTAAATAGGATTGTTTCGAAGATATTTAGGGCAATTAAATAAGAACTATTGGATTGAAGCAGATATCATGTTAACAATGAAACAATATCAGAAAATGTCTGGAAGTCGTGATTATGCAAAATTGTAAATTTTGCGACTAAGCAGAATATTTTTCATTACAATATTATCGACAATTAATATGAAAAACATCGTAACTCACTTTTGCCTAGTTTACAAGACAGGATTTTTAAAAATTTTGCACTATATTTTTTTTGTAACGTTTTTATTGATATTGTTGGAGGCTTTCATGGCCGGAGTCATTATAAATATTTATAGTTCCAGGTTGGGAGCGTGTGATTTTATAAACTAAGGTTGACGATTCGCCCACTTTTGTGGGACAAGAAAAGGAAATAAATAATAAAAATAATAATAAAGATAAGAATGATAATATTAAGTAGACAAATTAAAGTGTAAAGAGTATGTAAAGTTACTTCTGAAGTAGCAGACTCACAGACCCATTTAAGCCAAAAGGTGTCTTGTGACAAAGTAACTGATGAAAGTAGCGAAAGTGGTAGTTTATAAAAGGCGAGAACTTGATGCATGTGATCATGAATAGAGAAGAGATTCGTAGCAGATCAGTGAACGTCACAGTTCTGCTTTTGTGAACATAGGCTCGTTTTCCAAATGGGAGAAAGGTAGTAGTCATCGTCTTTGTTTAGATTGTTAGAATTTTTAGTGATTTCTACAGATTCTCTGATATTTCTATTGTAGAAAAATGCAATTCTGGCAATTAGTTTTGTCTTGTCAAAGTTAATGGTATGGCCTGTTTATTGTTGGTGTTCGGCCACCGCTGAGCGATTGTACTGGCTTGTTCTTAAGCATCGCTTATGCTCGTTTAGTCTAGCTTGTACCTACGGTCTTGTTTCTCCTATGTATACTAAACCGCAGCTACAAGGTATACTATATACGCCTGGGGCTTTAAGACTTGTTTCAGAATTTTTGGGTTGGTAATATTTGTGAAATTTTATTAGTGGGCTTATAGGTTGTTTTGATGTTGTGTTTACGTAGAATTTTGTCGATTCGGTCTGTTACTTGTGTATAAATGGAAGGATTGCTGAAGATTGTGTTTCGGAATTACAGCGTGGTTTGGGGGTTCGTGCTGGATATAGATGCCTGCTTATTACTCTGCCTATATCTGAGTTGCGATAGCCGCTTTTTATAAGACTAGTTTTTAAATGGGTCAGTTCGTTAGATAAATGTTCTGGTTGTGAAATTTTAATTGCACGGTGGGCTAGAGAGTTGATTACCGATGATTTTTGCGACGGATGATGATGTGACAACGCATGTGTGTGTGTGTGCGCGCGCGCGCGTGTTCGTGTGCGTGCGTGCGGGTGCGTGTGTGCATGCGTGCGTGCGTGTGTGTGTGTGTTTTCAATATACGAAATGGCCTAGTCGTCCGTTGGATTGGTGCTCCACCAGAACGTCAAAGAATGGCAGAGTTCCGTTCTTTTAAATTCCTAGAGTGAACTTAATATCTTTATGTTTATTGTTTATGCGATCTAGAAAATTATTGAGCGTTTAGTGTCCATCTGTCCATGGGGCCAGATTACAAAAGTGTCATCTACATAACGGAGCCAAGTTTTTGGTTTAAGATTTGTGGATTTTAGAGCCATGGATTCCGAAGACTCCATGAATATATTGGCCACAATAGGAGACAGAGGTGACCCCATGGGTGTGCCAGAAATTTGTCTGTAAAATTGTTCGTCGAAGACAAAATAGGTACAAGTTAAGCATTTTTCAATGAACGTGGCCAGGTACTCAGATTCGTTTTCTTGAGGTAGAAGTTGTTTAATAATAGAGACAGTGTCTATGACAGGTGCGTTTGTGAATAGGAATGTTACATCAAAACTGGCTAGCATATCATTAGGGTTCAATATTTGCAATTAGTTCTATAAAATGAGTGGAATTTAAAACATTAGTAGGGGTGTTAACGGAATAGGGTTTTAAGAAATTTGCTAAGCATTTTCCATATGGTAGGTTGGCAAGTCAATTGTGTTCACTATCGGACAGAGAGGGACATCAGGTTTGTGGACTTTTGGATAGCTTTGGCAATATTAGAGGATTTGATAAGTGCTGAAATTGTTCACATTATCCTCCCCGTAAAGGTTTTTGTAATATTGTTGGAGGCTCTCACGACCGTAGCCATTATAAATATTTATAGTTGGGACCGTGTCATTTTATTATTGGAGGTTTTCATGGCCGGAGTCATTATGAATATTTATGGTTCCGAGTGAGGAACGTGTAACTTTGACAGGACGAAATTAATTAACAGAATTCTATTTTGCTACAATAGAAAAATCAGAGAATCCGTAGAAATCACTAAAAATTCTAAGAAGCTAAACCAAGACTATGGCTACTACCTTTCTCCCATTTGAAAAACAAGCCTATGTTCACAAAAGCAGAGCCGCGAGACGTTGATTGATCCACTACGAATCTCTTCCCTATTCAGAATCACTCATGCATCAACTACAAACTACCACTTTCGCTACTTTCCCCAGTTACTTTGACACAAGACACCTTTTGGCTTAAATAGGCTGGTGGGTCTGCTAGTTCAGAAGTAACTTTACATACTCTTTACACTTTAACTTGTCTACTTAATATTATCATTCTTATCTTTATTATTATTATTTTTATTATTTGTTTTCTTTTCTTGTCCTGATGAAACCTCTTACAAAAGTGAGCAAAATGTTGACCTTAGTTTATAAAATGACACGGTCCCAACCCGGAACCATAAATATTTATAGATTTTTATTGTTTTCAATGTTTTTAAAACCATGTTTTATAACTTGTTCCTAACTTTATACCATTATGTAATTTTTTTGTTAGGTTAATGGAAACAATATTTTAATCGAGTTACAAAACCACTTTTTTTTTAATGTTTACATGAAGATCATTGTAACTGGTTAATACAATATTATTTCAACAAATGTTTGTTTGCTAATATGCAGACACATGGTAACTAATAGGATCATAACAGGATAAAAATTAATTATTATATTTATAAAGCTTTTTTTTATTATTTTTATTGAAAAGTCATTTTTATATGAAACAAGCGAGTTTAGAAGGGCAACTAAAAAGTACATAGTAATGTTACACTCTTTCAGTACAAAAGCAGCACATAATTTTTTAGTCACTCATCAAACAATTCTGAAATTCCATGGGAATTAGGATTTAAATAAAAGCCACGGTTTGCTCTGAAATAGCTTTACTAGAGCACAAACTAGTTAAATTCTTCTGTTTTATGATGATACGATTGTTACGCCTCAGTTGGCTACAACAAATTTTAATAATTAGCCTATGGGACTTTTTCTTGTAGAATTATGCAGGTTATACGAATTATAAATGAGTTCCCAGCACTACTTATTATGTATTTTGCATGCGTAAACATTTCTCATACTTCCAAATAAATATACACCACCGTTTCAACCAATGAGAACACATTACACTCAAAGAGTGGCAGACGGTAAAGAAAACGAATGGCAAACATGATATTTAGGCTATTCTGGGCTACCGCACCTAAAAATTAAAGTGATGTCAGTGCGTGTAATGCAGTGAAGTTACTTTTACATCACCACCTTCCCCCTTCTGTCTATTTGCCATTTTAGTGTTGTAAGAGAATAAACATCACTGCATCTGCTGAATTGAGGCCACGGTACCCATACAATCCAAACATATGTGTTACAGGAGCAATACGTAGAATTTTGAATGGCGATTGTCAAAAGGATTGCAAGGATTCAGTAATCTGCTCTACCATAACTATCTAAATAAATAAATGTAGGATTTCAAGGTGCTAATTATTATTCTTTGTGTATTGTAAAGTCTGTGTAATATTATTATGCTCTCTGAACAAGTACGATTTTACCTATCTAAATGACAAGTAACACCCTAAAAGAATTTACAGTTCCCATAACTCTTGAATATGTTTACTACCACTTTTGGTGGCTTCTTTGCTAGCTTTCAGTTTGCATTCTTGATCTATAGAAGACACTTTGTTACAAATAAGATTGTATTGAAAATTGAGAAAAAATAGCGTATTCTATTTTAGAGCAGGAAACTTTGCGTTTGTCCGTGTAACTCCAAATTTGGTATTTTTTTAAAAATATGATTTAAAGTCTGAAATGTCATTTTAATCGTATGGTTTTTCTTTGACTTTTAGCACACCTTATGCGTGTATACAATTGCTGCAAAATATAAATGACTTTATTTCCTTTTTCCTTCGTTCCATGAAAGCATACATCGAATCACCCTCTAATTGAGAGCGACCTACCTCAAAAAAAAAACATGTGTAATACTAATATTCATTAATTAAGAAGCATAAAACAATCCAAATAACATCCAAACTCTAGTGCCTCATCAGCAACTTTCCTTATAATAAAATAAAGCACTACTTAATTCATTAGGCCGTCGTTACGTGCATATCAATAACTTTCTGTAGATCCAATATCAAGTACAGTGAAACTGTATACTTTAAACTTACTTTTATATTAAAGTAACGATATCTCTAATTGAAGCGCAGTAAATATGTCTTTGCAAATTAAAGCACACAGTTCTGAAAGTTTATGTCTTTTGGGACATCTCATCGTGATTTTTGACTTCATGTACAACAAATTTGTTGGCAAAATGTAAAGCATACCCCTTTATCTTTTGGTTTTTCTCTCCTTCAATTGCTATTCTTTTAAGTTCAAAAGTAAGGCTTTAATTTTTTGGGGCATAAAAAACCGATATTAAGCTTAGTATTTAAGATATGTCAATACTGATCTTTAGTAAGCTATCTTGTAGCGTTGTCAAGTTTCCACCATTCATTCGCTATATAGTGAATACAATTTGGAGAAAGTTAGATTCATCAAAATAAACCTTAGAAGTTATTTGCGTTAGGTAATGAGATCCTTTAGCTGGAATAGAAATTATATGTTCAAGTTTTCGTCAACAGCATTGCTCTATTTCTATGCCAACTTCGCAGATTCACAGGCATACATCCTCCACTCTCGTGGCTGTCCATTTTTTTGAATAAAGCTGTCAATCACATAGTTTGCTCATCACGTTTGATAACACCAATATTACTTGTTGGAGCTCTGGTTATTTAGTGAAACAAAATTGATATTCACTTTCCTTTTCGATATACAAAACGCAAGCATTTGCCATATTTTTGTTAGTTCCGTTTTCCTTGTGGAAAGTTTGTGCATGCAATACAACGTGCTTCTTCTGGTGGCCCTAAAGCTACCATGGATTGCCGCACCTTGTTGTGATGAGAGGACAGCCCCAAGGCGGGATTACGCGCCCCTCTGCCTCGCGCCATCAGTAGAGACGGTAGGAGCCAGTACGACGGCAGCAACTCGTAGGTGAGTGTGTATGTATTAATTGACACCATTTGGTAGCCACACTTGGTGGCCCTAGACTGATTACTGTGATGTGAGATAGTCGGAAGTAGTAATATTGCACTTATTAGAATCCTTTTCTTCACTTATTTTTATGTCGGCAAGTGCATGCTCGCGACGATGATTTATAACTGTTAGTTTACCTGGGTTCTTTTTTTTTCTGAGTTATAAATTTTCCTTATTAGTTAAGACATTGTACTGCCAATGTGGCATATGTAATTTTTATATTTACAATCATTAAGAGCTGTGGTTTTTAGTGTTACGGTTGGGGGGTTTTTTTTTTGTTGCATTGTTGCTAAATCATGTAAGGGGTAGGTACCTAAAAACGGCAGCTCCCCATGTTAAAAATGTTTTTCTTTTTGTTTGATTTTGTAAATATGTATAACGTGTACTTATGGATTGTTCATTCGTTGGTACTATTGTGCTTTTGTACATATTTTTTTTTTAAATTAGAGGTTTTACGTTTGTATATGTTTAATTGTGCATGAGTGAGTATATTTTTATTTCAGGCCTCTCTTTATTTTGCATGTGTAAGACCCCGCCTACTCACCGGTTAAGCCCGACCATCTTCTTTCTTTGAGTTTTTTTTCTTACGCTACGTCGATGCAGGTAGCAAGTTTCTATCCTTCAGTAAGATTTAAAGCATCGAAATTAAAGTTTGACGATTGTATTAACTGATTCATTGTTGTGTATATATGCATTTGTAGTTTTATCAAGAATCTTATCTCTACTAGGAACACTTAAACAATTCGCGGCGCCATGTGTTAAGGTTCTGTGTAATTGGTATTTCTAACTAATAAATTGAAACTGCAGTTTTATTAATAAACATTTAATCTCGGTTTTTCCACCTGCCAACCATCACTGTCAACCATAATAATTCTCAAACCAGGGCACTACATTTCAAATATCATAACTCTGCTAAATCGTTGACCGCTCAATTAGAAGCCTCTCAGCCGAGAGCACCCTCTGTGCACCACACACAATCTGTACATACATGACACCATACACTTGCGGATTGGTCAAAAGCAACAAATGCGGCTTATTGGAAAATATTAAGCAGTTGTTACAAGAGAATCGGGCATGCAACCGTATGCAAGATGGAGCATCCCCATTGGTCTTTTAAATTATTCCGCCATTTTCTTACTAGAACCTTACATCAAAACAGCATTTCAGCGCCTGTTCCATCCCCCAGGGATGCTTCTATGTCCAAAGAATACATGTAAGCCATCAAGTATTAACGTATAAACTGCATTCTACCTTACTACAGAATAAAATTAGACACTCTCCTTCTTTCGCTTCTCATAGAAAATTGATAATCATATATGTCACATTATGGCAATAATCGACAATCATTGTACTTTCCCATTTCCGTGTTAACTGTAATGCTTTTTTTTTCACAAGCCTTATTGTAATAATTGATCATAGGGGCTATTACGTATAAGAATGCACTTTTAAACTTTCAGCACTATCAGGAACTATTAGGAATAACTTCATAAGTTTTTATATGTATTTTGTGTGAATAGAATATTAAATGAGCCGTTTTTTCATGCTTCAAAAAATGTGTGCCATTGCTTCAACCGATGAGAACGTGCGAAATAGAGGAGGGTTTTACAAGTTGTGGCGAACGAGTGCCATGACTTGGCAGATTATCTTATGCTACCTTACCGAACAGACGAAGTGGAAGTCAGTGCTTGTAACGCAGTGAAGTTACCCGTATCATCCTTTACCAGCTTTACCTTAACATCTTATGTGTTCACTGTTTTAAATGTTGAAGGTTATCAACAAACTTCACTGCAATCTGCTGGATAAAAGCCACAGAACGCCCTCCGATAAACAATATGCGATAATGCAAGGGTCTAGTAATATGGCTCTACTTTAACCAAACTACCTAAATGATTAAAGTGAGACGTTTCATTGTGTTATTGATTGAGTCATTTTTGTATTAAAAATCGGTGCCTTATTTATACGCTCTATATACCCACGCTAAAAATTAAAGTGTCTTTACCTGAAAGGCGTTTAGTAGTAATACTGTCTCTAATACAAGCTCCATTGCAATGGGTATGTTTGGATATATCGTACACCGGACATTAATTCCTACATAGAGGTACAGTACATCATACTTACATTGTGAAAGTATGCAGTGGTGATCTTTATCACAGGCGAACAATCATCTGGCAACACCAAAATCTGTACAGGAAATGTGGTTTTATTGCTCTCCATATTAGTACTTCCTAACTGTCCAAAAGCATTTGAACCAAATCCATAAATAGTACCATCATTTGTTAAAATAAGACTATGTGCATGGCCTGCAGTTATTTGTATAACAGTATCTCTAAATTTTAATAGTTTTGGAGTAAATTCACTATTTGAATTTCTGTGTCCCAACTGGCCATGAATTCCCCAACCCCACGTATAAACTGCACCACTTGCTGTTAGTGCTATGCTGTGATATTGTCCTGCTACTATGTCTACCACTTGCACATTACATAAACCAGTAATAATCTGTGGATAAGAAGAATCTTCTGTACTTGGACCTATTCCTAATTGTCCATAGGCATTTGATCCCCAAGCATAAACCTAAAAAAATTGAACTACTATAAAATAGGTCACATGGTACATAACTTTTCAACAAATAAAAATGTGATATAATGTATGATTCACAATATAGTCCTCGTTACCTGATTGTACTTTATCAAAATATTGACATGAAATTTTCTGTCATTTATTGAAAATGAACTGAACAAATTTCTGATTTAATAATGAACAAAAACGATGTCCGATAGATTTATTTAAGAAATTCTAAAAAGGTAGCGATAAACGGAAAACGTCTATGACGATTTCTTAGAGTATATCTAGGTCAAGGTATTCCATTTAACCACTTTAAAAAATCCATTCCTGACCTTGTAGCATTATACTGTAGATCCGTTTAGTTCTACTCCGACAAAAAATTACATTAGAACATAAACGAAGCGTTTGTACACAAAAAATGGTTGATAGGCCCTGCAGCACACTTCCTTCAGATGGACTTGATTGACAGGTTATACTTATCAACCATACAATAGAAAATCTCTACAATGTTATTTACATAATTTCTGGTGTTCTCGAAATAATTAGAACGATGAAATGAAATACAAATAGCCATTAAGGGGTTTTAAAGTTCAGTTCTAATTGAAGCTTTCATTACAATATGAGTTCTAATTTAAAGCTTGAAATTCGTGATATGAAATAAATTACTGGTACATACTGTTTAAAATAAATTGCCCTGTGATATAAATTATTTTAGTGATCAATATAAATTAATAATTAGTGCTCGAATAATTAATTACAGTGCATCGATATAAGTTATGGTTCATTGATGTAAGTAATTAAGAAGATAGCATCATAGTTCTTAGATGTGATTAACTGGAAATAAATTGTTGCGAGAGCTTTTAGAATTCAATTGTAGTTACGACTTGTTGAAAAGGCTTGTATAGGTTTTATAATAAAGGACTGTTGTTTGTGCAAATAGAGTTTCCGTTACAATATAAAGAAACTAGAAGCATTAAGCAGAAGGGCAGTGGTAGGCCATGTGTTAGATACAGGAAAAGTAAAAAGTTATCAAAGAACATTAATGTATGTATTTGAGACATTTACAATAATTAGATCATTCCTTTGATACTTTTAGACATATGCTTGAAGAAAATTTAAATATACTTCCCTATTATTTACAAGTAATACATAAATTACTGCTAAAATTCTGTCGATGTTTTCTTAGTAAATTTAATAACAACCATGCCATTAAGACAATAATGTTTACTAACAAAGGGCTTAATCCTAGAATTTGACCCTTCAAGATTTTCTCAATTTTTTTATTACGCTAATTCCGAATATGCTATTCATTTCTGCTGGAAACATCGGCAACTACCGTGCATTTACATTTCCAATACTCCACCCGAAGGTACTACAATGGCCAGGAGGCAAGTTTTTTGTTGCCTGGAAATTTAGAATTTTGCCAAACCCTTGCCGTTCCAGGCAAGGTAGAGATCTTTAACGTGCATGACAACACTCACACACAGGACCTCCGTTTAACCTCTCATCCAAACGGGGGCGTAATTTTTGTGAAAAATGCTCACCTGCCATTTTTCAAGCAGTCGGCCGTGTCAGGATTCAAATGCAGGACTTTGGGATCGGTAGTCTTACGCTTACTACATTGATCCACGGCAACGCCATCGGCAACTACCCCAAATCTGGGGACAAAGATGGTAATCGTTCCTATTCTTCCATTCTCATATATTAATAAAAATGTTCAAATTTTCATAATGTTACGAGTTGTTACCTTAGTAACAGGATAAGTCATTGCAGCTATTACCTTCTATCAACTAGTTATCTTTCAGTTTGAAAGATCATTCTTTAGTTTTTTTTATTTTTAAAAATTCATTAACTTTTTTGCAATGGAAAAACAGAACCTGCTGAAGTTGTATGAGTTTAGTAAAATTAAGAGAAACTACTGAACTGTTTGATGGAAATAAATCTACTACACACAGAGAATTTTGATTCGTGTAAATTACCTCCATCATTTCAACACTTATTCCTCACTCCAGAATCGGTTTATTCAAATTGGCTGATATCCTACAAGTGATTGGTATACAGAACTTTTACACTTCAATAATGCATGTTCACAGCACATTTTCCAGAACGATAAAAAATCTTCGAAGACTATTTTAACGTATTTATACATATATAATCATTCGTTGTCTACAATGTAACTAATAATTTATAAGATAAACAAGACCAGATTCGGGAAACAAAGGGAATTACGTTACTTTAATTCAAAAGAAATATAGATTTATTAAATATAAGAAAGAGAAACTGGTTATCCAATAATTGAAAAAAGCATGTTACAAGTTATTTCACTTAACACGTAACAAACTTTTGAATTATTAAAGAGTGGATTAATGTTGGGACTTCAACTGTATCAGATTGTTGGAGCGTCTCGTGCATTTAGTAGAAGAAGGCTATAATCGCTTAACCATCAACCACTCTGTTAATTTTGTAGATCCAGAACCAGGAGCTTACACTAATACAGTAGAAAACACGTGGAGACATGCAAAACGCTTCATACATCATTACAACAGAATAAAACAAAATTTTCAGATATTTAGTGCATTGTTTCTTAAAAAATGTAAATCTGACAACATTCATGAACTAACTGAGCTTTTTCAAGTATCTAAGTACAATTACATTTGACCAAGGTGTTTAATTATAATAAACGTCATAAAGTATGCTTGCTTGGTGTTACAGTTAAGAATTAGTATTAGTAAAGGGTTGATGGATTTATTAAATTTCTAAGCGAGCGAAGCAAGCTAGGCGAGAATTTGTTTTGTATAGCATTTGGTTAAGTTAGCAGCAAAATATTTTGATATTAAAGTTCCAAGGTCGAGACAAATGCGAGGCTGCCAGGAACTGAACTTTCCAAATATTTTGCAGCTAACTTAACCAAATGCATGACAATGTATAGCTATTGTGATGAGACTGGTTACCATGCATTCGCCTCAGATGAAAATAGGACCAATCTTCAACGTCGTCCCTACATTTGAGATAGTTTCAGATGTTTCCTTGACAAATGAATAGCACATTTGGACTCTGTGAAAAAATTTTTATAAAATGCAAAAAAAAATGACAAAATTTCATTGGCCCAAATTCTAGGGCTGTTCTCTGGCAAAGTATGATTTCACCTGTCTACTTACGTTAGCACTCAGAATACGATATTGTTAAGCTGTGATAATTCACAATTTTTTACAGAGACTCACTCCATTACATTACCAGAAAATTGGTGTTAGGCTACCATTACCCAAGCAGCGTATTGGTACCATATTTTTGAGACTACACTAAATGTAACACACTGTTTACAAAAATTAAAATGACAAATTTAATTTTATATTTTTAAAAATATTAAATTTTTAACTGCTGCCGCTTACACATTCTAAACAAATTTGTAAATTTGCTACATGATGATCTACAAGTGGAATATTTTCAGTTAGACGAAGTTTGTACACACTACTAACATTTGCTTTTATTAGGGAATACTTTGAAGATTGCGCTTTAAGCTTAAATATGTACACAATTTTTCTTTTTTAAAAAAGGAGTACGTTGCTGTATACAACAAAATGGTGATCACGTAACATCTTCTGTATAATTTTTTTACTTTACTTTACAATTATAAAATTTATATAAACAAAATACCCTCATTTAAAAGTCAAAAATCAAAACAGAAAACTAAAATTAACAAATTATGCTACCAGATTACATTTATAGCATGGTCAACTGAGGAATATTTTGTGAATCATACATTAATACAATAGTTATAAGTAAAAATAAGGCAATGTTGTTATCTTCAAAAGTTCGATACATTAAGTTTCTAAAATATTGGTTTTTCTGTACAAATTCTGTTAAATGTGTATGATGTTCAAGATGTCAGTACCAGGCACTACACAAATAAAACAAAGAAATATTTGACAGGAAGCTACCAACAGAATATTCATCAGAATAATTAGTCTTAATTTTTCTATATAATAAAGTTGAAAATAAATACACAACCTTGAAGAAATACTAATATCATGAATTTGAAAGTTTGTTTTAGTAAAATCTCTTTATATACAAGATCCGATATAGCACAAAAGCTTTCATGTTAAAAAAGTCCTTAATAAAAACTTCCCTAATGCAAAAACTAATAAATGAAATCATGCTTTGATTCTACGATTTCCAAACAAATGTTGCAATTTTTCATAGGTCGAGGATTTACATCAGACGAACAAATGAATCAAACAGCACATCAAATCTTTAAAATAATTTCAAAATGAAAGGTTGAAGCATCATAATTCAGTTACAGAAATATATGGATGTTGCAGGAAAAAGCTTTAAACATAAAATCTTCAAAAAACGCCTAGTTTTCTTATATTCCTAACTATAAAGCGACCCTGATAATGTCTTTAAAGTCAAATAAAATATAGTAATATTTTTACTTACGCACTTTGTAACGCGTTGGCATTATGTTAAATAGAAATCCGATGGTAAAAAAGAAAATTAATCATAAATAGACACACTATATACAAATATACCCTAAGTATTCTGATTTAATGAATAGTTGTATTGAATAAGAAATACATACCAAACATATAAAGAGAGGGAGAAATGACAAATACTAGACAGTTGAACGGAAAAGAATTAATTAATTATTCACGAGCAGGTAATTGGAGAAGTCAAAAAAACTAATGCATGAAAATAATAAGATGAGAAGATCGCGCTGATGGGGTTGGTATGAGGGCACATTAAAAGTTAGTGGACGAAACACGACTTCAGGATATCATATGAATTTTCTCAGAGAAAATTAAACAGCACATTTGACAAGGAATATTATCTGTGTGTGGTATTATGAAGACTCGCATGTGCCGTAAGAAAAGGGCTGCCTGTGGATATAGCTCAAATAAGTGGGTTTTGATTGTGTTAAAAGAGCTGTTGTTTAAAGGATGAAAAATTGGAATGCTGGTGTATTATGAACAGCCTTAACCTTTTAAAAGATGAATTATAATCATGAGTAAACTATAAGCTTGTATGTTTATACTTATTAAATATGCACATGATTTTAAATATACATGATTGGTATTTATGTAATAAGAAATTAATCACATGTGAAAGTAATTATTTTGTCAAACGACAACTTAGCAACAGAACTCCTATTGGTTAAATTTAAGCATGATGTTATCCTGCAAGGAAGTTTGGAACATTTTAAAATACTAAGAAATATGTACCTATTGATTTCAAATGTAAGTTTTATTGGTGGAATTTAGTGTTAGTTATAGCATAAAACTTTAGTATTTTGAACAGAAAATGAAATGATAAAAGAAAAAGTAGGTGTTTAACTGCTTTCTATTGTTATTAAGAGCATTTTCAGAAATGGGCTTTTGAACATTATGTATATCAATATTAGAAAAGGGAAAAATGGTTTTATAATATTATTGATTGATTTAATGTTTTCTTCTTTAGGATTTTTTTTAGTAATACCTGGCCAGTTTGAGGTTAAATCTAGATTGAATTTATTAGGTATTTATGAACTAGACAAAAAATTAGGTGTTTGTAAAGGATATCCCCAGTGATGGGGTCGTATTTCAGAGGCATTTTGTTTTTCAATTTTATTTAATTTGCCCAAAATTTGACAAGTATTATTAAGAGATTCTAGAAAAGTAATATATAATGTGATAAATTTAGGACACCAAAAGCAAAGGAGATCTATTCGAAACAACCATCTTCCATGTAAGAAAAATATAGAAGGGATTGCTAAGACAAAATGGTTTTATGTCCCTCAACTATGACAGTAGAAAAAGCCTTTTAAGGTAAATGAATGTTGCAACGTAGTTTGTTTGTAGTTCGGCCATTTCAAATGTTTATTTTTTTATTATTATTATTATTATTATTTTCATAGGAACCCACTACCACACCACCGTGGTGAGTCAAAACACCCCTAAATTGTTATGGGGTTCCTGCCTCTTCAGGGCAAATTTAAATTTATAATGTTATGCTCAGTTTATCCGAAGCAACTTAGTTTATAATAACTTTTCTTTTAAATTTAACAGTTAAAACTAATTAGTATGCTAATAGAAAATTAATTGTATATTAGTTACAGTCTTAGTAAATTTCCATGTCCGAATTAAAGGTGCTTTTACAAATAAAATACATCAATCGTCACAACTTACAATTGTACACCAAAATTCCAGTAATTGCACTCCAAACTCGAATTACAGTGACCATGAGATGTAACCTAATTCATATGTAACCCAAGTTACATTTAGTTGAAGCTATCAAGCTTGTTATAATATTATCTGACAACACCTACGCACCACTCCAGCAACTGTTCGCCTTTGTCCAAAGTGCATGTGATATTTACCTCTTCCAATCTACCAGCATACAACGAAATATAGATGATATCAAATCTATAGCTAGCAAAAATAAAAATTTAATTAATAGATTTGAAAAACCTGTTCAATGATAACACTTTTCACCTGCATTGTGCTATTTTTTATGAAGACAATAAATGTAACAAAGGAGGTATTTCTGTAACCTTTTAATTTAAAAATAAACATAACCAATGTTAAGTCACGATTGGACCATTTTGAAAGACAAGGTGTCTGTATCATGAATGGAAATATATTTAATTATAACTTTTTATGCATTCAAAAATGATTATATCTAATTATATCTAACTCTAAAACCACAGCATGTCTGAGATAAGAATGTCAAGAATTTGGAACTTAAGAAGCTATAATCATTATAGGGTTGGTTAATGCGAGAGGAGTTGGACATTTATTGCGACTACTAAAATAGGGTAACCAGATATGTCGGCAATTATTTTTGGTTTTAGATTAATTTGGAAAAATTCAAATATTGTAACGTGTTGTGTTATGTTAGCTATAAATTAGATGAGAAAGCAAAAATTTGTAAATTTGAATGGACAGACTAAATAAATATATGTATAATAGATTTCACAATTTATTAATCTTAATCAAGCACGATACTTCAAATTTCCTGCATGTTTGTTGTGGTTTGTTTTGTATTTTTTCTAATCTTCTTTGGGAATTAAACCACTCATAGTTATTAAAATCGTCTTTAGTTACGTTTCGATCCATGACCTAAGATTGTTGTCAAAATAATAAAAATTTCAAGTTTGACATTTATAACACAAATTGAAAGTAACTTTGATTTATTAATGTTTGATATATTTGGTTTGTATACATTAAGTGAAAATTTTAAAGTTTATATCAGAATGAGTACTTTCAATTTGTGTTGCGACCTGGAAACGACTTATAGATAGCCAATACGCTTAACGTAAAATCAGCTGATTAATTTTTATACAGTTAAATTTCATATAAATTCAATAACTTGAGGATTGGAAAACATTTTTTAACATGTTTCTATTTATACGAATGAGAGGATGGTTATTAAAGAAGTGTGCGATTATGTCACCATAAGGCTTAAGCAGCCGTTTTTTATATTTATCTTGAGGAGGAAAACTCATTACGATTCAGGCTACTTCTTTGGTAGATTTTTAACATGGTTCTGAGGCGACCCTATGACAGGTTTACACTTGTCAGATACCAATGTTGTTCTACGAATATTTTATATGGTTCTAAGGTGGCCCTAAGGTGGGTTTACACTTGTCACATACCAATGCTGTTCAACAAAAATTGTATATGGTTCCGAGGTAACCGTATGGTGGAATTACACTTGTCAGATACCAATGCTGTTCTACTGAGGCTGTTAATATGTCTATTGTTATATAATTAGTTATTGTATGTATAAATAGAAATCATGTATGTAGGCTGTATTTCATATTTCATATTCATAGAACTACATTGGTATATGACAAGTGTAAATCTGCCATACGGTTGCCTCAGAACCATGTTAATAATCTACTAAAGAGGTAGCCTAAATCATAACGAGTTTCCTCCTCAAGATAAATATAAAAACGGCTGCTTAAGCCTTACACTAACGTTATTGCACACTTTTTTAATAACCATTCTCTTAATCGTATAAATAAAAATATGTTAAAAAATGTTTCCAATCCTCAAGTTATTGAATTTATATGAAATTTAACTATATAAAAATTAATCCGATGATTTCACGTTAAGCGTATTGGCCACCTAAAAGTCGCTCCCAGGGCACAACACAAATTGAAAGTACTCATTCTTCTAAACTTTAAACATTAATAAATCAAAGTTACCTTCAATTTGTGTAATAAATGTCAAACTTGAAATTTTTATTATTTTGACAAATAAAGACGCTTTTAACAACGAGTGGTTTAATTCCCAACAAAGTTTAAGGAAAATTTCAAATTTAGTTTCAGTAAAGGTCATTCGGCCAATATGGTATAACATTATTTCTTTTAAATATATTGTAAACGTAATCATCCAGGCCGATGATAAATTAAAACCACAAATGAAAACATCTGAACATTACAGGATCACATGAAAAGATAATTTACAATAGACAGAGGTCGTCAGTTCCAACCACTTTAAAATAATAACAGTACGGCACATACAAATTAACAGGACAGTAACTTTCATTAAGCATAGATCACACTTATTACATTGTATTACCAGATGCTGACTGCAGTTAATAAGATTTTATAGAGGAAAAAATGTGATGTAACAACTAAGCTTGACAAGTTGGAAGTTAAGTTAAAACAGAGAAGTCCAAATGTAAACACAAAATTCCTCTAAAATAATTTTATGAAGTGGTTGCAATTTTTAACAGTGGTTTTTAAATTATTTATGCGACTTAAGGTATCGCCAGAAGATTAAAAAAAACTCTTCTATTAGGCTGTCTTCGCTTCAGAAAAGTATTTTCTTACATACGATCTGCTTCTATGCAATTATTGTGACACAAGATATAACATTGTACCAAATCGAATTATGCAAAAAAACTTCCATGTTATGAACTAATTAAATTCCCAATTGATAATTAAACGCAACTAACTAAATAACTTTCTTTAAATGGAAGTCGGTTATTATTATTACATTCAACTTTTCTCAAAGCCTACTACTGTGTCTTTTAAAAACAATTCTATATGTAAAAGTGAATTCAATACTTTATTAAACTAAATAAAACGCATTAACACTAAACTTTAGAATCGCTTACAAACCTATTTCATCAAATGAAGTAAAATATTTATTTCTGCGTATAATAAATATATGTACGTAGCGCTTGCGGGTTACTTACGTACACAATAGGAAGTAGGAGAGAATGTATTAATTTTGGTTAGTTCAATAAGCTTTAGCAAGAAATTGCTGTGAAATGCTTTTTACAAAGGGATTATTTAAATATGATACTAAATTAGGATAAATAAATAAGCCAAAAAGCACCTAGCACATATTCATATAAACAGCAACAACGACCGGGATTTTACAATCATCATATTCAATTACAAAAATTACTAATAAAAATCAGGGACATCACCATCCACAATAATATTTATATCAATTCACATGGGGTTTAAGAAACCACAAAATGGGCATAAGATTAATACGTTCACACGAACTAGACATTGAACTTGACCATAAGAAAGCTTTAGGTGCACAAAGTGTGAGAAGGAAATTTTCAAAAGGGGAAAAAATGAAATATATTAGTTCGGAAGTGAAGTTACGAACAAAATGATGGTTTAGTGATAACGAACGTGTGTAGGCCGAGAGCCCTCAATGGGTGGCCGATGACAAATTGTTTTGAGCTTTGCTGGATGACGTAGGCAAGAAAGATCAATCACGCGAATTAAGTCTGAAATTTAAATTGCATCGGTGGTGTATCATAGGGTGATAAATGAGTTTTCACTCTACAACTAAATGTTGGAAACTAAATAGGTTGGGGGGACGTGCCGAAAAAGCAAAAGATAAATCAGAGAAATTACCTAATATATTTAGATTTTTTACTGCAAGTACTGTTTGAGCATTTCTTGTTTTTTTGGCTTACACTTGATAAATATGTACACGCGAAGTCGTAAATATAAATGGTAATCGGTTTGTAGAGCGACAGAATTAGTTATGTTTAAATCTAAGCCTAATTTTATTGAAAAGGGAGTTTGAAACTTTTGAAAAGCTAAAAGAGATGTACGTATTAAGTGAAATGCAAGCTTTAATTGTGGGATGTAATTTGTTAGTAAATTTTTTTGTGTAAAGTTATATTTTTATTAATGGACATTGAAATGGCGAACGCAGAAGTTGGTATTGTGCTATTTTTTCTAAGCATAGTTGTTAAGGGATTTGTGAGTAAATGTAATTTAAAAATGTCGTATAAGGCAATCTATGAAACCAAAACAGTAGAATAGTAGTATTATATACAAATTAATGCTTTAACGAATTCTGTTAATATAACCCGACCAGTTGGAGGTTATATTAGGTTTGTTTTTTCTGCGGTTAATGTATGTACATTTCCCAAATTACAGTTAATAGAGTTCAAACTTAGATGGAATTTTATTTGGAGTTATTTATAAGCTAGGTAAATATGATCATTGTGAAAAGATAACCAGTTACCCCAGTGATAAAGTCGTATGTAGGAGAAACTATTATTTAAAAAAAAATTCATTAATTTGATAGATAGTCAAGAGGTATTTTTAAAGTATGGTTAAAAAAGGTAAAGATGAGATGAGGTTTTAGAACATCATAAGCAAGGAGAACTTCTGAACTAACCGTCTTCCAAGTAGCAAATATATCAAAGAAATTGCTGGATCAAGAAGGTTTGGCACCATTAATTGTTGACAACTAGTAAAACCTTCCAAGGTAAATGTTTAAAGCAGGTTTGTATTTCGGCCATTTTACATGTTTTTATTTTTATAATTTTTTCCCGGTGCACCTTTAAAATTGTTGAGAGGTTCCCAACCCATCTAGACAAATCGAAATTCGTAACGTAAAGTCATTTTTTCCCATAACAAGTATGTATCCTAATATCAACTATGTATATACGTATTTTAAAAACCTTAGAAAATTTAATTATTGAAGAAAACCTTAATGCCGACAAACCATCGTACATCAATGAATTCGTAATTAAAAACTGTACTCGATTCTGAGAAAAAAAATTAGGGCCATATTTTAAAAAAATAAACATCCAGATGACATACAATCAAATAGTTAACTATAGCATATGGTAGCCTTTCAAATGTTGTAATAAAAAGTGCTTCGTTCTCATCTTAAAGCTGAGCAAAAATTTGAAAATTACATTTTTTCCAAGTTGGGCCAAAATCAGAAATAATTGCCTACATCAGATTGTCCTATTATACCAGTTTCACAAATTGCAAAGTTTCTCTTATTAAACAACCCTATAGCTAGTATGGTTTCCGAGGTCCCACGCAGAATGTTCTTGTTATAGATATGCTGTACAAACGTACCAAATAAAAGGTCACCGCATTGTCGATTTCATACAAAGAATTGATAAACTGTCTTTTACACACACGCTCTTTGTAAGAACGTTTAAAATAACGAAGTATGTGTACTCGTATTGATTAACATGTATAACGTTCAACCCCGCATTTCCTATAAAACCACGAGTACATAAATAGTAATTAAAACACATCCCCGAGATCCTAAGCAGATGTGGAAGTCGTCTTCAGGCAATGGGTTCTGGCAGCTTCGTCCTGTTTTGCTTGCTACTTCTAGTGGATGTCGAGATGTGCTGCTCCACTGGACGATACAATAAGGGAGAGGTAAGGAGGGTGGGAGTCACTTGTCGATAATCAATAGGAGGAGCACTAAAATGTGTTAGCACTCAACGGATGGTGGTACGGACGTGTACCAAGCTATGCTACATTTCTCACATCAAATTTCTAACCCCTCCAACCAAGGTTGAAGCACTTTCACTCGAGTTGGTGGAACCAAACTGTTTCCATGTGAAAATTGTTGTCAGCAAAGATAAGTCAATGACAATAACAACCGTGTGAACAATACCTAGGCATGGTTTTTACAGGTGTCAGCGGCCTCGTTATGGTCTGCAGAGAATTTCCCCACTCAGAGTTCAAGAAAAAGTCCATAAACCTAAGTTAATACACTAACACGTGGGAACTTTAAAATAAGTGTAATAAACGCTACAAGTAAAAATGGTGTTAGATTATAAATTTCGAATTGCCTAGAAGAGGCAGAACCCCATAACAATTTTAAAGGTGCACCTGCTAACTGTCCGTAGTGTGGAAATGAATTCCTATAGAAAAAAAAAGATAAAAATAATGAGAAAATTATAAATGCAAAAAGGTCAAAATATAATATAAAACTACTTTACAAATACTACTCATCTTGAAAGGCTCCACTAATCGTCAAAATTTAGGGCACCAAATCATCTTGACCCGGCAATTTTGTCGATATATTCACTAAGCAAAAGACAGTTATGCCGCTTTCAATGTTCCAAAATCCCATCACCTCAACTGTTACCTTTTGTAGTTATACCTTAAAAACACTCCTCGATTTTGCATCAAACTAGAATATTTCTCAAAATAATGACCTCTCTCAAATATGAGTTACTTATCCTATAACTAACTCAAAATAAAATTCCATTTAAGTTAAACCCTATTAACAATAATTTTCAAAAATAGAATCGCACGTACATTAACCTTAAAAAAAGAAACCTAATTTAACCTCCACTGGCCACATATTATTAAGAGAACGCCTAAAAAAATATTTTTCTGTAAGTAATACTACCATTCCATTCCTAATTTGCCTTAATTGCTTCCTATATTTGATTCCTAAATTGCATTATACGTAATCTTTTTAAATCCAATTTACTTTGAAAATGTCCTTAACAACCATACTTAGAAATACATAGCAAAATACCAACTTCTGCTTTTGTCATTCTGAGGTCGATTAAGGATATGTGAATTACACAAAGAAGTCTTAAACTTTCTTTTCGATAATCTTATACTTAAATGTAAACAACTAATTCCATAACTCTACAAACTAATTACAATCATATGTACAAGTTCGCATTTACATATTTATCAAGCGTCAACTAAAATACAACAAAACAGCTCAGAACAATACTCATAATTTAATAATTTAAATGTTCTCAAGTTACTCCACCGATTGACTGATTATTTTGTCAGTACATTAGACTCCCTGTTCCAGAAATTTAACATCCAACATATAGTTGTTGAGTGAAAACTGACTTATCACCCTTTTAATACACTATTGATATGATTTAAATTCACACAAAACATGTTTGTTTGACCTTCAGGACTAATTCACCCAGAAAAGCTCAAAACAATTCGCCATCGCACATTTATCCAAAGGGCCCTTGGCCTACACGCGTCCGTTACTCTTAAACCATATTTTCGTTCTTTTTTACTTTACTCGCAAACTTAATCGTTATATTACAATCTACCTATCTTCTGTTAAAATTTCAAATTCCGTTCTAACAAGTTACCCATCGAATGCTTTCGTAGGGTCAAGTTCAATGTCCTCAAATCGTGTAAACACATCAATTTTATAACATTTTATTATTTTGTGGCTGTTGCAGTTCCTTGAATCCTCAATTGAATTGATATAAATATTATTGTGGACAGTAATGTCCCTGATGTATATCGGTAATTTTTCTAAATGAATTTGACTAGTGTAAAATCCCTTTCATCATTGCTGTTTATATAAAAATGTACTAGGTGCTTTTGGTTTACTTGCCCTGATACTATCATTTTGAAATAGCCCCTTTATAAAGTGTTAACTCCCCAAGCTTCTATAAAATTTTAATGCTACTTTCTTCAAGCTCCTGAACTAATTGAAATTAATAAATGCTTTTCTATTGACAAATGTATACACGCATGCAAGCGTGACAAACATTTGATAATAATAGCTGCTTTGTAAACTTATCAACTTACCCGAAGTCAGTTAAAGCAAGAGTATGCTTCTTTCCACAACTAACACTCAATACTTTCACCTTCAATTCCCATAGATTATGCACCAATTTAGGCGGACTACTCTGTGCTAGAACTGGACCAAATCCTAAACAACCAGAATTTGCAATTCCCATAGTATAAACAGCTCCATTTCGAATAACTGCAGCGTGCTCATAACCACAGCTTAATGGATGCATATCGGGAAATTTCATTTTTATTGGTTGCTCTATGTTTCTTTGTGGTACACTTACGTTATTTAATAGATCAAAACTATAACTAAGAGTATATAAATTAAATGTTATATAATTATGTTATTTACTTACGCGTTGTCAGTTTTTGATATCAACTGTATAAGAACAATAATAAAAGTTTCGATAAAATCTTTGGCATTTATGAAGTTATTATCAAGATTGTCGACATCACCATTTTCAATAGTTGAATCTAAACTAGTCGACGTTACACGATTATTTGAAAATAGTCGAGTAATAACAGGTAATGCACATGGTTGACTAGGATCAAGTTGTAGCATGAAACGTTTTAGAATATCAGTAGGAAATGTATCAATGTTTGTGCGAATATATTGTAATATTTTTTGACTAAATGATGGATAAATTAATAGACTTTGTGCCAGACTTGGTTCTGAAAGTACCATTAAAAAATCATGATTTGCCAAATTTATGGAATGTATCATCTGACTTAAAGCAGCCACAATTTCAGGATGTAATCCACGAGAGTTGGTCAAGAGTAATACTATATTCCAATGGCCACTTTGACATGCTACATTTACAGCAAGGATTTGATCGAAAAACTCTTCGTAACGTAGAAAGTTCCTAAAAATTAAATATATTTAATGATAGCATTAATTTGATTAATTCATTTTACAGACTTTATAAAAGAAAATCATGATTTTTTTATTGCATTTATATACATTGTGAATTAGGCTATTAACTTGATACAGGCATTTAGTTTTAAAGTAGAAGACCTAATCCTTTTGACATGAAATACATTGTAAGTTGTTGCATGCCACTTTCTTTACCAACTGTTGGTTAAATTTCTTATAATAATTTTTTTCATTATCCTACATTTTTAAATCAAAACTTACATTGGTCTCTTGCTACCAGTGACACTGTGTTACGGGTTAAGTAAATTAACTTGTAACATGCCCTTTCATTTATTGGATATCCAAGTTTCCATGTCTCATAAATATTGAATCTATCACCTTTTGTATACATGTAAAGGAATTCTTTTTGTTCCTAAATCGCATTTTGTATTTTTGTATAGCAATTTTTCAATTTTTGTAATTTTCGTATTTTTGTATTGCGGTATTTTTAATTATTGTATTTTGTTTTTTGATAGAATTTTCATATTTTTGTACTTTACAACTTTGATTCTTTCGTATTTTTTAGTTTTCGTATTCTGAAATGTTCGATTTTTTTAATTTCATATTTTTGATTTTTCGTATTTTCGAAATTTCGCATTTTTGTATTTTCGAATTTTGAAGTTTTTGAATTCTGCACTTCTGACTTATTGTATTTTAATATTTTCGTATTTTTTTTAATTCCGTTTTTTTGCAGGATTTGAACTAGGGTAAGAAGTTGAACTAGACTTTGAAGACAATTTGAAACCCTACAATGCACCTATTAACCTAAATTAATTTAAAATATGCAGGTCGTACTCACAATTTCTCAGAATCCGCAAAATGAACTATGAGTAATACATGTTTATGACAATCTTAATACTTGCACTAATTTTTATTGAACTGAAATATTTTTAAATTACTTCACTAGTTCGCAGAATAACAGAAATAATTCTTTTAAAGTTACTTTAGTCATATATAACCTCTCATTCGGGTTATAAACAACAGTATCCACTATATATTCAAGTATGAGATTTGTGTCACGTAATTTAGACCAATAATAAACGTTTCAATTCATAACAAAACATGATTCATCGAGGGCTCTCTCATCAATACAAAATCAATCTGCTTTACGATACATAAATTCCAATCATTTTAATTATTAATCACTCCAAATATTTCCTTGATAAATAAAAAATGTGTATTAATATTGCTGCTCATCATCGTATATTGACTCTTTTTGACTGGAATAACAAACAAGTACATGACTATTTCTTAGTAACACTGTATATTGAGAATTAATGCAAATTTTCAACAAAATAAGTAACTCTTTCTTATTAAAAAATGTTAGGCACTGAATGAATGATATGCATAAAATATCCATCCATTAACTAATATAAAACGTATTTTTACAAGTTATACAATATAGTTTATAGTGGAATGTAAATTAAGTTAAAAATATATCCTTTAATAAAGAAATCAAAACAAAGACAACCACTTTCTTATAGTTTTGCTAACATGGACCGTAGCTGATTCTAAATGACATCGGACGTTAGGCATAAGTGTTGCTCTAATTATTTTGATAGCCCAGTTTAAATTAAACCACTAGAATCACATCAAATTTATAATGACATGAAATATTCTTTATAAAAAAATTTTTTCAAATAACAATTGCTATATCCACCATAGCGTTTCTTTAACAAACCATGTAACCTCAAAAAAATTCTTTCATACAAACATTAAAACCTAAACATAGGGTTCAATATTGTCACAACGGCTTTTTCTTACAAACAAGATCTTAAGTCTAAGGTAAAAAAATTCTAACTACAAGATAAATCACTTGCTTACACTAAACGGAGTCTATAATCTCTTTTCTATTTAGGATTTTCATTCACAAATCATTCTCTATTTGAATCTTATTATGTACAAAATTTTATAAAATAAGTCGAATAAGTTTAACAACCTCCCCTAAAATCGGATTTAAACGTATTTGATCATTTATGTTTAACAATTTTCATTATATGATGGCCAAACCTATCAAAGTCAGCCACCATTAATTCAAATTGTCTATTCTCAAACAAAGATTTACACACAAAATCTTACATAACTTAACTTAAATAGAAATGCCCTTTTTAAAATCTAAGACGTGATTTTTATTTTTACCGTGTAAATTATGCTGATCGTCCTTTTCCATACCGTTCAAATTTTTCCATTAAATATCAAAATTACTTTCCAAATTTGCATACCAATATTGTCCAAATCGTTTAAACTTAGTCATCAATTTACCATTAAATGCATTTCAGTTTCATTTTAAAACTTTATCTTACAATAATTCATTATTGTACCTTTATTTTCAATTTTTGAAATTTTGTAATTACCTACTTTGTTCAGAATGGCAATAAACTTTCAAAGTCGTCAATTAAAGTCATCTGTTTACTACAATACTTTACTACTAGATATCACCTCATATTAGCTGTCTCTTTTAATGTGGTTATATAGAATCCAGCAGTGATACTTGATACATCTAGAAGCTTCGAGTCCATTCAGCTGTTATACCTACATTTTGATTTGTCTAAAATATAGGCTCGTCTACCTACATAGGATCTATAATCGTCTAAATAATGCAACTTTTACAGAATGCGGCGTTCAAATAGTTCCGAGCTATCGTTAACTAATACATTCACTGACACGTTATCTTATCATCATGATTTATTGTTGTGGTTCGCCTTAATTGAATAAATGTTTAAATTCCTTATCCTATGAAGTGAACTATGTATTTAGCTATGCTATTAAAGGGGTTTTTCAAAGTTCAACAAACACATTCTTATTTTTCAATTGCAATACACTCTCCTGATATATATTATATATGCAGATTCGTCAAAATACAACCATATGTTTAGTATTATTATACACGCGACATCCCACAATTTGAATACACTTTTGTACTATCAAATTCTTGGCAATATCAAACAAAATCTTTCACAATAATTGAGTATTTACTCGTAATCGAGTACTTTGATAGCAAATAAGTACTTTTTGGTATGAAGATATTTGATGGACAACTTCCTTCATCATGATTAAGAATGAAAATTCTTTAAATCGCAGATTTTATGCCTTTAGAATATAATATACCAAGCGCTTTTACCAATACGCTACTATGAAATGAATATTTACAAAATTTGAACTAGACTTGGCTGTCCACGTTAGGCACCACAAATAATATTGTGCATGGCTAGCTTAGCGGAAAATGTGCTGCGAAATTTACAAAAATGAAATAAAACACAAATCTCAAGAAACATCTGTAAACAGTCTTTCTATACATTCAAATATATCTATCTTTTATACACAATGGCTCAATAATCTCTTGCAAACACATAAATAACGCTAATATATACAATTTACAGCTTAATTTTAGACAGAAACTTTACCTTGTGACTACACGTACTAAAAAAAATCTTCACTTAATCATTGTTGATTATTTGCAAACTCCTAAACATTTCAGAATCACAAGATTTTTATTAAAAATGTTCTGGATAATTCAAATATTTTTATTATTGTTTTTATTATTCGGGTCACGGTAGTTGATCAACGACACTGTACAAAAACTTTTGTAAGGGTCAAAAATGCTTTGAGCTCTGACCTCAATATTGCTGAAATTAAATTATCAATTTCTAAATATTTTATACATAAAAAAATTAAAAACTTATTCTTAGGATACTTAATAATATACCAATTGGGTTTCTAGATTAGGAACAAATTTGTACATGCAGTTTGAACCGTTAAATTCTTCTTAAAACTACCTGTCCTCGCTTATAAACATATCGTTTTCCATTGGAATTAATAACTTCGTTGAAAACGTCCTGGTTCTAAATTTTATATCTCCATAATTAATTTTCATCCGTAGAAATATTCGTTCCCACAAGTAGTTATACAGCTTAACGTAGCTTGTAACCTTGTACCAAGATTGTTTATATTGAAAATCGTTGTTGTACTTTATACAACAATTACGTGTCTTAAATATTGTTCAAACTTATATGTTATAAATCTTGAAATTACTTGTTCGATATCAAAGGAACAAATCAATACATGAAAGAATTACAAATTACTCGAAACTTACACGTTGCATGTTGCAGGAATGAATCACTCCATTCTAATTCATTTCTGTCTTATATAACAAATAATCTTAATACGTCATCGTTCTTCAGAGTTCTCGAAATATGACACATCTGCGTGATGCAATAATCCACCTCGATTTCGCTTCCTTATCGCTAATGAGCTGTCAATTTAAAAAATTTATAGCGCTAGTAAAAGTCTTCCATTGCTTGCCAACGGACGAAACCAACCGCTATCTCTTTACTACGGCTTCTGTAATATAATTAGAGCTATTACAGCATTATCTCTTATCTATTTTATGGCCTTCCGATAATAGCGCTTCTTCGCATTAATTTGCTTATTAAATAATGTAAACATAAGTTATTCTAGAACTAATTCAAAGTTAAGTTTTTTGAAAGAAAACTATTCTTTATTGAAAACTTATAAAAAATTGTATTTTAAACGAGAATAAATATTTTGTGCGAAAAGTACTAATTAAAATTTATTTAATATGTAAAAACGCGATGTACGATAAATTAAAATTTGTTTTCAGATATTTTCTAAGGAGTAATTATTTACACACGGCTAAAATGGATCAATGAATGCTAATTTTAAAATTGGGCTTCGTATTATAATTTATACATGCAATAAGACACGAATTAAAGTTACACTTCATTCCCAAATGATATTACAACACCATATGTACCCAAAGCGCTTTTTTTTTGCACAGGAATACAAATTTGTTAAGGTAGTACACTTGTATGTTTACAAAAGGTAACATTTAAATATGGGAAATCTTTATTTTTCTCCGTTTTGGGTGTTTTTTTTATAGAATTTTAGTGTGCAATGACCTCTCATGAGCTCATTATCACATCATTATATATAAATCATATCTATTCACTACAAGAAGGGAAAAAGACGAACTATCTGTTATGCTCATGCCTCGGTCTAGTACGAAGGTGGAACTTGCCCCCACACCTGTGAATCTTTCCTAGTTTATTCTTCTCACGACCCTAGCTATTGTAAAAAGCTTAATACCTCAACACAGTATAAGTTACTTATTACACACATTGATACTGTGAGAATATGAATACATTCCAAAAGGAAGTAGTTAAACAAGTCAGTATTTTTAGGTTTCCTTGTATGAAAAGATTTTTATTTATAAAATATGTTTAGTTGTTAACCAAGTGTAGCATAAGAAGTAAAGTACTCACATAAAATCCTTTACAGTTGAATTCCTTAAATTTCCAGTCTGCCTTAAAATTAATTCTGTGTATGCCATAACTGCCAAATTTCCCATATGAATTTTAGTTGCAGTAGACATATCAACTTTACTAGCACTTAAACACAAATGTACAAACTTTAAAAGTGCCCTACTATCTCCAGTAATTGCTAGCTTTAATACTCTTTTCAATAAGTGTACCTTCCCCTGCTTATATAAAATCCAACCTTGATGGTATAATCCACTTGCAATTAAAAGATCACCACAACTTTCAAGTAGTTCCTGTAAATTTAAACCAAATATAGTTGATAATCGTTCGGCAAGTTCTACGTTGTTTTCTTCTGTTACCAATCTAATAAATTTAGTAAGCGGAGATGAACTGCAATAAGTAAATAAAAATTAAGTTAGCACAGATAACTCACCTTAAAGTAATCTTATAAACGCCACAGTTAGTTATAATTACACACATATCGACCTTTGGTTTGCGTAACTGCAGATTGTCAATAGAATTCGGTAAAGTGATGAATTTTGAATCTCTAATCCTATGTTTTACTTCGCCAACCGAAGAAATATCACTTAATTTGTATATACCTAATATTCTTTCTGTATCTTTTAAAAATTTGAACTCAGCTAACAGTGCCTCTGTATTAAATTCCTGCAAAAGAAGGAGAGTAGAAATAATATTAAAATAATTCAAAAACAGTAAAATTAGATGTTGAAAGTCGATATACCTATCTTCGCAGTTCTTCCTATCCACCACTAATATTTTTGTAGTAAAAGAATCGACAATCTTTTTTACAATGAATGTTAGACTCCGAGATGGAATATAGTCTTGGATTACAAACTGTTAATAAAACAGAAAGTCCTATATCCATATATATGAAGCTTAAACAGTTTTTATATGTGTATATAACTATAAGGAGAAAGTTTCAACTTGTCAAGTTTTCTGAAATCTGTTGCATAGTGTAGCTATTTTTCAAGTTTTTTCAGTCAAGTGGAAACCTAGAGGTGCGAATAAAACCATATTTGCGATCCCAGATAATATATATATATATATATATATATATATATATATATATGTGTGTGTGTGTGTGTGTGATAAAGAGGTCGCGAGAAGTAATTGAAACTCAAATACTATAAATAAAACCCACCCGAAGAAAAGGAAACGGAAAAAATTTAAAATTTCCTAATATTAAATTGTTCTATCCTGTTTAGAAATAAGTGTGTTTCATTATCATTAAACGGCAAGGCCATTCATTGCAGAGATCTTAAAACGAATAAAAAAACTTAAAAGCCCAATTTGTAAATCAATTTTTTTCATCCAAGTGAGATGCCTTGTGCCAATTAACCATTACGTTAAAAACAAGCTTCATTTTATTACCATTAAAATACAATTACTCTATACTTAGTATAAAAACGAGTTTCAATCTTTAAGATATACAGCAATTCATTTCTTTACCGTACAGAAAACAATTGCGATTAATTATTCCGTGTATTGCTGAAGACGAGATTTCATTCTAAGAGATAACTACAAAACCATTCATTTCATTACCATAAAATATTCGCTTTATTCGCCATAAGAGCAAATCTAATTGTATTTGCAAAGCATAGAGGACATATTTGTGAGCATTTATTACGTAATTAAATTCATTTTAAGAGTTTCAAACAAAACGTTAAGTCTAGAATTTTCGGGCACTTTATTAGTAGTGAAATACGTCAACAAATACTAAGAGATGTTGCATAAATTAATTATTTAATAAACCCCGGTTCGAGAAACTCATGCGAACATTAAAATGTAATACAAGATTAGATAAGCCAGTTGAATTGCTCTATATATTTCAATAAGAAGAAATGAGACGCGACCATTAACCTTGCATTAGACAAGGATAAAGAGCACATTTTACAATAAATATAAATAACGACAATTGACATTAATTGAATCGTTAAACCAGTGAAATTGGTGTAAATTCTTACATCAGCGGTGACTAATTTTCTATGTGGATCAGGAGGAACATGGAATATAAACAGAAGTAATTAACATTCAAGATTCATTCGCATTTGATTCTTTCTAAAACCTAACAATATGTAACTTTCGCAAAGATTTCAATTTATGAGAAATGCAGGATTGTCATGAAACGTATACGTTTGAGTAGTTTCAAACATAGAAGTTATCAAATACAATTATTTGATGAGGCATCATTTGTTTTGTAAAAATACTATTTGTTTGTAATTGATGAAAATGAATATTTTGTAATTTGAACTAGAAAAAGTTCTTAATATGATAAAAATCATGTAATATTTTTTTGTAAATGGATAATTACCAGAAAATTTTGAGGTCGAAGTTCGAAGCATTTTGACCTTTAATAAATTATCTGTCAAAAGTTATTGGACAATCACCCTTACAAGCGTGGTAATAAAAGGTATGTGAATTATCCATGTAGAAATTAAAGAGGATTTTGTAATTTTTAACAAGGATCAGGTAAGAATTATTTTAATAATTAAGTAACTTGTAGTAATTATTTTCTGTATGAACTTAAGCTGTAAACTGTTTTATAAATTCTTTTATATGAAAGAAATATGTTTTTGGATGTATAGATGTTTCTTGAAATTGCTGTTTGATTTCATTTTTAAATTCCCAGTATAATTTCTGTTGAGTTAGCCAAACAAAGCCAAAGACAAGGAAGATAAGATAGTAATTCCATAATTTTCTAGTGTATTCACATTAATACAGTTCGCTATACCTAAGTCACAGCTATAATTGTTACATATTAAGCAAGATCTAATTAAAGAGTTGTTTATGAATGATAATCACGAGATTAAGATTTATTTAGAATAAGCAAGTGATCATCCTAGTTTTAAAAATATATTCTGAGCTCCATTTTAGAATATAAAATGTGTTTAGAGGAAGTTATTTTTCATCAATGTTATATTTAAGATATTGTTTGTAAGGGAAAGCTGTTGTGGATGTATTAATGTGTGTTTGAAAGATTGTTTGTAAGAGGATATTTTGTATTATTATAAATCTAATGCATGATTATAGTGGTTTTATTGATCAAAAAACTTAACAAAATAATTAGACGATGGGCAATTTGAAACATTCATCATAGCATTTTATTAGGCAAACAACCCTGGACAATCCACCGCATCATAATCGAAGTCCAATCTGGGGCTCGATTAATAGTCATTCAATCCTCAGCACTTAAATTAGTGTCCAACATGGGGTAGTCAGAGTAACGCTTATTTGACGCCTAAAGTCGGGCACAACATTAATCATTCAATTCATAGCAATATATATTTGCGTGTGTGTTCATAAATGTTAATGTAAACGTTAAATATGTGAGCTATATTGCATAGAATCATGAAAAATATTGTACATGACTGACTTCCAGACGTCATTATTTCATTGGTAACAAACCATCATCTTCTGATCAAATATCAGGTCTATTTGAGGAATGTCCATCAGACCTTGAAATAGGTAGGTTCTTACAAACCTTTTGACAACATTGATTTGTTCTTTGAAGCTTAATCTACAGTGGTTTTTACGGATTTATACTTTCATGAATTCGTCGAAAAAATGATCGGTAAATTACATTCCTTCAGGCAACACAAGTCTTAATTAATCAGAATATTTCAATTTTTGTTGCAATAGGGATAATTCAGCTAAGAAAATAGAAATTTATTCTTTTAAAAATAGTGTATGAATGAAAGGACAATGACATTAAAAAACACAAAGCAGACATCGAAATCTAACAAGCATTTGCGTACAAATTTTCCACATGGAAATACATTGCAATAAACTGTAAGTGTGAAAAGTGGTAAAGTAAGCATAGATAAAACTCAATACAAATATGATTTACAGTAAGCGTAAAATATATTTATTAGGCACAACAGAAAAACTAAAGTCAGTTATATAGGAAATGTTAACCTGAAATAATCAATTATGTACGGACAGAGGAATGTCAAATCACAGACAGAGGAAGAAGCTGTTTTATGTGTCAGGCCCAGTTAAGTTCGGAAAGTAAAAATTAAGTGAAGTTAGTTTGGAATTTAAATATGTAGTGAGGTGAGGAAACTGTAGAAAGTTGAACAGATCGCAGCTAATAGGGATAGAAACGCAGCATACATTAAATTATGTGAACTTAATTTTACGCTATGCTAAGTATTTTCAATACACCTGCGAGTGGAATTAGTGTCGTTATAACCGTTTATAGGGAGTGAAACTGGAATTGTTCAAACTGGAATTTTGTGTTGTGTTGTAGCAATCGTTCAAAAAAATGGAAAAACCAGGAAGAATATTATTAACAAAATGGAAGCTGGTGTGGTTTGAACATTCTCAAACGCTATAATAAGTGAATCAAACTGTAAGTAATATTAAAGGCTTGTTTATGGTTCTGTATAATTTATATGCGAGTGTGGACATAACTATGAGTGATATTGTACAAACGAAGGACATTAATGGAACATCACAGTGCTTACTGTTTTTTATTGATCAATAATTTACCAAAGGAACCGATGCTGATTAAATTTAAGTAGAAGGTATTAGTTTAAAATATTGAAATATTTAGGGGTTAAGTATTTGGGAAAGGACAATGATATGGAACAAAGTTGGTATTTATGGTATTTATGAATGTCGATAATTAAATATAAAAGCCAGAATATTCGGAATGGCGAATAGTCTTGTTGATGGCTTAGATTTAAGTTTTTTTAAGATTTTCCTTTAAGATATCTTTATTTTAACAATACCTGACCAAATTTGAGAGTAAAAATTTTGTTTTATAGAAGTATATTTGTATGCGTACTGAAATTATTTTTACATTAATAAAGGTTAAGTTTAGGTTGATTTTTATTTCAATATATTTAGGAAATAGGTAACATCAATAATTTGTAAATGATATCTTGCTACCCCAGAGAGGAAACTTATTTAGAAGAAACATTTTATTTTGTGAAATTTATTTAATTAAGACCAACTTTAGGGTACCAAAGCAAACGAGTTTTATGCGGAATAACAGTCTTCCGCATAGAAATGACATCAAAAGGATTGCTTTGACAGACTATTTGTCATCCCTTGATTTTGACAGTAAGAAAACCTTTCAGGGTAAGTGTTGACGTAATGTAGAATTTTTGCATTTAAGCCTTGTTATTTATTATTTTTGTATTTCTTTATTTTCCTTAATTTCTTTTCTCAATCAGCCATAGGAACCCACATCCGCACACTGCGGTTAGCCGATGCATCGTTATATTGTTACGGGGTCCCAACTCCTTCAGGGCAAATAAAAATTAACGTTTATTTAACTCATAACAAACTAAGCTTGGAGATGAATGAATCGCCTAATGTTTTAGAGTACTAACGATGTAATATTTTTGTAACGTCCATTGATATACAGGATTTACAAATTTTGCATAAACCTTTTGTATTAAACTACATTAAATAATGGCTGTTCCACCAAATACTTAACAATAAATAACTCTTAAAATAGCCTAATACAGAAGCTATTAATTGATATGTCACTTAGATTCTAATACTTATAAAAATATTTCAGATGTGCTAAATGTTTATTGTTAAACTAGTACCAATAATGTATTAAAACAATATTCTAACATAAACTTATACTGCAGTTAATGGTTTCTCAAATTTATGTTTATATAACTAAATAGTTTAAGCAGAAAAAATATGTACATTATATACTTACAGTATCACCTTCCAAATGACACTCCGAAAGCTGCGTGCTAATAATCGATAAAACATTTAACTTGTTATTTACAGCATAAATTAAACGATTTGTTAGAAGTAAATTGTCTATTTTAGGAGTCAGCTTATGAACGTAGAGTGGAGCAGAATCTATGTCAACGGCATGAATCTAAAATTTAAAACAACCCAGATAAAAAGTATTAAAAAAAAATAACTAAAAAATAGTTCGCATGCATATATCTAAAAGTACACAACGAAAGTATTAGCATTTCGTGGACACATAAAATACCACAAAGTCTTAAAATTAAAAACAAAAGTACTTCAAGTATGGTACCGAGTTCCTCATATAGAAAATTACTTCAAGTATTTTCAGTACTTAAAATATTGAATTCAAATACTGACAATTCCAATTGGTATAAAAATTTTTTTATACAATCACTATTGAAATAATCACCTGTTCTGCATTTGTTTCCATGGAAACACATAGAAAAATTTCCTTGACAAAATCCAGTGTGAAAGCTTTTGGACACTGGCGGCAGAAACGTAAAGTAAGTATAATGATAGAGAGGTATGGAGATAATTAGAATTAATTAATCCAGTGAAATTAGAAAACATTGACTGCTTGCACAACCAGTGTTGCCAAAGCAAAAAATGTTGAGCAAGCAATGAATATTTTTACTAATAGTATTTTGTTGTCTTTTCGCTCCTCTAAAATAATAATGATATAACCTCACTGTTGGATGTGATATCTTTTGAACAAACATATCTTAATATAACTACCGCTTTCCTCTTTAAACAAAGTTTTGTTTCGACATCTTAGTAATAAATAAAATGTAATGATTACATGAAATTTCTCCTTGCCTCAGACTTTCCCGTTTTTAAAAACTTCTAATCTGTATAACAATATAATTAATGCATTTATTACACATACTTTCTACAAGTGCCATTTAAAAAAATAAAGTGAGCATGAAAAAGATATTTACATATTTACTATTACCATATCAAATTTTTGTCGAACAAGAAATTATGAACACACGACTATTTATCACTTAAGTAAAAACTCTGATAGTATATGATGCTTTAGATTTATTTCGTGAATTTAACAATTCTAAATACTGTCAATGTAAACAAGGATCTTCTAAACAACTTTTTACTTTGTGACGGTGTATTAAAACTATAGTGTTAGCACGGTGTTTGTAGGTCGTCCTTTAACATGCTAAATTTTGACATTTCAAGTTTATTTGAACCTATCGGGCATATGACATCACCCACCATCTGATAATAATTTATCTTGATATACATGTCTATTATGAATGTATCAAGATTAACTCATAAACTAACTTTTCTCAGTTTCTTCTTTGCTACTGCTTTCCTTTTCTATAATTTGTCCGTTTTTTACATTATTAATTTTGCATAGAATGAAAATAATTAGCAATGTTAGCCTAATGATTACTACATTGATATTTTTCAAAAGATTATGTATATCTTTTTAGAGGAAGGTCATTCTCTGTAGCCCACTGCAAAGCCAGATTTACGCTATTAACAACATTTTCATTACTAATTCTAACTGGAGTGGCAGTTTCCATCATATCTTCGTCTGAGTTAAAAGTATTTTCTTTCTATTAACTTGGCTTCAATCCAATCAAATTTCTTTAACATCTATTTAAAACTTCCTAAGTATGTGGAGCATTGATGAAACTGCATCAATTTGTTCTCCTGGTGGATGCAAAATGCTTAAAGGTATAAAGTCCTCAGGGTCATCTTCTAAATCACTGTTGTTACTAGGTTTCAAAATGTTTCTCCAGCATTTTTCTATGGAACTAGCAATTACCCTTTCCCATGCACGCACAGTGTGTTTTAAGTTTAAGCTCCTAAAGCACTTTACAAGATTTTGTTCTTCGTTGGTGAACATTTCAGTTAAAAAATTTTGTCTTTTTGAAAGTTTTGTTAAATGAATGGCATTTTGGCTGAACTAACGCAGTTGCATTTGAGGGCAAAAATTTGGCAACAATTTTACTACCATCAATTACAATTCTTGTTTACCATAACGGCTAGAAACGTTGTCGAAAAATAGTACTATTTAGAAGAATTGTAATTTCTAAGAAACTTTTTCATTTGAGGAATAAAACAATGATCAAAGCAGTGTTTAACACTGCTGAAGTCATCTAAGCCCTGTTTGTGGCTTCATAATCAACAGGGAACTCACCGTTTTTAAAGTTCAGAAAGCTCAGCATTGCCCGAGGCTTTTATGATTTTCCAATGACTAAAGTTGAAGTTTATGACTATCAGCATTACAGGATGCTAAAAATGTTATTGTTTCTTAATAGTTTTCCTTCCTGGGACAAATTTGTCTGAAGAAGATATAGGAGTGCTTTCCAGAAGTAATTTCCAAAACAAGAGTGACTCCTCAGCAATGTAAATCTAAGATGGTTGTTAAGTCCAACGATTTTATTATTTGTTTAATTCAGTAATAAATGGTTCAACAACTGCTGCAATAGAAGATAATTTCTCTTTGTCAGTTTTCAGTCGCCTAGTGCCATGTCTTTTTGTAAAGCTGGTTACTGGACAAATTCGGTGTCTTCGTGCAGGTAAAATGCTAGAATTTCATAACGCAACAGGTAACTATGCAAGGAATTACAACTATCCGGCACACACTCTTCTGCCAAGACACTTCATTTAACACAACCGTACCATTTAAAAGTCCGGGGAATGCTCCCAAATCTCCATCTCATGCATGGTTCGTTCCAGTCCGTTTCCAAAAAACGCAAACACATCACTTTCGGCAGGAAGTTCAGCAACATCTAACCATCTTAATGGCACCGAAGGTACGCAAAAAAATTCATCCGATATTTCTCAAAACTTTACAAATAAAAATCTTGCATTTTTTAGTTTTCAAAAATATTTACGAATGAAGAAAATATCGTTACGTATCACTTTTACAGAGTTTTTCTTTATGTCGCTGATTCTTGAGGTTCCTACTGCATGACACTCCTGTACAAGCAAAATTCTATATTCATTTTAAACTAACATTTAGTTGCTGTTATTGAAATTAAATGTGCATGATGAAGTTACTTAAATTTATATTAAGATAGGTATTTCACGAATTTTGACTCGTTATTATTTAATTTACTAGAAATTGGTTATGAAAAATTTCAACATGTTCCATCAGAGTTTTGAAATAATCCAAAACAGTGGTTAAATAATGGAGTGTAGCGTTGAACAGTAAGTAGCTGTTTTCTACCGATGATGACCACTTAATGTTCGAAATACGTATTTAGAGGTGTTCCATTAGGGAAAAAACTGTGGCAAAGTTGAAACAATAAGAAATATATAGGAAAAAAAGGAGTAAAAATTGAAAAAATTCGCCAAGCATATTTGTTTGCCAAATTAAGTGGATCCTCGATTCTTAATAAGCCCTTGGTACCATATGGAAAACGACAGATTCGTTGTTATTTCTTAATTTGGTTCAATTAGAAGGCTAAATCCAACATTTTGTACACACAATCTTGCAGAAAACAATTCAGCTGTTATGAAACCGGGTTTGTAAAGTCATAAATAGCAATTTAATCTTCCAAAAGCCCGTGTAAACACATTATTGTTCAAGAAATACCTCATGGTTTCCAACTTGTTTCATACACACTCATGTAGACATTAAAAATTTGCTCTAATAAGATTTCCTCTGCTTGAACTGTCCTGGCAAGTAATTTTCCAAATCTGCCCACTTCTACAACATCTTCGAGGCAAGTGGGTTGAAAAGTCATTGATGTGAAATTTATTGTCCAAAAACTTTAAGTTCCTTAATCGATGTTTATTACAGCGCAAACCCCAGTAGGGTTAACACCATAAAAATTAGTGCCTACCATGATAATGAGACAGCCAGACAATAGGCCATAGAGATGGAAGCCGCTTGGCCGTCTTCGTGCAACCTCTATCCGATCAACATCTTCGAAATCCTAAAGCAAATCCATCACGTACCACATTAGTCTGGGGCCAAAGCCTTTGGTTATCCAGCTTGAACCTGTGCCTAACCAGCCTAAAGGTAGCCGTCAATAGCTAGTGGTTAAGGGTGAGTGATTTTTGCTAAACCCCAAACGAGTTTTTGCAACCCCCTTTTCCACTACGGCTATGTCTGGAGCTGCCAAGTTCCAGTCTATAGGACTCGACACCTCATTGTCACACAATAATTTTATGCTAACTATTTAAATTTTTTATTTAGAGTATACTTTTTCTTGAACGTAGCAATTGCTCCAAATTTTGTATACTTGGAATTTTCAGTAATAACCATTATAATATAATTTAAATTACAGTATGTATGTGATTATCAGATCTGATGCTTAAATAATTTTTTTTAATATCACTAACACTTGTGAATTGATTTAATTTTTTTACTAGATAAAAGTTATTTGTTATACAATAGATATCTTCAGATTTTAACAGATTTAATTTTCTAAAAAGAGTAAATTAAATATCATAAATGATCCACTCCAATATGGTTTCTGTACCTACCCTAAAATCGTATCTTTTTAACACTTGCTAGATACAGTGGTATCCAACTTCTTTTCATTTAGTTTTTCATTTCACAAAGAATACCCTACCCTTTTCACAAACTCCCATTGCATAATAGTCAGGCTAGCCACCAGCACAGTAAGTTTTTATAGTTCGAACTCACACTCGTAAAAAGTTCAAGTCCCTTTAAATTCCGAATTATGGTTATATCTTCTCCCTAAGGGCCGAAGAATTAAATTGCTACATCGGCACTGTATTGCGGGCCCGAGAACCTTGGCCATCCCCTTGTCCGTAATTCGTAATTTGCTACTACAACAATCCCAACATGGGGTTGGAGTTGGAGTTTAACACTTATTTGCTATATTATAGAACCCACCCCTAACAATTGATAGCTAACTGGTGCATTGTTTACTGTTACGCCTCCTTGATAGAGGAAATTTAATTCAGGTAACTAGTGTCAATTTAGCACAAACATATCTTCCCAAAAATACAACAGCTCTGATTCGGCCACGTTTAAGGTTTATTATTTATGCAGAACTTTTCATAAACTTATCATGAAACCGATAGTAAGCCTTTGATAAAACAGTTTTGAAAACAATACAGCACCAGAAAGGCAGTACATAACATTATCAAATCGTAGATAGAAGAAAAATGAACCACAATGAACCATGTTTGAAAGAATATAGTCAGAATGCATAAAAACTAATTAGACTAAAGTTAATTCTCTTTTGGAAATTCAACAAAATATATTAAACTTGTTATATCTTATTTGGCTTCACAACGATTTTATTTAATAATTAATTATATGGTTCGTACACATTGTAATTCAGCTAGAAAATAGGTCATGTAATTATCCTCGGAGCTTTTTTAGAATATTTTTATTAATAAGTAAATGCAGTTTTGAGTTCCCAGAATTATTCGGGGAATTAATTATGATTATTATTATGTAATCTACTGCATAAACGTTTCGCATGTTTCGAGATAAATAGACGCCATCGTTTTGACCAATGAGAACGCGCTATTCTCCAGAAGTGGTAGACAGTTAAAAAACACGTCGGCCATGAGTCATTCTGTTTGTAACGATTTTACCTCAAAAACAACTGCTTCATAAATTAGTGTGGTGGAGTTTACCAGTTAAATACCTATATCTTGTAGCAGGCTCACCTATTAGTGTTTAGATATTAGGATATTTAATTTTTAAGTAATTCATGCTTTCCCATGAGAGGTCGGAAACAGTAGTACGTAAAAAAACCTTAATGGAAAAGAACATCACCTGACAGTAAAAGCTGGTAGTAGGTGAAGTAGTTAATTAAGAATAAGTCACTAACAACAACAATTAATGAGTGTGTTTTAGATTAAAGTGGTTGTTCTGTGACGATATGTATACTGCACCCAAATAAAAGGGGAAGCAAAAGAAACACTATTTCAGAATAACCAGCTGGTGATTATACAAAGTGTGTATCCATAAACCTCCGCAAGATAAGATGATGCCAGTTGACGAGTGTCAATTAAGATCAATGTAGTCATATAAAAGTACAACATCCTCAAGGGTGGGAGACCATCTACAATTGACGGAACACAAAGTACACAGAAAAGAGTAAGTGTTAATAGTTCTCAGTGAAACAAATTAAAAAATATATATATACTGTTGAATTTCACTCTAGTTTTGATGCGAAAAGGTCAGAAGTTTTTATACGATTTCTACTTTTACGTAATGTAGCAAAACTGTTTGTGCTTTCGCTGTTGGAATAGTTGTTTATAAAAATGGCAACTAGGGTTATGGAACTTGTATAAACGGAGGTATTTATTTTATTTGTATTGCTAATTTCATTATGCCTATAATTAAAACAAAAATAGACTGTATGCCTTGGACTTTAATAACGTGTCTAATTTGTCAATCCCCCTGGAATATAATAAAGAAATAAATAAAGTCTCAAGAATTACGCCTTGGCTTAGTTCAACCTCTCCCGAGTTATCATATCTTTGTCTTGTTCCTTTTATGTAGTAGGCAAACAACAACACACTCTGCCAACAAATTTGCATATACAGCAGGATTTGGACCTGCGACTCTGTTTATGTAGACGAACAATGCATAATACGATTTCAATGGTTAACAACATAATCAAGGATTCAGTCACTGCCCTTACTGTAATTTAATTATTTAACATTCAAGGTAAGCTTAATCCTAGTATACTTATGCTTATTTTGTAAATTATTTAAATAATCTTGATTCAGTTCGTGTGAAACCTATTACGCCCTCTGTATGAGCAAGCAATATACTACTGCATTGTACCTGTCTAATTGAGAAGTAACAAACTCAGCAAACAATTTTGATTTTGAGGATTTGGAAGGTGATTTGGTTGATCTAGATGTTGACAAAAAACACCTTTCAAAAGAGGAACTGATCCGATTAGGAACAGAACAAACATTTCATGCATAAGCTTATTTTGTAAATTATTTAAATAATCTTGATTCAGTTCGTGTGAAACCGATTACGCCCTCTGTATGAGCAAGCAATTATACTACTGCATTGTACCTGTCTAATTGAGTGGTAACAAACTCAGCAAACAATCTTGATTTTAAGGATTTGGAAGGTGATTTGGTTGATCTAGATGTTGTCAAAAAACACCTTTCAAAAGAGGAACTGATCCGATTAGAAAAAGAACAAACATTTCATGCTTATGCTTATTTTGTAAATTATTTAAATAATCTTGATTCAGTTCGTGTGAAACCGATTACGCCCTCTGTATGAGCAAGCAATATACTACTGCATTGTACCTGTCTAATTGAGAAGTAACAAACTCAGCAAACAATCTTGATTTTGAGGATTTGGGAGGTGATTTGGTTGATCTTCTAGTTGTTGACAAAGAACACCTTTCAAAAGAGGAGCTGATCCGGTTAGAAACAGAACGATTTCATGAGGAGCCAGAGACAGAGTCTGCTATATGTCAACAATTAACAGCAAAAACGTCAAATGCGCTTTCTTATTTCAAGCAGTGAATGAACATCTTACCGCAAAATGATCCCTGCAAAAAATACAGTGCTAGTGTCTGGAACAGTAAATTCAGTCATTACCTGTTACAAAACACTGCGAAAAAAGCAGAAAACAATATGAAGAAGACAACGTTAGACCAATACTTAAAACTGGGTCAATCTACAACAGCAGAACAGTGCCGATGGCAGCAAATTATAGCTTAGAGATTCTTCGTGTTAATAATCGTCATCGGATTAAAAGTTTTAAACATTTTACTTTTTATTTTTATTATATGTACATATGTGCATTTGCTTTCTTTTGTTTCTTAATGCACATGGTAATTTTTGAATTTCTCTTTGTACTTTTATTTTTATGTAAGCATTTTCATAGGAAATAAAAAGAATTGATTCTTTATGAACTAAAAACTATATTATTTTATACAAAATTGGAGCATTCAATTAAATTTGTATGAGTGTGTATCGAAATAATTGATTTGCTATACAGTTTTTCGGTTAAACGCAAGCTTTTTCAGAAGATATCTATGCAATAAAGTGAACTACAGGTGTATGTAATATACATATGGTAAGGATCATTACAAAACTTGTACCATGAGCATGAGCGAAGCAAAGCTTTAGAATGGTATCCCTTCTGCCCTAGTATTATAAAAAACTATCCTAACATTTAACAAATAAAAGAAATTATGAAACAGAACGTTGTTTCTTTTATTCCAGCATTATATGACACTTTTCTGTATTTATCCAATTTTAAATCGTTTTCTATTCATGTATTGAAATAAGATACATATATTTATTTAGATTTTATTATACTTCTTGAGCTCATCTTTGTCTAATACTTTTCAAACAAATTCACTTGTATACTGTATAAGTATCAGGTATTAAAAACAAACAATAAACAACAAGTTGCTAACTACAAGTTTTTAAAATGAACTAAATTATACCACATGCTCAAAAAAATTAAAAATAAATTTCAAAAACTTACCGTTAAAAAACTGGTGGGTTTATAAAAAGCAGAAAATAAATAACGGTTCCTTGCATATTGTGGTGCAAAAAAAGTATCACATAAATGTGGTAGGAGTTCTGGTCCCGAATGTATTGAATCAGATTGAGAAGATTCACTTGTCGAATCACTTGTTTGACTATCACGACGAGAGCCCTTTCCTTCAGCAGTAAAACGTTGTTTTAAAGAAGCTAATTTTTCAACTCCTAATTGTTTTAAACTCTGCAGTCTAGATAATCCTGCATTGTCTAATAAGTGCGAGTTTATTTCAGGAGGCCATATGTAGCCTATTGCATGTTGTTCTAATATCAAACGCCATTGTTGACCACTTCGACCGTTAATCTGTAAAACAAATTTACTGTATTTTGTATATGAACAACCAGTTATGTCAATATCTTTTAAGCGAACATTTACAGCTTTAAACCCAAAGCTACTAAAATATAATATAGCATACTTCAATCTTAAAGAGCGCAATTATTTTATTAAAAATTTGCTGAATGTTTCGAAAATTATATATATATATATATATATATATATATTGCTGTAATTATAGGGTTAATTTAGGGGTAGTCCGATGTTTCCCAGAATAAGGTATAGGTAGAACCTTAACTCGCCTATTGTGTCTAGACATAGGGGTAGTAGAATATACAAAAGAAACTCCCAAGTAACAAAAACACATAATTACAGATATTAGAAGAGTAAATAGGTCATTATAGATATTATTAGTTGAGAGCACACTGTATATAGCAGCACAAACGGTTAAAACGCATATCCAAGAGTAGCTACGAGCAAAGATAAGAATTTAAAAATGTAACAAAACGCATTGAAATTAAATCAATGGAAAACCTGTATGAATTGGATAGATAAATGTTCAAAAAGTGCGTTAATATATCATCATAAACGCAGGCAGAAATTATGCATTATTTGAAAAGCGTACGTGATATAAAAGTATCACATTTGTTCAAAAATTCAATTTAACTAGGAAATAAACAAACCAAATTTATTCCATTCAGATTAGAATAAAGCCAAAACAATAGTATGTGCTTTAATGAACGAAGATTCCTGGGATTTCTGAATTAAATATGACGTATAATAATAAATTACGTGACAAATTGAGCATCGCTTCATTCAATTGAACAACACAATTGGTAAAGTGTCCCAAGATAACTAGAGATAAGACACTTGGTGTCGCCCAGCACGTGGAGTCAACGAATCGCAAACAAAAGGGGCCGGTCCTATAAATATGATGACAATTGAACAACAAGGGAGTATACTTTTGAAACTGGGCAGTCACTATACTTGAAAGTGCTAAATATTTACGTGAACAGTTAATTAAATTAAAGTGAAAAATTATTTTAAGAGTGTATAATTGTGCAAGGGAGCCGTACTTCTAAAGACAGCTCTAAATAACGATCCTAATAAAGATCTTGTTACGACTCCTGTTAAAACTTTTAATAACGATCAATTACGATCTTAAATACAATTTTGGATACGAGACTCTGGAGAATGCTATCTGTTAAAGCAATTTGATAATCTCTGAAAATGGTGAATATTCTATTACGGAAATGAAAAACCTTTCATTGGAATAAACTCACCAATAACGATTTGGGTACTAATTTGGTTAGATGTCGACTTCAAATTAGACTCAGAACATTCAGACTAGACACGAAAATTCTTGGGAATGCAGAGCACCTACTGAACCACTTCAGGTTAGATATTTTGATATGATTTATTTCTATAAACTGTTTTTATCTCAATAATAATTCAGAAATGTAAGAGCTGACAAACTGGGGTTTCTTGGGTAAATTTATGAAAGGCAATAGGCATATTGAAACGTTTCAAAAGGTCTCTAAATGTAATAAAAAGATCGTTTTGCTGGCTTCATTTTCTAAAAATCTGACAGATGTAAATAAATGCAAAAAGGGAGAAGATATTTAAACAGGTTGTAAATATTTAATCATTATACTGTGTATTGTAGAATTGCTTTATTTAATTGAATCAGCTAGTCGAGGCAAGGAGATTTATAAATTAACATTTTTACAAGTGCTTGAGTAATATAAGGGTTATATCACAGCATTATATGACGCTCATCGTAGGGGCTTGTAAAATAACACAGCATAAACATCGCACTCAAGCGTAGGGGCTGCAAATATTACAGCATAAATATGGTCGCCCAATTTGTGGGGCTCGATTAACACAGCAAATATATATATATATATATATATATATATATATATATATAAATCATTATAGTTTTCGACTACTTTGATTATTATTTAGAAATTGGTTTCGGGGTTGTAGTCAATTAGGGCATATTAAGAACTCCTTTTTGATGGATTCGAGCTTTCGAAAATTTTATTTTCTGCTTCAGGAAACTGAAAATATGTATAATTACAAGATGTAATTAAAATGTTTACTTACGATCTAGAGTCTAATCTTAAATGTAAGAAGCATGAAACTATTTTAACGATATCTAATAACCCAAAAATTTTTATTCCTCTTCCTTATATAAAAAAACTTACAACCAAATTGAAACACATTTTTAAAGACATTGAAGAAATACAACTGACAAGTAAACCCGTTTTAACTTTAGATAAAGTGCTTTTTAGTAAATTAAAAAATCGAACTCCTAAAGATAAGAAATTTGGAGTCGTATACCAAATACCATGTCAGAACTGTCATGGCAAATATGTGGGACACACATCTAGATGGCTCTCCGCCAGAATTACTTCTCGCACAAGTGATTGCAATCGAAAAATCATGACCTGTGCATTGGTGTCACACGCTATAGAAACTGGTCACACTTTTAATTACAACACTAAAATTATTTTCAAAGAAGATAATTACAAAAAACGTTTGTTTCTCGAAATGGTTGCTATTTCACTACAAGATCTTCCACTAAACAAAAGGACAGATACGCAAAATTTAAATAACATGTATTCATATTTACTATCAATAATAAAGAATACCAACACCCCTACGATTGATTAATTTATTAAACAAATCTCCTTGCAGCTATTATCTTAGTTTATTACATGTCAACAATCATAATTTAATTCATATTACTTATTTTATTTTCATAACAACACCCCTTATATCCATCAATGTATTTTGAGATTTATTTATTAATGCAACCTTCATTGTAATGCAATAACTATCCCGTTTTAATTATTCATCAAGTATGTGTCAATAGTTTTAAATGTCAACCCTAAAATAGTCGTTTTCGTTAAAATAGTTTCATGCTTCTTACATTTAAGATTAGACTCTAGATCGTAAGTAAACATTTTAATTACATCTTGTAATTATACATATTTTCAGTTTCCTGAAGAAGAAAATAAAATTTTCGAAAGCTCGAATCGATCAAAAAGGAGTTCTTAATTTGCCCTAATTGACTACAACCCCGAAACCAATTCCTAAATATATATATATATATATATATATATATATATATTGTTATAGATTCAAAGGGTTAAATTTGGAGTAAGCAATGCAATTTCAACCACCCTGTATAGAGAAAAGAACAAATTATTTACGCGCAAAATTTATTTAATTTATTTAATTTAAACGGACAAGTTTTGACGTATTTTTATAATTAGTGATTGAAAGGTTAAAGGTACATAAAGAAAACCAGTTTTAAAAACAAATAGAAATGCATAATTAATTTAATTTATCTTAATTCAACGTGTAAACGCATTAAAAACCCACTAGGCTAAGAAAAATCAATAATCCCAAGGCAAAAGGTTTTCTTGGTAACAAATAAAGTCATCAGTTTTATCTAATACAGCGAAGTATAAACTCCAAGAATTGATGTTTTAAACAGTCTGTAATTAAGAACACCTGCATTTTTAAAAGGTTACATCTTCGAAATTATCAGCATAATAAAGCGGGTCTTCATAGAAAATAGTTTTCAACCGTCAGTTGCTTCGAATAACAAGCTAACAAAATTCTTAAAGAGCAGGGGAGATGCACGATCGGTAATATGCTACAGAGACAGACAGAAAAGCGTTAATATTAAAATTGCACGTACTAATCCACGTGGAGTAAAGATGGGCTGTCAGCAATATCGATTTTCTACAACTCAAGTGGGGTTTGGAACGGGACATCAAATATGCATAAGACAGAGGTAAAAATACTACAGGCGGAGTTTTATGATGACACAGAGTAGTATCATTGGTTGGGAATGGGTAGTTTTACAAACGTGCAAACATGCGACAGGTGCAAGTGATTTCGGATAAGATACAACACGTTCACCGAGCGAGTTTCAGGAATCTTTAAGTCGGTTATTTCAAAATTTGAAGAATTGTTATTTGGAAATAAATTTTCGTGTGAAGTGTGGCCGAGAGATAGCATGTGGAAAACATAAATACTCTAGGAGAATTAGTAGAGCTCTTTTTGTATTCTCATCGCTTTATACTACTTAACAACAATAGACCGACGTTATAGTAAAGTTTTTGTGAGTATTAAATATATTCATTATACCGTAAATGTACTGCTAACAATTGTAACTTGGTAGTTATGGCCTACTAGTTATTAACGTAAGATACGAGTAGTGTATTGAAAATCAAATTAACAGAGGTCCAATTACTACCATACCAAGCTAGTAAATCAATCAATAGAAGTATAATATACGTGAGTTTGTATGCTGTTATGGAATGGAACTTTGAAGCAAGACGCTTGGTGAATATTGGGGTTATCATCTATGAATATGTGGAGTATCAGAGCGCATAGTCATGAAGCCAAGGAGTCCTGGTGATCATCGTCGAAGGGATGGAGGCCTGAAGCATTCTCCAGGTAACTTATTTGAAATTTCTGTTATCTGATAAACTTTTGTGTTATTTGGTGATGTGTGAGTGAATATTGGGGTTATTTATAGTTATCAACGCAAGATACGTGTACTGGACAATTATTGGAGTGATTTAAATTATTGAAAAAGGGTGTATTGAAAACTTACTAAATTTTATTATGAATATAAATTGGATTGTTAAGGGTAAACGGGTCTATTAATGTTGTATTAGATTTATGCAAGGTAAAAGGCATACATTAATAAACTGGGTTATTATGAGCTCACCATACTCCAGTAAATAATAAATTTAGGGTATTATTTGGGGCCCATCTACTCATATTTTTATTAAATGTGTTTGCTAATAATAATTTAAAACAAGAACTTTGAAACATATCACTTATTGAGTTGTAATTATTGTACCAAACTGTTTATACCAGTGAATAATGTGGCTGTAAATAGCGGTAAATAAAAGATTGTATGATTGTTGTATTATTTGGTGATTTTATTGAATGGTGTGCGAGTGGGAAGGAAGAATGATTGTAAATTTAGGTATCCGAGAAGAGGTACAGCTGAGCTAGCCAGGAAAGCTGCTGAAGATATTTTGAAGCAGAAAGTAACGAGTAGGATTTTTTTGTGTTTGAAATTTTTCATTTAATTTTGAAAATCGGTTGTTGACACTGGCGATGTATAACCCTTAACCCACATAGGGTCATTTGAGGGTATATAAGGTCACTAGGATAGTGCGCTTTATATAGACATCGTGAGAGTCCAGAAAACTAGACATTTTACCAAGAAAAATGCGAAATTCGACGATTAGGCAAAAAGGGACATACCAATGCCTTGTATATAAACTACAATTATAATTATATTCAAAGAGAGGAAGAGTATTCGTAAAGATTCAACTAAATAAACAACCTTACAAGTCATAACACCGCAGGGACAGAAGCTATAAAACAATACGCGTGAGTAGTGCATCATTAATATACAAGGAATTCCATTTAAACGAGCAGGTTTGTCAATGCGTAAAACAGATAAACGCATATAATTTCGTAAATCCAGTTACGGTTACCGCAAGGATTATCATGCAAAAAATTTGGATTTCAAATATACAGTGGGATGAATTTTTAAATGAAGATGTACATCAAGAAATGGTCAACATTTCTTCAAATTTCTTCAAATTCCACAATTTCTCAACTTAGATAATAACATAAAAATTGAAATTCACTAGTTTTCAGATGCCAGTCTCAAAGCTTATGCTGCTTGTGTTTACTTGTGTATTGTTTATAATACTCATGACACCTTGTGTACCATTGTCACCTCCAAAAGTAGAGTAGCCCCATTGAAACAACTGACCCTCCCAAAATTGGAACTAATGGACGCTCTTCTTTGTGCTAAGTTAACAAAAAAGGTAATGGAGTTTAAAAAATACCCGTATAAAAGTTGAATCTATAAACTTATGGTGTGATTCAGAAATACTACTTGAGTGGTTAAGATCGAACCCGTCTCGATGGGCTACCTTTGTGGCAAATAGATTTGCCCAAGCATTGGAAATAGTTGAAGATCTTACTCTTTGTAGCTGGAGATACATTAAATCCAAAGAAAATCCTGCGGATATTCTCTCCAGAGGATGTCACCAGAAAACCTGGCAATGGCAAATCTTTGGTGGAACGGACCACCATTTCTCTTAAACCCCGGAATTAGATTTATCTCAATACAATTCAAAGAACAATATTCAAAATATACCTGAAGAAAAGATTGTCTCTCACCACACTCAAGAAAATCCCTCACAATTTCTTGATTTACTCGTTCAAAGGTTTTCAAACTTTTCAAAACTCCAACGCACTACAGCAGTTTGTTTTAGGTTTGCACATACCTCTAGACACACTTCAAAATTTACAGGACCTCATAATTATTCGACTTTGTCAAAGTGGCTCTTTTATAAAAGAAATTTCAAATCTTAAAGAAAACAAAGGTGTACTCAATAAATATCTTTTAGCTCTCAATCCATTTTTAGATGATAAGCAAATCCTACGGATTGGAGGACGCCTTCAAAATGCTAACGTACCATTTGACCAGAAGTACCCACTTCTTATTCCATCTAGGCATAATATTGTTAAGCTACTGCTACAACGAGAACACATTAGATTGTGCCATGCTGAACCACAAACGACACTCAAATGTTCGCCTTAAATATTGGCCAATACACGGGTTGAAGGAAATGAAAAGGATTATTCGTGAATGTCACACTTACTTTCGGTATAGTGCACAAACCACATCTCAGTTAATGTCTGAGCTCCCCAAGGAAAGGCTTTTGCCTACTTCTGCCTTTACTAACGTCAGACTGGATTTTGCAGGGCCTTTTCTCATAAAAACCTGCAAGCTCATTAAGACACCTAGCATCAAAGGATACATTACCGTATTTGTATGTCACGCCATTCACATCAAACTCATTACAAACCTTACTACAGACGCCTTTCTACTTTAAAGCAATTTATCGGTAGAAGAGGAAATCCTAAAACAATATACAGTGACAACGCAATAAATTTTCTAGGCGCCTCACCAGCTAAAGGAACTCCATGAATTTCTCAAACACAAAATTACAACGTAATCCATACAAAATTTTTTATCCTCGTCCGAAATTCAATGGAAGTTTATTCCACCATATGCACCCCACCATGGTGGTATATGGGAAGCAGCAGTGAAGAGTACTAAATATCACGTCATTGAAGCTAGCGGCCACTATCTACGGGCCGCTAAATATGGATACAGCTACCAAACTCCATCACTACAGGCATTTCTATTGTTCAATTATGTTTCTTGTATCGACCCAATTATCTTTACGCATTTTAAATATAAAGGTGATTGAAACTAAATAACTTTTAGATTTCTAGTGATTATCTTACGAATACTTTTAAATTGAACAAATGTAATTTCTACTTGCTAAGACCTGCGCTCTTAAAACTTGTTAGACAGCTAGTGTAGGTATACTAAAATAACACATACCTTTTATAGAAACGTGTTTGACCCGGTCCACAAATTTTTCGGAATTTGCATAATGACACCATAAGAAAATTAAAAATTCTTTTCTTAGCTTCTGTGAGACCTGCGCTCCTGAAACTTGTTAGAGAAAACTAGTGTAGGTGTACCAAAACAACACATACCTTTTACAGAAACTTGTTTACCCCAGTTCACTAATTTTTTTGGAATTTGCGTAATGGCACCATAAGCAAAATTGAAAAAAAAATTTCTTAGCTTCTGTAAGACCTGCGCTCTTGAAACTTGGTAGACGGCTAGGGTAGATGTAATAAAATAACACATACCTTTTACAGAAACTTGTTCACCCCAGTTCACTAATTTTTTTGAAATTGCGTAATGGCACCATAAGAAAATTGAAAAAAAAATTTCTTAGCTTCTGTAAGACCTGCGCTCTTGAAACTTGGTAGACAGCTAGGGTAGGTGTAGTAAAACAACACATACCTTTTACAGAAACTTGTTCACCCCAGTTCACTAATTTTTTTGGAATTTGCATAATGGCACCATAAGAAAATTGAAAAAAAATTTCTTAGCTTCTGTAAGACCTGCGCTCTTGAAACTTTGTAGGCAGCTAAGGTAGGTGTAATAAAATAACACATACCTTTTACCGAAACTTGTTCGCACCGGTTCACAATTTTTTTGGAATTTGCGTAAGGACAACTTAAGCAAACTAAAAAAATTGTTTCTGAGCTTTTGTAATACCTGCGCTTTTGAAACTTGATGCGCAGCTAGTGTAAGTGTACCAACACAACACATAGCATTTACAGAAACGTGTTCGCACTGGTTCACTAATTTTTTGGAATCTACGTAATGACACCATAAAAAAATTAAATTTTTTTCGCAGCTTCTGTAATACCTGCGTTCTTGAAAGTTGGTTGACAGCTAGTGTAAATGCACCAACACAAAACATATTATTTACAAACACGTGTTCGCCCTGGTTCACTAATTTTTTGGAATTTTCATAACGACACCATAAAAAAATGAAATAATTTTTTCTCAGCTTCTGTAATACCTGCGCTCATGAAAGTTGGTTGACAGCTAGTGTAAGTGCACCAACACAAAACATATCATTTACAGACACGTGTTCGCCCTGGTTCACTAATTTTTGAAATTTGCATAATGACATAAGAAAATGAAAAAAATTTTTCTTACCTTCTGTCAGACCTGTGCTCTTGAAACTTGGTATACAGTTAGGGTAGGTGTACTAATATAACATATACCTTTTACAGAAACTTATTCGCCCCGGTTCACAAATTTTTGGAATTTGCATAAGGACAACTTAAGCAAATTAAATTTTTTTTTTCTTAGCTTCTGTAATACCTGCGCTCTTGAAACTTGGTGGGCAGCTGGTGTAAGTGTACCAACACAAGACATACCATTTACAGTTACGTGTTCACCCTGGTTCCCTAATTTTTTGAAATTTGCGTAATAACACCATAAGAAAATTAAAAAATGTTTTCCTAGTCTTTGTAAGACCTGCACTCTTGAAACTTGGTAGACAGTTAGGGGAGATCTACTAAAATAACACATAACTTTTACAGAAACTTATTCGCCCCGGTTCACAAATTCTTCCGAATTTATCTAGGGTTAACAAAAGAAAATTTAGAAATTTTTCAATTTGCTTAAGTTGTCCTTACACAAGTTCCAAAAATTTCTGAACCGGGGCGAACAAATTTCTGTAAAAAGTATGTGTTGTTTTAGTACACCTACCGTAGCTGACTACCAACTTTCAACAGCGCAGGTATTACAGAAGATAAGAAATGAATTTTTTAATTTTATTAAGATGTCCCTAGGTAATTTCGAAAAAATGTGTGCACTGGGGCGAACATGTTTCTGTAAAAGGTATGTGTTGTTTTAGTATACCTACACTACCTGCCTACCAAGTTTCAAGAGCGCAGGTCTTACAAACCCTAAGAAATAAATTGTTTAATTTTCTTATGGTGTCATTACGCAAATTCTAAAAAAATATGTGAATCGGGGTGAACAAGTTTTTGTAAAAAGTATGTGCTGTTTTAGTCTACCTACCCTAGCTGTCTACCAACTTTCAAGAACACAGGTCTTACAGAAGCTAAGAAATAAATTTTTTAATTGTCTTAAGATGGCCCTACGCAAATTAGGAAAAATTTTGAACCGCAGCGAACACGTTTCTGTAAAAGGTATGTGTTGTTTTAGTACACCTACCCTAGCTGCCTACCAAGTTTCAAGAGCGCAGGTCTTGCAGAAGCTAAGAAACAAATTTTTTAATTTTCTTACAGTGTCATTACGAAAATTCCAAAAAATTAGTGATTCGGGGCGCACACGTTTGTGTAAAACGTATGTGTTGTTTTACTACACTCACACTACCTGCCTACCAAGTTTCGAGAGCGTAAGTATTACAGAAGCTAATAAAAGTTAAGTTATTTTAAGTTAAGTTGTCCTTACGCAAATCCAGAGAAATTTGTGAACCTTAGGTAATTTCGAAAAAATTTGTGAACCGGGGCGAACACGTTTCTGTAAAAGGTATGTGTTATTTTAGCACACTAACCCTAGCTGCTTACCAACTTTCAAGAGCGCAGGTATTACAGAAGCTAAGGAAAAAAATCTTTTAATTTTCTTATGGTGTCATTACGCAAATTCCAAAAAATTAGTGAACCGGGGCGAACACGTTTCTGTAGAACGTATGTGTTGTTTTATACACCTACCCTAGCTGCCTACCAAGTTTCAAGAGCGCAGGTCTTGCAGAAGCTAAGAAACAAATTTTTTAATTTTCTTTCAGTGTCATTACGAAAATTCCAAAAAATTAGTGATTCGGGGCGCACACGTTTGTGTAAAACGTATGTGTTGTTTTACTACACTCACACTACCTGCCTACCAAGTTTCGAGAGCGTAAGTATTACAGAAGCTAATAAAAGTTAAGTTATGTTAAGTTAAGTTGTCCTTACGCAAATCCAGAGAAATTTGTGAACTTTAGGTAATTTCGAAAAAATTTGTGAACCGGGGTGAACACGTTTCTGTAAAAGGTATGTGTTATTTTAGCACACTAACCCTAGCTGCCTACCAACTTTCAAGAGCGCAGGTATTACAGAAGCAAAGGAAAAAATCTTTTAATTTTCTTATGGTGTCATTACGCAAATTCCAAAAAATTAGTGAACCGGGGCGAACACGTATCTGTAGAACGTATGTGTTGTTTTAGTACACCTACCTTAGCTGGCTACCAAGTTTCAAGAGCCCAGGTCTTGCAGAAGCTAAGGAAAAAAATCGTCTAATTTTTTTATGGTGTTGTTACGAAAATTCTAAAAAATTAGTGAACCAGTGCGAACACGTTTCTGTAAAACGTATGTGTTGTTTTAGTACACTTATGCTACCTGCCTACCAAGTTTCAGGAGCGCAGGTATTACAGAACCTAAAAAAATTTTTTTTAATTTGTTTGTTGTCTTTATGCAAATTCGAAAAAATTTGTGAACGCGTTTCTGTAAAAGGTGTGTGTTGTTTTAGTACACCAACCCTAGCTGCCTACCAAATTTCAAGATCGGAGGTATTACGGAAAGAATCTTTTAATATTCTTATGGTGTCATTACGCAAATTTCAAAACGTTAGTGAACCGGGGCGAGCACGTTTCTGTAGAAAACGTATGTGTTGTTTTAGTACACCTACCCTAGTTGGCTACCAACTTTCAAGAGCACAGATCTTACAGAAGCTAAGAAAAAAATTTTTTAATTTTCTTATGGTGTCATTACGCAAATTCCAAAAAAATAGTAAACCGAGGCGAACACGTTTCTGTAAAAATATGGATTGTTTTAGTACACCTTCACTAGCTGACTACCAAGTCTCGAGAGCGCAGGTATTACAGTTGCTAAGAAATGAATTTTTTAATTTCCTTAGGTGGTCCTACGCAAATTCGGAAAAGTTTGTGAAAGGGGGAGGGTTCGTTTCTGTATAATTTATGTGATATTTTAGTACACCTACCCTAGTTGCCTACCAAGTTTCAAGAGCACAGATCTTACAGAAGCTAAGAAAAAAAAATTTTAATTTTTTATGGTGCCATTACGAAAATTCCAAAAAATTAGGGAACTATGGCGAACACGTTTCTGCAGAACGTGTGTGTTGTTTTAGTACACTTACACTAGCTGCCTACCAAGTTTCAAGAGCGCAGGTGTTACTGAAGCCAATAAAAAAATTTTGGTTTGCGTAAGTTGTCTTTATGAAATTCTAAAAAATTTGTGAACCGGGGCGAACAAGTTTTTTTATAAGGTACGTGCTATTTTAGTATACCTACCCTAGCTGACTATCAAGTTTCAAGAGTGCAGGTCCTACAGAGGCTAAGAAATGTTTTTTTTTTTAATTTTTTTAAGCTGTCCCTACACAAATTCGGAAAAGTTTGTGAACCAGGGTGAACACGTTTTTGTATAAAGTATGTGTTGTTTTAGTATAACTACCCTAGCTGTCTAACAAGTCTTAAGATCTTACAGAAGCTAAAAAAAATTTTTTTCAATTTACTCATAGTGTCATTACGTAAATTCCAAAAATTTGTGTACCTGGGCGAATAAGTTTTTGTATAAGGTATGTGTTATTTTAGTACACCTACTCTAGCTGGCTACCAAGTTTCAAGAGCACAGATCTTACAGAAACTAAGAAAAAAAAAATTTAATTTTCTTATGGTGTTTTAAAGCAAAATCCAAAAAGTTAGTGAACTGGGATGAATACGTATCTGTAAAAGATATGTGTTGATTGAATACACTTGCACTAGCTTTCTGCCAAGTTTCAAGAGTGCAAGTCTTACAGATGTAAGAAAAAAATTTTCAATTTTCTTATGGTGTTACACAGGTGTTACAGAAGCTAATAAAAAAATTTTTTGGTTTGCTTAAGTGGTCCTTACGCAAATTCCAAAAAATTAGTGAACCGGGGCAAACACGTTTCTGTAGAACGTGTGTGTTGTTTTAGTACACCTACCCTAGCTGGCTACCAAGTTTCAAGAGCCCAGGTCTTGCAGAAGCTAAGAAAAAAAATTTTCTAATTTTTTTAGAGTGTCATTACGAAAATTCTAAAAAATTAGTGAACCAGTGCGAACACGTTTCTGTAAAACGTATGTGTTGTTTTAGTACACTTATGCTACCTGCCTACCAAGTTTCAAGAGCGCAGGTATTACAGAACCTAAAAAAATTTTTTTAATTTATTTAAGTTCTCTTTACGCAAATTCGAAAAAATTTGTGAACCGAAGCGAACGCGTTTCTGTAAAAGGTGTGTGTTGTTTTAGTACACCAACCCTAACTGCCTACCAAATTTCAAGAGCGGAGGTATTACAGAAGTTAAAGAAAAAATCTTTTAATATTCTTATGGTGTCATTATGCAAATTTCAAAACATTAGTGAACCGGGGCGAACACGTTTCTGTAGAAAACGTATGTGTTGTTTTAGTACACCTACCCTAGTTGGATACCAACTTTCAAGAGCACAGATCTTACAGAAGATAAGAAAAAAAATTTTTAATTTTCTTATGGTGTCATTACGCAAATTCCAAAAAAATAGTAAACCGAGGCGAACACGTTTCTGTAAAAAATATGGATTGTTTTAGTACACCATCACTAGCTGACTACCAAGTTTCGAGAGCACAGGTATTACAGTTGCTAAGAAATGAACTTTTTAATTTCCTTAGGTGGTCCTACGCAAATTCGGAAAAGTTTGTGAAAGGGGGAGGGTTCGTTTCTGTATAATTTATGTGATATTTTAGTACACCTACCCTAGTTGCATACCAAGTTTCAAGAGCACAGGTCTTACAGAAGCTAAGAAAAAAAATTTTTAATTTTCTTATGGTGTCATTATGCAAATTCCAAAAAATTAGGGAACTATGGCGAACACATTTCTGTAGAACGTGTGTGTTGTTTTAGTACACTTACACTAGCTGCCTACCAAGTTTCAAGTGCGCAGGTGTTACTGAATCCAATAAAAAAATTTTGGTTTGCTTAAGTTGTCCTTACGAAATTCCAAAAAATTTGTGAACTGGGGCGAACAAGTTTTTGTATAAGGTATGTGATATTTTAGTACACCTACCCTAGCTGACTATTAAGTTTCAAGAGCGCAGGTCTTACAGAGGCTAAGAAATGACTTTTTTTAATTTTCTTAAGCTATACCTACACAAATTCGAAAAAGTTTGTGAACCAGAGTGAACACGTTTTTGTATAAAGTATGTGTTGTTTTAGTATACCTACACTAGCTGTCATACAAAAATTTTAAGATCTTACAGAAGCTAAGAAAAAAAAAAAATTTTCAATTTACTCATGGTGTCATTACGTAAATTCCAAAAAATTTGTGAACCCGGGCGAATAAGTTTTTGTATAAGGTATGTGTTATTTTAGTACACCTACCCTAGCTGGCTACCAAGTTTCAAGAGCACAGATGTTACAGAAGGTAAGAAAAAAAATTATTTTTTTTTTTCTTATGGTGTCTTTACGCAAATTCCAAAAAGTTAGTGAACCGGGATGAATACGTTTCTGTAAAAGGTATGTGTTGATTGAGTACACTTGCAATAGCTTTCTGCCAAGTTTCAAGAGGGCAAGTCTTACAGATGTAAGAAAAAAATTTTTAATTTTCTTATGATGTCATTACGCAAATTCCAAAAAATTAGGGAACCGGGGCGAACACGTTTCTGTAGAACGTGTGTGTTGTTTTAGTACACTTATACTAGCTGCCTACCAAGTTAGGCGGCTCCGTGGCGTAGTGGTATGTGTGTGACTATTACGCCCAAGGTCCCGGGTTCGAATCCCGACACGGTCCGCTTGAAAAATGTTAGGCGAGCATTTTTCGCAAAAATACACCCTCGTTCGGATGAGAGGTAAAATTGAGGTCCCGTGTGTGAGTGTTGTTATGCACGTTAAAGATCCCTACCTTGCTTGGAACAGCAAGTATTCGGCAAAATTCAAAATTTTCCAGGTAAAAAAAACTCGCTTCCTGGCCAATGTAGTACCTTCGGGTGGAGCATTGGAAAATCACATGTAATGCCTACCAAGTTTCAAGAGCGCAGGTGTTACTGAATCCAATAAAAAATTTTTGGTTTGCTTAAGTTGTCCTTACGAAATTCCAAAAAATTTGTGAACTGGGGCGAACCAGTTTTTGTATAAGGTATGTGATATTTTAGTACACCTACCCTAGCTGACTATTAAGTTTCAAGAGCGCAGGTCTTACAGAGGCTAAGAAATGATTTTTTTTAATTTTCTTAAGCTATACCTACACAAATTCGAAAAAGTTTGTGAACCAGGGTGAACACGTTTTTGTATAAAGTATGTGTTGTTTTAGTATACCTACACTAGCTGTCATACAAAAATTTTAAGATCTTACAGAAGCTAAGAAAAAAAAATTTTCAATTTACTCATGGTGTCATTACGTAAATTCCAAAAAATTTGTGAACCCGGGCGAATAAGTTTTTGTATAAGGTATGTGTTATTTTAGTACACCTACCCTAGCTGGCTACCAAGTTTCAAGAGCACAGATGTTACAGAAGGTAAGAAAAAAAATTATTTTTTTTTTTCTTATGGTGTCTTTACGCAAATTCCAAAAAGTTAGTGAACCGGGATGAATACGTTTCTGTAAAAGGTATGTGTTGATTGAGTACACTTGCAATAGCTTTCTGCCAAGTTTCAAGAGGGCAAGTCTTACAGATGTAAGAAAAAAATTTTTAATTTTCTTATGATGTCATTACGCAAATTCCAAAAAATTAGGGAACCGGGGCGAACACGTTTCTGTAGAACGTGTGTGTTGTTTTAGTACACTTATACTAGCTGCCTACCAAGTTAGGCGGCTCCGTGGCGTAGTGGTATGTGTGTGACTATTACGCCCAAGGTCCCGGGTTCGAATCCCGACACGGTCCGCTTGAAAAATGTTAGGCGAGCATTTTTCGCAAAAATACACCCTCGTTCGGATGAGAGGTAAAATTGAGGTCCCGTGTGTGAGTGTTGTTATGCACGTTAAAGATCCCTACCTTGCTTGGAACAGCAAGTATTCGGCAAAATTCAAAATTTTCCAGGTAAAAAAAACTCGCTTCCTGACCAATGTAGTACCTTCGGGTGGAGCATTGGAAAATCACATGTAATGCCTACCAAGTTTCAAGAGCGCAGGTGTTACTGAATCCAATAAAAAATTTTTGGTTTGCTTAAGTTGTCCTTACGAAATTCCAAAAAATTTGTGAACCGGGGCGAACAAGTTTTTGTATAAGGTATGTGATATTTTAGTACACCTACCCTAGCTGACTATTAAGTTTCAAGAGCGCAGGTCTTACAGAGGCTAAGAAATGATTTTTTTTTAATTTTCTTAAACTGTCCCTACACAAATTCGGAAAAGTTTGTGAACCAGGGTGAACATGTTTTTGTATAAAGTATGTGTTGTTTTAGTATACCTACCCTAACTGTCTAACAAGTCTTAAGATCTTACAGAAGCTAAGAAAAATTTTTTTCAATTTACTCATGGTGTCATTACGTAAATTCCAAAAAATTTGTGAACCTGGGCGAATAAGTTTTTGTATAAAACATGTGTTATTTTAGTACACCTACCCTAGCTGGCTACCAAGTTTCAAGAGCACAGATGTTACAGAAGGTAAGAAAAAAAAATATTTTTTTTCTTATGGTGTCTTTACGCAAATTCCAAAAAGTTAGTGAACCGGGATGAATACATTTCTGTAAAAGGTATGTGTTGATTGAGTACACTTGCACTAGCTTTCTGCCAAGTTTCAAGAGGGCAAGTCTTACAGATGTAAGAAAAAGAAATTTTAATTTTCTTATGGTGTCATTACGCAAATTCCAAAAATTAGGGAACCGAGGCGAACACGTTTCTGTAGAACGTGTGTGTTGTTTTAGTACACTTACACTAGCTGCCTACCAAGTTTCAAGAGCGCAGGTGTTACTGAATCCAATAAAAAAATTTTGGTTTGCTTAAGTTGTCCTTGCGAAAATTTCAAAAAATTAGTGAACCGGGGCGAACATGTTTCTGTAAAAGATATGGGTTGTTTTAGTACACCTACCCTAGCTGACTATCAAGTTTCAAGAGCGCAGGTCTTACAGAGGCTAAGATGTGATTTTTTTTAAATTTTCTTAAACTGTCCCTACACAAATTACGTTAGTGAAGCTAGCGGCCACTATCTACCGGCCGCTAAATATGGATACACCTACCAATCTCCAACACTACAAAACCACGCCTACTGAACTAAACAGGCATTTCTATTGTTCAATTATGTTTCTTATATTGACCCAATTATCTTTACGCATTTTAAATCTAAGGGTGATTGAAACTAAATAACTTTGAGCTTCCTATATTATTCTTACGTGCATATTTTAAGCAGTTGCTCTTTTAAATTGAAATACATATAATTTTCTAAACTTGTGTAAAACCTGCGCTCTTAAAACTTGTTAGACAGCTAGTGTAGGTATACTAAAAAACCCCATATCATTTACAGAAACGTGTTCGCCCCGGTTCACTAAATTTTAAGGAATTTTCGTAATGACACCATAAGAAAATTAAAAAAAATTTTTCTTAGCTTTTGTAATACCTACGCCTTTGAAACTTGATAGGCAGTTACTGTAGGTGTACTAAAACAAACTATATCTTTTACAGAAACGTGTTCGCCCCGGTTCACAAATTTTTTAGAATTTGCATAAGGACAATTTAAGCAAATTAAAAGAAAAATTCGTAGCTTTTGTAATACCTGCGCTTTTGAAACTTGTTAGGCAGTTAGTGTAGGTGTACTAAACTAACCCATATTTTTTACAGAAACGTGTTCACCCCGGTTCACAAACTTTTATGGAATTTTCGTAATGACCCCATAAGAAAATTAAAAAAAATTTCTTAGCTTGTAATACCTGCGACCTTGAAACTTGGTAGGCAGTTAGTATTAGTCTACTAAAACAACCCATATCTTAAACAGAAACGTGTTCGCCCCGGTTCACTGTTTTTGTTGGAATTTGCGTAATGACACCATAGGAAAATTAAAAAGATTTGTTCTTAGCTTTTGTAATACCTGCGCTCTTGAAACTTGGTAGGCAGTTAGTGTATGTGTACTACAACAACCGATATCTTTTACAGAAACGTGTTCGCCCCGGTTCACTAACTTTTTTGGAATTTTCGTAATGACAATATAAGAAAATTAATAATTTTTTTTCTTAGCTTCTGCAAGACTTACGTTTTTGGAACTTGGTAGAAGGCTAGTGTAGGTGTATTAAAACAACACATATTTTTTACAAAAACGTGTGCGACTTGGTTTACAAATTTTTTGGAATTTGCGTAATGACAACAAGAAAATTGAAAATCTTTTTTGTAACTTCTGTAAGACCTGCGCTCTTGAAACTTGGTAGGCAGCTAGTATAGGTGTATCAAACCAACACATACCTTTTACAGAATCGTGTTTGTCCTGGTTCACAAATTTTTGGAATTTACGTAATGATAACACAAGAAAATTGAAAATGTTTTTGTAGCTTCTGTAAGACATGCGCTCTTGAAAGTTGGTAGGCAGCTAGTGTAGGTGCATTAAAACAACACATACCTTTTACAGAAACGTATTCGTCCTGGTTCACAACTTTTTGGAATTTACGTAATGACAACATAAGAAAATTCAAAAAATTTTCTTAGCTTCTGTAAGGCCTCCGCTCTTGAAACTTGCTAGAAAGCTAGTGTACGTGTACCAAAATAAAATAAACCTTTTACAGAAACGTGTTCGCCCCGGTTTACTAACTTTTTTGGAAAATGCGTAAAGACACCATAAGAAAATTAAAAGTTTTTTTAATAGCTTCTGTAAGACCTGCGCTCTTGAAACTTGGCAGGCAGCTAGTGTAGGTATACTAAAACAACACGTACCGTTTACAGAAACGTGTTCGTCTCGGTTCACTAATCTTTTTTGGAATTTTCGTAATGACACCATAATAAAATTGAAAAATTTTTTCTTAGCTTCTATAAGACCTGCGCTCTTGCAACTTGGTAGAAAGCTAGTGTAGATGTACTTAAACAACACATACCTTTTACAGAAACATGTTCTCCCCGGTTCACAAATTTTTCCGAATTTACCTAGGGACATCTTAGAAAAATTAAAAATTGATTTCTTAGCTTCTGTAAGACCTACGTTCTTGAAAGTTGGTAATCAGCAAAGAAAGCTCCCATGCTGCAAGCTGAAACTGAACAGAATACACTATATGGAAGAAAAATAAGCAAGATTTTATGACGTGCAGAATGGTTGGGAAGTCTACAACTTTTAGCCGAGATAGGATCTTGGGTCACCACAGGAGGTCGAAGGCGAAACGAAAATCTAGAAAACTGGCGATGACGCATTTGTGAGTCGATATTTTCACTAAGGACATTAGGAGGCGGATTGTAAACTTGGCGCTACGGCCTCGTCGGAAGGTGAAATGGTAGTCAGAAAAAAGAGAGTGGTTTTCTGTATGGGAACTAATTTTGGTGGTGATTGAAGCATTTCGCGTTTCTGCCAAGGATAGGGAGAAGACCTATTGGTCTGTAGGATTTTGGATCGTCTGGGGATGTGGATGGTTTACGTAAGAAGATTATTGAAGCTTATTTTAGGATAACGAGAAAGTTTTCGTTAAGAGGCATTTGTGGAATGGAGTGCAACTGAATCTTTTACGATAAGCCAGGACTAGCACACTTTTTTAGGGCACCCTACACACGTGCAAACATGCATGACTTACTTGTTTGTAAAAACATCACATTCATACTCGTAACGCTCCTACATTGAGTCGAGACTTGTTGGAAAGCAAAAGTATGTGCAAACATTCTAGACTGTGTAGGGAAACTGGTGTTTTTAACCTACACGATAATCTTATGATACAAGTAATGGCCACTAACGTTCATGAAAGTTTATTTTGTATTTTTCATTTTCGGTGTTTGTGCAATCAATCTGACAGTTCAATGCACGAAGTTGGCAAAGTCGGTTTTTCAATCAATTCAGAATATACCCTGTTCCGTAGTCTGTGTTGCTATATTTCTTCCTGTTGATCTTCCAAAGACAGGCGAATCTTTGTTACAGCTCAACAAATTCTTGAACGAATTGTTTGGGATAATTTCTCATGTCACACATTTGAAATTTGAAATTTTTTATTTAAATCGCAGTAAGAAACGAAATCGCCTAGCCAACCACTTCACGCCTAGTGAAATGTAGTATGAACAACAAAATCAAATCCTTCTTGGATACCACGGTAATATTTGTACAAGCTAAATTGTCCTAGTGTCGACAACACGGTATGAATAAATACTCCCTGTATGTTGGTTGTGGTTTGTATTGTATTTTTCTTAATCTTTTTTTGTGATTAAACCACTCAGAGTTTTTAAAATTGTCTTTATTTACGTTTCCATCTATGACCTACAATCGTTGCCAAAATAATAAAAATTTCTAAGTTTTTATTATTTTGACAACGATCCTAGGCCATGGATGGAAACGTAAATAAAAACAATTTAACTCTGAGTGGTTTAATCCCCAAGAAAGATTAAGAAAAATACTGGATGAATAAAACTCCAATTATGTATAAATTACACCCAAGAAATATGACGACTAGTATAGGAACATGCTTGTAGAAACATAACGCTGGAATTAAGTGTGCGCATGCAGTTAAAATTACTTTTCATGCTGGTCATCTTGTTTGTTCATAAAGTATTTACAAACACATGGATACGTGTAGTTTTGATAGAATCACGAAAGAATGCATTCATTTTACCTTGCGTTCTCAAACTCGCAATTATATCTTTCTGCTGTTATTATTGTTAATTTCTAATCTTGTATGGAACACAATCTTTTTGTTATCTTACTTGTTTTATGTTATTTGAAGTGTTGCTACGCTACAATTTCACAATTGAAAAATACTTATTTATATATTATTGACCCACAATTCCTAAAAACTAACTAAAGATTTTACTGCTTGACTCTTCATTTCATTTAGTTATTAAAACATAACAGTAGAACTTCGGAATTTGCAGTGCACTTTATACATTAAATAATGATTTGTAACTTCTTGCAATAAGTATGAAGGTAGTCACTAACTTAATTATTCTTACCTTGTTGTATATATGTTAACCAATGCCACTTGTATTTGAATTGATCTTTTACATTATTTTCAGCCTTAAAAGAACGACACAATTTGGAATAAATGCCATTTTTCTTATGATGACTTTCGGTTACCAAGTTTCGATAGGGCAGGTCTTACAGAAGCTAAGAAATAATTTTTTTAATTTTCTTAAGATGTCCCTACATAAATTCAGAAAAATTTGTATAACCGGGAGGAACACGTTTGTGTAAAAGGGATGTGTTGTTTTAGTACACCTATCCTAGCTGCCTGCCAAGTTTCAAGAGAGCAGGTCTTACAGAGGCTAATGAAAAAATTTCTTAATTATCTTATGGTGTCATTACGCAAATTCCAAAAATGTTAGTGTCTTACATTCTAAACGGTAATTACAATTAAAAGTTCGATAAATAAATTTAAACCCAAATTCTTACAGTTTAAAAGTTCGATAATTACAACACCGCAAGTGGGTTTACTAGACACCATCGGTAGTTGGTAGCGCTAACCTTGTACAGATTTTGGGCGCGCTCATCTACCAATGACGTCACCAATGCACAAAATTATATTGCGCCATAATCGGAAAATTTACAAAGTGAAGGCAATATATTCTAATGCAATTACTCACATGAATATGTCTCTAGGTTAAACTTGGCTTCTATTCCAAGTCCATCAGCCTACGGAGGCCCTGTTGAGGTAGATAGAGATGATACATCCGACGCCCTTCCAAAGCGTTCGGACCAGCACTCAGGGCTCCGCTCCGGGGTGATTAAAGATGGTGCTTGCTCCAGTGCTATCTGCGGAGCATGTTCTTCCGGCTCATTCTCGGGTCGTGCAGTACGGTTCGGCCTAGGTGGCTGCAAAATTCTCCTACGTATGCAGGGATCGGATAAGGAAAAAACCAGGTAAAGGGCGACAAACAAAGACAATTAGGCAAAGGTAAAGGTAAAGATAAGCACGATACGATACCTCAAAGCGTTCACAAAAACAGCCACGTTCAAGCGTCTAACGGAAACTTGTCCCCACTTTTTTGTCTTTTACACGTCGGCGCGAAGTATTCGTCCAACTCACTATTGACGTAACGGAAATGCGCGCACCGCGTCTTTTGAAATTGTGGCGCCAAACTTCTGCACATCAAAATTAAACTAATACATGTTTAAGGGCCACTTTGGCACATAACAAGTGAACTGGGGCGAACACGTTTTTGTAAAAGGGATGTGTCGTTTTAGTACACCTACACTAGCTGCCTACCAAGTTTCAAAAGCGCAGGTCTTACAAAGGCTAAGAAAAAAAAATTTTAATTTTCTTATGTTGTCATTACGCAAATTCCAAAAAGTTAGTGAACCGAGGCGAACACGTTTCTGTAAAAGTATGTGTTGTTTTAGTATACCTACACTAGCTGTCTAACAAGTTTTAAGAGCTCAGGTTTTACACAAGTTAAGAAAATGGCATGTATTTCAATTTAAAGGAGCAACTGCTTAAAATATACACGTAAGAATAATATAGGAATCTCAAAGTTATTTAGTTTCAATCACCCTTAGATTTAAAATGCGTAAAGATAATTGGTTCAATATAAGATACATAATTGAACAATAGAGACTCTTGTGCAGTTCAGTAGGCGTGCTTTTGTAGTGATGGAGATAGGTAGGTGTATCCATATTTAGCGGCCCGTAGATACTGGCCGCTAGCTTCACTAAAGTAACAAATTCGGAAAAGTTTGTGAACCAGGGTGAACACGTTTTTGTATAAAGTATGTGTTGTTTTAGTATACCTACCCTAGCTGTCTAACAAGTCTTAAGATCTTACAGAAGCTAAGAAAAAATTTTTTCAATTTACTCATGGTGTCATTACGTAAATTCCAAAAAATTTGTGAACCTGGGCGAATAAGTTTTTGTATAAAACATGTGTTATTTTAGTACACCTACCCTAGCTGGCTACCAAGTTTCAAGAGCACAGATGTTACAGAAGGTAAGAAATAAAAATATTTTTTTTCTTATGGTGACTTTATGCAAATTCCAAAAAGTTAGTGAATCGGGATGAATACATTTCTGTAAAAGGTATGTGTTGATTGAGTACACTTGCACTAGCTTTCTGCCAAGTTTCAAGAGGGCAAGTCTTACAGATGTAAGAAAAAAATTTTTAATTTTCTTAAGGTGTCATTACGCAAATTCCAAAAAATTAGGGAACCGGGGCGAACGCGTTTCTGTAGAACGTGTGTGTTGTTTTAGTACACTTACACTAGCTGCCTACCAAGTTTCAAGAGCGCAGGTGTTACTGAATCCAATAAAAATTTTTGGTTAGCTTAAGTTGTCCTTACGAAATTCCAAAAAATTTGTGAACCGGGGCGAACAAGTTTTTGTATAAGGTATGTGATATTTTAGTACACCTACCCTAGCTGACTACCAAGTTTCAAGAGCGCAGGTCTTACAGAAGCTAATAAATGATTTTTTTTAAATTTTTTTAAGCTGTCCCTACACAAATTCGGAAAAGTTTGTGAACCAAGGTGAACACGTTTTTGTATAAAGTATGTGTTGTTTTAGTATAACTACCCTAGCTGTCTAACAAGTCTTAAGATCTTACAGAAGCTAAGAAAAATTTTTCAATTTACTCATGGTGTCATTACGTAAATTCCCAAAAAAATTTGTGAACCTGGGCGAATAAGTTTTTGTATAAAACCTGTGTTATTTTAGTACACCTACCCTAGCTGGCTACCAAGTTTCAAGAGCACAGATGTTACAGAAGGTAAGAAAAAAAAATATTTTTTTTCTTATGGTGTCTTTACGCAAATTCCAAAAAGTTAGTGAACCGGGATGAATACATTTCTGTAAAAGATATGTGTTGATTGAGTACACTTGCACTAGCTTTCTGCCAAGTTTCAAGAGGGCAAGTCTTACAGATGTAAGAAAAAATTTTTTAATTTTCTTATGGTGTCATTACGCAAATTCCAAAAAATTAGGGAACCGGGGCGAACACGTTTCTGTAGAACGTGTGTGTTGTTTTAGTACACTTACACTAGCTGCCTACCAAGTTTCAAGAGCGCAGGTGTTACTGAATCCAATAAAAAAAATTTGGTTTGCTTAAGTTGTCCTTACGAAATTCCAAAAAATTTGTGAACCGGGGCGAACAAGTTTTTGTATAAGGTATGTGATATTTTAGTACACCTACCCTAGCTGACTACCAAGTTTCAAGAGTGCAGGTCTTACAGAAGCTAATAAATGATTTTTTTAATTTTCTTAAGTTATCCCTATACAAATTCGGAAAAATTTGTAAACCGGGGCAAACACGTTTTTGTAAAAAGTATGTGTTGTTTTAGTACACCTACACTAGCTGTCTAACAAGTTCTAAGAGCACAGGTTTTACACAAGTTAAGAAAATGACATGCATTTCAATTTAAAGGAGCAACTGCTTAAAATATACACGTAAGAATAATATAGGAATCTCAAAGTTATTTAGTTTCAATCACTTTTAGATTTAAAATGCGTAAAGATAATTGGGTCAATATAAGAAACATAATTGAACAATAGGAATGCTTGTTCAGTTCAGTAGGCGTAGTTTTGTAGTGATGAAGATTGGTAGGTGTATCCATATTTTGCGGCCGGTAGATAGTGGCCGCTAGCTTCACTAACGTTAAATATCACCTGGTGAGACTCATTGGAACCGCTAATTTCACATTTGAGGGGTTCGGCACAATACTCACACAAATAAAAGCGGTACTCAACTCACGCCCACTCTGCGCTATGAGTAGCAACCACACTGATTTTACCCCACTTACTCCAGGGCACTTCCAGATTGATCGGTCGCTCCCTTACCTCATTTCCTGAACCTACAGTTACTTCCATTCCAGAAAATTGACTATCTTTCTGGCAAAGATGTAGCCAAATACAACAGCTATTCTGGAAAAGATGGAGGGTGGACTACTTAAATATTTGACAAAACAGACCCAAGTGGACTTCCCCAGCACGAAATTATAAAATCAATGACTTAGTTTTAGTAAAGGACGATAATACCCCTGCTTTACATTGACCGCTAGCAAGAGTAGTTGTGTTTCCTGGTAAGGATAATAGAGTACGTGTTGTTAAAGTGCTAACTAGGGATGTAGCTTTCACTAGGTCCATACGCAAATTATGTTTACTACCAGATAGTGAGTAAAAGATTTGTTTATTTTATAGTAAGTAATTTCTCTGTTTACTTTGTTATTGTTAATAAGTAATTTTATTGTTGAAGCTAACCCTTCAACGGGGGGAGTTTGTTGTAAATATGTCTTAGGGTTTAATTAAGAATTAAAAATCAAGGCTCATAATTAATTAATGTATTTGTAAACCTCATAGTGCACTATGTATTAATGTTCTTAATAAATGCCAAAAGAAAAGTCTTCAAGAATTTAGTGTCTAATTAACACTCTTATGAACTAATAATATATAAAGTTGAACCAGTGATGGAGAATTACCCAAAAATCCCATTTATGAAGGGTCATTAAATTTAAAAATAATTTGGTGCGCTACTGTGACAGTAGACCGCTTAGTTCTACTACATCTACTAAGCATAACTTACCAACAACGATACACTATCCAAACTATTGTCCTGGCATAAATAAAGCTTTGTAACACTATCCGCAACACTACATGTAGCTAAGCAACGTCCATCAGTCAAACTAATTAAACTAATAGCACCATCGGCATACCCAACCAAGGCATTCTGATTACAATCTAAAGTTTGCCACCAAACAACACTTAAAGGTTTCGAATCAGGTGTAGCAGGATGCTTTGGAAAATGAGTTAAATCATTTATTGACCATTTGCAATCAATTTTCTGTCGTTTATCAACTATACTAAGAGCAGGTATTATAAACAAAGAACAGTCTAAACCTAAAACAAAATAAAAACAAAAGAATGCATGTTAAGTTGTTCTAGAAACATACAAACAACCAAACACCAAGTTGCAGTTGGATCAAAACAAAGGGCTTGAACTTGCTTACAATTATCTGTAAACCATGGAACACGCTTAATAACTGTTGGCAGTTCGCCATAAACATAGTGCAGAATAAGGTCCCCGCTGCTAGAATTGCACTTAAAAAATTCAAGAATTAGCAAGTAGTAAATAATACCTGGTTACGAGAGCAGTAAGCTGCTTCACGCCACTTTCAATTCTGCAACATAATTCAATTTCTATATTATCTAACAAACATTTTAGTTCGAATAAATTTTGAAAAGGCAGTAACGACATTTTTAATATATATTTTAATTGTTAAATTGTTAGGAACACATTTTAAATAGAGATTTTAATTATAGGTAACTTTTATTAACAATTTTTGGAGCTTTGATTTTTGTTTATTCTTTATAACGAACGTTGCCGATGTTGTCAAATCGGTGACTGTGGAACACAATACGACACAGTGAAATTATTCCTACTTAAAATAAGTAATAAAACATCTTTGATTTTAAAAATTAATTTGGAGGTCATTATCATGTTATGTCATCTGTTATTATTTATTTATATTATATTTATTATTATTTATATTATTATTTATATCTATTATAAATTAAACATCGCTTTTGGCATAAATCTAATAAGTATATTGATACGTCAGCTAGTTTCGCTATCTTAAAGCATGTTTTGTAAATATAGCACTAAAAACTGGCAATAAGTTTAGTTATAACGACTTACCTACAAAATACAAAATAATTTGCAGTGAAATTACCTAAAAATCGAAACAGCAAGTTATACAGCTTAACTGGTGTTTAAATATCAATGACAGGTTGTTTGAAAATGAAAATCTGGCATAAAGCAGCGCAAACTTCAACATATCATATTTTAGGAGAGCTTCGATCGTGAATAGAAACTTTAACGTTTCGAAAAGAATTTTAACATATCATTATTGGGTTACAACTGCACGTTAGCAAACATTGGACCGCTGGATGAAATGCCTTGTGTCAGTATTATACCCTAAACCGAACTAGATATTTATTAAAAAAGATTTTTAAAGTGACATTAATTACAGTTCTAAAGATTGTCCTTTCTTTATATGCATAGCACCGTGTTGAATGTCTTTTTTAGAGAATTAACAAACGTATTACAATAAATGAATCGAATCGAAATGAATCGAAAAGTATTCATTCAAGATTTACAATATTGCAGGTGAAAAAAAATTATTTAACACTCGCAACGTAACCTTTAGCATAACTTTATCTTTACTCTGTTGTGCTTCAGAAGCGAAGTGAAAGAAGGGTTCTTCAAAAATATTAACCTCTAATTTTTAAGCGTTTAGTTAATATCGTACCTTCTCTGGATAGCTTTTCAAATATCAAATAAGGCAAACTTGAAACCTGGACTTTAAGTTACATGTCCCAATAGTTGGTAGTATCCCTGTGCAGTATAAGGATATCTTATAGACCTCCACGTCTGTATTCGCAGTTGTTACATTCCAAATTTGGACATGTACACTTTTAAAATTGTGAATGAATTCCCGCCATTAGTTTTAAAATAGACTTGTGCATTTCCGCCATCCCGGACCGTTGCGTCGACGCAAAAAAATGCGCAGGCGCGGAGTGGGTAAGTGCGCGGTTTGGACAGGACATAAAATTATTAGCCAACGAGACGTGGAACAGTAACGTTTACCTGTATCGTTCCTTTGTCTTTTCTCTTTCAGAATGTAGGTTTCCCTTTATCTCTACCTTCTATCGTTGCCTTCACCATATTCCTTCGTTCTGCCTACAAACAGAAGAAGAGGGAAGACATTAAATCTGGATTCAACGATGGCATAACGTAACCCACGCCCAAACAACGCCCAAACGAGATACATGGTAATCAACATGGCCCCTGCGCAAGGATGACCGCAAAATCGTGAAGAGTTCCACATTTTTGGTGAGTGCTTTTTATCTTTTTTTAGGGTGCATCTTGTATCACTGTAAACATATTTGATACGTGATACAATTTGACACGAAATTATGGCGTAATATCTTTGTTGTGCAATAATGTGAACGTGCATAATTTATTAGTGTTACCAACTGTTGAAGTGGCTCTGAACGCGGACGCCGGGAGCATAACAGTTGCGCTCGGGGTTATAACATAGTCCTCTAATAGATTCAAGCGTGACTATCTGTAAGAAGATCTACCTGCTTTAAATACAAAGTCGGGACAGAACGACACCGATCACTGTTATCTACTCATCGATTGTTCATTTATTTTCAATAACGTTAAGTCATGTATTCTGCGACCCGAAGCTAGCAATAAAATCAGAGCCCATCTTCTGGACACCTGGAATATACTACTTCTGTCCACATTGTCGGATTTCATTGAGAGAATGAGTTTATCTACGTCCCAGATAACCTTGTTATTTGAAATTGGGCTCGTAATTTCAATAGCTTTAAATATCTTTTTTACTAGTGGTGTTACATGCTAAAATTGTCATTTTACAGTTATAAACATGTGACTGAATTCGCGCCAATATTTTAAAAAATAGACTTGTGCATTTCCGTCACTTCGGACAGTTGCGTCGACGCAAGAGAATGCACAGACGTGGAGTGAGGAATTAAGTTCGCGGTTTCCGACACGACGGGTATTAGCCAACGAGACGTCGAACAGTGACGTTACCTGTGTCGTGCCTTTGTCTTTTCTCTTTCAGATAATGTAGGTTTTTCTTTATCTCTACCTGATATCGTTGCCTTGACCTTATTCCTACCGTACTGCTACAGACGACGAAGAGGGAAGGCAAATTAATCTGATTTCAACAAGGGCATAGTCCCACCCACGCCCAAACAACGTCAACGAGATCCATGGAAATCAGCACGGCTCCTGTCGCAAGGATAACCGCAAGGTCGTGAAGCGTTCCACATTTTTAAGTGAGTACATTTTATCTTTTTCTTTAATGCGCATCTTGTATCACTGTAAACATTTTTGGTATGTGAAACAATTTGAGACGCAATTATGACATAATAACTTCATTGCGCAATATTCTTGTGAACGTGAAGCGTTCCATTGTCGCCAACTGTAGTAGTGGTTCTTAACAGTTGCGTGGGACTATAACAGTTATACCCTAGACTATAACAGTGGATGACCCGATATCTGTTCGGTTTTGGTAGGGTCCGCTAGCGTGCCTATTATGGATTTATGCGCTTTGATTGTGACTGGCGCAAATCTCTTAACGGTATGCAAGTAAGCCAGGTATTGAGCGACGGACTTGTTACATGCCAAAATTTGGCAATGTACATTCTTAGAGTTAGCTTTAATTTGTAAATAAATTCCCGCGTTTTTTTTAAAATTTGAAAATATTAATTTTCGTCGTCCCCGAGTCGCGCCTGCGCAGAGTGAATGGCGGAATGCACGCGTTGTTATAAAACGCCATTAAGCGACGCAAACCTGAAGCCAAGAACATCTATCTGTGGTATGTGGGTGTCTTTGCTCTTTTTAGGGATGTAGGTTCCTGTATATTACATTCTGTCGTTCCTTATACCTGGTATTCCTTCATTCCTCTACGAGAGTAGAGTTTTAGGATGGACGGATTGGCAATTTGAAACTCAGCAATGGCGTAACCTAACCCACAAACATGGACCCTGAGATTTAGCTACAAAATACCATCCAAGTGAGTAACCTGTTTTACTTATATTGTGTAGGAAATTTGACTTTAAATGTGCATGAAAATTTGACTATTGCGTCATACTTAAAACGTGGTGATACGTGTTATAGGTATTACGCTGCTTTAACAATTGCGCAATAGTATAACAATTGCCCGCAATAGTATAGCTAGTGACCCTGTCCTTAACAGGGTTAACTACTAATATGCTCTGTTGTTTCGTCCATGCAACCCATCTTCTCCGATCAGCAACGTATGTTCTAAGAGAGGATTTTCGCCATGAGTTTTCGAGCAAATCTTTATTCACCCTCGACCAATCGCTAATCAAGCCGGTCCACCCCGTACCTTACAGACCTCCAGGCGTAACTTCCGTGCTTGGTGTAAGGGCTTTCGTATCCGCGCATCTATTAGGGATTGCTTGAGGTTTGATAGTTGAAAAGGAGGTGCCAATGCACGTGCCTTCAGATAGTCTTTCCAGAAAACCTTGTCCCAATTCGGTACTATCAGTATGTAAATACCTTTTGCCGAATTCAGTTGGTTTAATATCTCGGTATTAGACCGGGGGGCGAAAACACCCAGGCTAGCTGGTATAACCATGCCCTGCTGAAAGCATTCGTACCGTTTTTATGACACGTATCGCAGCACCACCCTCGAAGCTTTACTTGAAAAAAGATCTATCTGCAGTATACCCCATCTCTTGAAAATTTGACGTGTCATGCTCGGAAGCAAGTGCCAATCTGGCAAGGATTTGCTCCTCGATAGGCTGTCCGTTTCGTTGTTGTACACTCCTGACATATATTGAGCTATCAAGGTTATCCTCAAGCCTGTGCCAGCTCGAGCAGGGTGTAAGTCAGCTCCAACATTTTCAAGGATCACATTCCTTTTTAATTCTTCAAATAGGCTACTATCGTACTGTTGCCGGATTGAAATAGTGCGGTCTTTCCCTTTATGGAGCGCACGTTCTGCTTTATCACCAGGTAAACCACAAACATCTCTTTGTAGTTTATGTGCCATTTTTTAAGCGGGAGGCCATAGCCCCATCGTTATAGAACTTTGTATCTGAGCCCCCCAGCCTGACTCGCTAGCGTCTGTGGGCGTCTGGGCCAGAAAAATTGAAGATTTCATTTCTAAATTCCTCACCCAACATTGGCATTCCGCAACACTTTTGTTGAAATCTTGTGATTCAAGAATGGCATGTTTTCGGGAAGCGCCCGACTTGCGCGCAGCAAGTATCTCGAATGCAGCCTTCCCAGAGGAACGGCGAAGGCTGCGAAATTCATTTGGCCTAGCAAGCTTTTTGCTATATTCCAATTCCATCACTGTTTGCTCAGAATCTGTTCTAGGTCTCTCCTTATAGAATCCGTTTTCTTTGAAGGCAACGCCACCGTGTTTAGTTCTGCGTTCCAGTTGCTTCCCAAATAATCCAAACTTCGGCGGGGTAACAATATTGACTTTTCCTTGTTCACACACCACCCCAAGGTTTCTAGAAACAACATCGCTTCCTTTGATTGTACATAAAGACTGTCTGAGTTTTGATTTACCAGTAAAAAGTCGTCTAGGTATACGACTATTCTCATGCCCTTTTTGCGAAGTTGAGCTGCTAGCCAATTTGAAATTCTTGAAAATTCGAGAGACGCGGTTGAAAGGCCAAACGGTAGACATGTCATGTAGTATATTTCGTGCCTGTGTACCATGGCAAGAAACCTTCGATATCTCTCCTTTATTGGGATGTGATAGTAAGCTTGGGAGATATCTACCTTGGTCATGAAGTCGTTTTGGAGATACGAAGGAGTTTTTTGATAGTCTATAAGCCGAAATTCGCGTGGGCATAGAAACTGGATTAAACGTTTCAGGTTGAGAATTCGTCTCTTTGTCCTGTCCGGTTTTGGGACTGAGAACATTCGAGAAGTGGGATTTCTCCAAAATTCCCTGTCTGGTCATGTTGCGCGTTTCCAAATTCATGACCAGATGCGAGTTTTTCTATTGAATTTTTTGTTTTACAAGAGCTATTAACGGCGGTTTTTTGACAAACGGTATTGAATAGCCGCTGAGGGTCTTCAAAGTTCTTCGAGAAGCTCCAATGTACAAAATTATACTAATTCAATCCAACCTTTTAGTAACCTGGGCAAACATAAACACAAACTAACATTTCAAACACACTTCACACACACACACAAACACACACACACGCGCACACACAAAACACCTCTTATGCACTGTGCAAACACAAAACACTATTCACACACTTACATTGCCTTTTCAACATCTGGATTTTCGGCTGCCGATGGTCCAGACTGATAAGACAACATCCGTCGAGCGTTCCTCTTTGAAGATTGGGATATCCGGCTTCCGATGGTCCTGGTCCTAAAGGGCGAACACGGATACCAACATCACACACACACATACGCACAACTCTCTCACACACACACACACACACACACACACACACACACACACTTAAACACACGCTTCTATTGCGTTTTCAACATCTGAATTTCCGGCTGCCGATGGTCCGGACTGACAAGGCAATGTCCGTTGTGCGTTCTTCCCTGACGACTGGGATATCCGGCTGCCGATAGTCCTGGTCCTAGAGGGGAAACGTAACACGGACCAACATCACACACAACACACATACACACAACACCTCCCCCCCCCCCACATACACACATAACACATGATAATTACTTCCTGTGGGGAAGCCAGGTCTGCTTAAATTTCAGGTAGCAGACTACTGAAACGTTGGAACAAATAAATAAAAATAAATAAATAAATTTATGGATGTGCCGCGTCGAGTTTTGCACGTGTTGCATGCCGCTAATTGGATGATCCGCTTTGATAAACCGCCATTGTTACTTGTGCTGCAAGCTGTTAATTGGTTTCAACGTTTCTTTCATCTGCTGCCGCCTCACTAAAAAGGTAGATGCTAATAGTAAACGCTTTTGTTTGTTTGTCTTGTTTAAGAACATTAATTATTGTGCTTTAAAACACCCTTAAATTTAATACAGTTCACAATTATCTGTACTAAATTAGCTATCGAAATTACGCCGCATCTTACAACTATAATTTAATAAAGTCAACCTCAAACTGATTTGTGAGATTTTAGATAGTTGAAATTCATTTTCGGGAGCGCCCTTCCTACAATTTGTAATATATTGGTAAGAATATCTGCACGCTTTCTTATAATCCATTCGATTGCTTATTTAACACTTTGCTTTTACCACCTGCATAAACCCATACCTCTGTAGATAAGATAGTAATCCCAATGTCCAATAAGTTAGAAGGGAGGGATCCCCAACCTCATCATTATACCAATTATTATCACCCAAAGCTAAAAACATAATCAATCGCTATGAGGAGCATGAACATGTCAATCCCGAGAACACCATAATAATATTACAAGAAGAGATTACAGCCCTTGAGGCAACGGCAAAAGTGAACAATGATGCAGTACTATTAGAAGAAGTTAGGTCATTCAAACAGCAAAACCTTGATCGCATAAATCAAGGCCCTCGCATCAGCATGGAAACTAATGAAATGCCTGAAACATGGAGGAAAAGTAAAAGAACACATCCTTTGGATAATAACTTATGGTCTGTCAGACTTCGGCCCATTTGTCGTTATTATGGAAACTGAAAAGGAAGGGCAAAACATACGTAGATATCACCTCATGGCTATTGGAGAAAGTTGGGGTAACGCAAATGTGGAAGACATAAGTAAAATAAAAAAACAAGGAATAAATAGAGTTTCGATCGAATTTAAAACACCAAAACATGCGAATAAATTCTAAAAAACGAACAAATGTCCCAGAAGGGTTATAAAAGATTTATACCAGGAAGTATGGTCACGTGCAAAGGTATAGCTAAAGGGATATTTGAAGAGATATTGGAGCAGACACTGCTAGCTCATACTAAATCGAAATATAAAATATTAGCGGTTAGCAGATTTGTCAGGAGAAGCTTAAACGAAAATGGAGAAATGGCGTATGTGCCCACTGGTACAGTACTTTTTACATTCCGTGGGAAAATTCTGCCACGTCGAGTTGAAATATTTTATAATGAAATTGAAATCCAATCATATACGACCCCCCACAATAATCTGCATGAAATTTCTTCGATGTGGACACAACAAAACTCAGTGCAGAAGCCCCAAAGTAAAATGTGTGACATGTGGTGAGGAGCACGAGCGACAACAATGCGAAAAAACTTTGCCCCATTGCTACTACTGCAAGGAAGATCATGTAGCGTCTAATTAAAAGTGCAAGGAATACTAAAGACAGGTAAAAGTAAAGGACATTATGACATTTGAAAAATTATATTATGATGTCAGAAAGAAAGTTAGCAACATCCCTTATATGAGCAGGGATCCCAGAGATTTTCCGGAACTCAGAAATACAAAGCCGACAGACCCCCCGGACGAAGATATAACCGTAAGTCAACAGAGACAAAACTTGAATAAACCTAGAGAAACATACTCCCAAATCCTCCTAAAAAAGGAAGAAGCTACCCTCCTTCTCCTCCAACTGTGGACTATAAAGTCCATAGGCATGTCTGAACCCACTAACAATCCTCGGGCTATAAATGCAGCTCATGAAAAAGTTGAGAACAATAACAAAGACTGCGCCCAAAAATTATTGAAATCGTGAATCAGGAACACTTCAAGAAAGACAATAGAGCCAGAATGCTGGCAGAACTTAATGAAATAGCATCGAATTTAACTCAACTAGAACTAATAACCAGAGAAAATATCCAAAATAACCCATCAGAAGACTGTACCAATTCTAATTCTTCGAACAGAATGCAGTCTACAACGGTATACTTCTAAATAAGTTCTAACTTGCTTAGCTTAAAATAATAATAATAATGAAAATTATCCATTGGAATATTCAAGTTGTAATGCTAACAACTCAAATTTAAAAATTCTACTCCATGATGAGCAACCTCACATCATTTCCCTTAATGAAACGTGGTTACATGAGAACCAACCATTCAAAATCCCAACCTATGACATATATAGAGAAAATAGATGGGCCAGCAAAGATGGTGTAGCTATTATGATTAAATCAGGAATCCCTAGAAAACTAATTAAACTAGATACTACCTTCCTAAACTATAAAATACACTGTATTGCAGTTAATTTTGGAGTAGCGTCGGTGCTGAGCATATATGTCCCACCTGACATGTGTATGACCGCCAATGAGTGGATAAAGGTTACTGGTCAAATGACAACTCCTATTATAATTGTTGGTGACACTAATGCACACCATCTTACATGGGGGTCTACGGCCTCAAATAGAAATGGAAATGAGGTACTTAAGTTTTTGGAAGATGCTGAGTTCACGCTGCTAAATGATGGAACCCAATGAGATTAATAGCCCCAAATAATAATGCAAGTGCACCAGATTTCACGATTTGCTCGGCTCAACTAGCAACGCAACTACTGTGGAAAGTATATCCTGATCCAGGAAACAGTGATCATTTCCCCACAGTATGTGAATTCACACACCATAGCCCAAAGGCAAGGTACTCGGTCCAATCTAATTATACTTGGAATACCTCCAGAGCGAACTGAGAAGAGTATACAAAGTATGTTGACGCCCATTTAAAAATGAAAGAGAATGACTCATATGAACAGCTCATAAAAGCCATAAACAAAGGGGCAGAGGAGGCTATACCCAAAAAAAAGAGCAAACCACATTAAAAAATTAAAGCAGCCAGTTTGGTGGAACAGAATGTGCAAGGCAGCTATTACCGAAAGACGAGATGGAGTGAAGCAATTGAACAATGACTTTTCATTAGACACCTTCCTAAAAGTTACAAGAAAACTGATAAATGTAGGAGAATCCTCCAAGATAATAAAAAAAAGTTTTTCATACAATTCTACGAAAACTTAAATAGAAAACGCCGATATGAAAAATGTGGAGCACCGTGAGAAGCCCAAATGATCTTGGCACCGACATCCCAGATATTACACCCCTTAATAAATTATGGCAGCAAGAACTGCTTAACTTGTTAACAAAACCTCTTCATCAAGGGGACACTAATATGGAAGATGAAGAAAATGTAGATGACAATACTAATCCCATAACGTTAGGCGAATTTCAAATAGTGCTAGAGGGAAAAAAGGGAATCTGCCCCAGGACTAGATGGGATTTCGTACACGATGCTAATACACCTACCGGAAGATGCTAAAAACCTAATGGTGAAGTTATTCAATAGGTATTTGAATTTTGACCCAATCCCAGATAGCTGGAAATAATTTGTTGTTATTGCATTCCTTAAGCCACACAAAAATCCACTAGAAGCATCGAGCTATAGACCATTAGTTCTTCAGACTTGTGTTGGGAAAATAATGGAAACCATGATCAAAAATAGAATAGACTTCTTTGTGGAACCACTAGGGATTCTATATGAGTTAACTCTAGGATTTCGAAAAGGCAAAAATAACTGCATTGCAGCCTTAGCAATACAAGTATACAATAGCTTTGCCCGGGGAGACAGCAATAGCTATCTTTTTGGATATTAAATCTGCTTATGACAGTGTTAATATAGGAATTCTAACCAAAATACTTAAAAAAATTAAAATGTCACCAAACACAGTCCAGTTTATACTGTTACGTGCCAAAGTGGCACTAAACATTGTCTTAGCTTAATTTTTATGTACGGAAGTTTTCGCGCCTTAAAATTTAAAAGACTTGGCGTGTATTTTCGTCACGCCAGAGGGGCGTTTGCGCGAGATCGCGCGGGAACTTCGCGCCGACGCGTGAAAGAACAAAAGTGGGGAGTTTCCGGAAAGACGCTTAGGAAACGGGGCTTTTTGCCTCTGACCTTCGGGAAGAGCGGTTTTGTCAGGTATCGTATCGTGCCTTATCTTTATTTATGTAGATCTCCTTGCCTGATTATCTTTGTTTGTCGCCCTTATACCTGTTCCTGCCCTTTCCCTACATAGGTAGAGGTAATTTGTAGCCATTGGCCGAACCGCATTCCACGCCGGAGCACTATCTTTAATCACTCCGGAGTGGAGCCCTGAGATCCAGTCGAAGCCATTTGGATGGACGTTAGGCGTACCCTCCGTTAATTGCCTTATAAGAGCCATCAGTAGCCCTGATGGACTTCAACAGAAGCCAACTTTAACTCGGGGACATATTCATGTGAGTATTTCGCTGTTATAAACTATTGTATTAAATTTATATTTTTCCGCAAATGGCGTATTTAATTTGTTATTGGTGACGTCATTGACAGATGGGCGCGCCGAAATCTGTACAAAGATTAGCGTTACCTACCGCCCGTGGCGTCGCTTTTCCGCGCTTGCGCGATTGCTATTATAAACCTTTAAATTGAGCAATTATGAACTTTATATTGTAAGAATACAACAACTTTTGAGGCAAAGAAATATCTACCTTACAGATAAATACGCAGGCACGCTTTTAGGCCCACAGATGACGTATTGCGGATTACCGCAAGGCTCTCCGCTTAGCCCTATCCTATTTAACATAAACACCAAGGACATCCCAAAGCTGGCTGAGGGGAGAACTAAGATTATTCAGCATGCAGATGACCTAGTAATAATATGCTCTGGAACAGATTATGAACAAATTAACATAAACATTACCTTAACTCAACTTGCAGAAAGACTGGATCAGCTACAACTAATAGTATCCATAGAAAAAACATCATATCTTGCATTTTCCAGAGGAAATACCCATAAAAAGATCCCTGATATTGTATTCAAGTGTAAACTACTAAAGAGAGTGCACAAAGTAAAGTATTTGGGAATGATTATAGACGAGCACCTTCATTGGAAAGATAATATTGAAATGTCGCTAGCAAAAGCCTAGAAAGGAATTAACGTCATGAAAATAGTTGCAAAAACTTGGTGGGGAACAGACCCACTAACCATGCTTAATATATTCAAAGCTATCATTATATCACACATGGAATATGGTTCAATTCTGATTACTTGTAGCAAGGCAACATTATACAGACTAGACAGAGTACAAATCCAATCTTTAAGAATTATACTAAGCGCTATGAGATCCACTCCAACTAATGCTCTTGTTTCGGAAAGTGCTGAGACGGACCTTGTTACATGCCAACTGGCATGCATCACGTTAGATTTAATTTGTAAATACATTGCAGCGTATTTTGAAATGAATATGCCAACTTCTGTCGTCCCTGACAGTGGCGTCTGCGCAAAAGGATGCGGAGTGCGTGCGTGGTGTAAAAAGACGCCATTAAATTACGAGCCCTCGACGAAGCAACAACTATTTTGGTGTTCTGTGTCTTTTCTTTTTAGGTGTGTAGGTTCCTTCTACCTTTATCTTTTATTGTGCCTGGTACCTTAATTCCTGTCACTACCCTACGAGTACAGAAGTTACAGGAAGAACGGATGGTAATCTGATTCAACATGGCGCTCTTACACGTGTTTGTTGAAATTAAATCCGTTTATAATTAACCCTATTTCAACTTTGAAAATAAATAGTGTTTTTTCACTCAATTATATATATATATATATATATATATATATATATATATATATATATATTGCCGTGTTTCTCTCGGGTAAAAGCCTCACCAACAAATTATATTCGAAAATTTTATTTATTTTCCAAAACTCGTGTTTCTCTCGGGTAAAAGCCTCACTAACAAATTATATTCGAAAATTTTATTTATTTTCCAAAACTCGAAAATTGCACATAATAGAAAAATTTTCAAAACATTAATAAAATTTCTTACCCCGATTCCAGCTTCCTCAGCTTGATTCGCTTCCTCGGTTGAATTGCTTTCTTCAACTGCTTCCCTGGCTAGCTCAGTTGGGCCTCCTCTTGTATACCTAGATTCACTCGCATACTCTCTATCGTTCACGCACACTCTCAATAAAACCACAAAATAGTACAACAATCATACAATATCTATTGTCCACTATTTACAAATAAAACTTCAAAATTCTTTACATCTCAGTCGTCAAGTTACACCTCAATAAATTCTATTTAGTAAAGTGTAGAATTTTAACTAGCAATATCAAACACATTGAATGTAACCTGAGTAAATGGGCCCGGAATAAATACCTTATTTAATTAATTTAATTAATTTCAATTAGGAAACTCTGGAGTATGGTGAGCTCATGATAACCCAGTTAATTATGATTAATGTATGCTCTTTACTTGGCATATTCTTATTACAAACACAACAAAAACCCATGTACTCATAACAAAAAATATTTAAATTCCTGAGGAACGTTAATCAGCTTTATATTCACTTTTAGATTTCTATTTAAATACCTTCATAAAGCTAGTCATACGTATTATTTTCAATACGCAAAATAATGCACAATCCCTTCAAAATTTACTCTCACACGTCACACAATTTTCATAGTTTCATAGTTTATAACAACAATTTTAAAGCATTACCTGGAATTTCTTGAAGACCTCTACTCCATTGACAATGCGGTAAAGTTGTTTCGCTCTGCTCTGCTGTCCGCTTCAGGCTATTCGTAGAAGAACCCAATTTAAGTTGTACTGCTTGCGCTGCCTTCACGGTGTATCCAATTAATTACACTTCTTTCATACTTGCATACTTTCGTTTAATTTAATTTAAATTTACGTTACTTCACGTCACTTCCCGAGCTTGTTTAAAATAAATGTTGTACCTCAAATTAGAATTTAGACTCGCCACTTATTCGCGTATCAAATTATGAGGCCAACACTGTACTATTTAAAATAAAATAATTTTATATACTTACAAGCTCGTTCGTAGTCTGAAGCGATCAAAGTACTAAGAGAACGATGAAATAAGAGAGAGTATTTAAATGCTTCGACTGTAACCTCTCCAGACCCTCGTACCGTGAAAAATCTAATTTAAAATAACACTTCCTCAAATTTTGTTTCAACCGTTTTCGAAATCCTCGAAATTTAGCGCGTCGTTACGATATTTTCCAATAAACCCGACTTCAAATATCCCCGTGTTTGTCTGTTTTAAAACTAACGATATCGACCAATAGTATATGCATTGACGTCTTCAAAATCCCGCCTATCTTAACGCTGTCCCTTTCTTATGCATATTACATGTTTCCTTCTAACCTTGTTTGAGTGGTAGAGAATCGATATTCCTGTCGCGTTCTATTTACCCCATGTGGACTGAATACGTGCTGTTTGAAATGCACTGTCCGTATGCCTGTCTCATTCCGACGTATTTCATTGACCCTCTATCCTTTCTGCACTTTAAGGAAATTTTTAGTTAACATTTACGCGAACCCTCCAACCGTTTACCCGATATTCTTTGAAATTTGTTTGTTATCTATAAAAATAAGAGGAACCTGACATTTAGAAAACATGCAGGTGTTTAATTAACCGACGTTTTAACACAACATTTCTAGGAGCTTCTTTTCATGGTATTTCAACCCAACCAATTTATTTGTTTGTTATAACGAACGCTACTCGCCTTGGATTTATTGATTTTTCATGCTTTTATGCGTATTAGATGTACTTAAACTCCATTAAATTAATAAATAAATTGCATTGGCTTCTAAAATTTATTTTCTTTACGAACCTAATTAAATTTTATTCATTAATTGTAAATTTTTGTTAATACTTGTTCCATTAAACTGAACTAAATGAAATAAATTCCGCACGTAAATTCGGGTTGTTTCCTCTATACAGGATGTTTCAAATTGCTTTGCTTATAGTTAAATTTAACCTTTTAAAACCACTACAATATATATATATATATATATATATATATAATAATTAATAATGTTTGATTTCTAGTGACTTTTGATATTTAATATGGCAACCTTTAAATTTTAGTTACCTACAGTTATTATTTTTTTTAGTTGGCAGCATTAGAAGAAGCATTAAATGTCAATTTAACTGGTTGAAATTGTCACCTTGGATACTTGTTTGTTTACTTTCACTAACCTTAAAAATGCAATTTCAAGTTTAGTGTAATTTTCTTTTCCTTTGCAAAAACAGTGTTATATAAATTTTCCTTACAAAAACAGTGTATTTATATTTGAACTGTGCTGGACCATTACTACTTAACCTAATTTGGATTAAACTAAAATGTGTTACCTTCGAATATAAATAATTTCTCCAGTAAGTATTGTTATTCATTACTGTAAGAGCTTTAGTTGTCATTCATTATGCTAAAAAAATTCTTAAAAAACTCATTGGTTAAATATTTGTCTTGATGTGATTTCTTTAGATTACTAAAACTTGCTTTTTCTGTTCTAAATTTTAGTATAACTATTATATCTGTAACCGATATTTATTAAAACCCAACTTAAATAAATAACTAGTTTTTTGCGGTTTTTTTTAAAAAAAAAATATTTTTTTAAAAAGCTATTATCGTTTATTGCCTTAATCTATACTTAGTATATCTACTTCCTCAAATACAGTAGCATAATGAATTCCCTATACCTTAAGTCCCTTGAAACTATTTTTTAACTTGAATTACGCAGTATCCAACCTGCGTCGAATCAAAACGACAAACGTTTGCAATTAAAGGCCGTATTAGTACAAGAAGCTGGCGGAAAATTAATTCCTCGTATACTAACTTCCGATCTATCACAAATTAAAAATAATAATAATGACTTCTTTATTGAGAACTTTTACATTTATACATGTGTGCATAAAATAAAAAAAGATAATAAACTAATTACAAAGTTCACAAATGGTGAATTTATCGCCAGCGGGCGATTTCTTCCAATTTACCTTTGAGATCAAACAATCTCTAGACGATATTAATAATATAGTTCGGAGAATAAATCCAGGAGATACAGATTTAGAGTTAAAACGTGTTAGATCTCGTGTAATACATTTAAAGCAACGTTTAGACTTGTTATCATTTGGACAGGCTAATGAAACGAAGCAAACTTTCTTATCTGACGTTCTCTTAATTGAAGGAATCATTCTCGAAAAACTTAACTTAGATTCAGATGTAAATTTACCTCTTGCTTTTTCTAATATGAACTTTTTGCAACCGAGTATCTTGTCTCTGAAATCTATACCACTGTATAAATGGGGTATTTCTTTCTCAGGCTTTGATCCCCAAATTTCATTAATGTCATTCCTAGACCGCATAAATGATTTTAAGATCTCATGTAACTGTTTAGATCAAGATATATTTGTCTCAGCAGGAGAAATATTTTCTGACTCAGCCTTGATTTGGTATAGAAATATTCGAAACCAGATTTCTACCTGAAAAGAGTTAGTTATTAGCTTAAAACGCGACTTTTTACCTCATGGCTATATAACTGTCTGGAATGAAATGAAAATCGTACCCAGGGGCCTAACCAAAACGTAATCTCCTTTATCACCTCAATTGAAGCTTTATATAGCAGATTAGATAAAAAACCACCCGAAACCGAAATTATTGACCAACTTCTACGAAATTTAAATCCATATTTCTCTGAACGTTAGCTTTACAACATATCTCTTCTTTACCTCAATTTAAAGATCTATGCCGCTCTCTTCAAGAAGTGAAGTAACGTATAGATAAATATCGTCCTCCCCCAGCAAAATATTAGAAGTGGTAGTGGAAGAAAGAAGTATGTGAAAACAGTTGTAGTGGGCACATGTCTACAATGGGATACGGTGCTGCCAATATTTAAATAGTGCGGGTTTTAAGTGGCGCAAGCCGGAACTAGTAGAAAGAAAATAGAGTGGGGGAGCGGAGGAGGGACTTGTGTTTTGGCGGCCGCGGATGTTAGCGTTTTATTTTATATACACGTAGGTTAGAAAATGAAATAATCTTAAGTTGCTCACAGTTCTGTACTTTATGAATAAAGTTGTTCTAAGTGTTTGAAGATCGAGTGTGGTGTTTTCTTTTCAGTATCAATTCTTATTAAAGGACAGGAGATAAAAGAGGAATGCTTCACAGTAAAAATGGGAGAGACAAGATGCTAGGGCACATGATAATGTAAGAGGGAATAGCGCTATAATAGGAGAAGAGAAGACAAAATGAAAGATAGAAATAAACCTAGATTAAACCATTACACACAGATAGTAAAAGATGTAGGTTGTTGCAATTTCAGGGAAATGTGTAGGCTAGCTTAGAATAGAAATCAATGGAGCTACACGTCCAACAAGTTCTAAAACTGAAGGCTTAATGATGAGAACATAATCTCCTCTTAAATTAATATACTAATAGTGATTCTGATAATCTTCTAACCTCTTAAAAAAAAACTACTTTGCTTGGTTTGCAAACCAGCCCCCCCCACTGTTTCTATTACCTCTTCGTTACACAAAAATTGATGTCCTTTAAACTTTCTTTGATTATAGGGAACAGATAATATTTCGAAAGTGCTAAATTTAACCCCTTCGAATACAGATATTTGATATGGCTTATTACGTTTTACCCGCCACATTAATGATTGTGTAACCAGGACGTAATTTATTACATCCCAAATTTGGTTGCAATTATTGCCATCCAATGAATAAAACTAATAATGTAAAAATAAACCATGAGCTTACCTGCTTATTAACTGGGGCCACGGGCACGCTCTGCTCGTTTTCAGGTGGGTCTGAGTAGCGTGGGATTAATTTCTTCTACGTTTAACCAAATACTGACGGCAAAGTGAATGAACCTACACATTCACGGAATACAAGATGTTTATTAGGTAATCAAAGGAGAGGTAAAAGTATGCGAAAGGAACATTTCGCTCGAAATTAACCCGCAACACGTTCGATAGACGGTACTCAAGTCCCTTCTATTAAAATGCGTTGTTCCCATGAGCTTGTTGTTCACTCTATTCAACGCTTCTCATTGGCTAGACATAGTACTCACTTGGGAAAATGCGTGCTTATGCAGATTTTGGGCCACGAATTTGGGGTTCTTCACTTCTAATTCGTGGGAAATTATAACCACAAACTTTAAACGTAATAACTTATTTGTATTCTGGATGGGAAAAAAACATTTCCCTTACTGGATTCAAAAATCAGAATCCTAATATTAAAATGAAACATGACGCAGTTAAAGGGCACAACAATCGCCTCAATACTTCAAAATGAAAAATTGAAAAGTAAAAGTCTCTTGTACTTGTGCTCACATGCACAGAAAAGTTAAATTTAAAAATATCTGTAGGCACTACCCGGTTTTTTAAACTGTAGCAATACTTTCAGCACCAGGAAACGAAAATGAGTAGCCACCCGATTTTCAGGCTACCTTATCTAAGTGCGCAAAGGGCTTGTTTGTCGCCGGACCGACTGCACAAATTGAGTCGGTAGTATGAGACTCAACCACCGAAACTAACACTTAAATTCACTATAAAACTAAACATTTTATATCATTGCATATTAGTGCATAGAAATTTTCATTAATATCTTTTAAGGTATTCTCTAAACCAGTGATTCTCAATCTTTTTCTTGCTGCGGTACACTTTTAACATTTTCAAAATGTGGCGACACGCTATCGATAAAATAAGTTTAAAAGAATTTTACTCACCTAAAATACAGTGTGTAAAAGCGGTACGTTTGATTCAGTTCGCAGAAATAATTGAGTCGGGATAACAATAATGCAGACGACACGCTGTAATGATCGAGGCATAATTCAATAAACATCTTTTTTCCATTGTGTTCCTGTTCCAATAAATTACTGCCAAATAGTAGACAAAATAATTTATATTGTTTGCATTTCTAAAATTTGGCAGCACATTTCAAGAACTTAACGACACACAAAAATGGCTCGGCACACTGATTGAGAATCATTGTTCTAAACTAAACATTCTTCAGATTGGTTTTAACAAGATAAAGACCAAATACACTGCAGCAGCAAAAAGGTAACATTAACAAATTTGCCAGTACTGTTGCATTAACGATACACAATTTTTTAAATCTATCCTATGAAATACAAAATTAAGAGACAAACTAGCTCTGTTTTTTACAGTGATAAATCTTAGCTTTGGCCATAAATATTAAAGGTTCGGAACCCAAAAAGATAAGTTCGTAAAGGAATTTTCTAAAGAAAACTATATAGATAATTTATGTATTTTAAGGCAAAGATAAGATAAAGTAACATAACAGACATAATTGCAGTGAGAAAGATAAACCCCCAACCATTTGTGGTTTAGGGTATTCTGTAGGTAAGATGAAATCTCAGGACAGTTATGACCAAAAAGTTAGGTAACAAACCATTTGCGGTCTGAAACGTTAACCGGATAAGGTAAAATCTCTGAAAAGGTTTCAGGAAAAGGAAACAAACCAACCATTTATGGCCACATATTAAATTAGATAAGATAAAATCTCCAAGATAACTTTGAAGAAAAAGGTAAGTAACAAACACTTTGTGGTTCGAAATTTTAATTAGTTAAGATAAAATCTTTAAGATATTATCAAAGACTAAAACTAAACATTAAAATGGTTGAACCTAATGATTGAGATGAGCTAATGTCTTAAGAAAAAAATCTAAAGGAAAAATAACATAAAAATTAATTTCTGGTTTGGAGGCCTTATACTTATCAAGTCACACCACCACGCCAACAAATATGATAAAAGAAATGTGATCCCCTCCCAAGGAGTAGAGCGATCCCATAAGAACCAGAAAAGGAATTTTTATTCATACTCTTTAAAACGAAAAGTCTCGTGAAGTAGTGCTCGTTCATACGAATAGTATGAAGGACCAAATACAAAGGAGAATGTAGTCGCTGCATTCTTGCGTCGATTACGAGAGTATCATCTTACAGGTCAAATCAGATAATAAATGCACTGTTAACGGCTTTAACGTAGATCAGCGAAAGACGGTGACAATACACAGCTAGATGGAGGGTCCCCACACTAACGGCCAAACCTTGTGAGACAAGAACCTTCTAATTATGTAGCAACCTAGCAAATAATAGAAAACCACTCTGATGCGACAGACGGTTACTTTAGGACTAAGACAATTCCAACAGAGGAAAAAATAGGGATGAAAACGCAGGTAGAGAGATTGGTCCACCTGAAAGATTTGTAACGTGCATTTTTATAGCTTAACATTTTACGCTTTTTCCCAATTAGTAAATACATTTCTGTAACTACTATTTCTATATTTTATATTTATTAACTCCGTAGGCGAATGCGTCGTATTATAATGAGTGGATTGCATCGTTCTTGTCTTGTCGTTCGTATAGATTTTGTTCCTTATGTGGATATACAAGTCTAGATAATAGACGATAAGAGGTTGTAATAGCAACGAGTTGAATAAACAGATGAGGAGTTGTAGTTTGTTCTTGGTTCCTATATACTAATTACGTTGAAAATACTGTTTCTTCTTTGCTTTGACAATAGTGAGAATTAATACGATATCAATTTTCGAATTGTTCATGAACAAGCACGGCACGATTTTAGTTGTTTTTCTTGTGAAATAAAAGTTGTATATTAACTGTAGAAAGTGTAGTGCTAATTCCGATTGAAGTAGTATGGTTGATAGGCGAACGTGTTTGGTCGACGCACGTGTTTTACGGAACATTTGACGGACTTACTTTAGTGATACACGTGCTTTACTCATCGTGGTTTTTTTTGGTGCTTTGTCTTTTGATATTTAAACTGTGTGTGCGATCTAGTTTCGCGGTCCTTTTTTTATCAGAGTAGTGCATACTTTGGATTATCCAAATACAGTTGATACTGTAGTTTCTAAATTTTCTAACCCCAAAGAATCTAAAACAGATCATTGCTTGTGCAAATTTCGTTATTTGCGAAATATAACAGATTACCGGTTTACAAAGGTATTGGTTGAAGTTTCTCACTGCTTTTTGGATGTTTATGAAAATAATATACATTTGGTCCCAGTTGAAATTAAACTAGTGCTACAAAATATTTCGAAATTATTGTCTCAGGAAATAGAATTAACAAGAAATTTATCAATGCTACATAGTTCCGTCGCGTGATAATGTCTGCTGCTAACACCAGTGAAATACGTAGGTGTGATTAGGGTAACGTGTGATAAGTTCCATCAACACCCTCCCAGTCATGGGTGAAGTGCTGCGTTAGTGCCGGACATCGTTGAACTATTTCCTACTTGTTCTTACTTTAAATATCTATCTGTTGTTTTGCCATATCTTTGTCGTTCTGATACCTTTTACCATAGACTTGCATGCTATTTACAAAAAAAAGAAGAATCAACAATACTGGATGACTCATATCAATTGTGCTTACCTATTTATCTTTTGTTAAAATTTTGTCTGATTTATGTTTAATTGGTGTGTGAGGAAACGTTTCTGCTACTCCCCAATATTACCTCACTTTGTACTAAAAATTTTTTGTATTGCTTTTACCGTTGTTATATTATATAGATTATCCAAACAGTTTTTTTTTACATTCTACAAAGTACTGAACAATCTATGCTCGATCAGCATGCTATGCTTTTTCTTTATTTTAGGTTTGCAGGACTAATTTTTTTTATTGCAGGTTTGCTATTCTAATTTTTTTATTGCAGGTATTGTTACTAACTCCTTACGGCCGCGTACATTGTATGTTGGTCTGCTTTCTACAACCCCCCCTAATCTCCGATTGCAGCCCGGTCATTTCTTTGATTTTCTTTGTGTTACGCACGGCTACGAGCCAACGTAGCATAAATTTGGCGCCCAACGTGGATGCCTCGATTAACATAACAGATTTATAACAAAATAAGTCCTATTCCAAGACGTCGATACAAAAAAAAAACAACTGGGTTCCATATGAGACCCGGACAGATCAGCTTCCTACCGAGCTCATCCACTGTGGTAAGAAAATCAAATAAAGGTAACACGACTAACTGACATATACTCACACAGTAATTGCAAAAACATAACTACCACGGACACGATAGACAGTTAATCGAAGATAATAGCCAGGAAAATTTTTAATACAACCTACACAAAGAATAATATTGGAAACGGCAAAGACAACAGCCTTTCACCTACACGTTTAGGAAAAACCGAAAATATGCATTACGATTAATTATGTAATTTGTAACAAATGATTGAAATATTTGCGAAAGAAAGCACATCGAATTGAAATTTCTTGTTTCGCAACTGTAGAATCAACTTTTTACAATCGAGCTTAGGTTGCGATTCTATACCAAGTTTAAATAGTAAAGCATCAAATCGACATCAACTAGTACAGGTGCAAAAGATTCGCTAAGTTGTTCTTACGATAGATATGTCAAACACGACAAAAGAATGTAGTGAGTTATAAAATAATAACAAGATAAAAGATGGAAATTTAAACAAAATGGAATTACTTGAGAGTGGGGACAAGAATATATGGGAAAAGCGGAATAGCTCTGTTGGTTAAACAAGGAATCCCAATGAAAGAACTACCTGTAGATTGTAGCACACTCAACCCTAAACTGCAGTGTCGGACCATAGATTTGGGAGCAGTAACGCTTGTAACAATATATGTCACCAGATGTAAAGGTGACATCACACAATAGGAAACATTTCTTAGCCCAGTTAAGAACACCAATGATTATTGTAGGAGATTGCAATGCGCAACATGCAGCATGGGAACCAGAATTCTCGAATAACAATGGAAAAGGAATGTTGCGGTTTATCAAGGACGAGGACTATATAATTTTAAATGATAGATCTTTTACTAGAGTTCCTAATTCTAACGTGTTACATGCCAACTGGCATGCATCACGTTAGATTTAATTTGTAAATAAATTCCTGTGTACCTTTTTAAATAAATACGTCAGTTTCCGTCGTCCCTGACAGCCGCGTATGTACAAAAGAGTGCGAAGTGCGCACATGGTGTTAAAAGACGCCATTTAAGTTATGAGCCCTCGATGACGCAACAACTATCTTGGTGTGGTGTCTTTTTTTTTTAGAATGTAAGTTCCTTCTACCTTTTGCCTGTAGTACCTGTTGCCTAATTCCTGTCGTTCCCCTACGAGTGCAGTAAAAGGAGGACAGCTGTAATTTGATTCAACATGGGTAACTGAACCTAACCTGCAAAATCATCGTGGGACCCTGAGACGAATTCCTAGATGCCGTCATGTAAGTAATCTGGTTTTGATTTAAATTGTGCTTGCAAATTGACTTAAAAAGCGGTTACATCACTTTTAAAACGTGTGCGGTATAAGTTACAATTGACGGGAATTATATTACGAGTATAACAATTGCGTAGTATAACAGTTGCCCAAGTGTAACAAACTACACTACAGGAAAAGTGCTCCAGACTTGACAATATAGCCTACACAAATTGCCATACAGTTATCATGGAAGATTTATCAAGATCCTGGAAATAGTGACCACTACCCTACAATATGCGAATATGCTGTTAAAGGATTGCCAAAGATTGCAGTGAGGGTATCCAATTATAAATGGAATACACGCTACGCTAATTGTACAAAATATTCAGAGCAGGTGGAAACCAATCTGGAACAAAACAGAGTTTTGCGCAGGCTTCATATTGCAACGTTTCCGTGCGATTTCCTGAAGGCTGTATTGTTCATCGACTTGAACAATTTATTTTCAAATTCATTCATTGCACATTTCCGGAGCTCGGTGTTTGGGTCGATATAGGACTTTATCCGATAGTTTTGCTTGGGGGTCTTATCACTCGATGAATTGCCAATGGTTTGTGTCCATTTGTCGGGGCTTGCTTAAGGTTTCTGTGGTGGGTGGTATGTCCTCTTTTGAAGTTGGTGCGGTCATCAACTTGATGTTTCGAGTTCTCTCTACAGGTGGTTTTCCAGTCGTTGGGTCGATGTGTTCGAGGCGGAGTGAGATATCTTGGTGTAAATTATGGAGGTACCCTGGGTACTCTGAATCAGCTTTCAAGATGTCTTCTGAAGTATTGTCAGTGGCTGATGACACATCTATGTTGGTGCTCCCCATTCAGAGCTGCAAAGGTTGATTCATTGCTCGTCCATATTGATTTTTGGCATTATGGTGCATGGGATGTGCACCTCGTTTGAAAAATATTTATAAGACAGCAGCTTCGTGACTGTGAGCACAGGCCCCAGCTTCAAATCGTAACACAGTCCGCTTGAAAAATGTTAGGCGAGAATTTTTCACAAAAATGCGCCCTTGATTGAATGAGAAGTAAAATAAAGGTCCCGTGTGCCCGTAGGTGTGTGTGTTTGTTGTGTGTGTGTGTGTTGTGTGTTTGTGTGTGTGTGTGGGTGCGTGCGCGCGTGCGTGTGTGGGCGCGCGCATGGGTGCGTGGTTAGGTGCATGCGTGTGTGGGATGAGTGTACGTGTGTAGATGCGTGCGTGCATGTGTATGGGTGCGCGCAGGCACGCGTGCGCGCATGCTGTTGTGAGGTGGTAGCTACATGGATCGTGCAAGTTCACGTATAACTGCTGATCTCAAAGTCCTGGATTCGAATCGCAACACAAACCGTTTGAAAAATATTAGGCAAATATTTTTTACAAAAATACGCCTTCGTTTGGATGAGAGGTAAAATGTAAGTTCTGTGTGTGAGTATTGTCATGCATGTTAAAAATCCTTACCTTGCTTGGAACAGCAAGGGTGCAGTTAACGTTTTCACTTAATTTTTATTGACATTATGGACCATAACACAGAATTTAAGCTTTCTACTACTGTTTATTAAAAATATTTATCACTAATAACTAGATTTTGTAAAAATCATTAATTAGAAAAATAGAAGTATAAAACATAGAAAACAAACACGACTAATAAAAATGTGACTAAAATATATTAAACTTCTTTTTCTTTTTTTCTTTTTTGAGTGGCGACGTTTCACTTTCATCAATATCTTTATCGGCATCCACTTTTTTGGAACTTTTAAGTTTAAACTTTTTTTTCTTTTTCGTTACAGATTCTTCAACGATGGTACATTTAGGAGAATATGCTGTTAGTTGGTTTTTGATACTATCATCTTCTTCAACTTCCCTAACACGATCCATTTCGAGACACTCAATGATTTCGTTCCGCTGCTCTACTACTTCATACAATCGTTTTATTAGTTCCTCTTCTCGTGCTTTATCACTATCCGTTTTATTAGGTTCCGGTACAAGTATAAGACATCGTATTTGATATTCTAAATCCGCATGCTCTTCTTCTAAACGTTGTTGGCGACGGCTGTTAAAAATATGAGTATATACTGATTAGTACAAACTATATACTTACAAATACATTAATTCAGCTTGTCGACGGAATAATCCATTTTTTTCATTAACTATTTCAAATAATTCTAATATCAAATTATCAACTTCGGGTGATATTGGATCATTTTCTTCGGAATCTGGTCCTTCACACTTGTCTCTAATAAGCTCTTCTAGACGCAAACCTTGCTTTTCTAAACCTTGCATTTGTATTTCAATAATATCCAGCTCGTGCTTTATTTCTTGTAATGGTAAAGGCTTAACTGATCTTTTTTCGGCAACTGGAAGAGAAGGAGCTGGCCCTTTACTACGTCTTTGTTTGCCATATATAGCTTGGATAGATAAGGGGTTGTCTGTAATGTTAAAAAAAGTTGAAGAATATAAATAATACAATTTTAGGTAAACTACTGTTGTTTATAATGTTTGTAAGAGTATATATGGCGACGATGATTATATAAATAACCTATAGTTTCCGTTAATTGTAATTTTTAAGTTCAAGCACACATAAAACAACTTCTAGTTTACAAGTCATCAGTTTTATAATAAATTCATGTTAAATAATAATGAAACTCGAACAAAAGAGTGAAAGAAATCTCGCATAATGATTATAGGCATCAATTTAATGTATATGCAATACCTTTAATTATTAAAAATAAGTAATAATTAATCAATTTCAATATCAACGCGCAAGAGTTAATAATTCGAATTCATAACAATCTACAAGAAGCGTTAGACTATTTTCAGATATCGGACAACTTTAAACATGTACCATGCATGCATTATTCTTTCAATAATAGTTGTATAGCGTTCTGTTTTTCCTCTCGAGCAGTAACACATATAAATTCTGTATTGTGTTACAAAAACTTTAAATTCCCTTTTTAATTCAATACAATTTGTATATCTAGAACTTATACATAATTAAAAGAAAGTTATCATAATTTTGAAGCACTCTATTTATTGTCCTTATATTTTATTTATCTGGTAAATAAATTCATCGTTATAAGTACCCCAGTTTTGTGTTTAACATCATGTTAAAAGTCGTACATGCTAGTTAGAATTTTCATAAATTATCTTCAAGGTAACGTAATTTAGTGCGATTATGCGCAGCTGTTGTTCTGTATACTCAAGTGTTGAGGCCTCGATTGTTTTCGGACTACAACAGTCGACCCTTTATCGTCCTAGTGATAAGATTGTAACAATTTTTTTTGACGACTGCAAATCACCAATAATTTATTAGTTAAATACAACTTTTTGTATGTTCCATTAAACACGTAAACGTCGTCATTTAAATAAATATTCGTATTAGGATCATGTAGCCCAACCACAATACAGAGATGCTAGTTTGGTAACAACAGGCGTTAACTATTTGAATAAACATTTCAATGCCAAACAATTTTGATATATTGTGCGCAACGTGTCAACGACTCACTCTGGCTGAGGCACTTGACACGAAGGCATCATGGAGAACCTTAGAGTTCTAGCGAGTAATTTACGTGTGGCTTTACGCCTGTGTTTAGCTCAAAATGTAATGAGCATTTGAATTGGTGTTTTTAATAATGGTAAGCAAATAGATATAATCTTTTAGATAAACTAAGTAATTTTGTTATAGCGCTCTTTTCCAGTCTTATCTTGTCTTATCCTGTTTTATCTTGCCTTATAATAATTCTCCTGTTTAATTTTTGTCTTCTATGATTATATGAGATCTTTTCTTTTCGTTTATGCTCATCTAGTTTACCATTTAATGTGAGCATTTATCAATTTGATTGTAATATTCTAAATTTAACAAGAAAGTATTTCAATGTGGCGATAATAAATTTTGGTCTAATATGAACGTCCTTCAACTTTACCGTAATACTTGGATTTAATAAAATGTTCTACTATGAAATTGTAATATTTGAGATTTAACCGGAATGTTCTTCAATTTGATAGCAATTCTTTTGTTTCAATCTAAATGTTCCATAATTAACATTTACGATATTCTTATAATTGCTATGATGAATTTACAAGTAACAATGTGGATAATTACACTCGAGGTAATTGTATAACGAACTAAGTGCAGTAATACATCAAAGCTTTGCATTTTTTGGATAACTGTTTGAATAGATTTTGGTTTGTTCCGTTATTGCGTAGAGGAAATACGCTGTAAGCTCGTAATTAGGTTCAAGAAAAACGCAGTTGGTTGGTTTCAGTACAACATGTGAAGGCGACGTCATTTGTTTGTCCAGGAACAGTATGTATACACATCTGGTTTAATACAATGTAATGCAGTCACACAAACAAGAACCTGTTGAAACGAGGTAAGTGCTCTTTGTTATTTTTACATGATGTTCGCATTTGGCCAACATTGATTCAAGGAAACATCTGAAATAACATTGTGATGACCTATAAATAGTATTTTGCTTAACAAACTATAAAAGACTTTTGATGTTTTTTATTGTCAATATTAAATCCAGCGTAATAACCGTTATTATTATTAACGAAATTAAGCAACTTCATTGAGTTCTGATTAAAGTTTCATTTATGTGTAATTATAGTTAAAGCTTTTGAACATTGAATTATTAGATTTTCAGATATTTTCATATAAACTTGTAAGCCAAATAACACATCTGATATTCTGGGTATTGATTTGAGTTAATTTTTGTAGTAAAAAGAAACGCTTAAGGTATTTGATATTTCATTCGAATTTATAATTCTACATCTGTGTAGAAGAAATTATAGTACCATTTTTGATATATAAATTTTGTACATACTACTTTTTATCATGAAGCAGCATTTAATTAAAGAATCACCATTTAATTAATTGTTTTATTTTGAACAAGTGAGTTCAAAAATAAGGCAATTAGATCAAGGAACAAAAGGCATAAATACCTTCGAGATAATGATATTTGTAGCTTCTATTTAACGAAGAAGCTCTGATAGCTCTTTCAAAATTTGATGCCTAATATTTGTGTCTATAAAATTGTGTACATAATAAATCTTTTCAGCATTTTTTTATTATGAGGTAGCAAGAGTATACCTCTTGTGTCCTCACCTTGTTAATTTAATTCAATTTTCATTACAGCTCCTGCGTAAGTAGTTAATACAATATTCCTCTCTAAGGATTCCCAAGTCCCCTTTAGAAAAACTCTGTGTTTAAAATTTAATGACATGGTGGCGCCCTCCCTAAACCCTTATTTTGGTATGAATTAAGCCATAGTAAGTAAATGTTTTGTAAAAAGAACCACGACCAATCCTCATAAGCTCTACCCGAGGAATAGACCCCTAACATAGTCGGAAGATATTTGCGTTCTATCATTTTAAGGAAATCCTTCCTTAAAGTTCACTGGTTCATCAGAGAATATTAAAGCACTCATGAGTAACTTTAATTATTCAACCAACCAATTAACCAGCAACGGTAGCAATGTAATTTGTTAGGTTAATAATGTAAGAAATTAGTAAGATGGTACTGTTGGTAAATTTGTTAATTCACAACCATGTCATGAACAAGTTTTGATGTGTATTGTTTATTGAGCCAGAGTACCAGTACATAAAAATTTGCTAAAGTGCATAGAACTTGCTCTCTTGGACATTTTGAAATTTGGGCATTTCTTGCCAAAGAAAAAAGTTTAAATGCAATGCTTATGTGCATATGCACTTAAAAAACTGTAATGTTAGCTTTAATTATAGTATACATGTTAGGCGACTTGTCGCATTTGTTTTAGTTTTAGTAGTGTTTCGTGCTCTCCGCACAATTTTGTGCTGTCGATTATAACTGCGCCACATTAAAGACTCGTGTGTGCATTTATAAATGTAGTTCATAAATAATAGGGCTACACATTCCGTTTCCTGGTTAATCATAAGACGTGTTATCGGTTGAAAAAACCAGGTGGCGCCTAAAATAAACATTTTCTAGAATTCAAGTTAGGGTATAAGTAGGTTAGTTAGGATTTAGATTTTAAGCTTTTACCGTGCCAACAGTCATTTTCTTTTTTTAAGATTTTTTTTCTTTTATGGCTTTGTCGCGATTGTTACATACCGAAAATCGGCTATGTATCATTTTTGATTTTAGTTTAAATTTGTGAGTAAATTCCCGCCATTATTTCAAATAGACTTGTGCATTTCCGCCATCCCGGACAGTTGCGTCGGCGCAAAAGAATGCGCAGGCGCGGAGCGAGTAAGTGCGCGGTTTGGACAGGACATGACATTATTAGCCAACGAGACGTCGAACAGTGACGTTTACCTGTGTCTTTTTTATTTTAGGATGTAGGTTTCCCTTCATCTCTGCCTTATATCGTTCCCTACCTGTATCCTACTGTACCGCTACGAACGACGAAGAGGGAAGACAAAACAAATCTGGTTTCAACGATGGCCTAACGAAACCCACGCCCAAACAACGCTCAACGAGATCCATGAAAATCAGCACGGCTACTGCATAAGGATGACCGCAGAATCGTGAAGCGTTCCACATTTTTAGGTGAGTGTTTTTTATCTTTTTTAAGATGCATCTTGTATCACTGTAAACATATTTGGTACATAATACAATTTGGCAAATTATGTCGTAATATCTTTATTGTGCAATATTGTTAATGGGGAGCGTATCAGGTTTGCCAACTGTGGAAATGGCTCTAAACACGCGCGCGCGTGGTTATAGCAGTTACCCGGGAGTATAACAAATAAGGAATACAAAAGCATAATATATGCAATATTGAAAGTAATAAATAACTCTTAAATTATTACTTGGGGCAAAAAATGCCTCACTGCTGCAATATTGCTGCATTCTTCTCTGATAAGTAAGTTATAGAAGCATATGCACTATTTATGGCGACATGTCAAGTTAGTAAGATTTAATTAACACCCTTGGGCAACCTGGTAACTTTTCGATGCATTTTATACAATGTAAACATTTCCCTTTAATTTTATTCCACCATGTTACAATCAGAGTATGGTTTCAGATAAACTAGATAGTACGTAAGGAAAACTAACAAATAAACATTTACCTGTAATCATTTGACTTTGTCGGTTTCTGTTAAGTTCGTCTTTAATTACTTTCTCCTTCTCTATTTCAGAATTATTCATACTCGTTTTAGTTTCCAAATCATCAAAGAAAATTGGAGAAGTTGAAATACGCAACGTTTCTTTCTTGGAATCAAAAGGCGTAGACGTAGGTGGAGGTGGTGCCTTTTTTGATTTTCTCGATCTTGGAAGTTTTGGCGAGTGTTGCTAAAAATAAACAGTATATTAGAAACATACACAACTATAAATAACAGCGTATTAGCTACGTATGTTTTGCCTCAAAAATCCTTTATTATACAAGTACTTTTCGAAAGATTCATTTTACTAATTTTTGTAAGAAAGGAACTTTTACTATACTTTCAGCTATTTTTAAAGTTCCTCCATCGTATACCATCTTGTCGATTAGTAGAAGGATTGGGCTTTTATTTTAATCTATATACAGATGATGTGATATAGCCCATGCACCATAAGGTCTAAGAACAAAATTTTTTATTTTTATTCGTCTGATAGATGTAAAACTCAAAATCGGCAGTTTTTGAAAATTAAAAAATTGAAAAAATAATCTCAAAACCATTCCCATATATAAAATTATGTATTTAATTTATAAAAACACTACTAGTTTTGGTACTAAACTGCTTGTACCATCATCTGGTGTGTACAAAACCATTAATTAAAATAAAAAAACATTATTAACACAAAGGATTTTACAATAATAGTCGAACTTACCAAATTAATAAAATTAGTATGAAATAACACAAAGGTACCAAAAGATAATACGTAGGTTGTTTATTGTAAAACATATCAAACGATTGTAATAGTGTGCAAAACTAATGTATGGAATAAAACTAATTTTATGAATGCTGATAAACAGAATCTATTCCGAATGAACTTGCATCTTGACGAAGTTCTAGATTACTAGAACAGGTGAAATGGCTTGCGTGCTCCAGTGAGCTAAAGAGCCAAACTACAGGTCCAACCAAAGTAGTAGGATCGTTAGTGAGGAACCAGACAAAAACAAATCTCCGAAAGAGGGCAGCAGCTCTTTCGGTACTTAGATTGGCAGATACCATAGCGGTCGGTATGTCAGTCTAAGACATACTACCGCGATGTGGAAGACAACTGGAAACTACCACCTTACCTCCCAAGTACACAGCGTACTTAAATTATAATAAAATGATGGCATTCTCTGGGATAAAAGATTCCGGTGTTAAAATAGTTCCCCATTCGGATCTCCGGGAGAGGACTACTACAGAAGATGCAATCAGAAAGTTCAGGATTCGGGAACATTCTGCGAGTCGGAGCGTGGAATGTTAGAAGTATGAAGCAAGTGGGCAAGCTAGAGAATCAGAATTAAAATGAATAGGTTAGCACTAGACCTAGTAGGGATCAGCGAAGTTCGGTGGCCAGAGGTGGGGGATTTTAAGAGTGGAGACTTTAGGGTAATTCATACAGGATCAGAGGAAGAAAATTTGGGTGTGGGGATAGTTATGCGAAAAAAGATAGGACGACATGTAGAAAACTACTTACAAAAGAATGAAAGAGTACTCATGGCTATATTTGAATCTAAACCAGTAAATACAGTAATAATACAAGTATACATGCCCACCTCTAGCTACAGTGAGGAAGAGCTAGAGGCGATCTACAAAGATATCAAAGACATACTAAGATACGTAAAAAGACATGAAAATTTAATAATTACGGGGGTTTTAATGCAGTGGTAGGTGAGGGTAGGAAAGGAGCGGTAGTAGATTTATTTGGTTTAGGCACGAGAAACGGCATGGGAAATAGACTGGTAGAATTTTGCGACAAGAACAATTTAATCATCACAAACACATTATTTCAACATCATGCTAGAAGATGATATACGTGGAAGATGCCAGGGGATATAGGAAGATATCAAATAGATTACATTCTTGTTAGACAATGGTTTAGGAATCAAGTAAAAGACTGTAGAAGCTACCCAAAAGCAGATATAAACGCTGACCACAACATCGTAATTATGAAGGCCACACTTAAATTAAAAAATTTGAAAAAAAGAAACGGAAAAAGACACTTTGACTTTGAGCAACTAAAAGATAAAGATATTCAAGAAAGATTCGAAAAAGTCAAATGAACTGCTGAAAGATATCGGGAAAATATCTGATACTAAGGAAGTAGAAACGGAATGGAATAACATTAAATCCATCTTAGACATGGCGGCCCAGAGATATTCTGGGGTATACACAAAAAGAAAATAAGAAGCCATGGATAACAAAGGATATCCTGAATTTCATAGAAGAAATGCGAAAATACAAAAATAGATGAGACAAAACAGAAAAACAGAAATACAAAGTGCGACAGGCCCAACTCTTGTTAATATAAATATGTATTTTACGTTAGGGTGAAGGTAGTGGGGACGTTCGGAGTGAGCGCCCGTACTAAGGGGAGACGAGTGAGTGCTACGGTACTAGTTAGACGTGCTCTCTAAGTTAAAATCACAGTGCGTGATACAGTTGTTGTAGCTGAATGCGGTGAGCTTGTTCTAATTTAAGGGTTTATTGGTAGTGATGGTTATTTTAATATCACTACTATTTAATATTTGTATATGTATTGCTCTGACCACTGAATTAAATCCATAAAAACGCATGTTGTTCGTTTGTATTCTGCATGTAACTACCTACAAGAACCCCTGATTAATTAATTATTCATCCTGTGATAACAGTCTACATTCTCAAAAGCCATAAAATGGGAAATTATTCGAAAATGCAGGAAGGCTAAAGAACAATGGATTGATGAAAAGTGCAAAGAGGTACAAACTATGATGGAAATAGGAAAGACAGATGAAGCATACAAACTAATTAGAATCAATTTTAGCGATATAAAACCGTATAGCAAAAATATAAAGGATGCGGGAGGAAACGTCATTATAGAAAATGTAAGAAAATAGGTAGATGGCAAGAATAGACAGGAATTTTTATGCAGGAGAGGAACTAACAGCATTAGAACAGGAATCGGACATTGAAAATGATGACATGGAATATCCTATACTTAGAGATGAGTTTGAATTAGCCTTAAAGGGTCTGAAAAACGGTGAGGCACAGGGTGCAGATAAGGTGCAAACAGAAATTCTAAAAGCCGCTGGACAAGCACTAACAGAACGTCTCTTCCAACTTGTAAGCTATATGTACTAAACGGGCAAGATACCCAAAGATTTCAAATGTAACATCATAGTAACTATACCAAAAAAGAGAGGTGCGGATAAATGTAAAAATTTTCTAACAATAAGTGTGACAGCACACACGTGTCAAAAATATTAACTAGAATTGTACAAAGACGGATGGAAAAAGACGGATGTTTATACTCAAAGGTTGTCAAATTCATTATGATGGCTTTTAAGGGGAAAATGATATCGTGGCTACTTTGTATTCTAAATTAGTACGGTTTTATGATTCATTTGTTTTGATTAATAATGCATTACGCTGGCGTGTATGGCCTTATCGTCTTGGCACAAACAAGTTTCACATACTAAATTATGCTGAATCACAAAATGAAAATCTTCTTTGTTGATTTAGGTTAACGTGGCAGTAAGATAACTTCACATATGTTTGATACAGAGAGAGAGAGAGAAGAGAAAGAGAGAGAGAGAGAAAACTACAAAAAGTAATTTCAACTTTTAGTCTTAATTCATTTTTCTAACTGTGTCGAAGATACTCTGGCCATGTACAGAAGGAAGATAATTGTTTCATAGAGCACTTTGTCATTACCATGGAAACGGGTAACATGCCCCTTGAGTAGGTGAAGTTAACCTTTGAACAATAAGATATCAAACTGATTAATGTGACCAGTCAATAAAATTCGGAATAATATCCTACCAGGTTGGATACTTCTTATTTTAGGAACAATTGGTTCTCACATATATATGCAATTTCATGTTGGAAAAAGGTATGTTAAGTAAGAACATCAAACTGCTTAATAAAGTTCCATAAGTCCTGTAGGATCAGACTAGAATGAATTGTTTGCAAAAGAATTTACAGCTAATAAGTTCTCAGGTATTTATAATAAATCATCTATCACTGTATATTAATGAACATTTTGTTCTTTATAAATGTATAAACGTACCCACAGTATGTTTTTGTTATTAGAGTAAGCACCAGGAAAGTAATTTTGTTCACCGGAAACGTTTTCTATTAAGTTAAGTAATTTTTGAGATACTTAAATTTTTGTATAAGACTGTTTATATGTACTTGTAATGAAAACATAATTGTGTAATAGCCCTACATTTGTCTTCTTTACATTAAGGCAAATGTAATAGTTTTAGCCTTGATGTAGTAAAATATATTGCAATTAGCTAGAGGCGTGATAATGTACAGGTGTTTAAGCATTCGATTTTGGAAACCTTTTTTTCAGCTAGCAGTTTTTAAATAGGTATATAATTGTTCTTATTGTAAGCGTTTATTTTAGGTTGATTTTAGCACTAGTATACTCGATTATTCCTCGTGTGAATTTTAGGCCAGAATCGCGTTTCTGATCTCAGATTTTGACATGCTTTTATTATTCCTTCTACAAATTTTCCTTAGAAATACAAGTATTTCAAGGTTAGGTGGCGTCCAAGATAATTCCAAATTGACTGGTGTTCTCCAGGCGAAAACATTCCTGGGCCCTTTTCAAACATTTCATCGAAACACACAATTTTTAAAGAGGTACCTCGCCGAGTTTCTATGTGGGTTACCGTCTAAATCTTCTGGGGACTATACTGTCGGTTACAGGATTTGTCGCCAAATGAGCTTTCATCCTGATCTATTAAAAATAAAATTCGTGGCAAACGGTTTTTATATTTTAAAGAGGCAGTTAGAGCATTGGATTTGCTTGTTCCGGAGGTATCTAGTTCAAAATGAAAGAATTAGTTTGCAAACATGCGTAACCATGAAAGGGAAATATTTTGTGAAACAATAAAGTGATATACTTAACGTAATATATGCTTTTTTTACATTTCATGCGAATTTAGCAGTGGCCCTCGTATAGTCATATCCGGGATATAAATCAAGGTTATTCGATAACTCACAATGTAATGACATCCAACCAAAGCTGAAGAAATACTAGGAGAAGATCAATTTGGGTTTAGGCGAAACAGGAGAACACGGGAAGCTATTTTAGCTCTGAGGGTAATAATGGAGAACACAATAAAAAAAGGGGAAAGCGTGTATATAGGATTTGTAGATCTGGAAAAAGTATTCAACAATGTAAAGTGGAAAAAAATGTTCGAAATACTCAAAAAGATTGGAATGAGTTATGTAGCAAGCTCACCTATTTCTCCTTTAAATAGTAGTGTATTTAAGTTTAAGTCGGGGTTATGCGCTGATGTTCGGTCGAGATCGGTTCCGTGAAGATAAACGATAACGGACGGACGATGGCATTGGTTACTGGGCTCGAGAGCAAGGAGGTTAAGATTTTGCAAGAATGGCGGTAATACAGTTTGCTAATTGATTGTAATTAAGTTTTAATGGTGCTTCGGAAAGTAATTTAGGTGATGGAATCACAGATCAAAGATCCTGAAGTAGTATAGTGATCACGATTTCACCACAGAGGAGCGAGTTAACAGATTAAATCAGTCACATCAGAAGCAAGGCACGGTCATGCCTGCTATCAAGGGTGATGATGTAATCTGCAGGTTTTCTACAACAAACAACCGTAAGTGTTATTAGTTGTAATTTTACAGCAAAACATTTTGGATACTTATTTAACCTTTTACTTTGTGTTTGAAATAGGGGCATTTGTGGATTCGGGGTCCCAAATTAGAGGAATATTAGATATGTTATGGAAGAGATTGGTGGAGTATGATGCGAAAATTCCAGGTGTTCCATGTAGGAATATAGTGCTTACAGGGCCTCGGGCAATAAAAGTGTAGTCGTTAAACAGCAGGTATATTTAAAAATGCAAATGGACGGTGTGGAAACAGATTGCCCGTTCTTAGTTGTTCCTAATTTAGTGTGGGATATGATTTTGGGTTGTGATTGGATGCGAGACCATGCTGTTGTGATCGATTTTGAGTCTAGTACTCTTGGGGAATCTTTTAATGGGGTGTCTCAACAATTTGGTTTCGTGGAAGAAAGTAACGGGGAGACCCGTATTGCTATAAATGAAATAATGAAAGAAGAGTTAGGAGGGGTTCTTTCGAAGCCGGTGGGATATTTCAAACGAGAAATAGCCAAGGTGGCGAATGAAGTGGAGTGTTTTACAGAATCCGAAAGGGAGTTGTTGAATAATTTATTGATTCAGTACCGAGATATTTTTTCAAATCAACCGGGCTTGATTAGAGATTATTGTCACGCGATACAGTTGAAGGATGAAACACTGTTTTATCGTAAGCAATATCCGATGCCGTATGTATTTCGTGAGGAGGCCAAAAAGCAAATAAACGAAATGTTAGATTGGGGGGTTATTAAGATGCGACAGACAGAATATGTTAGCTCCTTGGTTACAGTCAAGAAAAAAGATGGGACGGTTAGGGTATGTTTTGATGCGACTCATTTGAATAAGAGGATGGAAAAGGATAGGGTTACACTGCCTAATCTGGGTGAATTACTATTTGAATTTTCGCCGGGTCAGTGCTTGAGCACTATTGACTTGACGGCTAGTTATTGGCAAGTCCCAAATAGGGACATTGATCAAAAATATACAGGTTTTGTTTTTGTGGGGCATACTTACGTATTCCGGGTACTTCCTTCCGGGCTATCCACATCAATAGGAAGTTTTATTCGGGCACTTTATAGAGTTTTGGGGTCAGAAGTAGGGAAGTGGGTTATCCCGTATGTGGATGATTTTTTTGATATACTCACTGGATGCGATTACTCACCTTGATCACCTTGCAATAATCTTTTAAGAAAAGTAGGAATTACTGTCAAATTAAGGAAATGTTGTTTTGCTAGAAACTTTGTGCAACTTCTGGATCATACTATTTCCTCAGAAAGTGTTTCAATTGATCCAGAACGGGTGGAAGCCATACTTAAATTTCCAGAACTTAAAAATATTAAGCATCTAAAGTCCTTCTTGGGTGTGGTACATTTCGACAGATGTTTCTGTCCGAAATTTGCGGAGTTGTCGGTACCACTTTTACGTTTGTTAAAGAAAGGTAAACCGTGAATATTGGGATAGCAGGAAGCTGCTGCCGTTAATAAAATGAAAAGGGCATTTGTGAATGCCACTTTCCTCAGACATCCCGATATGAGGAAAAGGTTTTATGTGCAGACGGATGCCTTGGGTGCTTGCTTATTTCAAAGGGATTCCGAGGGTGTGCCGGATATCATAGCTTTTGCGAGTAGATCCTTGCATGGGGCATGTAGGCTGCTAAATGTGTGCCTTACACGCTGGGCGTTGTTAAGTCAAGAGTATGACGTGGAGTTTGAGTATTGTCACGAAACGAAAAACATTATAGCAGATGCGTTAGCGAGATATCCGCTTGCAGATGGTAAGAAGGAAATGGAAATTCCGGAACATACATATTTAGAAGTAGCAGCTGTGTTTAAACAGTCTGCGTTGTTTAAAAATATGCCGAACAATTTCAATAACATAGCACTATCCCAAGCAAATGATGAAAATTGCCATGCAATTCGGCTAAGGGTAGAACAGGGATCGGGTAGTAGGATGCAAAAATGGTATGTGGTGGTGGATGAAGTTTTGTGTCGTGGGGGTACTCAAAATTGTCCAGGATTTAAAGTTTATATTCCCTTTAAGGATATTTTGCCGATAGTTCAATAAGAACATGATAAGAATGGTCATTTTGGGGCAGAAAAGGTCTATCGGTCCTTGAAAGATTTCTACTATTTTCCGCAAATGCGACACATAATTCGCAAGATCATAGCAGGTTGTAGTATTTGTAGTATTTGGTGGGAGAGATGAATAGTGTTTTGCCGAACGAAATAAATCAGGTAGTATGTGTTGACTTAATGGGTCCTCTGCCCAGTACTAGGTTCGGAAGTCAGTATCTTCTAGTATTTGTGGACGCGTTCATTAAATTAGTGGCGTTGTTTCCGCTTAAGAAGGCAACGGCTAGGGTGATTTTAAGAAAGTTAGAAGGACGTTTGGAAAATATTGGGAAACCGAAAACTGTGTTGTCGGATAATGGCAGCCAGTTTACGAGTAAATTGTGACATTCGACGTTGCAAAGCTGGGGGATTAAGGGTTTACATACCTCAGTATATTACCCGCAGGGTAATATGACGGAAAGAGTTAACAGAGAAATAGGGCGCCTTCTGAGAACATTGTATCATACTAAGCATACGAGGTGGGCTTATCATCTCAAGGAAGTTGAAATGTGGTTGAATGAGGTATATCATGGTAGTACAAATTGTACTCCAAACATGCTTCATTGGGGTATAGATCGGACGAGTCGTTTTAGTAAGATTCTTAATTGTCCTAGTGATGAACTGCCGAGAATTAGTAGGGATCATAGGGTATTCCTGGCCCATGAATGTTTATTAACAAAGGCAGAAAAGCGAAAAGTTAGACATGATAGTAGGAGGAAGCTATTAGCTAGTTTTGAGGTTGGCGAAAAGGTGTGGGTTCGTACCCATCCGCAGTTCGAGCTGGCGGTAAAAGAAATTAAAAAGTTCTTTTTGCTTTTTCAAGGTCCATGTACCATAGTGAATAGGAAGGGAGCAAATTCGTATGAGGTAGAAGATGAGGGAGGGGTTAAGTTAGGGGTACAGAATGTTTATAATCTTAAGAAATATGTGCCTCCTGTAGTAAGTTTAACTCCATAACAGACAGTGTTGTGATTATTAGGTATGTGGGTAGTTTTAGTAATTAGGCGTAGTATAGAATAAATTTTTTTGTTGTCAATTAATTCAATAGGGGAGTAATGTAGCAAGTTCACCTATTTCTCCTTTAAATAGTAGTGTATTTTAAGTTTAAGTCGGGGGGTATGCATTGGCGCACGGTCGGAATCGGTCATGTGAAGATATACGATAACGGACGGACAAGGGCATTGGTTACCGGGCAAGGATGGCGGTAATGCAGTTTGATAATTGATTGTAATTAAGTTTTAGTGGTGCTTTGGACACTAATTTAGGTGATGGAATCACAGATAAAAGATCCTGAAGTAGTATAATGATCACGATTTAAACCACATAGGAGCGAATTAACAGATTAAATCAGTCACATCAGAAGCAAGGCATGGCCATCCCCGCTATCAAGGGTGATGATGTAATCTGCAGGTTTTCTACAACAAACGACCGTAAGTGTTATTAGTTGTAATTTTACAGAAAAACATTTTGGATAATTATTTAACCTTTTACTTTGTGTGTCGGGAAGTGTCTCTCACACCTGATTTTGTACTCTACAGTTTCGTAACCTCGAATTTACGTGGCGGATTATTAAATTATAAGTTCTAGTTTAGGCGTCTTCATGTCTAATTCTTTAGGCCGTTTTGAGCAGTTAATAAAGGCTCGGGAGTTAATAATTATTTGTGCAATAGATTTTATTTAGTATTTCAACACTCGTCTTATTTGTCAATCCACCCCCGAATCCACATAAAGAATACAAAAGTAGAAAATTGTCTCATTGGTCTACATATAAATTAGTGCTCAGTTATAGGGATAGACAAATAGTACATAGCTTATACAAAGAGCAAACAGCAGTAATACAATTAGAGCAGGAACGTAGAGAAGTATACTTTAAAAAAGGTGTGAGCCAGGAAAGTGCCCTATCCCCGTTAATTTTTAACTTGTACATCGAAGAGGAAATGAATACTGTCAAATGCAGGAAGACGTTTGGAATTATTGTGCAGCGACAAAAAATTGATATGCTTAGATTTGCAGATGATATAGCGGTATTAGCATCTAGCAAGGAAGAATTAGTAGCTGCTCTTAATGAAATGGAAACGGTTCTAACAGAGATATGGTAAGAAAATTAACAAAACTAAAACTAAAGTACTAGTATGCAAAGGAGAGGAAAATAAGTCAAAAACAAGGACACAAATAGGTAACAAGAACTTACAAAAGGTTGAGGATTTCTGCTACATAGGAAGCCAAATAACGTAAGATGGGAAAAGTACAAAAGATATAAAACAAAGATTAGCACAAGGTTGTGCAACATTTAACAAGAAAAAGCAACTACTGTGTTCAAAGACAACAAACATAGAAACAAGAAAAAGATTGCTTAAAACACACGTGTGGTGCACAGCATTGTACGGCTGTGAAGCCTGGACAGTAGGAGAAGTGGACAAGAAAAAGGTAGAAGCCTTTAAAATGTGGTGATACAGACGTATAATGAAGATATCATGAACAGCATCACAATGTAACCAATCTCTAAAGTCAGAACTTTGCTGAACATGCGTGTCCAAATTTTCATACTCATTGATATCAGAACTATTACTGGTGGGCCATACAGGATGTCATTCGAACATATTATCACTTAACTTGGTACAAGAATTCAATTATTATGACAAACTGACTTGTACAACAGACATTAATTTTAAACCGGAGGACAGAGGTGTTGTCGTTTTCGTGACACCCACACCTTAGAATGGTTATTGCAGATCAGGCTTTGCAGCACAAACTCCCAAATTCAGGTACAATTCTGCATAAAAGTAGCACAAACGATAAGCGTAATCAAAACTGAAAAATGTTAATGTGTGTTGCACCTTAGAATTGTTACTACAGATCAGGGTGTGCAGCACAAATGCTCAAAATCAGCCACAAACCTGCACAAACGATTGGCATAATCAAAATTAAAACATATTAAAGTGAGGGTGTTATCATTGCCGTGCCACCCCCACTTTAGAATGGTTGTTGCAGATCAGGGTTCACTGCACAAACGATTGGTATAAGGAAAATTAAAGAATTCTGTGACGGGGTGCCAGGGAAATGCACCCCTTAATTATGTGTATTTTTATTTCAAACTTAATTTGATAGTATTTTTGTATACTCAAGCTGCAGGTCCATCCATGAGACATCCTGACGGTTTGTTTGTTCTCAGTAGTACTGTGGGGTTTTGCGTATCTCTAAATGCAGTGGCACCTTTCTCTCTGAATGTGATTTAAGAAAATAAACTCATGCCCATTCTCAAGTCTACCGGCTGAAGTAATTACCAAGTTAGTCACACATTGAACTCTGGGACGTCATTTTTACAATACCCCAGGTTTACCAGAGCAAAGCAGCAAAAAGAGATATAATTTTATATCAAAACGTTTTTTTTTATTTCTAGCAAGATGTAATGAATATTTTTAACTATACAATATATAACTACAAATCCTATCAATAATAATAATTGTGGTTAATTTACTTACAGCACTTGTGCATGGTGTCGAAGTAAGAGAACTTTGTGCCGATTCCTGTGCACCCAAATTAACTGTAGGTGGTTTAGGTGCTTGCTTTTTCTTACGTCTTCCTGGTTCTATACTGGAATATGTACTTGATAATGATGTATTTGATCCAAAAACAGAACTACACTCTAATCCAAATTTCCTAGGTGTCGGATTTGGTGTCCCAAGTAAAGGCCTGGTAACACAATACTTTAGCATATTTTGTATTGTATTAGAAAGACAGAATGAATGTGTATTGTATAAACAGTTAAGTGAATGTTGTATGAATATTAAGTAAGTGATTGATTATCTGATGATTATTAATATAAGTATGATGTCAAGGAAGTTCCTTTATAAACCACAAGGAACTAACTATACCTCAATTGTTGTCACTTGCTTCTTTAGCAAAACACATAATGTAACTGTTTTAAAACAAGTTTAGCTTGCTTAACATTAGTAAAAAAAATATTTAGTTCACATGTTTATTTGAGTAACTACTTCCTTTTTAACAGTACTAAAATTGAGCCTAATTAGTTTATTAATTGGAAGGATTTACATTTTTTTCTAATGAATGGATAAGCAAACTTGAATAACAATTGCAATTTAGGTGTGTGTGTGTGTGGTACAATTTTCTATATTACATTTTACACGCAGTAGTTCGGTCATGTCACGTAAGAAAGCAGCTAAAACTCTACTATTTTGTACTTATTATGTAAAATCTAAATTTTTTATAAGAATGTAGTTCAAGTGATTAACATTATATTTTTAATATTTTGGTCTAAGGTCAACTGACCGATACACTAAATCAAGTTTAATTAGATTTTCGAGGCATGTTTTATCAAAATGGCAAATAGTGTTTATAGGGTACCTAATTAAATCAAACTTTCACTACTAGAGTATTAAAATATACTGTATTGGTATCGTATCACAAACTAGACAAGCCGAAAGCTTTACAAATATTGTAATGAACTTATATTTATTAATTCTTTATTCGGATCAATACAAGTTTAATTATTCACAATTAGTTACAGAGATACTGATGTATTGCTACAGAGATTGTAATGTACTGGGTAACAAATAGTTTATTACTTATTTATTAAAAAAGTATGAATAATTTACAAAATAATCTTGACACTTTTTATGGCATACATTGATTGTAAATTAATAGAACATGAGTAGTCAGCAGCAGACATCAGACCTCTCGCCCCTAAACTTTCACAAATTTAGACGATCTGGAGGCTTAACATTTTTAAGGAGCATGCTCTTCACATTTGGAGTACCTATCCCTGGTCCTCTAGATTCAAATATAAACACACCTTCATTAGCGACACCTTTACCCCGTTTGCCAGAACACCCTGCTCTGTGAGAAATCGTTGTTACGTTCGTTTTCGGTACTAATTGGTTATTTTATTTACAATAATTTTCAACCCAAATCCTTTGCTAATTAATTATCCGTTTATCTAAATTCCATGTCTACGGTTAAATAAAATCGTCGATTCATAATTAAAAAGAAATACGCTGGCTAATAATTTTCAACTAAAATCCACTATGCTTCTAAAACAAAACTTTATTTGATAAATTAAATATCCTATATATTTTACTTGGTAAATACTTCCGCTAATTAAGAATAAATTCTACTTCCCAGAATTCCCTAACGTATAGTTTACACTATACTCAGAGAGTCGATAACGTGTTCCAAGTATCCGATAATTGCTTCTTATGTGTTTTCAGTCGGAAGAATTCGTCGAATTAAAGCTGTGTATTATCCCAATATAAACTGTGTTTTTCCAGGTTAATTCTGAATAGAAATATTACTTTGAACTCTGGTCACTGGCTGAACGAAATTGATTTTATTTGCTTTCCAATCTACACAACGAAGACACATGTAGGAATGTTTGGTTGTTTCCGTTAATCGTTATGAAAATTTCGCGCACGCAATACGGCTTGGTGCGTATTTAGGGTTTTTATAAAATTGAATTTTTCGTCGAAATTAAATTAATTTTTACTGGTAATTGTTCTAGCTTCTTGCCTTAAAGCCACGATGAATGGTCGTCCCTTGCTGTAATGGGAGGCCAAGTGCTTTCTTTTTGGGTGTAGGCTCACCTACTCGTTGCTGCGGACCAGCTAGTGACTCAACCCCGACCATCAGCAACTTCGAGGGTGAGTGTTTTCTTTCTACATCATTTACGATTGCGCCCATATCGGTTGGGATTTCCGGTTTAAGCTCATCCTGCATTCCTAAATTTAATCCGTTTAGACGACAATTAGTGAATTAGTTTGAGATTTATTGACACTATACGAATGCATTACTATTTGCTTTAAATAACTAAGAGAGTACAACTTATTAAAGTGAAAATGATTTGAAGGCTTGCTGGCACGTTTGAAAATGTTGTTGCCATTAGATATCTATACTTAGTTTTAGATTTACCATGCTGATTTAGAGCTTTTGGTTTTAGAGGGGTAATTTCACTTAATTTCTTTTTTGTCGAAACTTAATCTAGATTTGTTCTTTTAGTTGATATTTTTTATAGATTTAGTGTGTAATTATTTATTGTGTGTATATATTGTGTTTAATTATAGGTTTCTTTTGTTGATATGCGGAGTTTTGAGTATGAATGAGTGTGTGTAATTTTTCTTTCTTTATTTCAGGCCTACCTTAATTTTTGTTACAGGTATAATACCCCGCCCACTCGCCGATTGAGCCCGGTCCATTTCTCTTTTTGTTTTTTTTCTAGGCTACGTCAATGCACATAGCATCGTATTAAACTTATTTCCTAAACCTATAGAATTTTCACAAAAGACATACGGTGCATATTTGTCGTAACTAATTGCTAACTCATAGGATTTCACATTCTGTTCAACATGGAAAATGGGTTTATTATCTTAGAATAGAATTAGCTTTGGTTTATGATGCTCTTCGATGTTGCCAGATAAATCTGTTTCTATACTCTTAGGAAAATCTAACCCTTCATAAAATCCGCCCATTTAATTATTTGATTGGAATGCCGTAACCACCTTAAACTACCATTCTCTAGTAGACTAGATGCATAGTTTTCACGACCTAACGTTTCGTTTATAACAGCCTTCATCCACCTTAGTTTATTTGTTTTTCGGTAATATTTGACATAAACTAATTGCCCCAATGCAAAACTTACATTTTATTCTCAATTTGTCTATATTTTTCAGAAACTGGTCGAGTTAAAAATCAAGCCTTGTCCTAATTTTACGAGAAAGTATTAATTTAGAAGGAGCTTCTCCTGTTAAACAATGAGGAGTATTCCTATATGAAAATAAATATTTGCTTACACGAGTATCCACCATTTGACTATTATTTTTATTTTCGTAAGGCCTCTTAAAAGATCTCACCCCATTTTCGGTCGCCCCGTTGATCGCCTGGTGGTAAGGAGGAGCTTAATGCAGTTTTTACACAGAATTCCTTAAATTCATCACTCACCAGCTGAGGACCATTATCTGAAACAAGAGTATTTGGAAGACCAAAACGAGCAAAAACTCCCTTAATTTTTTATTGGAAATGTCTATTTTGTATATGTTATAAACTTCGTGCCATTTAGTGTATAAATCAACAATTAATAAATAAACTTAATTTTTAAACACCCCCAAAAAATCAATGTGTGGATCAAAGGCATATTTATCTTCGGGAAACTTAATGAAGAGGTACCTGATTGGGTGTTTTCGAATTGGACATGCAAGTCTCCCAATTTATTACAAAATCTTCAATGTCCTTGTCTAGGTAGGCCAAACAAAAATTTTGCCTTACTAACGTTTTCATTTTCACACAAAATGACTTCAATTCTTCAGCTGCTACCTCAGGCCATCCATCATGTACCTACAAATAAGCTTTGCTTAACAATTGATCAGTTCTAATCTCCTTCCTCAGATCGCCAGAACAACTGGTAGTTTATATTCCGCTAAGAAATGAAAGTAATCAGCGTCTACACTATCGTTTTCAATGACATCGAGTGAAAATCTAGATAGTCAATTGGCCACATTATTTTTCCCGCTCAAAAAAATGCCCATCCCTGAAGACGTCCGGTCAGTATCTGTGTAACTCCATTGTCTTCACCAAACAACGCTAACAATAGCTTGTTGTCTGAGCATAATATAAATTTATTTCCCATTAAATATTTATCATATTTTTTAAAACCCAAAAAAATTGCAAGTGCCCTTTCTTATGGATAACTGAATAGTTTTTCTCTGCCTTGTTAACAACACAGGATGCAAAACAGATTGGTTTTTCAATACCATCCAGGAAGTAAAATAGCCCCTATCTCTATACTCGTGGCATCACAAATCAGTTTTGAAAGTAAGGTAGGATCAAAATAAGCCAAGCTTTGGTTGAAAGAAATAGCTCTTTTATCTTCACAAAAGCTTACATGCAGTTCCTGCATTTGAATATTTGTTCTTATTTAATTAAATTTCACATTTCTTACGCTATTCACAGGCATTTGAATATTTTCAGTTTAATCGGTTGCTATTTAATTACTTTAAATTACGTTACATACTCAAATTATAATCCTATTTGGTTATGGCATTAAAAATGTGGGGTTTTTGTTATCAAACAGCATTCGCTTTCTTAAATATTTACATTGAGTTTAGGTACGCGTTTCATCAAGGTTGTTTTCAATCACGAATCCTAAATGACTGGTTCGTTTGTGTCTTCATCTTACTTTATATAAACTATTAGTTGGTTTGTGTGCGTTACAATAATTTCGACGTGGGAGTTTAGGCAACCCATCCTGCGCATCTTTATAATTCCACAAGGTTGGTTGGTTGGATATATTTCTTACCTCGTATGTAGACACGTTGACAAATTCGTGTAGTTGAGTATGCTAGAACCAGTTTCCCATTGATTGGTCGTGGTGTCGCTTGTTAAAAATGATATAATACGTGTAGGTGTACGAGTTCAACAAAGGACTTTCGAAGATAACTGCCAATGTAGTTAGTTTTTTCTGGTTCTCTGATCGACAGATGAATGTTTCGAGGAAAAATAACATTCATGTGATTGGGTTATCTACAAATAGATGTTTTCGAGAAAAGTTACGATTTAAATACTTCAATAGTATTATTGTACCTGCTTTCCTTGCTCGAACGAAAAATAGAATTGTTTTCCATTATAAAAATGAGTGTTGTTGCGTTATATAGTGTTGTAGTTCGCTCTGAGTGTCCTAATGTTACAATGCGATTTATTGTTGTCTGATTATTATATTCGGTGGTATAAGTAATGCAGCTTACATCATTCCAAATATTAAAAATTTTGTTATGATTTTCGAAGTAAAGTTCCATCCTATGACTTGTCACGGTAAGAATTACAAAATATTTTTTATGAATTTCACATATATATTTTAAATGCATTCCGTATCGCTTTGTATACATATAAATACAGTATTATACAACACATCTTTGTACATTTCTGCATAGCGTTTGATTTAACTGTTAAATCACGAAAGTTTAAAAAAAATACGTCTTGAACTTCTACAATTCTTACAAGCAATTATTTTGACGTATTCTAATACCGGTTTAAATATACTTAACTCAATTGTGAGTAAATGTGAATTTTGCTATATACAAATTATCCAATAATACAATCATCACAGACTGTTTAATTTTTATTAATCGCTTAGAGGCACGAGGATTGATTTTCCTGTACCTTCAAATTTTAAATCTGCCCTAGTACACATCTTCTATCGTGGTTTTGAAATATGCTACTATCTGGGCGACCATATGGTAGGAGCAGCAGTCTTGGTTTTGCTGAATTCCTTTGAAGGTGGTTCCATTTCCAGAGAAGAGGACAGGACATCGGAAAGTGCGCCTTTTGAAGGCATCGCCTCATCAGTGTATGTATATATTTTCTGTGTATTGATATTTTGATTTTCCGTAAGTCAGCCCACATAGTTGACTTTACCTATTTACGTCACGTTAGAATTTACAAGTTAAAAATATTTAATTTTTTTGAATTAAAAGTAATTTAGGACTATACGATCATTTTAGGTTTTTTAAAGAAAATTAGGTAAAAATATGTTGTTTACATTTTGTGTGAGAAATTTTGCATAATCAAGTTCTAATTATAAAATATAGGTAGGGTATATAAAATGTGGTTATGTGATTATTTTCAAGTCACACTGAGATAAATAAAATTGGTGTAGAAAGCATCTGGTAAATTTTAATTACTTTGGTTTAATGTTATAAATATGTTAATGACGGCAATTTTTATTAGTTGGGTATTAATTATACGATAGGAATAGCATTGACTGTTCATAAGATATTCGGTACTTCGGTATAAAAATTTACAGTTATATTATTGTTTAGGTGTGACGTTATTACAAAATTCTATATCGTTGCTGCGAAATGCATTTTGTCTGGTAGATGGTTTTGTTCCTTCATTGTTGTTGTTTACTATTACATTCCTTTCTTGGTCTTTACTTGTCAAAAATTGCTTTTGACAAGTGATTGTGGACACGTAAGTATATATATATATATATATATATATATATATATATATATATATTGCTATGATATGAAATCTTACAAGCCCCACGATTAGGCGTACCAATTTTTACTGTTGTGACATGTCTTACCAGCCCCACGATTGGGCGTCGATTTTTATTGCTATGCATTTACTTTATTTCCCTTAAGCCCCAATGTTGGGCGTTATTTTTATTGCTGTAAAATTGCCCTACGATTTAAGCCCCTATGTTATTGCTGTGATATGCCTTATTAAGCCCCATGATTTGTACGTTATATTTTATTTGTTTACCACGACTAGCTCACTGAATGCTCGACTTCCTAATAATAAATCTTATTTTACCCTTTAAATGGATTCAAATAAAGCAGTTCAAAATCACACAATATAATAATTGATAATATGTACAATGTTGTGTAACCTCAAAATTTTCCCCTGTATAGAATATTACCATTTACCAAATTTATGCTTTCCTGAAAGCCGGCAAAAATATATTTTAATTACTCTCAAGTATCTTCGAACGTTCTAAGATGCTTTCCCTGTTTTCATATTTTCAAATGACCTTTTGATGACTCTTACAAATACATAATGTATAGCAAATATTAAATTTGTAAGTCTTTAAATAATGTTTCAAAATCGCTAACCTGGAATGGTCACTGGAGTTGCCTCATAGTGTCTGTGGTCTGCATCCCTTGCTATGTCCGCTCTATTTATTGGCCAGAATTATCCATTTTTGATTTCTAGTATTTTTCTTTGAATTAACTTTGAGTACCCTTTTGATCGCACTTTCAGACATATTTTTAGATTTATGTTAAGGCTTAGATCTCGACATGAACATCAACTTGCATATAAACTTAAATATCAACTTAGTACATATGACATTCGAAACTGACATCAACGAAAGTGGCATCAATAACAGCCGTCTATTTGTAGATCGGCTTATTTTTCGTCGCACAATTTTTGCACTTTCAAATTTTACTTATTCTGAATTTTAACGTTTCACTAATTAATTTCATCACGTAAATTTATACTGCATTTGAGCATAGTTCGTGCTTGGTTGAATATGAACTCACCTCTTTATTCATTTCCTATTGTATTTATAAGCCCTTCCTACCAATCGTTTCTATTGGCGTGTTTATTGATCAAGGCTTGTACTTTGCCTTATCTCTGACAGAACGCCCTATTTCTCAAAATCCCTATCTAATTCTTGGTGACAATGCTTTATCAGTCACGTAAGCGTTCTGTATTATATAGTTATTTCTTAGGATTCCCAATTATTACCCACATTCAATCACGTAATTTTATGTTAGTAGTTTAAAAGTCCAAAACTTATATAATGAATCACCTGGTGTTTATTTGTTTCTTACAGAATGTTGGTTTCTGAACAAATGCATTCTCCATAGTCATGTATCCATTTTCTAATAATGACGTATTAAGATGCGTTTGCATATAGATGCGTTGATATTTTATCTTTACTTTATATTTACTCGTAAATTATACTTAAACATATTATACGACGTACACATTACTATCCTAATTAAATGGTATTGGATTAATACTAAATGAGCTTCTTTCTCATGCATTAAATCAAATATCCTTGGAATTAGTTGATTTTCCTAAAGTTAAAGTTATTTATATCTATCCTATGACCTCTATGACTTAATCTACCCTTAAAACCCAGGAAAAACTAACTACATTGGCACTTATCTTCGAAAGTCCTTTGTTGAACTCGTACACCTACACGTATTATATCATTTTTAACAAGCGACGCCACGACCAATCAATGGGAAACTGGTTCTAGCGTACTCAACTACACGAATTTGTCAACGTATCTACATACGAGGTAAGAAATATATCCAACCAACCTTGTGGAATTATAAAGATGCGCAGGATGGGTTGCCTAAACTCGCACGTCAAAATTATTGTAACGCACACAAACCAATTAATAATTTATATAAAGTAAGATAAAGACACAAACGAACCAGTCATTTAGGATTCGTGATTGAAAACAACCTTGATGAAACGCGTACCTAAACTCAATGTAAATATTTAAGAAAGCGAATGCTGTTTGATAACAAAACCCCCACATTTTTAATGCCATAACCAAATATGATTATAATTTGAGTATGTAACGTAATTTAAAGTAATTAAATAGCAACCGATTAAACTGAAAAGACAGTCTAAATCGTTAATAAATATTCAAATGCCTGTGATAGAGTAAGAAATGTGAAATTTGATTAAATAAAAACAAATATTCAAATGCAGGAACTGCATGTAAGCTAATGTGAAGATAAAAGAGCTATTTCTTTCGACCAAAGCTTGGCTTATTTTGATCCTACCTTACTTTCAAAACTGATTTGTGATGCCACGAGTATAGAGATAGGGGCTATTTTATTTCCTGGATGGTATTGAAAAACCAATCAGTTTTGCATCCCGTGTTGTTAACAAGGCAGAGAAAAACTATTCAGTTATACATAAGAAAAGGCACTTGCAATTTTTTTGGGTTTTAAAAAATATGATAAATATTTAATGGGAAATAAATTTATATTATGCTCAGACAACAAGCTATTGTTAGCTATTTGACCCCTTCTTCTGTTTTGTAGCCTTCCTCGGCTCCGCATGGGCATTGGAACATAAATAACTTTTATGGTACCCAAAACAGAAACTATCTTGATAATTGTGGCAAGAGTTAGTCAAAATTATAATTACCAGGTAACAAAAAATCGCATCTTTTGCGGAGACCAAATTTGGTAACTAATGTGGCCTTTGTGTGGGTGAGCCGTAGTTCTTCTTCACATTTTACCCAAATAAATACAGGCTTAAAAATTAAGAATGATAAGAATGATAAAATTTCCAATATATACCATAGTTATTGGGTATTTTAGCAAAACATTTTTTAAATACTTTATACGCATAAATCTTTGAGCAACGCCACCACCTCGTTAGGAGACTGGTGCACTAAGCATTTGCCCGATATGGCATATGGCCCATTCACCCCTGCATCAATGCCATCTTTGAACTCGTATTACACATTCAACATTTAACAAATAATAAGAGTCGATGCCTAATTATTGATGTAAGAATAGGATAGGGAATATGAAAATAATGATCGACAAGGTAAATTCGATACACACCAAAAAGTGTTTACTGTATTTGTTACAACATGTGTACTAATTAACTTATTAAACAGTAAAATACAAAATATGTAATAAACATTTTCTAATTTTAAATTTGTAATACCCAGGGACTGCGTTGGTTACAAAACCCATAAAAGTTAAACGTTTTAAAAATGATTAAGATTTGTGTTAGGCATATTATGATTAAGTCGCTTACAATTTCTGCTTTTCATGAAAGTTTGTACTCTTTCAAATTTTTTGAGCTCAAGAATAATGAAACAATCGCAACTTGTTAAAAGTAATAAACGAACGGGAGTTTTCAACATCTGGCTTAACGGGTTTTGTAATTTTGTGCAAGATAATCCAAACAACCACCTTAGGTTATATTACTATTTAAATAATACTGTGCTGAACGTTAACTTAATATTAAATAACTCACCTCTCTTTCCTAGGTAATGGCACAGGTTGACCAGTTTCCTGTCCGGATTCATTTCTTTCAATATTCTTATTTACATCATCATAATCTAAGCTAATTTTTGGAGCTTTTAAAAATTTTCTAGTTTGAACTGTTGGCTGTTGAACTTCCTTCTCATATGGATTATAGCTATACCGCTCCATGTACAGATATGGTCCAATTCTGGACAAATCTTCTGGTAATAGAATTTTTTTCCTGATAGTAGGCGCTGGTGCAATATTTTCTACAGTTTCTTCATCTTCATCATCATCGAAGGGATTTAATGAAACTTTAGGGCTGACGTCGTTATCGTCTTCATCGTCTTCATTGTCATCAAAAGGATTTAAATCGTCAGGATAGTCCTTTTCAGTAGCAGCATTCTGAGTTGCTTCTTCTTTTTGGATCTTTTCTTCCTCTATATTATCAACATATTCTGAAGAATCCTTAGTACTATCATCGCTTGAGATCGTGATTATGGTTTCATTGTTTACGGATTCGTCTTTATCAGTAAGAATGTACAATGCATCATTCGCTAAAGATGTTGTTGAATTTTCTTCACATTTTTGTTCATCATGTTTATTATCTCTATTATTACTGGTATCTTCAATAACCGCAGAATCTTCTTTTATTCTATCCGCAACACTTTCTTTGGTAATATTATCCAGCTGGTTTTTATCACTATCACTTAAATCAGCACTACTATTTATAATAATACAATCTAAAGATGAACTATTTGGGGAAACACTATCACTAATTGAAATATTGTCCTTTAAGTGGTCTACCAAGTCTAAATCTTCACTATTTTTTATAAACTTTAATAAATCAGGAGGTTCATTTATTGTTGTAGCTGGAAGTGCACTTTCAGGTAAACTAGGTACTTCGTCATCAGAATTATCTAACTGGCTTGTTACAAAACGTGACCGTGCTAGAATAAATGCATTCGAGTTTTTAGAATCTAAGTTATAATCTTTCAAGTCTTCTACAGCTGTTTCAAATATGTCACTGTAAAAGTCTTCGCTCTCTTCTACTTTCTTAATACTTGCTGATTTTTCTTCATCACTTAGTGAGCGACTTATGCTACAAACAACAAATTCTTCATCAGGACATGTTTCGCAACAAAACTGATTTTGCCCCTCTGTTTCACAATAATTGGCTAAAGTTAATTGAGCTGTGCAGAGAATACAAGTAAAACAAGTTCGATGATAAAGTTGATTATTTACATGCAAGCGTTCCGCTATAACAACTGGTAGACCACATTTGGTGCAAGGTTCTCTTCGTGCAGTACCAACTACTGGTTTAAGCATCTGAAACAAAGTAGTAGGCACTAATTACTTTAAAAAATGACTTTTTGTAGCAAGTAAAATAACGTACATCGCTCTAAATGAGGTCATTATACAGTAACTTTAAGAAATGTGGCACTGCTAAACCTCCCCCATGTAAATACTGATATTTTACTAAACCAATTAATTATGCACCACAAGTACTCCAGTGGTGTTATACAAGTCAAAAATGAATTAACCAAAGTTCACAATAGGAACATGACCTACTCTGTCCAAATGCTATATAAAGTTTGTAACACTTGCACGTTCTTAAGTAGAAATTAAGGTGTGTAAATAAATTTATATAATTTCTATGAGCTAGTTAAAAATCACTGAAAAATTTATAGAAGTTTTGGTAGTTCACATTTTATAAAGGGGTTCTTTCAATATGGTATTAAAAGCACCTAGTACATTTTTTATAAACAGCAATATTGTCCGGGACTTTACACTCGTATTCAATTCGAAAAATCGTCGATAAGAACCGGAGGACATCACTATCCATATAATATGTGCATAAATTAGCATAGAGTTCAAGAAAAGACAGAATCATAAAATTAATGCGTTCACACGAACTGAAGATCTTGAACTTGACCCTATGAAAGCATTAGACGCACAACATCTAAGAACATAATCTAAAAAAAAAGAGAGGGCGATTAAAATACAACAATTAAGTTCAGAAGTCAAGTTAAAAACGCAATTATGTATGTGTGACAAAAACATCTCGTTGGATGGTGAGCTGTAGGTCCTCAGGGGCCGATGTCAATTTGATTTGAGCTTTGCTGGATACGTAGGTCAGCTAGATCAAGTGCGTGAATCGCGAAATTTTTATTTGGTCAGTTGGGGTTATTAAACTGTGGGTGATAAATTGAGTTCACTCGTCAACGAAAGTTGGATTTTGATTAAATGGAATGAGGTGACCTAACATGCTGAAGAAGTAAAAACCAGGTAAATCATTGGCGTCGCTGAACATCCTGCATATCTAGTTGTAAAAATATCTGGAAAATTAAAACCGTGAGTACCATATGAGCTTTTTGTTTGTTTGTGATGTATAATTATGAACCTGTGGATTTTAAATAAAATGGCCGTATCAAAGTAGTGAAAAATCAATATTCCGTTACCTAATTATTTCCTTAGGCTATGAAATAGCGACGCAAATAGTTTCGTTTACATGTATGCACAATACTATTAGCGAAAAAAGTTTGAACATTTTAACCCTATAGCGGGTTGTGGCTAAGTATATGACCACAACCAATAATGATAAAATTTCTATCTAATTTTCATCAATAAAAACTTTATGTTAATGGTTGGTTCCCAGAATGGATTGTGAGCAATATCATAGCCGCGTTTGTAGATGTATGTGCATGGTTAGTTAGCCAATACTGATGTAGCTCAGTCGGTAGCCACAAAGCGTTCCTGCAGAATACACGTGTGCAGGTGTTTATTATTTGTTATCATTCAAGTACCAGTGTTTTACAAAAGGTTTTGTTGGTAATGACTTCATATTATAAGGTATTTATAGATTTAGAAGTAAGTTCGTATTTTGTGGTGCTAGGAAGATTGATATGTTCTTCTAGAAAGTAATCTAATATTGTTTTGTCAGGCTTGTTCTTACAAATATTCTGTACTTGAAAACATGAGTCCAAATGAGCTGGATGTTTTTATTGAAGGCATATCAGAGAGCCAGGTTTATAATTCCGATGTGGGTGGTGATAGCGAAGCCGATGATCGATTATGTACTGAAAATGTGTCAAGCTCTATTAGTACAAAGTGTAGTAGCTCTGGAGTTGAATTATCTATAGTATCAGAGTTCAATACACTGTCAACACCAGCTGCTGTTAATGCATCAGGTACAGGGCTAACACGTGTTAGTGCTAAAAGATAAGTTGCAGAGTTAAAGAACCTTGAATACTCTGAAGACTCACTTGCAGATTCTGATTTTGTTCCTGAATGTGATACAAACATGCCTACCTTGTATATTCTGATGGACACTTATTTTATAAAGAGCGACGAGGATATTGATCATGATGACGAAAATAATGTCGAGGCTGCAAATGATAATGAACGTGGTATTTTTAAAACGTATACCTACAGCTTTAAAAAAACTAACAAATCCTTCTGTTTATGCAAACTGTATTTTTGTAAAGAATTATGGACCAACATTTACAACACACGACACAGTTCCATTAGATGTGTTTAATAGTTTTAGTAGCAATGAAATCGTACAGCATATTATAGAACAATCTACCTTATATGTTTAGCAGACAGGCACAAATTTAAGCCTATAAGTAACCGAACTGCTGACTTTCATAGGAATTTTGGTATTGATGAGTATCCATAATTTACTTACTTTGAGACTTTATTGTTCTTCCAACAAAAATTTTCATGTCCAGACGATATCGAATACAATGAGTTTGAAACGTTTATTGTTAATTCTACGTTATCTACAGATTAATAGTAACACCAAGATGCCTGAAAAGTAAACTCAAAATTCTGATAAATTATATAAAAGTCCCAATATATTTCTCAATGAAAATTTCAAAAAAATTTGTACAAGTGAGATAGGTTTAACAATCGTTGACAACGGGGAAGGCAGATGAAGTACATAATAGTTGCTTTAGCGTGTATGTTAGAACGAGACTAGGATAACACGTGTTATGAATATAAGGGATAAATGGGTGGTTATACAAAGTGGAGTAAGTACAAAGCAAGGAGATGATTTTGGGGTGTAGGTTGGAGTGAGATAGATACTACATATATTACATTAGGAGCATATTTAAAACGTTTACTTTGTCAGTTGGGGTGAATATACAAGAGTGGGATTATTAAAATTCGAAGAAAATTGGTTAGTTAGGCGTGCGTGTTTGTGAGGGTTGAGGATTTTCAAAGAAGTGAGTGTCGATTGGAAAGAAAATATGGAGAAAGGTCTAAGAAAACGTGTTGGTGTGGGGGCAATTTCTAGGATTTCAGTGGCCGTTGGAGTTGTTTGTGCGGTGGACGGTTAAAAGTTTTAAGAATTGAATGTTTGCATTGTAAAGCTTGAAAAATTCTAACATGCTTTAAAGGGGGATGCAGGATATATAAACACCAGGAGATGGTTGTAAAGCTCTCTTAGTCTTCGAGTTTGAATAGCATAAAGCTCTCTTAGTCTCCGAGTTCGAATAGCGTAAAGCTTTCTCTTAGTCTACCACCAGCTGATGACTACTACAGTAAAATGCTGTAACGATGAATAAAAGAGTACTTTACGTAAGTAAAGATTCTTTTAATTTTAATTTGCACTAAGTGTGCAAAAGTATACAAATGGAAAAGGGAGTGGATGTCAGTGGTTGGTCAATTTGATTGTGTATCAACTGTCAAGCTGAGCTTGGGGAATTTGGATGTATCTTTCATGGGGTAGATGAGTTGACTTCATGGTTAAATGGTTGCAGCTGGCCGTTATGGTTATTGCAAGTCAGATTGCTGTGTTCCAGTATGCCGCAGTCTACGAGGGAATGATAGCAGGCCGTATGTAGGGATAGCATCCAGGTAACTGTTATTTTTTTTATTGCCTATGTGTATAAACTGGTGTTCAAGGACTTTTGTGCATTGTGGGTATAATTTCTGAACAAAAAGGACAAATTTGGAAAGAGTTACTGATTGAACTTTTATATTGTTTTATTTTACTGTACTTTATGTGGGAATTTAGGTTAAAACAAAAAGATTTAGGATATTAGTAATTATTGTGGGTTTGCACAAAGTAAAAGGGACCTTTTGCTGTCTGATGTGCGAAAAGTAGTACGAGAGGTTAAGGTTTACTTGGAGCTCTTATTAAATCAAGATTAGAGTAAAACATGTGGTGAAACCCTATTACTTTCTTGGATAATCAATTGGAAATAATTAATCTGAGGAACTATTGATCTCGAAATATATTTATTTTAAAAGAGGATGTACATAATGTATAAATAATGTGTGAACGAGTAATTGGCTTGTGATTTGGCATGTATTTTTCTCAGAGTATGCAATAAATGTATGTGATTTACCGTAGCAGCTATTTTTTTATAATTAGTTAAATTGCAGAAAGCAGCCGTGGCAAAACTTCATTGCGAAGCAGAAATTTTGAAGCTTTTTAGGTATATAAGGGTCTTTAATAGACCGCCAAGATCGTAGCAGGCAGCACCATGGATAGTTACAATACACCCTATATGAGCTACTATGTAATGAATCGTAACCTTCCGGACATCTGTTAAGTTTTAAGCCACAACAATGAAATCATGTAAGTTAGAAGGTAATGATTCTGTTAATTATCTTTATTAAGTCCACTTTCTTCACATTCGGGAGTTATTGAAGTTTCAACTGCTGTTTATTTACAGCCGATATATTGAGCACAAACAGTTGCTTCAATAACACGCACTTTATTTTACATTATTGAGTAGTAGCAAAATTACCATAAGAAATTTAATTTTAAAGATATTATTTTGTGATAATATCTTGGTTATTAAAAAAAATGTAACTCTCCATATAGCTTTCGTCAACTTAACGCCAATTTATTTCCTGGTACCTTCTAAAGTTTCCTTAATCCCAATGGTTAGTATCAAAATCGATACAGTCTAGTAAAAAACGTGCAATTTAGTTAAATGGAAATAAAAAAGACAAGCTATAAATTGATTAAGTAAAAAAAATGTAAAAATTACCTTTAACAAAAAATTTCAGGTTTGTATTGTCCAATAATATCCAGCTTTTCATCCTAAATGAAAATAAACAGTGTGGGTTAATATTCAACCTAGTTTTAAAATAAAAATCGCATACATGCATACAACTCTGTACCTCTTTACAAAAACTTTGATCAACTGTGCTATGTGCTGCATTAACTATGTACATAACGATTTATAGATTTATCAATAAAATGAATTACTTTGTAACATAAACAGTCATTAATTTCATTTACTTTATCTCGGTAAAGACGATTCTTTTGTTAGTAAGTAAGCCAAAGGATGTCTTAAACCAATATTGTGGGAAAAATTTCAGTTTTATGCAAATAACTGCAATGGGATTTAAAGTTAAAAATATTCCATTAATTAAGGTACAAACATTTTACAAGAATAAAATGATTCATAATTTATCACAACATTAAATTCCAGTTAATATTAGATTAGCTTAGACTACATTATATAAAACAAACTACTAGTAATGTATCTTTAGTTACTCATCCAAGATAAACAACTGCATATTTAATAAGTCATTTACGATATTAATTATATCTTTTATATCACTACTCATTGTATTCAGCTACTAAAAATTAACAAGTACAATGCTCCTTTGATATGGTTACTTCTATCACAGTCAAAGCCTGAAAATAACTAGCTTGATACATCATTGAAAAATGTGCGATAAGTACAAAATCCCACACTTTAATCTAAAAATGACAACCATTTTCCTGTTTGAACCCACGCTATATTTTAATATTTTGTATATAATATGCAATATATCATCGTACAACAAATAGCCTCAATTAGGGCAAAATGCATCAGCAGGATGTCCTCATGACTGAATTTGAGTCTGCCAATAATTTCTTTTTACTTTGTATTAATTTAAGACTCATTAAACCTACTTTTCTTTTATATTAAAACTTTTGGCTATGGAAAAAGGCAGTTGAGCCGGATCTCCTCCTTGCCGACTGTTGCTAAAAACCTGCTACGTCAGATGAAACGACACAAAGACACAAATTGTGAGGTGATGCTGTACTTCCCATAAGGTGTCTGTATTAAATATTACAACTTTGGTACTCGTAGACGGTGCGTGAAGTCTATAGGACTTCGGACTGTTGTCGTCCTTGTTCTGTCCACCACTATGGATATAATTATGAGCTTAAAATGTAGTGCAATAATTACTTAGATCTCAGTGATTTGAAGTTTGCCCTCAAAAATGTTGATTACTTCGCTTTGAATAACTATTTTCTTTCATTAGATTGGGCAAATAGCTCCTCAGTTGTTGATATAGAAAGTGCTACAATCTCATTTTACGACTTGGTACATACAACTATTGAAAAATCTGTTCCATGAAAATATGTGCAAAACCTCACTAGTATTTATTCATGCTGGATGAATTCTGAACTCATTCAAATTACCAAGCGCAAGAAATGTGCCACACTCGCTTTAAACGTTATGGATTAAAGACTGATTATTTAGAATTCTCGCAGCTGCGCACAGATTGTAAAACTCTAAGCACTATTTTATATAATGAATATTAGCAGAAAGTTGAAATGAATTTAAAGATGAATCCTAAAAATTTCTGGCAATATGCGCGTAATCGAAAGAATGAAAATAGCATACCTAACTTTATGGCGTATAATGAAACCAAAGCCAAAACTGACAAGGGCATAGTTATTCTATTTGTTAATCACTTCTCCCTGGTATATGCTGATAACACAAATGTGAATTTTGTTCCAAAAACCTATCCAATGCTTATGGAAAGTATGGTTCTGAGGATGACATGTGAAGAGGTTTTTAATGCACTTGTCTCGCTAAAATGTTGTGTAACACTATGCGATGCGCTAACCCAAAATTAGAAGTAAAAGAAATGATATTTAATCTTGAATGGACTAACTTGTTATTGAAGCACCCTGTATAATTTTAATTTCATGTAAAATAATGTTTAAAAACAAGACTTGTATTATTACATCAGTATTCTTATTCTAAATTATAAATGAAACCCATCAAGATAATCGTTTAACTTCTGTTAAATACATAGAAAAACTTTGTCAATTATTTTAAACCATAAAAATGTAAACAAATCAATTATAACCATAAAATTTTATTGTAGAAGCATGTTGTGTTTTTAAGAAAGTTATAGGCTGAGAAAATAATAGTGAACTCATCAATATGCACCCTAAATATGAGCTTTAGGAAGTTGGTTTAATAAATTCCATGCAATATGATATAGTTGTTAATAAAAAGTTTTAATTATCATAAAGGGAAACCACAGACATCTTGCATACAAAACAATAAAACAGACGTTGAACAATCAGAATACAAAAGTATAGAGTTCAGATGATGTAATCGTTTCATACAATAGACTGTAAGCATGAGAATGTGAAGTAAGCATATGAGTAAACTTGAAATATTGCATTAACCAGATGCTGACTGTAATAAAATATGATTTACAGTGGGAGAAAATAGGTTTGTTGAACTCGATGGAAATAGAAATAAAGTCAGTTGTATATAACTTGGTTACCTGAAAACATTAAAAAAGTAGAAATAGGCGGGATAGAACGGGGGAGGGGGGTGACAGCTGTGAGATTTTAGATGGGGATTTGACAGAAGGTACAGAAGCTCCAAGAAAAACTGTATGGCATTCCCAAACGAAAACAATGCGGCAGGCAACATGTAAAAGAATGAAATACCTCTGCAAGTGGCAGTGAGAATGCTGATATAATATCGGAAAACCATTTTAAAACAAAGGGGTAGGAATCCCTCCATTCAATTGAAACTTTGTGGCACGTTTTGAGTCAGGGAGCTGCTGTGTTTGAATAAATAAAAAATAAGGCAAGGGACAAAACTGTTGATTGCTAGAAATCTTGGAGCTGAAATAAAGTGGGTACGTTTATGTAATGTTTAAGGGCAATGTTATGCATTTTTTAATTTCAATTGTGTATATTTTGGTAATAAGACATTAATTAAGTGAAAATAATTACTATTTGGGTGGAATAACTAGTGATTTGAAGCAACAGATTCATTAGTGACATTTAGGCTATTAAAAGTATCAAATTTAGTAATTTTGGAATGGACAACGAAAAAATACAGAAAATGTTGCGCTTTGACTGTCTTTTTGTTTTATTATGAATGGCACTGCCAATAATTTGGGATTTATGAATGTCTAATAATTAAATAGGAAAGTAGAAAAAATTTGGAGAGGCGAGTAGTTTCGTTGATGGCTTAGAGTTAAGTTTTTAAGAATTTCTCTTATGATATTTTTATTTTAGGAATACCTGACCAGATGTTTAGTTTTAGAAAAAGATATTTGTATGTGTATGGAAATGATTTTATGTTAATAGAGGGTGAATTTAGGTTGATTTTTATTTAATTTATTTAGGGAATAGTTAAAACAAGTGATTTATGAAGAATATCCAGCTACCCCAGTGATGGTCATCTTTAGAAGGAGCGTTTGATTTTAAAAAATTACTTGAATTATGACCAAATTTAGAGTACCAAATCAAGGGGGTTTTATGCAGAATAGAAGTCTTCCACATAGAAATGACATCCAAAGATTGTGGTGACCAACTGTTTGGAGCACCTCGATTTTAACAGTAGGAAGACTTTTAAGAGTGTGTTAACATAATGTACAATTTTATGATTTAAGCCTTGCGTTTTTGTAGTTCTGTATCTTACTTTATTTTCTTCTTTCATTTACCCATAGGAACCCACTCCCACACTACTGCAGTTAGCCGATGCACCCTCATATTGTTATGGAGTCCCCGTTCCTTCAGGACAAGTCAAAATTTAATTCATTTAACACCTATTTCACCTATAACAGTTGTTTTATACTGTCCTAATTACATTCACTTGCATTTTCTTGCTGAATGTTTCTAGTCTTTGCAATTCAATTCATCAATTCTTTGTGATGTTATGGTACTGAGAGTTGTCCGTTTTGCTGTTATGTCTGCTATGTAATGCCAATTTTTAAGTCAGGCAACAAAAATTTGGTAGTTAACTATAGTGGTATTACTATTTAATCTGTTATTCCATAGATTTTTGATTTACTTGTGACTAAACAACGCCCATGGTTATGTTGCAAATTAATCTTAAAGCATTAAACAGGAATTTTTTCTGGAGAATACACGATTTCCAATCTTCTGGAGTATATACATTTTTTAAATATCGCTTTGCAAGTCAATGTATTTTACTTTGACTTTGTGAAGGATTTTGGTCAAGTGAGTCACTCAAACTAAAAAGCTTTAATCATGGGTATTGACAGTCTAATTGTTAAATGCATTTTTTCATACTGTTGTAACCGCTTGTTACAGGTCCGAACTAGCTCTTTTATATCTAGAATTTTTGTAGCAAATGCTAATGTTCCTCAAGGTTCACATTGTGGACCTCTTTTATTTTTGCTCTTCATTAACGGCATAGTCACCATATTTGGTACACTACTGTTTGCTGATGACCTAAAAATTGTTTACGGTTGTTAACTTTATTAGTGACTTTATTAATATTCAGACTGACTTATATAAACTTGAACAATCTAGTCACAACATTAGCATATTCCTTTACATTGTTTAGCGTCATCTTATTTCATTTGTGAGATATAAAGCTATGAGGAAATTTCATTATACTTCAAAAAACAATATTTTGTATGACATTTCGGTTTTATCATTGATAACAAGCTAACCTTTAATTAGCATGTGAATGATATATCCTTGAAAAATCTTAAGCTTGGGAGGGGGTTGGTTCATGTGGAGAATTGCGGGCAATTGCAATGTCGATTGTTTAAGGACATTGTATTGCGGACTTGGAAGAAGCTGGCTAGAATACGCTTCGATTATCTGGTCACCACACATATATAAAAACATCAGTAGGTTGGAAAGAGTCTAAAAAAGATATTCTATGATCAATTGAGTATTGAATTGGTCATCGGCATCAGCAAAGGAGATTATATATTTGAAAGACATCTTTTGCATATAATTTCAGTAGGGGAGAGTCGTTTAGTAGCTGACATGTGTTCTTCATCAAATTGTTAATGGCACCATCGACTTTCCATTTTTACTACAATCCTGGACGATTAACAAGAACTGCTTTATTGTTCCGTATTCCAATCCGTGCGAAAAATTTTGGTCTATACTGTCAAAAACAAAGATTAATGAGGTTTGAAGACAACTACAACTCTCACAGCTGGTTTTAATTGTTTTTACATCCTCTTCAGTTTTTAGAAATGCTTTGAAATGCAATATAGAACTCTTATAAATGTGAGTTTAACTTTGTTTAAATTGCCTCACTCTAACTTGTAATCTGATTTAATCTAATTAATCAATTTTAAGTTATTTGATCTATTAGTTGTGTTTCACAAATACGTATTTATATTTAAGCATGTACTTTTGTTAAAAGGAGATTCCGTTAGTATAATAATAATAATGATAAAAAATAATATGCAGCTTTGGCAACAACCATAATAATGTAGAAACTATGATGCGAGTACATTATGATTTACCTTAGCGTAAAGTTATAATGGCAAAGCAAAATCAACTACACAAGAAATATTAGCTTAGTTTTAATTCATATAAAAATTATTGATCACGTGCTGTTATATGGCGAAGAAAATCAAAGTCCTTTGTGACTTCTAGTCTTAAGTTTGAATATTTTATGGAGTTTTCAATTTATATTTAGAATAAAAAATAAGAAATTCTTTTTAAACTTTCCAACCTACTGTATTTCCACAATATATGGTTTCCAATACTTGTGTTGTATTTAAATACTTTTATTTTATAAAATTATTTGTACAATCTTTAACGTTGTCTTTGTGTATTGACTTGAAAGGTTTTAAACGAGTTATCTCTTCCTTTACCATTGAATCTTTAATGTTTCTATATTTCATTTTTATACCTAGATGTATATTAATGAGATCTTACGATTATAAAATATTAAATTACTGTTGTTGGTACATTTCATTTAAATCAAAATAAGTTCAAAAGTTCATCATCATCAGGTCTTAAGTCCTGGAAATGGTTAGATGCGTACCCTCATTGTTTCCTAGTCTGAACTAACCTACAGAACCTGACATTTGCACAGTCTGCATCTATCACTATCTGCGTGCGAAAGGCTGATCTCGGTCTACCTCTACCTCTTTTTTCCTATTTCTGATTGTAATATATCCCGTACTATTCCCCAATAAAAGACCTTAGAACATATCCTGTCCTTCTATTTCTCTTAGTTTTTTTTTTGGTTTTCAATAGATATCTTTATTCCCCTAATATTTCTATAACTTATTTGTTATTAACTTTGTCTGTCCATGCTATCATCCTCATACATCTGAAGCAGAACATTCCAGAAGGTTTCTATCTCTTTCTGTCTGCTTTTCCTACTGCCCCTATTTCATAAATGTACTGTGCTATGCTCCACACATATGCTTTGAATAATTTGTTTGTTATCTTTGAACATAGCCACTGTTCTTTCTTGTTAGATGCAGTTCGGTCACCTTCTATTGTTTTACAATTATATACCCTATTTCTCCAATATTCAGTGGTATGTGAAGGGTATGCCTAATATCCCGGGTTCAAATCCCGACATGGTCTGCATGAAAAATGTCAGGCAAGCATTTTTCACAAAATACGCCCTCGTTCGGATGAGAGGTAAAATGGAGGTCCCGTGTGCGTGTGAGTGTTGTCACACGCGTTAAAGATCCCTACCTTGCTTGGAACAGCAAGGGTTCGGCAAAATTCAAAATTTCCAGGTAAAAAAAACTCGCCAATGTAGTACCTTGTGGTCGAGCATTGGAAAATCAAATGTAGAAGTATATGAAAAGAAGTAAGCAACCTGCGGCTGCCAAGTTCCCCCAGCACTTGAGCGTTTGTCGAATTAATAGTTTTTCCATTATATCCTTTCGCACAATCAACATTATTTGAAAATATTTCACAACCAACATCTGTAGTTGTTTATAGTAATCATCAGATTTAAGTGCATTTATTTTTTCATCATTAGGTTTTCTGTCTTGAAACTGATTGGATGCGTACTTACACTTATTTATGTTCTGAGCTAGCCTACACAGTTCCCTGAAATTCCTACAACACCCTAAATACAGCTCAGTCCCCCTTCTATTATTTTCTAATTATATGCCCTATTTCACCAAGATTCAGTGGTATGTAAAGGACCCCCCCCCCCTTAAGCATATGCCAAATTAATAGTTTTCCAGTAAATCCTTTCGCACAATTAACATTAGTTGCAAATATTGCAAGACCAATACCTGTAGTTGTTTGTAAGAACCATCATATTTAAGTACAATTATTTTTTTCATCATTACTTTTTCCATCTTGGCACTGGTTGGATGCGTACTTCCATTGACTTCCATTCTGAACTAGCCTACACATTTCCCTGATATTCCCACATCCTACATCTTTCACTATCTGTGTGCAATAGTCTAACCTAAGTCTATCTCTACTTCTCTTTTTTCCTATCTCTGCTTCTAATATATTCCGCAATATTCGCTCATGCCTTAGCATGGGGCCTATCATCCTGTACAAGGCCGTGCAGATAGATATAATAATAATTAAACCAATTCCCTTTATTTGTTTGTAATCTATGCCTAAGGGTTTGTAGCATAAAATTTAAGATAAGTATTCATCTATGTTGTGCCCCGAATATTATAACAAGAGGGGGACGAACGTAGGGTGTGTGATAGACTTGGGTTATGTGAAAGAGTTCGGAGTTGGTTGCAGTTCGACGTATAAATTAGCAGCTACGATGTAAAATACTGTTAAGTGCCTACCCTTAAATGGATGTTTTAAGCTAGGATTTAATATAATTATACTTGCAAGATTGATGTTATTGGTTTGAGGATTTATCCGAACATTCAACATATTATTAAATATTATAACGCAATATCATTACGATTGATAATCGTGAAGGGTGCAATAAAATCCACTGTGGTTATCATACCATAAATTTTATACTACATCATCGAAACAGCAAGTGTGGTGCGTTGCCCTCGTTAGAAACATTGGGTTGTACCGTGCATTCAGGTTTATGAAACGGCAGAAAGCGTTCGTGCACTAGCTTTTTTGGTTTAATTGAATAATTGAACTTAACAGTTACGTTACCTGTCGTCGGTAATATTATTTAGGTTATCCACGTAAATTACTTTTAGAAGTATGTTGTTTCTCTGTTTACACATTATGTTTAAGGATCTTAATTACTTTTAGTATTTTCACTTTATATAAAAGGGATTTGGTATAGAATTAAGTTTAATTAAACAATTGATCAACATTTACCGGGCGTTTCCTGAAATGGATCTGCTGCATTGTGTGTAAAGAATATTAAATTCACTTATTAAAGTTAAAGGCCTTTTATTGTAGTTTAGATTTCAAATACCCCTCCGACAAGAACACCTCATGAGAAAGAGCCTGTTTATTAGCAGTGTTCAATCCTATCTTTCCTATTTTTTACTGTTTTCTACGTACTTCTTTCTTCTCCTACCATTTCTAGTACCTCTTTGTTCTTAGCGTTTCTGGTCATGATATCTTCACCATACATCTGTAGCACCACATTTTAAAGGCTTCTGCATTTTTTTTGTCCGCTTCTCCTATTGTTCAGGCTTCACAGCCATACAGTGCTGTGCTCCACACATATGTTTTAAGCAATCTTTTTCTTGTTTCTATGTTTGTTGTTTTTGAACACAGTAGTTGCTTTTTATTGTTAAATGTAGCACGACCTTGTGCCAATCTTCGTTTTATATCTTTTGTACTCTTCCCATCTTGCGTTATTTGGCTTCCTAGGTAGCAGAAATCCTTAACCTCTTGTAAGTTCTCGTTACCTATTTGTATTCTTGTTTTTGATTTATTATCCCCTCTTTTGCATACTAAAACTTTAGTTTTATTTTTGTTAATTTTCATACTGTATCTCTCTGTTAGAACTGTATCCATTTCATTAAGAGCAGCTTCTAACTCTTCTTTGCTAGAGCTCATACCACTACAACATCTGCAAATCTGAGCATATCAATCTTTTATCCCTGCATAGTAATTCCAAATGTCTTCCTGCATTTGACAGTATTCATTGCCTCTTCACTGTACAAGTTAAAAATTAATGGAGATAGGGCACATCTCTGTCTCATTTCTTTCCTAATATTTACTTCTCTACGTTCTTACTCTAATTCTATTACCGCTGTTTGCTCTTTGTATATGCTATGTACTATCTGTCTATCTCTAAAGCTCATTCCAATCTTTTTGAGTATTTCAAACATTTTTTTTCATTTTACATTGTAGAATGCTTTTTTCAGATCTACAGACTCTATATACATGCCCTTCCCTTTTTTTAATCGTTTTTTCATTATCACCCTCAGAGCAAACATAGCCTCTCGTGTTCTCCTGTTTTAAACCCAAATTGATCTTCTCTTAGTATTTCTTCAGCTCGTTTTTCCATTCGTCTTTGCAAAATTCTAGTTAATATTTTTGACATGTGTGCTGTCAAACTTATTGTTCGAAAAATTTCACATCTATCCTCACCTCTCTTTTTTGGTATAGTTACTTTGGGTACGTCGCCTGTCTCATACATATAGCTAACAAGTTGGAAGAGACGTTCTGTGACTGCTTGTCCACCGGTTTTTAATTTCTGTTTGCACCTTATCTGTACCCGGTGCCTTACCATTTTTTAGACCCTTTAATGGCAATTCAAACTCATCTCAAAGTATAGGATATCCCAAGTCATCATTTTCATTGTCTGATTCCTGTTCTAATGATGTTAGTTCCTCTCCTGCATATAAATTCCCTATATATTCTTGCCATCTAACCACTTTCTTTACATTTTCTATAACGATGTTTCCTCCAGTGTCCCTTCTATTTTTGCCATATGGTTTTATATCTCTAAAATTCATTCTAATTAGTTTGTATGCTTCTTCGTCTGTCTTTCCTATTTCCATCTTAGTTTGTACCTCTTTGCACTTTTCTTCAATTCATTATTCTTTAACTTTCCTGCATTTGCGAATAATTTCCCATTTTATGGCTTTGTATCTCTGTTTTCCTGTTTCGTCTGATCTATTTGTGAAATTTCGTCTTTCTTCTATTAAATTTAGGATATCCTTTGTTATCCATGGTTTCTTATTTTCTTTTTGTGTATACCCCAGAATATCTCTGGCCGCCATGTCTAACCTGGATTTAATGTTATTCCATTCTGTTTCTACTTCCTTGGTATAAGAAATTTTTCCGATTTCTTTCAGCAATTCATTTGACTTTTTTCAAATCTTTTGTGGAAATCTTTATCTATTAGGTTCTCAAACTCAATGTGCCTTTTTGCGTTTCTTTTTTCAAATTTTTAAATTTAAGAGCAGCTTTCATAATTACGATGTGGTCAGTGTCTATTATATCTGCTTCTGGGTAGCTTCTACAGTCTTTTACTTGATTCCTAAACCGTTATCTAACAAGAATGTAATCTATTTGATATCTTTCTATATCTCCTGTCATCTTCCATGTGTATCGTCTTCTAGCATGATGTTGAAATAATGCGTTTGTGATGGTTAAATTGTTTTTGTCGCAAAATTCTACCAGCCTATTTCCCCTGTCATTTTTCGTGCCTAAACCAAATAAACCTACTACCGCTCCTTCCCTACGCTCACCTACCACTGCATTAAAATCTCCCATAATTATTAAATTTTCATGTCCTTTAACGTTTTTTACGATGTCTTCGATATCTTTGTAGATCGCCTCTACCTCTTCCTCACTGTAGCTAGAGGTGGGCAGGTATACTTGTATTATTACTGTATTTACCGGTTTAGATTCTAATCTAACCATGTGTACTCTTTCGTTCCTTTGTAAGTAGTTTTCTACACGTTGTCCTATCTTTTTTCACATAACTATCTTCTCGTCCATATTTCCTTCCTCTGATCGTGTATGAATTACCCTAGTCTCCGCTCCAAAAATCCCCCGCCTCAGGCCACCGAACTTCGCTGATCTCTACTACTCTATTGCTAACCTATCCATTTCAATTTTCAAGTTCTCTAGCTTACCTACTTGATTCATACTTCTGAGATTCCACGCTCCAACTCGCAGAATGTTCACGACTCTTTTTTTATTCTTTCAGATCACATCCGCCAAAGTAGTCCCCTCCCAGAGATCCGGAGATATGGGGGACTAATTTAATTCCGAAATTGTTTACCTCACAGGGGTAAGTACCGAAAAAGCTGCTACCCTTTTTGGAGGACCTGTCTTAGTCTGGTTCCTCACTAAAGACCCTACTACTTTGGTTGGACCTGTAGTTTGGCACTTTAGATCACTGGAATGTGCAAGCTTTTCCACTGTTCTAATAATTTAGAACTTCTTCAAGGTGCAGGTCCATTTGGAATGGGTTCAAAAGTTACGACCAAGTATATTTAATTCACAATATGTAAATAAAAGGCATAACCATCAATATTATACAGGGCGTTCGCTAATTAATGGTACACAGCAAAACTGCAGATTCTCTGAATAAAGCTATACAGATTTGGCCAAACTTATATCAGTTGATAATAACCGATATATAGGGTTGTCAAAGTTGGAATTTGCATTTTGTATTTTCTTAATAATTCGTCAGCTACTTACAACAATAACAACACAAAAACAGAAACGTTTAAGAAAAAAGAGAACATCTTTCGACAATACATGTTCAAAGTGAATTACCATTCACTTCAATACGTTTGACAATCTGTTCGCTGAATGACCATCTTATCTGAAACAGTAACTAATCGCCTCTAAACCAATTGACAACATAGATTTTAAAAACTATGAGTGGTTTCATTCCCAAAGAAGATTAAGAACAATTGACAACATTCACAATTTTATACCATAATTCACTGCTTCGTCATTCACAAGCGACTTCACATATCCACATAAACAAAAATCAAGCGAATTGAAATCGAAACTCTGAGATGGCCAAGGCATCTGGCTTTCATGGACATCCAGCAATGAGGAAATTGAATATGTAGCTAGTCGCTGACAAGTTTAGAAAAGTGTTCTAGGGCTCCATCCGCATGAACAGCATGCTCTGTCTTAATTCTAGAGAAAATTCATCAAAATATTCAGGTAACTGAGTTTGTAAAAAATTAAGGTATATCTTGCCATTAATTTTTGAATTCATGTTAGAAATGAAGTTCGCTTACTAAATGCAGATTTTTCTAAATCCCACACATGTTTATGCCTAAAGTTGAAAACGCCTCTATGTGTAAACGTTTCTTCATCTGTAAATAATATTTTGTTTGAAAACAATGGGTCGGAATTGTGCTAGATATGACACAAACAAGCGAATATCAGCCTAGCTGATAAAAAAGCTGGAAGTAGGTTCTGTACTGATGTAAAATGAAATGGACAGTCTTCCTTCATGTAGAATTTTACAAACGGTAGACCTGCCTACACCAGTTCTCGCAGTAAGGTGTCTTGTGTTTGAATCAACATTTTCAACTATGCGTATCAGAATTTCTTCTTCCTGATCAGTAGTTATAGTCTTAATGTTTCCGTTGTAGATGCATTTCCAAATATCTTCAATGGGCACTTCGTCCAATAAATTTTTCCCATGCGTATACACATACCACATGCCGTATCTTTTCGTTAGATAACTGGTTATGCCTTTGTATTTCATACTTATGAAAACATCTTTCAAAAACTATGTAAAACACGCAATATGCCAACAAACACCAGCAAAGGTTGACATTAAGTAAATGTGTAGCGTATTTTACTTTGGGAAATTTAAAAAGGTGTACTGAATAATTGATCAGAGATTTCTGAAAAATGATCACTCGGATAGACATTTACAAGGTGTCCTTTTTTGTGTAAAAAGATGAAAAATATATAATCTTTATAATCTTTAACATTCAAGCTATTACACTGTGACACAAAAAGTTAGGTCAATTTAAAGAGATTTAATGTACCGTAAGTAGTGCCCTCTACATGTGGCATCCAAACAAATTTGAGTCACTCCCGATATTTCACCAATTGAACATGTGTGGGACATTATGCGTAAAAAAACTGGGGACCTTAGCAAATCATTAACATATACTGGAAGCTTTCCGGCATGAAATGCAGGTTGCTTGGGACACAATATCCCTACAGGACATCGACACTGGATTAGATGCCACGAAGAGTGAGGCAGTGTATAACAAAAGGGGGAGTCAACAGATTATTAATAAAAATTGTGTTAATCTTTTGGTTTTTCTTTGAGATTTTAATCAATTATTACCTTGAGTAATAAACATACCTGCCAAGTTTGGTCAAAAACTTCCCAACCTTTTTTAGTGTTGCAATTTCGATGCCACTTAGTATATTAAGAAAAAAAAACAAATGCAAATTAATACTTTGATACTCTGTATCTCCGTTACTATCAACTTTTGAATTGAGTTAACTTTGTTACATTTTTTTTTTTATAAAAATTAATTTATAACCATACAATCAGTTTAGTGTTTTTAAAGAAAATTAGGTAGAAATGTTATTTACATTTGGTCATTGTATGTTAAAGTTTACAGATCCAGATTCTAATTAATTATAAAGTTTAGTTTGAGTATGTAGAATATGGTTACGGGATTGTTTTCAAGTCACACTGAGATAAACCAAATTTGTATAGAAACAATCTGATAAATTTTTATTGCTTTGATTTAATGTTATGAATATGCTAATGACGGTAGGTTTTATTGCTGGAGTATTAATTATAAAATACGATTAGCATTGACTGTGCACAAGATCTTTGTATAAAAATTTAGAGTTACACAATCCTTCACCAATACTGTGAAATGCAGTTCGTGTGGTAAATGGTTTTTTCTACATCACTGTTGTCTATGATTACATTATTTTTCTTGGCTTTTGACTTAACTAGCATTGCTTTTAAAGAATGCTTGTGGGCACTAAGTAAGTACATATATTTTTTTATTTTTGTTTTACGTGAATATAAAGTATTTAAAAAATTGTATTAAACAAGTGACTGAGAACAATCCATAAAATATATATTTTAAATTTTGCTTTATGTGAATACTAGAATTGAGGTTAAAAATATAGTTTGAGGTGAGTAAGGAGTGCACTAATTATTTCTGCAAAGATTCTTGTACTTTGTAAATCCACCGGGATATATTGGATAAATATTGTTTTCGCCGTGTTGTTTTCCTTTTTGTAACATGTAACTGTACTTCATAATTAATTAGAACCTGGATCTGTAAACTTTAACATACAATGACCAAATGTAAACAACATATTTCCACCTAATTTTATTTAAAAACACTAGACTGAATGCATGGTTAGAAATTAATTTTTATGCCAAAAAATTTAATATTTTTGTCCTGTATATTCTAAATGTGACATAAATATAGCCAACTATGTGAGCTGACTTAAAGAAAACGAAAATATCAATACACAGAAAGAAAATCTAGTACACACACTGTTGGGATTGATGTATTTAAAATGGACACTTTCATGAATTCGGAAGCTTGGGGTCATCCAACTCCTTAAACGCCGACTTCCTGTCTTCGTACCTTGAAAATTCTACGACACTTGCATCATCAAAGAAATTCAGTAAAACAAACATTGTCGCTTCCTCCATATGATCGCTCAGATCCTACCATATGTTTTGAAACCATTAACCACGATGTACAAGGACAGTTGTTCTTTCATGAAGTTGAATACAAACAATGAATTTAACAGTTTTATTGAACAAACGCGTTTGCGGAAACGAAGTTAATATAAATAATCAGTTGAAAACCATGATGCATCTACAATAGTTACTAACCGAACGAACATCACCTTCTATCATTTTAGCAAGCACAACTACAACACCGTATCGCGTAACAGGACTTCCAAACGGCAATCATTTTTATATTCGAATCTGAAAGCAATTCTATTCCGTCCAAGCAAGGAGAACCCGGATAATAATAAATCTATTCAAATCTTAACTTCCCTAGAAAACAGCTATCTGTAGATAAAAGTAACACATAGTATTTTCCTTGAAACGTCCATCTGCCGATAGAAGAGCCAGAAAACTCATTGAATCGCACTCGTCTTGGAAAGTCCTTCAGTAATCTCGTACATTATTGTATTATTTTAACAAGCAAAACGACGACCAAAAATTGGAAACCCAGTTAGCGCAGTTTGTAGCATTCTAGACTACAATGAATATACATCAATGTGTCAAAATACGAGGTAAGAAATATATACAATCAACCTCGTGAAAATTATGAAGGATGCTTAAAATGAGTTACCTAACTTCCCGCATTGAAAACGTAACATAAATCAATAAATAATGTATATTAAGTAAGGTGTAGAGATAAGTGAACCAAGCATTTTAATGAACCGGACTTCGCGATTGAAAATAACCTTGATGAAACACGCACATAAACTCATTGTAATATTTAAGAAAGCGAACGTTGCTGATAACAGAACACCACATTTTAGCGCTATATCAAAAATACGATAATTTGAATATTTAAAGCATTTTGAAGTGATTAAATAACAACCGTTTAAATTGAAAGGCAGTTCAAATCATTAATAAATATTCAAATACCAAAATTAAAACTCTCATGACATTAAAGCTTTTCGTTATTAGTATACTTGATACATGAAAAATTTGGGAGTAGTGAATATGAAATAACAAAAAAAAAATAATTCATAATTGGAATATTTAAAGACGTTCACGAATTTAAATGAAACTGGAAGCTATTTACATGACACAATGCAGACGACAATTTTGAACACTTTGAATGTTGTGCAGAGATCCGATAAAAATATATATTTTGTTTTCAAAAGAAATTTACAAAAAAATATATATTTACTAACAAATATTTGACGGTACGTTTAAAAATCACCTCAAAGATATAACTAGTAAGCTGTATTGTTGAGAACTTAATCTTAAAACAGATGTCTATCATGTGAGTTACTATTACTGACTGAACAAGTTTTTGAGGTATCTTAATTAGTACAGTTGTAATGCTGGCACGTTACTTAAGTAAGCAATAAATAGCAGGAAAGGAGTTTATTAATTTCGGTTAGATAGAGTAACTTTGGTAGTTTACACTTTGCTATTTCAATGTAATATTACATTAGGGTGAAGAAATAAAAAGAAAAGCACCCGGTATATTAAATAGCAATATTGGTAAAAATCGGTACTTTACATTATTTTGTACTAAATTCAAAAAATTACAAACAGAAACAGAAAATAACTGTTAATATTAAAGTTATTTGTACAAATTCACATGAATTTAAGGAATACTTAACCATGGGACGATACACCCCAAAAACACAATACTCACAAAAATACCAATAAAAAATGTGTTGAGAATGCAATGGATGACGCAGCCTATCGGCGTTGCATGTAGTATCGTAGTTCATATGGATAGAGTGCACAATGACCTTGAAAATAAAAAGTTAAGACACAACCAGTCAGAACAACAAGATCGTACAATAATCTTGGAAAGTTGCACAAAAAAAAAAGAGGGATAGTAAGGAAAGGAATTAGATATCGTATACCAGATATTATGCAGCAGATTTTCAAATTCGATCGACAAGAGGACACCCATAGAAGTACAGAAGATGTTGAAATCCGATGCGGTAGTATAACATGATGGTATTTAGACCCAGAGCTGTTAGTGCAAAACAGGTTTTCAACTGTGGCTAAACGTGGATGTAAAATACCGATCTCATTGTAAGTTGCCTAAGTGGAAGCTTTTGTTCAATATAGTTGGATTTTTTTACTTACAACAATTATCTGCACTGGCTGTCGATGGAGTGTTTAGTAAAGAGAAATACCCATGCGAATAGAACTGTTTTTTTATCCAGCTCCATAAAAAATCACTTGCCATTTTGTTTTATTTAATAACTGTTGTACATCTGTGATCGATGGTAGTAATAAGGTGCATAGCTTATTAAAAAGGATTACCAAGGTTGGTGCATGCTTATTCAACGTGCTGCGCGATAAGGACAATTAAAAACTCATTGTATGGATATAATTATCATACAATGACATTATTGTGGAAGTGAATTCAGCACTGAAATTTAGTTGACTAAATTTCTAAGAAACTGAAATTGAAATATTAGGTTTTCTTTAGCAAAGTTAGGGGTAGAAAGTTTTTCTTTTTGATTACTTACTGCTAAAATCCTGTTTTGCACTATATATTAAGTATAGACAAAGTGGATTTTTTATATTTTCAATAAGGCTAAAAAAAATTTCAGGGTGTAAACGAAACACCATCAACACCAGTGACTGCAAGACCCATCACACAGCTATTCCGAAAACCCACCTTCCGATTAGACTTAGTTTTTCTTCCTATGGGTTGATGCTCAAAGGCTTTAACATAGACAAGGGAGTTCAAAGGACTTTTAAAGGTAAGCACACAGGCATTTAGTAGAAGTGTCACAACTTGTACACCCCAAAGAGTATTATATTTGCTTTTCATAGAACCCAGCTCGCACTACTATAGCTAGCCGATACACCAATTAACTGTTGCCACTCTGCTTCCTGTTAAAAATAATTAAGCAACGTAACGTAAATTCAGTGGATAACACACTGTAATGTCAAATTTGTAAGCATATTTCACGTCTAGATAAATTCTTTCTTGATTTGAGCTTACCAATATCAGAAAAGCAAATTCTGCCAGTATTGTCACAAAGCAGAAGGTTATAAATAAATTATCGAAACTCAAATTAGGAAGGAAATATATATGGTTAAAAACACGCATACAAAAGGGTTCGAAGCAAGTAGAATTTAACTATGGTAATGGTTTTACTGTTGACCAATATAAAAAGTTAAAGAAAACAGTTCAAAATGTGAATCAGTTGCAGATAATAGTTCATCGTCGAACGAAACAAATATTGATATGGATAGTTCAATTTGTGAACATGATAGTTCGGTTGAAGACATTCATGATGATTTTGACCGACCTGATGAATCACAATTTGCTGTTGTTAATAATAATAATAACAATGATGTAAGCAAATATTCAATGCAATTTTCTTTGAGACAATTCAAAATATGTGAATTGCTCTCTGGAAATAATAAAGTAGGTCGATGTCTGCATTAAGAGACATGGTGACCTGATGAAAGACTCTGTATACTAACGCCACTCAGTTTCTAGTCTGCAATCCACCTGCTGTATTGATTTTACATTTATAACGATTTCAGGTCAGATAAAGATCTGCAAAGACTATGTTTCTTTTCCTACCTTACTGGATTTAACGCTATTCTGTTCAAAACAATGTAAAAAAACTTCAATTATTAAATGTTAATCAAACGAAAGTGTTGCATACATTATGTGGTGTTGTACAACATAAGGGTCCAATTTATGATGAGTATTATGTTGCATATGTAAAAGTAAGAACTTCGATAAAAAGGGTAGTTGCCGCTGGCAATTTTTACCTAAAAACAAAAAAGTCTTTAGGCCATGATATATATATTGATGTGATAAGGGGTCATGTAAAGGTCATCAAGCATCATTCGTAAATATACAACATGCCAAACCCGAGAAAAACCCAGAAAATTTTGTAAATACACATTTTCAAAGTCTTTTGAGACCATTCTGTATATTATGATATAAATGCAAAACCTCGTTATTTACTAGTTTCATTTATGTTACATAACTTAGTAGTATCTTTAAATAGGAATAGAGTATAGTACTTACGTACAAATCCGTGTTTCTGAAAATGCTCCTCATTAAAAAAGTACTCGATACTATTTAAATGCATTCATTTCATAACAAGGTTAAATTGAAAAACAACACAAAACATGCAGTCGTGCATTTTAAATTGAAAGGTGTATTTCATTTTTCGAGAGAAATATAGTTTGTTCATAACTATAGATAAGAAATGTCAAACATTCATTCGCCAATTACCAAAGAATAAATCAAGTAGATAACAATAATAAAAATGAGCAAGTTACAACCATTCATTTTCAAGATAACAATTAAGCAATTGAAACATTCATTTAAGAAGGTAATAAATCAAATAGATATCAGTTGTAAAATGAACGACTGACAGATATTAATCTTAAAGATAACAGATCACCCGTGTAAAATGTATTAATTAACGATAACCGTGAGAGGTAAAATACCGCATTCGATGAAAAATTACATCATCCACTTGGATGAAAATGTAAGGAAAAAACAGAATGTTTCTAGATTTTATGACGTAGTAAGATTTTATATTATATAACCAACTAAAGAATGCAATCAGAGGTCAGTGTGTTTTACTATTCGTTAAAGATATCAGTCACTAGATAATGAGTTTTAAAACTATAACATATAACAAACAACGTTGAAAGTTGAGTTTAAGCTAATATTATGAAGAAGCAAGACCTTTGAAGTAAACAATAAAACCGGTTTTTAAATTAACAACATAGCTTTTTAATTTTAATGGAAGAATATGGTATATGCATTTCAAAGCATTTAGTGGTAAATTAATCTTAAAAGAATTGAACAATACTGATATTAGAAAGTATAATTGCATTTAATGATTTTGGACATAGATACAAGCTTACGACCTAAAAAAAAAGGACAACCAGTGCATAATTTAATGGTAATCATTGTTTTCTTTTTAAATCTTTAAAAGGACTTTCCTCATATAAGTTAAGTAGGTTAGATTATATAAGAATTTGGTGTGCATATCTTTTTTGTAAGTGGATAATGTGAATTAAGGGTGGTTGAATTTCGGCAAGTTTCGCCATTATACAAAGATTTATTGAACACAACTGATCAGCTACGTTTGAATTCGTTTTAAGATGGATATTAAAAATTATCTAATGTAATTCCTACATGCTTGTACATAGTATGATAAGGAAGGATTTATAAACATACTAATTAAAAAGAGGTTTTTATGGACTCTAATTTAGTTTAAGAAAATGATTTTCTAGTAGTTATAATTTTTTTAAATCTTAAGACTTTCTGACAATATTGGACTCTATCTTTACATTGTAATGTTTGTAGGTAAAAGTCTTTTGAGGATATTGTTTGTTAAGGAAAATCTTTATGTGGATGTAGCAAATGTTATTTGAAAGATTGTTTGTTAATGAACATTTGATGTTATTGTTTAGTTCGATGTTTGATTTTCGCCATTTCATTTAAACCAAGCTAGCAAGGTAATTAGGTCAACACTTTTCATTCATCATCAGCTACCATTACCAATAACGTTTATTGACGCTCAACATCCAGCATTTTCAAGTGACAATTCACAGGACTTTTATCGACACCCAACATGGGGCTCATCTTTTTATTGCCACCATTCACAGAATATATATTATAGTGGTTTTAAAAGATTAAAAATAAATATTAACGAAACAATTTCAAAACACCCTGTATAAAGGAACAACCAGAAATTACATGCGAAATTTATATTTGTTAGTTCAATTTTAAGTAACGGGTATTAATCAAATTTTACAAATAATGGTGAATATTTAGTAGGTTTACAAAGAAATTAAATGGTAAAAGCCAATGCAATTATTTTATTAATTTAATTGAATTTAATTAAACGGTTATTTACGTATAATATGCATGAAATCGTTGCTAACAGACAAATATATCGGTGGGATTAAAATACGCTGAAATAAAACTCCGAGAAATGTATTTAAAACGTTCGTTACGATTGAACACCTGCGTGGTTTGGAAAGGTCAACTTCCAATTATTTTTGTAGATAATAAACAATTTCAGAGAATATCAGGTAAATCGTCGCTTATATTAGCTGGAAATACTAACGAGGGGTTATTTAACTCACGTAGAAAGTCCACGTGTGGTAGACAGCGCACAAACAAGAATATCGATTTTTCAGAAGGAGACGTAGAAAACGCATAAGCATGAGACAACGGTAGTATAGGAGGGATTTGAGAAACGTCAGTGAATCTACGATTGGTCGATATGTTTAGTTTGACTTGATATAAACACGAGGAATGTGTTGTGAGCAGGAGATTTCGAATAAACGTGGCCAGGAGGTGGCAGTCTAAGGATATAAATAGTTTACGAGAACATTATTAAGGCCCTTAATATTTCGATCGCTCCAGACTACGTATGGAAGCTACCACGAGTTGTAAGTAGAATAAATTATTGTAACTTATATTGCACGGTGAGCCTCATAATTTATACGCGGTTTGTGTAAAATTTAATTGAGGTTTCACTTATAAATTTTTAACAAGCTCGTGTCGGGAAGTTTAAGTAACGTAGTTTAAAGTATTGTGAAAGACGTATGTTTAATTTGGATTTGGGATTTGGATACATCGTGAAAGCAGCGCTAGCAATTCAAATTAGATGGGATTCGGCTAGTAATAGCTAGAAACAGCCTGCAGACCAGATAGAAGAAATACATGACATCGTCCTCGAAGCTGGGATCGTCTAGAAATTTCCAGGTAACGATTTGAAATTGTGATTCTTATAAACTGTGAATATTGGGTGACGTATGAGTGATTTTGAAGGTATTGTGGATTATTTGCGTATTGAACATAATACGTGTAAATAACTTTATTATGGTATTTAACTTAAAATCTGAAGGTGTCTAAAGCTTTTTAACGTTCCATCAGGACGTATAATTTTGTGAAGAGTGCATGGCTTTGTTTTTTTAGTTTGTTGTAAGAGTATGCAAAGTATAAAGGCATACATTATTCAGAATTAACTGGGTTATCATGAGCTCACCATACTCCAGATTTTACTTAAATTTAAAATAAATTATATAAAAGGAATGAGAAATAAGGTAGTATTCAGGGTCCATTTACTCCGGGTACATTTGATGTTGTTTCATAATTTAAATTAAAAATACAGGACATTATAAAATAAGATTTATTGAAGTGTAACGTGATCACGGAAATGTGGACAATATTAAATTTCAGTTGTAAATAATGATAAATAAAAGATTGTACGTTTGTGGTATTTTGTGGTTTTATTGCGAGTGTGTGTGTACGATTGGAATATGAGAGTGAACATAGATAACCAGGAGGAAGCCCAACGGAGCTAGCCGGAAGCAGGAGCAGAAAATTGGCAATTCAACCGAGGAAGAGAGGAAAACGGGTAAGAAATAATTTTTTTGAATTATTTAATTTTTGAAAATTTTTATTTTTGAATTTGAAAATCTTAACAAAGTTTTCGAATATAAATTCTGGTTGGTTAGGATTTTACCCGAGTATCACGGCAATATATATATATATATGTATTATATATATATATATATATATATGTATTATATATATATATATATATATATATCTATTTCTATGTAATTTGTAGGTTAGGATTAGTTAGATAGGTCATAGGACAATTTAAGGTAGGCTAGCCTGTGTAAATATTATTAGAAAGTTAAATAGGTGTCTAAAATTTAGTGTAACGATTAATTAGTTTAAAGTAGGAACTTTAGTTAATTTTAGTCAATTTCAGCTTTGCCATTATTTGCGAGAAATTTTAATAATATATTAGGGAGCAGAAACAATTAATGTTAAATATTTATCATAAAGTTCGATTCATTAGTGTACAGTGTAAGGATGCGGCGTTAATTATAGCAGAATCAACGTATAATAGTTAAAAAGCTTTTTCATGTTACTTTAGCGTAAGATCAATAATTTTAAGGGCATAATTTTAGTGAAGTAGAAACATTAATTTAGTATCGTGTAGCATAAGTAAATATTATAGGGGATAATTTAGCATAAGATAGCATTTAAAAACAGGAGGTTGGTAGAAAGAGATAGTTTCTGAGTATGAAAATGTTTTCGATACACAAAATTCGACGGTTACGATGGGCACGTTCTGGTTAACGATTTATTTCAAGAAGCGTTGTAAACAAGCTTAGGATAAAATCAATATTTTCTACGAATGGAAATGGACGTTATAGCAGGCAGGAATCGATATGAAAACAAAGACAGAGAGTGTTTGAGCATATAAACGAGGGAGATTAAATTGTTAGGACTTGGGTTAACTAGGAAACAAGGATAGATCCGAGACTATAGGCAAGAGTGAGTTGGAAAATGTTTGTATAAGATATCGATTTAAATGGGGATGAGAAATTGAGAAAGGTAATTGGACGTCACAAGTAGAAGGGAGACGCGCGACAGTCTAAGATTAAGAGCGGGTACATATGTGAAAGGGATTCGTAAATGAAGCATGAGAGGGAAAATTTTCGGATGTAAGATAGAGAGATTAGGCTAGGTTCGTCTCAAATGTGGGGCGTGAATCTAATAAGAATTGATGTCAGTTGAGGCTAGTTTCTGGGAAGCAAAGCGCCGTTGGACGGTTGGAAGTTATTTTCGTGATAATTTGTTGTGTTCAAGCGTCAAGATTCCGGGATTTTCAAAACCGTTGATGTTTGTTTACAAAATTACGAAGAATTATTGAAGGCTAACTTGAGATTTTTAGGAGGTGGTGAGAGGTGCTCTTCTTTTCTTTGCTTGTCATCGACCTTAATACAAATAGTAGTCAATATTATTCCGTGTTTTAAGAAATTGTTATTTATAATTACACACACAAGTTGGTGTGCTGTAGTACTTGTCGTTTAGAAAATCATGAACAACGTTTAGAAATAAAAGCGAAGCTTATCAAAATTATGTAAGTATAGACTACAGTTTACTTTGGTTGTTGGGGTTTGCAAGACGTCCTAAGATGGATTAGCGATTGTTAATGCATCGAGTAGTGGTTTGCTGATGGTGTACGGAACAGTAGAGGAGTTTAGGAAGTTTGGATGCATTATCGATGGTTAGTTGGAGAGATTTGGATAGCTGTGAGCTAACAGGAATGGTGTGACTCAACCTGGAAGCGGTTCCATACCTTATAGTCATTGTCGAGGGCAACATCATCAATGGTTGGATTGCAGATACATGCTGTGTGATGTTTTCCATGTAACTGATTTTTATAAAAACGTTGTTGTTGAGTTTATTTGATGTGTTTTGACATTTTATGCTTTTAGAGTGCATTTTTATGAATTTTATGGACTAAAGAATTTATTGAACTTTATAATGAAATGAAAATATGTTTATATAGAGATGGATATTTAAAATAATTGTATAAAGGTTGTTTATGTACAAAGTAAAGAGGACTTCTTGTTGTTGCCGTGCTATAATTTTGCACACATGTTTAAAAGGGTTTTACTGTGAGCTCATATTAAGACAGGGATTAAAATCAGGTATGAGGTTAGTCCGCTTACTTTAAATAGGATATTTGTATAATGAGAAAATTTTGATCTAACAACATTTCTGAAAATAAATTGTTTCCTAATTGAGAACATGTAATTTTATGTAATGAACCGTTATAATTGAAAAGTTTTGGAAGTGGTAATTTTTTTTGTGTAAATAGAATGTGACGAATTTTGGTAGTTGCGTTTTTTTTTTATAGGATTGTAGGGAAGTATTTTCAGATTGCAGCAAAGTTGCAGTTAGGTGTAGCTTGATTTTCAGCAACGCAGGTAAGCATCCTAGGTAGACTCACAAGATTTACTGTGTACCCGCTGAGCAACCGAGGTAAGATTCGCAGAATTTATGACACCCAATGGTAGGGCTCGAAGTTCAGCTCAGTGAAACGCATAACAAAATGGCTTCCCAAGCATGGGGCTTTTTCCAGCTTGTTTTCAGCTAAACCTCGTAACAATATATATACAAAAAAATGTTTAAAAATTTGATACATAAGAAATAAGATGAAGAAATCTTTTCGGAATTTCTCTTAGAATTTTTGATACAGACCAGTCCTTGTGCTGAATGCCTCTCAGTGTTTTTTTACCGATGATTGAGTTTGTAACATCCAAATAGTATTAGTTTTAATTGGGATTGATTTGTTTGTTATTGATTGTGGGACGGGAGGTTTATTTATGTTCCTTGTATTATGTTTGTATTGGTGATTTATTTATATTTATTGTTCATTTTGTTATATGGAGTTTATTTATGTTCGATAATTATAAATAAGTTAAAGTTATACTACATGTAGCATATTACTGCAGAGCTATGGGTTTGTTTGGTTGTTGGACATCATGATATATTTATTGAAAATGAAAATTTAGAAGACAGGGACTTTATAAATTGGGGAACTATTGTGAATTGTCGCTATGTATGATATTATAAACAGGGAGATAATCTTTACTATCGAGGGAGTTTATGTGTAATTTTCGGAACCAGGGTCTAAATTATTATGATTTGTGTACTTTCGATGTAAAGTATTGTGAATTGTATAGCATATAGAAATGCAATAAATTTCTGAGCCAAAGTAAGAATACATATTTGTATTTGAAGAATTGATTATTATCTGTGGTTGTACTATTGGGGTTCAAGACTTGAGCTATAATAAAAGTTCATTTGAAAAGTGTTTCACTTATTAGTCAGGAAGTGACACAATGTAGGAGCCATAGCCAAGCAGTTATGCTGGACTAGGAGAATAGAATATCGGAACACGCAGTAGTGATGAATTGCAATTGTAGCAGGGAACTACAGAGTTGAAGTTGTTTGGTTGAGTGCTTATTTTGTAAACGGGTGTCCACACATCCCAGAAAGAGTAGGTGAGCTTTTGTGCTTTAGTACACTTACTGTTATTTATTTGTTATCTGTTTTCACCTATTTGAAATTCATTATGACAGTTTTGTTTAAAAAAATATATTTGTCAAGTGTCTAGTAATAATATTTTGTATACTCACAGACTATTTATTGATTTTAGTAGGTTCATTTAAAGTAAGAGGTCGTATTTATAGGGAAATGGGACGTCGTAGTACCAAGCTTTCGCTACAACGTGTTCAGGTATGTTTAATTTATTGTTTACAAGAAGAACCCCGAGAAAGAGTCTAATTAAATCCATGATAAACTTATATAAAGGGGTTGAATTAATGGTTTTGATAGAAATATCAGTTTGACATTTTAGTGAAATACAATATATACAGGCATAATTCGTTTATAATTCTTTCATAAATAATATTTAAACATTTGATCACTTCGCCCAGTATATAAGAATATAGGTATGACTATTACGAATTGTCCTACATATGTTTTTATTATTGTTAAATAAATAACGAACTAAACAATATTACCTTGTATTTTTATTCTCTAAACTAAAATACTCTCTAAGATGTGCATGCTTCAATATATATTAAACGACTAGAAACCTCTGTCCCAATATACTACTACAATCATCAATATCATTGGCCCACCGGCTACAAGGCTAGCACATCTTAATATCTTTTAACGTCCTTGTACAATATAAAATATGTGTTACAAATAGTCCTACCTTGCACCGTCACAATATGTAAACTGTTATTATTAGCAATTACTTATGGTTAAAGGCAACAATTCATAAATAGCAATTATCTGTTTACTACATTAATTATTCGTTGTAAAATAAAAAAAGCCTTGAAAATAACGCTTAAGCTCATTCAAGATTACATAAAGATCAGGGAAACAAATGAAACAGTTATAAGTTTAACTCAATTTAAATGTAGCAAAAATACACAGTTTCGAAAAAATAATTATTTTTTAGCAAAAGCAAATGTACAGAAAGAGCTACAGAGTTTTCACATTCAGAACATGCTATCGATATTTGTAATATTAGTATAAAAATGCAAATGCCATAACCCACACTGCTTACCTTCCTATAAAAAGTGCTTCTTGATACTTACAGTGCAATGTATAATATACTAATCTAAATACTTAGACATTCTAAATCTTTAATTTGTAAAATCAGTTTCTATAAAACCACATCCTGAACAAAATAAGCTAAAAATTTAAGTAAACGATTATAGGTGATAATATATAAAATGCTAAATTATTCAGCTACGTTACTACATTATGATTAAAAATAAACAATAACCTTATACAAAGAAGACTGGGGTGGGTGTACACCACCCCTAGTAAATAATTGGTCTTGAGGATTTGTAAGATTTCCAAATACCTGGCAATTTTTATTGGCATGAGGACGTAATTTGACGTTACATTGGTCTTTATCAACTAGTCCAGTCACAGAAGGTAAAAATGGGGTCCGACCTCTCGATTCGTTGAACCCTCATGGATCTTAATGAAATTGTAGGAGTAAGCTCGTCTTGCCCCCTAATTCAAAAGTGACCCCATGCCAATATGAACTTTTTATTTTTTAAGGGTTAAAACCACCCCTTTGTATGAAAAACGGTAAAATTGTAATAATAATGTAATAATAAGCAAATATTTGACTTCAATTATATTTAAACATAATAAATAAAGACAGTTACACGCCCTAGAATATAAATTAAAAGAATACTGCATGTTCAACCCCTTGGCATCATTTTGCTGAGTTTTAATAAAAAAAATTATAATACTCATAAATAACTTATTGCAATTATTTATTTAATATATCTTTACTATTTATTAGCTACTTGTATAAAGTAATATCCTTTCATTCCTTAAAATCATCCCCTAATGAAAGTTTATTCAAAACATTCATTAAAATTTTTTTTTTCATATTAAAATTTTTTTATATAAAGAACATTTGACATTATTAGAAATTGTATATGTTACATCGTAAGCTGGGGATGTTACTTTTCATCCCTTAAAATCATCCCCCGGCTGTGCTCTGAAATTTCTTTCCTACTCAACTCTAATATATATATATATATATTGCTGTGATAAGGGGTTGTTTAAGGGTGTATTATATAGCAAGGGTCGTGCAGTAATCATAAATTACAATAGGAAGCAGAAAACTGCATTTATTTAGTAGAAAATTTAATAATTCTTATATTATGTGAATAGTAAGCATTTAACACCCTGTATATAGAGCATAATTAGTTTTAAGCAACGCAAATGAACACATCTTACAATAATAGGACGCATATTTAGCATAGAAATAGGTAATTCATACATTAGGTAAACAACAAGGATTTAACACTCGGTATATAGAGCTTTAATAATTTTAAACAATGCAAGTAACAATATCTTTCAGTAAGGGTACGCTTATTTAGAGGAATGATAATAAAGGTAATTAAACACACATTGAAAAGGGTTCTAATTAGTTATAATATATTACAGAGATAAGAGATAAAACTTAACAAAGCCTTGTGTAAGTGCGTAGAAACAATCAACATTTTTGATAAGAAAATGCAGTTCAACGATGCGTAAATAAATAAAAATAGACGAAAGTAAAATTCAAATTACATCATGTATTTTTGTATAATATGGAAAACGCTATATTTACACAAAACAACGTATGGTTTAGATAACGGGGCATCTGTAGCAAACAACCATTACCCGGAAGGCCAAGTATATTACATCAGAAAACCACTTCAAGTGCAGGATATACAAAGACCTTATTGGTTAATATAAGCGACGGACTTGGTGGAAAACTAACCCACATCCAAGTGGGATCAACCTATATTTAATAGCAAGCAATGATAACAGAGCTGAGTTTTAACTCAAGAAGGCCAAGCTGCAATACTCTGAATCTAAAAGTCACGCGTAATTTAATATTTAAGAATATAATAGTGAAAATAGATAGTGACAAGTAAGTGCTACAAATATGAAGATTTCTTTTGCCGATTAACGGCTTCGAGTGGATAGATATAATAACTTCTAGTGGATAAATATAATAATTCCGAGTGTATGGATAGTCCGAATTGGGGGATAACAATTCAAGTGAGTTGATAATAATTTCAAATGTGTTGGTGGAGAATAATTTCAAATTTTGGTTGATACAATGATTCAAATGTGTGTATAATTCTAATCCTAATTGGATGATAATAATTCTAAATTGATGTTGGTTGATAATGGATGGTATAATAATTTAAATGCATGGAAGATTCTAATTGAGGGTATAATATTTCAAATGTATGGATAATTTGAATATGGGGATGTTTTAAATGGATTAATGTAATACTCCAAAGCAGCGTCGACGATTTTGATATAATTTTGAGTTGCGAGAAAATAAAGAAGCAAGAATTCAACTAAGCAGTAGCAGGTCAGATCTAATTAGTTTTAAGAGATTTTTTCTATTTAAATTTGAATATTAAATTTACTTAATTTATAAAAGTGTAACAAAGTCAGCAACAAACTTTGCATACGTTAAAAGTACGTAATATAATAAAGGGATCTGAACGTTCCAAGTTTCTTTGACAAAAAGAGTAGTTTTTGGTGACTTTAGATTGATTGCAAAGCATATATATTTTGGGATAAATAAGACTTATGATATTGATTGATTGAAGGATGTATTTTAATAATTTTCAAAACTTGTAAATAATATTTCTTTCATTATATGGAATTAATTAACTTCGTTTTATAATTCAAACAAAGAGGTAATCATAAAGGGGTGGAGAAGAAAAAAATTGATCATCGTAACGTTGTGCACTCTGTGTAGAATAATAAAAGGTAGCCGTGGCAGAATAATAATAAAATTAGTGAGATTTAAAATTTAAGTAGGAAAACACAGAGAGGTGGAGTTATAGTAGAAAACGTCCATTGACACCGAGTCCGGCGTTATCATATCAATATATATATATATATATATATATATATATATATATATATATATATAAAGTTATGTTTTTTCTTGACCTTGTATTATAGATATCTTTGTCTTTATTCTTGGATGTTGGTCACTTTAAATGAATCCAATTGAACACGTTTTTGAATCCAATTTTTATTATATAATTTGCTATGACATGTTTCGGTCTTGTGGACCGTTTTCTAATAGCTATAACATTACTACAATAATAAATTGATGTAAATGACATTTAACTTACCATTAGTTTTATATAATAAATTAGAATTTCACATTATTTCAATTTTCAATGCTTCAAAACCAGAGTATAAATTCAAATGTCGGTTAGACAGTTGTGTCTAAACACCCGCCTTACCGGTGCTTTACACTTAATAAAGCATTTTGAAGCATTGAAATTAAAAATTATCTTGTAAAGGAGGTATAAGAATTCTTATATATATATATATATATATATATATATATATATATATATATATATTACTGAAGTTTATTCTTGGAAGTTGGTCAGTTGACCAACCGTAACTCCCTCAATTTTGAAGATAAAAAAGTTTATAAAAAAACCATTTTGTAGGTAATTTTAAATTTTATACTCTATAACATCCTCTTACTTATAAAACTGTAGGATCATTTATTTTTATTATTATAGAGCTTGAAGGGATGAAAAAAGGTAACGCTTACATTTCATTTCGCACTTGTAACGGTTATATCTCAGCCAATTTTCATCGTATAGTAATTTATAAAAAACAAAAATTTTTGTCAAAAAAAAAATCTAAATTTTTTACTCTTGTTATTTTTGCGTAAAATTCCTAGTTTTTAAGTAATTTAAAAAAAATGTTCAATTATTAAAAAAAAATCCAAAATCGACATTTTATCAAAAACCAAGCAACCTAAACCGGTACAACTTTCACATCATGTAAATGACACTCAAACAAAATAAAATTTACAAGGAATACGATTAATTTTGATTTTGATGCACTTGGCATCACTCATTTTTTCATAAAAAAAAGTGAGTACTACGCTTTATTTTGATCATAACTCGGCGAGTTTTTATCCGATGGACATTTATCAAAGCGAATTTTCAAGGTATTTTTAAGCACTTTAAAAAGTATCTAATAACATTTTTTGATAAAACGGACCCATCAGCTGATATTTGACATTGAACATTTCATTTTCAACATTTCGTGAAAAAAAGTCCGTTTCAACCGTCTATAACTTGAATAATATAGCAGTAACGAATTTTTTACAAAGGCTTTTTTCTTCATTTTTTATTAGCTTAATTTTTTTTCTCTACACTTTTTTTAATAAACTTGAATTTTCCAGTTATTTTCAAAAAACCGCTCAAAAACAGGCTTTTTTTGGTCAAAAATTAGTATTTTCAACCGCATACAACTGAAAAACTATGAGGTATACAAAAAATTTCATATGAACTTTTCTGTTTAAAATGAGTCCATCTATCGATTTCAGGGGTTATTTGGAATAAAGTAGTCCTCGCCCCCTAGAAGGGGTGAATACCACCCTTAGAGAAAAAAACTCATATTGACACTGGGTCACTTTTGGTTTTTATGCTATTCTTCACCAACTGCCAAAAATTCAAGACGATCGATGAAGGTTCAACGAATCGAGACCACAAAACCTTCAGTGACTAGACTACAGAGCCGCCCCAAATTTCGAATAGGAAACTTAGATCAAGGGACATCTCATTTAAAAGTTTTTTGAATCCCTTTACAGCTAGTATAATATGAGTTATGTAAATTGCACGATAGCTGTCGAAATGGTCATTTTCTCAAACTAAAGTAAAATAAAAATAATAATTGAACAAAACAAATACTTTCTTTAATCAAATGTAGAATTTTTATGGAAACAATATAAAATACGAGTTTGGTTTTAACGTATTAAAAAACTTACCAAGAAGTTTGGTATAAATCGACTGATGTAAATGCAACTCGCACTACTTGTCAAGAAATGTTTCCTTCTAAATATTGTGAGTACGTAGACAATGAGGTAGGGGCATAAATAAATCAAGAATTTTGTTTAAACCAAGAATACCGGAATTTCAGTTCGGTCTTCAATCAAAACTGCACAAGAGCAGACAAATTATCGAAATAAGAAAGCGGTTACGTTGCACTGGGTCTTTAAGTTCTATAGCGAATATTTAAATGCTGGTGAATACAAACCCCCCTGTATCGAATATCTAATTCTTACTACTTGTCCGGTTTACCACAGTTCAAAAGAAGTGAAATTTTGAGGTATATATACACACACAGGGTGTCTGGATTTCAAAGGGATAATATGGGTATCTTCGCTACTACTGAAAATACAAAGAACAGTTTTTAGTGCTGGTTAATAATCTACTTTCAGAAATTTACTTCCACATCAAGTTTTATAAATATCCGTGAAAAAAATAATACGATTTCCTTCAATCCTAATTTTATGGCTCTCTGTTGGATTTAGAAAAAATATTTAAAACAAAAGTTGTTAGATTTTATCAAAGGTAATAATATGCTTGCAAAAACTTTTTTATTTTAGTCGTTATCAAGTAATGATATTTAATTTTTTTATTTCTTGTGGCCGCCATTTTGTATTTTTCCTTATTCGAAGATAACAAAAAAATACAATGCCAGTCATATGTAACATTTTATTCTGAACTTGGAAGCAACGCTCAAAATTAATGTTTTAAAACTTTGAATAAGTAGGCTATGATTATTACAACAGTAATCAAAAGTTGCAGTTTTTGATAGTTTAGAGCAGGGGTTCTCAAACTTTTTGCCACTGCGACCCCCTTTTTAGACCTAGTATTTCGGCAACCCCCCTATTTTTAAATATAAACAAAAATGAAAAAAAATACTATTGGCTAAGTTTTATCCATAAAAATACTATTAACTAGTAAAAATAAATACAAATTGTTGTCACTTGAATTGTTTATAATAAGAGAAAGTGGGATAACTCACTTCGTGGCACGAACAAGGACAAAGCAATGATGACTCATGGGGCCTGTTTGTGCGCGCACTCTCTGCTAGCCGGTGCCCGGCAGACGACACGACAGTCTGGCTTCTTGAGTCGATCACTGAACACTGTGTGTGTACTTTGTGAGTAGTATTGCGAGCAAATACAGTTAGAAAAAGTAGCAATGGATAAGTTTTTGAAAAGACCGTCGTCAAGTAGTGATGCTAGTGCTAGTGAGTGCGGAAAGACAAAATTCCGCAAATATGACCAGTCGTACATACAATTCGGTTTCACTGAACTGGCAAACAAACCTCAATGTGTGGTGTGTAGTGAAGTGTTGTCAGCTGAAAGCATGAAGCCTTCGAAAATGAAACGCCATCTTGAAACTAAACATTTTGCTTTGAAAGACAAACCAGTGGAATTTTTCCAAAGAAAACTGTTATCCCTTCGAAGTCAACAGGTAAACATTACGGATCTTGCTAATGTTAATAAGAATGCTCTTAAAGCTTCATACGAGGTAGCACTGAAGATTGCTAAAAAAGGGAAACCCCATACAATTGCTGAAGAATTAATTCTTCTTGCTGCAATTGATATGGTTTCAAATATAATCAGTCCTCAAGATGCTGAAAAATTGAAAAAAATCCCGTTATCAAATGATACTATATCAAGAAGAATATGTGACATGGCTGAAGATGTTCAGAACCAGCTAAAGAAGCTAACAAAAGACAGTACTTTTTTTGCAATTCAGTTGGATGAGTCAACAGATGTTGCCAACTGTGCTCAGTTTTTATGCTTCATCCGGTACGATTACGGTGATGCTATTCATGAAAATATTTTGTTTTGTAAGCCCCTGCCGAATAATACAACAGGTGAAAGTCTTTATAAGGTGTTTGTTCAAGCAACTGAACCTTTTGAATTTGATTGGAAGAAATGTGTTTCAATTTGTAGTGATGGAGCAATGGCCCTTACGGGAAAGAAGAGTGGCTTGATTGCCAGGTTGAAATCATTTATACCGAATGCAAGCTGGGTCCACTGCTTTTTACATAGGCAAGCTTTGGCAGCTAAGAAAATGCCAGATGAATTACGGCAAGTTTTAAATGAAGCTGTCAAGATAGTGAACTACATCAAAAGTCGCCCGCTGCAAAGTAGGATGTTTAATATTTTGTGTGAAGAGGTAGGAGCCTTGCATAAACATCTTTTATTTCACACTGAAGTACGGTGGCTATCCCGTGGTAATGTATTAAGCAGACTGTTTGGATTAAAGTCAGAAATGTTGTTATTTTTGGTTGATAGTAAACCCGAACTTTCCACTTTTTTCAGTGATGAAAAGTGGTTGGTTAAGCTTGCTTATTTGGCTGACATCTTCTCTCACCTTAATATTTTGAACTTATCCCTACAAGGACCAGACAAAAATATGCTATATGCTCAAGACAGAGTAAATGCATTTGTAAAAAAACTCAGTGTTTGGAACGCAAGCGTTAAGAATGAAGATTTTGAAAATTTTACACTAACTCAAGAGTTTATAGAGTTTCTGTCTACATCCTACTGTACATCCCCTGACACTTCATCTCTCTCCTTACTAGTATCTTCTCATCTCGAAGGTTTGATTGAACAGTTGACAGATTACATTCCAAATAAGGATACGAGTGGGGTTTTGTGGGTAGTCAATCCGTTCAGTGATCAAGTCGTAACAAAAGCTGAGCTAACTGCTCGTCAACATGATCAACTGATCGAAATTTCAAGTGATCAGTGAGCAAAACTCACTTTTAACAGTGCTTGTATCGACAAATTTTGGATAGGTATTAAAAATGAATACCCAGAACTGTCCACAAAAGCATTACAGACTTTGACGTCATTTTCTACGTCTTATAACGGTGAACAAGGTTTCTCCATAATGGTGAATATCAAAACAAAATCAAGAAATCGTTTGACCCTGGAAAATGACATTCTTTTGTGTATTACAAAACTCATTCCGGACATAAAAAAATTGGTTAATTCCAAAGAAGCTCATGTTTCCCATTAAATAGTATTAGGCCTTTTTCAACTTGTATGTGTATTACAAATTTGTGTAGCCTATAAATTTTGTTATTAATAAAAACTACAGCTATGACTGATTTGTTTTTTTGATTTTCCTCCTTATCCCGCGACCCCCCTGGACACACCACGCGACCCCCCTGGGGGTCGCGACCCACAGTTTGAGAACCACTAGTTTAGAGTTTGGAAATTTGAGTCAAGATAGCGTTAATTGAACCTAATTTTAACAGTTTTTGTGTTTGCCTTGTCCTAACTAATATAAAACTTATTAATTTATCAAATTTCCCTCAGTAAGAATAAGGTATTCTATTAATGAACAATATATGTTTTGTGCCTACATTGTGTGCAATAAAAATTATCATCAAGCAGCCGAACGATATTTTGAAAATGTTCCTGAAAGACGGCAGCCGAATATAAAAATATTTAAGAAATTGGATGACAACATGCAAGAAACCGGTTGTTTACAAAAATCTATTTGTCAAAATCACATATCAAATTCTTTTGCTGAAGAACTTACTCTTGTAAGTGTTGTAATCAATCCATCTACGTCCACGCATCAAATAGCAGTGCAAGTAGTACAAGTGAGTAAATCTATTGCTTCTGGGATTTTAAAAAAGCGCAGATTTTGTTCATTTAAGTTTCATGTTCTCAATTCTATGACCAAATGGGAACATAAAGCAGGTACGCAAGAGTAAACTTTTTAGTTATAAGTTAGTTCGCTTACAAGTTTAACCAAAGTCCTATAGTGCAGATTTTGTTTACACTAAAATGGAAGAAGAGACTACCGATGTGAAATCCTTTAACACAAAAAATATGGTTATAACGTCTTCTAGTAATCTGGAAAATATGTACGAGGTCTTAAGCGAAACCATGAGAACAAAATCAGAAGAATTTGAAACATGTGGGTCCGGTTGGTCTTTGAAAAAGGTGCTCTATTTAGAAATAAATATTAATAAGTATAAGCCGGTGTGAGGACTTCTAGGTTAAGAATAAAAATTGTGAATATGTATTTAGAAATGTGGTTTACAAAATTTAAACTGTATTAGTAAAAATTATCTGTAATAAAAAGTTTTAAGAATGGTCTTTAGATTTTCTTTTAGGTATGAGCTGCAGGAAAGTTATAATTTAGAGGGCATGTGTGTAAAAATGGTAAGAGGTGGTCCGATTTTAAATCTATTTAGAGATTCGGATTCTGCATAAAATTCTAGACTAATATGATGTGTTGCATGGTTAAGAAAATTTATAAGGACGGTCAAAAATCGCTGTCGGTAAAAAATCTTAAAATGAGCGTAGCTCCCTGGGGGATGGCGCTATCTAAAAAATTCCTAGAGATTCGGGTAGCTGAGAAAATTGTAATATTAATTGATACCAAACAAGGTATATTTATCTCGTGGGTGGAAATGTGGAGAAAGATTTATCTCGCAGAGAGATATGTGTAACTTTGTAAGGAGCGGTCCTATATCAAATCTGTTTGCAGATTCGGATTCTGCATAAAATTCTAAACTAATTTGATGTGTCGCATGGCTAAAAAATTATAAGGACAGTCAGAAATCGCTACCAGCAAAAAGCTTACAATGAGGGCAGTTCCCTGGGGGATGATGCAATCTAAAAAATTTAAAGAGATTTGGGTAGCTGAGAAAAATCTAATATTAATTGATACCAAACAAGATAGATTTAGGTCGAAAGATGCAATGGCTAATCGAAGAAAACTATTTGTTAGGTTAGTTTATAGAGCAAAGAGCAAAATTTAGAGGTTCCGAACTTTAAAGGGGTATAACTTTGCAGGGGGTGCTCGGATTCTAAATCTGTTTGCAGATTCGAATTCTGCGTAAAATTCTAGATTAATTTGATGTGTCGTATGTCTAAAAAACTTATAAGAACGGTCAGAAATCGCTATCAGCAAAAAATCTTAAAATGAGGGTAGCTCTCTGGGGGATGATGCATTCTAAAAAATTCATAAAGATTCGGGTAGCTGAGAAAATTCTAATATTAATTGATACCAAACAATATAGGTTTATCTCGTGGGTACGGTGCCTATAGGCACCGATTGGTATCTCGATTTTTTAGGGTAGGGATGGTTGGGGTAAAAAAATCCCACAAGGCGGTCCACAAGGCGAGAGCAATGTGGAGATTCATCTCCTCATTTCCTCCTTATGGGAATTTACATGTAAATTGGTCCAGATGAGTGTGGAAATGAGGGATTCTGGTGAAAATGAGGCGCCATGATCGGTACAAACTATCTACTGAAATATTTGTTTAGTATGCTAAAACTATTTGAGGGGAACTATGGATCAGTTTAGGGGGTCTTACTATGCCATTTTGTTAACAGAAAAACATTTCTGATAAAATTAATTTTACTGATGCTACCGCAAAAGTCGCAACAATCAAAAGCAGAAAGCTTAATTTAAATTAATATCAATTTCTTCGTGTAATTTGTAATGTACCCACTGAGCGTGCCCTTATTGTTTGAGTGTTAATCGTTTTGATCCTTGAACATTTTTATAAATGTTAAATGTTGTAATGAAGTTCTTAAATCAAATTTTGTAATAAACAATTGTTTAAAACTATTCAAAAAAAGACGCCAAGATCCAGTCATAGACTCGTGGCGCATCTAGTATGTACATCAGCTGTTAGCAAACCCATCTAAATATACCTTTTGAACAACGATCGTCCAATAGTAATATAACAAAAAGTTGTTTATGCATTCTAGGTATACAACTGAACTTACCTATAAATACTTCCTTTTCTAATATTACTACAATAAAAATTTGTGCTCTCTTCACATAACATGCAAACTTTGCAAATGCACTTGCAGGCATATTTTTTTCAAGCTAGAAAACAACTTAATTAAACAAACAACTACCAGCATACAGTTAATAAAATCAATTCATAATATAGTTATTAATAAAAAACAAATCAACATGCAATAAACAGTCACAAATAGACATAAGCTATAAAGCGTTTTCGATGTGCACATTACATGCTAATCAAGTAAAACAGTAAAACACATACACATGCACAATATTCAAGTAATTATAAATACTAAACACTAATAAAATAAAAATTCACCAAAACTAATCAAGATAAAGTTTTACAACTTTAAACTTTTCTTACTTTATGTGTTGAAATTTCGTTTATATTGAATTTATTAATAATTGTCTTGAACTTTTGTCTTTCACCACTTAATGACGAAAGAGATAGTTCTCAAATATGTAATAGTAATGAAAATCATAAATCACTTTTTTGCCTGACATCCATAGGTAATTTGTTGTTATTAGGAACTAACAAAACATTGTCCCATTCAAAGTACTTTAAATTATCATATTGCATATCCTAGGGTGAGTAAAACAATGCTTTCAACCAGTTTAAAGAAACCGATTTATCAAACAAGCATTATTTAACTGGTTAATATTCCTACACGCAGTCCTGGACACCTATTTTCAAGCTTGTATGAAAATTTAATATATAAGTTTGGGCCTCGTCCGTGTTGTATAGAACATATAGCAATATGTGATGCCGCTTGGTCTACCTGTGATCAGAATAATTACATTAAAATGTAAATAAAAGGTTTCTACACAAAAGATGATTGATAGGTTCTGTGGTGCAAAATCTCTTGATTGGCAGGAACAAGAATGTGCATTTAAAAGATTACAATATGTACATTCGAGATGTTATTTACATGATTTATGGTGTTTTAGAATAGTCTAGAGGTTTTTGAATATGTATATGAATTGCTGGCGTGGATATTGGAGTGCAGTTCTAAATAAAGCTTTGACGAGCTCCAATTGAAGCTTTAATTATGATACAAGTCCTAATTTAAAGCTTTGAAAGTCGTACGTAATGTGATATAAACTTCTGTCAATTGCCATAATCTGATATAAATTACTGTACTAATCAAATAAGTTAATATAAATTGGTAATTATTTGAAAATAAAGAACTGTTATTATTGCAAATAGAGTTTTCATTACAAGTCATATTCCCAAATGCTATACATTTGATATTTGAGAATTATACATCATACGGAAAATTAAGTTTACGATATTGCTTTAAGATAAAATCCACCCATCGTATAAAGAACGTCTGCAAATTGAAGTTCTGTCAATTTAGTGTTGCACAGTTGTTATTAAATCTTGTACCATTTTTGATAGTCCCTCTGCTGAGATCAGGATTATACTAGATGTAAAATTTCCTTCTGACACCGTCATTTGCAAGATTTTTGAATCCTTAGTTCTGTTAAAGCATCTATTATAATTAATTCGTCTAAAGCCATCATCCTGTCAATTCTTTCTCGAATTATGAGGTAATGTTGTCACGTGATGGTTATAAATATTCATCGTTTCATTGGTCTGTAAGCAAATATCGCATACAAAATGTCATTCTCGTACAGTTTTATAGCATACGTTGTACTCCACATGAAAAAATTAGTATTCAAAAGCACATTTCGTATACAAATTGGTTTGAGAATATGAATATGATTGTTCTGTATGGAAATTTGTAAATTTCGGATATAAATTGTGTTTGTATAAGCTCGAGAATAATTCTGCGGATTTTCCACAAATTTCCTAACTGTGCCCAAGTAAAATAATTGTAAAAATTCTTCATTTTTAATTTTAATGACATTTGCAAACCTGTTCATTTGAATGCAATACCAAAGTCAACTTGTAAATATTTGCAATCGTTCTTTAATATCCTGTAATTTGCTTTTATACTTTTCTATATTTAAAAACTCACTGATCTGTATTGCAAAAGGTATAATATGTGTTACGTTCCATTTCATATCTGTAAATTTTCATGCCTCCTTGATTTAAATACTGTTCTCCTACTTATTTAATATACGGATTCGCTACACTTTTACTATTTCAAGTTTGGAACATCTCTGTCCGCATGCTTATGTTGTACTTTCTGGTTCCTGATCTAGGCATGTGTGTTTGATAATTAAGAATTCCCCAAATGTTGCTATTTTAAAAGACAACTGAAAATCGCGTTTATTTTCTGTTGTTCTGTTGTAACTATAATTTTGGGTGTTGCTTTTACAATGAAACTTCTTACGAATACATTCTTAAAAGTTTTCTTTATAAAATGTGCGTTCTAAATGATAAATTGTGACTGTTGTTTTTTCACTGCAGTGTTTTTAATTGGTTGTAAACCCAACCAGGCAGTTGGAAACAAATACCTTTATGCTGTTGACAAGGGGATACACAAGTTGTGTTACGATACCATTAAATTTATACATGCGGTTTGTTATCAATTTTCCGATATACTTAAAAATGTTATAAATTATATTATTACAGAATCGAGATACAGTTGTCACCTGATTACAAACATATTAATACTTCGTATTCTTTTGGGTGTAACTGTTCATTACCAGTTTAAAAGTTACCTGCACCTTTCACGGCATGCACGAGGGAATATCATTTCATGGTGACCAACAGCTGTTTACTTGACTTCTTATGGTATGTAGATTGCCAACATTCTAGAAATGTTAAGAGTTTTGATGGGCAAATAATATGGACTATTTTATCCTGCAAGATTTGCCCAATAATTTAGGGATTGTATCTAAACGTACTATTGTAAATACATAATTTTGTGCTTTTATGTTTCAGTAGCTTCTATTCAGAGCGCGCTCACCTGCAGATATAGTAAATGGATGAGATTCTTGTGCTTTGATAATGTAAGTTTATGCCATTGTGTAAATGTGACTATTAGCTATTTGCTGCGCCAATGTAGAGTTTTATTAATTACGGTGGTTAAATGTCACTTAGTCTGTTATCCTAAAGTATAATAAAGTAGTTCTTTATTTACAACATATTCTTCAGCTTGATTGTTACTAAATATAATTAATATTTAATGTTAGTGTGTAAAGAGTGAAGAATTCAGATGTATGTCCTAAACTAACAATTTAATATAGTTTTGCCATTTAAATTCATAAAAGTTATTTATTAGAGTTGTATTTACTGTGTTTTTGTGTTTAATTATAATTTCAGGTACAGATGTTCTAAAAGAGGCGAATTTAATTTGTGGGTCCTGTCATTTCGTTGTTTAAACACCCTCCTCCCCAATCTTCCGCTATGTTAGCATGTTGCTCATTTTCTTTCTTTTTCTTCTCTTCTTTGATACCCCATAATTTGGGCAAGTTCACTGCTTGATACTGATTTCGTTCTTTTCTTCTTGGTCCACTTGTCTTACGATAACATATGTATAGATTACACATTCGGGTGGATCAAAAAATTAAATTTTCAGCTATAAAAATGCTTGGAGGAGGAAAAGTTGCTTGTTAGTATTACTAATTCCTTGTAAAAATTTCAAACCCCACGCACCGCAAACCCCTTGATATTGATATATAAAGATGGCAACGTCCTGCTGCGAGGAAGCTTACCACTTCTGAAAAATGATTACTTTCTCAAAACACCTACCTCAAGACCAGAGAAATTATAAATGATATCTCAACAAATCGCTTCTTCAGAAATTCAGAGAATATTTTACTTGCCATGCTAGTCAATGCGTGATCGCACATTCATGAATTGACATATTGACGAATAGTTGCTATAAGGCACGAGAATGAAAACTAATATATACGCAAACAGTTCCGAGAAGCAAAGCTGAACTTTGAGGTAGCGGTCCTACCAGATACGGAAGATTTCCTAAAATGGAGGAATTCTAGATCTGAAGCCGAAACAGGCAATTGTTTTGAGTTTATAAAATATCCGTGACACAGTTGGAGAACTGACAGGTGTATCCATCTGGTAACTGAAAACTCTTCTTCCATTTTTGGTACAATGCATACATTCTGGTATGGTTGGAGTCAAGCTCTGTAATGAAGACTTACTTGTTTAGTGTTTATGTATCTTTTGTGTGTAAAATTAAAGTGCAATATTGAAATTTAATAAAGGTACTGCAGAAAATTTGAAAAATATTTTTTTGTAAATTTTAAGAGGGGAATCAGGTCGAGGATAAATAAAACCCTTAAAGTCACAATCAGTGAAAGTCAAAATTGGAATGTCGACATTCATATAATAATAAGGGGGGGGGGAGGGGACACAGAAATAAAAAAATTACACCATCAAAAGGAGTTTATGAAAATATATTTTTCGAAGCAGAAGAAAAATTATTTATTATTTTCTTTAATTTTCTATCTCAAACGCTAATAATTTTGATTAGCATATATCTATCCAAAAAATTTTAAGTGTAGAATATCACCTAAATAAAGCATTGCCCATTAGCAATCCTCACCAGTCAAACATTTCGAAAAATAAAGGCATTTCCTTTCAGCAGTGAATCTTCGGGCATTCCCAACTGAAAATTTCTAAACTTTCCTAATAATAGTACTAAAATTTAACGGCATTTATTTTCATCTCATAAGAAAGTAATTTATCTCACTCCAAAAAATTCTAAAAATTTGTTACATACCAAAATTGGCATTGTACACTTTTAAATTTGTGAGTGAATTCCAGCCACTGTGCATGATAAGGATATCTTATAAACCTCCACGTCTGTAACGCAGTTGTTACATTTCAAATTTGGACATGTACACTTTTAAAATTGTGAGTGAATTCCTGCCATTATTTTTAAAATAGACTTGTTCTTTTCCGCCATCGCGGACAGTTGCGTCGGCGCAAAAGAATGCGCAGGCGCGGAGTGATGGGCAAGTGCGCGGTTTGCGACACGACAGGACAGGATTATTAGCCACGAGACGTCGAACGATAACGTTTGCCTGTGTCGTGTTTTTTTGTCTTTTCTCTTTTCAGGAAGTAGATTTCTTTTTATGTCTACCTTATATCGTTCCCAACCTGTATCCTACCGTACCGCTACGAACGACAAAAGAGGGAAGACAAATAAATTTGGATTCAATAATGGCGTGAAGCAATCCACCCCAACAAGGAGATGCCCTGAGATTGAACTGCAAGGCGCGTTTAAGTGAGTACTTTTGCTTTACTTTTGTGTAAATATAATAATTGTATCATTGTAAACGTGTTTGGCATTTGATACAATTTGACACGTAATTATGTCATTATTGTGCAATATTGTGAAACGTGGATCGTATCAGTGTTGCCAACTGTAGCAGTGGCGCTGAATACGGACGGGGAGCTATAACATATTAAAAAAATTAACTTTAACTAGGAAACAACAGTAACTTCCAATTAACGTAAGTCCCATGGTTGATGCGCAAATTTGGGCAATGACAAAAATGTTAATATAGTATACTAAAGAGTAAGGTCTTTACTAAACAAAGGAAAATCGCAAAAACTGATGAATCCATAACTATAATTTACTTAAAAATTTTTAATCCTAAGCGTTATCCTACCGAAATATCAAAATTAAAACCAAAATAAGACTTCAGATCTTTAACATGCTAATTTCCAGCATCAATACCATTTATATTTCTTAAATGAAAACCAAACGAGATTTTTCTCACAACAGTACATGACACATATTTTGGTTCCAGTTTGGCAGAGATCTGGTTGGTGGCATCAGACAAAACTTTATTTTTACGCAAAACTTTCTCATCAACCTGAAACGAAATATCTCTCTTTTAGAAATGGTACTGGGGAACACTACAAGTATATGAAGCATAAAGCTTTGTTTGGATTTCAGAAAAAATAGTAGTAATTTCCAGATCAGTCGTAGAAATTATTTCTTCATAAAATTTTTCTGGCAAAGGATGTTACATTCCAAATTTGAAGATGTACACTTTTAAATTTGTGAGTGAATTCCCGCCATTATTTTTAAAATAGACTTGTTCATTTCCGTCATTTCGGACAGTTGCGTCGGCGCAAAAGAATGCGCAGACGCGGAGTGATGGGTAAGTGCGCGGTTTGAACACGACAGGATATTATTAGCCAACGAGACGTCGAACGGTGACGTTTGTCTGTCTTTTTTGTCTTTTCTGTTTTAGGATGTAGGTTTTTTTCCTTATCTTGCCTTATCGTTCCTTATCTGGTTGTTCCTTCGCCATGCCTACGAACGAAGAAGAGGGAAGACGATAAATTTGGTTTCAACGATGGCATAACGCAACCCACATCCAAACGAGATACCCGGAGATTAGCATGGCCCCTGCGAAAGGATGACATGCAAAATCGTGAAGCGATCCACATTTTTAAGTGACTACTTTTTATCGTTTTAAGGTGCAACTTGTATCATTGTAAACGTATTTGGCATGTGATACAATTTAACACGTAATTATATCGTAATATTATTATTGCGCAATATTGTGAATGTGGAGCGTTTTAGCGTTGCCAACTGTAGTAGTGACGCTGAACACGCGTCGACGGGGTTATAACAAGGAGTGTGAAGAGCAAAATTTAAAATATTTAAAAAACAAGGGTATAACCTGTAATTTCATAAATAAATAAATTACTTATTATAATATAACTAAACTGCCAAAACAAATAAAAGTGTCATACAACTCATAAACTCGTTAGAGTGAGAGACTCCAGTATGAACCTTAGCTTGACTAATTCACCAAACAACTACACCATTCTCGACCTAGAGAATAATGTAAACTGTTAGAGAGACCCAACTCTCCACGAGCCTCGCCTACACTAACGTACTACTGAGCGACCAACTCATCACGAGCCATGTCTAGACTAAAACACAAACATGATGCACTGCAATGTCGATAAAAATTGAGCCAGGAAAACAAACCATGCCAGTGGGAAAAACAAGGCCTCAAACGCGATAATGACAGTAAGACAAAACATACCACTGTAACAAAACGAGGCAATATTTTTCTCTTTTCCTGCATAAGTCTTCTGCTAACAACTCTTCACATTTTTAATTCATATTCCAGTTCATCTTTATGCAACTGTACAATCTAGCAAATATCTGCCATTTTAGAATACCAAATAGTTAAACCACTTACCACCTAAATTAAAATAAGCAATTTGCACTATAGGATTTTAAACCTATCAGTGACTATAAAAGTTCAGTTATGCAGAACCACTAAAGTTAAATAATGTTCTTGTTAGAACCAGCAAAAATGAAACACGCAAATCCTAGTTTAAGGCAATTCGTGCTAACTAAATACGCAACATGTGCTAAATAATTTTGATAAAGTTAATACCACAATAAAATATAATATTTACACGAACAGACTTAAATTAAAATATAAAATTGGTAAACCTTAAAATATATGCCAATAATTGGACGTTAATGAACATATGGCCATGGATACAGAAAATATTTGATATTACAATTATAATTATTATCTTCTCTTCTTATGCGATAAATAAAGTAGCTATATAAAAGTTTTATATAACATGTTCTTTCTTATCTCCTAAATATTTGCTTGCCGTAATTCGTTTTACAATTTCCACACAAAACATGTCAGTAAATAATCGAATGATTGAATACTGTGATGATTACTGAATCAACGGCAACTCATGAATACAAGCTACACAAAAGTCATAAAAATTAGCACTAGGATCCACAACAAGGACAATAACAAAATAAGATAAATTTAAATGTACTATAAAGTATACAAAACAATAGAAATTCCTGTGTAACTGGACATTGAACACGCTTTTAATTCGCATCCGGTCTGAAATTACCACTACACTATAGTGTTAATATCATATACATGAATGCAATTTCAATTTCTAATAGCTTCCCTAGTGAGAAACAAAATCCCCAACAAGTATATGTAGCAATATCTTCTAAATTACTCAATAATTAAATTTACACCAATTGGAAATTTTTGTGCTAAAAAAAGTTGTAAGAAAATTCGGGCACCATGTTGTAAGCGTCATTTGTAACAGTTTTAATAATACGTGCTTAAGAAATTTAGAGCCTATCGTTGCGGCGCTAATTGTAACACGTATTTTACTATAAAGAATTAAAGTTTTATACTTTGAAGATGGAATGGCTAAAAACTGTATGTCAATGGCTAACTTGGCTATTACCCCAAGGAAGAGATATAGATAGTCCGGGGATGAATTTACTTAGTTAAATAGAAAACAATGTCTTAAGCAGAATGCCACTGTATCTAACAAGTTTTAATCAATTTGGCAGGGTAGATAAAAAAAACGCTTTCGTATTTGTCAATACTAATATCTTCTATTTAATTTCTTGGATAAATATAAAACATATGGGAAATCTTATCTCAATCAATCAAACGTCTTCCTACACAACAGATGTACTCTACGCAGGAAATTTACTAGCGTGATAACATATCTATTTCGTATCGAGAAATAAAAAATTTAATCTTACAACTTTATAACCTTCATATTCAACAATTAAATTAAATCACAGATTTTTTTTAACTTTAACTACTTGAACAAGATTTGCACATATAATATCTTTAATTATGGGGTATCGGATCTGGCAGCCATTTACACATTCAAATAAGCAAAATTTTAACTTGTAAAACTTGAATTTTAAGTGATCTTTATACAAATCTTATCTTGTTACAAATAAAACTTTGAACATAATTTCAGTTCTGCTTCTCGCAAGTGAGAAAGCTCCAATTGTTACAAAATATCTGAAGTTACGAAAAATCGATAATTTTAAATGCAATTGCGGTTTTTACTAAGCAGATCCTATGGACAGAAATAATGGGCTTTTATGACTAGTAGATTGACTTTTCATGCTGGAAGGGGTTTGTTTTTGCGAGTTTATTCCAAATAGGTTGGAGCATCGTCTACCAAACTTGGGCTGAGCTAACAGGGTAGCAGGAAAACGGAATTCTGGGTGAATTTGTTACTTTTATTTCAGGATTCATCAGGAGCACTGGGTGTTATGGAATTTCAACTGCGGCAACATCCCAACGTTTTGCATATATTCAGTGCTTGTTTACAGACACAACTATAATATAGGACAATACCAGTAAAACCAAACGTAACTTTGAGACAAAATACACACAGTAAGGTTGATAAACAGTTAAAGTTAAAATGATATTGTGGTAACAGATGGATAAATCATAAAATTAATAAAAGAAGATAAAACGGTAAAAAAATAATTAGCTCGACAAACTAATTTGTATGTTCTCTTTATTTTATTTATGAGATTATTGTCAAATGTTAAATAAAATTAACATTTACTTTTTGTAAAAGAAAGAAATTCTATTCTCAACTAATCCATCTGCTTTTAAACATAAACCTCCACCTTGACATCACTAAAGAAATTCAGCAACATGTATATAAAAATGTGATTGTAGCAAAAGTTTAAAGTAGCACGCACATTGCACAATAACAGAATACAACACGCACACACATAAGGTACAGTTTTGCACTACAAACAAAAAGTTAAGCAATGATAAAATCAAATTGAATAATGTAATCACTCACCTTTGGAGATGGACTTGAAGACGTAGGAGAAACTGAAGCCCTGTCACTTGTATTTGCAGGTCTCTTTGGAACAATTCTAGATGGAGAACCTGAAACAACATAAATGATTTTAGGTAATAACAGTAACTCTGACTTCTTCAATAATACTAAAATTAAATAGTTTATCTAAAACTGCTTTATAAGAGTCTCATTACATCATTTATTTGGCACTGTTTCAGTTGATAATGAAGCACCTTACACCACTAGTGGAATAATGCGACATGATTACCCCACTAGTGGAATATTAAAGAAAGAGTGATTATTTTAATAAATTTAACAACTAATAGATAATTTAAATTACTCCTATTTATATACATTACCAACAAAACTGACAGATCGTAAGATTTATACCAGACAAACGTAACTGGTTTTTATTTTTATTAATAGTGCTTATATTTTGTTTGTAAACACTTGTAGTAGCTTCACTCATGGTAATTTCTCCTTCAAGAATTTTTGTAGCTAATTTTTTCTTGTTTTCAAGGGACGCTTCAATATAGCTTTTACACGCAGTATTGGAATTCCACCCACCATGTCGTTTTATAGTTAGGTATGCTCCAGTGTTAGCTAGGAGTAAAGTAGCTGAGCGTCGAAACCAGTGCCCCATATATTCTTGAGGCTGCAATAAATTGAGGAACAAAGCAATCTTCTTTGGCATTATACGAAAAGTGTTTATACCAACATGAAGCTTTATGTATTTAGCACTTCTCTAACCAACAAAAAATCTTCCATGATCGTTATGGCCAGTATGCAGAGCAAGGTATTTTCGACCATATTCACACCTTCTATTCCCCTGGCAGTGATAAAAAATTATCGGAAAACTTTGGTTTTCGTATCCGATATGGAAATATGAAAAGTCTTTCCTGTATTTTATGTTTTTTAACAGTAAATTAGTGATCTCGTCCACTCTGCATACTCCTCCAAGTTCAATAATTAAGGCAACCTTAAATTTTATGTTTATGAATTTCATATACCAAATATCTTCTTGTTCTTACATTTGTTAATAAAAATTTTGTGCAATCTGCATCATATAAGAATTTTGAAATATCCTCTTTTGTTAATATTCTTGATTTTTTTATTTGTATCCCACCGGCTTCTTTTTCAAACATGTAATTAAATTATTGAATTTACCGACGTCACCACTTTGCCGCATACAGATTGTAAACCGCAGCACAGAATAGAACACCCAAAGACTAGATGATTTATATTACTAGGATAATTCTTCACAAAATGCCAATAATACCTTCTCTTTCGTTTTGTTTTTGTTATTCTTATATGCACACCAAGCAGTGGATCGTTTATAAAATTGTTCATACTTGGTTTGATTTATTTGATAAAAATGAACCTACCACATTTGTAGCAGCTTTTTCAATTTAAAAAGGCAGGTTTTCTGTTCGTGAATCACTCATTATTTTACTCAACACCACTACCTTCATAAGAAAATGTCAAAACAAAAACTAAATTTTGTTTATTACAAGTTTGCCTTGATACAAGTATTAAGATTGACATAAAAGTGTTGCGTTGGTTGTTTTCGCCGATTCTAAAACATCGTAAGTAGACCTGCATATTTTAAATTTAGTGAACTAATAGGGATTGTTTTAGGGCTTTAAGTGTTACTTTGAACGCACTTTAAATTCTACTCTAAGTTGTTGATCAAGTTCAAAGCTTATTCAAATTCTGTTCAAGTTTTATGCAACTTTTTGATTTAATTGTAATGTAATTGAATTCATTGCAAATTAATTCTTGGTTTAGACCTGGTTAAGGCATTGTATAATTAAAATCAAGAAACAATCTCGTTGTGAAAGAAGTTTGGGTTCCAAACTTAGAGTATTGAAAACTATAGTATCAGAAATTAATTCAAAGCACCAAATATCAAAGGTTAGATTACTTTTTAAGATTTGTGTTTTTCTGTAAAGACTTTATAAAAATATTTAATTCAGTTTTTGTCATTAATAATTTTATTGTGAGAAATAGTATAAGGTTTAGTTAATTCAAAGTTTCACCTAGAAAATTATTTATATAACAAAGGGCATCTTACATTTTTAAAAGAAACTCTGACGCTGGAAGTTCAATATAAGTTTGTTCTGGATGTAAGTTGAAACTTTGGTACTTTTTCCTGTTTTATTTTTATGTGATTTATACTGCACAAATTTTCATTTTTCTTCGCATTATTATTTGTAAATATTGTACTTCAAAATTTTTAGTTAAAATTAATATAATAAGGTATTCGAGCAAAAGAGTCTTTAATGCTCTTCTAACTGAAATAGTCAAGGAAATGGATTCTTAAATTTAGTTTTGAGATATCTGTGTCTGTTGTATACGAAAGCTACCTTCAATATTACAATAGAAATATTTACGCCCAAATTGTGGGGACATAGCTTTCAATATCACAGCAATATATATATATATATATATATATATACAGGGTAGCATTATCATTAATTTAATGGAGGCATGAAGACTAATAAGACAAACAAAAATTGTTACTCAACTTGTGGTCTAAAACAAATGGTTAAGCTACTGGACACAAAAAATATCCAAACTGTTATAGAAACTCTGTAACGTTAGCTAATTCAACATTCAAATACATAATAATATCATCCTTTAGAGTCGACTAAGTAAGTTGTAACGTTATGCAAACATAAATTTGTAAAATAGTGTCTGTGAGCTGTAACACAAAATAACCCAATGCACTTTAGCTGCTACTAAAGTTAGTTTAAAATTTTTTTAAAATCTAAGGAAATTCTGATCATAATCAAAACAAAAATAAAATTTCATTATACTGATTTGTCATTCTGAATGGACCTGCACCTTGAAGAAGTACTAAAATGTGTTTCAGTGAGCTAAAGTGACAAACTATAGGTTTGACCAAATTAATAGGGTCTTTAGTGAGGAAACAGACTAAGACAGGTCCCCGGAAGAGAGCAGCAGCTCTTTTGGTACTTAGAGCGGCAGAGACCGTGGGGGGCCATATGATACTCTAAGACACACTACTGCGATGTGGAAAGCAACAGGAAACCTACCAAGTTCAAACGTACTGTAAATGTTTTAAAGTGATGACATCCTCCGAAATAAAAGATTGCCGAGTTAAAATACTCCCCTATTCGGATCTGCAGAAGGAGACTACTTCGGAGGATGTGATTGACAAGTTTAAAAGAAGAGCAGGGAACATTTTGCAAGTCAGAGCATGGAATGTCGTAACCATGAAGCAAGTAGATAAGCTAGAGAACTTGAAAATTGAAATGGATAGGTTAGCATTAGACATTGTAGGGATCAGCAAAGTTCGATGGCCAGAGGCGTGGGATTTTTGGAGTGAAGGGTCAGATGAAGGAAATTCAGATGTGGGGATAGCCATGCGGAACAAGATAGGATACTGTGTAGAAAACTACCTATAAAAGAACGGTAAATATGGTATATATGGTAATAATACAGTATACATGTCAGTCCACCTCCATCTACAGTGAGGTAGAAGCGATCTACAAAGATATCGAATACATACTAAGACTCATAAAAGGACATGCAAATTTAATAATTACGGTAGATTATAATGCAGTGGTAAGCAAAGACAGACAATACACATGGAAGATGCCAGGAGACATAGGAAGATATCAAATAGATTACTTTCTTGTTCGACAAAGGTTTAGAAATCAAGTAAAAAACTGTAGAAGCTACCCACAAGCAGATATAGACACTGACCACGACATAGTAATTATGAAAGCCGTGCTTAAATTTAAAAATTTGAAGAATAGGAACGGAAAAAGGGACTTTGACTTTGAGAAACTAAAAGATAAAGATATCCACAAATGATCTGAGAAAAAGTCAAACAAAATTCTGAAAGACGTCTGGAAAATCTCTGATACTACGGAAGTAGAAACATTATGGAATAATATTAAATCCAGTTTACATATGGCGGCCTGAGATATTTTGGGGTATAAACAAAAAGAATATAAGAAGCCTTGGATATTCTGAATTTAATCGAAGAATGGCGAAAATACAAAAACAGACCAAACGAAGCAGGAAAACAGAGATATAAACCCATAAAATGGGAAATTATTCACAAATGTAAGAAAGCTAAAGAACAATGGATTGATGAAAAGTGTAAAGAGGTAGAAACTAAGATAAAAATAGGAAAAACAGACGAATCATACAAACTAATTAGAATGAATTTTAGGGGTGTAAAACCGTATAGCAAAAATATAAAGGGCACAGGAGGAAACATCATTATAGAAAATGTAGAGAAAGTGGTTAGATGGCAAGAATATATAGGGAATTTATATGCAGGACAAGAACTAGAAGCATTAGAACAGGAATCAGACAGTGAAAAAGAATAGTTTGGGATATCCTATACTTAGAAATGAGTTTGAGTTAACATTAAGCATTACTTTAAGCCATAAAAACTGTGAAGTTTCCCCGTGCTTCTTTGCTGCTATCTGCAAATACTGTCCTACTATTCTATACAAGAAACTCAACTACAAAATTCATCACAATTTATTCACACAGAAAAGTGTTGCACCCAAAACTTTTTCAATTATTAAGGCATACATTCATTAAATTACTTATCTCCTCGTTTTCAACATAATTCATTTTCTTTATATATTGCAAGATAAAATTTTACTCATCATACAAATAATCTATTTAAAGTAACTGGGCTTAACCTCCCACCTGACATTAACCCTTGGCTTAATATGAACTCACAGTAAAACCCTTTTAAACATGTGTGCACATTTTCGCACAGCAATTACCAAAAGTCCCTTTTACTTTGTACATAAACAGCTATTACACAATTATTTTATAAATCAATATCCCTACATAAACATATTTTCAATTAATTAATTATAAAAATTCAATAATAAATTCTTTTGTCCATAAATTCAGAAAAATTCACTCAAAAAAGCACAAAATGTTATAACACATCAAATAAACTCAAAAGACGTTTTCATAAAAAATCAGTTACCTGGGAAGCATTACACCACATGTATCTGCAATCCAACCATTGATGACGTTGCCCTCGACTATGACTGCTTGTTAAGTAGCCACCCCAAGTCGACTCACACCATCCTTGTTGGCAATCAGCTATCCAAATCTCACTAACAATCAATCGATAGCATATCCAAGACTTCCCAAACTCCTCTACTGGTCCATCCACCATCAGTAAACCACTAACTCGATACATAAACAATCTCTATTCCATCTTTGGAACGTCTAACTAGCACCAACAACCAAAGTAAACTGTAGTCTGTACTTACATATATTCAATACGCTTCGCTTTTATTTTCTGTAAATGTACTTTACAACTTTACTAGACTGCAGGTACCACAGTACACTAACTTGTGTACGTTGTTATAATTTAGACTTCTCAAAAACTTGTTAATGACCGACAATAACTAATATTTGTATTCCCGTTGATAAGTAAAAGCGAAGAAAAAAAGAGCTCTCTCACCACCTACAGGTGTTTATATAGACCAAAATACCTCCCTTCCATTAAATTTTCTCACAAATAACCACCCCACATAAACTAGCTTTCTTGGTAAATTTCAAACCGTCGCAACACTTCTCGAAACAAAATTCTCAACCGACCAAAATTCTACAAATACCCGAGTTAACCTTCGATAATTCGTCGTATTTCTGCACGCAAACAGCAACAGACTTCAAAATCTCAGAATTTTGACACTCGGAAACAACAATCTACCACGAAAAGAGCTTTTAACCGTCCAACGGATACTTTGTTTCCACCAACCTAGCCTCAACTGACATCAATTTCTTGGTTAATCCACGCCCCTCATACGACGCTTATTAACATCATCTCGCTCCCTCTTACATACGAAAATTTTCCATCTTTTGCTTCGTTTACGAGCTCTATTACCCCTATCATCACATATACCATCTCTCAATCTTAAACTATCGCTCGTCTCACTCCTACCTGTGACATCCAATTATCTTTCCTTGTTTCTCAAATGCACGCTTCATCAGTCCTTGAAGCAATCCACCACTTCTAAATAATATAGACCCTACATCTGTCCTACTCTTATCAATACACAAGCTAATAAGCTTTCTTTGTTCATCCTTAATAGCTTGGCTGTAGTTTCCCTCCCATATTTCTCATCCCCATTTAAATTGATGTCTTATACAAACATTCTACATCTCACGCTTACCTATAGGCTCTAATCTATCCTTGTTTCATAAATCGTTTCCAAGTCAAACCAACACCTTACAATTTCATCTCATTCTTTTGTATGCTACAAACAGTCTGTCTTTGTTTCATATCGATCCCTGCTTGTTTTAACGGCCACTTCCATTCGTAGAAAAAGATATTGTTTTGAGCTTGTTTACAACGCTACCCTATAATCCTTGAAATAAATTATTACTCTGACGTGTTGTAAAACTGGTCACGTAACCATCGCTTGTTTATCGAAAACAGTTTCATATACTTAATACTCAGAAAATATTGCCTTCTACCAACCTTACGCTTTTAAACTAAGATTAAAGTAACTATTATATTATGCTAAATCATCCGCTAAGAATATTTATACATCCTAAATGATACTAAATTAATATTTCAAGTTTATTAGAATTATGCGCGTAAAATTATTGATTTTACGCTAAAATAAAATGAAAAGCTTTTTAACTAATCTACATTGCATCTGGTATAATTGCAGTTGCATCCTTACACTGCGCACTAATGGTTTTACCTTTATAATAAGTATGTAAAATTAACTGTTTCTGATCCCTATCATACGAACATTATGAATGTCCTTTGCGAATATTTGCAAAGCTGAAAATGAAGGAAAATTAACTCTAAAACTTTTACTCTAAACTAGTTAATTGTTATCCAAGAGTTTTAAAGCACATTTTCACTTTTTAATAAGTGGTATTTACACGCGGTAACCTATACTAAATTGTCCAATTACTATCTAATCAATTTTAACCTACAAATTACACAGAAATATATATTCAATTAATAAGTTTCTTACTTGGCTCCACAAGCAACCACAAAGACTTCCGAAGAGTTCTGAAGATTACCCAAGACTTCCGAACTGCTTTAAACTGCACAATTGTTCATTTTTAACTATGTAACTTTCATATCTATGCATCTATGAACTTTATAATGGTTTTGCTTATACATATTAAATATAATGGAGCAAAGCCTACATACATTGTCTAAGAATTCAGACTCCGCCCACTCGAACGGTAACATTGTTAAGCTACATGTACAAAACAGATGAGATACCGTGCATTTACATTTTCAAAGCTCCACCCGAAGGTACTACATTGGCCAGGAGGCGAGGTTTTTGTTGCCTGGAAATTTAGAATTTTGCCGAACCCTTGCCGTTCCAGGCAAGGTAGGGATCTTTAACGTGCGTGACAACACTCACACACGGGACCTCCATTTTACCTCTCATCCGAACGAGGGCGTAATTTTTGTGAAAAATGCTCACCTGCCATTTTTCAAGTCGGCCGTGTCGGGATACAGATGAGATACCGCAAGATTTCAAACGTAATACCATAGTTACTATACCAAAAAAAGAAAGGTGTGGATAGATGTGAAAACTTTCGAATAAGTTTGACAGTATACGTGTCAAAAATATTAACTATGATTGTACAAAGACTGGAAAAACGAGCTGAAGAAATACTACGAGAAAATCAATTTGGGTTTAGACGAAACAGGAGAACACGGAGGCCATTTTAGTTTTAAGGGTACTAATGGATAAAACAATAGAAAAAGGAAGAAGCATGTATATAGGGTCTGTACATCTGGAAAAACATTCGACAATGTAAAATGGGAGAAAATGTTCAAAATACTCAAAAAGATTGGAATGAGTTAAAGGGATAGACGAATAGCACATAACTTATACAAAGAGTAAACAGCAATAATAGAATTAGAGGACAAACGTAGAGAAGTAAACATTAGGAAAGGGGTGACACAGAGATCTACCCTATATCCGTTAATTTTTTACTTTTATATCGAAGAAACAATGAATACTATCAAATGCAGAAAAATATTTGGAATTATTATACAGGGAAAAACAATTGATATGCTTAGATTTATAGATGATATAGCGATATTAACATCTTGCAAGGAATAGTTGGAAGTAGCTCTTAATGAAATGGAAACAGTATTAGCAGAAAGATACGGTATGCATTTTAACAAAAATAAAATTAAAATATTAGTATCTAAAGGAGGGGTAAATAAGTCAAAAACCAGAATACAAATAGGAAACGAGAACTTAGAAGAGGTTAAAGATTTCTGGTATCCAGGAAGTAAAATAACACAAAATGAAAAGAGTGCAAAAGATATAAAACAACGACTACCACAAGGCCATGCGTCATTTAACAAGAAAAGACAACTACTATGTTCAAAGACAACAAACAGAAACAAAGAAAAGATTGATGAAAACATTTTGTAGGACAGCCGTGAAACGTGGACAGTCAGAGAAGCAGGCAGGAAATAGATAGAAGCCTTTGAAATGTGGTGCTACAGGCATATGATTGAAATATCATGGGCAGACAAAGTTAAGAACGAAGAGATTCTCGAAATGGTAGGGAAAAAAGAAATATGTGAAAAACCGTACAAAATAGGAGAGATAGGATGATAGAACACATACTAAGGCACGAAGGAATAGTGCGTAATATATTTAAAGCAGAGAAAGGAAAAAAGAGGAAGAGGTAGACTTAGATTAGACTATTGCATACAGATAGTGAAAGATGCAAACTGTGTGAATTTCAGGAAAATGTGTAGGTTATCTCAGAAGAGAAATAATGTAGGTACACGTTCAACCAGTTCTAGGACTGAAGACATAATGATGATGAAGCTAGTTTGGTCGACTGTATTAGGTTTCTGTCCCCGTGGTCTAGAGGATCTAGCAATTCAGAAACAATCCACTTTAAATTGAGTGTACTTTTTTACTCAACGATGCAATTCCATTATCAGTTTTGGTAATACACTTAGACGTAGTGTTGTGACTTAATTTTAATTATACTAGGCTCTAGATAATTACAGATATTATGTAGTTTAGTGAATTGTGCGAAAGGGTGGTCATTTTGAACACTTGTAAATTCAATTCATGTACGTGATGTAATTGATTTAAGTTCATTATCTGTAATTGCTATTTTTTTAAATACATTTTTGCAATGTTACGAGCACTAGTAACATACTGGTTGCTTAAAATGGCTCAATTGATCGCACGTTCTGTAAATATAAAACCAAGGCTTTTATGTTGAAATGACAAAGTTAAAGTAACTTTCACTAAATCTGAAACATACACAAAAATATTTTCCAAGTTTGGATATTCTAGAAAAACCACAATGTTAAAGTTGAAATGTGTAAAGCATGCAAAATTTAAATAAAACATGTTTATTCCAGTAGTTGCTAGAAATAGAATTAATTGTGTGGTTAAGGCGGAGTTCGATCAATACAACTTAATAAGAAACCCCTCTTGTTCGTCATCTTCAGAACTTTTCTCTAAGATCATAAAGCTTTTCTAGCTTAATCAAAATGAATTATTTATAAATTTGTTGTTTGAGACTATTTTATTTCACAGAATTACATGAATTACATGACTATCTTTTGTATTTCTATTAAATACCACACCTTAGAGACCTTCGTTTACCTTGCCTCATTATAAGCTATCAACAAAAATAAGTAATTGCATTACTAACAAAACAAAAAATTTCTAATGTCAACACACAAAGGAGGGAAAATGTTTTAACATTTATAATATTACATAAGAACATGTGTACAGAGACAACTGGTAATTTTTCTTTAAACTCTATTCTTCCTTGTGAACATCTTGCAAGATTCCATAAAGATTTAATTGTTATGCAAATATGTGTTACATTGTTTATACCTCATGTGTTTATTAATTATGTAACTATGAGTAGAAATTTATCTTGACGATGTCAAGATTTTTTTAAATTATTGGTGTATAAATTAAAATTATATTAAGGATCCTTCCGGTTTGTCCAAAAATAAGAGAATATTCGTAAATACACATAAATCCAAGGAACGAACACTCCTTTCAATTTTATAATTGTTAATTCATCCCTAAAGAGGATACGAGTAATAAGGTTACTAGTATACAACGTTTCAACAATAATTTCACTTTCTGCTAGCCCAGGCATATTGGAATATCAATAATTTTTCAACAATACTTGATGGATAAGTAACAACCTTCTGATAAAACCGATTACCAGAACCTGTTGAAAACGTGGACCTCAAGGCCTAGATGATCGAATTTGTAGACAAGAAGTTGGTCAAACCCAAGATCAATTGTGGGTTCAATGGTTTGAATTGGAAAGTGGTACGAAACATGCTACAAGTTGCACTTTTTCTTGTTCTTTCAGAAACTAAGAGAGAAATAATTATATGTTTTGTAGCACTAAAAAGTACTAATGAAGCACTATTTATATGAACTTTTTTTTATATCAGAAAGCCGATCGTTAGCTTTTCTGTTCAATGGTTTTCCTGTTTCTTCAGAAACCATGACAGTCTTAATGATGAGCTCTGGAGATCTCAAAGACACTAGCGAAGCACTATAGGCATTTCAGTTTTAAAATATTAAAAAATCGATCTTTATGCTTTTCCTACTACGGGTTTTTTTTTTGTTTTTCAGAAACCATGAGAGCAATAACGATAATTCTTGCGGTGTTAAAAAAACTAACGAAGTACTAAATATAGGTACCTTTATTTTTAAAGAATTAAAAACGGGATTGCACTTTTTCTTTCGGAAACGAGGAGAGCACTAATTATATTTTGCGGCACTAAAAAGTACTAACGAAGCACTATTTATATGCACTTTTTTATGTCAGAAGGTCGATCGTTAACTTTTCCGTTCAACGGTTTTCCTGTTTCTTCAGAAACCATGAGAGTCTTAATTAGGAGCTTTGGAGCTCTGAAGAGCACTAGCGATGCACTATCTATAGACATTTCGGTTTTAAAAGTTTAAAAATTGATCGTTACGCTTTTCCTGCTACAGTTTTTCAGAAACTACTAGAGCAATAACGAAAACTTTTACGGTGATAAAGATAACTAACGAACCACTAAATATAGGCACTTTTGTTTTTAGAAACATAAAAAACGACAGTTAAGTAGGTTCCCCATGTTGTTTTTTTGAAACTACGAAAGTACGAGCAATGATTCTTGCAGTACTACAGATCACTAATAAAGCACTATTAATCAGGATTCCTCTTTTATTTTACAAGGGGGCGGGGGTTATGGAGACTTACCGGTAGAATTTATATATTGTAAAATATGTAGAAAAAAAGGTTAATTCCTCAAATTTCTTAAAAACGATGCGTAATTTTGGTATTTGCAAATGGAGAGAAAAGCGGTTGCGTTGCGTAAAAATAAATTTGCATCCTGAGCAAGACGGAATGGTGCAAAGCAATAGTGCTAAACAAGTAGTAACTTAATATGGAACAACAAAACTTGTTGAAACTTTCCGAACGTCATTAGAAATATGAACACTTCATCGGGACTTCCTCCAACTTCCTCGGACTTCCCGGAACTTACTCGGACTTCTCGGAACTTCCTCGGACTTCACGAAACGTCCTCAGACTTCTAGCCTTCTTCGAACTTCCCAGACTTCCTCGGACTTCCTTACACTCCTTGGAACTTCCTATACTGGACTTCCTCGGACTTCCCGAAATGTCCTCAGACTTCTTAGACTTCATCGGATTTCCTTACACTTCTTGGAACTTCTACATTGGACTTCCTCGAACTACTTGAGATTTTCTGCCGTAGTGTACACCAAACTTCCTGCGCGAATGACCCCTCGGTTTGTATGTTCAACACAATTGTTAAGAACGTGTTCTTTTGCCTGTTTGGGACAACTGTTTTTACAGTTTAGACAAGTAGTTGCAGTCACCCTTTTGCAATGGGTAAAAATTGCGAACTAACAGATCAGAACGTGGGATTTGTTGATTGGCATAACATTAAAAATTTAAACTAGTGTAGTTTACCATTGGTTGTCCTGTCCACTATTATTGTTTAATGATAATACCTTCTCACGTTTATTTTTAATAAATTCATCCCTCAATTATTGTAAACTATTAAAAATAAAAGAGTTTCTACTACTCAGATGAATAGATAGGAAAAGTGTTTAATATTCCGTGTTACGTAAGAGTTTTCATTAAATACAATTCTTATTTGTGACATCTCATAAAGATTGCGTTAGAAACTATTTATTATTCAACGTGTTGTTTAATTATTTATACTTTGTGAGCTGCTTATTTATTCAATTTTGAGTAACGATTTATCTATGTGCAGTAATGGATTATTTGAGTTATTGATATGTTGCAAGAATCCTTGTAACACGTTAATTAATGAAAGTACTCCGCCTAAAAATATTACTCTTTTACCAAGACTAGCTGGTTATGCAAGCAAAAATAGGTACAAGACTTTCAATTATGTGTAAATTCATCTATATGATTTAATACAATTATTAGTAATGAACGTAAAATGTTACAACGATTAGTAATTTTAGTTTTTATGAGTTGTTATAGAATAAGTTATCAAAAGTGCGAAATTGGCAACCAAAGGCGTAAATTTTACATCATCATCATTAGGTCTTCAGTCCTGGAACTGGTTAGACGCGTACCCGCATTGTTTCCTATTTTGAGGTAACCTACACATTTCCCTAAAATTCCCACAGCCTACATATTTCACCAACTGCGTGTCATAGTCTGATCTACGTCTACCTCTACCTCTACTTTTTTTCCTATTTCTGCTTGTAATATATCCTGCACTAATCCCCAAATGCCTTAGAACGCGTCATATCCATCTATTTCTCCTCATTTTTCCCTACTATTCGCCTACCATTTCTAGTACCTCTTTATTCTTAACTTTGTCTGTCCATGCTATCATCATCATACACCTGAAGCACCACATTCCAAACGGCTTCTACCTTTTTCTTGTCTGCTTCTCCTACTGTTTCTATTTCATAGCCGTACAGTGTTGTGCTCCACGCGTTTTCAAAAAATTTTTCCTTATTTCTGTTTGTGGTCTTCAAACATAGTAGCTGCTCTTTCTTGTTACTGTAATGACAATTTACCGACGCCAATGTGACGTTTCAAGTAGTTATAAGTTAATTGTATACCTACTACAAGTTATTTCGCTTTTTGTTTAATAAATATACAAATCGAGTCGGCCAAGCAGCGGTATAAATCAGCGTGCTTTTGCGAGAGAGACCAGTCGGAATTGCCGGCTTGCTCTGAAAGGTTAAAGACTTTTTACTACTGTGCCCATAGCCAGTGTTAAATTGTTAGTACACCGCACCGTGCCCATAGCCGATGTTCCAAACTCATAGACGTCATGCCCATAGCCGACGTCTACTCTCTTTTCTCGCTGCGCCCAAAGCCAGTTATTACCACTGCCATGCCCATAGCTGGCATTCACGCACGGTGTCGTGTCCATTGCCGACACCCATAACCCCGGTAAAGGTTTGCCGTGCCGACTGTCGGCGACTTTATACCTTCCTTCACCTACCTTAGTTTCCTCTTGTCACAGAGCACGTCGATAGACCTAGACTCGCGCAACGGAGCCGGTAGGTCTAGCAACGGCTAGACCACTGTAGTATAATATCGGATACTAGTTAGTGACCTATGTCCATGGCCACGCCGGTGACTTAGGACAGAGTCCTTACATTAGTGACCCCGACGAAGTAGAACACACAACCAACGGGCCACTACATTGGTGATCCCGGCGAAGAACACGCATTGGTAACCCCGACAAGAGAGCACGCAACCAGACGGTCACTACACATTACATTGGTGACCCCTACAAGCGAAGAGGGACCATACACTGGCCACCCCGACGAGCGAAAAACACGAAAGAAAGAAAAGAAAGACGTGCCGTCAATATATTAGCAGATGCGAGGAAATAAAGCGCGCAACCCACCGGTCAATAAATTGATGATCCAGACAGAGAACATAACGCAAAGATAATTCCAACTCCAACGGAAAAGAACACGTCATCACTTTGGTGATCACGACTAAGTAGGTCACATAACCGAAGTCACCACGGCCACTACCTCAACGACCATGACAAAGGTTAGTAAACACTATTTAAACTCGGTCAACACATCGATCACCTCGACTAAGAAATACATGCAATTACTATACATTGGTAACTACAGACCCGACACAAGAATAACAGTCACTACATTAGTAAACCGACGAACATGGAAACTAACAAACAGCATGCGCTTGCATCAACCTCCGTCGAAACCGTCAAGAGCCAAATTGGATTAACGGAGTTCTGAAGGACACCGCCGGAGCTATAGTTTCCACGAACAGAAGCTTCATTCGCAGCTCACGGTATTCGATCCGAGGCGGCTCCGTGGCGTAGTTGGTATGTGTGTGACTACTACGCCCAAGGTACCGGGTTCGAATCCCGACACGGTCCGCTTGAAAAATATTAAACGAGCATTTTTCACAAAAATACACCCTACAAGAATAACAGTCACTACATTAGTAAACCGACGAACATGGAAACTAACGAACAGCATGCACAGGCCTCAACCTCCGTCGAAACAGTCAAGAGCCAAATCGGATTAACAGAGTTCTGGAGGGCAACGCCGGAGCTATAGTTTCCACGAAAGGAAGCTTCATTCGCAGCTCACGGTATACGATCCGGACACGGCCCGCTGGAAAAATGTTAAACAAGCATTTTTCACAAAAATATACCCTCGTGGTAAAATAGAGGTCCCGTGTGTGAGTGTTGTCACGCACGTTAAAGATCCCTACCTTGCTTGGAACAGCAAGGGTTCGGCAAAATTGCAAATTTTCCATGTGAAAAAAACTCGCTTCCTGGCCAATGTAGTACCTTCGGGTGGAGCATTGGAAAATCACATGTAAGGTATACGATCCGAACAAACACGATATAGATTGTTAATAGCAAACTTACCCACTAGTTTGTTAGAGCAATTATCAGCTAAAATAAGAAAATAAGAAAAGCCAGCTGATCAGCCAAACTGAAACTAAAAATAGGGTTTAAATAATGGTAACCCTAACGTTGATTTTGGAGCGCGACCAATCAACAAGACACAAGCAAAAGTAAAATGTGAGGGATCCGTAATACCGGATAGCAGTCGCCAGTTCTACTTATCTGAAGGTCGTCTTAAAACTATCCAGATCAAGCTAGCTAATTTTTAAAAATGGATTCAAATTTTCTAAGCATTTGCCAAATATTTTAATAGTGAATCCAGCTATTTTGCCTGCTCTATAAATTTACAAATTCGTGCTCCCTGATCTAAGTAATTTATTTTATCTTTAGCCTAAATTCGTCCCTAACTTTTCCTATCGTTCCCCAACTGATTTATATTATAATTACAATCTTCCTTCGTATAAAAATGCTGCCACCAAAAATGGCGGTAGAAAGACAAAACAAATTAAGCCCCTAAATAATAAAATACATGCAAAATAAATATAAAATATAAATATATATAATTATATAAATAGATATCTAATAAGCGTTAAGCATATAGCAAGCAGTGCACAAAACAGCAAAAAGCATCACCCATTTTATCAGATGCACTCGCATAAGCATCATGTCGGCTAGCGCCATTCCAAACAAAAAACGTGCTCTTTAAATTATTTCAAATCTACTTATTAATACGAATCGATGCTTTTGCGAGTGCAGCCGCCACAATTCTTCTTACCTCGATAATTATTTCTACAGTATCCGAAGAACTGGACGTCTTCTTACGTCTATTTATATCTTACTGTTAAGGGGTGATGGGTATGCACTGCTAATGTTCGGGTGGGTATGCACTAAACGTTCTCGGGGATCACAATCCCTATCACTTATAAGTCCAGGAGGGATGCGTGGTTTCACTCTATTTTATTTCCTTTATTTATTTTACTGATTTAAATTAATGAGAGTTTTCTGATTTAGTCATTATTTATTTATGTTTTGATTTATTCGCGATATTCCGCGCGTTTAAGGTTTGAGAGTGAATGTTTTAGTGGTGTGGGAGTTTGTCGTGCATATTAGATTTTGGCTATTGATTTTTGCTTTTGTTTTTGCTTTTCATTTTCATTTTTTATTTTAAACAGGTTTTAAATCGTGCTCGTATATCGTGTCAAGTCATATCCTATTTTTCCAATCCCCCGCCCCTAACCCTCCGATGTACGCGCGGTTATCACAGTCCAATTTCGTGACCCTTCCCGCAAATTCTTTGAGGGCTGCCCAGAACGCCTTCTGGTTAGCCACTTCCCCGCCTTACTCTAGGACTCTTTGGACATGCTAGCCCCATCATAGCTAATTTCATATCAGCCAACCCTCGATTTGACACCTCAAGCAGTCGAAGAGCACGTGCTATGCGCTCTCACCGCATTCGCAGCGGTCGTTGTCGGTTAAACCGAACTTTTGTTAATACGCTTTCAGGGTGCCGTGCCCTGTTATCCGTTGCACCATTTTGAAATCGAGTTTCACCTCGATCTTCTAGCTTCTATGCTCGGTATGAATTTGTGGGTCAACCTGCACGTGACAGCTTTCTTTTAATTAGAGACCTCGGTATCGACGAATGTGATATCCGAAAGTCGCCCGTCGCGGCATCTTTACCTAATTCATCAGCCCTATCATTGCCTATATTATCATTGTGCGACCTAACCCAACAGAACTTTAAACGTCGAAACTCGAGCGCCGTATGCGCTATCCTCCAGACGTCCGCTTGGAGGTCTGTCGAGGTGTTAATGTTTGCTAAAGCCGTCAGCGTCGATTTACTATTGCAGATTATATAATACTTGTCTCTGCCCGTCTGGTTTATTACGTCGATAGCCTCCCGTATGGCTACCAATTCGCACTGGAAGATACTGCTCCAGTTCGCGAGTGCTTTTTCCGGATTTACAAACCCTATATACAGGTGTTACGTCATCATCGAACATTTATTGGAATTGGTGACAATAAATACTTTGTGCGGGTATGCTACAGTTTTCAGTGAAACATTATATACCGACAGTGGAAGTGCGTGAGAACAGTCGCATTCGAACCCTTGCAGAAGACGGTTGTATGAGAGCTTTTGAAAGCGACACCGACACCCAATCGTGCGTGTTATTGGTTGTCCGCGACAGCTTTTGTGTGTGAACGTTTATTGCCCACAGCGGCACAGGATAAAAGGTATTTATACCCTTCATTAAGTAGTTTGGTGTAGTTGTTTTTAGTTATTACATAACCGCTCCACCGTCATTGATATTGCTACAAAAAGCAATTGGTCCTTCCCTATAATTAGCATATCTATATCACCTCATTAACACCCCATCAATCCATTGGTCCAAACGATCCGAATTAACTAGTCCTATGTTAATACGCATGTCCTAAATTAAATATTATTTTGCATTTCAGCGAGCGTTTTTAATTAATTAATGATTTAGCTTTAAATTTGTGTTCAAGCTCCATATTTAGCGAGTTAAAATATGTACAATATTAGCTACATACTTTCGTTAGACTAAATTAAGTGATTTCGCCGTAATTAAACCAGCGTTTAATTACAAACAAATCATTAATATAAAATTTGTTAATTTGCACTAAAAGCCATTGCGCGTTTTTAGTTTTCACATACAACCCTTTCAGCCGGTTTACAACGTAAAATATTTAATACATTTGCAGAGTAATAGAATGTAAAAGCTGCATCTTGCAAATATGATAACCACATGTTTTTAAATGTTGGTGGATCCTGTGAGCTTTGATGTAAAGCCGCCCGGGTTGTAAACGGTACATCTTATCTAAACGCTTTGTTTGACAAACCGGTAGGTTTTCGACGTCTCGTTTAAGACCCCATTGCAGACTAATAGTCATAAAACGTAATTTATTGGTTTATGCGCTATTTTACATTTTTCGTGTCTTGAACAACAACCCATAATATTTTAATATTTCTCAGCGCACATCTTGAGCTTTACCGTTTTACAGCATTTTTATGGTGTAGGCCTTTCAGAATCTTTCAGAATGGCTCCCAAGAAAATACAGGTAGCGGAACTCGGATTACTGGAAACACGCATTATGGAAATGTTGGAATTGGGTAACGCTATACAAAGTGACCCAACTTTAAAAACGTTGTTCCTTATTCAAACAAGGGGAGTAAATGACCTTTACAGAGATTTCAATACAACTTTAGTTGCTGTCTTAGCCTCCTGTGACGAGGCAGAATTATTAAATTACAACGCCTTACGGAAGGAAGTAGATTCCGCTTATTATTGCATACTGCTGCATCTCGAAACGATGCAAGAAACGAAAGCACCACAAATTACGGAAAATGCTCCAAGCAGCTCGGGATCAAAATTGTTACCGTTAAAGCTCCCACTTTTTAATAATGAGGTAACTGAATTCGCATCTTTCATCGATTTATTTGACAGTCTGGTCTATAATAACGCGTCGCTGTCCAATATCGAAAAATTAAATTACCTTATCAGTTGCTGTAGCGGGGAGTCTTTGAAAATCATTAAATCGGTACCCATTTCGGGAGACAATTTTATCATTTCCTATAACGCCTTGCGTGAGAGATTTAGCAATCCGCGTTTATTGGCAACTTTGCATTGGAAAGCTATGAAAGACTTTCCACCTTTAAAATCAGAAGACCTTAAGAAACTTAGGGCACTTATTGATTGTTTTTCAGAGAACCTTGCTGTTCTAACTAACTTAAAGTTTCCCACGGAACATTGGAACTTTATTCTGGTCGATTGTCTTTTAGAAAAACTCGATCCGTTCACTAGAAAACGCTTCGAACTCCAATCGGATCCGAAGCAAATACCTAATTTCGAGGATTTGAGATATTTTTTAACCCAACAATGTGCAGCGTTGGAAACCTTTTCTTCAACCGCACCTGTTTCTTATTCGACGACTGTCCATACAGCTCACACATCAGTGCCTAAGAAATCCTCAGCGTTTCAATTTAAACCAAAAGTTTCTTCTAACGTAGTTTCGCTGGATACACCAAGTAGCTCCAGTGACTCAAATAATTCATTTTCGCACCATTGTCCTTCTTGCAAAGGCAATCACTTAATTTATAGATGTCAATCGTTTCTAAAGAAAACTCCGACGGAACGTTTCGACATTGTCAAACGCTTACGCCTTTGTTTAAATTGCTTACGAACAGACCATGCGTCCATGCAATGCAAATCTTATAATTCCTGTCGAACTTGCGCCAAGCCGCATCATACCTTGCTACATTTTGAACCGCAACCTGCTTCTAGCCGTTCAGCTGAATCGACCGCTACACACATGCATAAAAATGCCAATAGGACGCAGTCAGCCTCTCCTATTCCGGCAAATGTTTTGTATTCACAAACGAATTCAAATCTTGGGGTTACTGTCTTACTCTCCACTGCTGTTGTGGAAGTTCAAGATCGTTCTGGTAGATACAAACCGATCAGGGTACTCTTAGATCCTGGCTCTCAAGCTAGCTTTATTCGAGACGATTGCGTGAGCAAACTTTGGCTTCCACGCATACGTTCTCAAGTTCCGATTTATGGACTTGGGCAGACAACTTCAGCAGTCAATAGGGGTGCCGTCAGCTGCACCATTCGCTCTATGTTAGAATCTGAAAAATCTCTAGAAGTCACAACTTTTGTGCTTTCGTCAATATCTGGCAAATTACCTAGCGTTGAAGTTCCTAATAATTGGGAACACTTATGCGGCCTGCACTTTGCAGACCCGACCTGGAACTCTCCAGGAACTATTGACATGCTCCTTGGAGCAGATGTTTATCCGTTCATCATCAATGGCGGTGTTATACATGGCAAATTCCTGCCGCCATAAATACAATTTTTGGTTGGACTATTATTGGTCCCACAAAAAGTTTGCAGTCTGATACTGTCCAAGCATTTTTTACTTCTGTAGAAGATCCTATCGACCAGGCCCTAAGGCGGTTTTGGGAGATAGAAGAGTTGCCATCCAAGCCTTATACTTCTCCAGAAGAAGAAAAGGCAGATTTGATTTTTGAAAACACGTTTTCTCGTGACCCTAGCGGTCGTTTTATTGTTGCGTTACCGTTCAACGATACTTTGCCCGTTTTTGATAATTCCTTTGACATGGCTAAAAAAAGACTATTTTCGTTGGAGCGCAAATTGCATGCTCAACCACGTTGTTTACCCCCTTCGGATCCTTTTACTTGTCATTTGCATGGGTTTTGCGATGCTAGCGAGGTAGGGTATGCAGCGGTAGTGTATTTCCAGTTCATAAATCAAACTACTGGAGAAATAACTGTACAATTTGTAACCGCTAAAACAAAAGTAGCTCCAATTAAGCGCATTTCAATTCCGCGTTTGGAATTATGTGCCGCCGTTTTATTAACCGATTTACTTTCTTTTACCATTCGGTCTTATCAAGGCTTGATTGAAATCTCCGATGTTTCAGCGTGGAGTGATTCTACGGTCGCTCTCACTTGGATACGTTCTCCACCTTTTCGTTGGAAAACTTTTGTGGCAAACCGTGTTAGCCACATTCAAGAAATCATTGCACCTAGCCGATGGTTTTATATTAAATCTTCGCATAATCCGGCTGATCCTGCATCTCGGGGATTAATGCCAAGCGCGGTTATTTCATGTTCGCTATGGTGGGCGGGGCCTGAATGGCTTCACTACCCTAGTGACTCGTGGCCGCCTCAACCAACATTGTCAACCTCAATTGCTGAGGTAACTACGGAAAGAAGATCCTAACATTTATCGCTCAAACAGATCCAAACGTCATTGACATTTTACTAAGTCGCTTTTCATCGTTATATAAAATCCAAGGCATCGTGGCTTACATTTATAGATTTTCTAAACCCATGGCTCAACGTTATGCGGGTTCCTTAACAGACATTGAATTACACAATGCTCTCATGATTATCGTTCGGCATGTACAAAGTGTTACATTTTCAAAGGAAATAGCTTCGATCAAGGCAAACCGTAAATTACCTAAAAGCTTGCGAAAACTCTCTCCATTTGTTGATCCACAAAATATCTTAAGAGTAGGTGGGCGCTTGACACATTCTTCGCTTTCCTATTTCGAAAAGTTTCCTGCGTTATTGCCTCAGCGGCACCGATTAACCGAACTTATCATTCGGTCAACTCATGAAAGGTATTGCCATCCCGGTGTTAATACCACAGCGTATCTTATCCAACAGAATTTCTGGATCCTTTCTATTAAAAATTCAATCAGAAATTATTTATCATCATGTCATAGATGTTTTCGTACCAAACCGGTCCTGGTAACTCCTCCTATGGAAGACCTGCCGGCAGCACGTATTACCCAAATCAAACCGTTCAGTATTGTTGGTGTTGATTTTGCTGGCCCTCTTTTAATAAAGGCTAACCGCCTACGGGGCTCTAAACTCTTAAGGCCTATATTTGTATTTTTGTTTGTTTTGCCACTAAGGCAGCACATATTGAACTTGTTTCGGATTTGTCGGCAGACGCGTTTCTTGCCGCTTTGCGACGATTTATAGCACGTCGAGGACGCTGTTCTCAGATATTTAGCGATTGCGGTACTAATTTTGTAGGTGCCTATCGTCAGCTTATGAGTTATCTGCATAGTGCAGTAACCTCAGAAAAGATAAAGTGGTCGTTTAATCCACCTAGCGCCCCTCACTTCGGTGGCTTGTGGGAAAGCGGTGTTAAGTCGGTAAAGACACACCTAGCTCGCGTAATCGGCGAACAAAAACTTACCTTTGAGGAACTTTACACAGTTCTTACACAAATTGAATCTGTTCTAAATTCAAGGCCACTATGCGCTTTGAGTTCGGATCCAAATGACTTGCGTTGCCTAACACCAGGTCATTTCCTAACTATGGAGCCTCTTTCTGCACCACCAGATGAGGACCATTCAACCAACGTTTTACCATTAAAAAGCAGGTGGAAACTCCTGCAAAAACTCCACCAAGACTTTTGGGCTCGCTGGAGCCATGAGTACTTACATACTCTGAATCAAAAGGTTAAATGGCACTCTAAGGTGGGTGTCCGACAAGTTGAAAAGGACACTATTGTCCTCATCAAGGACGACCAGCTTTCTCCACTTCAATGGAAGTTTGGTCGTATTATTAATACCTTTCCCGGTGCGGACGGTATTATACGTGTCGCTGAAATCAAAACGGCACATGGCACACTAAAACGACCTTTGGTCAAACTAGCGCCGCTACCGGTATTTTAATTTTATTTTATGTTTAGATGTATATACACATTTCTTACATGTATAGTAGTATATTATTTTACATATTTGCTTATTTACATATATATTTTTATTTTTGCATAGTTGGTAATATCGCTCGCTGTAGTGTACCACCCTATCTTATCGTTACCTGTTTTCCTAGCAAGGTCAAATCCCATGTGATTTCATTCACCCAACCTACTTCCCTCCTTTTCAAAATTCTATGAATTTGGTGGGCGGTATGTTACGTCATCATCGAACATTTATTGGAATTGGTGACAATAAATACTTTGTGCGGGTATCCTACAGTTTTCAGTGAAATATTATATACCGACAGTGGAAGTGCGTGAGAACAGTCGCATTCGAACCCTTGCAGAAGACGGTTGTATGAGAGCTTTTGAAAGCGACACCGACACCCAATCGTGCGTGTTATTGGTTGTCCGCGAAAGCGTTTGTGTGTGAACGTTTATTGCCCACAGCGGCACAGGATAAAAGGTATTTATACCCTTCATTAAGTAGTTTGGTGTAGTTGTTTTTAGTTATTACATAGCCGCTCCACCGCCATTGGTATTGCTACAAAAAGCAATTGGTCCTTCCCTATAATTAGCATATCTATATCACTCCTTTATCATCCCAACAAGCCAACAGGCTTTAACTTTTTCCATTGCCTTCACCATTATCACCTTCAGAGCTAAAATAACCTCCAGAGTAGCCCTGTTTCGCTTAAACCCAAATTTATCTTCTCCTAGCATTTCTTCAGTCGGTGTTTCATCCGTCTTTGTACAATTTTAGTTAATATTTTTGACACGTGTACTGTCAAACTTATTGTTCGAAAAATTTTTACATCTATCCGCGCCTCTCTTTTTTGGTATAGTGACTATGATGTTTCGTTTGAAATCTTTGGGTATCTCGCTTGTTTCATACATATAGCTTACAAGTTGGAAGAGACGTTCTGTGACTGCGTGTCCAACAGCTTATAGAGTTTTTGCTTGCACCTTATCTATATCCGGTGTCTTATCATTTTTCAAACCCTTTAATGCTAACTCAAACTCATCTCTAAGTATAGGATATCCTAAGCCATCGTTTTCAATGTCTGATTCCTGTTCTAATGGTGTTACTTCCTCTTCTGCATATAAATTCCCTATATACTCTTGCCATCTAACCACTTTCTCTACATTTTCTATAATGATGTCTCCTTCTCCACCCCTTATATTTCTGCTATGCGGCTCTATATCCCTAAAATTCCTTCTAATTAGTTTGTATGTTTCGTCTGTCTTTCCTATTTCTATTTTAGTTTGTACCTCTTTGCACTTTTCACAATCCATTGTTCTTTAGTTTTGGCGCATTTTCGAATAATTTCCCATTTTATGGTTTTGTATCTCTTGTTTTTCTGCTTCATCAGGTTTTTAATAACTGATAATAAACATTCATTAAAAATCAGTTCGACACTATAGATACGAGTAACCCAAGCATAAAAAATATTAGGGAACGGGCAGTTAACTGCAACGAACTGATGGTATTCCATTTTAGCCCATGGGCTTATATAAACAAGAGGGGTTGACGGGCTTTGAACCACACGCTCAAAAAAAGGCACATCAAAATGAATACTACTTTCTTGAAATACCTTTCGATGTTCTCCATAAACATTGGGTTAACACAAAGAAATATAGAATTCGCCGAAACAATAAACGTGCGGTAATTGTTGCAGAAGGTTAATGTGTTACGTGCTTCTCCGTCAGAAAGAACTGAAAATATATCCTAATGGAGTCAGCGGTATCATAAAAAGATGTTAAACTATAGTAATATAAATTTGTCGGTATAATGATGGTACTGGCCTTGAGTCTAAGCTGTCTAACTTTCCTAGAATTAGTCATTTTATGGTAAAATATAAATATGATAAACAGATATACGTATGGTAATTTTGGCCCACTTCCTGGATGCGTTTGGCTTCTAGTATTTCCGGTTATTTATACTTAGATTATGTATATTATGTGAAAATTCTTTATACCCAACTGTGAGATAAATTTTATCTTTCTTATTTATTTTCTTTACATAACTCATATATGTAATTAATTAGCCATTCTCCATCCAAGAGTAAAATATCATACAATTGCCGAAAGTGAACCAGACACGATGGTCAGTGACCTAGCATCTAAAGCAGCGTAACTGGTCCTGGGATCTCGTAATTATAATAATTTATATTGTGTTACTTGGTTGCAATATAATTATAGTAAAATACGCCGAAGAGGTTCGGTTACTACTTGTCAATAATTTAGTAGCAACTGTTAGATTATGAACGTCAAGTATTGCATTAAGTGCCATTTACTTTTACTTTCTGGTTTAAATACAAATTTGGAGAAAGGTATTTTGACAAAAATTTGTATATACTAAGGTTGTTTCGTAAGTACATAGCATACATTTCAGGAGGACGGAGACCCCTTGAGAGGACAATTCTGTCAAGTTTTCGCGATTTATCACTAAGCATTGGGTCATCAAATTCCTCAGTCAGTTTTTAAAAAAAATGAACTTTGAAAATAAACGGTCACAACTGGATCTCCATGATTTGGCTTTTAAACAAACTCACGCAGATAGAAGTCTTGTCCAAAACTGCTTCAAAATTTGGAGAACAATTGTGACTACAATGAAAAGTAGAGTTTTCTCCATAACACAGATAAACAAAAAATATGCAGGAGGAGAAACCGGCTCCAGAGGTTCATTAAGACCTCTTTGGTTAAAAGTAATGATAGCATTTGCTAGAACAATTCTCCAGTTTGAACTTGCTTCTGGAAGCTTAGGTGTAAAAACAAGATTGCATTCTAAAGAATTGAAAAGAGAAGTTTATGAAAATCCGAATTCTCGTTACCTCAAGTTAATCACACGAATCTTCATACAACAGGAAGATGCCTCAGCAGATAGATTGCGATTAATAAAAGATGAATTTAGAAATTTGCAAGTTGACACTTCGACCCACCCATAATATAGTCCAGATCTGATTATGACATGTTTCGTTCAGTGGCACATTTCTCGCGCGGTCGATGAGATAACAATCTGGAAGAATGAGAAGCTGGGCATCGAAAATATTTGGCATATAAATCACCACAACGGTATCGGCGTCAACATGGAGATGCGTGATAGAAAATAGTAACACTCCCTTTCTAAGTTGTATTATGTAGCGCCGATCGATCTGCATGTAACCAGAATTAACATAACAACGTAAACGAGGCGTTTGTGCACAAAGAATGATTGATGGCAAATGCGGCCTTACATATTTCGGATGAATTTGATTGACGGGTATAAGAGTTTTGTATTTAAAAGCTATTTAGATTACAATAGGTACAGTCGAGAATGTTATTGGCATGTTTTAGAATAATCTAAAGGTTCTGAATAATTGCCGTCATAAATATTACAAACAATGTTACACCTTTCGGATGAATTTGATCGATAGGTACAAGGGTTTGCGTTTAAGAGTTATTTAGAGTACAATAGGAAATCTCGATAATGTTATTTGCATCATTCCCGTATGTTTTAGAAAAATCTAGGACAATTGGAAGTAGCATAAATTACCATAAAGGGGTTCTGCAGTGCAGTTCTGATTAAACTTTGATTATTATATGTTCTAGTTTAAAGCTTTGAAAGATGTGATATAAATTTCTGTGTATTGTCAAGTATTGATATAAATTATTGTACTGAGAATATAAACTAATAATTAGTGTTTGGATAGTGCTTCGATAGTAATCCAGAAGATAGCATCATAGTTTTAGAAGATAATATTTGTACTGTTAGCAATAGTTTGGAAATAAATTGTTGAAAGAGCTTTTAGCAAATTCCACTGTAATCACGTGTTGTTGAAAAGATTGGACTAATCAGTTTGAAAATAAACAACTGTTATTATTTGCAAATAGTTTTCGTTACAATTTGTTGGCAATTTGTAAAGAGAAAAACCAACGACCAGTTTCGCTGCTTTTGTAGCTTCGCAGATGGATCTGTTTCCCCCTTCGCTAACGATTATAAAGCTGTGAAATCATAAAGATTGATTTAAATTTAAATACAAAGTGGAAACTCTGAGTCGATCATAGTTAACGTTTTGTGAAAGAGAAGAATGGACTAATGAGGAACTATGCAAATAGCGAAACCGATTGTTACGGTATTCCGTGCAGACAAGAAATAAAGTAGTAAAGTAAGAAAGGAAAATGGCCCACACCGAATACCGCAACAGATCAGAAAGATAGAATAGAAATACAAAAGGACTGGATTCCGGGCTAGCTCAAAATGTAGAGTGGGGTGGGTCATACAAAAAGAAAAATTGGAAACTTCAAGTATTATAGTTACAAACCGTTAGTTAGTATAAAAAGGAATATTTACAGAAACCAGCTCGAACATTTACGTAAGCGTCCTATTATAACGCGATGTAAACAAAAAGCGTCACTTTGCATATAACACACTATAAAAATTTATTTAAGTAAATATCGATTATAAAATATAAAATCTAAATAATATACATAAACTATATACTTACTTAATATTTCCAACCCTAAATATATAGAAGAAGGAAATTAGACAAATTTTACAGTAATTTTATCTGCTCTGTGAAGTGCATTTCGAAAAGTAAGAATGAAACAGTAAATTTAAATAACGTAACCTAACTGAAATGAAACAAGTGTTCACTTACTCTACCTTATCATTTGTTAAACAAGTTGTTGACGTTAGCAATAATTTACAAAAAAAAAGTAAAAAGTGCTCTAACGCGAGCTTCAGTTTATATTAATTGTCACTTCGAAGAATAATTACATAATCACTTGTGCACCGTGCGGTCTGTAAATTTATTGTGCAACCACGAGTAATAAAACTACAGCCCTTTAACAACCAGCAAAAGAAGTGTCCATCTTCCACAGCAGCATAAGAAAGAAAGAAAGCAGAATAAATGCACCTTAAAACAAGCAGTTGGTTCCTGGTGACATCGTATAGGATTTGGAAGTGCGTGCTGCACTTGTCAACGGACTGGATACTAGACGATACAATTTAACTAAACTACAACACTAAGTACAACAAAGCAGCTTAGAACCGCGACTTACAATGTTTCCTTTAGGTAGAAGGACGTTGTATAGAATAGATCTCTCTCAAAAGCTCAGTCTGTATTTATAAGGATTGAGAACAACGGGGGGGAAGTATTTTGCAAACAACACCTGGTAGATAAATATTCCGAGAATGCAGCTTGCAAACAACAGCCACTTAACTTAAAGTAAAAGGTCTCGATATACTATAATAACCTCCACTGAATTTTGTTGTCCGCATGAGAAACTACCTCTGTTTTAAATGATTCAGGTAGGTTTGCAACCCTCCTACGGCATTATAAAGCGAAATGTACAACAGGTTGCCTAGCTGTAATAGAAACGACAGCGATTTGTTACATTGACCGAGAATGACTTCATATGGAAACGATTTTATTGGCCATAAACTTAGCAAGTTTGAACACCTGCACTGATAGCGAAATAGGATTTCTAAGAAATATTAGAAGCGTTTATATTATACAATGCAGGAAGTTTCAAAGAATTTATAAAGCGAAGTTGTTTAACGATAAGCAAGTGGTTTGGAACGTATTTCAACGAATTTCTAAAGCGAGCTTTCTAACGAACCTATTAAAAGCAGTTGAACGATAAGCAAAATATTATAGAATAAATTCCACGTATTTACTGCGGTACTTAAAACTTAAAGAAATAGTTATAGGACGTTTTAAATAAGAATTCATTTGTATTGAATTTGTGAAACGACAGTTCGTATGATTTGAAATAGCATAAAAATGGCAAAGTCCTTAAGATTAGAATCTCTAGGATGCGCTTATTAAAAAGAAGTAACACCAAGTAGTTAGGAATTAAGGTTTATATCACGGATGCAGAAATAGATCGAATGCAGGGATTTAACGTAACACGGTCAATGGCTGTTTACTCCTTACAAATTGTTAAAAGCCAAAGCTGATAGAGGATCCATTTTCGGCTTCAAAACAGATTATAGAGCCCTCAACACGCTGTTATAAAATATCACTTAAGCATTCCTTTGCTCTACACTTTTTTTGACTTTCCAATGTTACACCCTGAAAGTACTACACTGACCAGGAAGCCAGATTTTTTTAACTAGAGAGTTTGAATTTTGCCGAACGCTTACTGTTTCAATCAAGATAGGGATCTTTAACATGCGTGACAAACACATACGCACAGGAACGCACGCATACACATACGCACGCGCGCGTGAGCGCACACACACACCACACCACACACCGCACACACCCCACACACGCGCACACATACACCTCTCCTCCCCTCTCTCTCTCACACACGCGCACGCACGTGTGCACGCATGCGCGCATGAACGAACGCACGCACGCACACACCGGAATGCAATCGTGTGTAAAATATATCTTAATCGAGAATTATCTTGGACATCAACTAATCTTGAACGACGGGAATTTCTAAGGAAAACTCCCACACCGAATAACAAGAGCATGCCGAAAGCGAGATCAGGAAAGTGATTCTGGTTTGAAATTGAATCGAGAAATAATGGAGTACACTAATGCTAAAACAAAACCTAAAACGAACGTTAACGACAAGGACATTAATGTACCTATTTAAAAAGAAAGGTTTCCATATCAAATGTTAAACTACCTGGCTTTTGATCATGCCTCTAGCTAATGGATATAATTTATTGCAAGTCTGGAACGATTACCCTTACATTAGTTGTGAAAAACGCCAATATATAAAACTAAGCCTTTACTCTATTACACAGTTATATTTTCAACTCTATTACACAATCATACTTTCATCACAAGTACAAGATAATCATTCTTAAGTTAAAATTAAAAATCACATATATCAAAAATTGCATAGGTTAATGGAAAACGTTTTGGGCAAAAAAATTACGTTCTATATTCTTAAATTAATAACAAGAACGCACTGTAGAGCATTATAAATGTATACAGTAGAATAGAAAAAATGTTCGTTCATTTACAATTAGCGTACGTTGTAGTTTCAGAAATTTTATCATAAATACCTGGAATGATTTTTGAATGTGCTAAAAGCCTTTATCTCCTGAACGTATTTTGCTTTGACCAGATCCTACAGTGAGTTCGAAAACAAATAGATATTCTAAAACAACATGTCTTTGCCCAACATCAAGTTGTCGATTAAATAGGTACCAAAGTGTTCCTAAATTAAAAGCAACCAACCTGGTTGGGTATTATTCAAATTTCGATGACTGACTGCTTTAATCAGTTCAATACCTTTTCTTCAAGGTTAATTAATTTACTCACGTTACATGTTTGGATGATAAAGACGAAACAGTACAAAAATTATTTTCCTTCAATAAAACAGTTCGAGGTTTTCGGTAAAATTACTTGAATCGTTTTTCTCTATCTAACATATGTAATACTATCTTACTTGAAACCTTTAACTAGACCCAGAGGAAAGGATTTGCCATTTTTTAAATCAGTATAAATTTAGCGAGTGAACTTCTTCGTGCCTACACGATGAGGTTATAAGCGCCCGCTTACACATTATTAATCAAAACAAATCAATCATAAAACTACACTAATTTAGAATACAAAGTTCCGAAGATGCTATTCTTAACCTTAAAAAACCGCCAAAAGTACTTCGCTAAAAATTCTGTTTCGGTACCACAAAACCTCGACTGTACCAACAAAATGGTTGCCGACTAACTCAGTGAAACGGACGGTGTGTTTGAAAAGGGTTCAAGAATGCTATCGGGCATGAATATGTCTCAATCGAGAAATACTTTGGACGTCACCTATTTTCGCAGGGTTCCTAGGGAAAAGCCCTAGAAAAAATTAACAAAAGGGTGCTAAAATCTGAAATCAGGAGCGTGTTTCTGACTTCAAAATGTTCCTGGAAATTCATCAAGGTAATTATTACTTTAAACACAATACAAACATAAACCCTCCTAACTGCAAGGTTCCTAACTGTTAAAGGACCTGAAATACTCAATCATGTTTCTAGGCAATCACAAAACAATTTATTACAGCAAAACTGTAACTACACCGTTTCAATAATAGAAAAAACCCGAAATAAACATGCCCTTACACTATTATACACGACTTGTTTCTAGCTATAGAACACACTTAGTTTGATTACAAATAATAGTCTTAAGCAACTATAGCCTATACTAAGTATGTGAGGCTGATTAAAAGAAAATGCAGGGCGTCATGAAATAAACAAAAATATATTGAGAAAATAAATTAATGCCGGAGAAACGTAGAAACCGCTAAAATGCAAAACCATATCTAAGACATGACTAGGCGCCCAAGGACATGTAAAACACCATTACTGCAACAACACAAAGTACGCGACTTTTACGTAGTTAATGCGACAATAACTTTTTATTCAGCATAGGTATAATGTTACATTGTGTTAACAGATTTTGACCGCAATTAATAGATTTTCAGAAGAAGAGAGAATGTTACATAACGACTAAGTCCGACAAAATGGCTAAGTAATCACAAAAGTATGTAGACCGTAGGCCGTAGATCCCTCGGTGTAAATGGCCTATGTCATATGTTTTTTAACTACGCTGGATAAGTAGAACAGAAAGTTAAAGCACGTGTATTGTGCAATTTCCATCGCGTCGGAAGGGCATCAAACAGCGAAATTATTCAATGAAAGGGCAATTGATGGGTTTTACTCTACAACAAAATGTAGGAATTTAGATAGATGCAATGTGCCGTGTAAGTAAAAACTGAATCATTAGCGTTCCCAGACGTCTTTAAGTTCAAAAGATGAATTGGAAATTAACTGTGAGTAAAGTTTTAATTTTTTTTGTTTATAATTTACAAATATGTATTTGTGGGATTTTAAATGGTTTATATCTATATAGTCGGAAATTAACAGAAAGTGAAAATGATTATTCTGTTAGTCTATGGAATAGCGACAGAGCGAGTTTTCTTTTAAATTTGAGTATAATATTATCGGGAAATTAAAGTTAAACATTTCGAAAAATTACGAAATGGAAGTGTATTAACTTTAAAGTATTTTTTATGGACAATTGAATGAGGAAACTATGTGTTATATGTATTGTTATTAAAGGCATTTCCAGAAATAGGATTTATAATGTCGTGTAAATCAATATTTAAAACTGGAGCAAAGGTATGGCAGTATTATTAATTGATTTAATGTTTTTTATTTAGGATTTCTTTCAGTAATACCTGGCCAGTTTGAAGTTGAGAAATTAGATTTTTAGAAAAATACTTGTATTTATATCGCAATTACGTGTTAATTGGCGATTATTACCTACTTTGGCAAGAAATAAGGTAATTCTGTAAATTTGTGCTGATGTTCTACGTAAATTCTACGGCAGCTAATTATCTGAATTTTTCAATGAAAGTGTTATTCGTAGGATGGCTCAAATATTATATTAGTTAATAAACTGGCATCCCTAAGCTTTACTTTTAAAGAAATGAGATGAACCGAGGAAGTTTTTTGATAGGTGCGCACTTTTACATGTGAATTCCTTTTTTGAGTAACTTGCATCAGCACAATTTTCCATACTATATATACATGCTCCAAATAATCATAATTTCCTTTGTTTAGTATATTTATTTTCTTTAGTTTGGGCATATTCTTTTGTTTTGTGTATCGTTGAGCTAGTCTGCAAATACGAATATTAATTCCAAAATTACACACTGTAAACGAAGCACCTGCAAACCAAACAAATGGCATTAGGTGACAAGATGAATTTGATAGTCATATAGGAAGTTAAATTAGTGAAATATTTTTTACCAACATACAGGCACAAGCTTCTTTGTTATTTTCAAAGAAGGTGTAAACGTACGTCGTTGCTTAAAACAAATACAAATCGTATTGCTATCTTTATCGTGGGCATCGGTTAAGCTTTTAAGAATCGTGAAGGTATGTTGTAAATTAAGTCAGAAGCCTGAGCCGAAAATGGTTTCCAATATATTAAACCCGATTGGGCAACGCAACTTAAATACCCAGTACAATATTGTAACGAGAGGTCAGTCGTCTCTTGACCAGAATAACACAGCTGAACGTAAATGAGTCATCTGTACACAAAGGATAATTTGTAGTCACCCTGTGGCGTGACATCTTCAGGACTTCATTGACTGTTTACAAGAGCTTTATTAAGCTTACAACAGGAACCTTTTAGATGTTACTTACATAATTCTGGTGAGCTCTTAGAATGCTCTAGAACAAAAGGGGTTTTGGTTAAGTTCCAATTCGAGGTTTAATTAAAACACTAGTTTTTATTCGAGCCCTGAATTAAAGTTATGATATGAAATAAATTAGTTTTAACACAGTTTTAAAATAAATCGCTCCATGTGATATAAATTATTGTAGCAATCGATATAGATTCACAATTAGTGCTTCGATAGTTAATTATAAATGCATTGAACAGTAACTAAGAAGATAGCTTTGCAGTTTTAAAGAAGTTAGTATTTGTACTGTTAACGATTAGCTGGAAATAAATTGTCGTAGGCGCTTTAGAATTCCACTGTAGCTACGAGTAGTTGGAAAGGGTTGTGTAATCAATAACGAACTGTTGTTATTGCAAAAGAATTTTCGTTACAATATTAATATTTAACTTCAAATTTATAATAACAGCAGCCCTATTAGCACATGAAATAATATGAAAGTAACTAATTGACAACAACTTTCTTAAGCATTACGCATTAGACACACCTATTGGAATATGTAGGAAATCAATTAGCACGTGGACATGAAAAGATATCAACTAGTGCTAATCAAGCGTACAAATGACGTAGAAAGTTGTTGCTGATATTTTACAACTATCAATTGGGAAATAACTAGTACTAATTTATCAATTTCGACAATTAATTATTTCATTCCAAATAAAATCTTGGTTCTATGGCAAAATCAAAGGTTACATTATCCTTAGTAAATAATATTTAATTAAATATTTTAAACGAAATGTGATTAATAGTATACCATTAAGTATTGACAGATGGATTTCTTACTAGCCACAAATCGCTGTGGGTGGGCAATAGACCTACATAATAATTGGTCATCATCATTCGTCTAGCTGAGTCTCTGAAACTAGCAAAATAATAAATGAAGCACGCGTTTGCAATACAAATATAAAATGTCTGTATAAAATTGGCTAAGGCGTTATACCAGATGATTGTTTTATTTAACAATGTGTACTTCTCCTATCATATTTATCTCACCATAAAACAATAATTGAAAAACATTACTAAAACATCACACTATTTACAAATTCATAAATGTTATTTACAAAACCAAAACACCATTTTCCTTTACTCAGTTATCATAAAAATTTTATAAATACTGTACCCAAATATTGCAGTCAACCCACTTTTTAAAATACACACCTCATTAAGCAACCGATCAATTTTCAGAATAAGGCATATAATGAAATCGTAAAATATCTGAGAATTTTATAGATTCTTGCTTTAATAAATATTCCCTAAATGCAATCCACGTGACGTCTAAAAAGAACGCCTTCATATCTACTACTGATAAAAAGAACTTCATGTTAAATACAAAAACCAAACGACGTAAGACAACATTATCTGACTGCTCTCACAGCTTCCAATAATCTTTCATACTATGCATTGTCTTAATGCGACCAGTGACCTGGATTCCAGCTGTTTCCGATCTTTACAAAATTCATGCAGCTTCTTAACCATTTACTGCCCGTGTATTTTTTTCTTCAATATAAAATAAATCCATACGTACGATGATGAAATCCGCTTTTAATTTTATAAAAGTTCAGCTATTCACATACACAAGCGGCGTTCCATAATGTATTAAACGTCTTTATTTCGTTCAACACATAGCAAACAGTGCTACCAAAAAACGTACTATCTTAACATTGTGAGCTATTGTAAGCTTAACGTAATCAGACTTGGAAGAAAAGACCTCAAATACTAGAAAACTAAATTTCGTTGCCATTTATATTTGAAAAGATTTCGACGATACAAACAAAAGCTGTTTGTTTTTCCAAAGAGTAGTTAATTATTATCAACCACCAGGGTTGTCAAAATCCTAGAATTCCAAAACAACTGTGGTTTGTTAAAAATCGAACACAGGCTGCAGAGATTTAATTTCATTTTCATAACAAAATTAAAAGTAACGCAAAATGTGCAGTCGTGTTTTTAAAAATCAACATGCATTATAAATTGAAAAGCGTACTTCGTTTATTCAAGAAAATCTAGATTACTCATAATAGCAGATAAGAATTTAAATGTTCATTCAACAATTAGCAAAACTAATCAAGTTATAACGGCCGTATAATGAGCGAATGACAGATATTAATCTTCAAAATAACAGACAAGCGTGTAAAATTCATTGATTAATGATAGTCGCGAGCCATAAAATGTCCTTTCAGTAAAATTACATCATCCACATGAATGGGAACATAGAAGGAACCCTCCAAAAGTACTGAAGCTTTATAGATTAATGACGTAGTAAGATTTCATACTATAAAACCAATTAAAAAGTCATGTCGAGGTTCAATGTTTGACTACTTGTTAAAGGCGTCAAACAATAGATAATGAGTCAGGTTAATGACCAGGGTTAAATACTTGTTTTAAAAGAAAACGTAATTCATAAACGACTTTGAAAGTTATGAAGAAGGTAACTGAACTGTTTTTTTAAATGAATGAACAGAGACAAATTCCAGCAAGATGTATTTTAATTTAAATGGAAACATATTGTATATAAATTTTGAAAGGCAGTTAATGGTAAATTAATTTCAAAAAGATTGAACTATATGGATATATGGACTTGGAAGGTATGTATGTAGTATAATTGCATTTAATGGCTTTGGACATAGATACAAGTTTACGATATAAGAAAAAAAAGAACAACAAGCATAATTTAACGGTAAAATAAAGATCTCATTGTTTTTAAAATCTTCAAAGACATTCCTATTATACGTTAAATAAATTGGATTACGCAAGATTTTGTGTGTGCTAGTCAATAATTTAAAATTGAAGGAGGTCGAATTTTGGTAAGTTTGGTCATTACAAAAAGGTTTATTGACAAAAAGATCAGCTACGTTTGAATTCGATTTAAAAGGAGTTCAAAAATTATCCATTTAATTTCTAAAAATTTGTACATAGTGATTTAAATAGGGACGAATTTGTGAACGAAAATCCTAATTAGAAAGAGAAATTTTTTGATTCTATTTTGGTTTAAGCGAGTGATTATCTAAAAGTTATAAAATTTTTGATCCCAGACTTGAGATATGGTGGCAGTGTTGGACTATCTTTAAATTTTAATTTTTGTATAGAAGTAATTTTTGTGAAAAACAAACAAATCTTTCTAATACTAAATAATATTTTTCAGTGTGAAAACACTTTGTATATAATACTTTAAACAGATTTGTGTATTTACATAACAGAATCTTTAATTAGTATAATAAACAAGTTAAGAAGTCCGTAAAAATGCAAATCATCCCTTGATATTAAAACCCATTCTAGAGCATACTATGTAGATTGAAAATCCGTGTTTCTAATTTTAAAACTAGTTCTAAAATGTAAATATCCGTGCTAAATACCATTTAATAAGGCGTTGTATACTGAAAACGCTACTTTAGCTTGAATACTGCATTAATTCTTCTACTCTTCTAAATTCTAGTTAATTCAACAGTGGAACATAAATTCACGATTATAAATAAACAGATGATAGCTAATAAGAATGGATAGACCAATTAGCCGATTGTAAAGAACGATAAGACGTTTAACGACCTATTAAAGTAAATAAGATACCCCGCGATAACCAGCCCACAGACAAGCATTTCACATTCGTTCAGTCAAGATACCATTTGAGAAACTATAGTCGGATCTTTACGACCTAATAAATTTGAAATTCCAGCTATTTAGATAAGATAAACGTGTAAAATCAACTGATTTTCGAAGAAATTACATCATCATCTATGAATCACCTCAACCAGAAGCGTATAGAAGTTTTCCAGAATGAATGACGAGGTAAGTATTTTATTATATAAAGCGGTAAATAATTAAAACGAGGATCAATAATCGATTGACCGTGTATCGGTATAATATTTGTCAGTAGCAAGGTATTTATATATTTAGAAAGTGATGTAATATAACGTTCAACGTGCACATTAAATTTTATTAAAATAGTAACTCAAATTGGAAGAGAAAAGAATGGACTTAATGAAATAAATTCCTGTATATTGGAAATTTAAATATAAATGGAAGATGAATTGGATTTCAAAGGAATTTATGAATTATTTATTTCTAAGAATGGAATTAAATGGATATAGAAATTGAATCGACGAGTTGGTTTGACGAATTTAGGAATCCCGCATAATTTAACGCAAGTATATCATTGTTAAATCTTTAGAAGAACATTTTCCTGCTATAATTATTTTAAGTAGGTTAAACTTGCATAAGATTTTGGAATATAGATGCTTCTTGTAAATGAATGTCAGATTTTTTTGAGGTCGAATTTCGAGTTAATCTGACCATTATAAAAGGTTTTTTAGGCGTGCCTGATCAGCTGCACTTCAACAGGTTTTCAACAAGAGTATTACAAATTATCCATCCCCATCTTTCAAAGAAAATTTTTTGTACATAGTGACTTACATCAGATAATTTTTGCGAATACTAATTGCAAACAAAGACCGTGTGAATTGTTTATAAATATTTAATGTAATTTTTAGACTTAAATCGTAAACTGAATTTGTAGGTTTTAATGCTTGTGTGTAAGTAATCTTTTGGAAAATGTGTAATGAAGAAATATGTTTCTGCATGTAGTTATTATTATTATTTTGTTTATTATGAATATTTGATGATATTATAATTTTGATGTTGGAGTTTCGTTGTTACATTTAATCTGAGCTAGCAAAATAATACGGGCGTCTACAAGCGATAATTCACACCAGATCATTTTTGTTGTCATATAGCACCTTTTATTGGCTCTTAACGTCTAGACAACATATGGCTACAAATTCACAGCAATATATATATATATATATATATATATATATATATATATATATCCCACAAACAGAAAGCCCACGATAGATAGACTTAGGTTCTGTATGTTTTTTGTTAGAGTCTATCTATCGTAGGCTTTCTGTTGATCGGATATAATTGTCGAACTATTTATTTCACAAACAAAACTTACCTTGTGCAACAACAAATGTTTGATAAAATTGCGAAAGATACGTCAAAATGGAGAGACGATCTGGTACTGGGAACTTCACCATATCATCAGGTTCCAAAAGAGCTGGAATGCCCAGATGCCGCTCAGCGATTTGAAACGCCATCAAGTTATTTTTGTAGATGTCGTTTTTATTCAGTTTAGAAAAGTCTCTGTAACAAAAGAAAACAAGGTTAAAAACATTATTTATTCTAATCTTAAACGGCTATTGTTATATTATATTTTATATGTAGAATAGTTTCCTTAATACTAGTTTGTAATATTAGTCGCTATTGAATATGGTTCGCATAAAGGTGGAACCAATGTTCCAATGCCAAAACAGTCTGAAATACAGTTTTGCAACTTATTGTTATAAATTAGTTTTATTTTAAAAACAAAAACCTGGACCTCAGCTGTTTCTCCCCTGGATGCTTTTTATAAAAAATTTTTCAGTTTCTCAACATCCAGTGCCATTTAAAGTTATTCTTCAATACACAATAAAATCCATACAAATCAATGCTAAAAAGTTTTAATTTTATAAAGGCTACGATTTTATTTTGTTTTGACAAACAGCAAACAGAGCCGCCAAAAACTTACACTCTTTGTATCGTGAAATCTCACAATAACTAAAAGTTAATCGGAATCAAACTTAAGAGCAAAAGAGCGTTATTACAACTTCATTGCTATTTATACTACAAAAATATCGACGTCACGCAGGCGTTCCTTGTTTCTCCAAATTTACTCAGATTAGTTAATTATTAGAGACCACCTGCGTTGACAAAATCATAAAATCCTAACACATTTGTGGCTTGTTAAAAATCCAACATTAGACTTTTCTGATAATTCACACCTGCAACTTGCTTCTTTATCTCCTGTTATTAAAACTATAGTGCGAATTTTTGCATGTGGTGTTGGTTAATTCTCACAGCTTGTGAATTTTGAGCGTGTGAAACGTTCCAATTAAATCGTTCTAGGAAAGTTTCAGTTATTTTCGAGCATGTTGAATTGATAAAATTCTTGGAATTGTTTCCTACACAACTTGTGTACTTTAATAAATCTGGTAAGCGTTTAGATTATTACAGATTTTTTAAAATTCTAAACGAAAATTCAGGTAAAATTTTGATAATTTTGACAGAACATCAAATGCCGACGTAGTTTATCTTCTTTATAAAATACAAATTGTTTTCCTATTGGGTAATCTCATTTTAACAAAAGTTTTAAAGCTTGAAAGATAATTAAAAAGTTTCAAACACATAAAATAATTTAAAAAAATGGTAAGAACGCTAATTACAATAGAACGTGTCTACATGATGGTGAAGAAATAGAGAAATGGAGGAATCGATAAAATGCGTTGAAGGAGATATAATTTAATGTTATAGTAAAAACAAAACATACTTTAATTTATTATGCAGGGATGAAAAAGCAAAGAAAAAGTAAATAGGTACACATACTACATACTAAAGTTATATAGCAAAAAAATGAGATAAAAGGTAACTCACTAGAAAAAAATATTAAGATGAAAAAATAGATCCGATTTTAAAGTCTGAATTCGAAAACTAAAATATTTAAATATCTGTAAGGTAGTAACAGATGACATATACTCGCGAAATTATAACAACTAACAGAGAAAATAACGCAAAATAGATTCTTAGTAAAACAATTGAAACTTGAGAAAATTCGTACGTCTCTTGTAGTGATTTCAAAGAAAGCTAAAGCTGACAGACAAAGATTACTGAAGGTTTAACGTCGAAGGCGTTAAAAATTTCAATCAGTTCTTCACAGAAGAAAAGGGAAGTAAAAGACGAGTTAAGGCGAGATCAATTTGGTTTGAGAACAAAATGAAAGCACTAGAGAAGCAGTTCTATGCCTAAGATTAATTATAGAAGGTAGAATAGAGAGTATAAACCGTAGAAATGTTTAATAACGTTAAATGAAATAAGACGTTTGTGATACTGCAAAAGATAGGTTTGAAACAAAAAGACAAGCAAAATATTGATATTGTACATGATGACCCACTATTTCGCGTCAGCATTCTAATGGGTTGTTCGCTTTAAATTGCTTCACAAACTTTTTTTGTAAATAATTATGTTAGGGGATTTCTAATCATTAATTTTTAAGTATTTTACACTACTGAAGAATAACACCGTCTTTCAACAAGAAGGTCATTTAAAGTTTTTTGCTATTTTTGAAATGTCAATATACACACGTCATTTCGAAGACGTGACAAGTAAAAAGTTTACGCTTTTCAGATATGGATCATATACACTCGCACAACGCATTCAAATAGTAGAAATTCACTACAAAAACAGCAAAAATGTTATGGAGACGGTTCGTGAAGGTCGTACTGCTTTGGTCATCATCAAGTACCTTCTCCCACAGCTATGGTGAATTTAAACAATAAATTCAAACGTCTCGGACAAGTAAGTGATCGGAAGACTTCAACTCGTCCGGTTAGGTCAACTGAAAATAACGCAACTGTAGGTAAAAGTGTGGTTGAAAACCGAGGTTTGTCCATTTCGAGACGATCACAGGAATTGGAGATATCACAAATCAGTTTGCACACCATTTAGTCACTTATAGGTAAAGGCGTCGTTACTGTTTTAGTTACTTGCGTGCCTGCACAGAGGGTGTGCTAGGTTACAAAGAATTTACAAATGAGGCATAATTTACATTTCATATTAACAATGTAAATTAATTATAACTCCGCTTACCTTCTAAATTAATATATATATATATATATATATATATATATATATATATATATATATATATATATATATTGGCAAGCGGGGTATCTTATACGATACTGTTTTCCTCAGATTATCGCGTGGGTGCGGTTGCCACTTCGAGCTCAGCTCTTCATACCTAAACCGAAAAAAGGAACCCAAGATAGAGGTATGATAATGAACTTATGTAACGGAATCGACTGTTAAAACTTCACATTATTTATAATGCACTCTCCGCACATGTAGTTCAAGATAAGCGGGTCACGACAAGAATGAATATGGCGGTCGGCTTCTTCAACTAGTAAAACCACCACCTTTTTTCGTTTGACGTCCAGATTCAGGAAAACGACATATATATCTATTCCGAATAATGGGAAATATCTTTAACATTCCTTTCCACGGTATAAAAATTGCAACCACGAAGACATAAAAAGTAATGTACACACGATCTAAAATTGTATTCCGCAATTACGTGTAACATACATAAATAATTATACAAAAATTTCCTAAAATAACTATTTACTAAAAATAATTTGTAGAGTGCTTTTTAACGCGTAATAATTTTTCGTAACGATTTTGGTCTACATGTTATAAACTAGAGTTTACGCAAGAATTGAAGCCAGCAGATCACGCCTAACGCTCTGCATTCGCTGGATCCTCGGATTCTTGGATCCTCGATATACATGATTTTTCAACCAAATTATTCAGAGTGATGTGGCTCATTTTATGTGTCTGGGTACGTAAACAAGTAAGATTGTCGTATCTGGGGCTCCGAAAATCCAAGAGCAATAGTTAAACAACCTCATCGACCACAACGAGTGATAGTTAGGTGCAATTTTTTGGCTGACAGTGTACTGGGTCATACTTTTATGAAAATGTTGCTGGTTCGACCGTTACAGTGAGTGGATTGTGTTACCGCACTATGCTGACTAACTTTTTTACCTGAAATTGATGCTAGGGATGTGAAGGACGTTTATTTTTAGCAGATCGCACCACCTGTCATACAGTTCGTGAAACAATGGCTACATTGCGTGGAAAATTTCCTGGAAGTATAATTTCTCAAAATTGGCCACCGTGATCGTGCGATTTGACATCATTAGTCTTGTTCTTTGGGGCTACGTTAAAGCAAAAGTTTACGCAAATGATCCAGCAACGATTCAAGCGCTCAAAGATAAACTAGAGCTGTTATTGACGAAATACAGCCGCTATTGTGCGAAGAATTTCATTAAAAGAAGAGCCAAGGGGACGTTTTGCAGACATTGTGTTCCGTCACTAACGTCAGAGTTTCCACTTTGGATTAAAATAGAAATAGCCCCACAACTTGCGAAAATATTACGTTTTTTTTTTGTTAATTTGAAATGACACTTCTTGTCGAGACCCAATATTTAGTAATCGAAATTTCCATATTTTTGTCTAGGACGACTCATTTTCATTAAACACCTTCTTGTTTTAAATTTCACAAATTTTACAACTTAAAAAAGTTAAATATGAAGACCTTTATTTTTCAAGTTTATGCTGACTGTTTATATGATTTAGTCAGAGACGACTCCGAGAAACAATGCTGTGGACACTTTTTTCCTCACCTATTAATTTGAAATAAACACAATAATAAAATTCCAGCATGTTCACATAACCTATATTATCCAAACATGAATATCACAGTATTCAACAAGCAAAACAAATAAACTAAACTAAATCCCTTAATTTGGTCAAGTATACGCGTATCTAAAAGAAAACGAACATCTTGAATATATTCAATTATAGTAATCTAACCAATTTAACGGGTACAAATAAATGCCTACAAATACAATTGTAGTGCTTGTCTATATTAGAACTTCCTGGTACATTACGCTTTTAACTAAGCATGCACCAACGTAAGTCTTAATACCAAAAAATTGAATACAATCAATAACGTATACATAAACAGGTGGAAAGCAAAAATTTTATGACTTGTTGATTGGATACAAGGCTTAAGTGACCTTGTTGTGCAGGGCAAAGTAAAGTTGTCAGTAATCCATTAATCCAAATAGCGTTGACGAAAAGTATTCACTCCAGAAACACACAAAGTAACAGAACTTTTCTCAAATCCGCGATTACATTAGCTTTTGGTAACTTGTATCATTACAAACCCGAATTCCAAAACATACTGTTACGAATTACTCACCTATTCACCCTTCCGCTGATGGTAACTCGTCTAACTGAAGATAAAATTTGAATTGAAAGATCTAAGTGATTCCCTCTATTATGCTATTCCGGTATTTGTAAGTTATTGTAGCGGTCTGACGTTGACCAGAATATGGGTTTGATTACACAAAAGATAATTGGCGTGACATCTTCAAATATCTGACGGTTAACAAGTCCTGCATTCGATTGACAGATACAAAGCGTTTACATTTAAGGATTATTAAGATTAAATTAGGTATATTCGAAAAGTTATTTAAAGTACACTACCTTTGCAAGGTTCTTTTACCCAAACAAATTTTAAATTTTACCAAACCCTTGCTGTTCCAAACAAGATAGGGATCTTTAACGTGCGTCGCAACATTCACACTCGGGACCTCCATTTTACCACTCATTCGAACGAGGACGTATTTTTGTGAAAACTGCTGGCCCAAAATTTTCAAGCGGACCGTGTCGGGATTTGAAACCCTGCGCATAGTATTCACACACATACCAACTACGCCACGATGACATCAGTAACCTACGCAGCCTCCGACTCCAATGTCTTACATAAATTATAAACGATGTGGGTTGTTTAAAGCACGTTGACATGAAGAAGCTCGCGTAAGATGGAGAGTTACATCAAACCACCCAACTGGCTGAAAAATATTTTAACAGGATCGTGAAACTTCGCACATTTCTATTAAATTGAAGAAATCTTGCAGTTTTTAGATCTAACGTTAAAAATTATGATACAGGAATGTTTCGCAATTCTTAAAACTTTAAGAGCTATCAAAATCCTAATGTTCTTCAATGGTAAAGTAAAATATGTGTATTACAGGAAGTTGCTGTAAAATGATATGGAATGCTGTGAAACCTCTTGAATTACCTGGTCTGTTGATTTTCTTCTGTTAATCGCCTCGGCTGCTCCTCTAGATAGCTTTCATCCTCATACATAAAAAACAAACACATTCCTACCACAAACATCAACGTCAACTCTATTTACATCAATATTCACAATACATTAAAATTTCAAAATTAATATTCAGCATAAATTTTAATATCGGAAAATTTCAAAATTACATTTATTATCATTTTAATGTGCATCCAGAATTAAAGTCATTGTAGGATGCCTACTAATTACTATAACAATATATGCAGAGTACAAAGGAGCATCTACCACCCTTTACGTTAATTAACCAGGTTCGTCTAATTGAGCTCAAAGACATACCCATATTTTTATCATAATCCAGAACATCAATACTAAATACCCCTTTCTACTTAAACAAGCAAATTTCACCTTAAAATTAAAATATTATTGTTAGTACAATTTCACTACTGTCCATTTTAAATAAACAAATTAGAAAGTTATTCAACACACACCAAAATCTCAAAGTTCAAACAAAATAATATAATTTACCTGAAGGTTACTTGCACTCGTAGCTTCAATGTACATCGTCCCTTTTGTTAATCACACCATTCCAACTGGGTTATATTTACGGCTTCTGATTCTCAACGCTTTAAAAATTTTCTCCATCACCATTTATTTAAAGTTGTTTCAGGGCTTTTCCGGAACTCCTCTGTGTATATCTGACCCTTGTTTCGTGGATCCAGACACGTTTATGCACCATTTAAGTATTAATACCCCCGAAAAATAACAAAGAACTTCATACTTCTTTCACCAATATACGCCAAAACTGCCTACTTTTGTGTATATATTTGTCGTTGTAAATTTTTACCAATTGGTACAGTGATACTAAACGTTATTACCTTGTAGCTTCTTTTCTAAGTGCACTAACGTACATTCATTGTAGCACGTAAAGAACAAGCTGTTTTAAATCACATAATATTCGAGCAAACTGTTTAAATTATTTAATATTAAAACCGGAAGACCAAAAAGCACTGTTTAACGCGTTCAATCAAGTCGAAGATCTAAGAGAGCTTGTTTATATTCACCTCGGTATATATAGCGGTTAGCCTGTCTGTCGGTCGAGTCCTCAAAACGGGCAATTCTAAAGAATTTCGCATGCTAGGTTCCCAGTCCGTAGCCTGTGCGTCGGTTTTTACGAATTTTGCACTCGTCCCAGTTAAATCTCAGAAATTCTCACACGGCACGCAAACACGTCCGAGAATAACTAATTAATTTTGTACAGAAATTGTTGTTTCTACCTCTCATATGTGCATCTTATTTTCAACCAATCGTGACCCTCGTGACGTTGCTCATATCACGCCTTTAATTATTAGTGTCTTTGTCTTACGCACATTATCTTTCCTTCTCTAACCTGTTCTTAGTGGTGCAAATTGATATTCCTTACTATCGATTATTTCAGTCCATGTGGACTATCTGGGTTAAATAACCCCGTATCGCGCCTTCCCGTGAATATTAAGCCCCGGTTTCTCCAAGATTCTTTGTAACCATTAATTATCTGCAAAATTTACGCAGAATGAGCTTTTAAACTACGCAGGTGTTCAAACATACTATTAATTCTCAGAGCTTTATTTTATTGGGTTTTTACAAGTTTTCATAGATATTATATGTTACTAACGGTTCAATTAACTTCAATTAAAATTAATACCCTTTAAATTTTAGTGAATCCTAACTAAATATTAATTATTATCTGTACGTTTTGTTTAATACCGGTTACTTAAAATAGGGTTAATTAATATAAATTTTGCACGTAATTTCCATTTGTTTCTTACGTAGAGCTTGTTAATACTGTTTCTTTTGATATAAAGCGTCTTGTACATGATTTAAATCTCTTATTTTTACTGAAACTAATAAATTTTTATGCTTCACGGTTTTAATAACGCGTATTATCTAATAATATTCATTATACACGGTGATTAAAATTATTTGATGTGATTATTTAATTTTCTACCCTGGTCTAAATATGAGTAATATATATATATATATATATATATATTTAATGCTATGATAATAGGGTTATTTAGGGGTATATAGAGTCATAAGGGTCGCACACTACATGTAAATAGTACTAAAAACTAGAAAACTAAACACAAATTATGCAAAAAGCAAACATTTAACACCCTGTATAAAAATCACAATTGACTTTAATTAATGCAGGGAAGCTCATCCTTCAATAATACAACCACATTCAGTAAGATAAGTAACTCTGTACGCAATCAAACTTATTTTAAACCATAAAGCATACATAAATTCTAAATAAATACGCATTAAAAGCATCAAAAGCTAGAAAATCATCATACAAATTCTGTTAAAATTAAATACACGATAGTGTAAAGAAATAACAAAGCATTTTCGAAATAAACGCACATTTAAAAACCAATACGTTTCAGAAACGCAGGATGTAAACAAACACATGTCAATTTACGACATTATAGAAATTTCGCGTATGTGATTTTTAACATGAAAGTAAATTCAAAACTCAAAACATCTTGACAAAAATAAAGCAATAAGTTTGTCTACGTGAGAAGTCATTTTAAATTTCCTCCAACAAAACAAAACAGACGGGTGAAAGTTCAAGAATTATAGAAATCACTATATGGAACTGGTATACTACGTGACCACAGCAATGTTCCGGCGGGCTATTATCAAATGCATACCTGAGAAAGCCCAGAGTGTTGACAATATCCTACAGCAAGCCTTAAACCTTGACCGTAGTACGTCGATAACCAATCCTCTCAGATGGAGGCGTTGCTTTATATATCACTCAAATCTGATAAACAGACAGGCTTCATTGAACCTGAGCACGCTTTACATCAGTTTAAATAAAAAATTTACGTAAAAGTAAACATAGAAAATTAAATAATTATATTTGGTGAAAGTCGTGACAGAAAAATTTGAAATTAAAATAGTAGTGAAATATATACGAGAAAAGTTTTACCGTTCACTGGAAAACGTAAGTAAAAGCTAATTAATTAAACATAATTTTAATATTCATAACTTAGGGTTCTGGGAAAATCTGGTAAAATCTGGGAAACTCTAAGTAATAAATCTAAGTAACTGGTAGAAATCCAAGTGACAGGTAAAACTCTAAGTAATAGAGATAAAGCTCAATTTGCAAATAAATTCGAATTTAAATCAATCTAAAATTGCATAAAATATTGGTTTGCATCTACGCATCGGAGCATAAAACGGAGGATTGTTTTAAGCATTGAATGGGGTTTGGCCAGGCGATACCATAAAATCAACAATGAACTCAACTGAAAGCAATCCAGTGGTACTGGTCCACAACACTAAGTAGCAGAACAAAAAGACACGCAAGGAAAACTACAGGTCAGAACATTATCTAAATAGCATAAGACATTTTTTCCTTTTTATGAATATTTTCTATATTTTTTATTATACCAGAATATTTATGTAAAGGGTCATCAAAAATCTTTTTATACGTAAAAATTTACGTAAAAGGGAAAGATCATTGAACGTTCAAGGGTGTTTCCAATAGTGTACAGTATCATTTTTGCTGGCTTTAAACTAACTAAAGGGAGGTATAATTTTGAAGAGAAAGAAGTTGATATTATTATTTGATTCAGGGGTTTATTTTGTCAAATAGTGAATCATATTGAGCTGTAAAGTGTATATAATTTTCTTTGTCATTATACAAATTTTGGTCAATTTCATCTTTCTCATTCAAGTAGGAAAGTATTAAATAAAAAAGGGGGGGATAAATTCTTTGTTATCGTAACGTTGTGCACTCTGTGTGAATTAGACTGAGCTAGCCGAGACATATTTAAATTTTAGGTTAACAAAGAGACACAGAACGGCGGCGGGCAGCAGGAAGCTGAACGTTAATTACATCGACGTGTATCATAGCAATATATATATATATATATATATATATATATATATATATATATTTAGGGGTATACTGAGTCGTGGTGGTCGCGAAATACAAGAAAATAGTACTAGCTCAGTTCAACCCCACACAGAGTGCACGATGATACGGTAACAGAAAAAATTTGTACCCCCCCTTTTTCTCTAACACTTTATACCTAAATAATATAAGCTGAATAACAAAAAAATTTGTATAATAATCCAGAAATATGTACAATTTACACTTTTACAACCTTCGTACTATTATTTGCTATTTAAAATCCTTGAATCATAGTAAAAATATAAATATGCTCACCACCAAATCATAACCGTATTAAAATTATATAAAGCCAGCAAAAATAACTATGTATTACATTGGAAGTCTCGTTGAACTTTCAATGAACCTTCGTAATTTCTACGTATCAATCACAATTTTTGATGACCCTTCACATAAATATCTAAGTACGCGCAAGTTTTAAATGTTCAAAAAATTTAAGTCTTATACTATTAATTTTTTATCGCTAACCTGGTATTTTTCTAGGTTGATTCCCTGGTTCGAATGTGTAGTTCTGCGTACCCCCAATCCTGCCGCTACGTGCTGCTAACCTGATTCAGAATATTCCCCTTTGTTGTATCTATTACTCGTAGTATTGGATTTTTACGTTGGATTGAATTTGTGTCGTAAATTCTTAATTGAATCTCTTCGTAAATCTATTAGTATATTTTTAGTAGATTTTCTCAGTTTCCTTAGATTTCCTTAGATCCCTTAGAGAATTTCTCAGTATATTTTTAGAGCCCTAAGTTAACAAATGTTAAAGATCATGTTTACCTCAATTAAAATTTGGACTTACGTCTTGTGTCAACGGCGAATTTTTTATTTAACTTCTATATTTGATCGCACACTAGTACTTGAAATTTTAATTATTAACCTTCACTTAAAATTTGTGGTTTTAAATCTACACTTGAACTTTGCGTAGTATTTTTATTCAAACTAGTACAGTTCGTGCTTCAGTTAGGTGGAGACTGACCATTAACCGCTTGGTGTAATATATAAAGGTAAGCCCTTCCACGTGCTGTCATTGACTGACCGCGCTATCTTTGTTGATTGAGCATGGCATAGGCGTCACACTTGTCTTATCATGAAAGTCTTAGGATTTTACATAAAGTTACTTATCCTAAATTTTGTTGCAATGCTTTCCAAATCACGTAGACATCAACATTTACCACTATAGAGTTCATTGACTATGGTACTTTGTACGTTCAATATCATGTTTTCGTATTTTGTATAGGAAATTATTAAAATTTTCCTTTTAATTCCGCACGTATACAAACTTGTTGTTCCATATTTTGTTTATCCAATGTGAGGGATTTTATTTGAATTTGTCAAGTTTACTTTTAAAAGATCACGTAGGCAAATTTTATACTGGGACTCCTTAATAGTGACGTAAATTAGATGCGTTTTTAATGACTTTTTACTTTCTAAAATATGCTTGTTTTGAAAGACCCATTTGTTGTGAGTACGCGCGATTATTAATGCGTCGAGTTTAAAAAAAATCGTTTCATGTTTGTTTGATTTTAGATACCTCTAATTTGTATTTATAAGTCTTTGAATGTATTACGATTTTCTAAAATGAATCGGATTGCGTCTAGAGTTATTTATTCTACTGAATGTGGTTAAATTATTAAAGAATGAACTTCCTTTCATTCGCTAAAGTTAGTTGTAGATTTTATACAGTGTGTTTGATATTTGCTTTTTGCATAATTACCGAATTGTGTACTTTTTATGAATCACATGTTTAGTTTCCTTGACTTTGGTGTTGTTTACATGAAGTATACTACCCTTGTGATCCTATATACCTCTAAATAACCCTATTATCATATATATTGAAGTGTTAGTAATAGCTAAAAGGGTATAAAGCTTAATTTGTTTGAAGGTTGTGTATATGCCAAATAAAGCCAAATATCAGATCACGTAACTGAAAATTTTGTGTTTGCCGTTCTTTACAAATGTTAAAGTATTTGAAGTATATTAGTCAAAGTAGAAGTGCCAAGACGTAAAACAATGACTTGATGACGTGAGAAAGCACAGTATTCAAGGATTTATACTAAGTTGTACGTTAATAAGCCAAAGAATGTACATTTGCTGATCGAAAAACCGGATGCGTCTGTAGAAGTTCCACTATTCACCACACAGAGCCAGGTTTATATGTGAAACATTTCGGCGCTTACTTAGTAGAATCAACCTTTGGACAAACTTGTAGTATCAAAATTATAAGTGAAAATATTATCAAAGCTGATTGAAGGGTGACGCGGTCTTATGAACCAATGATTGAACATTTAAGTATAAAATAGTAAAGTGTAAAAGATGAATTATAGGTATTAGTGACACAAACTAGTTGGGACGATTTAATTGGATGAGGGATTTGTAAAATGTATAAAGAGTAGGCATAATTTAAAAGGTGGTATCACCTAGGTAAACATAAATAACAGATTCGATTAAAATATTTTTGTAACAAGACGTGTTTTTTGTATACTGCGCTAATTTGAATATTAAAAAGAGTAAATAAATTATTTTGAAAAGTTCAAGTCTTTAATTGAAACAAAGAAGAGTATAGATAAGTGAGTGGAATAATAATAATAGTAAAGACGGGTGGAAAGTTGTAAGAGTGGATTGGAGCGACATTGAAACAGGTGGAATTAATAGTGGATGTTTGGAACGAGTTGGATTAAGGCAGAAAGGAATTGGATTGGATTTATTAGACTGAAGGAGAAACTACTTGGAATGATTTGGATAGTGCATTGCGGATAGATTGGTATTGAGTGGAAACTAGAAAGGAGCATAGAATTGGAACGAGCAGATTAAAGAAAGGATAGCGTTGGATTAGCAGAAGTATTATACGGAAAGAAGGCATAACTATAGGAAAATTAGCGCGGGGGAAGTAAAATTGCAAGGTATTCAAAATTCTAAATTTGGTCATTATTTATAGATTTGGGGGATATCAAAATTAAGTATAACAAAAACTGGTGTCTGGAAAGCAGAGGAGCCATAGTGATAGTGCAACGCAGTGTGAAGACCCATCCGGTGATTGAGATTTTGAGCCAGAGTTCAGAGAGGCCTACAGCGACGCGTAAATCGGGTGAGTACTGTGTTTTTGATACGTCAAAGTCAATTTGGTAAGAGTAATTGATTTGGCACAAGGCTACGTGGATCTGCTTATTAAAAATTTGGCATATACGAATATAAGGTTACATGTACTAAAATAAAGGTAGTGCAGTTTGGTTGGTGTAGTGACCATCTACCTATCACTGAACCCACGGTAGGTAGGTGTGGATACCCTGAGAAGGCGAGTTTCAATAGTCGAGGCATATTCATATAGTTTTGTTTTGTAGACCGACCAAACTTAGTTAAAGCACGAAATATAAGAGTCAAAATTTTCACACTGTTAAATATATAAAAAATGGTAAATAAATAAACCACAGTTAAAGTAAATATCATATAAAAAAAAGGGCGGGGGTTGAGCATAAGAATATATATATATATATATATATATATATATATATATATATATTGTTATGGATTCAAAGGGTTAAATTTGGGATAAGCAATGCAATTTCAAACACCCTGTATAGAGAAACAAACAAATTATTTACGCGCAAAATTTATTTAATTTAAACGGACAAGGACGTCCGTTGTATCGGATACGGTGAAATATAGACTCCAAAAATTGTTGTTTTAAACGGTCTATAATTAAGAACACCTGCATGTTTAAAAGGTTACCTTCTTCGAAATTATCAGCATAATAAAGTGGGTTTCATAGAAAATAGTTTTCAACCGTCAGTTGCTTCGAATAAACAAGCTAACAAAGTTCTTAAAGAGCAGGTGAGATGCACGTGAAATGCTCCAGATAGAGACGGATGTAAAAGCATTGGCATTCAAAACGCACGTTCTTATCCACGTGGAGTAATGAGACGCTGTCAGCAATATCGATTTTCTACAACTCAAGTGGGGTTTGGAACGCGACATCAAATATGCATAAGACAGATATAAAAATATTACAGGCGGAGTTTCATGACGACACAGAACAGAATCATTGGTTGAAACGGATAGTTTTACAAACGGTCGAACATGCGACAGGTGGAAGCGATTCTCGGATTATACGGTGCGTTCACGAGGTGAATTTCTGGAAGCTTTAAGTCGGTTATATCAAAATTTGCAGAAGTGTTATTTTAAAACATGTTGAACGATATAAATACCCTGAGAGAATTAGGAACTTTCTCTTCATATTCTCATCGCTTTTAACAACTTACAACGATAGACCGACGTTGTAGCAGAGTTCTTGTGAGTATTAAAAATTATTCATAATACAGTAAATGTAGTACTAGCACTTGTAACTTGGTAGTTGAGGCCTTATAGTTATTAACGTGAGTAGTGTCGAGTGAATTCAATTAACCGAGGTCCAACTAATACCATACCAAGCTAGTAAATCAATAAACAGAAGAATAATATACGTGATTTTGTATGCTACTATGGAATGGTAATTGGAATCAAGGCGCTTGGCGAATACCGAGGTTATCATCTAGGAATATGTGGTGTATCAGAGCGCATAGTCACGAAGCCAAGGGGTTCTGGTGAGCACCGTCGAAGGGATGGAGGCTTGAAGCATTTTCCAGGTAACTTATTTGAATTTTCTGTAATCTGGTAAGCTTTTGGGATTATTTGGTAATGTGTGAGTGAACATCGGGGTTATTTATGGTTATATAACGTATCGGAAAAGATACATGTACTTGACAATTATTAGGGTTATTTAAAATATTGAAAAAAGGTGTATGTAAAACTTACTAAATTTCATTATGAATTTAAATTGGATTGTTAAGGGTACATGAGTTTATTAGTTTTGTAGTAATTTTATGCAAGGTAAAAGGCATACATTAATAAACTGGGTTATTATGAGCTCACCATACTCCAGTGTGCAATAAATATAGGGTATTATTTGGGGCCCATCTACTCATATTGTATTAAATGTGTTTGCAAATAATAATTTAAAACAAGGACTTTAAAACATATCACTTATTGAGTTGTAATTAGTGTACCAAACTGTGTATACCTGTGAATAATTTGTTTGTAAATAGCGGCAAATAAAAGATTTTATGATTGTTGTATTATTTGGAGATTTTAGTGAATGGTGTGCGAGTGGGAAGGAAGAATGATCGTAAATTAGGTATCCGAGAAAAGGTACAGCTGAGCTAGCCAGAGAAGCTGCTGAAGATATTTTGAAGCAGGAAAGTAACTGGTACAATTTTTTTGTGTTTGAAATTTTTATGAAATTTTGAAAATCAGTGTTGACACTGGCGATGTCAAACCCATAAGTCCCCGATCCACAGCAATCTTATGACGGCCCAACGTTGGGGCTTGAATGGTTTTAGGGAGATCCAGAGACTAAGTCCCCGATCCACAGCAATATATTATCTTGGACTCGATTTTCCTCCATATAGAGAACATTTCTCTTTCTAATGCTTGTAATTGAGACAAAAGTGGCCGCAAATGTACAAAAACCACCTACTCACAGTCATTTTGTAATTGAGAAACATGTACTCACCAAAGCGAATTAAAGACATTCGCATTGAGCGAGCTTGACCATTTTGTCGAGACTCCAACTGTGCAATCTCAAAGTACAAAAATAATTCAAACAAAACTAAATTGCAAAACGCAATTTCTTACAACTAATTATTTATACCGTGGGATTCTACTAATAAACAGTTAGTTAAAATCACGAAATATCAAGGAAGTAGTCGTCGATACCTTCTCGTACAAGGCTTACACGATCAGGCTGCAAAAGCCAGTCACGCGTCTTCCATGAATTAAACCCAAGCTAATGAAGTCGTAGAAATTAGCCTCAGAACTTGTGTTACACAGAAATGGATGCACTTAACCGTTTGATGGATACAGTCCGATTCTATTTTGTTATAAGATAGTGACGCCTTGAAACCTGACCACGGATAATGTGATTAACATGCGATACGAAGCGGAAATACGTGTTATTATTACAAGTGGAGTAAACCAATACTAGTTTTAAAAGGTAAAAAACACTGTCTATATGAAGTCGGTAATAGTAATTACTAGCAGTTTCTGCAATTATTTTCAATCGTGGGTGACGAAGGTAAGGAGATAGGTGGCTATTAAAATGATATACTACCATTTGGATTGAATTTAGAGAACCGTTCATTACACTTAAGGTAACGGTAATCTTTACCAAAAAACTTGTCCCGACTGAAGAAGACCAATTGAAGGAATAGGGTGTAAAAGTACGACAAAAATTATCAATACTTTTAAATATGTTATGAAAATATTCAAGAAGTTATTTATTAACTTTTGAAATTGAAAATACCAAGTGGGAAGTTACCACATATGTTAGGAAAAGCAAATAACCGTACAGCAACTACGAAAATTTGTCCTTTTTACCAACCCTTACACCCTGCCCCTCCTATTTCAAAATTTCGTTCCTCTACATCTTCCGTTGTACTTTCCACTGCAAACCTACTTGGTTCCTAATGGAAATTTGCACGTCTGGCGGGGAAGGAAGTTCGATTTCTATTCGTCTATAACACGCAAACCCAGAACCTTATGCCTTAACCTCATATTCTCTTAAGATTTTCCTATGTAGTGGTCAGTGGTTTTCAAACCTACCCGGTTCTAAATGGAAATTTGTACGTCTGGCGTGGTAGGGCGATCGATTTCTATTTGTCTGTAATACACAAACTTAAATCCTTATGCCTTAACCTAATATTCCCTTCAGATTTTCCTATATACTGGTCAATGAGTTGTTCCGGCTTTTCGCAGATCGGGCATCCAGGATCTGCTTCGAACCCAAAAGGCATGTCTTCCTAACCTGCAGTAGCCAAAACACTGTTTTCCTGTCTTTATTGAGCATCCATGTCGTCCTCAATTCGACCTACTAGGCAATCATTACTCTTGATTTCCTGCAGTCTTTTCTTCTTTCTTAGTACCTTTCCCATCTCGTATCTTTTATGTCAATGATGAGACTTATTTTCTCGTTACACCTAGCATGGTGTATGCCTTAAAAAAGAGGTATCTACAACCTGCTTAGCTAACCTGTCACTTTCTCTTTGCCTGCACGTCACAGCGTCCTGAGACTCGGCTCTTTCAGTATAGCTAATTCCTCTAAAGATTCATGCGCTGAACCAGGGGTCACCTTGTCCTGGACAATTAGATCGTATGGATGGCTATTGACTATCTCTATTTTATTTCTTGGCTTTAAATCAGTTTAGGTAACCTGAAAACTAGTGCATTGGTCTGGACAATGGCTCAGATGCACACTTTGCTTTCCAGGTTCTCAAAAAACCTGTTTTTCCTATACCCGATCCGTGGATATCTCATATACCTGAGCCCTGAGGGAAACCAACTTTATTTTTCTCCCTTTCTCCCTCGAAAATATTATCAGAGTAAACTGCCTCTGTAATCTTAATTTGGCCTCTACTTCTCTTGGTTTACTAATAGCAACTTTACTATGTCCAACCAACTCTCCGTGTTTCCATAAACAACTGATGCAATTTGACTTTTAATTTTCATATCTGCCTGTTGTTCACGCAATTTTTAATCTTCTTTCTTATCAAAAATGGCCAACTATCTGCACGCATATACACTATGCTTCCTGAAGCTCTATTTCTATCTCCGTATTAATCTAATTGTTTGGAACTCTTTTGAATGCGTGTCTGATTACACTTTATTATGTTTACATATAAATATACGCGTGCTTCCACTGAAAAATACCATTGCTTGCCTTACCTAAATTAACTAAAACTTTATCTACAGGGTATTAAATATTTTCTATTTACCTAATGCATGTGTTCCTGGTTTCTACGCTAACTATGCGTCTTCCTATGTGTATTTGCGTCGCTTAAACCTATTTATACTTTATATACAGGGTGTTGACTGCTTACTATCTACAAACTATCTCCATTTCTCAATTGTTTTACTAAATAAATGCAGTTTTCTGCTGCCTATGGTAATTTCTAATTTCTAAATGACCTTTACTATAAAGTACACCCTTAAACAACCCCATATCACAGCAATATATATATATATATATATATTGTTGTGGAATTAGGGGTTAAATAAGTCCAGACAGTAAAATTTTAAACACTGTGTATATAGAAACCGGAGCAAATTATTTACGCGCCAAATTAATTAATTTATGTAGTAAAAACTGAGGGTTATTAAAGTATTCTTCTATTTGTATATTGGAATATATAAATTGCATAAGGGAGGAAAGCTTTAGAGTACATAAAAACTCAAGGATACGCATAAGTTATTATAATAATTTTAAATCAAACGCATGGAAGCAAAAAGAGAGCTTGCATGCATAGAAAATCAATAATTTTAAACGCAAATGTTTTCAATTTAAAAGCCAACGTTCGTTTATACAAATACTAAGAAGGAAAGAAACCAATAATTGTTATTTTAAACGGTCGATTGCTTTGAGAAACACCTGTTGGTTATATGTCAGGTTCATGGAAACTTAAACGAACGTTAGCACAAAATTCTATAGAAATTGTGTTTGCAAAGGTCGATTTGTATAAGCTGCTACATAATAAGTACTTTAAAGACGGAGTGGAATAAACGATCGATAATGTAAGACAGACAGAGAAGCAGGTAAAGAAAGCGTTGGATACATGTCACGTACGAAATACACGGGTAAAGGCGAAGGCCAACGACAATATCGATTTTCTGTAACTTAAGAGGGGTTCTAAAGGAGACAACAAACATGCGTGGAACGGAGATAGATAGCGGATAGATGGAGCGCTGTGATGAGGGAAAATTCTATCATTGGTCGATGGCTAGCAGTTTTCAAGAAGTGCGCGTACGTTAAGGTAGTAAACAAAATTCTATGTAAACAGACCGATATACGGGTGATTTTTCAGAAGTTATAGTCGGTTACGTTCGAAGTTTTAAGAAGCCGTTTCGAGAATAAGCTTTTCAAGTGAAATGAGTTCCACAAAGGGGGTTTGAAAAATCATATAAATACACGGAGAAAAATATTAAAGCTTTTTCAATTAGATCTGAGACCGTGCTTAGATCTGCAACGTAATACCAGTAAATGCTCTTAAGGTTATTAATTATTGCGTGTTCAGTAAAGTTGCATATAACATCCTGTTTTAAATTATAACAGCTGTAGTAACGTACCGCAAAAGCTTGTAAAAGTGATATTGCACGAGTTGGTGCTTTTGTTTAGATAAAAGGTGCCGTTACTACAACGAAGCGATTAAACAAAGAGATGATATTTTGGACCAAGCTAATAGTGGTGGTAGCGGAGATTTGGATGGTGTGGATCTGTGAAGCCACGCATCATCGTAGTAGATGGACACAACGACGAGGGTTTCTGGAAATCATCTTCACTGGTGACAAAGAATGAAGGCGACTCCAGGTAATAAAACTTAAATTCCTGTTTTTGTATAAACATTTCCGTTAATATTTTTTGTGTTTATGTGTTTTGACTTATTGGTGGCGTATTTATTACCATAAAACTTGTTTAAAGAGGTATATGTGCTGGACAATTAATTCTGATTATTAAAAAATGGTTTATTGATGATATAAAAGTTTTCATGCTATAAATTGTTGTTGTAAGGAGTAAACGGGTCTTTTAAATTTGTTTTCAATAAACGCCGAAGTTTCCTTATGGATCCGGTTGAAAAAGCTGGGAGCCACAGCACTATATCTAACGCTGTAGTTGGGTGCAGTTGTTGCTCCTGACATTGCTAAATAGGTATAGGTATAGGTAGGTATAGGTAGAGCCCGTGGGCAACTTGCAAATGGGGTTCGGGGTCACCATACTATTGAGCCATATTAAACCCTGGGAGTAATACTTACATGAAGTCAATGGTCTATTCTTATTTGCAAAAATACCTTGAGTCAATGATCGAAGCGAGACTGTCTCTAAAAACCTATTTTTATTCCGGCCTCTACAGTTGTCTGAGATGACATTTGGTTTCTACCTCTAATATTGTGGTCTGAAGAACATTCATCAAACAACTTCCATTTTCAACTACTCCCCTTCGAATTTTGACTCGCCATGCATATAGAAATATTCATTAGAAAGATGTGAGCTATGAAAACTGGAAGTTACGACAAAACATCTTCTTTATATTGAAATTTGACTGGACGTTGGCAAAGCCGGTTGAAAATTAAATTTTATAGTATGTCTACACTTTAAGCTGCTTTCACTTTTGCTATTTTGGTTAAACCCTAGCCAGCCTTCACTTTTATGATATAATTTTTGTTCAATTTTCAGTTTTCTATGACATCTTGATCGCTGTTAGATTCCACGTTCTGGAGAGCAATAACATAGTTATCTGTTTTTGGCAACTTGAACGTGATATTGTATTCCTGACTAAATATGCGAGTACAAAATCTATTTGCTTTTATGTATATTTCATTGGGCATTGCGACCGTATGGTCCTTGTCATAAAAAGAGGGGCGAAATGGTCATTATATTTCTTTTTGCGTTTTCTTCTAATTCTGGAGTGGAAATATTTTTTACAACCATTTTGTCACCATGACAAGAGATTGTGGGTTAATATGCTAAGGACATAGTAGTCATCATGCACCGATTAGCTCATATCTTTGTTGTATCTTAGTACCTTCTGTCTTCAGCACATTTCAGTGACCGCCTTTCGACACTTTCACAAGAGCTTTAACGTCATCCTCCTGATACACAAATCACGCCGGAAGCTTTCCTATGGAATAATCGTAGACATTTTGTAGCGCATAATAAGCATTTTTGGTTTAGCCGCCGATCTGTGGATAAGGTGGATCAACTAACTTTTATAAAATTTTGTTTTGTGACTTTACAACTATGCATCTTGGACTAAGACTTTGAATAAAATCGGCTCATCAAAAATATAAATTCACTGAAATAATTTTGAGGTGTCTTCTTGGTGTCTTGTAAAACAATAAATGTTGGAAAGAAATCTTCGAGCGCGTGCTATTGTACTTGTGGTGGCGCCGGGTGTAGAGACCCTACATTTAATTTTTCCAATGCTCCACCCGAAGGTACTACATTGGGCAGGAAGTGAATTTTTATACCTGAAATTTTTGAATTTTGCCGAACCCTTGTTATTCCAAACAGGATTTGGATCCCTAACGTGCGTGATAATACTCACACACGGGACCTACATTTTACCTATCGTCCGAACGAGGGCGTATATTTGTGAAAAATGCTCGCCCAACATTTTTCAAGCGATCCGTGTCGGGAATCAAACCCAGGATCTTAGGATCAGTAATTATACGCCAATCTGTATGATCCACAAAGCCGTCTCGGGCGTAGAGTCCCCTACATACGATTTTCTAATGCTCCATCCGAAGATACTACATTGGTCAGGAAGTAGATTTCTTTTTGGGAAATTTAAATTTTGCCGACACCTAGATATTCCAATCAAGATAGGGATTATTAACGTACGTGACAAACTTCAAACACGGGACCTTTTATTTTATCTCACGTCTGAACGAGGGTGTATTATTGTGAAAAGTAGTCGTATAACATTTTTCAAGTTGTTCGTATCAGAAATAGAACCCGAGACCTTGGGATCAGCAATCATACACGAACCTGTCTGATCCACGGAGCCGTCTACCAGTAAAGACGCCTACATTTAACTTGCCAATGCTCCGCCCGAGGGAACTACGTTGGCCAAGATCAAACTTTTTTCTTGGAAATTTAGAATTTTGGCGAACTTTTGCTATTTTAGGCAAGGTAGGGATCTTAATGTGCGTAACAACACAGACACGGGACCTATATTATATTTCTCATCCAAATAGAGAGCGTGCTTTTGCGAAAAATGCTTGTTTAACATTTTTCAAGCGGTCCATGTCAGCAATCGATCCCAAGACTTTGGAATCAGCAGTCATATGTGAACCTGTCTGATACACGGAACCGTCTGTCCTGTACAGACCTTACATTTGATTTTCCAACGATCCACCCGAAGGTACTACATTTACCAAAAACCAATTTTTTTACCTGGAAATTTTGAATTTTGCCGTATCCTTGCTATTCCTAGCAAAGTATGGATTTTTAACGTGCGTGACAACATACACGCATACACATCCGAAGGTGGCGGTATTTTTGTGAAAACGCTCGCGTAACATTTTTAAAGCGGTCCGCGTCGGGGTTCGGCCCGGGATCTTAGGATCAGCAGTTATACGTAAACCTATCCGATCCGCGGAACCGTTTGACCTGTAGACACCCTACATTTGACTTTCCAATGCTCCACCCGAAGGTACTATATTGGTCAGGAAGCGAGTTTTTTTACCTGGATATTTTGAATTTTGCCGAACCCTTTTAGTTGCAAGAAAGGTAGGGATCCTTAACAGGCGCGACAATCCACACATAAGACTTACATTTTACTTCTCATCCGAACGAGAGCGTATTTTTTGTGAAAAATGCTCACCAAACATATTTCAAGCGGTCCGTGTCGGGAATCGAACCCGGAACTTTGGGATCCGCAGTCATATGTGAACCTGTTTGATACTCAAAGCCGCCTAGTTTGTAGAGAACTTACATTTGATTTTCCAACGCTACACCCGAAAGTACTACATTGGAAAGGAAGTAAGTATTTTTATCGGGAAGTTTTGAATTTTGCTAAACCTTTGCTTTTCCAAGCAAGTATGGATCTTTAAAGAGCGTTATAACACACACGGGACCTACATATTACCTCTCATCTAAACGAGAACACATTTTGTGAAAAATGCTAACCTAACATTTTTCAAACAGTCCGGGAGTCGAACCCGAGACCTTGGGATCCGCAATAATACTGTGTGATCCACGAAGCCGCCTCAGGTGTAGCGACCCCTGCTACATTCGACTTTCCAATGATCCACCCGAAGGTACTACATTGACCAAGGAGCGAGTTTTTTTTACCTAGAAACTGAATTTTACCTCTCATCCGAACGAGGGTGCATTTTTGTAAAAAAGCTCGCCTAACTTTTTTCAAGCGGTCCATGTCATAAATCGAACCTGGTTCCTTTGGATCAGGGGTCATACGCAAACCTGTATGATCCACGAAACCGCCTTAAGTGTGGAGACCCCTAATACATTTGACTTTCAAATGCTCCATCCGAAGGTACTTCATTGGTCAAGAGGCGATAGTCCTCGCACAACAAAGGTAATGCGTATACTTCGTGGTACGGTGCCGTTCAAGTAGTTGGTGTCTAGTATCATTCCAGAACATAGTTTCCAGCGTGTAAAGTACAGTAACCGTTTGTGTCCGGACGGTAGCGTTATAATGCTCTTGTGAAAGCAACCCATGCGTCGAGAATTGCTAGAATTTGCTGAAATCAGCTTATAAACGAATATGCTTCGATAAGCCTAATCTTTTTGAAAACGTGAAAAAGCCACTTTATTGCGTGTCATCTATACAATCTTCTCTATACCAACATCGGCACGATCAAAATACCTCCCTTTCTTAACCTCGGCCAGTAAAGATCAAATCGACTCGCGTATTGACATTCTATCGTTCAATTGGATGTAGAACATAGAATGTAGCAAGTCTGAATGAATCATTATAGCGTTAATTACAATCGAAGGTCTCAAAAGAACTGAATTTCATATTACGGTTATTATATCCTCCGAGGCAATTTTATGAGCAGTTACCACATCAAAATCATCACGAAGATCAAATCAAAAGAAGTCAAAGGTTAATTTATTGCCGGTTACAGTCAAAGTTATTTATTACACCACTGTAGGTGATATAATGAAATTATTTAATATTAAATACCCTACAGCTGTAAAAGAATCATAAACAAGTGCTTAGATTCGGTCTGTAAACTTGCAAAATGATAATAGCCACCATTTTGTATTCAAATTAGGTATTTGGAATGCTAACATGAAACGTTTGTAAGTTATTAACATTCGTCTCAGTCTAACTTGTGATATACTAATTTGAATAATTCAGTTTTGAATCAAAATTTGTTCGAGCCAGTTAAGCGCAAAGTTTCACACAAATTAAGTTTATGTATAATTTAGCATGGACCGTGTCAAAAATGTTACAAATTTCATAGCGTACCGTTATTCAATTCATAGCCTTATATGGATAGAACTATATTCGTGTATTTTGACATCTATAGGTATGAAAAATAAAATTAAAAAAATTAATTTTAAAGAAATTGCATAAAAAATATAAAAATTAATCATACTTGTTCATGTTATTATAAAGTGATATGATATGATATGAAGATGTGCAGTATAGTTCTCTATTGGTATGAAATGTTGACGATGTATTCTGCAATTCTTATTATATATATTGCTGTGATAAGGGGTTGCTTAAGGGTGCACGTTATAGTAAAGGTCGTTCGGGAATGAGTAATTAGAATTGTCAGCAGAAAACTACACTTATTTAAGGAGATAATTAAGAAATAGACATAGTTTGTAGATAGTAAGTAGTCAACACCCTGTATATAGAGTAGAGATAGTTTTTGGGCGACGCAGGTAAACATAGGAAGACGCATAGTTGGCGTAGGAATGAGAAATACATGTATTAAGTAGGTAGTAAATATTAAATACCCTGTAGATAAAGTTTAGTTAATTTAGGTAAAACAAATAAGGATATTTTTCAGTGGAGGCACGCGTATATTGGGAAATGAATGATAAAGTGTAATTAGACACGCATTAAGAAGAAGAGTTCCAGACGATTAAATTAATACGGATATAGAAATAGAGTTTCAGGTAGTTAATGTAAATGCGTACAAAGATCTAACCATATTGATAAGAGAAATGATTAAAATTGCGTGAATCGCATGTAAACATGGAAATTTAAAGTCGGGTTGCATCAGTTGTTTATAGAAAAGCAAGTAATCTATCAAAATACAGCATGTTGATAATAAAAGACAGCTGCGGGCAGGTTGTGATTATGGGAAAACGTGGAGCATTGCATCAGAAACTGATCCAAATAAAATTATTTGATTGGTCAGAGACAAGCGACGAGTTCTAGATCAAACCCACAGATGGAGTGGGAATTCGAGATTATATTAGCAAGCACCTTGATAAGAAAGTCAGTTTTGAACTCAATGAAGGCCGAAGTGCATTGCCATTAAACAAAGTAATACGTAATAAGTATAAAAGTGAAAAATAAAATGAGTGCGAATATGAAGATTACAATTGCCGTTTAAACGTAAGTATGTTTTTAATGAATTTATTGTAAACTAAGACATAAAAATAATAGGGTTTCGAGGTCTGAGGGAAATAGACTAGGATTCTGATGTTAAGAAATACAGTAATGCAATTTAAATGTCAAGGAGAAAAGAAGAATAATACAATCTTGAAGTACAGGGGTGAAACAAACTACAATTTTAAGTCTGGGGCAAGAATGATAAGTTTGAAGAATTGAAATAAATTGGGGTATATAATTTAATGGTGGCGGTCCATAGTGTAATAATTTGAATGGAATCCAGAATTGGGGAAGATCATTTTTATTGGAAGCGTCGATGTGAAAAAGATAAAACCAGGTCAGATTTTTAGTTATAAGACATTTGTTTTTCTATATGAATTTTTATTTTATTTTTAATATTGAATTTGCTAAATATGATATGCTTATGAAGAAGTCAACAAAAGAGGTTGCATACGCATTGAATGAGTAATATGAAAACAGGTTTAGAATATTCTACACTTTGTTAGTAAAGGTAATAAATTTTCTTTGGTGACTTTGGGTTTTTGAGTACATACTAAATGGTTGTTAATAAATGAAATTTATAAGAAATGTATTACAAATAATTTCAAAAGCTGTACATAACATATTGGTTTCATTATATAAAATCTAAATTTACTGAATTTTATAATTGCAAATAAATGCTAGCCGAGGTCATAAGATTCAAATAGTACAAAGGCGGAGCCACAAGTTGAATAGGAAAGTGATAACCCGCAAGGCGGTAATGTAATCGAATTTTGCCATTGGTAGATAGAGTTGTTTAATGATAAAGTCCAGTTGATAGCAATATTAAGAAAACAGCTTGAGGAGCAGATAATTACACTTACTAGTGAATATTAAAATGGTGGTCCAATAATTTAGAATTCATAGCAAAATAAATATAACAGCTCAACGTAGGGGCATGATAATTCTTCTAATAGCATAGCAATATATATTACTCAAATTTAGACCAGGGTAGAAAATTAATTAATTTTATCAAATAATTTTAATCACCGTGTATAAGGAATTTTATTAGATAATACGCGTTTTTAAAACCGTGAAGCATAAAAATTCATTCGTTTCATTAAAAATAAGGGAGTTAAATTATTTACTAGACGCTTTATATAAAAAGAATCAGAATTAAAATGCTCAATTTTAATGTAGATTAATTATTCCAAGTAAAGAATCAAATAGAAATTACGTGCAAAATTTATATTAATTAACTCAATTTTAAGTAACCGGTATTAAACAAAATGTACAAATAATAATTAATATTTAATTAGGATTCACTAAAAATTAAAGGGTAAAAGTCAACGCCATTCATTATTGTGTTAATTGGAGTTAATTGAACCGTTAGTAACATATAATATGCATAAAAGCGTGTAAAAACCCAATAGTATTCAAATCGTAGAAGTGTTATTTAGAAGTATTATGTTTGAACACCTGCGTATTTTTAAAAGTCACGTTCTGCTTAAATTTTGTAGATAACAAATGGTTACGGAGAATGTTGGAGAAACCGTTGCTTAATATTCACGGGAAATGCTAATAAAGTGGGTTATTTAACAGTCCACGTGAACTGAAATAACTGATAGTAAAAAGTATCGATTTGTACCACTCAGAACAGGGTAGATAGAGACGGATAATATGCGCGGGACAGAGACACAGCTGGTAAAAGGCGTGATTTGAGCAACGTCACGAGAGCGGCGATTGGTTGAAAATCAGATGCAGATATGAGGTGTAAACGTAACGATTTCGATACAAAATTAATTAGTTATTCTCGGATGCGTTGCGAGCCGTGTGAAAATTTCAGAGATTTTCAACTGGCGCGTGTGCAAAGTTAATAGAATCGCGTGCCCGACCATCGAAAAGGGAACGTAAAATGCGAAATTCTAAGAATTGTCCGTTTTGGGGACAAAAGCGACGAACAGGCTAGCCGATATATAAACCCGGACGTTAAACAGTTTCGCTCCCTTAGATTTTGATGATTCGATGCTTTAAAAAGTGCTTTTAGATTTACGATTTTGATTTAATACTTTAAACAGTTTGCTCTTATATTTTGGTGATTATTGAACACTTTAAAACAGTTTGCTCTTTACGTGCTACGATGAAAGTTAGTTAGTGCATTTAGAAAAGAAGATACAAGGTAATAAAGTCTAGTGATATTGGCGAGTATTACTGTACCAACTATCGAAATTGTAACCATAAATGAATAAACAAAAGTAGGCAGTTTTGGCGTATAGCGTGAAAGAAGTATGAATTTCTTTGCTATTTCCGGGGGTGTTAATAATTAAATGATTCGTAAACGTGACTGGATCCACAAAACAAGATTCAGATATACACAGATGAGTTCCGGAAAAGCCCTGAAACAACTTTAGATGAATGGTGGTGTAGAAAATTTTTTAAAGGCGACCAGTAATCCGAGGACCTAAACATAACCCAGTTGGAATGGTGTGATTAACAAAGGACGATGTACATTGGAGCCACGAGTGCATTAACCTTCAGGTAACTTATGCTTTGTTGTTCGATTTTTGATGTTTCGGTGTGTGTTGAATAACTTTATAATTTATTTACTTAAAATGGACAGTAGTGAATTTGTACTAACAACAAATTTTTAATTTTAAGGTGAAATTTTCTTGTTTAAGTAGAAAGGAGTATTTAGTATTTATGTTCTTGATTATGATGAAAATTTGGGGTATGTCTTTGAGCTCAATTAGACGAACCTGGTTAATTAACGTAAAGGGGTGGGAGAAACTCCCTTATTACTCAGACTCAGGTCTGCATATATTGTTATATTAATTAGTAGGCATCCTACAAGGACTTTAATTCTGGATGCACATTAAAATGATAACAAATTTAATCTTGAAATTTTCTGATACTGAAATTTATGCTGAATTTTTTATTTTGGAATTTTAATGTATTGTGAATATTGATGTAAATAGAGTTAACGTTGGTGTTTGTGGTAGGAATGTGTTTGTTTTTTTATGAATGAGGATGTAAGTTATCTAGGGGAGCAGCCTAGGCGGGAAGAGGACAGAGGCGATTATCAGAAGAAAATCACAGCAAATCGTAACGCCCAAAAGTGAGGCTCGAGTTCAAAATAAAATTTTTTTGTGATTTTATTCCAGGAAACTGGCGAGGCTTTTTGTACATTTCACAGTATTAATGACGGCCCAACGCGAGGGCTCGATTCGAAAACCTTAGTTCCCGAATAATGGTGAGGGCACACAGTATTTTATATATATATATATATATATATATATATATATATATTGCTACGTACTAACTGCAGGCTTGGGCAGCCATATAAATTTATGCTATGAATTAACCGGAACTATCATTCGCCGACTTTGGACTGTCCAATAAATACTTGATGTGATAACGCCGTACTCGGTATCAATGGCGTATTCTTACTTGACTCCTCCTCTGTTTAAATTATCAAATTTCACTCCCACTAATTTTATTATTCTGCCTCGACTAGCTTTTATTTTGAATTATAAAATGAAGTTAGTTAATTCCATATAATAAAACAAATATTATGTACAGGTTTTGAAAATTACTAAAATACACTTTTCAATCAATCAATATTGTAAATCTCATTTATCTCAAAAATCATAAGCTTCGCTATCAATCTAAAGGCACCAAAAACTATTCTTTTTATCAAAAGAAGCCTGGAACGTTCAAAACCCCTTTATTATATTACGTACTTTCTACGTATGCAAAGTTCGTTGCTGACTTAGTTACACTAGCTTATATTAATTAAGCAAATTCAATATTCAAATTCAAATAGAAAAAAAATGTCTTAAAACTAAAAAGATCTAACCTGGTCTGTTTACTTCGTGCTTCCTTATTTCTTTCTCGCAACTTAAAATTGTACCAAGACTATCAACGCATCCATTATTAAACGATCAATTAGAATTTTCCATGCATTATCATTAACATCGTATTCGAAATTATTCTTCACCAATTCGGAATTATTATATACCCATTTGAAATATTATCTATCCACACGCTTGAATTATTACATTTGAATTATTGTCGTCACCCTCTGGATTTATTCTACACCCATAAATTATTCTCGTCGAACTTAGAATATCATTTGAATTATTATATTACTTGAATTATTGTCATCAGCCTCCGGGTTGGATTTAGATTATCATCGTCAGACTTAGATTTATTATTGTCCAATCACCAAACTTAGACTTAGATTACTCGCACCAAACGTAGACTTAGATTACTCGCACCAAACTCAGACTTAAAGCCGTTGATCGGCAATAGAAATTTTCATCTTCGTAGCACTATCTGTCACTAAACAATTTTCACTTTTAAATATTATTCTTACGCGTTACTCTTAGATTCAGAGTGACGCAACTTGGCTTTCTTGAGTTGAAAACTGAGCTCCGTTATCATTGCTCGTTGTTAATATATGGTTATTTCCCCCTTTGTCTGTGGGTTTGGCTTACTAATCTTAACCAATGAAGTCTTCTTATTTCCTACACTTAAAGTGGTTTTTTGATGTAACATTCTCGGCCTTTCGAGTAATTGTTGTTTGCTTACAGATGCTTTGTTATCAGACCATGCGGTGTTTTGAGAAAATAATCGCGTTTCCATATTATACACAAATAGCTAATGCAATTCGACTTTCAATTTTCATATATGCTTATCCATTTACGCATTTTTAATTACCGTTACTTCTAAAAATTGTTAATTGTTTGTACGCACTTACACTACGCTTCTTTAAGTTTTATCTCTTATCTCCGTATTATCATAACTGATTAGAATTCTTTTGAATGCGTGTTTAATTACATTTATTATGCCTACTTCTAAATACGCGTGCTTCTACTGAAAAATATAGTTATTTGCCTTGCTTAAAATTACTAAAGCTCTATATACCGGGTGTTAAATATTTGTTATTTACCTAATGCATGAATTACTTATTTCTATGCTAACTATGCGTCCTATTATGTCTATTTGCGTCGCTTGAAACTACTTATACTCTATATACAGGGTGTTGACTGCTTACTATTTACAAACTGTCCCAATTACTCAATTTTCTATTAAATAAATGCAGTTTTCTGCTTCCTATTATAATTTCTGATTACTACATGACCATTGCTATAAAATACACCCTTAAACAACCCCTTATCACAGCAATATATATATATATATAGCTATGATAACGCTGCACGCCGATGTAATGAACGTTCAGTTTCCTGCTGCCCGCCACCGCTGTGTCCTAAAATAACCTAAAATTTAAATATGCCTCGACTAGCTCAGTCTAATCCACACGGAGTGTACAACGTTACAATAACAACGAATTTACCCCACTCTTTATCTAATACTTTCCTACTTGAATGAGACAAACGAAATTGACCAAGATTTGTATAAACACAAAGAATAAATTATACACAGTTTACAGCTTAATATAATTCACTATTCGACACAACAAACTCCTGAATCAAAATAATAATATCAATTTGTTTATCCTCAAATTTATAGCACCCTTTAGTTAGTTTAAAGCCAGCAAAAAATGACACTGTATACTATTGGAAACACCCTTGAACGTTCAATGACTTTTCCCTTTTATGTAAATTTTCACGTATAAAAAAGATTTTTGATGACCCTTTACATTAATATTCTGGTATAATAAAAATAGTAAGTGTTCAATAAAAAAGAAAATAATGCCTTATGCCATTTAAATAATGTTCTGACCTCTAGTTTCCATGCGTGTCTTTTTGTTCTCCCTATTCTTAGATTTGCTACTGCGTGCTGTTGACCAGTACCCCTGGATTGCTTTCAGTTGAGTTCACTTGTTGATTTTATAGTACTGCTTGGCCAAACACCCATTTAATGCTTAGAACAATCCTCCGTTTTAGTGCTCCGATGCGTAGATGCAAACCAATATTTTTATGCAATTTTAGATAGATTTAAATTCAGATTTATTTGCAAATTTAGATTTATGTACCAATCTAGAGCTTCAGTTTAATTTCTACTTAGATCTTCCTAGAGTTATGCCTAGAGCCGTAAATTTTTAATTTGAACTGATGCGAAACGTGCATAGGCTGAAGGAAGATTACTTGTTTATCAATTTTGAGTGATTTATAAAGCAACGCCTCTATCTAACACCATTGGTTATCGGCGTCCTTCTGTCAAGGTTTAAGGCATGCTATAGGATATTGTCAATAGTTTGGGGTTTCTCATGTATGAATTTGATAATAACCCGCCGAAACAATGCTGTCGGTCACGTAGTATTTAAGTTCTATATAGTGGGTTTCTATACCTCTTGTACTTTCACCCATTTGTTTTGTTTTGTTGTAGCAAATTTTAACTCGATTTCTCACGTATACAAACTTATGGCTTTATGTTTGTCAAGATAATGTTTTGGGTTTTGAATTTACTCCATGTTAAAATCACGTAGGCGAAACTTCTATAATGACGTAAATTGAAATGGGTTTATTTACATCCTACGTTACCGCATGTTTGTTTTGAAAGATGTGTTTATTGCGAGGCTACTTTGTTATTTCTTTGGGTGTTTAATTGTAACAGAATTCGTATCATGATTTTCTAGCTTTCGATGCTTTTAATGCGTATTTATTTAGAATTTATGACTGCTTTTCTGGTTTAAAATAAGTTTGATTGCGTACAGAGTTATTTATCTTACTGACTGTGTTTGTATTAATGAAGGATGAGCTTCCCTGCATTAATTAAAGTTAACTGCGATCCTTATACAGCGTGTTAAATGTTTGCTTTTTGCATATTTTGCGAATTACGTACCTTTCATGATAAAATTGTTTAAGTTTTTAGCTTTTAGTACTATCTACATGTAGTGTGCAACCCTTATGACTCTATATACCCCTAAATAACCCTATTATCCATGGCCAAAAATATGATAATTAAGTTGGTACAGACTCAGAAGTTTGCGGGGGAAATTACAGCTCTCGAAGGTTCCAGAGCCCTTCCAAAGAGTAGTAAGATATTATCGCTTAGCCCATTTTTGGTTCACAATGGTGTGCAGAGGTTTGGTAGGCGACTTGAGCATGGGAATATGCATTTTAAAGGTAAGCATCCTATTATATTACCTCCAAAACACACATTAAAGGAACTATTAGTATTTCATGAACATTATAGAAACCTACACCAAAGTCCATTACTGGCGAATGTTCGACTACAGTGTTGGCCAGTGGAGGCTCGTCGTTTAATTCGTCAAGTTTTGAATAAATGTATTATTTGCTTTCAGGCACGACCAAAGAGTTTAAAATATTTAATGCGTGACTTACCACTAGAAAGAATTGTTCCTAGTACACCGTTTACTCACTGCGGTGTGGATTTTGCTGGAGCGTTTGAAATCAAGCTTAGTAGAACGCGGGAACATGCCTCGATTAAAGGTTATTTATGCGCATTTGTATGTGTTGCGACAAACGCCGTACACCTAAAGGTTGTCAGTGATTTATCTACATCTACATTCATGGTTTAAAAAGATTCATAGCTAAGTGGGGACTGTGTTCTAATATTTATTCCGATAATTGCTCAAATTTTATATGAGCACGTAACGAGCTACACGAATTACATTCGTTGTTGTTAAATTTAAAGGATCAGTGTGTTTTCACTCAATATTTGCTAAAAATTGATATAAAATTGGGGTTATTTGGGAGCTGGTATTAAAAGCCGCAAAATATCATATTAGAAGGGCTGTAGGGAAGCAAAGATTAACGTATGAGGAGCTGGGGACAGTCATTACTCAATTAGAGTCTTGTTTGAATTCTCGTCCTGTTACCCCTAAATCTGAGGATCCGGAGGATATACATTTTCTAACTCCGGGACATTTTTCGACTGGGGTATCCATGAATGCTCTACCAGAGCATAATCTGCTAGAGATTAGCACCAATCGTTTGAATCTACACCAGCTGGTGACCCAAATGTTTGAGTATTTGGTCGCGCTGGTCTAAGGATTACTTGGCGCAGTTACAGCACCGAAGCAAGTAGTGTGATGGTGCAGACGTTGTACAGCCGCAAAATATCATATTAGAAGGGTTATAGGGAAGCAAATATTAACGTATGAGAAGCTGGGGTCAGTCATTACTCAATTAGAGTTTTGTTTGGATTCTCGTCCTGTTGCCCCTATATCTGAGGATCCAGAGGATATAAATTTTCTACTCCGGGACGTTTTCGACTGGGACATCTATGAATGCTCTACCAGAGCATAATCTGCTAGAGATTAGCACCAATCGTTTGAATCGATGCCAGCTGGCGACCCAAATGTTTGAGTTATTGGTCGCGTAGGTCTAAGGATGACCTGGCGCAGTTACAGCACAGAAAAAGCAAGTGGCGCGTACATGTAGGTGTGATGGTGGTAATTAAGGAGGAAAACGTACCTCCTGTTAAGCGGCAGTTAGTCAGAGTTATGGAGCTGCATCGAGGTGTGGACAGTTGGTGTAGAGTGGTAACAATAAAAACAAGTACAGAATTGGTCAAAAGGACAGTGACTCGCATTTGTTTTTTACCTATTGAGACGAGTACTGGGAGCTGATTTGTAGTGTCTGAACTTAATGTTAAAAAATATAATGTTTTAAAGGGTTGAAAAATTTTTGTTCTTTCAAGAGAGGTGCAGGAGCTGAGCATCTTGCATCTTAGATAAGGTCTAGTAAATGGAATCTCGAAGTTCTAGGAAATATATATGACACTGATGATTAAAAAACGTCAATGTCAAGTTTTGTTGCAAAAAATTCAAAATAAATTACTTTTTTTATTCTCTAGAGATTCCTAAAGGTTTTAGTCGCCTTTTAGTTAGGGCGTGAGCAGGACAAGGTTTTTACTAAATTTGTAAAAAATCAACCCATGAAAACCTACACGCTTTCCATTTCTCCCACTGTAAGCAAACTACTCGGTCCATTTCTAAATTGTCAATGTTTTCGCAGAACCATGCTATGTTTCATTTTGACGAGTCCCTAAAGAAACAATAAAGGAAAATAGAAAAAATTCTAAAAACATAAAAATTATCTAGGTGCAATTTCAAGCTATGTTACCAATAACACTTACCTTGAAAGGCTTTCAATCTTAAATTATGGGCGCCAACTCGTCTAGTCTAGTCTAGTGAGAATCATCTGGACGACGAGTATTCCTGGGGATTTTTATTACGTGGACCTCCTGGTGACATGGAGTTCTTTTTACAAAACGCTACACAGTATGTTTAAACCAAGAAAACAACAAATTTCAGTTTATTGTTTCACCTAAATCTATTTTAATACAGCATCATCTAATTTTTCCTGTATAATACTGATATGCATACAATTTTAAAATTATCTAAATCAATTTAAATATCAACGACGTAATAATATTCCTATAAAATTGTAAAATTATATAAATCAGTTAATATTCAATTAACAATAACGTTGGTGATCCAAAATATAATAATTTACAATATGTTCCCAAATTATCAACTAAACTTGCTACATTCAGATTTTATACATCTATAAACTTAGCATCATACTTTAACCTATGGTGGACGTATAATTTTATCAATATTTAACTTGAACAAGCGTCATGCATAAATGCCACCAACAAGCAATAAAAACAACTTCTAATTAGCAACGACTTACAGTTACGTCTTAATGCGGAAAGAGATTTCCATATAGCCAGAACTGAATTAGTTTGCCATCGGGTTTCTCATTTCAAAACATTATTGCTTTGGAACCACTTCGCCCCAATATCTTAGTGTTGTTGGGTTCAGCCGAAAATCCGTGGAGCTCATCACGTTAACGCCCGTTTGCTAATTCATAACCAAAGGGGCGGCGTATTCAACTAACCTCGTAACGATCACCCTCACATGCGTTCTTGTTTATGGCTTGCGAATAATTATTTATTTTTTTCGTCGGGTGTTCAACTATTGTCATTTCTTCCACCCTGCATGCCTGGGCAGAGGTGTGCGTCATGGTAGTCTTCCTATCGAGCTTGTACTGAAAGACGTAGAAGATGCATGACTCTCTATGGTTTAATGGGAGCTTAATTTTATTTATGTAGCTGGGCTGATAGATCGTAACACTGCATTTGATGATTATTGGTTCGTAGCCTAATATCCGCGGATTTACCTAAATCATGAGCTTTTTATTTCTATTTCACTACATTATAAACTATGGCCGTAATTATTTCAATGTATTATTAAATGGAATTATTTCTAATGAACTGTGTACAAAAGCTCTCTTAATTTTATGGGAAAATACGCAACATTGAAATCTTCTCTTTTGTGGTTTTGAGATAATTCATGGGCTTGAGTTACGTTCAAATATGTAGTACGAAAAATAAAACTATGTTTTTGTGATTTTAAGTTGATTGGTTGAATTTCCTTTTATAAAATAAAAATTTATCGAAATGTCATGCTTAATGAACACTACTACCATAAAATCAGAATATATATGGTACATCAATACTAATTTTGTCCGTTTAAGATTAACTTTCTCCATTTCCATGCGGTTTCTATTTGATGTAACGTCAACGCGATACATCATATGTATTTAAAGATCTCGCTTTGATGTTAGTAATGGATTTCATGAGGGGATATGTTATCAGGTTCTTCATATTTATCTTTCCTTGGACGTTTATATTTTTGGGATTCGAAATGGATGATGTTAAATTAGTGGTTGCGAGAGCACTATACTAAAAATAGTTTCCAAGATGTAAAGCGTTGGCGTTACAATAAATAGAAACCGCATGGAAATGGAGAAAGTTATTCTTAACCGGACCAAATTAATATGGATGTACTACATATTCTTATATTCTGATTTCATGAATAGTAGTATTACTTAAGCATGGCATTTCAATAAATTTTTAATTCTATAAAAGAAAATTCAAACAATCAACTTAAAATCACAAAAACATAGTTTTATTTCTGCGTACTACATATTTGAACGTAACTCAAGTACATGAATTATCTCAAAACCACAAAAAAGAACAGATTTCAATGTTACGCATTTTTCCCATAAATTCAAAAAAGCTTTTGTACAGTTCTTAGAAATAATTCCATTTAATAATACATTGAAATAATTACAGCTATACTTTATAATGTAGTGAAATAAAAATAAAAAGCCCATGATTTAGAGAAATTCACAGACATTAGGTTACGAATCAATCACCATCAAATGCAATGTTACGATCTATCAACCCAACTACATAAAGAAAAATTAATCATGTATTAAACCACAGAGTCACGCATCTTCTACATTTTTCAATACAAGCTCAATAGGAAGGCCACCATGACACACCTCTCTCCCCAGGCATGCGGAGTGGGAGAAATGACAATAGTTAAACACCCGACGAAAAAATAAATAATTATTCGCAAGCCATAAACAAGAACGCATGTGAGGGTGATCGTTACGAGGTTAGTTGAATACGCTCCTTTGGTTAAGAATTAGCAAACGGGCGTTAACGTGGTGAGATCCGCGGATTTTCGGCAGAACCCAAGAGCATTAAAATATTGTGACGGAATGGTTTCAAAGCAACAAAGATTGGAAATTGGAAATCCGATAGCAAATTACTTCAATTCTGGTTATATGGAAATCTTTATCCGCATTAAGATGTGACTGTAAATCGTAGCTAATTAGAAATTGCTTTTATTGATTGTTAGTGGCATTTATGCATGACGCTTGTTCGGTGAAATAGTGATAAAATTATACAACGTCTACCATAGGTTAAAGTATAATGCTGTCATTAGATGTATAAAATCTGAATGTAGCAAGTTCAATTGATAATTTGGGAACGTGTTGTGAATTATTATATTTTGGATCACCAATGTTATTGTTAATTGAATATTAACTGATTTATACAATTTTACAATTCTGTGAGTATTTGTTTACAGGAATATTATTATGTCGTTGATATTTAAATTGATTTAGGTAACTTTAAAATTTGTGTGTATATCAGTATACAGGAAAAATTAGATGATGCTGTATTAAAATAAATTTAGGTAGAACAATAAACTGAAATTTCTTGTTTTCTTGTTTAAACATACTGTGTAGCATTTTGTAAAAAGAACTCCATTCCACCAGGAGGTCGACGTAATGAAAATCCCCAGGAATACTCGTCGTCAGAATGAACCTCACTAGACCAGACTAGACGAGTTGGCGCCCATAATTTAAGACAGGTTGAAAATCTTTCAAGATAACTTGGAAATTTCTATTTATCAAATTTTTTCCATTTTATTTTATTGTTTCTTTAGGGACCCACTCCCGCAACCTTGGTAGTAAGTAGGTGTCCCCTAATCTGTGACTGGATTCGCGCCCTCTCAAGGCAATTCCAAATTTAACAATTTAACGCTGGCTTCATTCACCTAAAACAAAAATGATGTGTTCAAACTTAATGAACATTTAATATCGGCGTTTGGAAGAAAAGGTGTTAGGCGAATAAAATTGTGCGAACGAGTAGTCCAAGGTGAGCGAGATGGTTGTAGTAGAAGTAGTGGTAGTTTAGTTCTCTGCGAAATTAAAGTTAAAAGTAAGTTCCTTTAGAAAAACCATTCCTTTTCGATTTACTATATATAATTCGGTACACATAAAAATTATAATTACCTTTATTTCAAAGCCCTTGGCCATTCAAACCGGATGTCATTTGGTACGGCACATGATACATGCCATTCACTTGACTAACGGAAATAGTCAGACATTGAATTGTCAGAAAAATTCAGACCACAGTTGTGTAATATCATAATTAATCTAACGCAGAATGATGGGAATCACTGAAGCGTTAATTACAATCGAAGGTCTCAATAGTACTACATTTTATATTAAAGAATATATTTCCATAAATATTTTCTCCTTTAAACCAACTTTATGACCAGTGTGAGCGGCCACACTAAAGAACGGGGAATAGCTCAAAAGGAGTCAAAGGTTAATTTCTTTCCTTTTATAGTCAGTTGTTTATGACATGGTATAAATAAAAAATCAAATTATTCGGTTGGATTCCTGATTATTTTACAGCTGTAGAAAAGCTGAAAATAAGATGCTCACGTTCGACTCGCAAAATCACAACGGCGACTATCTTGCATTGAAATGAGGTTTTAAAAGTGTTATAGGACATTAATATTCAGGTTAATGTAACCTGCGATGTATCAATTTAAATAATCTTGCGTTTTATTTGCAAATTTATTGGCAGTGCTAGTTGTTCTTGTTGAAAGAGAAAATTTTTACATTAACAAGGTTGGCAAATTATTCACTAATAAAGCATATCGATAATACGACTGTTAGTATACAAAAACTTTACAAACGACCGCTAGATGGCGCTATCGAGGTGCGTCCTTACTATATGACGTTTGTTAAATATAAAATTACTTACATTCGAGGTTAATTATAACCTCTTAATACACTGATATATTATACGGTTAAGAAACGTCTAGTTACACTATTAACCAAGCGTCTTCAATGCAATCTTCAGACGCAGGTGAGAAGAGGTCGTAGTTATCTAAATCTACTGAACCATCTCCTGCAGAAGAAACCCCATAGATAGAAGAAAGGAATAATGAAGATGACCCGCTTCTGTTCACCTGACACTTCAAAGTTCCGGTAAAAAATGTGCAGTTCACTGCCGGGAACGCTTCACATCTCACTTACGCTGAACAGTCAATTCTCATTGGTTGACATCAGACGCATGCTGATGCCCAAGCGCACAAATCTCAAAAGGAAGTCAGGTAGATGTTCAGAAAAAAACGCTTAATTTAAACTTAAAGTTATATTGAAGTTACATCATCATCATTAAGTCTTCAATCCTACAACTGGTTACACGCATACCTCCATTGTTTCCTATTCTAACCTAACCTTCACATTTCCCTTGTAACAAAATTTTTGTTGCATTAAATATCTCTAAAGAAAAACAGTTCTAACTGTTGTTATTTTACGAATTTGTCATTTAGCGCGAAATCATTAAATAGTTTAATGTACTATAAGGAAGAACACCTCTTTCCTATTTATATTGTTTTCATCTATGCGAGGTATTTGGTGGTGACTCCTACGCTTGTGATATCCGCAAATACGTAACTTGAGTTGCATAAACTACAGGCGTTTTGAAGTCCACTTGTGCAATTGATAGATACAACGTCTGCGCGTAAGGTGACGCGATAACTAGGGTGTTGGCAAGGAATGCAGCCATCTTGCAAGCAACTACGAAGGAGTACGCTTCGTTGAAAAATGAAAAGCCTTGTTTGCAGGTGGAGGCTGAGGATAGCTCTACCGTCGGAAAGGGGCTAGTGGTTGCCGCGTGGAGGCGTCACGATTGAACTCTCGTGAAGCTGCCCAGACAACCTAGAGCAACAGTTACAATGCGTGGTGAGGAAGTCCATTGATGGTGAGCATTGTGTAATTAACCAGGATTATATAAAATTAATAGATGGTTCAATTTCTCTAGCACATTTAAGAAACACGTTTGACGATGAGATTGGAACTTGGTTGTGTATTGTAGAATTACACATTTAAGAAACACGCTTGACGATGGGATTGGAATTTGGTCGTGAATTGAGAAATTGCTTATTTTGAAGCTGTCCGAGGGATTACATCTATTGATCTTCTACGTTTATCAGCATCACCGTTGTATAATTGAAACAAAATCAATCAGGTACTTATAAAGTTATTTACTGAAAATTAATCTTACGTACTAATTACGGTCAAAGCTTTGATTTAACATTTACCAAATCGTAAGAAACTTTTGTTAAAGAATGTAAATGTCAAATTTTTTTGCAAGATATGTTTAATCCCACGTAAAAATCAGTTTGAGAATTATACCCTAGAAATTTAATAGGTCAAATACTTTTTTGTTCAGAACTAAATTTTTTTATAAGAGGAATTTTTTGAACTTTTACATTAATTAAATTAAAGTGTTATTCAAGGCACTTAAGTAAAACACATGTTAATTGAGAAAAATAAGTATGAGGTCCACTTTTGATTGAAACATGTTTTCTTGCAATATGTTATGTGATTAGTAGAATACCTATGCTGCTTCTAACATATGGTTGAACTGACTTTCTTTAATTTAATATAACGCTTAAGCCAGTGGCGTAACTACGATTTTTGGGCCCCCCCGCAAAAATTTTAAAGTGGGCTCTCTTTAAAATGTATTACTTTTACTGGCTTATATTTAGCCATATTTTTAAATTATAGTACATGTAGAGAAGGAAGCAGTATAGAATTAAATACATATACTATATTAATCAAGTGCTTTATTAATTATAAAACCAAATTACATAAATTCAAACTTATAAGTTAATTAATATTAAATCTACATATTTATACGCCGCACAAAATTATTTACACCTAAAATTTGATACAGTAAAAACCTATGAACTAGCAGACATTCCAAATCAAATTCAAAATTTTGTTTTTCTTGCATGTTTTGCTGCAAACGCGTTTATTGTATCCTCTAATTCATATTTTTGGCAGTGTCATGTTCTACTGCTAAGAGGATAAATCGTCTAATCTATCTTGTGAAGTGCGGTTCCTAAGATAATTTTTAATAATTTTAATTTTGAGAAAGATCTCCGCACTTGCAACGCTAACGGGTAAAGTTAGGTATAACATTAAGGCTGTTATGGTGTTTGGAAAACTGCTAGAACCTGTAGATTTGGAAAGTACTAGATATTCTAAAATTGTAAAATACCGTTAACATTTTTAATTCATCACAAATAAGTCTATTATTTTTGAGTGTAGTAAGTTCTATACCTATAGCATCATTTAAATCTTTGTAGTAAAATTTTTGCAATTGTTTTGCCTTAGATAAAATATCGTCTGCAGTTAAATTCAAAAATACATTAGGTTCTAAGAAATTAAACTTTTCGTTTACATGAAAAAGCGATTTAAAACGATTCGACAGCTGTGAAATTATAATATCCATTACGCGATAAAATACATTTATTTTAAATTTAAATTCTTCATCATTAAATCGATAATCATTGGATAATTCATCGTAATGCTTTTTATTTTTGGTTGCCTTTTTTATAAATTCCGGTTTAATATTCCATTGCCCTGCAACTTTCGCTGCTTCCTCCTTGATGTTGGAATAGTTATTTCTTGTTTCCTTGAAAAATTTTAAAGTTTTTGTAATAAGAGAGTTATCTGATTAATATTCGCCTTTTCACTCTGAGCAGTTTGTGAGAGCTTGTTAAGCTCTTCTAGAATTTGACTTAAAAACACTTAAAAAATAAAATTAAAATTATCCATGCTAGTTAATATTTGCTTTGCGTCATTTCGTTCATCTGTTTTTTGATATCATAATAATTTTATTAAGAGACATTACTATATCTTTATACCGAATTCTTATGGCAGCTAAAGATTTTACTCGATCCGCCCAACGTGTCGGATTTAAGCGTTTCAATTGTGTGAAATTTTCTTTAAAACAGAAAGCCAATTCCATCTTACTATACTATTAGCAAAAATGTATATATGTTTTCTAAAAGTAGAAAAACGATTCTATTTCTTTTATACCTTTAACGGCATCATTTATGACTAGATTTAAGTTATGGGCACTACAGTGCATATATAAGGCTGCAGGCTCTATGTTTAAAATTCTCTTTGCACGCCAGAATACGTACCGCTCATAACGTTAGCTCCATCGTAGCCCTGCCCTCTACATTTATTTATATCTAATTGCATGTTGGTTAAATTGCTTAATATAGTATTACATAGTCCTTCAGCAGATTGGGACTCTACTTTTGTAAAACCCACAAAAGTTTCACAAATATCTATTTTGGTTACCTCTCCCAAGCTGTCTTTTTAAAATCAATATATCTTACAATTTTACTGAATTGATCAATCTTAGTTATATCCTGTGTAGTGTCTATTATGATTGAGAAAAAGGAGCGGATCTAATTTTATTTAATAAAATATTTTTAAGTGTGCGCTTAAAGTATTAATAATATCGTTTTGAATTTTTGGGAAAGATATTTAATTGAACCTTTGGGTCGTTCAAGCACTTTTGTAATATAGGATCATAGTTACTAATTAAATGAACTAAACTTAATAAATTACCGTTGTAACTGTCTTTTGAATCAGAAAAACTTTCTCTATGTCCTCGAAATGACAGCATGCGCTGGGATAGTGTTAAAGTAACATTGAAAAGTCTGTGTAAAACATTTTTCCAAAATTCAGTTTCTTGTTTTAATAGTAGAGTATCTTTCTTATCTATGGTATAATTTTTTTCCACATATCGTAAATAAAACAACAAGTTAAATGAGATTGAGCAAGCAAATGCTCTTTAATTTTTTGATAAACCCTGCCAATCATTAATTCCGGTCGTCCAACTTGACCTTACTGAAGCAAACAGCCAACATGGTTGACAATAAACACAATTTTTAATTTAGAATAACACAACCACCCATTTGAATTGTGTGGTAAGTTTAACGTATTGCTTTTATTTTCGCTTGCAGTTATTAAGTAATAATAGTGAACTGAAAAACTTCTATTTTTATTATCTTTAGGAAACGCACCATCTGGTCTACACAATCCGTAATTAATTATTTCTTTTCTTAAATTGTCATGTTGTAAAACATTGATTTTTAAAAATGTGCAAAATCGGTTGGATATTCTTTCGTCAGATCCATAGATAGTTCATTAAGTGAAAAGTACTACTCACATTTACCTCTGTAATTGTAGTGGTATCTAGTTCCAAATTTCTATCGCGGCCGTCATTATGTGATGTACTTGCGCCCTGGGTGAGAGTTTTTAAAATTGTTGACGACTGCTGTTCGTCTGTAGCGGAACTAGTAGATGCTACTGTCGAAAGCCCAATTTCTTTCATAGATTGTTCTTGTTTTTCGGACTCTTTAGAAGTAAAAAAGGAACTTATTTTTGGAATCTTGCTCTTTGATTCTTCCAATAGTTTCCTTTTCGTTTTTTGCAGCGCCGCTTGTAGTGCTCATTGTATATTATTTCCTGCAATTTTGAATGAAATTAATTATAATGTAATTAGATAAGTAATAATTATTTAAAAGCCTTTTGAAATTACAAATAACACATACATACTTTGCTTTAAATGCTTTAATTAACAAAATATAAATGATTTTTATTGAATGCTTAAAGATTTATTTATATGTATTTCTCAGCGCGACTTCAACTATGATCAAATCAATAGTAGTTTAATAAAAATAGATATAAATACTTACGTTTAAATATGAAAGACCTCCTGTAATACGAACACAACACTATTGAGTAAAACGTACTGGAATGCTTTTTACTTCCTTTCCGTTATATATAATGCAGCTAATGCAAATACGTTGCAACCAGCTGACTAGAAACCACAAAATGAATTTCTTTCTAGTATTATATTTCTAGAAAGCGAAGGTTACTAAGCTACCTGCCATCCTGTGAATCTGTACTGTACAGACAATAGCCCTTTTATTCCTATTTAAAATCCCACAAACCAAACTAACCCTACTATACGTCGTTTAATAATGCTTTACCACTTTATACAACTTATCACTTAAGAATAATATAGACATCTTTGTTATTAAAGTTTACAGTCTCTTTCATCTGTTTATTAACCCTTACAAAATAGGACAGAACGGATAGAAAGAAGAAAGGATGCAGGCTGCAGGTGGTGTTCAGTATTTATCTTAATTATTATTTCTTGTATTTCAGCAGTTCCTAGTAGTAACATCAAGAAAACGTTCGTTAACCTGCGGTTTCTGAATTATCTGCAATATTTTCTTGACCGTTTCTTACCTGCCAAATACGTTGAAGATGAATAAGTTGAGTTTATTATCGTTTGGGCCTTCTTGCACTTGGGGCCCCCCCGCATAGCGGGGGCTGGCAGGGGTGTAGTTACGCCACTGGCTTAAGCCATATGAACTTTTTATGTAACAAGTTCTTTAGAGAAATTTTGTAAGCCAGAACAGATCTGTTTTATGGATGTTTAAGAACCCAACTGTATTAAATAATTTATAAATGCTAAGACCTCTCTATGTAGAGAAGCAACTTCAGAAATTTTTGAAACTTACTTTATGTTGATTATTTTGATTATAGAGAAACACATCAAGAAATTTTTGAAACTTATTATATATTGATTATTAAATTTTTTTATAAATAATTTTTGCAACAAAAGAGAATAGCATTTAAATTATATTTTGAACTAAAACTTTCGTCTTTTTATTTCACTAATTGAAATTAACATTGTCCAAATTAGATAAGCAAAATTTTGAAAGTGGAACATAGAAAAAAGTTGATACAATACCAGGTAATAGAAACGGAATAAGTAATTTGTAGTAGAGTATTTTCTCATAGGTAAGGTGTCGTTGAGATTTTGAATTCAGGCCAATCGATCTATAAAGATCGAAATATTTTGTTGTTGTAAGGCACAAACAGTGTCTTATATTTTATTTTTTTTGTGTGACATTTTCTTGCAGGTCCGACATCGCAGAAGCTAGAGTAGAGGTCCAAGAGGTTTCCAGAGGTAGTACTTATTGTAATTTGTATGTTTTTTGGTAATCATTATATCCTATAGGTTTCTGCGTCTTCCTGTAGGATACTTTAGTCTTGTTTATTGTCTATATAGATGCAGTGGCGTCCATTTACGTTTTTTTTGTTCCCGTTTGTAGTCGAGCCCACCCTATATCCACGCCCAAACTCATTGCTCACCCTTGGGGTAATTCCCAGACTAAGCCGCGAATATAGTAAAGCTCGTGGGTCCACCGAGGTTTTGTTCACTAATTGACTCACTCCATAATTAAAAAAAAAAAAACTACGTTTCACTAGCGCCCATGCGTGAGGCTAGCCTTGTAACCAATTAGAGAGAAAAAAACCTGTTTCACCCTGAAATTCTCACAATCTGCATCTTGCACTATAAACGTAAAATAGTCTCATCTACGTCTGCATCTAACCTCTCGTTTACTTGTATCTGCTTGTAATATAGCTCGCACTATTTCACAAAAATGCATTAGAACGTGTTTTCATGTTAATTTTTGTTTTCCACAGATATCTTTATTCCACTACTACTATAACCTCCTTGTTATAAACTTTGTCTGTTCACGCTATCAGCATCATAAATCTGAGATATAACATTCCAAAAGCTTCTTCCACTTCCTGTCTGTTTCTCCTACTGTCCCTATTTCATAGACGTACAGTGCTGTGCTCCACACATACGCTTTTAACAATTTTTCCTTGTTTCTATGTTTGTTGTCTTCGAACATAGCCGCTGTTCTTCTTGTTAGATGCATCTAGATTCCACTTCTATTGTTTCGTAATTTAATATAAACCGTATTTCCTGATATTCGGTGGTATGTAAAGGGTGTTAAGCAGCCTGTGGCTACCAAGATACCCAGCACAGTCATTTGCCGAATTAATAGTTTTCCAATAAATCCTTTCGTACAATCAAGATTAGTAGAAAATATTGCAAAACCAACACCTGCATTGTTTATAATAATCATCAGGTTAAGTACAGTTATTTTTTTCGTCATAATGTTTACAGTCTTAGAACTGGTTAAACGTGAACCTCCATTGATTTCTATTCTGAGCTAGCCTACACAGTTCCCACAGATTCCAACAGCCTAGATACAGCTCGGTTCTCCTTCTATTGTTTTGTAAATATATACCCTATTTCACCGATATTCAGTGGTATGTGAACGGGGAGGCGGCTCCGTGGCGTAGTGGTATGTGTGTGACTACTACGTCCAAGGTCCGGCGTTCCAATCCCGACACGGTCCGCTTGAAAAATGTTAGATGAGCATTTTTCACAAAAATACACCCTCATTCGGATGAGAGGTAAAATGGAGGTCCCGTGTGTGAGTGTTGTCACGCACGATAAACATCCCTACCTTACTTGGAACAGCAAGGGTTCGGCAAAATTCCGAATTTTCCAGGTAAAAAAAACTCGCTTCCTGGCCAATATCTTCGAATGGAGCATTGGGAAATCACATGTAAGGTATGTGAACGGGGTTAAGCCGCCTGTGGCTACCAAGATCCCTCAACACTTGCACATTTGCTCAATGAATAGTTTTCTAATAAATCCTTTCGCACAATCAAGATTAGCTGAAATTATTGCAAAAGAAACAACTGTAGCTATTTATAATTATCATAATGTTTACTTGGAACTGGTTGGACGTGTACCTCCATAGATTTCTATTCTGCGCTACACTACATATTTCCCTGAAATTTCCACAGCCTATATCTTTGACTATCTGTGTGCAATAGTCTAAGCTAAGTCTACCTCTCCTTTTTTCTCTCTGCTTCTAATATACTCCGCAGTATTCCCTCATGCCTTAGTATGTGATCTATCATCCTATCTTTCCTATTTCTTTACTGCTTTCTACATATTTCTTTCTTCCCCTACCATTTCTAAAACCTCTTTGTTCTTAATTTTGTCTGCCCATAGTATCTACATCATGCGTCTGTAGCACTATCTTTCAAAGGCTTCTATCTTTTTCCTGTCCGCTTCTCCTACTGTCCAAGTTTCACAGCTGTACAGTGATGTGCTACAGACATACGTTTTCAGCAATCTTTTCCTTGTTTCTATGTTTATTGTCTTTGAACAAGTAATTGCTTTTTCTTGTTAAATGCAGCACGACCTTGTTCCAATCTTTGTTTTATATCTTTTGCGCTTTTCCTATCTTGCGTTATTTGGCTTCCTAGGTAACAGAAATCCTTAACATCTTGTAAGTTTTCGTTTCCTATTTCTATTCTAGTCTTTTATTTAGTTTCCCCATTCTTTGTCACGGTAATATCGATGAATTAGTAGATAAGGTATATCCCTTAAGGGGTACGGTGACATTAGGTGCTCCAGGGTTAGCTCACAAGAGACTTGATAGTACTTTAGTTTTATTTTTGTTAATTTACATACCGTATCTCTCTGTTAGAACAGATTCCATCTCATTAAGAGCTGCTTCTAACTCTTCCTTGTTAGATGCTAATACCGCTATATCATCTGCAAATCTAAGCATATCAATCTTTTGTCTTAATAATTCCAAATGTCTTCCTTCATTGACTCTTCGATGTACAAGTTAAAAATTAACGGGAACAGCGCACATTCCTGTCTCGTCCCTTTCCTAATATCTACTTCTCTACGTCCTTGCTCTAATTATATTACCGCTGTTCGCAATTTATTTAAGCTAGATACTATCCGTCTATCCCTACAACTCATTCCAATTCGAGTATTTCGAATATTTTTTATCAATTTTACATTGTCGAATGCTTTTTCCAGATCTACAAAACCTATATGCGCGCTTTCTCCTTTTCCTATTGTCTTCTCTATTATCACCCTCAGAGCTGAAATAGCCTCCCATGCTCTACTGTTTCGCCTTAATCCAAATTAATCTTCTCCTAGTACTTCTTCAGTTCGTTTTTCTATCCGTCTTCGTACAATTCTAGTTAATATTTTTGACACGAGTACTGTCAAACTTATTGTTCGTAAATTTTCACATCTACCCGTGCCTCTCTTTTTCGGTATAGTGACTACGGTGTTACGTTTGAAACCTTTGGATATCTCGCCTGTCTCATACATATAGCTTACATGTTGGAAGAGACGTACTGTTACTGCTTGTCCAGCGGCTTTTAGAGCTTCTGCTTGCATCTCATCTGTACCCGGTGCCTTATCATTTTTCAGGCATTTTAATGCGAATTCAAACTCATCTCTAAGTATATGATATCCCAAGCCATCGTTTTCCATGTTTGATTCCTGGTCTAGTGCTGTTAGTTCCTCTGCTGAATATATATCCTGTATATATTCTTGCCTTCTGACCACTTTCTCTACATTTTCTATAATGATGGCTCCTTCCGCGTCTCATATTTCTGTTATATGGTTTTATATCCCTAAAATTCATTCCAATTGCTTTGTATGCTTCGTCTGTCTTTCCTATCTCCTTCTTAGTTTGTACCTCTTTGCACTTTTCATCAATCCACTGCTTTTTAGCTTTCCTGCATTTGCGAATAATTTCCCATTTTATGGCTTTGTATCTCTGCTTTTCAGCTTCGTCCGGTCTGTTTTTGTACTTTCGTCTTTCTTCTATTAAATTCAGGATATACTTTGTTATCCATGGATTCTTATTTTCCATGTGTGTATACAACAGAATATTTCTGGTCGCGCGCCGTATCTGAGCTGGATTTAATGTTATTTTCCACTTTGTTTCTACTTCCCTAGTATCAGAAATTTTCCCGATATCTTTCAACGGATTCATTTGAATTTTTTTCAAATATTTGTTAGAGAAAAAAACAATTATCGTTACTTTGAATTTTGATTTTCTCATTAGAGCTTTTTTGGCTCTCGGTTAGAAGGGCTTTTCCAATGCATGGATTGGAGCTTCGTTTCAGGATCATAATTAAAAAACTACGATTTGTCACATGTTTTATCCTTTCTAATAAGGTTGGGTCATTTTCAATAGCATTCAAAGTGTCAGTACAAACATTTTTGCGAGCTTGTTGTTCAAACGTGAGAATTTTAGGCACCATTTTGGCGCACATTTTTTGCATGTTAAAATTGTTATGTAAAATTTTCCGTACGGTTTCTTTATAAATTCCTACAGTTTTAGCAATCACACGAATACTTAACCTTAATATTCCTAACACAGACACCTTCGCCTATGCAGACCACTTACATTCCTTATACACGGAAACACCCGCCTCCAATTACAATCCACTGCAAATATCCTAATCCAACATATCGAACAATGATCAACCTAAACAAGCAACCCATCTCCCCTACTAAATCCAGAATGTTACTTCTAAACGGCTTCCTCGACCCCCGCTGTAGTCCTACTGTCCATATCCTAGGAACACCCGTAACTTTCTCTAAATCTGTCTCCTACCTCGGTATCCATTTAGAAACCCGCCTGAAAATGCACACTCACCTCCAAAACCAAGTTAATCCTGCACAACATTCAGCAATCCTTACCAAAATCAATCCAATTAGCCTCACCTACAAGAATATTAATCCTGAACAATATCATCATCCCCATCGTCCGGTATGTGCCGACTCTTAGTATCCCCTCACAAACCCCATTCCCGCAGAATCCTAAACCTGATCATACGTCCCAATTTATTATGTCTCGCGAGCCTTTCGAACCACTTCCACCGCCTCTCTATACACAATATTAAAAATCCCTCCCTTAGAAATACAACTACATCACTACGTGCAAACCCGTAACCTAAAATTCCTCCGTCCGATCCACCTTCATAATGAAACATTATCCCCAGACACGTACCGCACAATCCCTACTTCCGACCTTAAGAACCGCATCTACAACTCCCTCCTTCACTCCTGGCAAGAATCATGGTCCTACTCGGATACCGGCGGATACACCCACCAAATGTTTCCCACCATTACCGACATCCCCACTCACATACATTCCAGCCGTGCAACTATCCAATTCCTAACTGGTCATGGCAAATTCCGATCCAAACTACACTCCCTCTACCTAATATCAGCTCCTCTATGTTCATGCAACCTTGATTCCCCGAAACCCCAGAACATCTAGTACGCCATTGCCCCGCCCTTACACCCATCCGAAATACCTTCAAACAAATCATACAACTCGACTTATTTTCCCCACTACCTGATTTAAAATTCCTAATCACTAACTTTCCCCTTCCTTTACATACCTTCCTACTAGAAATTTTAGACACCAAACCTCCTATACCCCACCTTAACCCCCCTAACCTGTGATTAAATACGAAATAAGCTAAAACTGCATTGGACCACATGAAGCTTCACACCCCCCCCCCCCTGGATCAAGCTTTCTACGTCACCCGAAGGTATAAGCGAGTCTGAAGAGAAGACCACCTGAAACCGAGTGAAATTTAATTTACTTTGTTTATCTTTATTTCCTTATTTTCTTTTTATTATCTTAAACTGTTCAAGCTAGAATGGGCCAATGGCCTATGTATGACTTATAATAAAGAATATTCACACACAAATACTTAACCGACGATCCGATCGAATCAAATTACCGATTTTTTTCGATATTGTCATCCGTTTTTGACGTGAAAGGGCGACCCGGAAGTGAATCATCTTAACGTCTTCTCGGCCATCTTGAAAACGCTTAAACCACTCAAAAACACGTGCACGCGATAAATATTCATTGCCATACACTTCCTTCAATAAATTGTAAGTTTCAGTAGCGGTTTTTCAAAGTTTCATGTGAAATTTCACAACAATTCGTTGCTGTACTGTTACACTTAACATTTTTCGGGCAAAACAGAAAAAAAACTCTAATGCGATCGAAGGCTACGGCTATGCTAATTTGTTCACAGAAGCGAAAAGCGCTGCATTTGAAAGAGAAGGTTTCACGATAAACAGCTGTCAGTCGCTGGCGTTTGGTGCATGCGCACTTCTTCTGTAGCAGCGTCAGTCTTGTTATTTAATAGTCACACCTCGTATCTGCTTCTGGGTAGCTTCTACAGCCTATTACTAAATTCCTAAACCGTAATCTAACAAGAATGTAATCTATGTGATATCTTCTTATATCTCCCGGCATCTTCCACGTGTATCGTCTTCTAGTATGACGTTGAAATAAGGTATTTGTGATGGTTAAATTGTTTTTGTTGCAAAATTCTACCATCCCATTTCCCACGTCGTTTCTCGCACCTAAACCAAATAAACTTACTACCGCTCCTTCCCTACCTTCACCTACCACCGCGTTAAAATCTCCCGTAATTATTTAATGTTCATGTTCTTTTACTTATCTTAGTATGTCTGCGATACCTTTAGATCGCTTCCTCACTGTAGCTAGATGTGGACATGTATACTTGAATAATTTCTGTATTTACCGATTTAGATTCTAATCTAACCATGAGTACTCTTTCGTTCTTATGTGGGTAGTTTTCTACACAGTATCCTATCCTTTTTTTATAGCTATCCCCAAACCCGAATTTCCTTCGTCTGATCCTGTATGAATTACCCTAAAGTTTCCGTTCAAAAAATCCCCCGCCTCTGGCCACCAAACTTCACTGTTCCTTTGTCTAATGCTATCCATTTCAATTTTCAAGATCTCAGGCTCACCTACTTGCTTCATACTTCTGATATTCCACGCTTCGACTCGTAGAATGTTGCCGACTCTTTTTCTTAACCTTCCGATCACATCCTCCGAAGTAATGCCCTCCCGGAAATCCGAATGGACGGACTTTTTTAAAGAATTTTTTACCCCCAGAATATGCCATCAACTTATATAACAATTAAAGTACGCTGTGTATTTGGAGGGTAATGTGGTGCTTTTCCGTTGCTTTCCACATCGCAGTAGTGCGTCTTAGAATGCTATACGGACCCCTAGGGTTCCTGCAACTCTAAGTACCAAAAGAGCTGCTGCCCTCTTTCGAGGACCTGTCTTAATCTGGTTCCTCACTAAAAATGCCATTAATTTGGATAGACCAATAGTTCGACTCTAGATCAGTGGAACTCTCAAGTCATTTCACCCGTTCTACTAATCTAGAACTTTAGGTCCATTTTCAACGGATTGAAGTTACATTTAAAAATTAAATACTCATAATAACTTAATACCCGTCAAAATGAAGTCCTAACTAAAGCGACCAAAACCTTTAGGAAAACTCTAGAGAACTAGAAAAGAGAATTTGTTTTGAATTTTTTGGAACAAAACTTGACATTGACGTTTTTTTTATCATCATTGTCATATATATTTCCTAGAACTTCTTGATTTCATTTATTAGACTTTATCTAAGATGCAAGATGCTCAGTTCCTGCATCTAACATGCCGCCTCTTTTGAAAGAACAAAAAATTTTCAACCCTTTAAAACATCATATTTTTTAACAATATGTTCAGACACTACAAGTCAGTTCGCAGTAATCGTCTCAATAGGTAAAATACAAGTGCTAGTCACTGCTCTTTTCACCAATCCTGTACTTGTTTTTAACGTTACCACACCTATTGTCCACAATTAAATTTATGCCCCGACTAGCTAAGTGATTCCCCGCACAGAGAGAACGACGATATGATAACAGAGAATTTTTACCCACTTCCTTCTAACACTCCATATACCTGAATAATACAAGCCAAATTCACCAAAATTCATATAATAAGCGAAGAAAATTTACAATTTACTATTCATAGAACTTTTACATCAAAATAAATATATCTATCAAATTTGTTCATTACGAAGATTATAGCCCTTATTATACCTTCTTATATCAATTAAAGCTAGTAAAAAGAATGGTATTATACCATGAATGTTTCGTTGAACGTTCAAAGAACTATTCCCCTTATAAAAATACTTCTGCGTACCAACCAAAATTTTGTTGACCTTTTACACAAAATATTTAAATTACATGCAATTTTTAAGCTCATCAAATATTTAAAATAATAAAAGTAACATACTATAAATTGAAAAGATAATTCCGACCTTATGTTTCTCCTGTAGCTTGTCACTAGGGCCTCTGGACCCAAATCGGTTATTTGTTCAGTTGTTTCGAGTCGTTAACCCTCAGCTTGGCGTGCTCTCCAATACTTCGAAATGTTTATCAGCAACTTTGAGTTGTTTTTGAAGTACAAACCACGTACTTCCAGTATTATACAATTTATTATGTAGAGTTTTAACCCAGTAATTCAGTTTTAATTTAATGTTTATTTAGTCTTGATTTAGTTGAACGTAGTTAGAGTCGATTTAGTTGTGTCCTTACTTAGTGTCGATTTAGTCTCAATTTTAATTTTCCATACTTAGAGTCGATTTAGCTTCGATTTAGTTGAACGTCATTATATAGTTTCCCGTACTTAGAGCCCTAAATCAATTATAAATATTTTGTTTATATTAATTAAATTTAGACTTACGTTTTATATTAACGGCAGTCTTATACACTCGTATTTCAACGCGCACTTTTACTATGTACTTCACTTGTAAATTTTAATTTCGATTATATTTCATTTTTATTTCTCATCACTTTTACTAACTTTCATTTACGTAATAATTTAGTCTCAACTATTACAGTTCACGCATCGATTATAAAATGCCCCTCTTATTGACAGAGGTTGATTTTATATACAAATTCGTTTCACGTGCTCTTATTGATTGACCGCTCGCTATCTTGTTATTAGACCATGGTAAAGGCGTTGCAATTATGTGCTATCTGCAACCTGCTGAGTTTTATTCGGTATTGCATACTTTATACATTCAAACTTGCACGTACATCAAAGCTTTGTATTAGAATTTGTTACCAAATGTTATATCATATATGCTTGAAACTGCATGTAGTCGTAATTTTAATATCCATATTTTGTTTACCTATGTTTGGTTTTATTAAATATGGCAACTTATGTACATTTCAAACCTCACATACCCTTTCGCTTTAGTATCTATACCCTTTCTTACATGCGCTTATTGACTTCTTGCTTTATGAAATATGCTTGTTTTAAAAAGTTTCTTTATTATAAACTGGTATAATTTACACGCATTGATTATTTTCTTATGCAAATGCAATTTCGCTTTACGGTTATCTTCAAATATGCCGAATTTTGTATTTATTTTTGAGCTTAGAATGTTTTAAATATTTTAAAAAAATAATTGAATTGCGTTTGCAATTATTTATTTTGATGAATGTGGTTAAGTTATTGCTGAATGTGCTTTTCTAACTAACTGTAGCTTATTATTGATTTTATAGAGGATGATTTGTATTTGCTTTTTGCATAATGAACAAATTATTTGCATTTTATGATTTAAACGTATGGATTACCTGGTTTTTATGATGTTTACATGAAGTATTCCTCCCTTGTGACCTTATATACCCTTAAATAACCTTATTATCATAGCAATATATATATATATATATATATATATATATATATATTTAATGCTGTAATTATAGGGTTTATTTAGGGGTAGGTTAAGTCATTTGGGTCGTAGAATAAGCAAGGGAACCTCCCAAGTAACAGAAGCACGGAATTATGGATATTAGAAGAATAAATAGGGTATTATGAAAGTTATTAGTTGCGAGCACACTGTATATAGCAGTACAAACAATTAAAACACATATCCAAGTGTAGCTACTGGCAGAGATTAGAATTTAAAAAGGTAATAAATTAAAATTAAATCAGTGAAAAACCTGCATGAAGTGGCTAGATAAACATTCATAAAGTGTGTAGAGATATCGTAAACGCACGCAGAAATTATGCATTATTTAAAAGCGTACGTGATCTAAGAGAATCACAGTTGTTCGAAAATCCAATTTATTGGGAAATAAACAAATACCAAATTTACTCAATTTAGATTAGAATAAAGCTAACAAACAAGATTACTGATCGATATGTACGAAAATTCCTGGAATTCCTGAAGTAAATATAAGATATAACAATTGAATTACGTGACTTGAAGCGCCGCGTCATGCAATTAAAATACATACAATTGGTAAATTTTCTCAAAATAACAAGTGATAATATTATATATTATATATTATATATGCTTGGCCTCGCCTAGCACGTGAAGCCAGCGAATCACAAACAAAAGTGGGACGATCCTATAAATATCTTGAGAATTAAATATCAAGTTAGTACACTTTGAAACTGGGCAGTGACTATAATTGAAAGTGCCAAGTATTTACGTGAATAATAAATATTTGTTAATAGTGCAATTATAAAGTGTATAATTGTGAAAATTGCGCCGTACTTCTGAGACGTAAGTAAATAAGATTTAGGAAATTATAGCATTTCTAATAATAAATAAAACAGGGCTCTGAATCTCGATCTAAATTCCTCTCTGAAGGTTGATCTAAAATCCTCTCGGAATGTAAATCTGAATTTACCATCTCAACTACCATCGGAATGACCATCTCAATTACGATATAAATTACAATTATAAATCACAAATAAAATAATGTTACGATTCCTGTATTACTATAAATTACGAGACATTACGATCAAAAATACAATTTTGGAGAATGTTGCCTGTTCAAGCAAATTGATGGTAAATATTCTATGGAGAAAATAAAAAACCTTTCATTGCAATAAACGTACCTATAACGACTTCAATTCTTAGGAGCACCCATGAAAATAATTCAGGTTAGAGATTTTGATATGACTTATTTTTGAAACTGTTTTATCTCAAATATTTTTGATATGATTTATTTTTAAACTGTTTTATCTCAATCATAATTTAAAGTGTGAAAGCCGACAAATTGGGGATTTCTTACGAAAATTCTATAAAAAGTTACAGACAGCTTGAAACGTTTCAATAAGTCTTTAAAGGTAATAAAAAGCTCGTTTTCTGGCTTGATTTTGTACTAATTTGACAGATGTATATGATATAAAAAGGGAGAAGATAGTTAAAGGAGTTGTAAATATTCAATCATTATACTGTGTATTAGAGAAGTGCTTTATTTAATTGAATCAGCTCGTCGAGGCATAAGAAAATTATAAATTAACATTTCACAAGTGTTTGGGTGGTATAAGGGGCTGTGAGAGAGTAACAGGGGTTATCACAGCATTTTATGGTCTGCCCAAATCGTAGGGGCGGCGAGATAGCACAGCAATATATATTGTTACAGTTTACATTTAAGATATAAAATATACATTTATATTATATAAATGAAGAATATAACGACTTCTGAAAAAGCGTCCTATAAAACACTACATTATAAAAGAAAGTATTTTGAAATAGAAGAAGAAATAATTTAGAATATTTTTTCTTAATTAATTTAAATTATATGACAAGTTCGATCAACCATATCGAATAGGAGCTAAAGGTCATCTTCACACCAGTTGGATACTAACGCCATACATTAAAAAAGATAGTAGATTCTGGATATTGCAATAAAATTAATTATTAAAACGTGAATTTTAAAATACCTGCTGGTCGTAAAGGACTAGAAACACGTAAATACATCATGTTTGACCTGTGGAACTTGACAAATTAATAATTAAGACAATTTTGCATATAAATAAAATGTTGAAGATATTAATGATCAGGTTAGTGCAGTCTGTTACATGCTAATTTTAGTAACTTTGTGATTTGTTTGCAAATTTATTACCACGGATAATTTGGTGGAAGAAAATTTCGCCTAAATTAAGTTGGCTGACAATTTATTAATGAAGAATGCCATTGTAATCTACACGATCACTTTTTAACAGTGCCGCACTTTGCAAAACGTTTATACAGTATTTTTATTACCCAAAAAAATTTTTGTTTTAATCGGCCAAATTTTCCTTTACGCCGAGCCGATTACACATCATCATCCTTTGAAAATCTTCATACTACAATGTTGTACAACCAGGAAATGAGTTGTAGTACAAAAAAAAAACAAATCATAAGGATATAAAATTGATAAAGTTTTTAGAACAACCAAACACCTCTCTTCTAGAGCACAACATTCTGAAGATTTTTCCAGAAAATTTGTCCAAAAGCTGTTTACGCAGCAAGTCGAGAGTTATATACACCAATTATAGAAATTTCATATTCCGAGTAATCTGTTGGGCCACCCCATGTTTCCAAAAAACTGGTGCCAGAATCTTTCCTGTCGATTTTTGGCAACGGCAGCTTTCGACAGAGTGTTTTCATTATTTTGAGTCATCCTTATTATGAGAAATGTGCTTCAAAACAGCAGCAAGCTAACATTGGTGTAATTTAGAAGAGGGCTTGATTTACGCCGAAACTACTTTCCTGAAATATTATTCATACCCAAGTCATGGTGTACGTTATGAAAAACCAGTTTGTACGAAATGTGTAACGATAGTGCTATACGTTTAACACGTGCGTTTCATGAGCATATTTCGATGAGTCGCAATTTTGATTACTTTGATTAGACAGCTTTTGGAAGTAACATTTGTTTTTGCATTATTGTAATTTTTTGAAAATGTCGAGGAAAGTCAACCTGTGGATCACAACGAATGTGGGCAAATATTTGGACTAACAGTCATAGTGACTCAATTGGGCACAGGTAAGCCAACTTATTTTCTTAAAAATTGACGAAAACTCATTTTGGTCAAGGTAAATTATGAATGAAGTGGTGATGATGATATTAAGAACCCGTAAAATCCATACGCTGGTTGAAAGGAAGTTCAATCAATAGCTATTCTCGCTTTTGCATCAACTTCCAACCATTGGCATTTTCTGGTAACACCACCAGCCCAAGATACCATCGCTGAAACAAGTATCGCTTGCGGTTCAACCTTCGGCTATTTATATCAAAAACACATTTATCATCTATCAAAACCGAACCATATGAATACTCGAGGAGTATCACAGACTTTACGACAGTGATGATCATCATCATTAAATCTTCATTCCCGGAACTGGTAAGACGCATATCTCCATTGTTTCCTATTCTGAGCTAACTAACCTACACATGCCCCTGAAATTCCCATAGCCTACATCTTTCAATATCTACGTGCAATAGTCTAGTATAGGTCCTCTTTTTTCCTATCCGTACTTATAATATATCCCACACTATTCCCCAAATGCCTATCCATCTATTTCTTCTATTTTTTTTTTGTTTTCCACAGATATCTTTCTTCCCCTACTATTTCTAGAAACTTTTTGTAATTAACTTTGTCTGTCCATGCTATTACATCATACAACTGAAGCACCCCATTCAAAAATGCGTCAACCTTTTTTCTGTGTGCTTCTTCTACTGTCCCCATCTCATAGCCGGACAGTGCTGTGCTCCATACATATGCTTCTAACAATTTTTTCTTGTTTCTATGTTTGATGTCTTCGAACATAGCAGCTGCTCTTTCTTGTTAGGTACAGCAGAGCTATACTTCCATTACTTTCTAAATATACACCCTATTTCATCGATATTCAGTGGTATGCGAAGGAGATTAAGCAAACGGACGGCTACCAACATCCCCCAACACATAAACATTTGCCGAATTAATAGTTTTCCTATAAATTCTTTCGCACAATCAACGTTTGTTGAGAATATTGCAAAAGTAAACCTGCCGTTGTTTATAAAAATTACCAGGTTTAAGTACAATTATTTTTTTCGTAATTAGGTTTTCCGTCTTGGAGCTGGTTGGACGCGTATCTCCACTGATTTGTTCTGAGCTAACCTACGCATTTACCTGAAATTTCCACAGCCTACATCTTTGACAATCTGTGAGCAGTAGTGTAACCTACGGCTAACTCTACCACTCTCTTTTCCTATCTCCGTTTCTAATATATTCCGCACTATTCCCTCATGTCTTAGTATGTGACCTATAATCATATTTCTAATAGTTTTTACTATTTAGCTATGATTAAGGTATAAAAATTCCAATATTAGCGAGGAAGATTCTACTCAAATAAAAAGATTAGGTAAATGAGGACCAGATCGCAAAAAGAAAATTTAATAAATGTGGACCGCACTGGTCAATCTTTTCTTGTTGGAAAAATCATGTTATTTAAGTATTTCGAAACACCTAAGCTAAATTACGGGAATTCCGTATTCGACACTACATTACATATGAAGATTGATTAGCTAACGAGCCTACGGAACTTGTAGACGATTTCGACGTTTTTCAACTCTCTCTTCAAGAAGAAAACTGCTTTCCTCGGGCGAGGGTGCAATATTCAAGAAACATTTCTGAAGTAAAGGAAACCCATATTGTTTTGAAAAACTCAAAAATATGTCATCAGATAAGCTGTAATGCCTGTTAGGTGAATCAAATATCTCACCATGCTCTGTGATTGGTTTATTTCGCAGTCGCAAAAATTGGGATATTGTTCCAGCATTGTGAAGCACCAGCCAGTTTAAAAATATCTCAATAAGTATTGCATGATTAATAGATCGGATGCGATTTTGCCCATTTACCGCACTTCTGGAGTGACCATCCTGAACTTACCTCGTGCACCAACGTATTTAGGCGATACGTTAAGTAGAAAATTGATGGTTCACGTTACAGGAACGTTAGCAAACTTAAGGATGCTGTTTGAAGTTCATTACTAGCATCATTCCAGTAACGTTGAGAAAAATAGCACACCTTACATGGAAAAGAATCATACTTTGGTGCGAAAATAATAGTGACCGACCAGACGCTTTGGACTAAGTTGTTCTATGATTCTACATGAATACATGGGCAAAAGATAGGGGTACTGGGATCACCCTGCTGTACTTCACTAACGTAAAATTACAAACGCACGCTAACGATAGTTTAGGAACAATGAAAAAGAAAACCTGAAAAGTCTTCTCAAAAAAATTGAAGAAAAGGACGAACAAAATAAAAACAGAATTCGGGAAATCAAATATACAGACAAATACCTTGTACAAATGGTTTATTCGGTTCCGAAGTTTACTGATGAGTAGATATCAACCAGAAAAAAAGACCAAAAGCGACGATATAGACAAACTTTCAACTGTAGGGCGTTAACATTTCAGACCAAATGAGCTGCTACCGTGAAACGTATTAGGAAAAAACCTCAAACGATACAAAAACGTAGCCATGTAATAATACGTAGACGTGTAAAGAATTCCCTGAGATGAATAAAAAAATGGGCGTGTTTTTTTAAAAACAAATCAAAAGCAGATCAAAGAGAAAAGAATTAGAGGCAAGGTCCTAAAAATAGGTATGTAGATCAGGCAAGGGAGAAAAATGTAACCAAACGCAACCATAGAATAAGAACATACGGCAAAACTTAAGAAAAGAAAGTATTAAATGTTGCAAAGGAATTCAAAAAAGAAAGGGTAGTTCAGTAGCTAGAAGTAAAGCATCAAACGTGTTTACCTTTTGTGAAACTACGACAGCCAACCACGTACCGAATTTGATTAAAAAAATATTAGTTTCACATTCTTTGTTTTGCTAGAATATTTTTCTGCTCTTATCATTTCTTTCTTCATTGAATAGGACGCGGTCTTATTAGTTTTGACATTGTATTATAAATGTTGCAAATTCAACGTCATCTATTTATGCTATTTTTCAAATACCAATTTAAGTAATTCTAAAATAATAGGGTGAATGTTTATAAACATAACCGGAAAGCTAAAGAAACAATTTAACCTTTGAAGCAATCGTTCCCGAAAAACAAATCAACAGACAGGATTTATAAACATTAATTTGTATAATTAATGCAGAGTGTATGACAGACATTTCACACATATTGTTCCTTAATGCCGGATATTTTCAATTTCATTCAACTTTCGGGTGCTACAGAGAAAAATTAAGAATTTTTGCTTCCAGGTCAATGTTACTTACCTTAAACTTATCGATTTCTAAATTTTTAAATAAGTTTTTTAAAATTAACCAAAAATAATTGTAGAATAGGTATGGTACACAGACATATATTACTAAAAATGTAACTTACATCAAGTCCGGTCTAAAATGATGAATGATTGCGCAGAAAGCAAGACCATCTCTCCAAGATGTAGTCATGTTATTCACTGCAACGCCCGGATATCCTTCAGTCATTTTCCTGCACCAAAGTTCAAGTCCTTTAGTTCCCCGTCGTTCGCCCATTTTAAATGTATCTGAAAATAGAAAATAGATTTAGAAATCTCAAAATAGAGGTATTTTTTTTGTAATTACGAGTTTAATTGAATACTAAGTAAATAAGATGTATCTGTACATCCTCGTTTGTGAAAACCGTAAAAGAATTTACATATACAATTTCAAATAAAAATATTTATATAGCCATTAACAAAACAATTGTTTTATAAAAAGAAGAATCATCCATTGACCGGTTTCGGCCATTTGGGCCTCATCAGAGTGAAGTAGTTTATAACCCCTGTGGACCAATTTGAATCTTCCAGCAATCACTATGCTCACGCGAATGACTGTTATGAGTGTGACTAACCCTTCTTTTATTTATCTTGCACAAAAGCAGTTGCTTGAAATCTTTTAACAATTCGATCGCTGGTTCTTCAGATGACAATTATTACGTAATTGTCTAAAAATGTTTTTCTCCGAGTCTCTCTTCATACAATAATTCAACAATTTTTACACATTTTGTATTTTATAGGATTTCACTTTTATAAATAGCAGACATTTCACTTTTTAAATATTATAAGACCTAAGCAAATTCCTACCGTCATCTGTTTAACACAGGAATTAGAAAAAAAGTGTTAAGAGTGTAGGGCAAGGACGTATTCTATCGCCTATCACATTATTTTGTATATGGGGTAAGAAAAAGTGATATAAAAGAAAAACTGGCCAATACCATAACTGAAAAAGAGAAAATCCAAAGGCTAAGATATAAAGAAAATGTCACGAATGTAGAAAAATCCAGAATATAAAGTCGATGTTTGCACAGACTCTTAAAGAATCTCGTAGAAGCAGGTCCCCAGAATATAAAAAATCTTTAGAGATTACTGACCAACAACGAATGTCCTTTTTTAAATAGAATATTGTTATTTTCTTGAACACAACAGACAAGGTTGTAAATAAGCACACAACACATTTACCGTTTTATATAAACTGACGCTAAATAGACCGTCAAAATATTATCCTTCTTTTAAAAAAAATTCACATCCGAGGTAAAACCATTTGTACAATAAAGGGATTTTCACCTCTGTCGGTCACATAGAAATCGCAGAAGTTGTTATGGCCATGGAAACATAACCTCTTATAGGGCAGGGTCTTTTCCAAAATTGTGTGCTCGATGCACAATGAGTGCAGCGATGTACGAAAGGGATGTAATATACGAATAATATCATCATCATTGGGTTATCGGTCCTGGAACTGGTTAGAGCGTACTTCCATTGTAACCTATTCATTTCACTGAAATTCAGACAACCTCCACCTTCCACTATTTGTGTCCAAAAGTTTTGGTTTTATTAATTTTTTTGCAACTTGAACCAAGCACTTTTGACCCTGTGGTGAACGGGAAGGTTGCCGAAAATAGAAAACATCCCAGTGACAACCTTTCCGTTTGGGAATCAAGGTAGAGTTTTCCAACTTCGTTGACAAAACCATTTCCAAAAGCGGCGACAAAAAACGGCTAATAGTCTGATGACAATTATTGCGACTGTTGCAAGAAACAAGGTAAAGAAAGCGATAGTTCGATACTTCTAAAAGTTGGTACCTTACTTTCTTTTATAATAGCCTTCGAACTAAATAAATAAACTAACCTATGAACCTTTATGTATATGGAAAGATCGCACAGTATCCCCTTCCCCTAAAATCCTCGCCATACATGTCAATCTTCAACACCATATTCGCATCTCATAATCTCGCTAATAACCTGACAGAAAATAAATACCCCGTAGCCCACCTTCAGGAACCGCATTAAATAAACAACAAAATCACAAATCATTCCACCAACAGTAGATGCTTTCTACACACAAACCATCCTGACTCTAAAATTATCTTTGTCATCGTCAAAGCCAATTTCAAGATTGATGCTTCAGTTTCTCCCAACAGATAACGACAGTTGAAATACATTGGTCGTTAGGCAACTTGTTCCTAATTTACATATATTTCCAATTCCAAAACTAGATTAATACATACCTATACGAACTAAACACTATATTTGGTTTTTTATTGCTCCACCCGAAGGTACTACATTGGCCAGTAGGTGAGTATTTTTACCTGGAAATTTTGAATTTTGCCAAACCCTTGCCGTTCCAAACAAGGTAGGAATCTTTAACGTGCGCTACAATACTCACAACCGGGACCAATATTTTATCTCTTATCCGAACGAGGGCGTATTTTTGTGAAAAATGTTTGCATAACATTTTTCAAGCGGTCCATGTCAAGAATCAAACTTGAGACCTTGGGTTTAGTAGTCACAAGCAAACCAACTAAGCCAAGTAGTCGCCTTACATACGAAATGGATAACACAAACCCCTTCGGAAATCAACCCTACAACATAGCAAGTGACATGAACGCAAAATATACACTTTGGCACAACACACACACACACACACACACACACACACGACGACAAAGGTACACTAATGGAAGACTTCATCCTCATCACCTTCACATGCTTAATTCTCATTCAAATGTCCAGCCTTGGAATTATCCGTTCACCAATATAATATTAACATCATCCTGGCTTCTCCATCCCCTGCGTTGATAATTAACTCCTGTGAAGTTAACCGCTCAATTCAGACCAGCGACCACAACCCCATAATACAAATAAAGCAAACTGGCAACAATTTGTACAGTCACTAACAGTTATAGCGCTTGAACTACCATCCCAACAATACACGAATTCACACACACACACACACACTAACCGAGACAATCATAAAAAAACATACAATCTGCCGTTGCTACGTCTATATGAACCAGTCACATCACAACAAAACTGACACCTTGGTAGATAAATGACCTTAATAATGCCAGCAAATCCCAACTACTGATTAGACATAGACTCCAAAGAGCAAAATGAAATCCTCTACTCACCATACCGGACATACAAAGACTAGAACAATTGTGCACTAGAGAAAGAAACCTAATCAAATACAATATCCGAAACGCTAAAAACGGCACTACCAAGAACCAACGCTGACCCTTGGAAGACTTACCGAAGACTGATCAAACCACAAATCTCCTATATCCTAATCTCACCGCTACATACACAACTCCTAGCCATTGAACACGATCTCTCCATCCTATTTGTCTTAGCAATCCCGTCCCGACTTCCGGATGCACGCAACTACATCACATAATTGAAAATTCAAAAATCCCTTCACCTATTGACTCAAACACAGAACTACAGATTGATGACCGCGGCACCATAGTACGTAGTAGCTAAGTTTCAACCTTCAAATAACCCAGTTTAGACCAAATAATTAACATTATGCACCAGTCCACAGATATCCATTCGCACCTTCTTCTAAAAATGTTTATCAACCGGTACATTTTCAAATCCCTTTAAAGCTGCAACCAACCATAAGGCTAATCCTAAAACCTAGTAAACCCGCTGATGATCCCACTTTCTACAGATCTATTGCACTACCCCTTTCCTAGGTAAATTCCTCGAACACATCATACTCAACAAAATCAATTTAAATATAGAGAAACATTTCTTCACTCCTCAAATCAATATAGCTTACACAAAGCCATAGTGCAGAAAATAGAATCAAATCCCTCAATTGCACAGTTCAATCCTCACCAAACAAATACTTCCTTACTCTCTTCATTGATTTCAAATCTGTCCTTGACCTTTTGTTGTCAACTCAAATATGCAAACCTACAATCCAACATTTACAAAATCATTATACCATTCCTCATTTTCCGAACAGCAACCCTCAATACAACCTATCACTCTCTAACATTATAAAGATGCTCTCAAGGATCCCACCTCTCTCCTACCATATGGGGCCTTTCTGTAAATCACTTCCTTGACCTAAATATCCCCAACATTACTACATTTGCATACATTGATAACCTAACATTCCTTATTCACGATAGCTTCCGAGCATCCTCAGAAACCACGGCCTCGTCCCTTATACAACAAATAGAATTCTGGTCCATACTTAACAAATAACCTATATCCCTTAAAAACCAAACTGTTACTACTAAAAGGATTTCAAGATATCCGACAAGTCCGACAATCCGAATCCTTGACAAATCCATTTCCCTGTTTGTTCAATACCTACAAATACACTACGATACCAGCCTTAAAACTCATACACCAATAACAAAACTAGGTACTAAAACCAAAAACATCCTGTTCAATCTACATAAATCACTGCCTACCTCCGACCAACTTACATGTATGCACTACTCGCAAACTAATCATAAATCAAATTGTATTCTACTATCTGACATACGGCAGACTCGTGGTTCCATCTAACCTCGCCAAAATCCAGAAAAACCCCAAACACTATAATCCGACCATTTGTATTATATATCTCCAAAACCTATCATACCACATCAACAGCTGCACTATACGCTCCAGTACATATAACTTCACGCACATATCCAAAGGCACAACATCAAATCCAAAAATCCAACCAACTCATACAGTATGACGAGTACAGGACTCTCCCCATAACTGAAGTAAATCGTTAATCAACCAATTCATGATTTACAACTGAGAAACCCTCTGGTCCCTTTCCACCAATGGTGGACATACAATATTTTTCCATCCATCACCGACATCTCACGACATATTCCAATGGCAGGCCATTCTGCCTTTCATTCCATAACCGAACATGGCAACTCTTGATACATCCTCCACGTTCCTCTGAGACTCGCAGGACACTCCTGAAACATCTCATTGAACAATTTCCAGAGATAAATCGTAAAGCCACCTTAAACTGGGGTCCGGGCCCTTACACCCCGCTTCCTAGTATCAGTTTCCTTGCCACCCATCATCACATAGAATTCAACCACTACCTCAACAAAATCCTGTGCATTAAACCCCCTATTCGAAGCAACCAGCGACTGTAATACGAACGGACCATTCACACTACTGGTTAAAATCACACGACCAACGTCCATGCGACATACAAACACCCAGAATAATGTCGACAAATGAACACAGGCGGCGGAAGAAGAAGAAACAGAAGAAAATCCGCAGAGCAAATCACCTCAAGTAATTGATATGTTATATGTATGTGACACGTGAAGCCAGTTTTATTTTGAAAATAAAACAAATGACTGATTACCCATTATAACATCAGCCGACTTTCTGAGAAAGTACTGCACCTGATGTTAAACATGAAATTGGTCGTCAGAAACTTTTGCGTTTTTACTTTAATAGTAATTTTGTTTGGTTTAGGAAAGTAATTCAAATAGCAAACGCGAATTGAATTGTTGGTTATTTTACAAAGAGAAAAGTCAATGACCGATTTCGCTGTAGTTGCAGCTCGTCAGAGTGAAGCATTTCTCTTTTCACAACAACCAACAAACTTCTTGAATTATACACGAATCATAGTGCATTAATAAATACAAAAATTCTCGTTCCCTATGCTTTGAATTACTTTTCTAAACCAGACAAAATTAGTATTAAAGTAGAAACGCCTTAGTTACTGACGACCAACTTACCGTTTAACATTAGGTGTAGTACTTTCTTCGAAAGTCGACGGTTATAATGGGTAATCGGTCATTTGTTTTATTTTCAAAACAAAACTGGCTTCACGTGTCAATAAAGATATCATCAATTATTTGAGGTGCTTTGCTCTGCGGATTTTCTTTGTTTCTTCTTCCTTTTCTTCTTCTTCCGTCTGTGTTCATTTGTCAACGATATTCTGGGTGTCTGGATGTCACATGGACGTTGGTCGTGTGGTTTTAACCAGTAGCGTGAATGGAACGTTGGTATTACAGCCACTGGTTGTTTGGAAGAGAGGGTTTAAAGCACAGGATTTCGTTGAGGTAGTGGTTGAAGTCTATGTGGTGATGGGTGGCAAAGAAACTAATACTAGGAAGCGGGGTGGCTTTACGATGTATCTCTGGAAATAGGTCAATGAGATGTTTCAGGAGTGTCATGAAAGTCACAAAAACACGTGGAGAATGTGTTGAGGTTACAGAAGTGTACTTTCGATCGAGATTCACCATGTTCAGTTATGAAATGGAAGGTGGAAAGGGACCAGAGGGTTAATCGGTCATTTGTTGTATTTCCTCCTTAGTTGCCTTTAGGCTAGTTATGAAAATTTGTCTGGCAATACCATCTTCGCTATCATATCGAAAACTTGAAGTCACCGATAGCTAGTTCTTTACATTCAAGTATACGAGGCGAATGGAAATTTTTTGTATTTATTAAGACACCATAATTGGTGTATAATCAAAAACTTTGTTGGTTGTTTTGCAAAGAGAAATGCGTCAATTTGATGAGCTGCAACTACAGCAAAACTTGTCATTGGCTTTTCCATTTGTACACTAACCAATGATTTAATTCCCGTTCATTATGCTTTCAATTACCAGTTTTGTTTGGTTTGTTTTGAATTTATGAGGTTCATTTATAATTTCCTAATTTTTTTCCTCTTTTCTGTAAATTATAATTTTTGTTTTATGTTAGCCCCAATACTTTGACATGTACAACCAGGTTACGCCAATGGCCTATGTAGACTTTGAATAAAGTTGTATATAAACTAAACTAAAAAAAATTACTTTAATTTCTTTACGCATTTGTTTCGGAATTTTATTTCCTCGGTAGAAAACGCACAGCCACGCTAGCATCGGAATTAACCTATTATTGTTTTTGTTTACAGGTTTTGCTGCTCCTTTCAATTTACGTTCTATTTTAACAGCCGTTTTTCCTGTAACAAGACGTAGGTAAGGACAGTTTGTAACGTAATGTGTTAATTAAGCAAACATTTTTATACAGAAAAACATTTATTAATTTAAGTTAGTTAAAATAAGCTTTAACGCGAAAAATACCCTTAAAATTTTATACAGCCTGGGAGGTTTATAGCTTATAAAGGGCTATTCAATTATAATATTAAAGTAAAATACCGTAACAAATGTGAAAAGTACTCAATGCATTGTTTACAACCAGCAATAAAAATGAACTTTACGTGTTGAATATAAAATTAGAAAAACACAAACATATTTTTCCATGACTAATCATCCCAGGAACGTGTATCTGAGAACATTCTCAAGCATTGCAAAATCGTCGAAATCATTGTAAATTACTTAAATAGAAAACCATACAACGCCATAAAATTTAATGCGTAGGGACTAACCAATGGCACAGATGTGGTATTAAATGAACAGTGTGAAAATACCAATACATAATATTCCCATGCACCGAAAAACTCTCGACTTCAACCACAAGTTCAGTTCAAATCGTACAAACTCCGGAAATGGGGACTCTTCTTAAATAAGCTTATAAGTACCGCCATAACAAAATGAAAGGGGCATTTATTCAGATTGGTTACGTTTCACTCCATATTTGTAATTTACCGTCTCCTTAATTTAAAAATCATTTCAATTTCTACTTATTTAAATATATATGGGTTGGCTGCACTTTTGTTATTTCACGCTAGCTCCGTTAGTCAGCCAACGTTATTCATCGTTTATTTAATTTACAAGTTCACATGTTTGTATCACACTTTCTGCTTTCTTATATGCTAGTTTAATTGTAATTAAGTAAAGGGGCTATGTTATCTCTGAAAGATAGAAATATGCTCAAACTTATTTCTATTCTATAGGGAATTTCCGTGATTATTCTTCAGAATACAACTTTGTAAATACATTAGTTGAATGAGCTCGCTATATTACCAGCGCTAATTTCTGCTGTTTATTCTATGATAAATAATATAAACTCAATCGGGCAGTAAACCGTTAAAAACGTGTTTTCTGCTTTTAAGTGACCGGTAGGTAATTGAAGTGCGATGCTCCTTTAATAGAAATAATATTTTCAACCCGGTGTGTGACCAATCTTCTTTGGATTTCAACGCACATTGTGAGTCGCATATTTTACTTCATATATTTAGGTTCTTGGAACTAATGCATACTTGGTGGTGCTACAGAAATTTCACATTGTCGTTAACGCACACTTTGTTTGGTCGCCTTTGTATGCAGATGAAGTTTTGATAAGATAATGACCTTGCAGTTACTTAAAATTCTTATCAGCTTACGTGAACGAGCATCATTAAGTGCCAATAAATACGCTCACTTCATTTACTTACGATACGTGGCTTTGCTGGTAGTAAGTAAATATTTAGAGATAATGAGCAACACATTGTTGTCTACTTAATACAATATATAGGGATGATGTTAACTGGATTCGCAACTGTAGATATTATGTGATAATTATCCATCAGTTGTGTTAGTGACTAATTGTTGTTAATTGGTTGATTGCGCCTACGCACACTATTGTAAATATTTACTTTGTGTACTAAGTTTAGTAGCTGCTAGTGATGCGAGCTCGCATCGTTATCGCCAGCGTACAACCAGTAAATAAGTAGGTAAGCTTTATTTGTATAGTTATTTGTGCTTATTATTGTATTTAGAATTTGAAATTGTTTTACGCTTATCGTCCTATTTTCCATGTATTCTCGAGTTCAATAGATGCAATTTGAGTTCGTCATGTTATTGTCTAGTGAAGAATTTAGATGTTCGTCTTTAAATCAGCAATTTAACGTTGTTTGCTATCTAAATTCATAGAAGTTACTTATTAGAGTTATATGTTACATGTGTTTTTGTGTTTAATTATCCCTTCAGGTAATGTTTTACAAAACAAGAATTGGGTCGTATGCCTTGTTGTTTCGTTCTTTAGCCCCTCAACCCCAATCTCGGAGTGTGTTTTGGGCGACATTCGTATTCTTTCTCCTTCTTTTCCTTCCTTTATTATACGTAATTTGGGCGAGCATTCCGTTACTGATTTCGTTCGTTTCTTACTGGCCTGCTCGTTTTGCGGATAACAATTGATTTAAATCTCTGAAGATAAGTTCTAGCTTCAGTCGAGTGACAAGCACGATCATCGGGCGAATGAACTGGTTTGCAGTAATTCGAGCAATGATAAATTGAAATCGGGTTTGTAAAAACAAACCGCAAACGCAAAAGTACTCTGCATTCCAATGCCGTTACCTTGTGAAAGTTTCGGTAGTGGATTCTTCCTTCAACAGAAGTTGGATATATGGATTACAGACCCCCCAAGTTTGTCCTGCACGGAAAGAGTTGGTTGGACTTTGTACTCGAACTAAAAGCTATAAATGATAGAATTTTAGCACCATATTCTCTTGACAAATAATTTTTTAGAGATTCTTACGTCGGTGCACGCTTAGTAAGAGAATAATGTAATAGAATAAGCATCGCAATTGTATTAGTAGAAGTTTACATATACGTCAAATCTGTTGAATAATTAATTTGAATAAATTTAAAATGTTCATTTTGTTTTAACGCGCAAGTTGGCCAATTAAGATAGAGTTTAGTTTATTTGTGTTTGGCTGTGTTTATTCAATATTGGGATATTCATCTGTTAATATAGATTAAGTTAACGGCGTGGAGTTTTATTATTATTTGTGCTTAATTTAACTCAGTAGGTAGAAAAAAGGATATACACAGGGCTACACCAACCTGTGCCGCAAAAAGAAATAATCCCTCAGTTGTCTCGTAGACCACACACCGTCCACTGAGACCAAATTCCAGGTGGTTTGGCGCCCAGTATTTTTACTGGACCGAACGTCAGACCTTTCCAGGTAAGTGAAAGTATTAAAGTTTGTACACCCATAAAAACTATGCACTTGTTTTCACTGCAAGCTAGTTGGTGCATTATTACTGTTAAGTCTCCGCGGTTAAAGTAAATTTTGAAGGTCATTAGCGTCAATTTCACACGTAACAAGTCCTTTAAATTTTAGAGATATTCATGTTTTGATTCTTCAATCGTTCAAAATCATCGAATTTACAATTGACGAAATTTACTTACACCTCAGAACCGCGTAAACGCCTATCTTCCATGAATATTTCTGTAATTCCAATCAGTCACTAGTTACAACATCCGACAAAATACAAAGGATATTATACTCGATTCTCAACCAAACCTAGAATTAGTTATAAATATAAATGCCGTCTGCATAATGAAAAGCTTCAGGCAGGATGTAACAATTACGTAAACCTTCTACAAGAAAGAATTATATAATTCTGAAACAGTTGCACATTTATTTAACAATGTTGCTGTTTTACCAGAAGGTAACGCAAGGTTGAGACAGGTTAACACGAAGATATACCAGATCTTCAAATTCGTGACCGAGTCACTAGAGAAAGGGAACCTCTTTAAGTGGAGTACGGTTGTTGATGTTAATAAATTGAGAAAATAATATAGTGCGATAGCATTTGTTTTAGGAGCATTTCTGCAAAAAATTCTTAAGAACAGCAAAATATGAACGAGGAAATGTAACAGTACGGTAAAAACTAGGTAACTGTTAAATAAATAGGCATGGTTTATATATGGCCTGCAGAAACATTTTTATTAGCGGTCGAACTGTTACACAATGCTAATTGTCTTAGTTTTGCTTTATAATTTCGAGTTGGGGCACAAGCCCGTAGCGTTGTATAACGTGACAACATTGCGTTTGGTAGAATTGTTCGACATTAGTCGTATTCTAGTATTGTGCTTGAAATCCTATTGCTAGAAGGCTCAATTCACGTGTTCAGCTAATAAACAGTTTTACCATTAATCACAGTTAAGGTGCTTCAAAAATAAAAGCATAGTAAACTTGATAAAATTCTACATAATATTTAACCCGTTCTGAATGGACCTCCACCTCGAAGAACTTCTGTGTGTGTGCGTGCGAGCGCGCGTGCGTGCGTGCGCGACTGAATATATATTTATTGATGTGATAAGGGGTCACGAGAGGTCATTGAAACCCTTACTCTAAAAATAAATCCCACCAAAATATAATAGAATCCGGAAAAATGGAATTTTCCGTAAATTCATGGTTACGCCCTGTAAAATACAAGCGCACTTTTATTCATTAAAGTGCCATGTAAAAAACCCAAATTGCGCGTGTATAAATAATCACCCTGTATGATATAGGCGAATTGTCAGTAAATGGCAGGTAACGTAGGTCGTATATGTAAAAATAATTAATTGTAAGATATCGTAAAACGCATTAAATGCGAACGTAAAAATCGATAGTTTTAAGATAAATACAAAGGCATTTATTTTACTTATTAATTATCAATACATTTTTGATAAAAATGCATTTGATTTGCTGTAAATAGCATAAAAAAGTACTAGCTTTACGATTTTAGTTTAAGATACAACAATCAACGTGTATTTGAAACCCCTTTTGCATTAAAAAGCAAATAAAGTTTAAATTAATTACCCCGTGGATAACAGCAACTCATTTTAAATAGAAAATTTTGTAGAACATAAAAAGATGAGTAATCTGTATTTAGAAATACGTCAAATTCGTATATACTCATTAATAAATAAGTATTATATTCCGAGAAGCGGCCCGATCATTGAAAAAAACCTGTAAAATCCCGAGAATAACTGATAAAAATAATTTATGATTTTCGTTGGAGAGAAGAGATACGCCACAATAATAGTATATGTGAAACAAGGACATATAGAGAGCGTCACAAATAAAAGGACTATGATAATTGGGTAATAAATAGCCTCGTTTTTAGACGCTAATTGGTTTTCAGAGACACTTTGCATCATAATGTTCCACATTTTTCTAGTAAGCTTCTGGAAGCAGATAAATTTGTATATAATGAGGCGTTTATTAAATAAAGAGGCATTTCATTCATTAGATTTCAAGAAGTTCATTAGTTAGATTCTATTGATTCGAATCTTAAATGTTATTTTAATTAAAGCATAAGGTGTTGCGTTATGAAAATGATATTAAAAGTATGCAATATGCTGGAATTTAATAATTATTTTAATACAATGAATATAGAAGTGATGGTCTGAACCCAAATTACATACAAAAATGGAATTATTAATTACAATGAATTCTTCAATATAACGCTGTTAAAATTTTTTAAATAATCGAAAGAAGATTTAACCAGGTTTCTGAAGCAAATGTTTTGAGAAACATGTTCTAAACTTATTTCAGCAAACCCAAACTGCAAGAATTTGTACCCTTTGATAACCAAAATAAATTTCCCTACTTTGTAATAACGAAACCATTCGTTTAGCACGTTATCAAAATAGAATATATTCAATATATTTAACTTTGTAACTGAATAACTGTCTATATGTAATTTTTCCGAATTAAATACGAATCGGTGTAAAGTACCAAAATGTATTACCGTTTGTATTTAATAAACTGGGTGCTTCCCTATTCATCCTAATTTAATATATTATTGAAATAACAATATTCTTAAATGTAAACTACCGAAGCTTCTACATTTTTCAGGTTGCTTTCGTGATAAAAGCTCATCGACTAACTGAAATTAATAAATTCTTTTCTACTACTTAACGTTTCCTGAAGTAAAGCGCCAGCGTTACATATTGTATAGCGGAACTTGATTTAGTATACGAGCTTGCTTCGTGTGTGTGTCGTATAAAACATATCGTATGCAACGTACAAGTCATATTCATAGATACCTTCGAGAAACAAAATTAAGTTGACAACGTTGTTTTATGATGAAAATCAACCCAATGTATAAAGAACGTCCGCTAATTGAAGTCCATGTCAATTTGGTGCATTCGTGTGATGAGGTTAGGAGCTATTTAGTTATTTATTTGAATAGAATAGAACAAAATAGAATAACTTTTCCCGGGGAGAATATGGAAAAGAGAAATCGGTCTGGGTATAGCAAAACGATAAATATTTTATGTTTACCATTCTTTCAATGCTTAGAACGAAGACTACTTGGAGCTACCAAATATGATAACACAGATGTTATTAAACCTTGTACCATATTTTTTGATAGCTAAGTTTCACAAACTTTCCACTGCTAAGATCGCTTAAAAGATCATCGTAAATGTGAAATTTCCTTGCTACCCCATCATGTGCATGGTTTTCGGCTTCTTCTAATCCTGGTAAAGCATCTAATACAACTAACTCCTCTAAAGACATTACCATGTCAATTCTTTTTCGAATTATAAAGTTGTGTTAGGTAATGGTTAAATATGCAAAATTTCCGTCGTTTCGTTGGTCTGAAAGCAAACATGAAAAAAGAAAATCCCATTCTCGAACGGTTCTAAACCATACGCTGTACTTCGCATGAAAAAAAGTCACATACAAATTGGTTCGAGAATATAGCTATGATTGCAATTTTCGTTGTTACGTTTCAATAGGTTTCACAAGCTTCTAGATAATTAATCGTAGGAGACCCTGTATAATTAAGTTACTGTATTTACGCATATAAATGCGGTTGTGAGTTCCCAGCAATGTCTTGAGATTTTTTTTAGAATGTTTTTATTATTATGTATTTTGCGGTGTTCGCGTTTTCCAATGAACTAATGATTTCAACTAATGTGAGTGCATAACCAAGGAAGGAAAGCAAAAAAGCAACCACCATAATCATTCTACACGTAACTATCGTACCGTGAAGTTTGGAGTGCTTTATAATGCAGTGAAGTTATCTGTATAATCCTCGTTTTCCTTGCTTACATATACCTGTTTGTTCCAGTATGAGGTAGGATATATTAACGAACTCCAATGCAAAGCTGTTATAGAAGAGGAACAGGCCTATGACCCGTTCATGTAGATGAACAAAAATATAATTGGTATTTCAGCCTGGCAAATGCCGTAATACAAGGATGCATCAATTGACTCTATTTAAATTAATTATTTAGATGGACAAAAGATAAGCCTTATTTGAGTCATTCACTTGTTCATTTTGTATTGTAAAATTTGTAAAATATATTACGCCATCTGTACGAGCACGCGATATGCTACTGTACTGTAACAACCGAAACTTGTACGACGTATAAAAATTTTGTTCATATAAACTTGAGAATAGTGCTGAATAATTCTAACGATAGACTTGCTTTGCACTCCAAACGCATAACCTCAACTTTGTCAGTTTCGTGTTTACATCTGTCAACAACATTTGGCGTATTTTCACTGTGTTTATTTTAATTCTTTACATTTATTGTTAGTTTTCTGAAAATTCTTATGGATGTAAGCATAAGATTCGGATGTTGATGTTCAGTTGCATCTTCGTTTGCATTGTTGTCAGTTTAATTCAATATTGATAGAGTAAAAATGGGAAAAGTGTTTACGGATACATACTTTTTCACTTATAATACTTTCCTTGCTTATGCCAACTTATACCTTATGTCTTCTTTGCTTCTGCTGTCCCTGGTTATTTTACTACCCTCCACTTCCTTTAATGTTTTAACTCCCTATCTGATGTGCACCTGATCCTGCACAAATGCACTCCATCTCCTTTGTTTTACTTTTATTAATGTTCATCGTATAACCATTTTTCAAAATAGATCCCATGCCATTCAACAAATCCTCTAGATTCCTTGCCGACTGTCAAAATAACAATATTGTTTGCAAACCGTAATGTCTTAATATCTTCTCCTTAAACTTTACAGCTTTCCCAAATCTTTCCTTAGATTCTTTTATTGCTTGTTCTCCGTACAAGTTAAACAATATATAGTATAACAAATTCCAACATTTTTCCAAAAGCCGCCCTGGTCTTCACACAATTCCTTTTCTATCTGGTTTGGTTTGAACTTTGCAGGCAAGACTGACTAAACTTATGGTTCGATAGTTTTCACATGTCTAGTCCTATTTTCTTTGACAAAGGAATAATAACATTCTTTTTGAAATCTGAGGGAACTTCATCTGTTTCATACATCTTACTTACAGATGGTACAGTTTTATCCTAGCTGTATTTCCCATGGGTTTTGGTAAATCCAATGGGATTTCATCAATTCTGAATGCCTTATTCCTGCTCAGATCCTTCAATGCCCTGTCAAACTCAGGCCTAATTATCCTGTCACATTTCTCATCCTCATCAACTGTATCTCTGTATCTCTTTAAAATACTTGAACGCTAAGTTCTATTCCTTGATAAAATCCTTCGATATGTTCCTTCCATCAAGTCTTTTCTTCTTTGCCTGTAAGTGGCTTCCCATTGAGTCCCTTGGATTTGTACAATTTTTTTTTCTCTCCGAACATATCTTATATTTTGTCGTAAGCGGGATCTATCTTTCCCACAGTCATACATACAGTTTTCAACACTTTCGCATTTTTCTTGCAACAATTCCTCCTTGCCAACTTGCATTTCCCACTGATTTCATTCCTGAGGACCCAATACTTTCTTTTACCAGTCACATCTTCTCCATTCTTAACTTTTTGGATCATCTATCAAATCCAGGATCTCTCATGGATTTCTTCGAGACACTGCCTTTTTCTAGTTTTTCATCTGCTGCCATAGTAATTTCATCTTTCAGCATTGGTTACTGCTCCTCTAGAGTACTTCTCTTTCCCTGTTTAATGAAATAATTCTCTACAGTCTTTTTGAAAATCTGACTCACCTCATGTTATTTCAACTTATCAATGCCCTACCTAATCGACTTATTGTTTCTTTTCAGTTACTTTACCAGCAAATTATGGACAGAGTCCAAATTTACTTTCGAATGTCTGACAAACAAGAACTTGGTTTCTAAACCTTTGCCCAACCACTATGTAATCTATTTGGTACCTACCAATGTCTCCATACTTTACTCGGGAACACAAACATCGTTCGTGTTTCTTAAACCAAATTTTGGTAAGAACCCGATTGTGTTCTATACAAAATTCAACCAGTCGGCTTTCCCGTTCGTCCCTTGTACCCAGATTTACTTTCTCGTCCTATTCCGACTGCATTCCAGTCGCCCCATTACAATTAAATTCTTATATTCCTTAATGTATTGCATAACATCTTCTATCTCTTCATCATTTGTGTTGCTAGTAGGCATGTAGATCTATACTATCGTGGTCGGCTGTGGCTTTGTTTCTACCTTTACTACTACAACTTTCGTTATGTTGTTCATAATAGCTTACCCTCTGCCCTATTTTTCTGTACATTTTTAAACCTACTACCAAAAGTCCCCTGTTCGATTTCGTATTAATAATACTGTAAGCTCCTTACTAGAAATTCTATTTTTCTTTTCAGCGTACCAACTACATTATTTCCCTTTTCAAGTTTTCTAACATACAACTATAATCCAAACTTCTGACATTCCACGCTCTGACTCGTACAATGCTATGTTAATCGTTTGCAGACGACTCCCTCTTAGTATCCGCCTGGAAATATGAATGAGGGACTAATTTACATCCAGTCTTGCTATGCCCTATTTAACCTATATCCAACAATTGTCATTTGGCGTTTGGTGCATCACATTTTTGTTTAACTTAAAACCACATTAATACTATCCTGTCACTAACGCACCATACATCTACCGACCACTCTTATTCTAAGATTGCCCTAATTTGATGGATTCTCTTAACTTATTACTCCCCTATGTGTTGCTCCTGCGGTCCGAACCATCGGCAGGGGGAATCCAGACCCTAGGTTGCAACTTAACCTAACTAACGTGCCCTCCTGCCATTGGCAGCGGGATACAGGAGGAATACGTTCATACCCCCTACTTGTTTGGTTATTAACCTATCTTAACCTACTCTAACCTACAGTTCCTTAAATCTTAGTCTATACTAACCACTTTTTATATAATTTTCCTATCTAATTACTAACCCTACGTGCTGCTTCTTGAGATTCGAACCATCGGCAGCCAGAAATCCACATCCCCACATTGCGACTTATTCTAATGAACGTTGGCCCTGCCATCAGCAGCCGGATACAGGGATCATGCCCATTCGCCCTATTTTGAGTTACTAACACTACGTGTTGCTTCTTGGGATCCGAACCATCGGTAGCCAGAAATCCACACCCCCAGGTTGCAACATTCCAATGAACGTTAGTTTTACCATCGGCAACCGATACAGGGATCATGCCCATTCGCCCTATTTTCAGTTTCTTATTTTACCTTAAGTCTACCCTCCACCTCTACCCTTCACCATTAAATCTAATCTTATTATACTAATTTCTGTTCTCCCTCTCGTTGATGTTTCCTTTTATTCGATATATTTATACTGTGGTTTGTTTCTAGCTTGTTTCGCTGTTGGATTTTCTGTTATCCTTACCCCCTTAGACTATCAAGGTATTTGTTTTTCTCTTCTCTGGTGTATGCTTGCGGCAAAGGATTATGTTGTTCGTATACGTCTTGGTTCTTAATTATTTTGTACATTGTCATATTGGTTAGTGTGTTTCTGTGTAGGCGTGCATCTTCATTTTCATTTTCTTGGCACTCAGGAATTCGGTGTTCTGGGGTGCCAACCTGCCCACATGTACAGAGGTTGTCATTTTCTTGGCACTCGAGGACTTGGTGTTCACAGATGTTATCATCTATGAAACTGTTTGCTTATCTGTATTCTGTATATGGCCGATCCCCAGTAATGAATTAGAATATACCCTCCGTTGGTTGTATGTGCTTCATTACCAAACGTGATTGTATGTTGGGCAAGAGATTGTAAGTTCCCCTTCCCACAGTGGCTTGGTTCCATCTCAGTTGCCACATTCTGATGATATCCTGTTTCATATCGTTCTTATTATCTACATGTTTCTCCAGCACTTCGCTTACTTTATCTGGGTTGTTTTCGCATCAGTCAGTAGACAGCAGTCCTTTGTCTGATATAGAGGTCAAATGGTAGAAGGTCCATGACTACTACACGTGCTTCATGTGAAGCTGTTCTATAGGCGACGCAGAGTAACATTAGAATTGATTTTTGTGCTATATTTATCTTTACTTGCGGTCTAGCAAACCGAAGTCGATGTGCCCATATACTTGCAGCATGAGACATCACCCCTGCAAGTAGGGTATTCATGTAGTTTAATAGTTTGTGTGGGTAGTCTGTAGTCTCTTTGTGTAAAAGTTACTATTTTTTGCATGATCTTGTTGGATTGTTCGTTTGACTTTCAACATGATCCCGTAAGTTTAAGACTTCATCTACATTACTCCTAGGTACTTGATTACTTTATTTCTCCTTATTGGATGGTCATAAATTTTAAAGTTTGGCCCATGTACTAGCTTCCCTATTAATATCGCATACATTGTTTCATCCTTTGCTAATACTAGCTTATTTGATTTGTACAGTTTCCTATTAATTCCATAGTTTTATTGGCCCTATGTCGCAAGTGTGACTTAGAGTCTTCCCCATAGCGACCTGGACGTCGTCGGCATACGCCGTCACCGAGAGTACCTCTGCTGCTCCCCGGAGAAGCTCTAACAGTATTGGCCCATAAGCTGATCCTTGTGGACATCCTTTAGTGATTATTTTAGTTATTCTATTGTTGTCAGAGGTCAGGATTATTTGTCTTTCACTACAGTAGTTTTTAACGCTATCATATAGTGGTTGTTAACATTGTATATATCTGAGTCTGTTCATTATTGAGAGCCGCCATAAGTTACTGAAAGCCCCTTAAACATATACAAATATCGCTATGCAATATCTACGGTTTGTGTTGTTTATATTTTGTAGGGCTTGGGTTATAGCATCGTCTATTAATGTGAATTGTCTGAATCCGTACTGCCCGGGATGTTCCCCAATCTGCTCCCTGTACTCTTGTAGCCGTCTAAGCAGTAGTCGTTCTTGAATTTTTCTAAGAGTATTTAGCAAACATTGGGCGGTATGAGTCCGGCTAAAAACGGTCTTTTCCTCGTTTTTCTTGAAAATAGTTAGGTCCCTATTTTTCACATTGCTTATCTTAGACTTGCGTTTAGTAGAAATGTCAGTGTACCGGTCATTTTTGTTTCAGAGCCTGCAGCATCTCAAATTGTATGAGGTCCGGGACTGGAACTTTTCGTTTCTTTTTTGTTTTTAGTACATATTTTACTTCGTCCTCGGTGAAATCTGGTGTTTTTTGATCCGTTTCAGAGATTGGAACTTTTCGTTTCTTTTTTGTTTTTAGTACATATTTTACTTCGTCCTCGGTGAAATCTGGTGTTTTTTGATCCGTTTCAGAGATTGTTTTCACCTCCCTCTCTCATCTCCTTTTGTTCCTCTGTGCCTTCTCATTCACTGTCATTTGGTAGTAATGTTTTTATTAATGTTTGGGTGGTGTCTTTCCAAGTTTTGGCTGTCGCTCCCTCTTGTTTGTTTATTGTTGTGTACAGTGGGGTATTCCCCATGTATTTAATTTTAGATTATGCTCTGCAAAATTCTGCCAGCTTTCTTTCATTTTATTTGTTATTAATATTTTAAAAGACTTGTGCTTGCATTTCCGTCACTTTAGACAGTTGTGTCGGCGCCAGAGAATGCGCAGACGCGGAGTAGGCAAGGAAATGCGCATTTTCGTCAAGGACTAGTCAACGAAACGTCAAACAGTGAAGTTCACCGGTGTCTTTTGTCTTGTCTTTTCTCTTTTAGGATGTAGGTCTCCGTTTATCTCTTGCCCTATAGTACCTCTACCTATATCCTTTATCGTACCGCTACAGCAAGAAGAGGGAAGACATATTAATCTGGTTTCGATAATGGGCGAAGGCCGACCCACGCCCAACAACGAAATCCTGTCGCCAGAATAGCTGCAATGCTGTGAAGAGCTCCACATCTTACGTGAGTACATTTTATCTTGTTCTTTTGTATGTAATACAAATTTGAGACGCATTAATGACGTAATACCTTGTTGCTCAATATTATGTACGTGTTAATTTTGTGTTGCCAACTGTCGTAGTGGCTCTTATCAAGTACGCGCGAAACTTTAACAGTATACCTTAGACTAGAACAGTGGGAGTATAACAGTGGCGCCTCAACGTTTTTGTTGAAAAATTTGGTTTCGCCTTTTGTGTACCTTATATAGTGTTAGTTTTTAATATATCTGTAGCAATTGGATTTTTCACTCAAAAATAATAAAAAAATTTTTTTTTTAATAACTTTCAAATAGAAAAAATATAAGTTGGCAACATTGCAAGTTGACAACATTTATCTTAAGTTGGCAAGACACCTATCATAAGTTGAAATAACGTGAAATACAGCTGATATGTCAATCTGATATAGACAGCCATATTTGATTACTGTTTATAGCTTTCATAAATGTGTTGCTAACACATTTTACCTTATAAAAAATAGTGTGTTTGTATTATGGGTTCTTTTAAACAATTACCTAATCTAATTTAGCATGAAGCTGGAATTTATACCATTCAAAAGTGTCTACTGCATAACATAACCTCACTTAAGCATGTGCTTACATAATTTTTTCTGTAAGTATTCTATTTACAAATAGATAGCTTTATTTTCCATTCACTATGATTAAAAAAAAAAGAAAAAATCTCTTAAAATGACACTAAGTTTAGTTAAAATAATTACTTTAATTCTGAAATTTTTCTTACTCTATTCTAACCTGTTTTTTTGGTTATTAAAGGTGTTGTTTAAATAGTTCATATATTACCCTAGCCTGATATGATTCTAAAAGTGCTCCCTTAGTAATTTGAATAATCAACTATAACTTACGAATTCCTTTTTAAAGAAAATTTAGTCCCTCAATACAGCTAACGCAATTAACTGAGTTCCTAGTATATCCTTTACCTTCTAAAACGCTATAATAAACTTGATTTCGTTATATCTGCTTCTTTAAACACTACAATAATGAAGTTGTTGATAACGTTTTGTATTTAAGCTCATTTACGATGGTTGTTGATAAATTATGCGATATCAAAAGAATATTTTAATAATTTGGAATACTGTTTTTTCTATAAATGTATCGTAGAATATTGCCTTTGTGTAGCGAGTATGATTTTGTTTTGATAGCATATCTTTTAGACATATCGATATTCCAACGCAGCATTTTAAGATCTATTTGGTTTAAGCGAGATTTGCCTTCGAAGTGGGTCGCTCAGCTGTACATAAGTATAGACGAAACTCATCAAGAGTTGGTCGCTCAGCATTACATAAGTCTAGACGAGACTCGGGGTAAGTTTGCCGCTCTAGCAATTTGTGAATCATTTTTTTTTAAGAATGATGTTGGAGTTTTTCTTTATTAGTCTAGGTGAAGCTCAAAGGTGGGCTCGTAATCCTAGTAATTATATGCGTTGTAAGATATCTTTCTGTTCTTCAACAATTCAATCAGTAAATCGAGTTTTAATTACTGTTATTTCTTCACATATCGATTCAAACCATACTAGGTGGTATAAAATTATCTTTAAAATAGCTTAATCTTTGCGTACATCTAAAATTTTTCACGTTTCATCCCTTTAACGATTTACCTAATGCTTTTGTCCCTACTATAAATTAGTTAATTCCAATTACTCATTCCTTTTCTTATACAGCATGTACCTTTTACACGTTTAACTTATTTATCTTAAACTAGCTATGTTTTTGCTACTTGTTGAATTTTCCTTGAATATATTGTTAGTCATATATCGGTTTATTGTCTAGGTCCCCCAGTATAACTCTGTCGCTTCATTTAATTAATCCTCGCACCTTTTCTATAACAGATTATTTTGTTTTCAGTATTTATCTTACATCCTTTAATTTTGTGGTGATTGTCGTAACTTTGGTTGTAACAACTCATTGAATTTTTGTGATTGGTTTTAGCTGATGTTTAAGTGGAAGCCTTTTTTCTTTGGGCTCACATAGGAGAAGCGGCCTATGCCATTGTAAAAAATACTCCATATTCGCAGTTGTAAAAAACTAGGAGTTTCTATTCCATGCGTTTTTCCTCTGAATTATTACGGTCGCCCACTTTATCCTATATCACTACTTATTTCTTTTTCCGCTAAGTCATCATAACATATAAACATTTTTTTGTTGTTTTTTAATTGAACTTCGTGGTCAGGTGCTATCGCTTTTTATTGATATCTTATCGAATTCTCGGTTGGTTGAGCATTTTAGGACAGTGTGTCAGTATTTAACTGCTTATAATTAGGCATTTTTGTGTGTTTATGGCGTTACCGTTTTTAAAAATTACCTTGCAACAGTTGGTTTTTTGTGTGAAGGTATCTGTAGTGATACTTTTAAGTTGTTGTTTCAACCCTTGTCTGATTTTCTTATCGTAGTGGATGCACTCGTTAGGAAAATGATTGTACTAGTTCTCATTAAGAGTCTAGTAATTTTTTAACTTATTAGGTGCCTTAACTTGTCTGATTAATATAGCTGGTGGTCCTTCAGACCGACCTGTGTTTGATAGGGACAGCTCTCTACCTTCTCTCGGACGCTTGTCCAAAAACTCTACTTTTTCATATCCTGCTGTCTCCGTTTCTGCCTTATCTTTCATTCGGTAGACTTGTTCTTGTCCCGGAACACCCGTCTACCACATAAGAGTGATTTTTCACTCACTCCGGGCTACTGACCACATTGGCTGGTTGAGTAGTGCTTTTTTATCCACCTTTTCTGTCTCTTTTGCTCAATGCAAGCCCTTCCTCTATTCTCTTCTACCTAGAAGTGCCTCTTTTGCATTCCAAAATACATACCTCCCTCTTTTTACCTTTCCTATTTCTACTGCCTTTTCATTTCCGTTAGTCACCGTGTGGTTGCGCGAGGGTTTTTCACAGATACCCGGACCACGACTCTGGGAATCTTTCGTGAGTTCATACGGTGCCGCTGTCAGCGCACATGGTCGCTAACAGTGCAGGCATGTATGAGTGTGTGTATGTGTGAGTGCATGAATATATATATATATATATATATATATATATATATATATATACGTATGGATATCGTACGGATTTAACGCCGGGTGCAGGAATGCATCCAAATGCCTTTTCCGGTCCCTCGTACCGTTTTTTATAAACGGGTCTGCTTCACAGGTTGCTCTTTTTTAGGGGGTACGAGTATTTTCCCTATATAACGGCTTCAAGGAGCCACTCTATCTTATATCTTTGGGATGACGAAAAGGCTTGGTGAGCTGGGGAATTCTACGCTATATCTTTAATGTATGTAGTCGTAGCATGCCTTAGCGTGCTGGGACGTTTCGGATCCATATATTGTTATCTAGTTTTATCTTAATATCGTTATTTAACCTATTATCTTTGATAATAATTCGAGATTTTGCTTTATCTTATTTATCTTCCTAACGTTTGGTATTTACGATCAGACGAAAAAATTATTTTTTGAATATTGAGTGAAGAAGCTAACCTGATGATAGCCATGTAATTTGCTAGGTTAGTAATGTAAGAAATTAGTAAGATGGTACTGTTGGTAAATTTGTTAATTCACAACCATGTCATAAACAAGTTTTGATGTGTATTGTTTATTAAACCAAAGTACCAGTACTTAAAAATTTGCTAAAGTGCAGAATAACTTGCTCTTTTGGACATTTTGAAATTTGGGCATTTTCTTGCCAAAGAAGAAACAGTCTAGATGCAACGCTTATGTGCGTATGCACTTTGAAAACTGTAATGTTAGCTTTAGTTGTAGTATATAGGTTAGGCGACTTGTCGCAATTGTTCTAGTTTTAGTAGTGTTTCATGCTTTCCGACAAATTTGTGCTGTCGATTATAACTGCGCCACATAAAAGACTCGTGTGTGCACTTTAAATGTAGTTAAAAAGAATGGGGCTACACATTCCGTTTCCTGGTAATTCGGAAGACGTGTTATCGGTTGAAAAACCAGGTGGCGCCTAAAATTAACATTTTGTAGAATTTAAGTTAGGGCATATGTAAATTAGTTAGGATTTAGATTTTAAGCTTTCACCGTGCTAACAGTCATTTTCTTTTTTTAAGATTTTTCTTTTATGGCTTTATCGCGATTGTTACATGCCAAAAATTGGCATTGTAAGTTTTTAAGTTGCGAATGAATTCGCGCCAATATTTTAAAAGACTTGTGCGTGCATTTCCGTTGCTTTAGACAGTTGCGTCGGCGCCAGAGAATGCGCAGACGCGGAGTGGGCAAGGAAGTACGCATTTTCCGATATGTCAAGGGCTAGTCAACGAAACGTGAAGCTCACCGGTGTCTTTTGTCTTGTCTTTTCTCTTTTAGGATGTAGGTTTCCTTTTATCTCTTGCCCTATCGTACCTCTACCTGTATCCTTTATCGTAGCGCTACAACAAGAAGAGGGAAGACATATTAATCTGGTTTCCAACAACGAGATCCTGCCGCCAGAATAGCTGCAATGCTGTGAAGAGCTCCGCATCTTACGTGAGTACATTTTATCTTGTTCTTTTGTATGTAATACAAATTTGAGACGCATTAATGACGTAATACGTTGTTGCGCAATATTATGTACGTGTTAATTTTGTGTTGTCAACTGTCGTAGTGGCTCTTATCAATTACACGCGGGACTTTAACAGTATACCTTAGACTAGAACAGCGGGAGTATAACAGTGGCGCCTCAACGTTTTTGTTGAAAAATTTGTTTTCGCCTTTTGTGTACCATATTCCTATATTAAACCATACAGATAGAGCCGCATGCCCTCAGGAAAAGTAACGACTACAGTTTCTCCTTGCTATCAGCCATGCAGCAGTATCAATGAGGCCACGCTCCGTTTAGTGATATTACAAAGCCAAGTTAGGAGTCCTTAATCATTAGCTCCACACATTATTATTATTATTATTATTATTATTGTTATTCTTGGCTCAACCGTCGCACGAGCTAGACGTGTTTAAGTCGCTCTGATATTTAAATTAAAATTTTATCCATTTGTTGAGCGTACGCAATAAATTTATTTAGTGTAGCAAAATTTATGTGTAACAGCATACCCTGTTTTTGAAGTACCCTGCACCAAGTATTGGATAATCGTGATAAGATGAGTAAACCGAAATGTTTGGAATTGCTGCCAAAAGATGGAAGTTATATTACTTGTAATGCTTGCGAAGGAGGTTTGCACTTTTCCTGCTCTGGTGTTGCTGAGGCTACATTCAAAAGAATGTCAACATCAAGCCGTGAAACTTGGAAATGCAGAAATTGTAGAGGTAAAGATTTGCAGGTAAAATCGCAGCAGGTCACAGCACAACCAGTAGAAGAAGAATCTGTGAAAGATATGTTTCGAAAGATTACTAAAAGGTTGGACGATAATCAGCAGGTAATGAGTGATATTCTAAATGATGTCAAAGGCTTGTCTAGTTTATATGACGAGTTAAAAGAGGAAATGATGTCCCTAAAAAAGGTTAATAAGGAATTGTCAAAGAGTGTTGCTACATTAGTAGCCGAAAACAAAGAGAAGGCGCAGAAAATAATTGAACTTGAGATGCGGGTAAATGTATTAGAACAAAAAAGTAGGAATGTTAATTTTGAAATTCATGGGCTCGAGATAACTCATGCCGAAAACGAAGAAAACTTAAAGGCTGCAGTCAAAAAATTAACGGAATGTGTTGGTGTAAAAGTGTCTAATACAGAAATCGAAGTAGCACATCGCCTTCCGAAACGAAAACATGACAGTGTACCTGCAGTAATAGTAAGATGTACGTCACAGATGATTAGAGATAAGATCTTAACTATGAGAAAAACTGTTGTCAAAAATGATCAAGTTTTAAACAACAAAAGCGATAAGCAATTATTTATATGTGAAAATTTAACTCCGTATACTAAGAATTTGTTATGGCAAACAAAAGCACGTGCGAGAGAAGTAGGTTGGAAATATTGTTGGGTAAAGTATGGGAAAATACTTGCAAGGAAATCAAGTGATATGCCACGAGTGGTAAGAATAGATAATATAAACGATTTGTGTAAACTAGATTGACATTGTAACATGCTCTATTAGAAATAAGTTTTTAAAATAGTTTAAGTTTATAAGTGGGAATAATTAATTAATCTTAACAATGATAGACGAACAATATTATGAAAACAGCTGTGTTCAATATCAGTCTTTAAATAGCATATCAGAATGGAATTTTGAGTTAAAGACACTTGCAAGTATTTACGATAACAACCATATAAATCTATCATTTATTTGTCTTAACATTAATGGTATCAAAAGTCATTTTGACGAATTACTAGTTTATCTATCCAAAACACATTTTGATATTATTGTTTTAGTTGAAGTTTTGATACATCAGGAGGATATTTCAATTTACAATATTAAAGGTTATAATTACTACTCAAAGTTACGATCAAACGCGAGAGGTGGTGGAATAATTTTATATATAAGGAAAACTTTCATATTTCAAGAAAACCAGTATAACACAGTAACATACGAAAACGTTGAAGGAACTCTAACTTTAGAAAATAATCAATGCTATAAGTTAATATTTATTTACAGGCCCCCAAGTAGTAATGTACACAATTTTGTTAAAGAGTTAAAGGATCAAATAAAAAATAGCAGTAGTTTAAAGAAATCATTCTTGGGGGGGATACTAATATAAATTTAGCTGATTTAAACCCGACAAGTAACAAGTATGAGGCAATGCTAAGATTATATGGATTTTGTAAATGTATCAAGGATTATACAAGAGAACATTTTTACAATGGAATCCTTGTGTCCTCTTGTATAGATCACTTTTTTGTTAGAGGTATATATGAAAAATTTTCTCTCTAGTAATTAAAATAAAAATTTCGGACCATTATATGATTGCGATGAAAATATTCACCAACAAAAATATCTCAAACCAGACTAATAAAAGGTTAACTATTAATGAAAAATACATCAAAAGTGCATTACAGATTTGTGATCTAAAAGGATTATGCAATATACAACATCCGGAGATTTTATATAATAGAATTGTAAATATATTTAAAAAAATATATAGCAAAAGCTATGAGTACAAAAAAGAAAAAAAAAAGAGAAATCTAAGCCGCATGTACGGCTCACAACCAAACTTAGACATTAAGTTCAACAAATATTACTTACCTTTGTGTTAAATATTTGAAATTTAATTGTACGCGATATATAAAAAAATTAAATAATAAATAGTAATGTGTAAAAATTCGTATTTAAAGTCGAATATCTTGATTAATAATTGAAATATCGAAAAGTGAATAGCGTATTCGTATTCAGCGTAAAAAACTGGATAAGAATCATATATTATATGTCTTGTAACATCACGGGAACCGTGCAACGGACAGACAGACAGACCGACCGACAGACTAGACCATCTCATTAACCAAACGAAGTTTGGTTGATATATGCGGTAATAGAGGAGAATTTAAAAAGAGTTGGATGTCTGCTGCATTATTCAGGTGTGTTAAAAATAGAGATAGATTATTTAACGTTTGGAAGCTGTCTAGGAGTGAAGCTGATAGAATAGTTTACAAAAAATATAGAAATTGGCTAAATTTAAGAATTAAGAAAGAAAAGGACAATTATTATAAACAAAAATTTACTTTTGATAGTAGAAAACCTAAAGAAGTTTGGACTGCTCTTAATAGTGTATTGAGAAAAGAAAAAATACCTAGTGTAGACGATATTGTAACTAAAGCAATGCCTTTACAAGATAGGAACCAATAACCGGATAAATTTGCTGAGTACTTTTACAACGGTGTTAAAACGGTAGAACACCATTGTAGCTTAAAACATGCAGAACCTATTAATATTTTATATAATACGAAATGCAGTTTTCGCATACCATTGACAACTAAAGAATTTGTTCAAAATGTGATACAGAAAATGGACATAAATAAATCTCCAGGGTATGACAACATAAGAATTAAAGATATTGTGTTCTTGAATGACGAAATATATATTGTAATTACACATTTAATTAACCAAATGCTTAAGAAAGGAATTGTACCAGATAAGTTAAAGAAATCAATAGTTAAACCAATTCATAAAAAAAGCAAATACATGGATTATAATAACTATCGGCCACTATCAATACTTCCGGTAATAGAAAAGATATTTGAAAAATACATAGCAAGTGAAATGAATAAGTTTTTGATGAATAATTCTATAATTTCTAAACAGCAATACGGGTTTATAAAAGGTTTGGGGACAAACAATCTATTTTCCAAATTCTCAAATTATGTGTACGCCAAACTGAAGAATAATATGCATATTTTATGTTTATTTGTTGATTATACAAAAGCGTTTGAAACAATTAATCACAATATTTTGTTAAACAAATTACGTAGTATGGGAATTAAGGGAATTACACTTCAGTTGTTTAAAAGTTACTTACATGATAGAAAATTTGTAGTAAAAATCAATAATCACCATAGTAAAGAATTTATAATAGATGAGGGTGTACCCCAAGGTTCAGTGCTTGGGCCATTACTATTTAACATTTACATAAACGCACTACCAGAGGTAATAAAACACTGTAAAGTTTTAATGTTTGCAGACGACATACTATTGATATCGGCACATAGATCATATCAGGTTGCAGAATGTAATATGCAAAGCGATCTCGATAGCTTGACTAAATGGTCGCATGACAATTGTTTAGTAATTAACACGGATAAAACAAAAATAATGCACATGATTACACCCTACAATCAGCAAATAGAACCTAAAGTTAAAATTCACTCGTGTAAATGCTTTCAGTTGCAGAAATTTAAACTAGAGACATGCTTTACTGATTGTAAATATGTTGCACCGTGCCGAACTTATAAATATCTGGGAATTACGGTTGACAACTACTTTCGTTGGGATCACCATATAAAATAGTATTATCGAAATTATATTATGTAAAAGATATTGTACCGTTTAATGTAAAAAAAACCTTATATCTAGCATTGGCAGGGTCGGTAATCAGGTATGGGCTGGAAGCATGGGGATATGCAAGCGATTGTTATCTTAAACATGTACAGCGAATACAGAGGAGAATTTTAAAGATAGTTTGCAATTCCGGCTCAGGCGTTAAGCTAAATGAACTTTTTGATAGATGTAGCCTTTTAGGTATAAGAGCATTACTATTTTATAAAATAGTAATGGAGAACTATTTTCGATCGTCATATTTGATTAAACAAAGCTTTGGATATGAACTGCGGCATGAAAAGTATACTGTACCGCGTGTTCATAATGAATACACAAAAAGAACACTTTCATACATTGTTCCTAAATTAATGAACGAACTGCCAGACGATTGTAAAATATTTGTAAATATGGCTAAGTTGGAGAATGATCTGAAGAAATACTTAGTTAAATATAATGTATAGTAGTAATTAATATAAGCGTCTAGGGCTAAATTATTATATTTTATTACTTTTTAGCAATAATCATGCAGTTACTGGAGCTGCAAGATTAAAAATCATAATAGAATTGCCAATTCCTTTGTAACTGTATTAATGTTTTTCATTTACATTAATATTTTAAAATTAATATTCATGTTTAATTTAGTTTCAATTATTATTTTAAAATTAATATTCATGTTTAATTTAGTTTCAATTTAGTTGTACATTATCTTAAGTTACTTACAAAAACCGTAGAATATAGAAATGTAAAATGATTTTAACTAAGCTAGAATAATTTTAATTTTAACTAACCTTAACATTAACATTAACATTAGCTATTAATTTTTACATATTAGTTAAGTTAAATACTAGAAAATACATAAATATGATAGTTAATATATTCATTACTTTGTTACGTTTTTTTCGTGGCATCCACGTTGGGCGCCAAATTTATGCTACGTAACACAAAAAAAAAACAAAGAAAGGACCTGGCTCAATCGGAGAGTAGGGGGGGTTGTAGAAAGCAGACTGACCTATGATGTATGCGGCGGTAGGGAGTTAGTAACGGTACCTGCAAGTAAAATAGTTAAGCAAACCTGAAAAAAAAAGAATAAGTATAGCAGTAATGGAAAGTCTAAATTATTCAGTACTTTGTAGAATGTAAAAAAAAGAACTGTTTAGATAATCTATATAATGTAACAACGTTAAAAGCAATATAACAAAATTATTTAGTACAAAGTGAGGTAATATTGGGGAGTAGCAGAAACGTTTCGTCACACACCAATTAAACATAAATCAGATAAAATGTTGACAAAAGATAAATAGATAAAACACAATTGGTATGAGTAATTCAGTAATATTGATTGGTTTTTTTTCTTTCTTTTTTTAAAATAGCATGCAAGTCTATTGTAAAAGGTATCAGAACGACGAAGAATATTGCAAAACAAACGGATAGATATTTAAAGCAATAACAAGTAAGAAATAGTTCAACTTACAGAAAGTCCTTCAGGAACGCTTCCTTGCATTTGAAGCGTGGGATTCAACGATGTCCCGCACCAACGAAGCACTTCACCCTTGACTGTGAGGGTGTTGATGGAACTCATCACACGCTACACTAATCACTAATCACTGGGGTTAGCAGCAGACAATATCACGCTGATGGAACTATGTAGCATTGGTAAATTTCTTGGTAATTCTATTTCCTGAGACAATAATTCCGAAATATTTTGTAACACAACTTGTAAAGAAAAATAGTAATAAGAATTTAGAACCACGTGCTTTCAAGGCACGATGTAATGCATGTCATCTGATAAGTTCTTGCATTATACTAACAGTAATGTGAGGTGTTTTATTCGCTACATCTGGCAACAAAGAAAAATCTAATGCTTTTGAATAACGAAACTCACGCAAGCCATGATCCATTTCAGATTCTTTGGGGTTAGAAAATTCAGAAACTATAGTATCACAGCAACAAAAACAATTAGTAACAGCCACGCGTATCACTAAGTAAAACCGTCAGTCAATGACCTTAAAACCAGTGCGGTCGAGTAAACACATTCTACAGTTAAAATACACTTTTATGCCACAAGAAAAACAACTAAAAACAATTAGTAAGACACGCGTAAGCAATAAAAACCGTCCGTCACATGTTCCGTATTTTTAACGTACGTAATACATCGGAACACAGAACAGAATTACACTGCCTACAGTTAATAAACAACGTTTACTTCCACGTAAAACAATCTATAAGAACGAGCCACAAACTACAAACGTAACGTAATTAACATCTCGGAACAAAGGACAAACTAGAACTCAAAAACACAATTTGTCAAGCAACAAGGAAACGTTCTTTTTCACGTAATCTCGGAACGAAGAGCAAACGACAACTCCTTGTCCGCTTATCTCAATCGTTGTTATACCAACCGCTTATCGCCTATCAAGACTCGTATATTCACATAAGGAACAACATTTATATCAGCTAATTAATTGCAGGCTGTTTATCGTTTTCAATAAGTATGGAAAGCAATTTACGAATAATCCATTATTTATTAATGAGAATCAAGCTTCAATTTATCTATCTTTTAAAATTAATACACGCGAGTTAAATTGCATACAATATGAAAACTATTCGGACGTATTTACTTTATACAAACAGCGATCTCAAAGAAACGATGTATTTTTAATTACGTTAACAGAAAGGAAGCGAAAAATGTTAAACTACAAAAATGCCCGTTACAAATTCCCCCCTAGCAAAATAAAGACGTCGGGGTGAAAGAAAAAAAAAGGAAAAAAACGACAGACAAGGAACCAAACAAAAAAAAAATTTTATCCGGTTCGAAGGACCAATATCAGTATAAGAAAAGGAACATTTTTTTTTAAAAGAAGACAAAGTCATCTATCGCAACCGACAACGACAGAATAGGTAAAGAAAGCATTAAGTAAACACCCAATGAGGATTAAAGGTCTTCGCTACTTTCAAAATCGTCATAAGACGGATGTCCCCCAAAAGGGACATTTCTGTTTTCCACCTCAAAGAAAAGTTTTGGCTTCCCGCGGAGAAACCAAGAGAAAAGAAAAAAACGAGGAAGAAAACTCGTAGCAAAACTGTCAACCTCAAGTGTGCCGTAAAGAAAGAACCAAGACAAAGCAAAGGACAAAGGCAAGCTAGTACACCATCTAGAATACTTCCAACTGAGGTAACACAAATTCGTATGAAACGATTACTCAAGCAGAGTATGGCTAACAGATCTACAGAAGCGACCAAGTCGAAATTCCTAAAGGAAAAGAAAATAGATCTGAAGCCTACCTCAGGGAATGGATGTAGAAAGCGACTATACTAGTCAAATAGTGAACAAATGGTAGAACTAGCCAAAAGAAAGTCACGGGATGGGTTAGCTACAAAAATATGAATAGGAATACGAAACAACAAACGATACCAATCCAATCAGAACCAACACACAAAAAAAAATTCCGGCTCGAAGGACCAAAATGTCAGACAAAACTAAGAGTAAAGAAATCCACAGGGAAAGATAGGTAAGCAGTAGCAATCGGAGAGGACCAAGGTGTAGAGGCATAAACGCTGCCAAATGATTCGTCAAAGGACGGATGTCTATTTAGAAAAGAAACAGCACAGTTTCCAACCTCAAGAAATTGGTTTCGCGCGCAGAAACCAAAAGAAAAGAAAAGTAGCGAGGAAGGAAACCCACAGCAATAGCCAACATAAGACACAAATGTCAAGCCTCAAGTAAGCTAGGGAACGGCAAACGGAAAACTGGAAAAAGTAGCGAAAGTGACGTGAAGAAAAGAAAAAAAAAAGAAGGTGGTGTACAGAAAACTTGGGCGCCAGTGTTTTCCAGAACCAAATTACCATCGAAAACACAACTCTGATAATTCACACAACAAAAAAAACTACAATCAAGGAATTTCTATATAGCAAAGAAAGAGAACAAATCGAGACTACACCACAAAAAAAAAATTAGAGCCAGCCAATATAGGCAGAAAAGAAAATCGAACCGATACCAAAAAAAAGTCAAGGCCAAAAAAATCAAGGTCATAAAAAAAAATTTAGAAAATCAAGAGCAAACCACAAAAAATCGAGCCCCTCAAAAAAAAATCGGGCCCCTCAAAAAAAAAATCGAGCTTAAACGAGAAGTAAGAAAAAATAATTTCGAGCCCCAAGCAAAAAAAGTCGAGCCGCAACCGAGAAGGAAGAAAAAATAATATCGGGCCAATCAAAAAAAATCGAGCGAAAAATGTTAAACTACAAAAATGCCCGTTACAACTTATCTTATAAAAATTAATACAAAGCAGGGATTAATTATAAATTATGTAAATAGAGGGTTGAGCCAAAACTAAATAATCTAGAAATCAAAACAATGTGTATATGTAGGTTGTACTATTTAGATTTACTAGACAATTAATCAGTTAGGCAACTCTACAAAATTCATAAAATATTAAAACACCTTGTCAAGCAACGTTGAGTTAGCTTAAGGTGTATTATTTGTAAAAAATAAGAAATAAATAAATTTGAATTTGAATTTGAATTATTATTATTATTATTATTATTATTATTATTATTATTATTATTATTATTATTATTATTATTATTATTATTACCATCAATCACAGTTATCAAATACAAGACAGCATATAATGTTTCTAAGCTTAACAAAATTCAATCGACTTACAGTATTTGTTCTCAACATAGCTCCATAGATATCCAGTATAAGTAAAAATATGACTTATTGTTGCACAAAAGCTCCCAACACTGGTAACTTTCCCGACACCGGTTTATCACATCTGCGTTTTTCTTCCAGCGTTCAGAAACCTATTCCCATTAACCGTTGCGAGGTTTAGATACCGTCACGTTAACTATCGATTCTCAACCTCGTTCAACACCGCGATGGTGGTCCGCGTGTCGATAGAATTCGAAGCTTTGCTGACTGATGTCTGGTATCGAATAACCAACCCCCTATTTTAATTTTCCTCGGGGTTCATTGCATGCCATTCTCATTCTCACAGACTGTGTGGCTCAATTGTTTTTTTTCGGGGTCTATGTCATTCTGTCCGTGTAAACCCTTAATTCATTCGCACGATTTTACATTTAATATCGATGGTTGCGTCATTCGTTAATTCTACACATTCATTTTATGAGTATTGCGTTTGTGCGATGTATCGTCCCATAGTTGCTTTCTTGTACGTGTGTGAATTTGTACAAATAACTTTAATATGAACAGCTATTTCCCGATTTCTATCTGTAATTTTCTGAATTTAATACGAAGGGATGTAAAGTACCAATATCTACTACCGTTTGTATTTAATATACTGGGTGCTTTCCTATTTTAATTCGTTATCATAAAATATTACATTGAAATAGCACGTTATTAGAGGTAAAGTACCAAAAACTTATAAATTTTTCAGGACGCTTTCTTGCTAAAAGCTCATCATTTAATAAACTGTTTTCTAGTACCTATTGTTTCTTGAAGTAACGCGCATGCGTTACATTCTAATTAAAATTTAGTTTAAGATTTGGGTAATATAAAACACTGTAAACAAAGTAAAGGATGTTATTTAAAAGCACTTTGAGCTTCCGTTCCCCATTTCAGCCGCGCTTGAATCTTCTTGTAAATTAACACTTTCGCAGTTTTCTTTTCCAATTGAATTCCCTATATGTAAAAGTAAGTGTACGAATGTCTGAAATTTTAGTTTTCTGGTCAATTTATTTAGTATGCTGCACACGCATATTTCCCCCCAATTTACATAATGATTTTTGTAGCTAAATTATTCACGGAATTTCTATTACAAGAAAAGTTGCACTTCTAAAATTGATTTCATGGGCTAGAGCATGAAGTAATCGTATCCTGTAAGCACAAGGAATTAGAAAAAACCGCTAGTGAATAACAATTTCGAAACACGCTTTTATGTCTTACTGTTAAAATATACATGGATATTGGTTAAGTTCCAGTATGTGCATTGATTATTAGTTTTATAATAATGACCGCGTAATGCCGTTGCATCATTTTACAAAGCACGATTAATATTTCTATTCTATTTAGAATGCATGGAATTTCTGATGTTGCGTTGCAACGTGCTTTATTAAATAGATAGTTGCATTTGAATTTAAATTAGTTACGACATTTAATGTTCATGTTTCTTGAAAACAATATATTGAATGTCGTATGTTGAATATTGAAATAATCTTGTTAGGAATGCATCCAGTAATTAACCAAATTTGGAAGCAAAAAGCGGTTGAAAATATCGGGCTTAAAGACGTCAAATTTCCATCCGACGAATAACTATCTAAGGTTGATCCAGACCCTCGTGAGTCAAAGGCCACCCGCGTGCCACTCAATAAAATGGCCTCCTCTGACGCTTAAGTTGGGGCATTAAAACAATGTGATTTTTTAAACAGTTAATCATCGATTAAAATAAATTAAATTAAAATCTTTCATTTAAACATATATTGTTAATATTAGAAAAAAGCAATTACAAGACAAAAGGAACTTTTCTAAAAACAAAAAATAAAGTTGCGTTATTAAATTAAAAATTGAGTAGATTTATAGGTGTAATTTTAGATGGACAGAATAAATATGAACGTACCCTGCATATTTAGGTTTCACGAATAGTTAAATGTTAGTTAACCATGACATTTAATTTTTTTTTAGTTTCTACGTAATAATCCAAGACAATGACTTTTTTTATAACCGCAAAGAAAAACATCTAAACGATACAAGACGCTAAGTATACGCTTCCCATGGTAAAATAATTTACAATAGAAAAAATATTAAATAGTAATAATATTTAATAGTCCAAGATACAAAAATGCGTATTATAAACCATTCTTCATAGTACAAGAAGACATTTTAATATCAAAATGCTGTAAAACCAGAATTTACGAGACATGTTAAACTATAACTGGTAAAGGATTAGGCTGTTATGATTGACAGCTACAAGGTGTAGTTAAAGAACCAATATAAGGCAAGCAAAAAAAATCTCGCAATAATGTGAAAGCCTTGCAGTAACGAAACTCTGTATAGTCCCTATTGAGGATATTAGACCTGGAAATTAACATTAAAAGGTACTCGTTGTTACGCGTTTGCTTTGCCTACGTATAGAGCTTTGCAATTGTCAATTTATTTGGAGAAATGCTATGAGAACAATCTGGAGTTCATCTGTATCAGCGTTGAGTAGTTTTATATTAATTCGTACCTGTTGGAAAAATACTGAAGTACTGTGGCAACCACTGAAAACAAACAAGAATTGATGAGTATTAAAAACTGTCATCTATTCCAATTTTCGCCTTGCTCAGTTTTAAGAAATAGATATTGAAATTCTGTTGCCTAAAAGCTAAATTTTCTTAATTATTACAGATATCCAGCATCTCGACATCCCTGGAATCGCCTATGGTATGTCTTCAGTGGACGAGAGTCGTAGCCCATTTTTCTTAATATAACTTATTAATTGTTGCTCTTCCTAAGCCTCTTTAGTTCTCATTAGAAATTTAATATTATCATGAATTCTGACCCAGTCGCCCTCTGTTCTAAGCATACTACCAATTATTGCCCATGATCGTTTGACCAAATTCGTAGATCGTTCCTCTACCACACTCAAAGATAGTGTCATCCAGTGTCCACTAACCGCAATATATGCACACTCATCGTCGTCTCTGCACTTAAACATTTTCAAGTACGCAATAAAATTAAATGTACATTCAGGACCTGGGTCAGGTACTACTCCACCTCGCCCCAGTCTATACCAACCCATGCACCTAAGTTAGGGATAAGTCTTCAAATATAAGCACTCAAATATTACAATCGAAGCTGTAATTAGAACTGATTTGCAGAACCCCTTAACGTTAATTTATACCTTATCCAATTGTTCTGGAATAATCTACAATAATCCAGAATATGTCAATTACGAACAGGGAGTTCCTTATCGCAATCTTAAATAACTTGTAGAATATACCTATTGTGGTCTTTAAATCCAATGTCTTGTACCTGTCAATCAACAGATCCTAAAAAGTGTAGCGCTAACCGAAAGGCGCTACAGTGCCCCCTCTTAAAGCTGTTCTGCCACAGAACACTGCGTAACCCGGACGTTGAAAATTCCGGTAGTGATAAGGACAGCCGAAACAATTTACGCAGATCCCATGTACATAGAATTAGCAATCAACACTTTTCATAGCAGGCGCCGCACCATTCGGATTGTATATACACATCAAAATCTGGACCCCGATTTTCTGAAAGAGTAAATCTAGCATATTTCGTACCACTCTCCAGTCCAAACCATCAAGCCCACAACCAATTTTAGGTATGGCCAACTTCATACCTTCGAAATTCGATCATCTGACCCTTGAGGTTCACCAACGTCTTCCACATACGTTGGTAATTCGGTTTACCAGAAGGCCGTTGCTTAGTCATCAAACAGTAAATGCCCCGATATCGGTCCTTTAGCCGTATAATCTTTACAAACCTTTAGTTGTTGTTAGCAAAGTTGATCACGACCACCGAATTTATTATTAATCATCCGAATCAGTCCTTGGGATATATCAAGCTCCGCCGCTACACAGTGCGCCAGGGAGTATTGCGATGTCGCATCGAATAGATCACCCTGAATCTCTTCTGTGACTACAAATCTCGCTTTGCTTGTACCGCTGTACAGAGGCATGAACCAATCATAGCTCACCCAGACCTTTGTTCATCATCACGAGTACAACTGTTTGTTCGTCCACTGGATGTGGTTCTTCGACATTACTGGCGTCATCGTTAACACAAGGTGCTAACCGGTTAATATGCACCACTATCGTTCTTTTCTTTGAGAGCTTACAAATCCGATATACTACGTCGTTGATCCTCGTTACAACTTCGTACGGACTCTTCCAATATCTCTCTAACTTCATGTCACCAGTAGAGCAAGCTAAGTCACATATTTTAAAGCTCTAAACTACAGCATAAAGATTTACATTAGCACCCAAGTATTACAATCGAAGCTGCAATTAGAACTGACTTGCAGAACCCCTTAACGTTAATTTATACCCTATCCAACTGTTCTGAATTAATCTACAATAACCCAGAATATGCAAATTACGATCGGAAAATTTCTTATTGTAATCTTAAATAACTTCTGGAATATACCTACTGTGGTCTTTAAATGCAGTCTTCTCCCAGAAGATATAACGCAGCGAGGAACCATCAACCATCCTTTATGCATTCAACCTTTCGACCACGATCTAACATAATTATTCTATTCAACGCTAGACCGAAAGGCGCTACACAGCCTCTCTCCTAAACCTGTTTTGTCCCACAACACTCTGTGACTCGGGCATTGGAAGTCTCGGTGGCGGTAAAGACAGCCGAAACAATTTATGCAGTTCCCATGTAGAATTAGTAATCAACACTTTTCATAGCAGGTGATGTAACCATTCGGATTGTAACCACACCAAAATCTGAACCCCAGTTTTCTGGAACAGTACCTCTAGAATATTTCGTACCATCCTGCACCCAACCCATCGAGCCCACAACCAATCTTGGGCATGGCCAACTTCCTATCCTCAAATTCGATCATCTGACCCTTGAAGTCTACAACGCCTTTCACAGATACTGATAATTCGGTTTACCAGAAAGCTGCTGCTTAGTCATCAAGCAGTAGATGTCCCGATATCGGTTCTTTAGCCGTATGGTGTTTCCAACCTTTAGTTGTTGTCGCCGAAGTTGATCAAGACCAAATTTATTTTTAAACATCAAAGCCATTCCTCGAGGCATATTAAGGTCCGCGGCTACGTAATGCGCTAGGGAGTATTCCGGCGACACACCGAATAGATCACCTTGAATCTGTTTGTGACTCCAAATCTTGCGTTGTCTGCACCGCTGTACAGAGGCATGGACCAATCATAGCTCGGCCCAGAACTTTGTTCATCATCACAAGCGTAACTGTTTGTTCATTTCACTACTTGTCGTTCTTCGGCATTACCGGCATCATCGCTATCATAGAGTACTAACCGGTTAACATACACTACTATCGTTCTTTTCTTTGGTAGCTTACGAATACGATATACCACGTCGTTGATCCTTTTTACTACTTCGTACGAACCCACCCAATATCTCTGTAACTTTGGCGACAGTCCACGCTTCGGTCTGAAGTTGTATAGCAAAAGGCGGTCGCCCTCTTGAAAACCAGGCCCCGCAACTTGATGTCATTCATTTTATCGCATGCGATCTGAATATTTTTCCTAAAGTCATCACGAATGTCATGCATATTGCGTTTGAGCTTCTCGACGTAGCTCTCGCTCACAATGTCATTTCCGGACTTACACCCAAGCTTGTATCGGTCAATCAACAGAACCCAAAAGGTGTAGCGCAGCGAAGAGCCATCAATCGCCCTTTGTGTATTCAACCCCTTCGTCTGCGTTCTAACATAATTACTTTAGTCAATGCTCGACCGAAAAGCGCTACAACACAAATATTTCTTTTTTTAATTCAGACCGGGTTTGTTCATATGATCTAATAGCATTTCCCTCTCATCACCATTGGAGATAATTGCTCCGGTTCTTTCTAGACATAATTCTCCTTGGCGCGATACATTTTTTCCACCAATACTTGCACCGTTTACTGTAAAATACTTTCTACGGCTTAAAAATGGCATCCCCAATGTTTTTAATTATTTCCAGGAGCCTCTTCGGATTTTTAGAATTTTCCTCATCTGTTAGCATCCTACACTCCAGGCTTAATGTGTCACAAAACCTTGCCTTGTACTTGTCAGTGACAAACCATCTTTTACTCCTACTATCACTCCAAGCTTCTATCCCGTACTGACTCCACTTATTTCAAACAGTATATCATTGTGGCAATTTATGTTCGCCTCCAATTTCTGACATTAGCATTTGCGGACACAAGAGTTACATTTATAAATGAAGTTCGCACGCCCTTTGTGAAGATTGATGTGCTACTTTCGTTTAGAACAACCAAGCCATTACTAGCAGTCAATTCCAGTAACATATTCCCTCTTTTGTCGTTTGCAGTCGATCCCCACGCTTAGTATTGAGTTCTTCGCATATGGCTATTGTATTGAACCTTCGACAGGTAATGGTTCCATTCAAGCTATTTAAAAAATTTTCCTACTGGTCCTCAATATCCCACGAAAGCTGATATTGAGATCAATAAATCGATGCCTTCTCTGATAATCGACAATGTCGTAATCCTTCGATGCTTCTATAACAGAGCATCTGTAACTTCGCATGCGTGTCTCGAAATATAATATGCTTGGTGGGGCTTTCACTTAACATTTGTATTGACTTGTCATTATTGTCACTGCCCTCTGATACAATTGAACTCATTTTTGAGCCGAAAACGATGTTCGCAGAGATGTTGTTGAGTAATATCTTCAATTTCCAAGCATTCTTCGTCCTATTCATCGATTCGTTTCTAGAATATCCACAAAAACAATGAAGTTGTGAGGCTGGAAAAAGTATTGGACATAACTTGGGTGTGATAGTTTCCTTGTAAAAGATTCAGAAGTTACAAACTATTCTCAAAACAAATAAGATAATCAGGAAGTTGAATGGTTAATGGTACGAAAGATTCGTAGAAGTTCGGTTTTGTGTTGCTACACATGCCAGTTTCATGGAATATTAATAGAAAATGTGGTACTCCTCCAGGAAGTACCTGTGAGTTGTTTTTCTAACTTCTTAGCCAACGAAATCCTTTGAAATAACAGCATATAATATAGACTCAGCTCTCGGAGTTGATATTCGGAGAGATTTTGTAGCAAGTTTCACGTCTCTAAAGTTCTCTTCAACAGTTTCCTCCGTTAAGGACCATCCAACCACTCGAGTACTATAGCAATTAAAACTTTCAGTACCGCTTACTATGTTACTAAGAGAAACAATTTCGGTAGACTTAGGCAGAGGTGTGAGAGTGTGAAACGAACTATTCGACAGGTTTTTATTATACATCCTCATCGTTTCTGTATGCCAGTGAACCTTATTACGTATCTGATCCTTACTTAATTAAATATTAAAGTTCGAATAATGCAAATTTCTATATACAAATTTTAAAGTTATAACATACGTTTCAGCCCTCGGCGACGAAATCATCGGAATTTTCAATGGTTTGGTCTTCTGGTGCTGGCCGATAGTGGCTATAACGCCTTAAGAAAAAAGTACGAAAAAAGCAAAGGACGAGCAACTTGAGCAATACATCGATACACTGCGAACAACGCAGTTACTTCTCCTAACTTCGGTTCTAAAGTGTATACCAAATTTCCGACAAAAATAGTTCGAGGTACAATGAAAGTTTCACATCATTTCTCCGAGAGCGATAAAAAAATCTCCAAGAGTAACTTAGTATATTTATGCCTATTCGAATCATTCTAAATCTACAATATAACTAATAATTTATAGCATACACAGGATCAGATACAGGAAACAAGGAAATTACTTTACCTTTAATATAAATAATAATAGATTTGATGAATATAAGTAATGCAAACTGGTTATCCAATAATTGAAAAAGACATGTTACGGGTTAATTCTTAATACGAAACAACCTCATGCCTACGCGTTGTTCTGTACTGCTGAAATCAATATTGCAAAGGTCCTCGTCTCGTGTCGCACTTTTATACTGTTCGAATCTTTCATTGTTTGCTCAATCGTCATATCAGTCCAAATGCCTGATCATCTGACATCTTCCAGAAATTAAATCTCAAAAAAGGCTTTAAAAAGATTCTAAGCTCGATTGGGTTATCTCTAAAAAATAATGTGCTAGCTTCGATGCTATTTTAGAGCTAGGCGCATGGTTTGCTAGTTGATTCGGTTTAAATACACTACTAAAATGCATAGAGTATAAGAAATGAAAACAGAAATAATCACTTACCCTCAGTTAGTTCGTGTTGATGCTGAAATAAAGCAATATTAAGGAAGGGAGAAGGGGAAGTATTGCTTGTACTAACCACTTTACGCATACGCAACCTGAGCAGGTTTGTTACTGATTGTAAGTGATAGATTCTAACAATTTTAGAGTTGAATTAGTACCGTCACGAAAGACAGTCGTTGTCATACCAGCAGGTGGTTAACGACGCGAAGCTTATAATCGCGAATTAATACTAAAAGATTAAAAGGCGCGAACAACTAAAAAGGAAGAGTTTTATTTTCTGGAGGGTTGTGAGCCAGCTTATACCACAATTTGGAAGATGCGGTGCGACGACGTTCTTCTCTGTCTGTAGTATTCTCCCATCCTGTAGCATAATAGTTGATATCAAAAGTGTCTGATAAATGAATAAAATTTATACTTCAACCGTTGGTCATCCAATTTATCCGTTTTTCCACACGTTTTGGGGAAATATTGCAAATTTTCAACATAGCCCGTTTATAGGCAATGATTCTAGACTTGGTGCAAGCTAAGAATATTCCAGTCAAGTTTTATTGACATTTATCACGATCGAGTAAAAGTCGGTTAGTAAGTGCTTATTTATATTCATGTTTTCATCCGAGTATCTCATTATTTATCTCACTTTTGAGTCAGTGTGCTTCTGTATAGAATAATAACAAATGGTAATGGGTTACTCAAGGACTTTCATTTTTTTCGCACTTACTGAACAGGTTGTTATGGAATGAGTCACAATCGTGCGTATAAAAAATTCGTTACATTAAAAGGTCTTTTCCTTGCGTCTTACATTAATATTCAGCAATCAATGAGATCAGTTCAAGATCACGCTGGTCATTTAAAGAAAGTGTTTACTTGTAAGTATTGCAAAATTATAATAGGTACACATTTAATTGAAGATAATGGCTGGGTTGTACTTCCGCCTTGCAATTTCCTGTAGTTACCGTGGGCGTATTTGTACGCATTATAATCGTATTGTATGTAATTGTAATGCCTAGTACTTTTTAGTCAGACAGAAGTCATAAGTTAAGCGTAAAATTCTTCACAACATGCTCTTTGTCTCAGCATGTCTTAGATTCTATCGTAAGGTACTTCAATTTACACTTCTTTATTTGTTCCAATTCACAAATATTTCAGAAAATTCTTAAATCTTCTTAAATGCCGCTAAAGGAGTTATCAATATACTGCCCTTAAAGTTAAGAGTATATTATAATCACTTACTAATCAGTTAACCTGCGTTGCATTGGATTGATGCACTATTAATTTACCTACACAAACACTAACTGGTACATCACAATGTTTGGGAGTTACGTATCACCTAATATTAACGATGAGTCCCTATGTAGATTTTATGAATAAATTAAATGAAAGTATTGCCTGTCAAAGGTTCAGCAAAATAGCCATGTGCAAAGACTTCAATGCCCAGTAGGCTGTGTGGGGATCGCCAGCAAACGACAAAAGAGGGGATCTATCACTGGAAGTGATTGCTGGTAATGGTTTGGTTGTTCTAAACGAAAGTAATACACCAACCTTTAGAAAGAGCATGCGAACTTCATACTCTTGTGTCCGCAAATGTTAATGTGAGCAATTGGAAGATATAGGACCATGAGAAGAACAGGAATGACGTACTGTTTGTGTGATGAAGTCGATAGCGGGATAGAAGCTTGGAATGATAGTAGGAGTAAAAGATGGTTCGTCACTGACAACGAGAAGACAAAGTTTTGTAAGGCATTAAGTCGGGTGTGTAGGATGCTAGTAGATGAGGGAAATACTATAAACCCAAAGAGAATCCTGGAAATAATTAAAAAAGTAGGCGATGCTATTTTTAAACCGTTGAAAGTATTTTATAGTAGACAGTGCAAGTACTGATGGAAAAAGTGTATCGCGGACAGGAGAATAATGTCTAGAAGGAACCGGAGCAATTATCTCCAATGATGATGAGAGGGAAATGCTATTAAGTCATACGAACAAACAAATAAATAAATATTTGTATTGTAGTGCTTTTCGGTCTAGCGTTGACTAGAGTAATTATCTTAGAAGGTAGATGAAGGGCAGAATACACAAAAAATGATTGACAGTTCTCCGCTGCATTACACCTTTTGGGATCTGTTGATTGATGGTTACAAGTTTGGGTGTGAGTTTGAAGATGACACCGTGGGCGAGGGCTACGTCGATAAGCTCAAATGCAATATACATGACATCCATCCATAGTGACTTAAGGAAAAATATTAAGATCGCATGCGATAGTATGAAGACCAGATATGACATCAAGGCGCGGAGGTCTGGTTTTCAAGAAAGCGACCGCCTATTGCTATACAACTTCAGACCGAAGCGTGGACTGTCGCCAAAGTTATAGAGATATTGGATGGGTTCGTACGGAGTTGTAAAAAGGATCAACGACGTGGTATATCGTATTTGTAAGCTACCAAAGAAAAGAACGATAGTGGTGTATGTTAACCGGTTAGCACCCTATGATAGCGATGGTGACGGTAATGCCGAAGAACGACAAGCAGTGAGATGAACAAACAGTTATGCTCGTGATTATGAACAAAGGTATGAACCGAGCTATGATTAGTTCATGCCTCTGTACAGCGGTGCAGGCAACGCGGGATTTGAAGTCACAAAAAGACAAGGTGATCTATTCGATGTGCCACCGGAATACTCCCTGGCACATTACGTAGCGGCGGACCTTGATGTTCTTAGGACTGGCTCAGATGTTTAAAAATAAATTTGGTGGTCTTGATCAACTTTGGCGACAACAACTAAAGGTTGGAAACACCATACGGCTAAAGAACAGGCATCGGGGCATCTACTGCTTTATGGCTAAGCAGCAGCCTTCTGGTAAACCAAATTACCAGGATCTGTGCAACGCGTGATGAACCTCAAAGATGAGATAATCTAATTTGAAGATAGGAAGTTGGCCATGCCCAAGATGGGTTGTGGGCTCGATGGGTTGGACTGGAAGGTGGTACGAAATATTCTAGAGGTACTGTTCCAGAAAACCTAAGATTTTGGTGTATGTATACAATCCGAATAGTACGTCGCCTGCTATAAAAAGTGTTGATTGCTAATTCTATCTACATGGAAACTACCTAAATTCTTTTGGCTATCTTTAGCGCCACAGGGACTTCCAATGCCCGAGTCACAGAGCGTTGTGGTACAAAACAGTTTAAGAGAGAGGTTGTGTAGCGCCTTTCGGTCTAGAGTTGAATAGAATAATTATGTTAGATCGTTGTCGAAAGGTTGAGTATATAAAGGATGATTGACGGTTCCTCGCTTAGTTATACCTTCTGGGAGAAGACTGCATTTAAAGACCACAGTAGATATATTCAAGAAGTTATTTAAGATTACAATAAAAAATTTCCCAATCGTAATTTGCATATTCTGAATTATTGTAGATTAATTCAGAACAGTTGGACAGAGTATAAATTACCGTTAAGGGGTTCTGCAAGTCAGTTCTAATTGCAGCTTCGATTGTAATACTTGGATGCTAATGTAAATCTTTATGCTGTAGTTTACAGCTTTAAAATATGTGACTTAACTTGTTCTACTGTTGACATAAAGTTACAGAGATATTGGAAGGGTCCGTACGAAGTTGTAAAGAGAGTCGACGACGTAGTATATCGGATTCGTAAGCTCCCAAAGAAAAGAACGATAGTGGTGCATGTTAACCGGTTAGCGCCCTATGTTAGCGATGACGCCAGTAATGCAGAAGTACTACAACCAGTGGACGAACAAAGAGTTATACTCGTAATGATGAGCAAAGGTCTGGGCGAGCTATGATTTGTTCATGTCTCTGTACAGCGGTTCAGGCAAAGCGAGATTTGTAGTCACAGAAGAGACTCAGGGTTATTTATTCGATGCGCCATCGGAATACTCCCTGGCGCATTGCGTAGTGGCGGACCTTGATATATCCCGAGGATTGATTCGGATATTTAAAAATAAATTCAGTGGTCGTGATAAACTTTGCCAACAACAACCAAAGGTTGGAAAGACCATACGGCTAAAGGACCGACATCGGGGCATCTACTGTTTGATGACTAAGCAACGACCATCTGGTAAACTGAATTACCAGTGTTTGTGGAAGACGTTGGTGGATCTCAAGGGTGAGATGGTCGAATTTCGAAGATACGAACTTGGCCATATCTAAAATTGGTTGTGGACTTGATGGTTTGGACTGGAGAGTGGTACGAAATATGCTAGATTTACTCTTCCAGAAAATCGGGGTCCAGATTTTATGTGTGTATACAATCCGAATGGTACGGCGCCTGATATGAAAAGTGTTGATTGTTAATTATATCTACCTGGAAACTGCATAAATTGTTTTGGCTCTCTTTACCGCCACCGGGATTTCCAATGCCCGGGTTACGTAGTGTTCTGGGACAGAATAGCTTTAATAGGGGGCACTGTAGCGCCTTTCGGTTACGCTACACCTTTTTGGATCTGTTGATTGGCAGGTACAAGACATTGCATTTAAAGACCACAATAGGTATATTCCAGAAGTTATTTAAGATTGCAATAAGGAACCCCCATATCGTAATTTGCATAATCTGAGTTATTGTAGATTAATCCAGAGCAATTGGATAAGGTATAAATTAGCGTTAAGGGGTTCTGCAAGTCAGTTCTAATTACAGCTTCGTTCGTAATATTTGAGTGCTAATATAGAACTTTATGCCATAGTTTAGAACTTTAAAATATGTGACATAAATTACTCTACAGTTGACATAAATCGAACTTAGAACATATCAAATGGAAAAAAATCCCGGAACCTGGTGAACTGCCCCCAGAGGTTGTCAAATGGACGTTATGGAAGGAATTATGAGTATCTTCAATATGTACAAAAGGCTGGTAATTGAAATGAAATTCCGAAAGGATTGGGAGCTTTCAAAAGTGGTCCTGATACCGAAGGAGGAGGGCGCCTACAGACCTCTTTATCTTCTTGATGTTCTTGGTGAGGAATACGAACAACTATCTGAAACTAGAATAACAAATAACATGACGCTCTGTACGAGATAGTTTGGTTTCCAAAAAGGAGGAATTAACCGAGGCGGCAAGAAAATGCAGCTATCAGCACAGAAATGTGTCCATTCTTGTAACACTCGACGTTAAAAATGCGTTTAATACGGCTGATTGGGAGAAAATTCTGTGCCTATGGTGGATAAGGCACTTCCGGCGTACCTTATTACGATTGTTCAGTCATTTGGAAGATAGGTACTTGTTTGTAGTGAAAGACAATAGGAAAAATTAACGTGCAGTGTTCCGTAATGATCTATGATGGGTTTGGTTTTGTGGAATATCAAGTATGATGACGTTTTGAAGATATACATGCCTGTTGGCCTGATGCTGGTGGGGTATGCTGATGCCTTGGCCGTAGTGGTCGTGGCAAAAGGTGTAAGCTAGAATCAATTTCGAAAGCAAATGAGGCTCTCGCCAGAATTAGGAACTGGAAGGAGTTGACCCTTGCAGGTAGCAAAACTGAAGCCGCTATTTTTCAGGATAGACAGAAAATGGCCATTCTTGATTTGGACTTTGAGGGTACCTGGATTAGAATGCAGGAGAGCATAATGTACCTAGGGGTGTATTTTAGAAGTGGGGCTAAATACCCGATCTATATTAAGAAGGTGACGGACAAAGCGGAAAGTTTTGAATTCGTTGGCTAAGCTAATGCCAACAAGGGTGGGAGGGCCTAAGAAGGGCCCAAAACCAGTAGTAAACGCATACTAGCTTCTGTAGTTAATTCGATTATGTTATATGTCGTTCCCATATTGGGAGCCAAAATATATAGCTCGAAATAGGCACTTGTAGTAATTACAGAGAAAGGTTGCCGCAATCAGGGAGATTGGGGTATATAGAACACTATCTCTGGAAGCAGCTATAGTGATTGCGGGCATTCTGCCGATTGATCTCTTGCTGCCAGCAAGAAAAAAAATTCTAGTAAGATAATTCTACATCCAGCATAAACTCACCAAGAACCGCGACTCGTGTACAAAAAGTTCCTGAGTGTTATCACACAAAAGTTTATCATAGTTGATAATTTAGATATTTATCAAGTTATTTATTTAATTACTAAAAGTTTGAGATATGATTCTGGAAGCGAAACATTTCATCCTATTAACTAGCTTTGAACGAAGGTGCTTGAACACAACATAAGCTGGGAAGGTGTGCGAGATTAGACAAGAAGATTATCACACTAAACATTAATTTTATTTTATTCTTTGTAATTTAGTTTTAATTTGTTTGTTGTATTAATTGAATTTCGTTTTCTTATAAAAGTTATGCAATTTAATAATATTTGGTGATAGTTGTAAGTATTAAAAAGCTAATTTTATAAAAATAAACACCCATCAGTACTCATGAGAACAGGAAAAAAATTAATTTAAGAGTAATAAGGTGTATTTTTACGTATCGATTTAATTTGTGAATACTGTAAATAATTTATTAATTGATAACATTTAATTGACCAAATGATTATTAACGAATTACCTTTATTTATTTTAAATTATGATATTAAACTTTAGATAAAGTTGACGTTCATTAGAAGTAACTGTCTCGAATATAATATAATGTGATGTGATGTAATATAATATAATTTCCGAATATTTAATGGTTCTATAAAATAAGCGTACTTCTTTGTCATTAAAAGACAAAGCCCTTATTAATTATGTCATTAGATTTCTGTGTATTACATTAGTGACGGACTGTAAAATATCATAAAACGAACATAAAACTTTAAACCTTGTGCAAATAAATCGTTGAGAGATACCATAAAAACGAGTTTTCATTACTAAAAGATAAAATACAAAGCTATTTAACACATCCGCGTAAAAAACAATATCAATTTATTGAATATATGAACGAAGCCCTCAATAAATAAAATACTAAATAAATTGTCTGTGTGTAAAATATGCATTAGAACACATCATTTTTACAATTGTTAAGAATACAAATCTTATTGCATTTGCAAAGTATAAACATGCCCAATCTTTTAGCCATATGTATAAATAATTACTCTTGAGAAAAACCTTGTGTAAGTAACATCATTCTATACTTAGTATAAACGAGATTCAATCTTTGTGATATAAAACCATTAATTTTAATTTATTATTAAAATACACCTTCCGTGCATAAAATATTCTCTTTATTTATCATAAAACTACAATATCAATTTATTGCGTATACAGAGCATAGGGAACGCATTTGGAGCCTAAATTCCAGAACTTTCGCGATTAATAAAGAAAAATACGACATCTATAATAAGAAATACTATTAAAAAACATTACTGAAGAAGCATCGGTTCGAGGAACTCGCGAGAACATTACAACGTCATAAAAGGTAGATAAGAATTATTTATAGTTTTCCGTGTCACAATAAGAAAGAATTATATAATTAAAACCGTGGAATTCGCAAAAATATTGCATCACCAGGGTTGTTATGTTCCAAATGAATCATAAAGGATCTCGAACGACGACGTATTGACACAATTTTTGTATATAAGTGGAAGTAATCCACATTCATGGAATCATTCTGTCCTAAACAAAGCAATACGTTGAGTAAAGAATTCAATTTAAGAGATCGACCATGCAGAGTTGCAATGAAACATATATGTTTGAGTAAGTTTAAAACAGAAGTTATCAAATGCAGTTATTTGATGAAGCATTATTTGTTTTGTAATAATACTCTAAAGTTAATTAACTAAAAATAGAAGATTCACTTTGAAAATAAACATTCTAAATGGAGATTTAAAAGAATATAGATAATCTTGTACACTGAGATTTTAACGTCAAAAAAAATGGAATCAGAAGGTATTTAATATCATTAATTACGCTGGAGATGAGATTACGATAAGCGCTCTTTGACAATAGCCATGAGTATACAATTTTAGAATTTTTTGTTTGTTAATTGATATTTTAATAATTTGGATTAAAAGTAGAATAAGTTCTCATTGAATTTTTGTAAGGATAAATGACAGCAAATTTTGAGGTAGAAGATCAAGGTATTTTGACCTTTACCAAATAAATTATATGTCAAAGATTATTGGCCAATCACCCTTGCAAGCGTGGTAATAAAGGATGTGTAAATTATTCACCTATTTAAAAAGGATTGTGTATCTATTAGCAAAGATTATATAAGAATTTTAATAATTTAGTAACTTGGAATTATTTTCTGTGTGAACTGTAACTATGAATTGCTTTATAAACTTCTGTATGAAAGAAAAATGTTTTTGAATGTATACACCCTGTATAATATAAGCGTATTGTAAATACATAACCATTAATGTGAAAAGCGAAAACACAATTTCGTGCTTATAAATAATCTCTGAAATAAATACAAAGTCTTTCGTTTGTAATAAAAATGCACTTTCCGTACATAAAAAACAGGCTTTGTTTTCATTTTAAAGCAATTAAAAGCATTGGTTATTTATGTAATAAATAATTAACCGTGTGTAAAATATTCGTTTATCATTTTAAATAAAACATGTTCTCGAATTTTCGAGAGGAATAGAGAAAGGTGCGTCATCTGTACTTACAACTACGTAAATACCTAATTAACAAATAAACATATATTCTAAGAAGTCGCAGGAATATTAAAAACTCAAAGATTACAAACAAAACCCACAAAATACAAAAGACTGGAAAAATAAAAATTTCCGAAAATTCATGGTTACACCCTGTATAATATAAGGATAGATGCGATGCGACATTAACCTTATATGTTGGACAAGGACAAACGACCGCGGTGAGTAGCGCTAATGAGAAATTCTTAGAAATCTTACAGCTTTACTGTGTACTACGTTCCATACGCAACTCGAAAGCTATAGAATGAAGATAATTTTTATATATAAGCAGAAGCAATCGACATTAGATTCATTCGGTAATTCGATTTGATTCAGTCAATCGATTCATGTCGATTTACGCGATCGACAATGTAATTTCACATCAACCAAGTAAAAGTATGCAGTGTGCATACAATATTTAATGAAACGTTGATTATAAAGCCAAAATTACATGCTGAGTTTACATATGAATATAAAAGTTGTTAAATGTAATTATTGTAATATACCCTATTCACGATAAATATGGGATGACGTCACTTTACGAATAAATGCTGTGTTGTCATGGTTGACTTATTCTATCCCTATTTAATAGTTAGACTTGTATAGTTTTTATTTATTATTAAATAATTATTAAAAGTTGGAATATTTTAAATTGTAAGGTTATTTTTAAAATACCTTCTTTCTATATGGACGTGAATTGTAGCAGCAATGCAACTCAAGATGCAGAAGTAAGATTTTTCTAGTAATAAAAGCAGTGTCCTAAAATTTCACTGTAAACAAATTTTGCGTCTAAGGATACAGAAGCAGAAAATGTTACAACACCACACGAAACTGCCAACTGTAACATACTAAATCGTACTATCATTAAAGCTGCGTTCATAGTTACGTAAACATTATACAATTACTAACACTTTATTACTGTTTACGACGTCATCCTATATTAATCGTGAATAGGGTGTATTCAATAAAGAGGGACAAATTTTCGATATAACGCTGCTTTAAATTAATTAATTAGAGGGAAGATTTAAGCAAATATGCATGATTTGGTAAAATGGGATTGAAACGTTAATTTAAAAATAGAAGCAGAAGATATTTAATACTGTTAATTACGAATCGGATGGCGCTTTTGGACTTTTGCAAGTATTACTTTTAGATGATTTTGTTTGTAATAGATTTGAATATTTGTCATTTGAATTTAAGGTCGAATAAGTCTTAACATATAATAATTTTTGTAAGAGTTTTTACCAGGGAAGTTTGTGGTCAGAGTTCGAAACACTCTGACTTTTTAAATAGACTATCTGTCAAAGATATTTTGACCAAAACAAACCTTACAAGTGTGTGAATTAAAGCCAGGTAAACTATCCACAAGAGAAGAAATTTGAATTCTGTAAATTTTAACCTAGATAAAGTGAGCAACATTTTGATAATTAAGTAAATAGGTACTTGTTAGGAATAAGATTATGTTTGAAAAAGATTATGCTGTAAATGTTCTATATTCTTTTGTACCAGAGAAAATATTTTAAACTGTATAAATGCTTTTTGATATTGCCGTTTGATTTCATTTTGTAAATTACATTATTTCCGTTGAGCTAGCCAGACAACGAAAAGTTAGATAGGAAGGTATGTCAGCAATTTCAAATTTTACAATTTGCTGTACCTGTATCACAGCAATTACTTAGCGATGCCCAACACCAGGCCGTTATCACATCAACATATATATATATATATATATATATATATAAAGAGAAGAGAGAGAGAGAGAGAGAGAGAGAGAGAGAAAAGAAAGAGAGAAAGAAAGAGTACGTCGTATAAATTAAGGAGCAAGTAAAAATACTAACAGTTAGAATAAGTTAAGGTTTGCCCATACAACTCTAATGATTGAAATTGTATGTAGTAAGTTATACTGTGACAGATTTTCGGCTTTTGATGGATAGAAATGCAGTCGGAAACTAACCTGAGGTCAACTACATAATTAAGTATTAACAAGTAGATTCCAATGGGTATCAATTAGTTTTAGAGAAGTACCTTATGTATGTAGGGTATACAAGGACTAACTTTTAGGTCCTTACAAAAACGAGGAAAGAAGAACAATCCATTATAAGCGGTAAATGTATTAGTTAAGCGCGTTCTTGTATAGAGGGCGTAGTAGGTTTCTCAGAAATTACAAACGAAATAAAATAATGTACCATGTAAATTAATCAATACTCGCTTGATAATGTAGTGTTAGTGGTGTAGAATTTTAATATATTATAAAGTGAAAGACTCGCCTTGACGATGTCACGTAGTCCTGGAACGAATGATATTGAAAGGTACAAGAATGGATCTTAAATTTTTCAATAAGAATATATGTAGAATGAGCGTTTTTTGAACAGTACGAAGAAGGTAGCTTATCTACTTAAATATTAATGCATGATCTAGTCTCATCATCATTGGGTGTTCAATCCTGAAACTGGTTAGACGCGTACCTCCATTGTTTCCTATTCTGAACTAACCTACACATTTCCCCGAAATTCCCACTCACTATCTGCGTGCAATAGCCTGATCTAAGTCTACCTCTTCTGTTTCCTATTTCTTCTAGTAATATATACCGCATTATTCCCCAAATACTTTAGAACGTGTCCTGTCCTTGTATTTCTCCACAAATATCTTTCTTCCCCTACTATTTCTAGAACTTCTTTGTTGTTTACTTTGTCTGTCGTGCTATCATCATCATACGTCTGTAATACCATATTCCAAAAAACTTCTATCTTTCGCCTGTCAACTTCTCCTACTGTGCCTATATCATAGCTGTACAGTGCCGTGCTCCACACATGCTTTCAACAATTTATTCTTGTTTCTATGTTTGTTGTCTTCAAACATAGCAGCAGTCAACATTAGTAGAGAATATTGCAAAACCAACACATTTAGTTGCTTATAATAACCATCAGGCTTAAGTACAATTATTTGTTCGTCATTGGCACTGGTCGGACGTGTATCTCCATTGATTCCTATTCTGCGCTAGACTAAGCATTTACCTGAAATTCCCACAGTCTAGATACAGATCGGTTCCCTTTCTATTGTTTTCTAGATATATACCCTATTTCACAGATATGCAGGGGTATGTGAAGGAGGTTAAACTACTTGTGGCTACCAAGATCCCCCAACACTTAGATATTTGCTGAATTAATAGTTTTCCAAGATATTTTTTCGCACTATCAACATTAGTTGAGAATATTGTAAAAACCAATACCTGTAGTTGTTTATAATAATCATCAGGTTTAAGTTCAATTATTTTTTTCGCCATTAGGTTTTCCGTCTTAGAACCGGTTGGACGCGTGCCTCCATTGATTTCTATTCTGAGCTAGCCTACACATTTCCATGAAATTTCCACAGTCTAGATGTTTGACTATATGTGTCCAATATTTTAACCTAGGTCTAGCTCTACTTCTCTTTTTTTCTATCTCCGCTTCTAATATATTCCGCACAATTCCCTCATGCCCTAGTATGTGACCTATCATTCTATCTCTCCTATTTTTTACTGTTTTTCGCATATTTCTTTCTTCCCCTGCCATTTCTAGAACCTCTTTCTTCTTAGCTTTGTCTGTCCACGATGACTTTATTATACATCTGTAGCACCACATTCCAAAAGGCTTCTACCTTTTTCCTGTCTGCTTCTCCTACTGTCCCTATTTCATAGCCGTACAGTACCGTGCGCCACACATGCTTTCAACCATTTTTTCTTGCTTTTATGTTTGTGGTCTTCGAACATAGCAGCTGCTTTTTCTTGTTAGATACAGCTCGGTTCCCTTTCTATTGTTTTCTAAAAATATACCCTATTTCACTGACATTCAGTGTTATGTAAAGAGGATTAAGCAACCTGCGGCTACCAAGATTCCCCAAACACTTAGACGTTGGTCGAATTGTTTTTCAATAAATGTTTTCGCACAATCAACAATAGTTGAGAATAGTGCAAAACCAACACCTGTAGTTGTATATAATAATCATCAGGTGTAAGTACAATTATTTTTTCGTCAATAGGATATCCGTCTTGGAGCTGGTTGGACACGTACCTCCATTGATTTCTATTCTGAGCTAGCCTACACATTTCCCTGAAATTTCCATAGTCTACATCTTCGACTATCTGTGTGCAATATTCTAACCTAGGTCTACCTCTACTTCTCTTTTTTCCTATCCCTGCTTCTAATGTACTTCGCACTATTCCCTCATGCCTCAGTATATGACCTATCATCCTATCTCTCCTGTTTTCCACATATTTATTTCTTCTGTTCTCTCTTTGTTCTTAATTTTGTCTATCCACCATATCGTTATCATACGTCTGTAGCACCACATTTCGATCTATCTTTCTTTTGTCCGCTTCTTCTACTGACAAAGTTTCACAGCCGATCTAGTCTGATATAAGAAAAATTTTATGAGATGCAGAAAAAGTTAAGTTTGGGGACTTGTTTATAAGCAGGTTATAGAACAAATTAGGTCAATGATGTTCGATTTTGAAAATGGAACATAGGTTTCTTATATTTAATGTTTAATTATAAATTAAGGTAATCTTAGTAATAAATCATCTCTGTATCTTGGTACTGCTGTTCCACTTCGTTAGCAATTACGACTTCGGCACTTTCTCAATTCGCAAAAGGAAAAACTATTTATTTATAGAATGCTTGTGTATAGCAACAGCAAAAATAGAATACAAACAATTAGAATGATGCAGCTTTCAAATGGAACATAGGTTTCTTATATTTAATGTTTAATTATAAATTAAGGTAATTAGTGACTAAATCATCTCTGTATCTTGGTACTGCTGTTCCACTTCGTTAGCAATTACGACTTCGGCACTTTCTCAATTCGCAAAAGGAATACAACTATTTAGTTCTAGTGGTATAGCAACAGCAATTATTTATAGAAGTACAAACATATCTAGAATGATGCAGATCAATACGATAAGCCACTACAGTTTGTACCTAAGTATAAATGAATAAATTAGTGACTAATGTATCATTGCATGACATACATATTTATCATTTAAAAGGATTATGTATCCAATCTAAGAGTTCTGTGCGTTAGGAACTTGAACCGACCATTATGTAGCCGAGTAAATAGCTAGCTCTGAAATCGTGACTTGCTTCGAAAGTACGTGATCTCGGTTTGGCGTCCTATTAACTCGTTTGACCTAGTATCCGAGCCATTTACCGTAGCTTCTAATGTAAAATTAACAGAGCGGCAAAATAACCAGTCTCAAACTCGGCTAGAATAACGTTTATTTAAAAAAATTATGTATCCAATCTAAAGCTCGGCTCGAATTGAACCGACCATCGAGCCGAGCACAGCTCTGAAATCGTGAACTTGCTTCGAAAGTACCGATCTCGGGCTGGGGTCCTTTATTGTTAGATTTTATCCGAGCCATACCGAGCTTTAGAAAATACTCGGCGCGGCACAAAATAACCAATCTCAAACTCGGCTGAAGAATTACTTTTCGGTTCGCTTGAAGTTCTGCTCGAAGTTGAACCGACCATCGAGCCTAGCCGAGCACAGCTCGAGCTCTGAAATCTCGACTTGGTTTGAAAGTACCGATCTCGAGCTGGGGTCCTTTATTGTTAGATTTTATCCGAGCCATACCCGAGCTTTAGAAAATCTCGGCGCGGCACACAATAACCAATCTCAAACTCGGCTGAAGAATTTCTTTTCGGTTCGCTTGAAGTTCTGCTCGAACTTGAACCGACCATCGTGCCTAGCCGAGCACAGCTCGAGCTCTGAAATCTCGACTTGGTTTGAAAGTACCGATCTCGAGCTTGGGTCCTTTACTGTTAGATTTTATCCGAGCCATACCGAGCTTTAGAAAATCTCGGCGCGGCACAACAATAACCAATCTCAAACTCGGCTGAAGAATTTCTTTTCGGTTCGCTTGAAGCTCTGCTCGAACTTGAACCGACCATCGAGCCTAGCTGAGCACAGCTCGAGCTCTGAAATCTCGAAAGTACCGATCTCGAGCTGGGGTCCTTTATTGTTAGATTTATCCGAGCCATACCGAGCTTTAGAAAATACCGGCGCTTTACAAAATAACCAATCTCAAACTCGGCGGGCTCGGCTCGAATTGAACCGACCATCGATGAGCACAGCTCGAGCTCTGAAATCTCGAGTACCGATCTCGAGCTGGGGTCCTTTATGTAGATTTCCATACCGAGCTTTAAAAACGGTTCGCTTGAAGTTCTGCTCGAACTTCAACCGACCATCGTGCTAGCCGAGCACAGCTCGAGCTCTGAAATCTCGACTTGGTTTGAAAGTACCGATCTCGAGCTTTGGTCCTTTACTGTTAGATTTTATCCGAGCCATACCCAGCTATAGAAAATCTCGGCGCGGCACACAATAACCAATCTCAAACTCGGCTGAAGAATTTCTTTTTCGGTTCGCTTGAAGCTCTGCTCGAACTTGAACCGACCATCGAGCCTAGCCGAGCACAGCTCGAGCTCTGAAATCTCGAAAGTACCGATCTCGAGCTGGGGGTCCTTTACTGTTAGACTTTATCCGAGCCATACCGAGCTTTAGAAAATACCGGCGCGGCACAAAATAACCAATCTCAAACTCGGCTGAAGAATTACTTTTTCGGTTCACCTAAAGCTCGGCTCGAAGTTGAACCGACCATCGAGCCTAGCCGAGCACAGCTCGAGCTCTGAAATCTCGAAAGTACCGATCTCGAGCTGGGGTCCTTTATTGTTAGATTTTATCCGAGCCATACCGAGCTTTAAAAAATCTCGGCGCGGCACAAAATAACCAAGCTCATACTCGGCTCAAAAATTTCTTTTTCGGTTCGCTTGAAGTTCTGCTCGAACTTCAACCGACCATCGTGCTAGCCGAGCACAGCTCGAGCTCTGAAATCTCGACTTGGTTTGAAAGTACCGATCTCGAGCTTTGGTCCTTTACTGTTAGATTTTATCCGAGCCATACCGAGCTATAGAAAATCTCGGCGCGGCACACAATAACCAATCTCAAACTCGGCTGAAGAATTTCTTTTTCGGTTCGCTTGAAGCTCTGCTCGAACTTGAACCGACCATCGAGCCTAGCCGAGCACAGCTCGAGCTCTGAAATCTCGAAAGTACCGATCTCGAGCTGGGGGTCCTTTATTGTTAGATTTTATCCGAGCCATACCGAGCTTTAGAAAATCTCGGCACGGCACAAAATAACCAATCTCAAACTCGGTTCAAAAATTTCTTTTTCGGTTAGCTTGAAGCTCTGCTCGAACTTGAACCGACCATCGAGCCTAGCTGAGCACAGCTCGAGCTCTAAAATCTCGACTTGCTTTGAAAGTACCAATCTCGAGCTGGGGTCCTTTACTGTCAGATTTTACAGAGCCATACCGAGCTTTAGAAAATCTCGGCGCAGCACAAAATATCCAATCTCAAACTCGGCTGAAGAATTTCTCTTTCGGTTCGCTTGAAGCTCTGCTCGAACTTGAACCGACCATCCAGTCTAGCCGAGCATAGCTCTAGCTCTGAAATCTTGACTTGGTTCGAAAGTACCGATCTCGAGCTAGGGTCCTTTACTGTTAGATTTTATCCAAGCCATACCGAGCTTTAGAAAATCTCGGCGCGTCACAAAATAAGCAATATCAACTCGGCTGAAAAATTTTGCTTTCGGTTCGTTTGAAGCTCGGCTCGAACTTGAACCGACCATCCAGCCTAGCAAAACACAGCTCGAGCTCTGAAATCTCGACTTGCTTCGAAAGTACCGATCTCGAGCTGGGGTCCTTTACTGTTAGATTTTATCCGAGCCATACTGAGCTTTAAAAAATCTCGGCACGGCACAAAATAACCAATCTCAACTCGGCTAAAGATATTCTTTTTCGGTTCGCTTGAAGCTGGCTCGAACTTGAACCGACCATCCAGCCTAGCCGAGCACAGCGCGAGCTCTGAAATCTCCACGTGCTTCGAAAATACAGATCTCGAGCTGGGGTCATTTACTGTTAGATTTTATCCGAGTCATACCGAGCTTTAGAAAATCTCGGCGCGGCACAAAATAACCAATCTCAACTCGGCTGAAGAATTTCTTTTTTAGTTCTCTTGAAGCTGGCTCGAACTTGAACCGACCATCCAGTCTAGCCGAGCATAGCTCTAGCTCTGAAATCTGACGTGCTTCGAAAGTACCGATCTCGAGATGGGGTCGTTTACTGTTAGATTTTATCCGAGCCATATCGAGCTTTAGAAAATCTCGGCGCGACACAAAATAATCAATCTCATCTCGGCTGAAGGATTTCATTTTCAGTTCGCTTGAAGCTCGGCTCGAACTTGAACCGACCATCGAGCGAAGCCGAGTATAGCTCTAGCTCTGAAATCTTGACTTGGTTCGAAAGTACCGATCTTGAGATGGGGTCCTTTACTGTTAGATTTCATCCGAGCCATACCGAGCTTTAGAAAATCTCGGCGCGGAACAAAATAACCAATCTCAACTCGGCTGAAGAATTTCTTTTTCGGTTCGCTTGAATCTCGGCTCGAATTTGAACCGACCATCGAGCGTAGCCGAGCACAGCTCGAGCTCTGAAATCTCGACTTGCTTCGAAAGTACCGATCTCGAGCCGGGGTCCTTTACTGTTAGATTTTATCCGAGCCATACCGTGCTCTAGAAAATCTCGGCGCGGCACAAAATAATCAATCTCAACTCGGCTGAAGAATTTCTTTTTCGGTTCGCTTGAATCTCGGCTCGAATTTGAACCGAACATCGAGCGTAGCCGAGCACAGCTCGAGCTCTGAAATCTCGACTTGCTTCGAAAGTACCGATTTCTAGCCGAGGTCCTTTACTGTTAGATTTTATCCGAGCCATATCGTGCTCTAGAAAATCTCGGCGCGGCACAAAATAATCAATCTCAACTCGGCTGAAGAATTTCTTTTTTGGTTCGCTTGAAGCTCAACTCGAACTTGTACCGACAATCGAACGTAGCCGAGTATAGTTCTAGCTCTGAAATCTCAACTCGGCTGAAGAATTTCCTTTTCGGTTCGCTTGAAGCTCGGCTCGAACTTGAACCGACCATCGAGCGTAGCCGAGCACAGCTCTAGCTCAGAAATCTTGACTTGGTTCGAAAGTACCGATCTCGAGCTAGGACCATTTAGTGTTAGATTTTATCCGAGCCATACCGAGCTTTAGAAAATCTCGACGCGGCACAAAATAATCAATCTCAACTCGGCTGGAAGGATTTCATTTTCGGTTCGCTTGAAGCTCGGCTCGAGATTGAAACGACGGTCGAGCGTAGCCGAGCGTAGCTCTAGCTCTGAAATCTTGACTTGATTCGAAAGTACCGAACTCGAGCTAGGGTCATTTACTGTTGGATTTTATCCGAGCCATACCGAGCTTTAGGAAATCTCGGCGCGGCACAAAATAACCAATCTCAACTCGGCTGAAGAATTTCTTTTTCGATTCGCTTGAAGCTCGGCTCGAACTTGAACCGACGCTCGAGCGTAGTCGAGCGTAGCTCTAGCTCAGAAATCTTGACTTGGTTCGAAAGTACCGATCTCGAGCTAGGACCATTTACTGTTAGATTTTATCCGAGCCATACCGAGCTTTAGAAAATCTCGGCGCGGCACAAAATAATCAATCTCAACTCGGCTGGAAGGATTTCATTTTCGGTTCGCTTGAAGCTCGGCTCGAGATTGAACCGACGGTCGAGCGTAACCGAGCGTAGCTCTAGCTCTGAAATCTTGACTTGATTCGAAAGTACCTAACTCGAGCTAGGGTCATTTACTGTTAGATTTTATCCGAGCCATACCGAGCTTTAGGAAATCTCGGCGCGGCACAAAATAACCAATCTCAACTCGGCTGAAGAATTTCTTTTTCGGTTCGCTTGAAGCTCGGCTCGAACTTGAACCGACGATCGAGCGTAGCCGAGCGTAGCTCTAGCTCTGAAATCTTGACTTGGTTCAAAAGTACCGATCTCGAGCTAGGGTCATTTACTGTTAGATTTTATCCGAGCCATACAGAGTTTTAGGAAATCTCGGCGCGGTACAAAATAACCAAGTTCAAACTCGGCTGAAGAATTTCTTTTTCGGTTCGCATGAAGCTCGGCTCGAACTTGAACCGACCATCCAGTCTAGCCGAGCACAGCTCGATCTCTGAAATCTTGACTTGGTTCGAAATTTCCGATCTCGAGCTGGGGTCCATTACTATTAGATTTTATCCGAGCCATACTGAGCTTTACGAAAGCTCGTCGTGGCACAAAATAACCAATCTCAAACTCCGCTGAAGAATTTCGGTTCGCTTGAGCCTCGGCTCAAATTTGAACCGATTATCGAGCGTAGCCGAGCACAACTCGAGCTCTGAAATCTTGACTTGGTTCGAAAGTTCCAATCTCGAGCTGGGATCCTTTACTGTTAGATTTTATACGAGCCATACCGAGCTTTAGGAAAGCTCGGTGTGGCACAAAATAACCAATCTCAAACTCGGCTGAAGAATTTCTTTTTCGGTTCGCGTAAAGCTCGGCTCGAACTTGAACCGACCTCTGAAATCTTGACTTGGTTCAAAAGTACCGACCTCAAGCTGGGGTCCTTTACTGTTAGATTTTATCCAAACCATACCGAGCTTTAGGAAAGCTCGGCGCGGCACAAAATAACAAATCTCAAACTCAGCTGAAAAATTTCTTTTTCGGTTCGCTTGAAGCTCTGCTCGAACTTGAACCGACCATCGAGCGTAACCGAGCATAGCTCTAGCTGTGAAATCTCGACTTTGTTCGAAAGTACCGATCTCGAGCTAGAGTCCTTTACTGTTAGATTTTATCCGTGCCATATCGAGATTAAAGAAACCTCGGCGCGGCACAAAATAAGCAATCTCAAACTCGGCTGAAGAATTTCTTTTTCGGTTCGCTTGAGTCTCGGCTCCAACTTAAACCAACTATCGAGCCTAGCCAAACGCTGTTCGAGCTCTGAAATTTCGACTTGGTTCGAAAGTAACGATCTCAAGCTGGGATCAAAACTCGACTAGTGTTGGAAAAAGATGACAGATAGAAGAAAATCGTTGATCTAGATGGATTAAAGTTACTGATTTTTATTACATGTATTTATTTGTAGAATTGCCTTCCATATCAGCATCCCACCGTTGTGACTAGAGTGAACAAAAGATTTACTTTTTGTATTTGAATCGAACCAATAGTGCCGACTTCAATAAGCGGGAGCTCATTGTCGACACTGTACATTTAGTGGCAATTGTGACACGACCGAAAATTAATTTGCTTATCGGCTGAAAGAAATTGGGACAATAAATTGTATGTAATAAGTAATAGCCTAGAGCAACTTTTGGGCATGCATTTGGAATATGGCAAGATCGGTAGAACTTAAAAAGAAGAGTAGGACCGTTGCTCGTGCTCAGTTTACGCGTTCCTCTAATGAACTGGAACAACTTTTAGACCAAAACCATCCAAATGTACAAACGTACAGGTTTTGTGGGAACTTAGACATCAAAAATATGATTTCCTAGTTGCATTAGATTCTGAGATTTTTGAGTTGATGTTGGATGAGGCCAGTGAAGAGCTGCTCAATGCTGAAGTCGATATATGTAAGGCGTACAAGAAGAAGTTTGCTGAATTGTGGTGGCATTACGAGGATTGTATGAATCAGGATAAGAAATTCGTAATTAGTAATGTGCCACTCTCAATGAATGAATCTGTAATTAACAATGAATGTGGAAAACGCAAATTTAAGCTTCCTCATTTCGCATCTCTCCAAAGGTCTTTCCCTTCTCTATAGTCCTTTACATAAACTATATCTCTTCTTCAAATTCTACCGATCTAACTCCTCTAAAGAATTCTACCTGTTTCCTCATGGCTTCCTCTCTTTTATTTATGGTCATAATATCAAGCCTGGTCTTCGCGTGTCTTTTAAATATTAATTTGGAAGGAGTCTCTCCGGTTACACAATGAAGAATGTTCCTATATGAGAAAAGAAATTTAGAAATGAGGGTATCCAATATGTCGTTTTGGCAGTTGATATAACATGGTAAGTTCTTTAAGGAGTGCTTGAATGTTTTAAAAGAATTTTCTGCAGCACCATTCGATTCAGAATGATAAGGCGGCGAAGTTTGATACCAAATGCCATTATTCTTATAGAAAGTATCAAATTCTATCGATGTAAATTGAGTATCGTTATCGGTAAAAATAAGGTCGGGAAACCCAAATCTTGCATTTTTTTCTAAAGTTACCGCCGTATCCAGTCGTTCCATTCAACATACTTCTACCTACTTGGAATACGAATCGGTAATGATTAGGTAAGTATGTCCCTTAAACGTCCCAGCAAAATCTAAGTGAATTCTTTCGAACACTTTACTGGTAAGGGGAAGTTTAATAAGTTTGGCTTTGTGGGGAGTACTAGAATTTCTTAGAAAAAGATCACATCCCTTTACGAAATTCTCTATATCAGCATCAAGATGCGGCCACCAAAAATATTGCGTTGCCCACGCCTTCATTTTTACTATCCCCATGTGCTCCATGCACATCTCTAAGCATTTGAGCTCGCAATGTTTTAGGAATTATTATTCGATACCCCCGAGTTAAAACGCCACTCTCAATGCTCAATTCTATTTCCTTCAAATGGTAGACCTTAAGCTCTGCCTGCTCTTCTGCCTTTTTAGGCCAACCGCTTCTTACAAACTGATATACCTTACTTAATATATTATCATTTAATATTTCAAGTTTGATTGTTGCAGCTGTAATCGGTAACTCATTCTCTATTAAAAAATTAAAATAGTCCGATTCATACTCATCCCGTTCGTTTACTTCATTCTTTAACGGTAACCCTTTCTACGTCGATACATACCTGTCGACGAAACATGGATACACCACTACACTCCAGAGACAAAAGAACAGTCAAAAACAGTGGATTTTTGAAGACGAACGGGCGAAGACGGTGAAATCGGCCGGCAAGGTTATGGTCACGGTCTTTTGAGATGTACGCAGAATCAACTTCATCGATTACTTGGAAAAGAGTATTATGCGTCGTAATTGGACCGGCTGAGCGAAGAAAACAAAGAAAACGACCTCATTTGAAACGGAAACAGATTCTCTTTCATCAAGACGATGCACGGGTGCACACCTGCGCAGTTGCGATGGCCAAAATTATGGAATTAAAGTTCCAATTATTACAACATCCATCGTATTCGGCAGATTTGGCCACCAGTGACTTTTTCTTATTTCCCAATTTGAAGAAATGGTTAGGCGGACAAAGGTTTACTTCTATCGAGGAGATTATCGCCTAAACAAATGTCTATTTTGAGGAGCTTCCGAAATTCTATTTTTTAGACGGCTTAAAAAATTTGGAAAAACGCTTAGAAAAATGTATAGAGCTGAAGAGAGATTATGTTAAAAATTAAAAAAAAAAATTACCAATAAAAAACGTTTTTTCTCTTTTTTCTAAGGAGTTATTGAACGACCCTCATAGTTTACCATTCCTATAAATGCTTTCAATTCGGTTACTTGTATCGGCCTTGCTACTTCAACTATTGCTTTTGTCAGAGTGAGGTTAATGAATGCAGGTTTTCAGGTCCGTGAAGTTGGCACTCCCAAATGAGAAATTTTTGAAAATGTACATAGAATTCGTTTACCCACGATTTGCCCAACACAAATTTTCGTTAGCCCACCTCTCAATAAAAAGTTATGAGCAAAACAAAAATGAAGCAAAATTTTAATCCAGCACCCCCATGCAAAAAGTTTCAATTCGTTAGTAGAATTTGATTGCCCACGATTTGCCCACGTTTGCCCAACATAAATTTTTATTTGCCCACCTTTTAAAAAAAGTTATAGCCAAATAAAAAAATTGGGAAACCGTGACGTTAGCACCCCAATTGCGAAATTTTTCAAAATGCACATACAATTTGTTTGCCCACCTACCAATAAAAAGCAAAACAAAAAACGAAGCAAATTTTTAACCCAGTAACCCCATCAAAAATTCTTCAATTCGTGAGAAGAATTTGATTGCCCACGATTTGTTCACGTTTGCCTCAACCAAAAGTTTTATTTGCGCACCCTTTAAAAAAGTTATAGTTAAATAAAAAAATTGCTAAATTTTTCAGTCCAGCACAAATTTTTGTTTGCCCACCACGCAAAGAATAGTTATAAATAAAATAATACGGACAATCATCTAATATGAGCAATTCTGATGCATTTTTTACGCAATGAGGGCTGGAATCGTTTGCCCACTCGTTCTTTATGTTTGCCCATGCGTTAATGTTGTATGCCCACCCCACAAAGGATAGTTATAAATAAAATAATTCGGACAATCATCTAGTATGAGCAATTCTGATGCATTTTTTACGCATTGAGTGTTGGAATCGTTTGCCCATGCGCTAATGTTGTTTGCCCACACCGCAAAGGATAGTTATAAATATAATAATACGGGCAATCATCTAGTATGATAGTGGGCAAAGGAAAAGAACGAGCGGGCAAACGATTCCAGCTCTCAATGCGTAAAAAATACTTTACAATTGCTCATGCTAGATTATGTCCGTATTATTTTATTTATAACTATCCTTTGCGGGGTGGGCAAACAACATTAACGCATGGGCAAACGAAAAGAACGAGTGGGCAAACGATTCCAGACCTCAATGCGTGAAAAATGCATCAGAATTGCTCATATAAGATGATTGTCCGTATTATTTTATTTATAATTATCCTTTGCGGAGTGGGCAAACAAAAATTTGTGCTGGGCAAACGTGGGCACACGAGTTCTATGTGCATTTTGAATAATTTCGCAATTTTTATATTTAACTATAACTTTTTAAAGGGTGTGCAAATAAAAATTTTGGTTGGGCAAACGTGGACAAATCGTGGACAATCAAATTCTTCTCAGGAATTGAAGAATTTTTGGATGGAGGACTGGGTTAAAAATCTGCTTCGGTTTTTGTTTTGCTCATAACTTTTTATTGGGAGAAGGGCAAACGAAAATTTGTGTTGGGCAAACGTGGGAAAATCGTGAACACACGTATTCTATGTACATTTTCAAAAATTTCCCATTTGGGGGTGCCAACTTCACGGATCATAGGTTTTTCTTTTAAAGAATGTATATTTATATTAAAATTATTTAATGTTAATATAGCTTCTGTTCAAGTAGTATTTTATTTAAATTTATTTAAAAACTAGGTAAACAGGCGCATTTGTGAAGAATGTCCAGTTATTCCAGTGAAGAAATTGTATTTGGAAGGGCGTGCTATTTTGAAACTGTCTTTAATTATGACCAAAAATTTAAGAAATGTATTGAGACATTTTAGAAAAAATGAGATATAATCTGATCGAATTTAGGAACCGAAGCAAGGAAGACGTATGCAGCATAACCGTCTCCCTTGTAGGGAAGTATTGAAGGGATTGCCGTGACAGACGGGTTGACGCCCTTAATTATGAAAAAGAAAAAAACCTTTCAGTATAAGTGATTAGTGTAACGTATGTTTATAGGTTAGCCACTTTCTTATTTTTATTTCTTCAGTCCTATCATTTTTATAATTTTTTCCATAGAAACCCACTCCTGCACAACTGCAATTAGCCGATGGACTCTTATATCAATATTTATTAATGTTACGCTCATTTTACCCGTAACAAAAGATTTTCACAAACGAACATTTTTTGACTTTCTAAGTTCAATAGAAACTACTAGTAGAGGTACGCAAATCAAGGCGTGTTCGTTCAATTGTTTGCCTTAAAGCAAAAAATTAAATTGTGAAACTAATTTTTAATTACTAACTCTTTCCCATACATTTTTACTATTTTTAGAACTTTTAGTTCTTTAAGTTTGTTGGTTTTAATTAACAATTTATAGAATTCTGTGATAATAGTTTTAAATAAATTAAGACTTTTTATACAACTATTACGTAAGCACGACCCGCCCCGCTGCTCTCTCCTTGTCTCTTATTTAATTTATCCGACAAGTATTAATATAAGTTTATGTGTGTAATTGAGGTTATTGATATCTATAAAATACCGGAAATCGGCTGTCTTCCTCAATTAAAATTTATATAATTGATAATTGGGTCGTCTGTTCCTAATGTGGCTTGTTGATGTAAGAACTTTATGCAATAAACAGGCCCCCGTGATTAATGAAACGGCAAGAAACTATGGTTGAACATTTTGTGTATTATTTAAATGCAGTAGAACATTTGGAGTTATGCCTAAGTTTATATTTTCTTGAATGTCCTATAGATTTCAGAAGATACATTACATGTGATTTTCCAATGCTCCACCCGAAGGTACTACATTGGCCAGGAAGCGAGTTTTTTTTTACCTGAAAAATTTTGAATTTTGCCGAATCCTTGCTGTTCCAAGCAAGGTAGGGATCTTTAACGTGCGTGACAACACTCACACACGGGACCTCCATTTTACCTCTCATCCGAACGAGGGTGTATTTTTGCGAAAAATGCTCGCCTAACATTTTTCAAGCGGACCGTGTCGGGATTCGAACCCGGGACCTAGGGCGTATTTCAGAAGATACAGCGTATCTTTGTAAAAAATAGGTAGAAGCTCAATTTCCCAAAAGTCGAAGACAAATATTGTTGCAGCACACAATTATCCTATGGCAGGTTGACAATTCCAAGATTCCTTTGTCTCGAGTCGGATATTTGCCGAACAGAGTTAGATTCGGTGTTATAAAGGCTACAAATGCCTTTCAAATGTTACAAATGTCTTTCAACTCTCAAACGTTACAAACATTGTCAAATGCTACAAATGTGTTTCAAATGTTACAAATATGTTTGCCAAATGTTACAAATGTCTCTCAAAGGTCGTGTTGCAAATGTTGTCAAACATGTCAAATGTTATACATTTTGTAAATAGTTAATGTTATAAAGGTTACAAATGGCAAATAACAAATGTTACTAATGTTGTCAAACGTTACAAATGCCTTTCAAATGATACAAATATCTTTCAACTCTCAAACTATAGAAATGCTGTCAAACGTTGCAAACGTCTTTCAAATATTACAAATATTTATCAACTATTGCACATGCTCAAAAAGGATACAAACGTTTCAAATGTTTGGAAAAGGTTTCAAACATTAAAAAAAATGTATAAGATTTTTATAAATGATCAATGTAATAAAGGTTACAAATGTTGTCAAATGCCAAACGGTTTCAAATGCCACAAAACACTTTTAATTGTCACATTTTACAAACGCTGCCAAATATCAACCGTTAGAAATGTTACATATGTTTCAAATTTTAGACAAAAGTTTCAAACATCATAAAATGTGCAAAATTTTTGTAAATGGTCAAGGTTATAAAAGTTACAAATATTGTCAAATATCATATGTTATAACGTCGAACGATATAAATGCCTTTTAAATGCTGCAAATGTTTTTCAACACTCGAACGTTACAAACTTTCAAATGGTACAATTATTAAATGCTACAGATGTCTCTCAAATGTCATAAGCGTTGCAAATGTCAAAAGTTGTAAATGTTGTCAAGCGGTACAAACATCAAACGTTATAAATTTTTGTAAATAGTTAATATTAAAAAGGTCACAAATGTCAAATAATATATTTTACTAATGTTGTCAAACGTTACAAATGTCTTTCAAATGATACAAATATCTTTAAACCCTCAAACTATAAAAGTGTTTTCAAATGCAAACGTCTTTCAAATGTTACAAATGTTTGTCAAATGTTACAAATGATTCTCAAATGTTCAAAGATTCCAAATGTTTTCAAACGCTACAAAAGTCAAAAGATACACATTTTGTAAATGAAGAATGTTATAAAAGTTACAAGTGTTGTCAAATGTTGCAAATGCTATCAAGCGTTGTAAATGTCTTTCAAATGTTACAAACGTATTCTAAATGTCAAATGTTACAAACGTTACCAAATGTCAAATGTTAGAAAAGCTACAAATGTTTCAAATTTTGGACAAAAGATTCACATATAAAAAAATAAACATATTTGTAAATGACCAATGTTATAAAGGTTACAAATACGGGCAAATGTTACAAATGTTTCAAATTTTTAACAAAGATTTCAAACATTAAAAAAATGTATACGATTTTTGTAAATGGCCAATGTTATAAAGGTTACAAATGTTGTCAAATGCCAAACGTTTTCAAATGTTACAAATGATATCAAACGTTAAAAATGTCTTTAAAATGTTACAAACGTTCTTTAGATGTCAAATATTAAAAATGTCAACAAATGTCAAACGCTAAAAATATTTCAAATTTTGGGCAAAAGTTTCAAACATCAAAATGTGAACGACATTTTTGTGAATGGTTAATGTTATAAAAGTTATAAATGACGTCAAATGTTCCGAATATCTTTCAAATACCACACTTTAGAAATGTCGAATATTGTAAGTGTCTTTCAAATGCTATAAATGTCACAAATGTTATTAAATGTCAAACGTTGCATATGTCGTCAAACGATATAAATGTCAAATATTATAAAGGCTTTAAATTTTCGGCAAAAATTTCACAATTCATAAAATGTACAATATTTTTGTAAATGGTCAATGTTACAAAGCTACAAATGTTGTCAAATGTTAAACGTTTCAAATGCTATCAAAAGATGCAAATATCTTTCAAATGCTATACATGTCTTTAAAATGTTAAAAAAATTTCAAACGCTACACGTCTTTCAAATGACATCCGTTACAAATGTTGTCAAACGATTCGAATGTTGTAAAGCGTTCAATTGATGTCAAACGCTACAAATGTCTTTCAAATGTTAGAAATGCTGCCTAACGTAACAAATGTTTCAAATTTATGGCAAAGGTTTATAACTAAAAAAATGTATAAAATTTGTGTAAATGATGTTATAAAGGCTACAAATGTTGGCAAATATCAAATGATACCGATGTTGTTAAACCTTACAAATGCCTCTTAAATGTTACAAATGTCTTTCAACTCTCAAACACAACAAATGTTGTCAAATGTTACAAATGCTAGAAATGTCTTTCAAATCTTACAAATCTCAAAGTTGCAAATGTTGTAAAACGTTACAAGTGTCAAATCATACAAATTTTTGTAAATGGTCAAAGTATAAATAAAGGTTACAAATGTTGTCAAACAAATGCTATTAAACATTGCAAATGTCTTTCAAATGTTGCCAAATGTTAAACGTTACAAAAGTTTTAAATTTTGGGCAAAAGTTTCAAGGATCAAAAAATGTACACGATCTTTGTAAATGGCTACAATTATAAAGGTTACAAATGTTGTCAAATGCCAAACGTTTTCAAGTGTTGTTAAACGTTACAAATGTCTTGCATATGTTACAAATGTTACAAATATTACAAATGTTTCAAACTTTGGGCAAAGATTTCAAACAAAAAATGAACAAGAGTTTTGTAAATGGTCAATGTTATAAAGAATACAAATATTAAATGTTATAAATGTCAGTCAAGTGCCAAATATGAGAAGTATTGGAAATGTTGCAAATGTTTTTCGAATTTTATAAATGTCAAAAATGTTTTCCAATGTTAAACTTTGCAAAGCTGTCAAACGTTACAAATATTAAATGTTACAAAGTTTTAAACTTTTGACAAAAGTTTCAAAATTTACCAGAATGTGCAATATTTTTGTAAATTGTCAATTTTATTAAGTTGCAAATGTTGTCAAATATCCAACGTTTAAAGTATTATCAAACGCCAAAAATATCTTTCGAATGCTACTAATGTCTTTCAAATGCTACAAATGTTGTCCAATGTTACAAATATTTGTCAAATGTTACATGACTATCAAATGCTCCAATGTTACAAATCTTGTCAAACAATCGAATGTTGTCAAGCGTTTCAACTGTTGTCAAATGTTACGAATGTCATTCAAGCGTTACAAATGGTTTTCAAATCTCAAACGCTACAAAAATTGCCGAATGTCTTTCAAATGTCGCAAAGCCTTTCAAATGTCACACACCAAACGCCAAAAAAGTATGTTATCAAATGTCAAATGTTGCAAATACTGTCAAACGTTACTAACGTCTTCAAATGTTACAAAGATCTTTCAAATGTTACAAATGCTGTTAAACGTTGCAAATGTTTCAAATTTTTGAAGATTTCAAAATTAAAAATCTAGAAAAGTTGTGTAAATATACATTAGTGTTTACAAACATTTCAAATTTTTAGCAGAGGGTTTAAAAGATTAACAAAAAGTATAATATTTTAGTAAATAGTCAATGTTATAAAGGTTACAAATATACTAAAGTGCCAAACGTATTCAAATGTTACAAATGTTGTCAAATATTACAGATGACATGAAATGTTACAAACGTCTTTTAAAAGCTAAATGTTACACATTTTTGTAAATGAAAAATGTTATAAAAGTTGCAAGTGTTGTCAAACGTTGCAAATGCTATCAAACGTTGCAAATACCTTCCAAATGTTACAAACGTCTTTTAAATGTCAAATATTACAAACCTTACCAAATGTTAAAAGTTAAAATATTTCAAATTTTGGGCAAAAGCTTCAAAGATCAAAAAATTTAGACGATTTCTGTTAATGGCCAACGTTATAAAAATTACAAATGTTGTCCAATGTTACAAATGTTGTCAAACGTTTTCCAGAAGCAAAGAGCTAGAACTATTGTCAAATATTGCAAAGCTCTTTCAAATGCTATAAATTTCACAAATGTTTTCAAATGACAAACGCAACAAAGTCGTCAAATGTTGCAAATATCAAATGTTATACATGCTTTAAATATTCAACAAAAGTCTCATAATTCATAAAATATACAATATTTTTTGTTATAACGTAACAAATGTTAAATGTCAAACGTTTCAAATGCTATCAAACACTACAAATATCTTTCAAATACCATAAATGTTTTTCAAATGTTACAAATTTTTCAAATGATAAATGTCTTTCCAACGTTACTACCGCCTTTCAAATCCGAAACCTTGCAAAAATTGCCAATGTTTTTCAAATACTGCAAAAAACGTTGCAAATGTTGCCAAACGTTCTAAATGTATTTCAAATGCTAGAAATGTATTTTAAATGTTACAAATGCTGTCAAACGTTACAAATGTTTCAAACTTTTGGCCAAGGTTTCATAATTCAAAAATGTACAAAATTTGTAAATGCTGAATGTTATAAAAGCTACAAATGTTGTCAAATATTAAATGTTATAACTGCTGTCAAACGTTTATAATTTAAATGTTACAAATGCCTTTCAACTCTCAAACACCGCAAATGTTGTCAAATGTTACAAATGCTAGAAATGTCTATCAATATTACAAATGTTGTCAAATGTTAAAGCTGCAAACGCTACGAATGGTCAATGTGATAAAGGTCACAAATGTTGTTAAACATCACATGCCATCAAACGTTGCAAATGTTTTTCAAATGTTAAACTTTACAAACGTCTTAAATTTTGGGCAAAGGTTTCAAAGATAAAAGAATGTATAAGATTTTTGTAAATGGCCAATATTACAAAGGTTACAAATGTTGACAAATGCCAAATGCTGTCAAACCTTACAAGTGTCAAATGATACAAATATTTGTTAATGGTCAATGCTATAAAGGTTACAAATGACAAATATGAAACGTTTCAAATCCTATCAAACTTTACAAATAACATTCAAATGTTATAAATATCTCTTAAATGTTAAACGTTACATATGTTGCTAAACGTTTCAAATGTTGTCAAATGTCTTTCCAATGTTGCAAACGTATTTTAAATATCAAATGTTACAAACGTTGCCAGATGTCAAAAGCTACAAATGTTTCAAATTTTGGGCAAAGATTTCTAATATCCAAAAACGTATAAAAATTTTGTAAATGGCCAGAGTATAAAAGTTAAATGTCGTCAAATGTTGTCTAGTGTTGCTTTGAAATGTTACAAATGTCTACTTCTTTAAAATGTCAAACGTTAGAAAAATAGTCAAATGTTTTGTCAAATATTACGAATGTCAAATGTTACTAATTTTTTGCCAAAGGTTTAAAAATTCTAAAAAAATGTACCAGATTTTTGTAAATTGTCAATGATATAAAGTAACAAATGTTACTAAAGGTCAAATGCCATCAAACGTTGCAAATATCTTTCAAATGCTACATTTAAATGTTACAAATGTTGTCCAATATTAAAAATGTTTTTCAAATGTTACACCTTTCAAATTTCAATAGTTGCAAAAATTACCAAATGTCCTTAAAAAGTCATAAATATCTTTCAAACGTCAAACGCCAGAAATAGTGTCAAATATTATCAAATGTCAAATGTTGTCAAACTTTACAAATGTTTCAAATTTTTGGAAAAGGTTTCAATATTCAAAAATGTACAAATTTTTGTAATTGCTCAATGTTATAAGGATTACAAATGTTTCAAATTTTTAGCAAAAGTTTAAAACTTCCAAACAGTACAATAGACATTTGTAAATGGCCAATGTTATAAAGGTTAGAAACGTTGGAAAATGTTACAAATGCTTCAAATATATAGAATAGCTTTCAAAGATAACATCAAAAAATGCACAAGAATTTTGTAAATGATCATTGTTACAAAAGTTACAAATGTCAAATGTTACAAATGTTGTCTAATGTTACAAATGACTTTCAAATCTCAAACGTTGCAAAAGTTGTCAAATGTTACAAATGTCTTTCAAACGTTACACATGACTTTCAAATTATACAAATGTCTTACAAATGACAAATGTTAGAAATGTTGTCAAATGTTACAAATGCCGTCAAATGTTATCAAATATTACAAATGTCCTTCAAATTTCAAACGTTTTAAATATTACAAATATTTCAAATGTCAAACATTACAAATGTCAAATGCTATAAATGTTTGAAATTTTTGCTAATTCAAAATTCTAAAAATTACAAATGTTGTCAAATATCAAACGTTTTAAATTCTATCAAACGTTGCAAATGTCTTTCAAATATTGCACATACTACAAATACTTTTCAAATATCAAATGCTACAAATGTAGCCAATCGGTTCAAATTTTGCCAATTGTTACAGATGCCTTTCATATGTTACAAAGATCCTTAAAGTGTTACAAATGCCTTTCAAATCTCAAACGATGCAAAAATTGTCAAATGTTACAAATGTCTTTTAAATATCAAACGTTAGAAATATCAAATGTTGCTAAAAGTGACAAATGCCAAATATTACAAATGTTTCAAATCTTTGGAAAAAGTTTCAAAATTAAAAAATGTACATAATTTTTGTAAAGTCAATGTTATAAAAGTTACAAATGTTATCAAATGTGAAAGGTTTCAAATGCTATCAAACGTTGCAAATGTCTTTCAAATTCTAAAATTGTCTTTTAAATGATGCAAAGGTCTTACGAATGTTGCAAATGCTATCAAAAGTCAAATGTTGTCAAACACTACAAATGTCAAATGTTACAAATGTTTCAAATGTTTGCCAAAGATTTTAAAACTCTACTATCAGTAACTGAAACATGGTTGTCAACAAATGACTTTGATGAGTTGCTAGCCATTCCTGGGTATAACCTATTCCGAGTTGATAGAGCAACCAGGGGTGGTGGCGTTGCTATTTATGTAGCTCATGAATTCAGGTGCAAAGTTCTAAATACATCTAATATAACTAGTGACATTGAGCAGTTATGGTGTGAAATTGCATACAAAAATGTAAAGATTTTGTGTGCAACTTTATACAAGCCACCTTCAGTAAATTACAAACAAATTGATATAATAGAAAGTACCCTATCTCAATTTTCATCACATTATGGTCAGACTATTTTGATGGGAGACCTAAACATTAATATGAAAGAGAATAACTTTGAAAGTAAGTACCTTGAGAAGATACTTATTGCATTTAATTTAAAACAAGTAATTTTGGAACCTACTCGGCTCACTTATACTAACAGCAGTTTGATTGATGTTATCTGTGTTGATAACTCATTAAAAGTAATTACGTCAGGTACTATGGAAATGTATAGCCTTACTGACCATAGATTGGTTTATTCAGTTTTAGATGTACGAGTACCTAAACATTTCCTAAACTTGTGAAATACCGTGACTTTAAAAATTTTAATCTTAACCAGTTTAATCTTGACATGGCTAAGATAGACTTTATAAGTATGGTTCAGAATGGCAGTGCTGAAAATAAAGTTACTGCTCTTAATAGATGCTTGTTGCGTATTTTTGATAAACATGCACCTGAGAAGATCGTCGCTGTAAGAAAGCAACACTTTCCGTATATTACAGAAACTATAAAGGAAATAATAAAGCTAAAAATAAAGCCTTTGTCAAATATAAAGGCACTCATAAGATAGAGCATAGAAAGTACTATTTAGACATTAAGAATTATTTATCCTTTGCAATAAAAAATGAGAAAAGGCTTACATGGAATTTGAACTTAAAAAGAAAGTATGAACTCTAAAAAAGATGGGAAAAACTTAGGAATGGAACATACACATTAGACCTAATATGGAAATTCCAAATCATATAGTTGATGCAAATGCCATAAGTAACTACTTTGAAAGTGTCTTTATGATGGCTCCTCCAATTTGTGAACGCACCAAGGAATATTATGAGTCTAATAGATTCCTAAAGTGTAACACCACTTTTAAGTTTAAACTTATTACTGAGCATGATCTCCAGGCGGCCTTTAGGAAAATTAAGTCCCGTGCTATGGGAATAGATGGTATTAGCTATGAAATACTGTTTTTTAGTCTTGACCATATTTTGAGTGCGCTAACATTGTTAATTAATGACTTTCTGCAAAACAGTGAATTCCCTAAGCAATGGAAAACTTCATTAATTAAGCCGATTCCAAAGATCCCAAAGGTGAAATCGGTGGGTGACTTAAGACCAATAAGCATTCTGCCAATATTGGCAAAAATGATGGAGATTCTTGTCTATAATATGATTAATGAATATATTATGAAACAGAACATCCTTCCAAGTGTTCAGTCAGGTTTTCGACAGTATCACAGTACTTCAACTGCCCTTACTAAAGTTACAACTGAAATAGTAAATGGTATGGATAATCAGAAGGTGTCCTGCTTGACGTTGCTTGACTTCAGCAAGGCTTTCGATGTCTTAAATTGTAATTTGCTTATAGCAAAACTACGCTACTATTGTTTCTCTGATCAAGTGTGTGCCTGGTTTTAAGCTACCTACTATCAAGAGTTCAAATAGTAGAAATGAATGGTAAAAAAGCCCAACCTTTTGTAACTTCCTGCGGTGTGCCGCAGGGGAGTGTTTTAGGTCCTCTCTTATTTAGTATATACACTTCCGACTTGCCTAAGATGGTCCAATTCTGTTCTATCTATCTTTATGCTGACGACACGCAGCTTTTGAGGACTTTATGCCAGATGAGTCTATTCAAGCGATAGCAGAAATAAATGCTGATTTGCAAGCCATATTGCATTGGACTGATAGACATGGTCTACAATTGAATGCGAAAAAAAGTATGTACATGATATTAGGGAGTAACACCAACATAAACAAATTTAAGAATTATAAATGCTCGGCAATTTGTATAAGTGGAGATAGTTTACTTAAAGTCGAGCAAACCAAGAGTTTGGGACTTATCTTAGATAGCGAGCTCAATTTTGAAAGGCATGTGGACATAAAACTTAAACAAGTGTATATTAAACTTAAAACTCTTTACCCTTTTAAATATCTATTGTCTGAAAAAGTTAAAGGATTCCTAATTCAATCGCTTGTATATCCTATTTTTGATTACTGTAGCGTGGTTTATTATAATTTTTTGGCACGTCATTATAAAAATAAGATTCAACTTGCTCAAAATGCTTGTATTAGATATATACATTGCATTAAGAAGTATGATCATATATCCCCTAGTTATTACCAACATAGTTATTTAAAATTTGAATATCGAATTCAGTTGCATTTTGCTGTCTTCGTGTATAAAATTTGTAAAAACAAGGCCCCATTGTATTTATTGGATAGTATAATCTCAAGACGTAGTGTGCATAAGAAAAACCTTCGCGAAATTGTTAAGTATGATATACCAATGCACAAGACCGCTAAGTTTGAAAACTCTTTCGCTTACACTGCTATTACTCTAATCAATTCAAAAATTTATAATGATGTATGTCACAGTTCATTAATTAATTTTAAGAAAAAATATACTGAATTTCTTTTAATTGTTCAACTTATTAAGTAGTTACATTATTGTAATACTATTGTTATACTTAATGTGTATTGCAGGTAACATGGAAGAACGTATATACGAATGTTACCTTTTGTGTATCTACTTTCTGTTTTTTTTTTTTTTACACAATAAAAATTTTTCTATTCTATTCTATTCTAAAAAATGTACAAGATTTTTGTAAATAGTCAATATTATAAAGGTTACAGATGTTGTCAAATACCAAACGTTTCAATTGCTATCAAACTTTCAAATGTTACAAATATCTTTCAAATGTCAAACGTTTCAAATGTAGCAAATGCTTCAAATTTTTGTAAATGGTCAATGTTATAAAGGTTACAAATGTTGTCAAATGCAAAACGTTTCAATTGCTATCAAACGTTGCAAATACGTTTCAAATGCTACAATTGTTTTTCAAAAGCTACAAATTGTAAATGTTACAAAAGTCAAAAGTTGTAAATGTCAAATGTTTCAAAATGTTTCGAAATCCTAAAAATGACCAACTGCTATCAAACTTTGCAAATGGCTTTCAAATGTTGCAAATATTTTTCACATGCCAAACGCGGTAAATGCTGCCAAACGTTTCAAATGTTGCCAAATGTCTTTCAAATGTTATAAATGCTCTTAAAATGTAACAAATGTCTTTCAAATCGCAAAAGATGTCATTCAATTTATACAAATGTCTTTCAAATGTCAAAAGTTAGAAATGCTGTCAAATGTTATAATACCGCCAAATGTTATCAAATATTACAAATGTTCTTCAAATTTCAAACGCTGCAAATGTTACAAATGTCTTTGCAGTGTGAAACCATAGATAGAATTTCAAACATCAAGAAATGTGCAAGAATTTTATAAATGGCCAATGTCATAAAGATTAAATGTCGTCAAATGTTAAAAATGTTGTCTAGTGTTACAAATGGCTTTGAAATATTAAACGTTGTAAAAGTTGTCAAACGTTACAGATGTCTTTCAGATAATACTTGTCTTTCAAATGTCAAGCGTTAGAAATATTGTCAAATGTTACAATATTATAAATGTTGTCAAGTGTTTCAAATGTCCTTCAAATGTCAAGCGTTGCAAAAGTTGTCAAATGTCAAATGTTACTAATTTTTACGAAAGGTTTCAAAATTCTAAAAGTGTACAAGATTTTTGTAAATGATCAATGCTATAGAGTTAGAAATGTTGCCAAATGTCGAATGCTTCAAATGCTATTAAACACTACAATTATTTTGTTGTCAAGTGTTTCAGCTACTATCAAATGTTACGAATGTCTTTCAAATGCTACAATTGTCTTTCAAATTTCAGAAGTTGCAAAAGTTGCCACATGTAATTCAAACGTCAAACGCCAGAAATATCGTCAAGTGTTAAATGTTTAAAATTTTTGGAAAAAGTTTCAAAATTCAAAAATGTTACAAAAGTTACAAATGTCAAATGTTATAAATGTTGTCTAATGTTACAAATGACTTTCGAATCTCAAAAGTTGCAAAAGTTGTCAAATGTTACAAATATCTTTCAAGTGTTGTACATGTCTTTCAAATTATACAAATGTCTTTCAAATGCCAAATGTTAGAAATGTTGTCAAGTGTTACAAATGACGTCAAATGTTATCAAATATTACAAATGCTCTTAAAATGTAACAAACGACTTTCAAATCGCAAACGTTGTAAAAGTTGTCAAAAGTTGCTAAACGTTACAAATACTAACTGTTAGAAATCTTTCAAATGTTTGACAAAAACTTCAAAATTAATAAAGTGAACAATATTTTTCAAAATGGTAAATGTTATAAAAATTGTGAATGCTGTCAACTGTAAAACATTTCAAATGCTATCACACGTTGCAAATTGTCTTTCAAATGTTACAAAGGCCTTTCAAATGTCGAACACTACAAATGTGGTGAAACATTTGAAATGTTGTCACATGTTTCAAATTTAGGGCAAAGGTTTCAACAGTAAGAAAATGTACAAGATGTTTGTAAATGTGACCAACGCCTGACCTTTCGTTAATTTCGGCCAAATAATCGCATACAATCACAATAAAATCACTTCAAACGGCGAAAAAATTTATTGAATCGTTTTTAATTAAACCAGTTGCCATTTCACTGCTGCAGCATTCTTAACTATTACTAACCTACAACTAAAATGCAAATTTAACCAAATCGTCCAAATTATGACCTAAATTTAGCAACGCGATCACCTGTAATCGGTGCTAATTTCCACGGAAAATTGACAACTTCGGATTCGTTTAGGCATAATTTTTATGTTTATGGGAATAACCTTGTCTTAAGTGGTTATAAAAATCCCGTGGTTCAAAGGCAAGCGGATACAGTAAATGTTATAGTTTAAACAACCGGTTTCTGTGAATCGATGACCAAAAGATCCGATGATGATCGTGCGTCATTAACCCTGTTTTTACGAATTATTTAACACTACATTTAGTTTTCCAGTGCTTCACCCAATACAACATTGGTCAGGAAGAGAGTTTTATTTATCTGGAAATTTTGAATTTTGCCGGAACCTTGCTGTTTATTTATTTATTTATTTATTGAACATAGCAACCAACAGAATATAAGTTCCAATAACAGGCTGCTTAAAATAAAGGGATCGGACGAATGTTAGTTCAAACACAGTAGTAACATGTTAGATTACAGCACAAAAATCACTAAATAAAAAACAAAGAAACTTAAGAATAATATACTAATATTACTAATATTACTAATTGCAAATTACAAATTAAACCATAAAATTAAGACCGGAGGCAATATCACTAATTTTCAAGTTACGCTTAACACTCTTAGCTTTCATAAAATTTTCTTTATCAAGTCGACGAACAAATTTGATTATTATACCTCCATATTTCAGCTGTTCAGAAGGATTGGGGCAAAGACGATGACATGTGTCTATCATGTCAGGATCAATATTGTAGCCGACTGCTTTTCCAACTTCTTGAATAATAGCAGTAACGTTTTCATTACGTACAGGCGGAACGCCAAATATCTCCACACTATTCTTTCTTGAATATTGCTGAATATCATTTAAGATAATTTTTAACTCAGAATTTTCTTGTTCTAGTTGAGAGATTTTTATTTCGTGAGCTTCAATTTTATCAAAACACTCAGTAAGTTTTTTTTCTTGTTGTTTAAGTAAAGATGTACAATCATCTAATTTAGAGTGACAAAATTCAATTGATTTTCAAATGCAAGTTACGTATTCAATATGAATTTTAATTCGGTCACAACATCATGTAAAGTTATTGAATCGTTACCTTGAACAACAGCTTGTTGATAATCTTGCAATTTATTAATGCAGCTGGGATAGTTCCACGATTTTAAAATATTTGACCTTGTTACATGCCAAAAATTGGCATTGCACACTTTTTAAATTTGTAGTAAATTCGCGCCAATATTTTAAAAATAGACTTGTGCATTTCCGTCACTTCGGATAGTTGCGTCGGCGCAAGAGAATGCGCAGACGTGGAGTGAGGAAGTAAGTGTGCGGTTTCCAACACGAGAATTAGCCAACGAGACGTCGAACAGTGAGATTTATCTGTGTCGTGCCTTTTGTCTTTTCTCTTATGCATTCCAAAATGCCCACCTTCCTCTTTTTACCTTTCCGATCTCTCTATTGCCTTTTAATTTCCGTTACTCGCCGTGTCGTTGCGTGGGGGGTTTTCACAGACACCCGGACCACGTCTCTGGGAATCTTTCGTGAGGTCATGCGGTACCGCTGTCAGCGCACATGGCCGCTGACAGTGAATGTATGTATGAGTGTGTGTATGTGCGAGTGTAAGAATTTATATATATATTGCTATATATTCCTGGAACTATCGTGCCCCAACGTTGGGCCCCATATAAATATACTATGTATTAACTGTAACTCTCGAACCCCGTCGTTGAGCTGTCCAATTAAAACTTGATATGATAACGCCGTACTCGGTATCAATGGCGTTTTCTACTTATAGCTCCACCTCTCTGTGTTTTCCTAATCAAATTTCACTCCCACTAATTTTATTATTCTGCCTTGACTAACTTTTATTTTGAATTATATCCATATAATGAAAAGAAATATTATGTACAGGTTTTGAAAATTATTAAAATACACTTTTCAATCAATCAATACTATTTATCTCAAAAATCATATGCTTTGCAATCAATCTAAAGTCACCAAAAACTATTCTTTTTTTATCAAAGAAGCCTGGAACGTTCAAAACCCCTTTATTATATTACGTACTTTCAACGTATGCAAAGTTCGTTGCTGACTCTGTTACACAAGTTTATTAATTAGGAAAATTCAATATTCAAATTCAAATAGAAAAAAATGTCTTAAAACTACAAAGATCTAACCTGGTCTGTTTACTTCGTGCTTCTTTATTTTTTTCTCGCAACTCAAAATTGTACCAAGATTATCGACGCATCCATTATCAGCCAACATCAATTACAATTTTCCATGCATTATTATACCATCCATTTGGATCATTAACATCGTATTCAAAATTATTCTCCACCAATTCGGAATTATTATATACCCATTTGAAATATTATCTACTGAATTATGCACCCCTTTGGAATTTCGAAATTATCATCAGCCTCGACTTATTGTCGTCAAAATTTATTTTTATTGTCATCAAACTTTAGAATTATTGTCATCCGCCTCAGAATTATTATCGCCAAACTTAGAATTATTGTCACCCTCTGGATTATTCTCACCAGCCTCAGAGCCCTATTATTATTATTATTATTATTATTATTATTATTATTATTATTATTATTATATTTTAGTTTAAATAAATTCCCCAAATTCTACTTACGTTAATCGGCAATAGAAATTTTTATATTCGTAGCACTATCTGTCACTAAACAATCTTACTATTAAAATATTATTATTACGCGATACTCTTAGATTCAGAGTAACACAACTTGGACTTGTCGAGTTGATATTGAGCTCCGTTATCATTGCTCGCTGTTAATATATGGGTATGTCCCCCCTTTGTCTTTGGGCTTGGCTTACTAATCATAACCAATGAGGTCTTTGTATTTCCTACACTTAAAGTGGTTTTCTGATGTAACATTCTTGGCTTTTCGAGTAATGGTTGTTTGCTACAGATGCTTTGTTATCAGACCATGCGGTGTTTTGAGTAAATAATCGCTTTTCCATATTAGACCATAATACCTGATGCAATTTGAATTTCAATTTTCATGTATGTTTATTTATTTAGGCATTTTTAATTACATTTACTATCAAAAAATGGTAATTGTTTCTACGCACTTACAAAGCTTCTTTACGTTTTATCTCTTATCTCCGTATTACGTTATGATTAATTCGAATCCTTTTCAATGCGTGTTTAATTACATGAACTATGCTTACTTCCAAATACGCGTGTTTCTACTGAAAAATATCGTTGTTTGCATTACTTACAATTGCTAAAGCTCTATATACCGAGTGTTACATATTTGTTATGCACCTAATGCATGAATTACTTATTTCTATGCTAACCATGCGTCCTATTGTTATAAGATGTGTTTATTTGCGTCGCTTAAAACTACTTATACTTTATATACAAGGTGTTAACTGCTTACTATATACATACTATCCCAATTACTCAATTTTCTACTAAATAAATGCAGTTTTCTGCTTCCTATTGTGATTTCTGATTACTACATGACCATTGGTATAAAATACACCCTTAAACAACCCCTTATCACAGCATTATATATATATATATATGTATCTACCTACATATATGTATGGATATCTTATCGATATCGATCAACGCCGGGTGCAGGAATACACCAAAATGCCTTTTTTCGGTCCCTCGTACCGTTTATATAAACGGGCCTGCTTCACAGGTCACTCTCTTTTAGGGGGTACGAGTATGTATCCTGTGTAACGGCTTCAAGAAACCGCTCTATCTTGTAGCTTTGGGATGGATGACAAAACGACTTGGTGAGCTGGGGAATTCTACGCTGTATCTTTAATGTATGTAGTTGTAGCGTGCCTTAGCGTGCTGGGACGTTTCGGATCCACCTATTGTTATCTAGTTTTATCTTAATATCGTTATTTTACCTATTATCTTCGATAATAACTTTATCTTAATATCGTTTTCTTACCTATTATCTTTGATAATAACTTTAGCTTAATATCTTTATCTTACCTATTATCTTTGATAATACCTTGAGATTTTGCCCTATTTTTTTTGTATTCCTAACGTTTGGTATTTACGATCAGACGTAGGAATTATTTTTTTAAATATTGAGTGAAGAAGCTAACCTGATGGTAGCAGTGTAATTTGTTAGGTTAGTAATATAAGAAATTTGTAAGATGGTACTATTGGTAAATTTGTTAATTCACAACCATGTGATGAAAAAGGTGTGATGTGAATTGTTTATTAAGCCAGAGTACCAGTACATAAAAATTTGCTAAAGCGCATAGTAACTTACTCTTTTGGACATTTTGAAATTTGGGCATTTTCTTGCCAAAGAAGAAGCAGTTTATATGCAATGCGTATGTGCGTCTGCACTAGAAAACTGTAATGTTAGCTTTAGTTATAGCATATATGTTAGGCGACTTGTCGCATTTGTTCTAGTTTTAGTAGTGTTTCGTGCTCTCCAACAAATTTGTGCTGTCGATTATAACTGCGCCACATTAAAAACTCGTGTGTGCATTTATAAATGTAGTTCATAAACAATGGGGCTACACATTTCGTTTCCTGGTTAATCGTAAGACGTGTTATCGGTTGAAAAACCAGGTGGCGCCTAAAATAAACATTTTCTAGAATTTAAGTTAGGGTTTATGTAGGTTAGTTAAGATTTAGATTTTAAGCTTTTACAGTGCTAACAATCATTTTCATTTATGGCTTTGTCGCGATTGTTACATGCCAAAAATTGGCATTGCACACTTTTTAAATTTGTAAGTAAATTCGCACCAATATTTTAAAAATAGACTTGTGCATTTCCGTCACTTCGGACAGTTGCGTCGGCGGAAGAGAATGCGCAGACGTAGAGTGAGCAAGTAAGTGCGCGGTTTCCGACACGACGAGGATTAGCCAACGAGAAGTCGAACAGTGAGGTTTATCTGTGTCGTCCCTTTTGTCTTTTCTCTTTCAGGTAGCGTAGGTTTCCCTTTATCTCTTGCCCTATCGTATCTCTACCTTCACCTTATTCCTTCGTCCTGCCTACAAACAGAAGAAGAGGGAAGACAAAGCAATCTGGTTTCAACGAGGACATAGCCCTACCCACGCCCAACAACGAGATCAATGGAAATCAGCACGGCTCCTGTGCAAGAATAACCGCAAAGTCGTGAAGCGTTCCACATTTTTAAGTGAGTACATTTTATCTTTTTCTTTAAGGCGCCTCTTGTATCACTGTAAACATTTTTGGTATGTGATACAATTTGAGACGCAATTATGACGTAATATCTTGTTGTGCAATATTATGTACGTGGTTAGTATGTGTTGCCAACTAGGGATGGCCTCGGGCCGGGACGGGCCGTGCTTTTAATAAGCCCGGCCCGGCCCGACGCAGAAAAGTGACCGGCCCGGCCCGAAATAAAAATTGACGGCCCGGCCCGAAACTTCGGGCCGGACCGACTTTCATTCAGTGAATGAGAAGATTTTTTTTCGGTTGTGTTCAACAAGTAACTATCGCTGTTTTGTTTGATTTAAGAGTATAATGATTTTGAGTTACAATCAAGATACTTGTGGAACATACCGTAATATATCATTTGATTTTTGATTTTTTGAAAAATCCTAGAAATATGTAACAAAAGTACAAAATGTTTAGCAATTTTCAATGTTTATGAAATTGTTACAGACGGATTTTTGTGGCCTTTTTTTACTTTGAGAAACTGAAACTTTTAGAATTGAATTTTGATCAATAATTTGACTGTCTTTGTTCTAGTTCTTTTAAATTTTTATTTGACCGACTGACAAATCGTGCCAAAGTTCTAGATTTAACACTTTTGGTGAATTACCGAATGTTAAAAATTAAATAAATTGTTTATAGGTCATAGTATAAACGGTACCAAACTTCATCGGTTAATATCTCAAGCGATTGAAAATTGGTACCTAATGTTATTAGAACTTAAGGAACCTGAAAGTCAAATAATATACCGAATGTTTGCTTAAGAAAAGTTGAATTTTCAAATTGTGGTATGTAGAGGACACCTTATTCTTAAGAAAAACATATTATCTGATGGAATAGAAGTAAAATTAAGTAATTGTTTAAGGTTAAAAAGTTTTTTAAAAAATGATTACCAAAAGGTATAAATCAGTACATAGATCCTTTTATACACCAATAAAATTTTATTTACTGTATCCTTTTTTTATGGCATGAGTTCGATAATGGCATTTTTATACATTTTCCCGCAATAAATAGAAAACTATATCTGAAGCCAAATTCTACTTTTCAACAATAAATTAAGTAATGATCATGCACGTAGCTAGGGGTTAGGGTACTTAAAAGCCCCCCAATATTCTAGTCCACTCTAAGAAGGGTGTTTAGAAAACGCTATAACTATAGTCTACGAATAGACGATTAACGTATTGTTTTTGAAAGTTTTATTGCAATCGTTATTTTAAAATACATGCAGCAGTAAAGAATCCAACGCTAATTAATATATACTAACTACATGGTAGCGTTTAAATAGTTAGTTGTATATCAAAACCGTGAAATTGTTTTTTAGCGTACCGAGAGAAAGTTTTTCGCATAGATCGCTTATGGCGGAAGCAAATCTCGAGGCCGCTAAAATAATTTCGTGGCCTAGATGCACCCTTGCATGATTTTATTACAAAATATTTTCACTTAACTGATTAAGCTATAGCTAGAATTTATATGTTTATATAGTGGCTTTACATCACACGTTGCTATGGTAATGATATATTTAAAACACTGACAGTATCCTGAAAAATGCGAGGTTGCGTTAGTACTACATAGTTCAATTTCCTACACTATTTCAGAGCAAGTGTTTTTTCCTTTACTTTTTATTTTGACATATATAGGTTATGTTTTAAAAATGAATAAAGAATTAATCTTTTTTGTGATAAGGTGACCTATAATACATGTTTAACTATATTGAAAAAGATCAAAAAAATTCTATTCACACAAAGATGAACCTTTTTTATTGAGTCTTTCATTTCCCACTGATTCGATAACATTTGTATGTGTTGTCAAAGTGTTTTTACGGAATACTTTTCGAATTTACTTCAAGACACTGTTTTTTACTTCTTCCCAAGCCTATAGAATATCTGTTTCAAAAGGATTTTTACACCTTACTTCTAGGAAGAGCATTACAAAACAGCATCCTCGTATTTAGAGCGTTGACGTTTTATATCTTTTTCGTGTTATTAACTTGGACATTATAACTCTAAATTTAATTACGGAAACAACCCTACAAAAAGTCATTTAATTTCACAATATCTATACAGAAAGCAGACAATTAAATGTAAGTTTGTACGTTAGGCATTTGGTATATGTCAAAATTAAAGCGCCTTAAATAAAAGCATTCCTTGCCTGTATTTAAATTAAATAAAGATGTCCTGTATTTTAATAAAGTACAAACATTAAAGGTGTGTTAATTGAGCATGTGTATATATCAAATAAGGAAAAACTTTATTAAAAAATTGGTAAAATGAACGTTGCAATAACTCTCTGGTGTTTTAGGCGGTAGACATAAACTATACACGCGATTAATAATATCGACGTTCGCCGCATGATTCAAATTTGAAGTATATACACATACATAATATAAATCGTGCAAACTTTTGAAATATGAATAAATCACCTAGTTCGATGTTCCCGGGCATTTTTAAGTTGCCTAAAGTACAACATGAGGAACATTAAATAGGACTAGAAAAAATATTCGGGATAAGAAGTGAGTTATAATATCACGTCTCCTTTACACGAAACAAGACGAAAAACTGATTATTAATGAGTTCATGAATACACTACGTGAAAATATAATTAAGAACGTTTACTTACTCAATGTGAAATACAAGTAAAAGGACAGTGGAGTATCTACTCATGCGTTTTTCGGCCCGAAAAATTCGGGCCGGCCCGTATCGTTTGGCCCGGCCCGGCCCGAATAAAGTAATCAACGGCCCGGCCCGGGTTCGAGCCCGAAATCGGGCCGGGCCCGGGCCGGGCCGGCCCGAAAGCCCGAGCCCGAGTCCATCCCTATTGCCAACTGTCGTAGTGGCTCTGAACACGCGCGTGCGGGACTATAACAGTGACACTTAGACTATAACAACCTTTTTATACTATCAAAAGAAGTACTAGTCACATGTTGGCAAGCTGGATGGTATATGTCTTTACATGAGAGGCATATCAACGAATCCTCATGCCTGATGCACTTTTGATTACACAATTTGAAAATTAAAGGCATACTTCAGCTGTTAATTTAAGAGCTGTATTAAACACGTCCGAACCGTACGACAATCGACCAACAAGGTAGGAATCTTTAGCGTGCGTGACAACACTCACACACGGGAACTTCATTTTATTTCTCATACGAACGTGGGTGTACTTTTGTGAAAATGCTCGCCCAGCATTTTTCAAGCGGTCGGTGTAGGGAATCGAACTCAGAACCTGGGGCTTAGTAGTCTCACGCAAACCAACTAAGCCACGTAGCTGCTTTGATAAATTGTACACAACTTCCGAAAAGTTCGAAAATTACGTTTTTGAGAAAAAAATCACTGTAACCAACAGAATGACAACTGAGTGATTTTTTAGTAGATTGGACGTACATTGAGTACTTGTAGTTACGACAAAAATTTTTAGTCCGTCCCAATTTAATATGAAACTGTTATCAGATCAGAAACAAACCACGGGGCTGTTATCGCTTATCGTGAATAACCCTGTGGATGTTCTGTTATCACATAAACCTGAAAGTTCCTATATTTGATTTGGAAGTTAATGTCAATGTCGATTATTAATATGGGTTTCAATCAGTAATGAGTTTTTTCAACGCCTTGCTCCAAACACAGAATTGTGCTTTAAATTTTTCGTAATATAAACTTTAGCTTCACCTTCGGTCAATATTTCTCATGTGGAAACTCGCGTTGATACGTTAATCTGTCACGAGATATTAGCAACAATATAATAAATTTTATTAAATCATAGTTTATACAATTTTTGACAGGTTCGGAAACTATCGTTATCTATAATTTATATTATCTACGTCACCGTGTTGTTAGAACAAGGTATATTTTCAACTTTATAAATTGGAAATGTACCTTTCTGATTGGCTTGCGAGGCACCTAAACAATTACAAAACAAACGACGATTACTTGTTAATTATTCGGCGTGACACTTGGAGTTTTATAACGTTTACACGTGCCGCCCAAATTTCTTATGGATTTGCTCGATAAATAAGCGATGTTATAAAAAATTGGCTCTTTTTGAAATTTTTGACGTTATTAAATTTACACCTTGGCAATTTATAAAAAATTGATCAAATACCCAAGGTTTTGTTGCAGTGTTTCGTGAATAGACTGACGCAACGATTTTCAACTGTTTGGAAACGGATGTATACTTAGTCAAACAATTCTCATTAAATAAAGATGTTCTCTAAACGTAGGAAAAAAAGGTTAACAACCTAGTGTTATATCGTTAGGAAATTGTAAACTACACTTGATGATACCAAACAAAAACAAAAAATTATGAAGTCTAAGCTCGTTAACCTAATTCACCTTATGAGTTTTAAAGTTGTTTGTTTATCACAAAACCGGTATTTTTCTAGATATAACCACTAAAGAAACAATTTAATTTAATACTTACACGAAATAGCTTTATCCAAATGGTTTTGTTGAAAGAAATATTACGTGCTCGGTGACTTGCGCGAAGACAACTAACATATAACGTACAACGCCCGGTAAACACTGGCGTTCTTACAAACTCGAAGCTGGTTATAGGCGACATGCATTCTGGCAGTTACTCATGCGCAATACGAACTCATTTTCTAAGCCTCGTGTGATAACTTAAGAAATTTCAATTCTTATACTAACATTGGTCCAAAAGGAAAGCGTAAATTTTAGTAGCACTTTGAATTGTAACACTTCAACAGTTTATTTGTTTGTACGCACAATTTACGTAGTATTTAAAATCAGTAATACCTTTTATTGCAATTACACACCTGCTGAAGTTAGCAGACGACCCATTTCCGGAGAAAAACAAGCGGAAATCTAAAATTAATGGTTAGCTCACATTTTACGCTTAATATTTTTTGACAAAACAGATTCATACGGATGGGCAGCAGCACCCTGCGGTGCTGTGATGCAAAGAGGCAACCGCATCAGGCGGCACTTTCAAGGGGGTGGCAAAATCACTGGACTATATTTAACAAAAAATTGAAATGCATGGATTTCATTCCTAGGTATATTACTTATCTGGGCTTATTGTCGGTACCATTTGCAAAAGTGAGTGTTCGGGGTCGTTAGATTTTTATCTGAGGGCGCAGTGTTTGTGATATACCGCACGCGACACCGCGGCCACTCTTAATAAGAGCTTGGCGGTAGACGGCATATACCACAAAAGACAATTGCACGTGTTAAGTTTTTTACTTATTTTTTGAGATGGTGTTATTTGAATTTTATGTTAGTTGGTCCCCGGCCAAGACCTCATCGCCAACCTGATCCTACAAAAATCGTGGCCCCTCATTAGAGAATCCAGGATTTTCCCTGACCCATTTAAATATGCTTCCATCTCACTTATACTCAAACCCAATAAACCTCCCGAAGACCTCAAATCCTACAGACCTATTGCACTCCTTCCAACACTTGGCAAACTGCTTGAACAGACCATCCTATACAAACTAAACTCACACATAGAACGTCATTCCTTACTCTCACCTAACCAACACGGCTTTCGCTCTGGGCATAGCGCCGAACGTACAATCCGCTCTCTAATTCAAACGGTCCATACATCCCCTTATACATACGTAGTCTCCTTATTCCTCGATTTCCACTCAGCCTTCAATCTCCTTTGATGGCCCAACCTTCTTAATCAACTTAAACAAGCCAATTTCCCTTCCAACCTCTACCTCTTAATAAAATCCTTCCTCTCATCCCGAACAGCCATCCTAATCTCCAATTTCCACTTGGTACTTGATTACTAAACCTCTCACCCAAGGATGTCCACAAGGTTTCCGTTTATCACCTACCTTATGGAACCTCGCAATCAATCCTCTCTTAGACCTCAATATCCCAAACACCTCCACCTTCGCTTACGCCGATGACGTAGCTTTCCTTATCCACGGCAATACTCGTGCCTCAATTGAATACACCGCTGCAGTTCTAATTAATTCAATTGAATCCTGGTCCTCTTTAAATAGACAACCACTCTCCCCATCTAAAACAAAAATGCTCCTGCTCAAAGGCTACCTCGGCCCAAACCGAAATCCTAAGATTCACATCCTTAACATGTTACGTGCCAAATTGGCACTAAACATTTTTTAGTTTAGTCGTGATGTGCGGAAGTTTCGCGCCACAAATTCAAAAGACTTGGCGTGTATTTCCGTCACGTCAGAGTGCGTTTGCGCCAGATCGCGCGACGCGAGTGGCGGAGAAAAGTGGGGATAGTTTCCGGGAGACTCTGGAACGTGGCTGTTTTGCCTGTAACTTCGAATAGTGTGGTCGTGTTAGGTATCGTATCGTGCCTTTATCTTTATCTATGTAGATTTCCTTGCCTTGCTTATCTGTTAGTCGCCCCTTATACCTGTTTCCTTATTCGTCCCTGCATAGGTAGAAGATAAATTTGTATGCAGCCTAGGGAGAACCGGAGTCCACGACCCTGGACGACGAGTCCATTACTGCCGTAGCTGGTCGGAGCACTTTGAAGGACGCTTGGCGTACTTCGTGGAAATCTGGACCTGTTTATGTGAGTACCTTATTGTCAAAATTCTTTGCTAATTTAATATATATTTTCCGTCAATTGCGCATTTAATTTGTATATTGGTGACGTCATTGACAGATGGGCGCGCCAAAATCTGTATAAAGATTAGCGCTACCAACTGACGTGGTGTCTAATATACCGCGCTTGCGGTTTGGTAATTATGAACACTTTAAAATGTAAGAAACACACCAATTCCCCTCTCAACATGGACTCCACATTGACACACGCCTAAAAATGAACTCCCATCTCTCCAAACTTCGAACCAAAACACAAATCATACTCCATAACCTACTTCACGCACTCCCAAAGTCAGTCCACCTCACCAATCCAACACAAAAACTAATCATTAACCACATCATAATCCCGATCATCAAATATGCAGTGGATTCTTGGCTCCCGCTTACACCTCCCTCCTCTAGACGTACGCTCAACACGATCATAAGACCTTTCCTACTCTACACCTCAAGAGCGTACAGAACCACCTCCACAGCGTGCTTGTATACCCTGCTTCAAATCCCTCCGATCGAAATCCAACTAAACTCTTCACTTCAAATCCGAAATCTCAAACATAACCAACCAATCAGCCTACACGACCGAACACTTCACTATGACGAATACCGTACTCTCCCTAAAACTGACACAAAATCCCGAATACATAATTCCCTACTCCATTCCTGGCAAGATCTTTGGTCCCGCTCCACCACCGGCAGATATACATTGATATCTTCCCTGATATCACAAACATCCCTCCACATATTCCTTTCTCTAATCCCCCTGCAATACAATTTCTGTCCGGCCATGGAAACTTCCGTAATAAACTTCATAAATTCCATTTAACTCCTTCCCCTCACTGTCCTTGCAACAATCAATCTCTAGAAACCCCACAACACCTGATATACTCCTGCTCCCTAACCTCTCTACTACAAATCAACTTCAAGCAATCTACAAACTTTGACCCGTTCTCCCCACTTCCTAACATAAACTTCCTAGTCACTAACTACCCTCAAGAATTAAACCATTTTCTAAATGAAATCCTTTTAACCAAACAGACCACCCACAACCAGCGGCACTAACACACTTAATATACACTCTTGCAATTCACTACCACATCACACTTACACTCGCACTATGCACACAAGCAGCCCCACTCCACGTGAACAGTCGACGACAAAGGTAGGGGCACAATTCCCCTCACCAAACCTTCAAGGACCCCAGTTATCAGGAAGTATGGATTCTAAGGTCTTAAATACATGTAAATACTATAATGTACGGCTAGTATGGGCTCTGGCCTAGGTATAGTCCACAATAAAGTAATTTATCTATCTATCTATCTTAGTTGGTCTCCAACAGCAGACTCTTCAACAAGTGTCAGTACGTGTTGTGGTGCGTTGTTAAATGCCTATGTTTTAAAAAGTCTAAAAACGTAAGCGAATTGAATTATGGCTTTTTAATTGCAAAATTACATTTGATTTTTACATCAAGTTTAACTTTAATTTACGCTACATATTATAAGGTACGTAGTAGGTAATTGATATTCTTATAACAACATGGATCAAAAAAGGAAAAGACTGTTTGGAAGCCAATATAAAAAGAAACGCTTAAAGAAAGATGAAAAAGGAAGAAAGCTAAACCATGTCATGAAAGAATTCTTGGCCCTTAAACCTCAGAAGCGTCTACATCCTCATCAATTTCTTCGGATGTGGTAGACTCATCAGCGCTGTCTAAATCACCTCCTAAAGAAGTTATCGAAGAAAACCAAGAAATCACACCCCTCAGAAGATTATCAACAGCAGGATAGCAATAGCAGCGAGCTCCAGCAAATAGACAAGATCTCTGACGATCCCCTGCATTATGGAATATTTTCTGCATGCCATGCAAAACTCGTCAAGTGCTGGTTGAGAGAGGTCCCCATCAAGTTAAAGAACTGGAATTTCCTATCAACACAGGAAGGCGCAAATTTTCACCTTTTCATTATTACAAAGTTTTAAGCAATGGTGAAATTGTTGAGAGAAATTAGTTGATTTATTTACTCGGTTACAACTGATACAATTTTTTGCTTTTGCTGCATATTATTTGATAATTCGTCTTTCCAAGGTTGGTCTAAAAAAGGTTATTTTGACTGGGGAAATCTTATACGTGCGCTCACAATGCACGAAAAGTCTGAAAATCACAGAAACTCTTTTAGACAATGAAAAGAATTTGACACGCGTTTAAAAAAAAATTATTGATGACGATATTATATCTACGCTGTTTATTCAAAGGTATACTCGTTAAAGTGCCGGCTTAATTGACAAGAGCCACTACGAAAGTTGACAACATAATAAACCCGTACGTAATATTGCGCAATAAGGTGATACGTCATTATTGCGTCTCGAATTTGTATGACATACAAAAGAAAAAAGATAAAAGGTACTCACATAAAATGTGGAACTCGTCACGGCATCGCAGCTATTCTAGCGTCAGGCTCTTGGCATTCGTTGGGCGTTGTGGGCGTGATTCGGCCTTCGCCCCCCCCCCACCCGTTAAAACCAGATTAATTTGTCTTCCCTCTTCGTGAGTAGCAAGACGATAAAGGATCAACTAGGTAGAAGGAACGATAATAGGTACAAGGCAGGAAACCTACATATCTAAAGGAGAAGACAAGATAAAAGGCACACAGATCAACCTCACTGTTCGACGTTTCGTGGACCAGTCCATGACGTGACCGAAACCACCAACTACTTCTCCACTCCGCGTCTGCGCATTCTCGGGAGCCGACGCAACTATCTAAAGTGACGGAAATGCGCGCACAAGTTTTTTAAAATATTGGCGAGTTTGATCCAGTTATGAAAGAACATGTCAAAAGAGTTCAACGAAGGTCTGATAAATGGTCTGTGACTTATTTAAAAATAATATACAAGGAGAACTTATAAATTTGATGGGAAATGAAATTTTACGTAAAATTGTAGAAATAACAAAAAAAGCTAAATATTATTCCATAATTGCTGATTATACGCCAGATATAAGTCATATTGAACAGTTATCATTAACAATAAAAGTTGTCACATGCAACCCCATTGAAAATGATTACAGAATTGACGAATTCTTTATTGGGTTCTTTGAAGCAACTAATTTAACAGGATAGGGTTTCATCATCATTAGGTCTTCAGTCTTGGAACTGGTTAGACGCGTACCAACATTGTTTCCTATTCTGAACTAACCTACAGATTTCCCTAAAATTTGCACAGTCTGCATCTATCACTATCTGATCTAGGTCTACATCTACCTCTTTTTTCCTATCTCTGCTTGTAATATATCCCATACTATTCCCCAAAAATGCTTTAGAACGTATCCCGCCCTTCTATTTTTCATTTTTATCATTATCTTTGTCTGTCCCTGCTATCGTCCTCATACATCTGAAGCACAGCATTTCAAAAGGCTGCTACCGTTTTTCTGTCTGCGTTTCAGACTGCCCGTATTTCATAGGCATACTGTGCTGTGCTCCACACATATGCTTTCAACAATTTTCTTCTTGTTCTATGTTTGTTGTCTTTCCTCATAGCCGCTGTTCTTTCTTGTTAGATGCAGTTCGGTCACCTTCTATTGTTTTACAGTAATATACCCTATTTCTCCGACCTTCAGTGGTTGTGAAGGGGGGGCGTCGCCGTGGATCAATGTAGTAAGCGTAAGACTACAGATCCCAAGGTCCTGGGTTCAAATCCCGACACGGCCGACTGCTTGAAAAATGACAGGTGAGCATTTTTCAAAAAATTACGCCCTCGTTCGGATGAGAGGTTAAATGGAGGTCCCGTGTGTGAGTGTTGTCACGCACGTTAAAGATCCCTACCTTGCCCGGAACGGCAAGGGTTCGGCAAAATTCTAAATTTCTAGGCAACAAAAAACTCGCCTCCTGGCCAATGTAGTACCTTCTGGCGGAGCATTGGAAATATAAATGCACGGTTGTGAAGAGAGGTAATCAGCCTGTGGCTGCCAAGTTCCCCCAACACTTAACCATTTACCGCTTTATTATATTTTCCAATATATCTTTTCGCACAGTCAACATTAGTTGCAGATATTTCGCAACCAACAACTAGTTGTTTATACTAATCATCAGATTTATCTGCGCTTATTTTTTCGTCATTAGGTTTTCCGTCTCAAAACTGGTAGGACACGTACCTGCACTTATTTATATTCTGAGCTAGCCTACATAGTTCCCTGAAATCCTCACACAGCATGTGTATACAGCTCGTTCACCTTCTATTGTTTTCTAATTTTATGCCCTATTTCACCGAGAATCAGTGAAGGGGGTTAAGCAACCTGTGGCTACCAAGATCCCCCAACACTTACACATTTGTCGAAATAATGGTTTTCCAGTAAATCCTTTCACACACTTAACATTATTCGAGAATATTGCCCAACCAATTCTTGTAGTTACTTATAATAATCATCATGTTTAAGCACAGTTATTTTTTCGTCATTAGTTTATCCATCTTGGGATTGGTTTGATGCGTACCTCCATTGATTTCTATTCTGAGCTAGCCTACACATCTCCCTGAAACCCCAACAGCCTACATCTTTTACTATCTGTGTGCAGTAGTCTAACCTAGGTCTGCCTCTTCTTCTCTTTTTTCCTATCTCTGCTTCTAGTATATTCCGCACTATTCCCTCATGCCGTAGTATGTGGCCTATAATTCTATCTCTCCTATTTTTTACTGCTTTCCACATATTTCTTTCTTCCCCTACCATTTTTAGTACCTCCTCTTTCTTGACTTTGTCCATGATATCTTCATCATACGTCTGTAGCATCACATTTCAAAAGCTTCTACATTTTTCTTGTCCGCTTCTCCTACTGTCCAGGCTTCACAGCCGTACAGTGCTGTGCTCCACACATATGTTTTAAACAATCTTTTCCTTGTTTCTATGTTTGTGGTCTTTGAGCACAGTAGTTGCTTTTTCTTGTTAAATATAGCACGACCTTGTGCTAATCTTTGTTTTATATTTTGCGTTATTTGGCTTCCTAGGTAGCAGAAATCCTTAACCTCTTGTAAGTTCGTGTTACATACTTGCATTCTTGTTTTTGATTTATTTTCCCCACCTTTGCATACTAGACCTTTAGTTTTAGTTTTGTTAAATTTCATACCGTATCTCACTGTTAGAACTGTTTCCATTTCATTAAGAGCAGCTTCTAACTCTTCCTTGCTAGACGCTAATACCGCTATATCATCTGCAAATTTAAGCATATCAATTTTTTGTCCCTGCATAGTACTTCCAAATGTCTTCCTGCATTTGACAGTATTCATTGCCTCTTCTATGTACAAGTTAAAAATCAATGGGGATAGGGCACATCCCTGGCTCACCCCTTTCCTAATGTTTACTTCTCTACGTTCCTGCTCTAATTCTATTACTGCTGTTTGCTCTTTGTATAAGCTATGTACTATCCATCTATCCATAAAACTCATTCCAATCTTTTTGAGTATTTCGAACATTTTTTTCCATTTTACATTGTCGAATGCTTTCTCCAGATCTACAAACTCTATATACACGCTTTCCCCTTTTTCTATTGTTTTCTCAATTCTCACCCTCAGAGCTAAAATAGCCTTCCGTGTTCCCATGTTTAGCCTAAACCCAAATTGATCTTCTCCTAGTACTTCTTCAGCCCGTTTTTCACTCGTCTTTGTACAATTCTAGTTAATATTTTTGATACGTGTACTGTAAAACTTAATGCCCGAAAATTTTCCCATTTATCGGCGCCTCTCTTTATTAGTATAGTTACTATTATGTTACGTTTGAAATCTTTGGGTATCTCGTCTGTGCCATACATATAGCTAACATGTTGGAAGAGACGTTCTGTTACTGCTTGTCCAGCAGTTTTTAGAGTTTCTGCTTGCACCTTATCTATTCCAAGTGCCTTACCATTTTTCAAACCCTTTAATGCTAATTCAAACTTATCTCCAAGTATAGGATATCCCAAGGCATCATTTTCAATGTCTGATTCTAGTTCTAGTGCTGCTACCTCGTATCCTGCATATAAATTCCCTAATATTCTTGCCATCTAATCACTTTCTCTACATTTTCTATGATGATGTCTCCTTCCACGCCCCTTATATTATTGCTGTACGGTTTTATATCCCTGCAATTCCTTCTAATTAGTTTGTATGCTTCGTCTGTCTTTCCTATTTCCATCTTAGTTTGTGCCTCCTTGCACTTTTCATCAATCCATTGTTCTGTAGCTTTCCTGCATTCGCGAATAATTTCCCATTTTATGGCTTTGTATGTCTGTTTTCCTGCTTCATCTGGTCTGTTTTTATATTTTCGTCTTTCTTCTATTAAATTCAGGATATCTTTTGTTATTCATCGTTTGTTATTCTCTTTTTGCGTATACCCCAGAATGTCTCTGGCCGTCATGTCTATTCCGGATATAAGGCTACTCCATTCTGTGTCTACTTCCTTACTATCAGAAATTTTCCCGATGTCTTTCAGCGAAGCATTTTACTTTTTTTCGAATCTTTCGTGGATACCCTTATCTTTTAGTTTCTCAAAATCAAAGTGTCTTTTTCAGTTCACTTTTTTCAAATTTTTAAATTTAAATTTAAACGCGGCATCCAAAATTACGATTATGTGGTCAGTGTCTATATCGGCTTCTAGGTAGCTTCTATAGTCGTTTATTTGATTCCTAAACCGTTGTCTAACATGAATGTAATCTAATTGATATCTTCCTATATCTCCTGGCATCTTCTACGTGTATCGTCTTCTAGCATAATGCCGAAATAATGTGTTTGTGATGGTTAAATTGTTTTTGTCGCAGAATTCTACCAGCCTATTCCCCCTGTCGTTCCTCGTACCTAAACCAAATAAACCTACTACCGCTCCTTCCCTATCCTCACCAACCACTGCATTAAATTTCCATGTCCTTTTACATATCTTAGTATGTCTTCGACATCTTTGTAGATCGCTTCTACCTCTGCTTTACTGTAGCTAGAGGTGGGCATGTATACTTGTATTATTACTGTATTTACCGCTTTAGACTCTAATCTTACCCCTTTCGTTCTTTAATAAGTAGTTTTCTATACTGTCCTATCTTTTTTCGCATAACTATACCGACACCCGAATTTCCTTCCTCTGATCCTGTATGAATTACCCTAAAATCTCGGCTCCAAAATCGATCACCTCTGGCCACCGAACTTCATTAATTCTTACTATATCTAATGCTAACCTATCCATTTCAACTATCAAGTTCTCTAGCTTACCTACTTGCTTCATACTTCTGATATTCCACGCTCCGACTCGCAGAATGTTCCGGGCTCTTCCTTTATACTTTCCGATAACATCCTCCGAAGTAGTCCCCACCCGGAGATTCGAATGGGGGACTATTTTAACTCCGGAATCTTTTACCCCAGAAGATGCCATCATCAGAAATAACAATTTAGGTACGCTGTGTACTTAGGAGGTAATGTGGTGGTTTCCCGTTGCCTTCTACATCGCAGTGGTGTGTCTTAAAATGACATACCGACCCCTATAGTCTCTGCCGCTCTAACTACCGAAAGAGCTGTCGTCTTCTTTCGCGGACTTGTCTTAGTCTGGTTCCTGACTAAAGACCCCACCAATTTGGTTAAACCTTTGGTTTAGCTTCATTGGATCACGCAAGCCGTTCCATCCGTTCTAGTAATCTAGAACTTCTTCAAGGTACAGGTCCATTCAGAACAGAAATGTGTCTTCATAGATATAAAATTTATTTGAATATCTCGACTTATCAATGGAAATGTTAATTTTATTGAACGAAATAATGAACTGTTATTTTGTGTACTGTAACTACGGGAGCCATAATACCATGGCCAAATTTGTATGTTTTCTTCAGTTACACTATTGAGTGTTTCACTTATACAATTTTAAGCGTGTAAAATTGTCCATTAAACCCAATTCTCCTGGTATCTTCTGAACTTCGAAATCATGATTTCGCCTCATGTAACTACCAGAAACGCAGTACCTTCTACATACACAACTGCACTTTTTAGTTATTCTACTTCAAGTGTGTAAAATTGTCAAAATATTCTAAATTGTTCGAGAACGACCCACTGCTTATGCTAGCCACCTTTGAGTTTTAAAATGTAATTTTGTCTAAACGTCATTTTGACACTTTTTAATAACGAAATTGCCGGTAACGTTTTAAATTCAAACCAATATCATTGCAAATAAATTAATTTTTTCTGGTATATTAAAAGATAGAAAAATTGTGGATAAAGCATCTACAACTGTAATTACTGCTAGTTACGTTTTTTTCTGTTAGTTAAATGTTACAGTACGCTATCGCACAAGTTACTTTTAAAGGCGTGAAAGTAACGAGAAAATCTCTTTTGAACGTATGTAATTATTGTCACACCTCGATAAATCCTAGCATAAGATCAAATTCGTTTACCTTTCGGAGAAACTTGTAACTTTTTGTTACTTTAGAAACTTCATTTATGACTTGTTTTAAAAATATTAGAAGCTTCTTATGATTAGTTCTCACTTTAGAAATTATGCAAATATACAATACAAACATTGAGAAATTATAAATAATAGAGGAAACTGTATTTATTTATAAAATAAAATTCTGGAGTACAATGTAACTATTTGTAAGTTTTATAATAATTTGTCGTATTTTTGGCACTGCAGGAGACAAAAGTGGATTTGATATCTGTTTGGTTTTCATAATCAAATACCTGGCTTTCAAATTATACTTCATTTTTCACTTAACTACAAAGTGGAAACGCCATCTGGCCAAATTCAGCAACGAATGCTGTGGTGGCTTTCTATGAAAACCGTACAGGAACACTAATTGGTTCCTGAACCGAAAATATGAATTCTATACCAGTTGGGTTTGTTGGTAATTTTAAACAGAACAAAACTAACGACTATTGCAAATAGGCCGATTTTTTTTTCCTTCAAAAAACGACGACAAAACCGTAAAAATCCTAAGATTGACTCAAATTTTACAGTGAAAAATTTCGAAAAGGCCATCTAGCCAACTACAACTTAATTTCCGAACAAATTAAATAGTCTTTCATGTCTCAAAAATTCAATTAAGTGCTACGAAGCATCTTATAAAATAATAGATCATGTAAACATTTAACTGATAGTGTCTGGCGAGTTCGAAAACTATACAAAGAACTAACACTAATAAAAGACGTAAAATTATCTAATTGGCTGTACACACATCAATCAGTCCACATGTGCAGGTAGTGAATGCCATTTTCGACTTAATACCGCCGCGGAGCTGTTGGATATCAAAATTGTTATCTCTCTTTCTCGTTCCAAAAGTAGCAAAAAGCACCGTATTGTTTCTTAGTTTTGGTCTTAAAATTAACAACCTGCCAAGAGATAATAATATACTGCAAGTGTGAATTAATTTTAAATGTTCTAGACAGATTCTTACCAGCGCATGTTAATACAAACTAATTCACCGCGTCTCGTTTTATGAACAAAAAAACTTAACAAGGAAATGTAATATATAAATCACTTCGCTTGCACACATCTTCGGTTAGGTAGTTGTTCACGAGTTGTTCAAACTCGAAGCTTTTTTGTTCGCGACGCTTGTAACGCGTTGTCAATTTTTTTTCTTACAATAATTGTTTTGGTCATCAAACAACAACAATACCTCTTAAACAAACATACTATTCAATCCAAATTATTTCAGGAATGACTTCTTCAGGTCCTAACCTCTTTGTACCTCTGTCACTACATTATATTCACGCATCTTGCGTGTGTGGACCAACCCTGCACTTGCAAGCGTATTTCAAGTTCATTTCGTCCACTGCGAAAAATCTACGGCCACATCCTGGAGCTTTGTACTTTTAACTTGTCTTCATAGACGTTAAAGCAGCAGCCCCGCACCTACATCTTACCCTTTTCTCGTGTTACTACATTTTGACGTTTTCTAATTAACTACTCGCGAATAATTAATTCCTTGCTCGCAAATAATTAAAATAATTCCTTTCGATCAGGCGTCTTTCGTCATTCCTCCCACTATAAACAAATCGTTCCCACGATGTAGTATATTTTAATGCTTACGTACAAGGTTGTTGTCTTGTGTATAATTCATATCGTGTTGTAATGTGGTAGTAAGATTGTAATTGTAATATAAATCAGTTAGGAAATGATAGTGAAATGTAGGGACGGATTTAGGCTAAAGATAAAATAAATTACTTAGGCCAGGGAGGACGAATTTGTAAATTTATACAGCAGGCAAAATAGCTGGTTTCACTATTAAAATATTTGGCGAATGCTTAGAAATTTTTAATCCATTTTTTAGATTAGTTAGCTAGCTTTGGATAATTTTAAGTCGACCCTTCAGGTCGCACCGGGAAGTAGAGCTGGCAGCTGCTATCCGGTATTACAAATCTCTCCCCCTTTCACTTTTGCTTGTATTTTGTTGATCGGGCACGCTCCAAATCAACGCTAGAGATACCATTATCTAAACCCTATTTCTAGTTTTTGTTTCTTTTTGATAGATTTTTATTTAGGATGAATTAATTTTGAAACTAGATTTAATTTGGAGCCGTTTATATTTTCGCGTTTAAACCCAATGTAGTACCTTCGGGTAGAGCATTGGGGACGTGGCTGCAAGTATAGCGGCCCTTATTCAAATTCTAATGTAATGTGGTAGACTATCGTGTCCTTGGTGGTCGGGACTAACGATATTTGTCTATTGTAGATTATTTTTTCAGGTGAAATTCATCCGCCGCGTTTTGTAATATTACGATATGTTTTCATTACCGGTCTTAATTTAAGTGATCGTCCTGGATTACTACCAAGTATTAAAAAAAATAAGTTATACTTTATTAGCTGAATGACCTATACAAAAACAAAATTCAAAATATCTTCTCAATAAAGCTTAATTATTCGTGAAATCAATCATACAAGGTGCGTCCATATTTAGTTTGTCCATTCAAATTTACTAAATTTTATTTATCCATTTAATTTAAGTTAACGTATCATGTTGTTGAACATCTTGAAAGTAAACAGTGAGTAATTATAAGACTTTGTGTTCATAGTTATTAATTATGTACACGTGGATTGTAAATACCAATGATTGGTATTTATGACACAGCAAATTAACCGTATATGAAATTGATTATTTTGTTGAATGATGATTTAGCGACGAACAAGTGTTGGTTAAATTTAAGCATAATGCTATCATTTTAAAATATTAAGAAATATGTACGTATTGGTATTAAATCTTTTTGAATGAACCATGAAAGCATAAAAGGAAAAGTCGGTATTTAGCTGTTTTCTGTTTGTTATTAAAAGTATTTCCAGAAATTGGGATTTATAATGCCATGTAATGTAATAAGGTAAACGGGAAAATTGAAAGGATGGTATTATTGATGGATTAAATTTAATGTTTTCTTAAGGATTCTTTTAGTAATATCTGACCAGAGCGAAATTATGAAACTAGTTTTTTAAGTATGCTTGTATTTATATTGCAATTACTTGAAGTCATTAGAGGTTAAATTTAGGCTGAACTTTATATGAACTTACTAAGTAATTAAATAAAAACAAACTAATTTGTGACTGGATACCCAGCTGTCCCAGTGATGAAGTTGTATTTGAAAGAGGCATAGTATGACTAATCTAGTTTTAGAAGTAGGGTATTATATAAATGTTGTCTAGTTTCCCTCACTCCCCTCATCAATGTTGTAAAAAAATAGCCCGTTATTACCATGTATTTTGTGGTGTAGAACGTTTCCCACGGTTTGAAAGGGATATGCGTCGTTGTTTCCAACCAATAGAACGTGCTACATACAAGCGAGTGGTTTACAAGTTAGAAACAACAAACGGTTATAGCGTATTGTGAACGTAACTACTGAACCTTGAAGATTGGTGTCAGTACTTTATAAAGTAATGCAGTGAAGTTTACTTGTCGATTCTTTAGCCGATCCATTTATAGTACTTGTTTGTTCCCTAATGTTGTAGGAAATATCAACGAACGTCGCTACAAATCTGGATTAGATATCCACGCCAATAATGGCCTAACTGAGAAAACAAACAATAATACTCACTAGCATTCCAGCTTACCATAGTACCGTATACAAAGGATTTATTAATTGAATTTACCTTAATCATTTAGTTGGTCAAAGGTAAGCAGCGTCATAATTAATTTGCACGTCATGTTGTAAAAAAAGTGAATAATCCGTTTGTAAAATTTGTGCAATGTTATTGTACCAACTAGACGCGCACATGATAAACTACAGTACTTTATTCTATTATAATAAAAATTGATGAGATCCTTTGTTACATTTACGCGGCATATTTACCCGCCATTGTTATATTTTCTACAAATCAGGTTTTACCGGCAGATGCAACCGCTGTCTAAGTCAAATTTGCATGCACAATTTAGGTAAAATCATATTACTTACATGAGGTGTATCTCGAAAGTTCCTCAGGGTCCAGCAGGTGGTTGGGTTTGGTTACGCCTTGTTGAACATCAAATTTGCTATCCGTCCGTCACATAACTTTTATTACACTCGTAGGAGGTTGAAGGAAATAAGGTAGCGGAACGATAGAGGCAAGGTACAGGAAACCTACATACATGTTTTTTAAAAACTACACTACACTCAGATAGTTGTTACCTGGTCATGTCTTGCGGCTTAATACCCGCTTTCGACACTCGCGCACATCCGCATTCCTTCCGCGCAGAGGCGACTGTCAGCGACGACAGAAGATAGCGTTATTAATTTAAAAGTACGCGGCAATTAACTTACAAATTATATCTAAATCTAAAAATGATACATAGCTAGTTTGGCATGCAACACCTTGTGATTGATCATAGGCTTAAAATAGATCTTGTGGTAAACGATTTTTGTTCACCAAAAGTAAACATCATCCTTGTAGATTAATTTTACTGCGGCAAACAAACTGCAGTTTATTACACAAAAATAAGGTACCCGAAGTGTGTACAGATTATAGGCTACAATCATCAGCTTGGCAACATTTCCAAAAGACCAACAATATACACTGTAATAAGTGTATGTTCAATGCAAGAAATTCCCTAAAATCAGATGGAAGGAGCAGTATAACGTACCATGAATTTTTCACTCCTACATCGAAACAGAAATAAAATAATAAAAATCTAACGCAATGGCCGCCTAATGCGCCGGTTAGATCATGCACAATCATAAACATGAAATAGTCCTACAAAGCATATGATCCACGCAAAGCAATCGCATACTCAATTGATCAACGAACTAATTTTTGAATTTGGATTTCAAGTTTTTATAGAAAATCAAATAGTACAATAAGAAATGTCTAATAAAAAAGTCGCATCTCTTAAGACCCGTGGAGAATATCAACGCCAGTTTAAAAAAAAATTCGATAATTTCTGGATTTGTGTAGGGTGATGTTTAGTTCAAAAGCGTGTGGTAGGAAAACCCTAGCTCTCTTATTTCGGCACAAATATTACGTGGCTAGATAATTCATAATACTGGGTCCGATTGGAAAATCTGAAGACAGGTGTCGCTGTTGTTCTATAGAGGTGGTTTGGTTTGACCAAAACACGGTTGGGTAAGCTTGCTTTGTTCCCGAAACGTTCTGGACAGATCAGCAGAGTCAGATGTTGGCGAGTAAAGACTGTTGTCGGTTCCCGGAGTAATTTTGATTTTGTGCAATGAATAAAGAATCGAAACTACTTTGGGTCAAATTTTATTGTGAAACCGTAGATTTGGGGATTCTTAAAACCAAGATTCACGTCTAAGTTAGTCAAATAAGTTAATCTGGCTCATAAGATTCAAAGTTAGTTGCAAATCGGTCAAAGATGCCGTCTGTTAGGTCGACCTTACACTTCGAATTTCAAGAAAAGTATTGTAGAACTTAACTATTTAGTATGGACTGGATTTACATTTCTAAGTGGTTCAGTCGATTTTACCTGACGATTTGTGCATCAATCACTGTTAGAGAAATTCATTCCGAAATTGTTGTCAAAGCAGCAGCGGGCAACTTACTGCTGGCTTACAAGATAACCCCCTTGAAAGGAGAAGTTTTAGCTTGTATTGAAACACGTTGGGCACACTTGGAGGACTGGGAATCGTGGCGACGTCTGTGGTTGAGAGGCTAAACATGCCAACACTGAACAGTATGGTGTCCTTACCTTTAATAAGGAATGCTACAACGGCACGGTTGCAATCTAGGCTGCTAACCTTGTTCAACCTAATTAACACTACTACAAGACCTTTGCGAAAGCCTCGATCCGTCAAAGTCATGGTGGGCAACCAAGACGGAAAATACCTGGCCCATCAGATAACGACCGCATGCAGAAATGAAGATTTGGTACTTGGAATATCAAGGGAATGTACAGGAAAGAGTATGAAATCATGAATGAAATGAAAGAAAGGCGCATCGATGTACTGTGTTTGAGTGAAAGGAAGCGGAAGGGGAAAGATGTTGTGCAATTAGATGACGGTATGTTGGGCTTGTGGTCTGGAGTAGAGAGCAATGAGTAGGGGCGAAAGGTGTTGGTTTAATTGTAAATGATCAAGTAAAAGCATGAATATGAATTGGTTTCTTTCAGCATTTTGTGGGTTAGAATGAAAGTGGGCTTTAGAAAAATTCTTGTAGTAGCAAGTCATGTTCCAGTGAATGACGATAGGGAGTGCGAGCAATTTTGGCAGGAGTTAGAAAACGTATTAGACAAACGCGAAAGGAATAACCGCGTGGTTCTATTAGGTGATATGAATAGTTGGGTCGGAGTACACAAAGAAAATGCTGAGCATGTAGTAGATCCGTCTGGTGATCCAAGAACGAATGAAAATGAAGATATGTTACTGAGTATATGTATGGAAAGACAACTGTTTGTATCCAACACATGGTATAAACATAAGGACATTATCAAGTACACACGGAAAAGGGCAAATGCAAGAAGTATAATTGATTTGGTTGTATTTGATGAAAGTTTAAGGAAAAAGTCGGTTGAGTGTACCCAGTAAAGTGTATGGAAAAATTGTGATTGAGGGAGTTCGTAAGGGAACGCAAAGCAATATATAGGACGTTCAATGTGGTTATATGACTGGAAGAAAATGTGTGGATTAGATGTTCACAAGGCAACGAATGGTCGAAAAGTGAATGCATGCCAGAAAGAAAATGTATATAGTATTTGTAGATCTAAAAAAGGCATATGACTGCGAAAAGAAGCGAATTATGGAAAGCGCTTCGTGAATACGGTGTAAGCAAGTGCTTGATAAATTCTATCAGAGCAATGTACAAAGGCAGAAGAGCATGTGTACGTATGAATGGTTACATAGGGCAATGCTTTTGACATTGTGGAAGGTATAAGACGGGGCTGTGTGATGTCACCATGACTGTTAGATGTATTTATTGATAAATGTATCAGGCAGGCTTGCAAAAGAATGGGAGGAGTGAAAATTGGTGAAACAAATGTCACTGTGCTGTTGTATGTGGATGATGCAGTATTGTTGTCCGAATCGTCACAAGTTTTGCAACGAATGCTTTACAGGCTTTCGGAAGCGTGTGGAAATATGCAATTTAAAGTGAATGTAAATAAGACGAAAGCAATGAGTTTTAACAGAGATGGCGGAATTTATGACTTTGTATTTAGAATGGACAGTGACGCGATAGAGAAGGTAACTGACTTCGTGTACCTCAGTAGAAAGTTTTTGAGTAATAGGAAGCTGGATGGTAAGATAGAAAGGAGGGTAAATGTCTGGAAGTATGTGGGCAGTGAACAGAAATGAAGGAGTGCGTATAAATGCAAAGCTGGCCATTTACAACAGTGTGTTTCTGTATGGAAGCGGAACTTGGGCCTGGCAGAAAAAGCATGATAATTGTATACATGCTGCAGGAATAAGGTTCCTAAGAAGTGTGTGCGGAAAAACGTTGAGAGACAAGCTGCCAAACGAATGGATCAGAGCAGAGTGTAGGGTGCAAGTGACCCTTAAGGAGTTAAGCAAGCGAAGTACGCTTAGATGGTTTGGACATATGGAAAGAATGAACGAGGATAGACTTACCAAACGCATATATGCAAGTAAGATGATTAATAGAGTTGCAAGGGGCAGACCGCGTAAAAGATGGTTGGATGTAGTAGAGGTTCTGAAAGAGCGACAGGTGAGAAGTGTGAGGAATAAAAGAGCATGCCAAAAACAATGCATGAATGTTATAGAGGCAAAGGAAGTGTGTAGAGACCGAGAGATGTAGAGAAAGATTGTGAATGGTGCTGGGAGTAAAAGTAATGTAGTAGTCTAGAGTTATACCGTGCATATCCTTCCAAAAAGAGGTACTAGGTTTGGGTACCCCGAATTTGAATACCGTGATTGGTGTTGTTGTTGTAAAAATGTTCCAGATGTGTTAAATAGGGTAGTTATAGGTGCCGATTAAATGGTTTATAGGTATGGTATAGAAACAAAGCGAATGTGTCCAAGTTTACCACGAGCGAAAAACGCGATAAAGTAGATCAAATAGAATACAATGTTACTGTTTTTTTTTTATTCTACGTGCTTTTAATATCATGAATTGACATATAATTGAGAGACAATATCCAGAAATACTAAAAAGTGTCAATTAGCTTTTAGCGTACCCCAATTCTCAAGGTCGAAAAACGCGAATTAAGTCGAATATGAACATAATTCAGTGTATTTTTCGATTCTATAAGTTTCGTACATTATGAATTGACACTAATGGTAGGCAGCAATCCCGGTATACTGCAAATGTCTTTCAACGTTTACGCAAAAATATAGGAAAGAAAATGCTTGCATTCTCGTTAGACATAAATTGAATCTTCTGTCACGATAACGCGCTTCCTCATCACGAAATTTTAGACCAATTTCAATACTTCGTACTTTTGCAACTTCCTACTCCCCTAGTATATCCCTGCCGACTTGCACCAGTTTCCTAACTTCAAATTTTGACGAAAAGGCAACGATTTTATTAAACTGAAAAGAGTTATTATCATCCTTAAAGAGAAAGTTTCTAAGCATCTTCCAAAAGCACAAACACAGTGTTACGTGTTAAGTGAATTAATCCGTAATATGCCTTTTTCAATTACTGGATAACTAGTTTTCATCTTTTATGTTTATTAACTTTATTGTATTAAGTATAAAAGTAATGGGATTACCTTTGTTTCCTAAATCCGGTCCTGGTTATTTTATAAATTATTAGCTACACTGTTAGTTTAGAATGATCTTAAAATATATAAATTCGTTAAGATAACATCAGGCCTTTTTATCGCTGTCGGGGAATGTAATGTAAATCGCGTTATTGAAGCATGGAAGTTCTTTATTCCAAATAGTTGTAAAACATAACCGGATTCGAATAAATCAATCCCGGATTGACGAATAAGTATTGGGACGATGGGGGTAATTAACATGAACTTACATTGAATACCTCAGCGGCTGTTTTTCGAAGTGCCGTTCTCGTATATCTTTTCGAAGTAGTGTCCGTGTTTATCTTTCCCACTTTTTTTGCTTTTTTCCCTTTAGGGAACTAAAGGAACTGGAGACATCCATGTAAGATAAATTTGAGAAAACCGAGCCGCAAAACTCTGAGGTGCTCGTCACTGAGCACTAAGTGCTACTAATTTAAGAAACTTTAAATAGAAATTTGCATTATTGAACTTTAATATTAAATTAAGTAAAATAGAGTTTTGTAGCTATCGTTGAAGTCTCTGTGTTCGGTCAAAAAGGGCTAATATAAAGAAAATACATCACAATAACCTCCAAAGTTACCATTTGAAAATTGTTAAGTAATAGCATTCTCGACAGGTTTTGTTTAATTCTGATCAGCCTCTTCGACCGTAGGCGTACAGGGGTGGTTCCTTTTGCGTACAACAGGAATGCATTGACAATTTTAAGAACTATTTAGGAACTAGTATAGTTTGACGTATTAATCCAAACATAATTGATAGTGCCCGGCGAGTTCGAAAACTATAAAAAGAATTAACACTAATGATAGGTGTAATTTATCTAATTGGCTATACATACATCAATCAGTCCACATGTGCAGGTAGCGAGTACCATTTTCCATTTAATACCCAGCGCAGCTGTTTTAAACAATTCTTTGAATATCAAAATTGCATCTCACTTTCTCGTTTCGAAAGTAACAAAGAGCCCAGTGTTGTTTCTTAGTTTTGGTCGAAAAATTAACAGCCTGCTAACGCAGACAATAAATCTATCTTGCTATTAGATATTCTTTGTTTAAAATTGTATTGCTCGTGATAATTAATTTAAATGTTCTAGACAACTTCTTTCCGAGGCCTGTTAATACAAACTAATTAACCGCTTCTCGTTTTATGAACAAAAAAACTTAACAAGGGGATGTAATATATAAACCACTTTGCTTCCACACATTTATCCAGTTTTTCGGTTAGGTAGTTGTTCAGGAGTTGTACAAACTCGAAGTTTTTTTGGTTCGTGACACTTGTAACGCATTGTATTACGCCAAACTATATATTAAATGAATAAAGAATATTTAACAAGTTTGAATGATTTCACGAATAATTAAACTTAATTAAGCATGATATTTCAAATTTCGGTTCCGTAAAGGTTATTTAGCTAATAAGGTATACGTTTATTTCTTTTAAATACATTGTGACTACATGGTAGACAGTAATCCAAGACGATGACTTAAATTAAGACCGCAAATGGAAACGCATCTTAATATTACAGGATGCGCCAAATGCATCTCACATGAAAAGATAGCCTACGGAGGATAGATATGATTCGTCCCGATCACCAAGGACATGAAAATACTACCACATTACAACACAATACAGATTACATACAAAGCAACGTGAAAATAACCTTGTATGTAACCATAAATTAAAATACATTACGTATTTAGAACGAATTTTTATAGTGGGAGGAATGATGAGTTAGACACTCAACGGAAACAAATTATTTTAATTATTCGCGTTCAGGGAATTAATTATCCGATATCAGTTAATTAGAAAACGTCAAAATGTAGTAGTAGGAGTAAGAAGAGGAGAGGCTGTTACGGTGGGAATGAAGACAAGTTAAAAGTTAAGTTGAAAGCACAAAGCCCCGGAATGTGGTGGTAAATTCCCGCAGGAAAAATACGCTGTGGGCGACATGAATTTGAAATACGCTTGTAACTGCAGGATAGGTTCTCACACGCGAGTGACGTGGATATGTCGTGACGACAGAGGAAAAAAGAGGTTAGGACCTGAAGAATTCACCCCTGAAATAATTTGGATTGAATAGTATGTTGTGTTAGGAATACACTGTTGTTGGATAACCAAAACAATTGTTGCAAGAAAAAATTAGCGTTGTTGGTTATCCTGAAATTAAACAGTGAGTAATTATAAGATTTTGTGTTTATAGTTATTAATTATGTACGCGTGGATTGTAACTATAAGTGCTTGCTATTTATGACACAGCAAATTAACCGAATATGAAAGTGATTATTTTGTTGAACGATGATTTAGCGCTAGAACGAGTATTGGTTAAGTTTAAGCATAATGTTATGAAAGCATAAAAGGAAAAGTTGATATATAGTTGTTTTCCTATGTTTGTTGTTGAAAGGTTTTCCAGAAATTGGGATTTATGTCATATAATTTAATATGGGAAACGGGAAAATTGTAATGATGGTATTATTGGTGGATTTAATTTAATGTTTTTTGAAACTTTTTTAGTAATACCTGGCCAGGCTGAGGTTAAGAAACTATGTTTTTAAGTGCATTTGTATTTATTTTGCAATCATTTAAAGTCACTAAATGTTAAGTTTAGGTTGAACATTATTTCAACTTATTTAGGAACTAGATAAACAGACTAATTTGTGGCAGGATATCCAGCTACCCCCAGTGATGACGTTTTATTTCGAAGAGGCATTTTAGGTTGAAAATTTCTTTAATTGTGATAAAAATTTACAGTGTTTCTACGATAGTGTAGAAAATTATTTGTTCAATAGAAACTCACTCCTGCACGACTGTAGCCGCTCAGGGCAAATCTAAATTTATGACGCACCACTCATTTTGCCCATAATACACTGTTTCAGTATTCGGTGCTTAAAAAGCATTACTATTCTTAAGTGTGAATTTTCAAAGCCTTTTAGTATTTGTTGATGAGTAGCAAACTTTTCTCTTTATTTGTGTATATTTGTGTCTAAATCACTCAAAAGGTTGTATAAAAACAGAAACTCGCGTTCAATTAAAAAGGTGCGATATTATCTGATCCAAAATATCAGTTTGTTAAAATTACTTCTCGTTTCATTAACAAATGTATTCTTCAATAAACCCGGTGTAGAAAATTATTATACTCTTTGTAATACAAAACATTTCCTGTATGGTTGTATGGTAGTGTTCTTTACCTTTTGGTACATATTCCAATGTGTAGTTTAATTTTTGAATTCGAACCACTCAAGTGTTCATTTCACAACTAGCTTGCAGTGCTGTTCAGGTATTCCCTCCTACAGTGCACTATTTCTATAATCACTACTTGTGTGACCAAGAGCAAGCACTTACAAAGTTTATGGTACGGATACGATTTCTAATACTCTAACAATTTTTTGCCTCTCTTGTAAGCTAGACGCTGGCTCAACAAAGAGATTGGTTCCTGCATAATCTTAAAAAAACTTATATGACCGAAGATGTTACGCGTCAGGTTGATTCACAAATTACTTTTGTAAATAATTATGTTAGGGAATTTCTAATTATTAATTTTAATATATTACACATATTTGTGTAATCTAGTTCTACACGTAGGGTATTACGCATTATATAAATGAGATCTAGTCACCCCCGGCAATGTTTAAGCGAAATACCTGGTAAGTGAATTACTACGGAATATGCTTTTTTCAAACAATGGATAACCAGTTTACATTTCTTATATTTACCAACGTTATTGTATTGAATATAAAACTAAATGAATTCCATTTCTTTCCTAAATCCGGTCCTGGTTATTTTATAAATTATTAGTTACATTATAAGATTAGAACAATTTTAATATGTATAAACTTGCTAATATATTCTCGGGGATTTTTATCGCACTTGGGGTCTGCAATGTGAACATGCGATATTGAAATGTCGAAGTTCTTCTTTCCAATTGGTTGTAAGACATCAACCGATTCAAATGAGCCAATCCCGGCAGTAACGAATAAGTCTTGGGATGGTGGGGGAAAATACATGAACTTAAATTGAACATTTCCGTACCGGAGCTTAACAGAAGCAGCACTGGTTTTCGGAGTGCCGTTCTTTCGATGTTCGTCTTTCCCATTTTTTTCCTTTAGGGCGCTGCAGGAATTGGACGCATCTATGTAAAGCAAATTTGAGAACAAAACACGAAACCCTGAGGTGCTCGTCGCCGAGTCATAAACTAAGTGTTACTAATTTAATAAACTTTAAATAGAAATTTGCAATATTGGACTTTAATATTAAATTAAGTAAGAGAGTGGTTCGTAGCAACCATCAAGTTTCTGTGTTCGGTCAAAATGGGACTAATATGAAGGAGATGCACCACCATAAGCTCCAAGAACTACCATTTTAAAATTACCAGCATAGTAAGTTCGTTGCTAATTGCTAAGTAACGGCATTCTCAACCAGGGTTGTTTATTTCTCTGATGAGTCTCCTCGACCGTCGAAGTACAGGGGTAGTTCCTTTTTGGTACAACAGGAATACTTTGACAATTTTAGAAACTAGGGTAGTTTGGCCTAACTGAGAAAACAAACAATAATACTCACTAGCATTCCAGCTTACCATAGTACAGTATACAAAGGATTTATTAATTGAATTTACCTTAATCATTTAGTTGGTCAAAGGTAAGCAGCGTCATAATTAATTTGCACATCATGTTGTAAAAAAAGTGAATAATCCGTTTGTAAAATTTGTGCAATATTATTGTGCCAACTAGACGCGCACATGATAAACTACAGTACTTTATTCTATTATAATAAAAATTGATGAGATCCTTTGTTACATTTAGGCGGCATATTTACCCGCCATTGTTATATTTTCTACAGATCACGTTTTACCGGCGGATGCAATCGCTGTCTAAGTCAAATTTGCATGCACAATTTAGGTACAATCATATTACTTACGTGAGGTGTATCTCGAAACTTACTCACGGTCCAGCAGGTGGTTGGGTTTGGTTACGCCTTGTTGAACATCAAATTTGCTATCCGTCCGTCACATAACTTTTATTACACTCGTAGAAGGTTGGAGGAAATAAGGTAGCGGAACGATAGAGGCAAGGTACAGGAAACCTACATACCTGTTTTTTTAAAACTTCACTACACTCAGATAGTTGTTACCTGGTCCATGTCTCGTGGCTTAATCCCCCTTTCGGCACTCGCGCACGTCCGCATTCCTTCCGCGCAGACGCGACTGTCAGCGACGACGGAAGTTAGCGTTATTAATTTAAAAATACGCGGCAATTAACTTACAAATTATATCTAAATCTAAAAATGATACATAGCCAGTTTGGCATGCAACACCTTGTGATTGATCATAGGCTTAAAATAGGTCTTGTGGTAAACGATTTTTGTTCAACAAAAGTAAACATCATCCTTGTAGATTAATTTTACTGCGGCAAACAAACTGCAGTTTATTACACAAAAATAAGGTACCCAAAGTGTGTACAGATTATAGGCTACAATCATCAGCTTGGCAACATTTCCAAAAGACCAACAATATACACTGTAATAAGTGTATGGTCAATGCAAGAAATTCCCTAAAATCAGATGGAAGGAGCAGGTATAACGTACCATGAATTTTTCACTCCTACATCGACACAGAAATAAAATAATAAAAATCTAACGCAATGGCCGCCTAATGCGCCGGTTAGATCATGCACAATCATAAACATGAAATAATCCTACAAAGCATATGATCCATGCAAAGCAATCGCATACTGAATTGATCAACAAACTAATTTTTGAATTTGGATTTCAAGTTTTTATAGAAAATCAAAAAGCACAATAAGAAATCTCTAATAAAAAAGTCGCATCTCTTAAGAGCCGTGGGGAAAATCTTCGCCAGTTAAAAAAAAATTCGATAATTTCTGGATTTGTGTAAGGTGATGTTTAGTTCAAAAGCGTGTGGTAGGAAAGCCCTAGCTCTCTTATTTCACCATAAATATTACATGGTTAGATAATTCATAATACTGGGTCCAATTGGAAAATCTGAAGACAGGTGTCGCTGTTGTTCTATAGAAGTGGTTTGGTTTGACCAAAACACGGTTGGGTAAGCTTGCTTTGTTACCAAAACGTTCTGGACAGATCAGCAGAGTCAGATGTTGGCGAGTAAAGACTGTTGTCGGTTCCCGGAGTAATTTTGATTTTATGCAATGAATAAAGAATCGAAACTACTTTGGGTCAAATTTTATTGTAAAACCGTAGATTTGGGGATTCTTAAAACCAAGATTCACGTCTAAGTTAGTCAAATAAGTTAATCTGGCTCATAAGATTCAAAGTTAGTTGCGAATCGGTCAAAGATGCCTCCTGTTAGGTCGACCTTACACTTCAAATTTCAAGAAAAGTATTGTAGAACTTAACTATTTAGTATGGTTCTTCTTAATCTTCTTTGGGAATGAAACCACTCATAGTTTTTAAAAAAATTTTATTTACGTTTCGATCCTTGACCTAGGATCGTTGTCAAAATAATAAAAACTTCAAGTTTGACGTTTATGACATAAATTGAAGGTTACTTTGATTTATTGATGTTTGAAAAATTTGGTAAATTCAAAGTAACCTTCAATTTATGTCATAAACGTCAAACTTGAAGTTTTTATTATTTTGACAACGATCCTAGGTCATGGATCGAAACGTAAATAAAATTTTTTTAAAAACTATGAGTGGTTTCATTCCCAAAGAAGATTAAGAAGAATGCTAAACAAACCACAACAAACATACAGGGAGTATTTATTTAGTATGGACTGGATTTACATTTCTAAGTGGTTCAGTCGATTTTACCTGACGATTTGTGCATCAATCACTGATAGAGAAATTCATTCCGAAATTGTTGTCAAAGCAGCAGCGGGCAACTTACTGCTGGCTTACAAGATAACCCCCTTGAAAGGAGAAGTTTTAGCTTGTATTGAAACACGTTGGGCACACTTGGAGGACTGGGAATCGTGGCGACGTCTGTGGTTGAGAGGCAAAACATGCCAACACTAAACAGTATGGTGTCCTTACCTTTAATAAGGAATGCTACAACGGCACGGTTGCAATCTAGGCTGCTAACCTTGTTCAACCTAATTAACACTACTACAAGACCTTTGCGAAAGCCTCGATCCGTCAAAGTCATGGTGGGCAACCAAGACGGAAAATACCTGGCCCATCAGATAACAACCGCATGCAGAAATGAAGATTTGGTACTTGGAATATCAAGGTAATGTACAGGAAAGAGTATGAAATCATGAATGAAATGAAAGAAAGGCGCATCGATGTACTGTGTTTGAGTGAAAGGAAGCGGAAGGGGAAAGATGTTGTGCAATTAGATGACGGTATGTTGGGCTTGTGGTCTCGAGTAGAGAGCAATGAGTAGGGGCGAAAGGTGTTGGTTTAATTTTAAATGATCAAGTAAAAGCATGAATATGAATTGGTTTCTTTCAGCATTTTGTGGGTTAGAATGAAAGTGGGCTTTAGAAAAATTCTTGTAGTAGCAAGTCATCTTCCAGTGAATGACAATAGGGAGTGCGAGCAGTTTTGGCAGGAGTTAGAAAACCTATTAGACAAACGCGAAAGGAATAACCGCGTGGTTCTATTAGGTGATATGAATAGTTGGGTCGGAGTACACAAGAAAATGCTGAGTATGTAGTAGATCCGTCTGGTGATCCAAGAACGAATGAAAATGAAGATATGTTACTGAGTATATGTATGGAAAGACAACTGTTTGTATCCAACAGATGGTATAAACATAAGGACATTATCAAGTACACACGGAAAAGGGCAAATGCAAGAAGTATAATTGATTTGGTAGTATTTGATGAAAGTTTAAGGAAACCGGTAAAAGACACGAGAGTAAAGAAAGAATATGAGTGTGGGACCGATCATTTTCTAGTTTTGCCCAGAATTGATCTTGACCAAAAGTGGGTGTGGAGAAAGAAGCAGAATGTGAGACAACCAACAGTGAAGGTAGAACGTTTGTTGGAACAGTCGACTCAAAGAGAGTACGCTACTGTTAGAGAGAGAGAGAGAGCTGTACGACAGCAAACAGGAATGGGATAATGTTCTGAAGTTGGAAGATAAAAAAAAGCATGGGATTGTTTGAAGAACAGTATAATGAAATGTGCAGTGGAAGTATGTGGAACAACAGAAATGCATAGTGGAACGATGAGGTCAAACAGGTTGTCGAGGAAAAGAAAGTGACATAAAAGAATGATTGCAGAAAAAGATGTCGAGTTAAGGAAACGACTTCAGGAAGTATATAAAGAGAAAATGCGATATGCAAAAGAAGTAATGGAAGCAAGCAAAGAGCAACTTGAGGGGCAGGGAGGGTGAAAATGCACAGTGATTTTGAAGGGATTTTGGAAATGGGTAAGGAAGACAAGAAAGGGTGGAAATAAGCGTGTAAATGGCATTGTTAACCATAGAAATGAAATTGTTTAGGGCGAAGCAAGTGTGAGAAGCTGTTGGAAAGAGTATTTTAAGACGTTATATGGTAGTGGCTTGACGGATACAGATGACTGTATGGATGATAGTATAAACTTTGAATGCAGCGTAGGCGAGGTATAGAAGGCGGTGAGAACTCTGCAGAATGGCAAAGCGGCATATGTAGATGGAATAACAAGTGAAATGTTTAAGTATGGATCTGGGGTTCTCATTGAATGTTTGTGCAAACTGATAGAGTTGTGTATGGAACAAGCGAAGGTGCCTGAAAATTGGAAGAGTGCGATGATTATTCCTTTGCACAAAGGTAAAGGCAGCAAGTAAGAATGCAAAAATTATCGCGGAAAAAGTCGGTTGAGTGTACCCAGTAAAGTGTATGGAAGAATTGTGATTGAGGGAGTTCGTAAGGGAACGCAAAGCAATATATAGGACGTTCAATGTGGTTTTATGCCTGGAAGAGGATGTGTGGATTAGATGTTCACAAGGCAACGAATGGTCGAAAAGTGAATGCATGCCAGAAAGAAAATGTATATAGTACTTGTAGATCTAAAAAAGGCATATGACTGTGAAAAGGAGCGAATTATGGAAAGCGCTGCGTGAATACGGTGTAAGCAAGTGCTTGATAAATTCTATCAGAGCAATCTACAAAAGCAGGAGAGCATGTGTACGTGTGAATGGTTACATGGGGCAATGCTTTTGACATTGTGGAAGGTATAAGACAGGGCTGTGTGATGTCACCATGACTGTTAGATGTATTTATTGATAAATGTATCAGGCAGGCTTGCAAAAGAATGGGAGGAGTGAAAATTGGTGAAAGAGCTATCACTGTGCTGTTGTATGTGGATGATGCAGTATTGTTGTCCGAATCGTCACAAGTTTTGCAACGAATGCTTTACAGGCTTTCGGAAGCGTGTGGAAATATGCAATTTAAAGTGAATGTAAATAAGACGAAAGCAATGAGTTTTAACAGAGATGGCGGAATTGATGACTTTGTATTTAGAATGGACAGTGACGCGATAGAGAAGGTGACTGACTTCGTGTACCTCAGTAGAAAGTTTTTGAGTAATAGGAAGCTGGATGGTAAGATAGAAAGGAGGGTAAATGTCTGGAATTATGTGGGCAGTGAACAGAAATGAAGGAGTGCGTATAAATGCAAAGCTGGCCATTTACAACAGTGTGTTTCTGTATGGAAGCGAAACTTGGGCCTGGCAGAAAAAGCATGATAATTGTATACATGCTGCAGGAATAAGGTTCCTAAGAAGTGTGTGCGGAAAAACGTTGAGAGACAAACTGCCAAACGAATGGATCAGAGCGGGGGGGGGGGGCAAGTGACCCTTAAGGAGTTAGGCAAGCGAAGTACGCTTATATGGTTTGGACATATGGAAAGAATGAACGAGGATAGACTTACCAAACGCATATATGTAAGTAAGATGACTGGTATAGTAGCAAGGGGCAGACCGCGTAAAAGATGGTTGTATGTAGTTGAGGTTCTGCAAGAGCGACAGGTGAGAAGTATGAGAAATAAAAGAGAATGTCAAAAACAATGTATGAATGCTACAGAGACAAAGGAAGTGTGTAGACACCGAGGGATGTGGAGAAAGATTGTGAATGATGCTGGGAGTAAAAGTAATGTAGTAGTCTAGAGTTACAGTGTGCATATCCTCCCAGAAAGAGGTGCTAGGATTGGGTACCCCGAATTGGAATACCGTGATAGGTGTTGTTGTTGTTGTAAAAATGTTCCAGATGTGTTAAATAAGGTAATTATAGGTGCCGATTAAATGGTTTATAGGTATGGTCTAGAAATAAAGCGGAAGTGTCCAAGTTTACCACGAGCGAAAAACGCGATAAAGTAGATCAAATGGAACACAATGTTACTGTTTTTTTTTATTCTACGGGCTTTTAATATCATGAATTGACACATAGCTGCGAGGCAATATGCAGGAATACTAAAAGTGTCCATTAGCGGTTAGCGTGCCCCAATTCCCACGGTCGAAACACGAAATAAGTCAAATATGAACATAATTCAGTGTATTTTTCGATTCCATAAGTTTCGTACATTATGAATTGACACTAGTGGGTAGGCAGCAATCCCGGTATACTGCAAATGTCTTTCAACGTTTACGCAAAAATATAGGAAAGAAAATGCTTGCATTCTCGTTAGACATAAATTGAATCTTCTGCCACGATAACGCGCTTCCTCATCACGAAATTTTAGACCAATTTCAATACTTCGTACTTTTGCAACTCCCTACTCCCCTAGTATATCCCTGCCGACTTGCACCAGTTTCCTAACTTCAAATTTTGACGAAAAGGCAACGATTTTATTAAACTGAAAAGAGTTCTTATCATCCTTAAAGAGAAAGTTTCTAAGCATCTTCCAAAAGCAAAAACACAGTGTTACGTGTTAAGTGAATTAATCCCTAATATGCATTTTTTCAATTACTGGATGGATAACTAGTTTTCATCTTTGATATTAACTAACTTTATTGTATTGAGTATAAAAGTAATGGGATTACCTTTGTTTCCTAAATCCGGTCCTGGTTATTTTATAAATTATTAGCTACATTGTTAGTTTAGAATAATCTTAATATGTATAAATTCGTTAAGATAACCTCGGGGCTTTTTATCGCTGTCGGAGAATGTAATGTGACTCGCGTTATTGAAGTGTAGAAGTTCTTTATTCCAAATAGTTGTAAAACATAACCGGATTCGAATAAATCAATCCCGGATTGACGAATAAGTGTTGGGACGATGGGGGTAATTAACATGAACTTACATTGAATACCTCAGCGGCTGTTTTTCGAAGTGTCGTTCTCGTATATCTTTTCGAAGTAGTGTCCGTGTTTATCTTTACCACTTTTCTTGCTTTTTTCCCTTTAGGGAACTACAGGAACTGGACACATCCATGTAAGATAAATTTGAAAAAACCGAGCCGCAAAACTCTGAGGTGCTCGTCACTGAGCACTAAGTGCTACTAATTCAAGAAACTTTAAATAGAAATTTGCATTATTGAACTTTAATATTAAATTAAGTAAAATAGAGTTTTGTAGCTATCGTTGAAGTCTCTGTGTTCGGTCAAAAAGGGCTAATATAAAGAAAATACATCACAATAACCTCCGAAGTTACCATTTTAAAATTACCAGTATAGTAAATTCATTGCAAATTGTTAAGTAATAGCATTCTCGACAGGTTTTGTTTAATTCTGATCAGCCTCTTCGACCGTAGGCGTACAGGGGTGGTTCCTTTTGCGTACAACAGGAATGCATTGACAATTTTAAGAACTATTTAGGAACTAGTATAGTTTGACGTATTAATCCAAACATAATTGAAAGTGCCCGGCGAGTTCAAAAACTATAAAAAGAATTAACACTAATGATAGGTGTAATTTATCTAATTGGCTATACATACATCAATCAGTCCACATCTGCAGGTAGCGAGTACCATTTTCGATTTAATACCCAGCGCAGCTGTTTTTAAACAATTCTTTGAATGTCAAAGTTGCTATTCACTTTCTCGTTTCAAAAGTAACAAAAATTCCAGTGCTGTTTCTTAGTTTTGGTCGAAAAATTAACAGCCTGCTAACGCAGACAATAAATCTATCTTGCTATTAGATATTCTTTGTTTAAAATTGTATTGCACGTGATAATTAATTTAAATGTTCTAGACAACTTCTTTCCGAGGCCTGTTAATACAAACTAATTAACCGCGTCTCGCTTTATGAACAAAAAAAAACTTAACAAGGGGATGTAATATATAAACCACTTTGCTTCCACACATTTATCCAGTTCTTCGGTTAGGTAGTTGTTCAGGAGTTGTACAAACTCGAAGTTTTTTTGGTTCGTGATACTTGTAACGCATTGTATTACGCCAAACTATATATTAAATGAATAAAGAATATTTAACAAGTTTGAATGATTTCACGAATAATTAAATTTAATTAAGCATGATATTTCAAATTTCGGTTCCGTAAAGGTCATTTAGCTAATAAGGTATACGTTTATTTCTTTTAAATATATTGTGACAACATGGTAGACATAGTAATCCAAGACGATGACTTAAATTAAGACCGCAAATGGAAACGCATCTTAATATTACAAGATGCGCCAAATGCATCTCACATGAAAAGATAGCCTACGGAGGATAGATATCGTTCGTCCCGATCACCAAGGACATGAAAACACTACCACATTACAACACAATACGGATTACATACAAAGCAACGTGAAAATAATCTTGTATGTAACCATAAATTAAAATATATTACGTCTTGAGAACGAATTTTTATAGTGGGAGGAATGATGAGTTAGACACTCAACGGAAACAAATTATTTTAATTATTCACGTTCAGGGAATTAATTATCCGATATCAGTTAATTAGAAAACGTCAAAATGTAGTAGTAGGAGGAAGAAGAGGAGAGGCTGTTACGGTGGGTATAAAGACAAGTTAAAAGTTAAGTTGAAAGTACAAAGCTCCAGGATGTGGTGGTAAATTCTCGCAGAAAAAATACGCTGTGGGCGACATGAATTTGAAATACGCTTGCAAGTGCAGGGTAGGTTCACACACGCGAGTGACGTGGATATGTCGTGACGACAGAGGAAAAAAAGGTTAGGACCTGAAGAATTCACCCCTAAAATAATTTGTATTGAATAGTATGTTGTGTTAGGGATAGATACACTGTTGTTGGATAACCAAAACAATTGTTGCAAAAAAATATTGGCGTTGTTGGTTATCCTGAAATTAAACAGTGAGTAATTATAAGATTTTGTGTTCATAGTTATTAATTATGTACGCGTGGATTGTAACTATAAATGATTGGTATTTATGACACAGCAAATTAACTGAATACGAAAGTGATTATTTTGTTGAACGATGATTTAGCGCTAGAACGAGTATTGGTTAAATTTAAGCATAATGTTATGAAAGCATAAAAGGAAATTGCGATTTATGTCATATAATTTAATATAGGAAACGGAAAAATTGTAATGATGGTATTATTGGTGGATTTAATTTAATGTTTTTTAGAACTTTTTTTAATAGTACCCCACCAGGCCGAGGTTAAGAAACTATGTTTTTAAGTGCATTTGTATTTATTTTGCAATTATTTAAAGTCACTAAAGGTTAAGTTTAGGTTAAACAATATTGCAACTTATTTAGGAACTAGATAAACAGACTAATTTGTGGCAGGATATCCAGCTACCCCAGTGATGACGTTTTATTTGGAAGAAGCATTTTAGGTTGAAAATTTCTTTAATTGTGATAAAAATTTACTGAGCGTTTCTACGATAGTCTAGAAAATTATTTCTTCCATAGAAACTCACTCTCGCAGGACTGCAGTCGGTCAGAGCAAATCCAAATTTATGACGTACCACTCATTTTGCCCGTAATACACTTTCAGTATCTACGGTGCTAAAAGGCACTACTATTCTTAAGTGTGAATTTTCAAAGCCTTTTAGTATTTGTTGATGAGTAGCAAACTTTTCTCTTTATTTGTATATATTTATGTCTAAATCACTCCAAAGGTTGTATGAAAACAGAAACTCGCGTTCAATTAAAAAGGTGCGATATTACCTGATCCAAAATATCAGTTTGTTAAAATTACTTCTCACCTCATTAACAAATGTATTCTTCAATAAACCCGGTGTAGAAAATTATTATACTCTTTGTAATACAAAACATTTCCTGTATAGTTGTGTGGTAGTGTTCTTTACCTTTTGGTACATATTCCAATGTGTAGTTTAATTTTTGAATTTGAACCACTCAAGTGTTCATTTCACAACTAGCTTGCGGTGCTGTTCAGGTATTCCCTCCTACAGTGCACTATTTCTATAATCACTACTTGTGTGACCAAGAGCAAGCACTTACAAAGTTTATGGTACGGATACGATTTCTAATACTCTAACAATTTTTTGCCTCTCTTGTAAGCTAGACGCTGGCTCAACAATGAGAATGGTTCCAGCTTAATCTTAAAAAAGCTTATATGACCGAAGATGTTACACTTCAAATTGATTCACAAATTACTTTTGTAAATAATTATGTTAGGGGTTTTCTAATTATTAATTTTAATATATTACACATATTTGTGTAATCTAGTTCTACACGTAGGGATTACGCATTATATAAATGAGACCTAGTCGCCCCCGGCAATGTTTAAGCGAAATACGTGTTAAGTGAATTACTACGTAATATGCTTTTTTCAAACAATGGATAGCGAGTTTTCATTTATTACATTTACTAACGTCATTGTATTGAATATAAAACTAAATGAATTCCATTTCTTTCCTAAATCCAGTCTTGGTTATTTTATAAATTATTAGTTACATTATACGATTAGAACAATTTTAATTATGTATAAACTTGCTAATATATTCTCGAGGATTTTGATCGCTCTTGGGGTATGCAATGTGAACATGCGATATTGAAATGTCGATTCAAATAAGCCAATCCCGACAGGGACGAATACGTCTTGGGGTGGTAGGGGAAAATACATGAACTTAAATTGAACATTTCCGTGCCGGAAATTAACAAAAGCAGCATTGATTTTTGTAGTGCCGTTCTTTCGATGTTTCTCTTTTCCACCTTTCTTTCCTGTAGGGCGCTGCAGGAATTGGACGCATCTATGTAAAGCAAATTTGAGAACAAAACACGAAACCCTGAGGTGCTCGTCGCCGAGTCATAAACTAAGTGTTACTAATTTAATAAACTTTAAATAGAAATTTGCAATATTGGACTTTAATATTAAATTAAGTAAGAGAGTGGTTCGTAGCAACCATCAAGTTTCTGTGTTCGGTCAAAATAGGACTAATATGAAGGAGATGCACCACCATAAGCTCCAAGAACTACCATTTTAAAATTACCAGCATAGTAAGTTCGTTGCTAATTGCTAAGTAACGGCATTCTCAACCAGGGTTGTTTATTTCTCTGATCAGTCTCCTCGACCGTCGAAGTACAGGGGTAGTTCCTTTTTGGTACAACAGGAATACTTTAACAATTTTAGAAACTAGAGTAGTTTGGTGTATTAATCCAAACGTAACAAATAAAGGACAGAGATCAAGACAAGTCATTAAACAACTGAAATATTCTTTGATTAACTAAATTGAACCATGCTCCAAATATTTCTATTAATTAAAAACGCCTCTGTCTTTATGAACAAGAAGCAGAAACGTTTAAACATTATAAATGCAATTAACTCCCTGCCCACACGCAAAATTAGTGAAGCTACAGAACAAAGACATAATTTGACATCGTGCACTAAATTACATAAAAACTCCATACAGAAATTAAGAATTTATATTGAATCGGATATATACAAATTACGTATTTTTAATGCTAAATAAATGCGGGTTTTCTAACTCCTAGTACTATTTACATGTATTGGGTAACCATTATGACTCAATATACCCCTAAATAACATTTCAAACTTGAAGTTTTTATTATTCTGACAACGATCCTAGGTCATGGATCGAAACGTAAATAAGGATGATTTTAAAAACTATGAGTGGTTTAATTCCCAAACAAGATTAAGAAAAAAAAAGTTTTTGTTAATCAAAACACATGAATCATAAAACTGCAATAATTTAGAGTTCGAAGTAACACTGATATCATTTCTAACCTTACAACTACCATAAAAATTTGAAACCTTTAGATCAAGAGAAAATACTGAAAAGTTGCATCATACCAAATCGAGGTTATGACGAAGAGAACGAGAGAATTAAAAGAAGTCATGATAGGTCATATTTTGAGTTAGGGCGAAGGAAGGGCAGAACAAAAAATAAAATTTCTAAAGATGGACAAAGGCATATGGCACAAGGATATAGGAACAGCCTAAGAAGTATAGCTCATGGTAGTTACAGGGCACTGGTTAGCTCAAGATCAAAAATATCAAAGATTGCGTCAAACCAAATTCGAAGTTGTGAATAAGAGAGATGCAGATAACTTTTTGTTTTATAATTAGAAGGTGAAATTGTGGGTCGAATTTAGATATCAATGAAGGAAAACGAATTTTAAAATCTAGCGTTTCAATGGGATTGCATTGACTAGCCGTTTAGTTTGCACCCATTGTCTGTAAATTCCATATATAATTTGACAAGTATTTACTTTAGTTTGTCTATTCATGTCCTAAATTCAAGATATAATTATACACGATTCTCACACAAAAACACGAAAACCTGTATTTCGTAATCTAAAATGTCTTTTGGTTTTACAAGCAAAAAGGTAGTAAATTAAGGGATAATAATACCGTAGAGTAATAATAACGGAACCTTCACACAACAAAGGACGGGTTTATTAGAGCAGAAAATTAGGTAGAGGCTCCATTGAATATACCATCAGCAGGAAATGCGTGGGAAATTTAACCCTCGCTTAGTAAGTATGTATACCGCCAATAACAAAAAAGTTTATAATAATAAAATCTGCTTAAACAAGCGGAAATAATAAAAGATGACAATGGCAAAACGACCATGTAACGAATTATCCAAGACATTAAGCTAAAAGAGAGGTGGTTATTTAGTGAGTAACGTTTTAATGGTCATAAAAAATTATAATAATACAGTAGACAAAAATATAAGTAGAACAACCTTTGAGAAGTTTAAATTCAAGTGTATAAAAAAAGACAAATTAAAAAAACTTTTTTGTACTAGCTAAACATGATCATATTCTACCGGGTGATTCAATTGCAGCGTTCCTATTCAAAAACTATTTCTACGAGATGTCTAGAACCCAAAAAGATTGAGTGGAATTAATAAATCGCACTTTTATCATAATTGTCGGAAAGGCAGTCAGATGAGTGCGATTTTTATTTGAAATAAAAATCGTGGTGGTTGGCGTTTTTTCGTAACTTTCCACTACTTTTGGTTTACAATATGTAGAGCATCAGTTAAAAAAGTTTTCGGAAAAAAATGATACGTATTCCTTTGTGTTAAGGTATTATAACAACCAAAAATAGATATAGGAAGAAAAAAATATTATGAAAACGAGATATTAGACAAAACTCTTGGGGTGAGATTACCAATGCTCAAGCAGAGTACTTGCAACTAGCCATTGGGAAGGTATTGGGCTACCACCTGTTTTCCCTTCCAAACGACAGCGCTCCTCCAACCTTTAGGAGGTGGGCGTACTTGGGCGAGATCTTCCGGATCTGGTGCGAGGCGGCTGGAAACCTCCCACAACTGTGGGATGCTGCACGCCCTACAGTGGTCCAAGTGCGACTGCTACCTAGACTCCTGAAAGCGGCATTATGGATACCGGTGCTCCCGGAAGACATGGATGTCGTCCAATGGCGTCTGCGTGTGTTGAACCCCTGGGCTGACATATCCAAGTGGTGCGTCTTACACACCATCATAAGAGATCAACCTCAAGGGAGGCTGATAGTCTTTGGCGTTGTGGAAGACGCGAGGGTGACTATCAATAGTAGGGGAGGCAAGCTGCATTACAAGCTCACCTCCCTGAACCTTAACATCCAAAAGTCTCAACCTGCGGCAGAGGCAGCCCAACCGGCTGCCGCGCAACAGCAGAGTCAACCGTCACCTCCTGAGCAGCTAAAGCAAGCTCCGCTCCTGCAGCAATCTCAGGAGGCTGAGGTAAGCGAACCATCGACAGCGTCAAGCAGTCATATGAACACAGCAGACTCTGACCCGTTGCTAGTGGAGTGATTGGCGGACGAGTATCGGAAAGCGTCACTGGATAACCCACCCAGTGTGGTTTAAAACGTAAGTCAAATCCATCGGTCCAATGGCGGGACTAAATGTAATACAAGTAAATCTAGAACATTGCCGAGCGGCTGTAGCATCATTATGCAGACACTTGAGCAATAAGCAGAACATTGCCCTTATCCAAGAACCCTGGGTGGTAAGCTCAGGAATCTCGGGACAGGGAAGCCTAAATGGTACTTTGCAATACACTAGTAATTAATTCAGAAATTGCTATATTTCTTATGCGGCGTGCTCTAATGCAAATATACTACCAACGGCATATCCATTACCATCGACTCCGTGACGGAAGGCTAAGAGCTCAGGCTACCAATCGCAACTTCAGTGGTTCGATACTCAGTTAAATTTACTTTTTTTTATTTAATGTTGATTTTTTAAACAATAGAAAGCATCTAATAAGCATAAAAATACCTAATCAAAATTTATAACCGCTATACAACGAAATAAAATATGTTATTTATTTGTTATTTTCATTCAAAAACGTATTATTAACATCATACTGTTAGGATGTATTTTTATTTGTTCTATTCCATTTGTCATACAGGACAAGACTTATATACTGTCAGATAGAGGCAGAATGGGCTTGATTCGTAAAAATAAGACTGAGAAGATAAAACCAGTAATTGCCTAAATTAGCTGTAAGTATATTTCCAAGAGCATTCGTTGCACATGAATTAAACTAAGACGATCAGCTGATTTCAATAACTTTGACAGACCACGGTACGTTCAGGAACAAGGCTTGAAAATTGTTAACTAACAGTTGCTTAAGCTTTCTGCAATTACTTCATATTGCAATAGTTTATTTAACCAATGTAAATAATATCTGTTGCGCTTTTATATCTGCATTACTTATTTAACAATTATTGTAGATCAGAATATGTACCTGATATTGTTCCTATTGCTAAATAAACCTTCCACTGATGTATTTCTAACATACTTAGAAACTTCATTTCCATTATTTATATTGCACAGCTTTTGTTTTTACAGATAATAACGCATACGGTTGTTCTAAAACATGAGTTTGTTACTATTTTTACATAAAAATTTTGTTGCATTGCACTACAATGTACTACATTGTACCACATTGATCTAAATTGATCTAAATTGATCTAAATTGATCTAAATTGATCTAAATTGATCTAAATTGATCTAAATTGATCTAAATTGATCTAAATTGATATAAATTGATCTAAATCGATCTACATTGAACTTGACGCGAAATGAACTCAATCCGTTCGTTCCCGTAGTGGTTTTAACAAAATCTACTATAACGAAGTCTACTAAAACGAAGTCTCCTAAAAAGAAGTCCCCTAAAACGTAGTCTTCTAAAACGAAGTCTGCTAAAACGTGGTCTGCTAAAACGAAGTTTGCTAAAAGGAAGTCTGCTAAACGAAGTCTGCTAAAACGAAGTCTACTAAAACGACGTCTGTTAAAACGACGTCTGCTAAAACGACGTCTGCTAAAACGACGTCTGCTAAAACGACGCCTGCTAAAACGACGCCTGCTAAAACGACGCCTGCTAAAACGACGTCTGCTAAAACGATGCCTGCTAAAACGACGTCTGTTAAAACGACGTCTGCTAAAACGATGTCCGCTAAAACGACGTCTGCTATAACGACGTCTGCTAAAACGAAGTCTGCTAAAACGAAGTCTGCTAAACGAAGTCTGCTAAAACGACTGCTAAAACGATGTCAGCTAAAACGACGTCTGCTAAAACGACGTCTGCTAAAACGAAGTCTGCTAAACGCGGTCTGCTAAAACGACTGCTGAAACGAAGTCTGCTAAAACGAAATCTGCTACAACGAAATCTGCTAAAACGAAGTTTGCTAAAACGAAGTCTGCTAAAACGAACCGATCGACTTCCAGAAATCATTTTAAAAAAGTCTACTAGAGCGAAGTGATCCTGATTGCATGGACTGATCGAAGTCACTTTCACCAATTCTACTAGGGCGAAGTGATCTTGATTCAATGGACTGATCGAAGTCACTTACACCAATTCTACTAGGGCGAAGTGGTCTTGATCCGATCAGTTCCTCGAAGTCGTTTTAATGAAGTTCACTAGGACAAAGTGACCTTCGTTCGATCGGCATCTCCAAATTATTTTAATGAAATCTACTAGGGTGAAGTGATCTTGCTCCGATCAACTCCAAGAAGTCGTTTCCACAAAGTCTACTACGACGAATTAATCTGGATCCGATCAACTCCTCTAAATCGTTTTAACGAAGTCCACTAAGGCAAAGTGTTCTTGATTCGATAGACTGATCGGAGTCACTTTCATTAAGTCTACTAGGGCGAAGTGATCTTGATCCGATCGGCTGATCGAAAGTTGTTTAACTATGTCTACTAGGTCAAAGTGGTCTTGATGCGATCGACTCATCGAAGTAGTTTTAATGAAGTCCACTAGGGCGAAGTAACCTTCGTCCGATCGGCTTCTGCAAGTTATTTTAATGAAATCTACTAAGAGGAAGTGATCTTCATCCAATCAACTCCAAGAAGTCGTTTTCACAAACTCTACTACGACGAAATGATCTTGATCCGATCAACTCCTTGAAGTCGTTTAAACGAAGTCTACTAGGACGAAGAGATTTTGGTTCGATCAACTCCGCGCAGTCGTGTTAATGAAGTCTACTAAGACAAAGTGGTCTTGATTGGATCAACTCATGGAAGTGGTTTCCACGAATTCTACTAGGACAAAGTGATCTTGATGCGAGCAACTTTCCGGAGTTGTTTCAACAGTCTACTACGTCGAAGTGATCTTGATGCGACCAACTCAGTGAGGTGCTTTTTTGAAAGGTTATATGGAGTGTTGGGCGGAATAGGTTTTTGGCGCCCAACGTAGTCCCTAAGAGACTACAAACCGCTTCTAGTCTTTCTATAAAATGTGAACGAAGAAAATCACAATCTTAATGTGATGTTTTAATAAGAAATTACACAAAGCTTCTTGCGAAGACAAACAAAATAGTACTGTTTAAATTTAAATTATCTCCTTAGAAACTTGTTATTACCACAACAAGTTCATGAAATCTTTTATGTTCACAGAATTAGGTAATAAGCATTAAAAACATATTCGTCAACATATTTTAACTAAATGAAAGATACGCAGAAAGTAAAATCACTTGTGTATATTAATTTAGACAATTTAGTAATTTGTAAAAAGTTAGGTTAGACTACTGATCATTGACACAAAGATAACATAGCAAAAATCATGCCTGAGGCAAACCATACATTCCAGTTGGTTACTTTTGTCATAGTATATTTTTGTGTTTGAGTTCCACCGGGCATTCAGCAGAACGAGTCGTCCACCAAACGAAATCTTCAACTTCTCTAAATAGAAAACATCTGTTCCACCAAATAGTCGCAATTAAAAACTATTTGATCCCATCCAAGGATATTTTGGCTTCCAGATACTTTTACGTTGTGGAGATAGAATCGAACATTAAAAGAAAATTTACAGAGGAATCGACGACGTCAAGTGCTTGAGATAAATTCAAATATAAACGGTATGTTGCACTTATATAGAAGTTTACTTAGACATTTTGGAAAAAATGTTTATACGACGTAAAATTTTGGACACTGCAAAATCAAATGTGCTACCAATTTATAAGGCACATGTTTCAACTAATAATCAAAATCTGTATTTATCTTGCCATCTTTAATTTAAAAAACAGGTCCAACTAAACAAAATTTCATCTTATATGTGGGGTAATGCGTTTATAAAATTATTTTTATTAGAACTTTATGTTTTTAGATAGGAAAATACATACCATAATTAACCTCGTAGCAATTTAAAAAGATATGTTAACAATATCGATTTGCACCGTCAGGCAGTCAGATACCAAAAGAAAGCGAAAGCTACTCAGACGTTATCAGGTAACCAAGACAGAAGAAGGAGTTATCAATGGAACGATTAAAAGACAATCCTGACATAGATTCAAATCCATATCTCTTGAAAGATATGCTTAAAGGGATAAACCAATTCGGAAATTCTTGTACGCTCATTTATTTGTATTACATAAATAAAAACGAAAGACGAATAAATATAACAATCTTGTGTCTAGCTTAATTTTTAAATGCAAGAGTAAACGCAAATATGTATCCGGAATCAAACTTAATTCCAAGAAATAATAAAATGTGTTTTTATAATAATGTAAACACAAATACTTTATAAAGTGCGAGGCACGTTGAAAATATTGCCAGGCCTCGCCCAAATGGCATGATACAGTATGTTTGCATTTGTATCCTAACACGATTTGGACCATGGTATCGACCCCACCTTTGTTTTTGGTTGTAGCCAGGGGACTATCCCGGTTTTAGTTTGACCAGGTGATTAGTTTCACGTGTGTAATGTACGGTGAATACGTAAGCAGTGGTTTTGTTAATCAGTGTTTCAACCAAAATACAAGAGGATGTTACGTTCCAATTTTGCTTTAAAATTTCCCTGGTTAACTCAAATCCCTTTTGCTTTTAAAACGAAAATTTATTCAATAAATTAAATAGTCTATGCCTTGTTTTAGGTATCCGGTAATCTGTTCGATACTTCAACATAATTAATAATAAATACGCTTTCTACATATTTTCATTTTCAACTTATTTATTTCGAAGCGACAAGTTTATGCTACAATTAAATAGTTTATATCCTGTTTTAGGTACCGATTAGCTTGGTATACATTACGACCGTTTTCTCTATTGTTCCAATGTAAAGCCTTGTTGAAATAAAGTCGCGCACTATCCGATAAAACCCGGGTTTTCCAGTTTCAATCGACCTTCGATAAGCGAGGGTTTGCAGTTCGAATTCGTGTTAGTTGAACCGGTGTTGAATTTGAATCTACAGCTTGTATGTCGAAATATTTTCTACATTATTCGTCACCGTATTTCAAAAGCAATGCACGTTTGTTTTGTTCTGTTCGACAACTAGAAGGTGTCTTGCGTGTATTGGTGAGTCTCTCCGTGCGTACCCATTCTAATCAGATTCTCTTTTTAGCTGGAGGCCAAATGGGTTCTTTCTTTCAGTAGACCAACTGCTTTTGTCTGTAGACCAACTGCTTTTGTCCGTAGACCGCTGCTGCAGTTATGGTAGTAGGGTAAATGTATCCTGACGACCATGGCGTTGCTGTGCTGACTCACCCCCGATGGATTGCGAGCTAAGTATCCGGACACCTACAGGTATGCAATTCGTTTTCTTTGTGTGTGTCAATGGCATATTCCGTATCAACGTTTGGTGTAGTTACGTGACAAGAAACGTGACATTGTAGAACTATTGTTCGTTGCTGCTAATCGATATTATCGCTCTACAGGTGTGATGTACCTTTGTTAAAAATGTTGGACAGGTACACGCTTATTCTTTTATACTGATTGGTTTATTTTACAAACGGTACTATGTACGATTTAAAAGATGTCTGACAAAAGCTTCCACGCGTTAAATCTTTCCTACTAATTAGTTATTTTACAAAAAGTATTAGGTAAAATTTTTAAAACGCTTGACAAAAGCTCTCACATATTGATTTACTACTCATTAATTTTATTTTGTGCAAATACGAGATGCGCACTACACATCTAAGGTACTAAATTGTCCATACAATATAATTGTTTCTGTGAAATAATAACGCTTAATTTATTTTCTTTTTGCTTGTTTGTGCAGAATCCTTTATTTATTTTTATGTGTTAATAGATAATCCTGGGCGAGGTGTTTTTTTTGTTTATTTTTGGTACGTAAGCGAATCCCCCCACTCTCCGCGTGTTAGCTTAGTATTTATTTTTCTCCGGCTACGTCTAGGTACGTAGCATAATTTCTGGCGCCCAACGTGGCCTTGAAATTAAGCGAAACAAAATCGAAGCGAACGCTAACCAAAACTAAAATCAAAGCAAAAGTTAAGTCAACGTTACACAAAACAAAATCGGGGCAAAAAAAATTAACTAAAACAAACTCGCATCCCCACGCCAGGGCGTCAGAAATTATACTACGTACCTAGACGTAGCCGGAAGAAAAGTAAATACCAGGCTAACTACCAGACGCTGAGAGTGGGGGGATTCGCCTACATACCAAAAATAAACAAAAAAAACAAATCGCCCACGATTATCTATTAACACATAAAAATAAATAAAGGATTCTGTACAAACAAGCAAAAAGAAAATAAATTAAGCGTTATTAATTCACAGCAAACAATTATATTGTACGGGCAAGTTAGTACCTTAGATACGAAGTGCGCATCTGTCGTAACAGGCAACTACAGCGGTCCAACATATCCACCCACACACTTCATACACACATGCATACACCCACACACTCCATAAACAAACAGTTCTACTTGGTTCTCCTTTCTTCCGTTCACTTCTTGGTTCTTCCTTCCTCTGTTCTCTCCTTGTACTCCTTGACCCCGTATGGGTCCGGGAATAGAATAGTCCCACGGTACGACCTGCCTGTCGTAAGAGGCGACTACAGCGGTCCAACACATACACACACACACTCACACACACACACACACACTTTATACACGTCCAATCCATACCCCACACACTTCTTACACATAAACACATATACCCAACACTTTATAAACCACAGTTCTATTTGGTTCTCCTTTCTTCCGTTCTCTTATTGGTTCTTCTTTCCTCCGTTTCCTCCTTGTACTCCTTGCTCCGTGTAGGTTCAGGAATAGAATAGCCCCATGGTACGACCTGCCTGTCGTAAGAGGCGACTACAGCGGTCCAACACACACACGCACGCACGCTCGCACGCACGCACGCACGCACACACACACACACGCACGCACGCACGAACGCACGCACGCACGCACACACACACACACAACACACACACACACACACACTTTATACACGTCCAATCCATACCCACACACTTCTTACACATAAACACTATTACAATTTAATTGGTGATACATTTATATGGTGATAGTTCTTTAAAGTCGGTAATACAGTTAAAAGTCGATAATACAGTTACCAAAGTTCATAAGATACATCGCGCAAGCGCAATGAATAAAGCGAGTGACGCCTCTAGCGGAGGGCAGCGCGAACCCCTTTTACAGGTTTCGCGTGGCCAACTACCATGACGTCATCATTACCCCAAATTATATTGCGCCATAATCGGAAATATAAAAAAATTAAACAAAAGTTCATATTCGTGAACAAATTAAACACGGTATTACTTACCCCGGAAATCTGAACGTTCTGCGGGGTTGAACCAAAGTTGGCCTCTATCAGGGTTCCTCAGGGCTCCATCTCGCAGTAATCAAAGATGGTGACTCATCATCTCGGGTCGTGGAGTCCGTTCAGCCGAAGGTTGCAAATTACCTACCTATGCAGGGAATAGACAGGAAAAAACAGGTAAAGGGCGACAACAAAGATAATTAGCAAAGGAAATCTACATAGGTAAAGCTACGATACGATACCTCAAAGCGACCACTTCACTCGAAGAACCAAGGCAAAAGGCCACGTTTCAGAGCGTCACCAAAACCTCTCACCACTTTGTCCCCACTCCTTGTCTTTTTCCCATTGGCGCAAACTGCGCAAATGCACTCTAACGTAACGAAAGTACACGCCTAGTCTATTTGAAATTCCCGCGCACCGCGTCTTTTGAAATTATGGCGCGAAACTTCCGTACATCAAAACTTAACCTAAATACAATGTTTAAGTGCCGATTTGGCACGTAACAACACATACACCCAACACTTTATAAACCACAGTTCTACTTGGTTCTCCTTTCTTCCGTTCTCTTATTGGTTCTTCTTTCCTCCTTGTACTCCTTGCCCCGTGTGGGTTCAGGAATAGAATAGTCCCACGGTACGACCTGCCTGTCGTAAGAGGCGACTACAGCGGTCCAACATAACACATACACTCACTCACTCATACACACTTTATACACGTCCATTCCATACCCACACACTTCATACACACACATGCACTCACACACTTTATAAACACACAGTTCTACTTGGTTCTCCTTTCCTCCGTTCTCTTCTTGGTTCTTCTTTCCTACGTTCTCTCCTTGTACTCCTTAACTCGTGTGGGTCCGGGAATAGAATAGCGTCATAGTACGACCTGCCTGTCGTAAGAGGCGACTACAGCGGTACAACACAACACATACACACATACATGCACTCACGCACGCACACACATACACCTACTCATACATAGCTACACTGGGATTGTTTTATTTTCTTTTGTACGATTCTTAGTTTTTTTGGATTTTGTACTTAGTGTTGGTGTTATTTTTTTTGGTTTTATTTCTTTTTTTCTCGTTCCTTTCGTTCCACTTTCCTTTCCCTATACTTTTGATGGTCTTCTTTGCTGTCGGTCCCTATACTGATTGTGTTTCGTCCATCCGCTCCTGGGGTAGGTGGTTTCTAGTCCGTTTCTATTTCTTCGGAAAACACGACTTAGTCGACTTTAGGACTAGTCGGCATTTCTTTTCTTTGGTTCTTTGGTTACGATTTTTGGTTACCACAGTTTGTAGTACACCGTTTCCTTTTATCAGCGTTCCTCCTCTCTTCCTCTCGTTCTCTCTTGTTGTCAGTTTGTTTACTTGACGCTTGACCTTTGGGTCCTGTTTTGGTAGGCACTGTTGGATTTCCTCCTCGTTCCTTTTCTTCTTTTGAGGTCAAAGACTTTCCTGTTTCTTTACAAGAAACATCCGTCCTCCGACGACTTTTTCAGTGTCGATGCCGTTCCATTTTAGTCCTCGTTGCTTGCTTCCCTTCCTTCCTTCCTTTTTTCTCTCTTTCTATTATTGGTCCTTCAAGCCAGATAAGAGTTCTTTTTTTTGTGTTTTGTTTGATGTTTTTTTTTTGGTTTCTTTTGTTTTCGTAAGAAGTTTTCTTTTAGTTTTCTTTCACAACCGAATTTTTTTGTTTTTGTTGGGTTTTTTCTCTTTGTTTTTTTTGGTCCTGCCCACTCCCATTACTTTTGTTTTCATACCCTGATCTGTTAGTCTTGCTGGGAGGGAGGGTTGTTACGTTCCAATTTTGCTTTAAAATTTCCCTGGTTAACTCAAATCCCTTTTGCTTTTAAAACGAAAATTTATTCGAAAAATTAAATAGTCTATACCTTGTTTTAGGTATCCAGTAATCTGTTAAATACTTCAACATAATTCAAGTTTATGCTACAATTAAATAGTTTATATCCACCAATAAGCTTGCCAATAAAACTTATTCCCTTTAATGTATAATTGGACCTGCCATTTCTAACCCACCATACGTGTACGCTACCCGACTAGCTTAGACGGTATAAATTGGGAAAACTTAGTATGTCCATTGTCCATGTATGGATAGAGTTGTATCGACAGTAATTTGAACACCCAGAGTGTAGGCACGTTCCAAACTGGATTTAAAAATATTACTGACTTTTATGACATTATATCCAGTGTAAAAATTTAAGGGAGCGTCTTAAATTTCACAACCTTTATTATTCTAGAGTTAATATTATAAACAAATGTTCGCTTTTATTATGTTATCCGACTGGGTTTTCCGCGACCAAAATATTGTGCAACAATGTATAGCAAAACAATTAAGTTTGATTTTTATTCGTCAATTTCGAATGCATTAGAACATGTATACAGCAATTATAATCTAAGAAATAACATATATACAAGGGTGAAGTATATACCAAGGTCTACAAGGTGTTCGTTCTCGCGTCGGTCCGCGGCGTCTCGGTACACCTTCCTCACAGCGAACCTCCTGGGGTCGTCCGGGTGGATGAGTGTTGGTTCTACGCCGTTGTACTGGATCCTGTCGGTGTCCAAAGGAACGGCTTGCCACTCCACAGGTGATGGCGGTAGCGGGGACACTGGTCGCCGTGCAAAAGGCGGTCGCTGTAAGAACTGGCGGAGTAGTTGTTGGTCTCGTAATCGCTGTCGTCGTTGTTCGTTCCCTCCTTGCAATCGCCGCAGGTGCTGCTCTCCGCGTCATCGGCGTCGTCGTCTGTTCTTCTCTGTCGTGGCGCCGCCATACCGCGCTGTGGCGTCGGACGGCTTTGGGCTAGGGGAAGCGCCAAAACGTAGGCGCCGTCGTGCTGCCTCGGGCTCAGAGAAGAGCCGAGGTCTTCTTCGATGATGCCCCGGGTTAGGAGAAGCGCCAGGGTCTTTCGGTGGTTCCTCGGGCTATAAGAAGCGCTAAGGTCTCGACTGTTTTTCTACTAGGGTAGGAGAAGCGCTAGATGATTGAGTCCAGTGACGCTCTGGTTAAAATGCATGTTACCCTATATCAAAGTACACGTGCTGAACATAGAACAAGGACCTAGAAAATCGGGATCTCCAACTCATTTTTTGTGCTATCCTTAAACTAGCGAATCTATTGAATGCCCATTCCACTAACCTTTTTTTCAATATACTTTGCATAGGGGAAGAAAGCATATAAATACGATTGCGAGTCCTGCAAAATCAGTACACTTAATGCCCTCCACAGCCTAAGGACTCAACTACAGTGCTCACCATAGCCTGTAAACCGCCTCAACAAGCAGTGCTCTCCATAGCCTGCTTAATTGTTGAAGCCGTTACGCTGCCCGACGCCGTACCTGGGGCACGTATAGCAGTGCTCTTCATAGCCTGCTTAATACCTGACCAGTTACGCTGCCCAGCCCCGTACCTGGGGCGCTGTCGCCCTTGTTCATCACGCAGTGCTCTTCACAGCCTGCTTAATTTCGACTTGTTACTCTGCCCGTCGCCGAACATGGGGCACGTCGCCATAGCTTAGCACAAGTAAACCACATAATAGCAGTGCTCCTCATAGCCTGCTTAATATCTGATCAGTTACGCTGTCCAGCGTCGGACCTGGGGCACGCCGCATTAATTCTTTATTACTCCACGTTGTTCCACAAGTGAACTGTGACTTCCGAAAAGTCCCGAAGACCTCCGAAGACGTCTAGACCTCTTCAAACAATAAATACTTTCTCATTTTCGTTATTCAAGCTCTGACTCAGCTTCACGAGTAAAACCCGAGGATTCCCGAAGACTTCCGAAGCCTACTGAAGACTTCCGAACCTCTCAATATTGTGTACATAGTCAATGTATAGTTTATATATATATATCATTATTCTTTCTAACACCGCGTTGTTCCACAAGTGAACCACGAAGCCTTCCGAAGAGTCCCGAAGACCTCCGAAGACATCTGGACCTCTTCAAACAATAAATACTTTCTTATTTTCACTATTCAAGCTCTTACTCAGCCTCGCGAGTAAAACCGAGGATTTCCGAAGACTTCCGAAGCCTACCGATGACTTCCGAACTTCTCAATATTGTGTATATAGTCAGTGTATGGTTTTTGTATGTATATCATTATTCTTTATAACTCCACGTTGTTCCACGAGTAAACCACGAAGTCTTCCGAAGAGCCCCGAGGACCTCCGAAGACGTCTGGACCTCTTCAAACAATACATACCTTCTTATTTTCGTTATTCAAACTCTCACTCGGCTTCACCAAGAAATCCTAAGGCCTTCCGAAGAAGTTCAAAGACTACCGAAGACGTTTGGACCTCTCCAAACTCTGTATACATCTGTTTACTTAGTATTTAAGTTCCTACTTGGTTCCACAAGCAACCACGAGGCCTTCCGAAGATTGTCGAAGTGCTTCAAAGTGTATAAACTGTTCATTTAGACTTTTTACTTGTATATTTGTGTACTTATGAACTTTCTTCTTTTTTTTTCTTGTGAACATTAAACATAACAGTGCTAAATCTACATACTTTCAGACCCCTCCCACCCCAACGACAACATGCACTTTGTTTTATACTTATTCTTGAGGATGGTGGAGCAACCTGCAACCAATTAGCATGCGCGTTGTTTGTGTTGAGGGTTGTGGTCATTGTAAAAGGGGCGAGCCGTGTTAAGGTATATATGCAGGTGTTGTGACCGCGCGTTCCTTTTATAAAGATGTACATTGTCAGGAGACAAGGTCGGTGACAGTTATCACAATAATTTAATTTTTAATATCTTTGAACTTTCAACGATAACAAATCTTTATATTGAAATCTCAAGCGGTAGCGAGGGTTATTGCAATGCGTATGCAACACCTGTTAACTTCCTGAAATATAGTTCTCTGTTGCTGTTCAAAACGTTGCAAATGCAAAATGGAGGGACAACTATCATCACATAAATTAGCCTTTCAATACAATTACTTTCCTAATATCACGCAACCTCTCAAAATCCCTTTTATTACGAACATAATCCTTCTAGAACCATTCATTAGTTGCCAGATTTGAAATTTTATATCCCCAACCTTACTCAACAAACAATTCATGAAAAGCTGTTAAAACTTTTATATAATAGTGGTCCACAAAAAGATTTCATTTACATCTGTAAATTGTAGTCTTTGAGGTATACAGACAAGCTCAAGAGCTTGATTAAACGTGTCTGCAAAAGACACAAAAATCTAACAGTTTTTACAGAATGGGTGTTTAATTTTGACCACCACTGCTAAAGTAAAAAAGCTGTTTCACAGCCTAAAGCTAGTCGATGAACCATTCTTCAGGTTTAACTCAGCATGGCGCCAAGTCGGCGGCCAATTCTGAAATAAGAGAGTAAAAAATCATCTTCATAGAATAGCAAGCCGCTCTAGTCATTTCAATAAAAAGAGATTTTTTATATGCAAGGGTTATAGATTAGGTCGCTATCTAGATAGAAATCGTATAATTTTATATTTATTTTTGGGCTTCATCCGTTAAACGGATGTCGGAAACGTGTATATTATGTATATTGGGATGTTTTGATCCATGTTGGATTCACAGGATTGAATGAAAATACTGATGTATAAGATGATATCACTTGTTAGTTAAACGATCGTTTTTTTCTTAAATCAGTTGGATGCCATACAACTACTAAGAATTGAATTATGATTAATTAGGATTAAGAAGGTCGTGTTAACCTCAGGATAAACAGCAAGGCCTGCACAGACCTCTTCGAGATGCATTTCTGAAATTTTGTTTGTGTTGCATATACAGAGAGTTAAGAATTCATGACGTTTGTAACGTTAGCGCGATACTTAAGAAAACATTGTTGTTATCGTTCGAGTGGACGGTGTCTCAAAGCATGTAGGCTTGGTTTGATTATTTGTTTAATGAGTATAAGCAAAATTAATTATAAGTTTCATAAATACATAAAAATAAAAGTGTAACAGTTAAAATTTGAATGATTTTAACAGTTTGAAGCAGTTCGGAAGTCTTCGGTCATAGTCGGAAGGCTTCGAGGTTACTTGTGGAACCAAAAAAACTTAAACACTTATTGAATGAAGGTATATACAGTTTAAAGGGGTGTAAAAATCTTCGGTAGTCTTCGGAACTCTTCGGAATTTGCTTGTGAGACCGAGTAGTAACTTGAATAATGGTAGTTAGAAAATATTTACAGTTTGAAGAGGTCCAGACGTCTTCGGCGGTCTTCGGAACTCTTCGGAAAGCTTCGTGTTTTACTTGTGGGACAACGTTAAGTTACAAAGAATTATGATACGAAATTAAAAACTATTAAATGTATGCCCCTTACATACAACGGTACTGAACGTGCGGTTAGTTGTCAAGGCGTCGCCGTGCATCAATGTAGTAAGCGTAAGACTACGGATCCCAAGGTCCTGGGTTCAAATCCCGATACGGCCGACTGCTTGAAAAATGACAGGCGAGCATTTTTCACAAAAATTACGCCCTCGTTTGGATGAGAGGTTAAATGGAGGTCCCGTGTGTGAGTGTTGTCACGCACGTTAAAGATCCCTACCTTGCCTGGAACGGCAAGGGTTCGGCAAAATTCTAAATTTCCAGGCAACAAAAAACTCGCCTCCTGGCCAATGTAGTACCTTCTGGTGGAGCATTGGAAATATAAATGCACGGTTAGTTGTCAAGCATTTTACTTGTGTAATATTATAATTATTATAATTTAAAAACTATAAGTTATTTCTGGTAACCTCCAATATTAAGAAGCTCTTGAATTCAATAAAAAAGAAGATTTGGAAAGTGAAAGTTTAAAAATATTTAAATTCTATAAAAGTGAAATTTATGACATTTAAGTGACAAAAAGACAGTGAAATTTAAAAAAAATTTTATACTACAAGTAAATTGAAACAACCACAACATGCCAATATCAGACGAGGAAATAAATACAACTACTCTGAGAAAAACTTCACCATCACCATATCAGATGCCTCCACCACCAACATCTGTTGATGCACCAATACCTTTTCAACAATCTAAAACCACTACAAGGACTTCGCTAAAACTTAAATCCAGAACCTCTTCTACAAATCTTACAAAACACCAACACGATGACCTAGACGATCTAACAATTCAACAAAAATCAGGCAAATTAAACAAGAAATAACAGACTTCGTATATAAAGATTCTAATAAAATCTCTCGGAACTGCGGACACTTCTTACTCCAAAAGATCGAACAACTAGCCTTAATAGCCCACGAAGCAAATAATCTCCACTCAATAGCTGAAACAAAAATAGCAACATTTGAAAAATGCCTAAAGAAATTAGAGAAACAACAGGGAGTAAGTAAAACCTCAGAAACACAACCTTCTACATCTACTACAACTTACACACCTCAAACAACACAACCTTTTACATACGCCAATATAACCTCTTTCTCATCATTACCTACATCCCAACACGCCCCACTTACAAAACCTCCAACCAAAACCATTACACTTAAACCCATTGCCGCGGAAACTACACCCACTGAACTTTTAAAAATAATTAAAAACAACCTTCAACCATCCATCTCCAAAATGAACATCCACTCAATCCAACCCACAAAAACATCCGTCACCATTCGCACCACTAAACCAACTGACATCAACCTGATCCAATCCCTAACACAAACCTCATACAATACACACATCCCCAAACTTAAAATGCCCCAACTAGTCATCTTAGACGTAGATAAAGACATCTCCTCCACAGACCGTATTACACTCATTTATTCACAAAACCCCTTAGAACTTTTGTAAGAATTTTATTTCTTGGTTATTAAATCCATCCATAAAAGTGCAAGGTTGTAAAGCGCTTTTATTAGAATTATGGGTGGGATGCATTTAACAAGTTTAGTAATACGCTAAAGTTGTATCTATATGTAGTTTTCTATGTATAGTCAAATATCTGTGCCTTCGATAACTGTTCGCAGGCGCGTTTTGGTTGAAGGCCTCCACCGGGAACACCCCGTCGTTCGGGCGAGGTGATAACCAGTCGGCCATGCGAGCTTGTTGAATCAAAATGTACGATTGGAAGCAGGCCGCCAATTTGCGGTTACATTTTAAGAGTCGAGATCCATCTTTAAATAGCGGTTGGTATCCTACGAACGTTATTTAATTTGTTTAATTGAGGTATTTTATTTAGCGCGCAAATAACCACGATAAAATCAACTTTAGAAACAACTATTCCAACCACTGATGTAAAACCACTTTGTAGGAAGTAACTTTGATGATGGAAAATTTGAATAATTTGTAGAAGACCATATTACTACAAAACGTAAAGATGTTATTTGATGAGACAGCAGGGTTCAACATATTGCAGCAGCTGATGGAAGTATGGTGATGACGTTTGATAAAACGCAGCTTTGGTTCGTAGATAACTTTAAGAAATTTTCCGTGTTTCAAATTAGAAACACGCTATTTTGTTTAGTGCATAAAAGCACGAAAATAATAAAATTTCAATTATTTGTTGCACTGGAATTTTCCAGTGTTAAAAATTATAATGCACAATTTTTAAAGTTTTAAGAAACCATACACGTGGTTCATTTTGTTCTGTTGGTAACAGCGACAGGTGTTTTTGGCGTCACTTGTTTGTCTGCAATATACTGCTGACACCTGTGTTCTAATAAACATATGCTTTGAACAGTGTTTGCCTAAGTTGAGTAAACAAGAATATTTTTGTGATCTTTTTTTATTAGAAATTGAAACTAACACAAATAATTTAGATAAGGAAACTTGAGTAACTATGTTTTAATTTGTAACCCTCTCGAACAGATCTGCACGGGTCGGGCCTTTGTTTTTGTAACAAGTTTACACTAAGTTTTAAAATGTTTGGTTATCAACTATTTTGATAAACCTTAATTTAAAACCCATGAACTCATTTAATTATTTATGAAATTTTGTAGCATTGAATTTTGTTTTAAAGAGAATCTTTTGAGTAAATTATTGGTTCAAGATTAAAGTTTTTTATTTTGATCAAATATGGTCAAAACTAACTACAAGAAACTAATATCCTTAAGAGTGGAATTTTGATGTCAACTTATATAGGAGATATTTTTTTAATATTTCTTTAGGTTTGTTTGTGGTACACAAATAGTGTTCCACCCTTCTATTAAGCTAATTATTACTATTTCTTACAGGAGCAGCGTCTTATTCAGTTAAGACGGGTTTCTGTCATCGAAGGCGATTTTTTTTCTTTGGGTTTCCACGTCCGCCCCTAGAAATATACTACGCAATTATCCTAAATAAGTCAGGACTTGGTGGCGCCTATTTGTTTTGGATTAAGTTCAACATACAATCAAAATTCGACTCCCCCCCCCCCCATTTCTCATAGCTCTACCCAAGGAATAGGCCCCTAGTTATGTCGGAAGACTTCGTTACACTTGCCCAGGCGCGAGGATAGTCATGTAACCATGCAATATATATAAAAACAAAAAGATACGTTTCACTGGCTCACAACGTGAGGCTTTTAAAAAAAATTCGTTTCACTAGCGCCCATGCGTGAGGCTAGCTGAGCCGAGTTAGAAAATTCGTTTCACTTTTAATCCCAGAATCAGCTTATATTCCAAACATATCCATTGCCTTCCGTCAACCAAAAACCACCCAATCTGATAACGTAATACTCAACGTCTCCTCTACAATCCGAACAATTCTGAACTCTAATCCCCACATTTTCATTGGTTTTAAATCATGTCTTATCCGTGATCTGATATCTGTAACCCGCTGCTACAATTGCCAACGCTTTGGTCATTCGATCAAAACATGCAAATCCCCTTCCTCGTGCGGTCGCTGCTGCGGCCCACACATTACAAGATCATGTCCTAACCCAGCGCCCACAATCCCCAAATGTCCAACTGCACACGTTTCAACAAACCAAATGACCATGATGTCACCAGCCCTGACTGTCCGACTTACAAACAAGCCCTACACCTAACAAAACTCCAAACCGATTATGGCTACTAGACACCACATACAATACCCCCACAAGACCTACACAATCCTAAATCATCAATCCGATGCACACAATTAAACCTAGAACACTCCCGCTCCGCTACATTAGAACTTATAAACCTCCTACAAACATACAAATTCCAAATTGCCTTCCTTCAAGAACCATACCTCCACAATCACAAAAGTCCAAATATTCCAAATCACTATCGAACATTCATTCATCCCACCCCAATAAATCCTAATTACACATCCGCTATCATAGTCACTGATGTAAACCTAGTTGCCTCTTAACACCTCTCCCTATCCAATCAATTCAAAACACTTATACTGCATACCTCATATCCTCCTATTTCCAATACGGAACAAACATTGACGTCCACTTACACCACCTTGACACAACACTAGACTCACTACACAACAAAACAATCATACTAGCTACAGATACCAATGCTAAGTCCACACTATGGTATAACACATTCACAGACACGAACGGAAACAAACTAGAAGATTTTATTACACTCAGAAACCTTCACATACATAACACACCTTCACATATCCCAACCCACGAAACAACCACAGGCACATCCTACATTGACCTTACCATCACTCCTGCCTCAGCATCACACATAATCCACTCCTGGAAAATCTCACACATACACACCACTAGTGATCATAATCCTATAACTTTCAGAATTCTTCCAAACCTACCCGCTAGATCTTTTGCTAAATCTCACACTTTCAATACCTCGAAAGCAAACTGGAAAATATTTCGAGAAACCTAACTACCCTATTACCAGAATTTCCACACACACCATATAAAGATCTTAACGTAAACGAACTCACACAACTAATCACAACAAACATTCTAACTGTCGCACAAACTACCATAGCAAAAACAACACGCACACAACGATCAACACCCTGGTGGTCCTCTACAGTAACAACCAGATGACGTTACCTAACACACCAACGTCACCACTTACAACAAGCACGCCGCAATAACAACAACCCTGATAACATACAACTAATTATCAATACATTCCGCACCACACGACGAGAATACAAATCACTTATCACAGACGTCAAAAAACAACAACCAAACAAAATCATTACTGACCACAATGGAAACCTTTGGACCACCTACCGCAAATTAATCAAACCACCCCATACTCACATCCTAACAGCACCAATACACAACTCTCCCTTATACTATGAGACATCTCTACATACCGTACTAAACTCTGCAATCCCTTCTGCCCCACATGACATAAACACCTACCCTCAACAACAACTGGAAAACGATTCCTGCACCCCATCAGACACCGAACCAGACCAATACGTTGATATAACCCTACTAGATAACTTAGTCAAAAACCTCAATCCAAAAAGTGCTCCTGGACCAGACTTCATCACAAATCTAATGCTACAACAATCTTGGCCCATAATCAGAAATCCCACCCACATCCTCTTCAAAAAATGCCTATCCACAAGAACCTTCCCAGAATCCTTCAAATCCGCATCAATAACCCTCATTCTAAAAACCTGACAAGCCCCCAGAAGACCCAAAATCTTATCGACCAATTGCACTTCTACGTACTTTACGAAAACTCCTTGAGAAAACAATCCTTCACAAAATCAATTCCCATATCACAAACCACAACTTCCTATCTCGGCTTTAGACCCAACCACAGTGCTGAAAAACCCATCAACCTTCTAGTCTCTTCCATCAAAAATTCCACATCCAAATACACCATCGCTCTCTTCCTTGACTTCAAATCCGCTTTCGACCTTCTATGGTGGCCTAACCTATTAAATCAACTAAGACTATCCCACTTTCCTTCGAACCTATGCAAAATAATTAACTCATTGCGAACCTCAAGAACAGCATTCCTAACCTCAAATTATAACCGTATAACCAAATCCCTTACCCAAAGATGCCCCCAAAACTCCTGTTTATCCCTCACCCTCTGGAACATAGCCATTAATCCCTTACTCCTACACAACATACCCAACGTCACCACCCTCGCATACGCAAATGATGTAACATTCCTCCAGATCCTCCATTGAACAAACAACCCTAACACTGACATCCTACCTAGAATCCTGGTCCTTCTTAAATAAACAACCATTATCCCCATCTAAATCAAAACTCCTCCTGCTGAAAGGCTTCCTATATATATATATATATATATATATATATATATATATATATATATATATATATAGACACCCGACTACACACACACGCACTTAACCAAACTAAGAACAAAAACACAAATCATACTAAAGAACCTCCACCAATCACTCCCAACTTCAATACATCTAACCACACACACTCGACGCCTGATTCTTTCCCAGATTATAATCTCTATTATACAATACGCATCCGATACCTGGTTGACATTAACCCCACCTTCTTCTAAAAAAACTAAGCACAATAATCCGCCCCTTTCTACTATATACATTCCACGCATACAGAACCACATTCACACTAGCCCTATATACCATTCTTCAAATCCCTCCCATAGAATTACAACTCAACGCAGCCCTACAAATCCTAAACATGAAACGCAACCTTCCAATCCAGCTACATGACACCATCCTAACTCCTGACGAATACAAAACACTACCTATATCCAACATTAAAACCTACATTCATTCATCATTAAACCATACCTGGTAACAACTCTGGTCCACATCCCCATCCGGCAGATACACATACGAGCTGTTACTCGAACTACTACAAATCCCACCAAACGTACCGCACTCCAGCCCTCAAACGATACAATTCCTAATCTCTCATGGCAAATTTCGATCAAAACTTCACTCCTTCAACATCACCCCATCTCCATATTGTCCTTGTGGCAATTCCACACCTGAAACTCCTTACCAGCTCATCTACAAATGTTCACTGCTATCCACCTCTCGCTCAAACTTTAAATCCGCACTAAACCTAGATCTCTACACCCCACTACCTAGCATAACACACCTCATCACACACAATCCTGAAATACTAAACAAATTCCTCACCGACATCCTAAACACAAAACCCTCAATAAACACTCTAATACCTAACCTACCCCACATCTCATACTCCATACGATACACAACACCATTGCTTACTCCTCTACATCAAACATCAAGGCACTGCGACAAAAAAGGGACTTGCCTTACCAAAAACCAATCACAGCAACAGCCCTCCATACAACAATATTTAAGAATCATCCTTAAAGAAGAAATCTCCTTTAAAATTATCACCATTTATTTAATTACATATATTTCATTCAAACTACATATATTTCACTAACCAGTGTGGATACTCTATCCAGGTATGATTACAAATAAATGCTATTTTTTATTATTATTATTAAATGAACATATGTACAAGCATAGAGAAGGCTTCGGAATTTATTTGTGAGGCCCAGTAAGAACTTTAATAGCGGTAGTTGGAAAATATTTACAGTTTTAAAACGCCCATACGTCTTCGGTGGTCTTCGAAACTTTTCGGAAGGCTTCGTGTTTTTCTTGTGAGATAACGTGAGGGTATGAAGAATTATGGTGTGAACTATGTACAGCTTGAAGGAGTTCGGAGATCTTCAGTGATCTTCGGACCCCTTCGGAAGGCGTCGTGGTAGTAGTGCCTTAGGCCTCGTCGAGTGCTCGTCGTTGAACTCTACGCGGTTGTCGTCCCTGTGATAGAGTTGACAGACGCAATCATAATAACGACTTGTCGGTTAAGTATGGAACGGAACTTAACGCTCATACGTAGTTTGTTAACTATTGATTGATGAATTATAGTGACGTGCCCTAGGTACGGCGGCGGACAGCGTCACCGTCTGAGAATAAGCAGACTATGGAGGGCACTGCGCGCTAAAGTATAGCAGGCTATGGACAGCACTGCTCGGTGGAGGGTTTGCAGGCTATCGGGAGCACTGCAAGATGATTCTTTAGGCTATGGTGAGCACTAACGAATGTCTTTCGAAGAATTTGCAATTTTATTTATACACTTCCATTTTCTATGCTTCCTGTATTGAAAAACGTTATGATGTCTTTAACCAATGAAATTGTGTGTTTCAATATTCGAGTGTAAAAGAATCTCCAAAGTTTGTGTGACCAATGGGCGTGCTGATTTTTGAGTACCACAAAAATGAGTTGGAAATTCTCGCGATTTTTAGTTTGTTAAGTGTTCAGCTCGTGTACTTTGATATAGTCAACTGCAGTTCTTTGGTTTATTCTGTGTTCAACTTCGGGCATGGTGATATAGTCAACATTCCCCCCGCTGAAGAGTATAGCGTAGCTTGGTTGATGTGGGGTGGTGGTGGTCTAGTGGGTGCTGGTCGTATATTTTTGGAGTATCTTCACGTCTCCCCGTTCCATCCGGACCCAGTAGATGTTGGATCCGGTTCTTTTCTTCTTTGGATCGAGTGAGTTCATCCCATTTTGTTTCGAATCGATTTCTAGCGGACGATGGTGCGATGCTAACATCTGTTGGATGATGCTTTAAGCTGTGATTGTTGGAGTAGGGCGAGGAGACATGAGTAAATAAAATGGAGTGGTGTTTTTGGCCGTAGCATGGGCAATTGGGAGAAGGGATTAGCTGTAATGGATGTAGTTTAACTCTGAAGGAACCGTGTCCGGTAAAGAATTAGAAGGTTGATGGATAGGAGTGCGCTATGTGTGGGGGAATATCTGCGATGTTGAGAAAGATGCCGGTTTGGTGTAAAGGGCGTTAGTTTTGAGAGTGTCTAAAAGTAGTTTTAGGTATTGGACTGTTGTGGAGAAGGTGATTGGAGTGTGTAGGATGTGGACTTTTGGACTGCGTAGCAGGTCAAGGATTCCTTTGAGGAAAATTTTGGATTTGGTAGGGAACAATGGTTGTTCATTTAGAGGGGAACAAGTTTCGACAAAATGCACCATGAGGGCGGCAGTGGATTCAATGAAGGCACGCAAGTCGTGGATAAGAAATGCCACATCATCGGCATACGCAAATGTTGATGTATTGCGGATATTTAGATCTAGGAGAGGATTTATACAGAGGTTCCATAAGATGGGAGAAAGGCGGGATCTTTGAGGGCAGCCTTGCGACAGGGACGTTGCGGCTGTAAAGAAGTTGGAAGAAAATGTGGCAATTTGGGATGTAACAAGGTATTTAATAATATAGTAGAGGTTTCTTGGAAAGTTGACTGCGCGTAATTGGTTTAGTAGGTTCAGCCACCATAGGACGTCAAAGGCGGATTGAAAATCAAGGAAAAAGGGTTATTACATACTTATTGGGTAAAGATTGGACGGTTGAAATCAAGGAGTGGGTAGTGTGTTCACCACTGTGTCCCTGACAGAACCCGTGCTACTTGATAGAGAGGAGGGAATGACTATCAATGTAAAAATTAAGTTTGAGAAGGATCACTTGTTGAAGGAGCTTTCATAGGGAGGGTGAGAAGGCAATCGGTATGTATAATTTAGGGTTTTCGAGTGGTTTATTGGATTTTAGGAGTAAGGTTATGCTAGTGGATTTGTACGAGGTAGGGAAAATACCTTCGGATATGCATCTTTAAAAAAGGATATGGGTGGTGTCTCTAATTAGAGGCAGACATTTTTGTAGAATAAGGTTAGTGATATGGTCGGGGCCAGGAGCTTTGTTGACGTTGAAGAGAGTCTAGTGCGGTAATTTCAATTGGTTTGTCAAGAGGAGAGAATGGAAAGATTTCAGAGTTGGCAATCAGTATTTGTTGTGCTGCTGTATACGTCTCGTGTGGCAGTAAGGATTGCATAGTCTATTAGGATGTCAATAGATTGTCCAGTGTGGTGAGAGTAGGGTTGTTAGGCGTAGTTAAGATTTGGGGTGTTTTGTATGTGACGAGTTTTCAGTATATTGTCCATAGGCTCGTTTCTTGTTCGTTGATGATGTTGTTATAGTATTGTTTCCTGATACTGATAATTTTTTCTGTCTATTGTGAAGGTACTGGTTAGCAGGTTTATGTATATCTGGTCTCTTTGGTTCCGCCTGGCTCGTTGCAGTCTATGTCTAGTTTTGTTATGTGAGTTTTGGTTGCCGTAAGTTTGTGAGTCCACCATGGTGAAATTCGCGATGTTAGAAGTTTTGTGAGTATGCCTTTGGAGGTTGCTGTGTGTATAGTTTTTGTTAGCAAGTCGGCTAAGATATCTGGGTTGGTCGTTTTATAGGTTTGCTAGGGGGATTCTGAAATAAGGTTGACTAGAGTCTCTACGATTAGATCCAATTGGCTTTGCGAGTGTAGTAAGCTGGGTTTTTGGAGGGATCTGGGTAGGCAGTTGGGTGTAATTGCGAAGGAAATCAGGTTATGATCACTGGATTGGAGGATACGGGAAGTTCTCTATGAGGTAGCCAAGTTGGAAGTTGCAGGTATGTATAGGGTGATGTCTATGTAGAATTTGTTCGTGGTGAATTCCCATGTGGTAGTGGGGATGGAGCGATATGGATTGTCAAGTGGTGTTGATGTACACAATCCTCAATTGCTAAGCCGTAATCGTCAGTAGAGTGTTATACTATAGAGTAGATTTGGCATTTATGTCTGCTGATATTATGCTGGGTTTGTCTCCAATGACTATTAATATGTGTGTTAGGTGGTGTAAGTAAATGTGGATGTCCGTGCTATATTAAAAATGGGATGAGATTAGGAAGGTTGCGCCTGTTTTCCAACGGATTTCAGTGACTGTGATCTAAAAGTAGAGAGGGAGACAAGGTAGGATACATCAAGGTAAAGGTCTGCGATTATGTTGGCTGAGGTTAGGTTGGGATTCTGTAGATTAGCTAAAGTTGTCCTCATTTGTGGCGTTCTAAAAAATTTAAGTTGTTTTACCGGAAGGAAGATAGTATTTATTTATAATAATTAAAGCCAACGCATCTTTCTACATTTTGACAAAGATTTTATTCTACGAATACCAAACGTACATTTCGAGTTTTCCTAAATATAAGGTCGTTGCCAAATGTCAATTGCGCGTCCATTGTTAATATTTTTTGTGGCAGTCGTTTTTTAGCGCCATAAATTTTTGAAATTATATTATCTGAATTTATTTACTTTAATAACAAATGATACCTACAGTTTTGGCTCCAGAAAACCTAACCGGTAATTTACATAGAAAACTCGGTGTTGTAAGTCGCTAAAAATTCGGTGTCTCGATAAAAGGTCTCGGAATATTATCGTGTGGGAAATACATCTTAATCGAGAATTATCTTGGATGCCACCTAGTCTCAAAATACAGAGATTTCTAGGGAAAAAACCCCAAAAGAAATAACTAGAGGATGCCAAAACTCGAGATAAGAAAAGTGATTCTGGCCAAAAATTCACACGAGGAATAATTGACTACACTAATGCTAAAACCAACCTAAAATAAACGTTAACAATAATGACACTAATATTCATACTTAAAACCTGCAAGCTAAAAAGAAGGTTTCCAAGCTCTAATGTTAAATTACCTGAACGTTAATCGCGTCTGTAGGTAATTGCAATATATTTTATTACATCAAGGCTGAAACTACCACATTTACATTATATGTGAAAAACACCAATACACAATTGTTTTCATTACAAGTACATATGAACTTTCTTTAAAAAACAAACCACTTTTTACTTAGCTTAACAGAAAACGTTTTCGGCCAATAAAATTACTTTCTAAATTCTTAAACTAATAACAGGAACATACTATGGGTACGTTTATAAATTTGATAATAAACACCTTGAGTGATTTTCGACTGTAGATAGATAATTTGGAAGGAAACAACTAATAGCCATTATCTCCTGGACTTAATTCGTTTTAACCAGCTCATACTGGCACCTCGGAAAGGAAACCAAATGTTTTGAATTAACATGCTTTTGTCCAACATGAAGTTCTAAATTTAATGGAAACCAATGTATTCCTAAAATTAAAAATAACCCCAAGTTGGTAGGGTATTATTCGAACTTCATTGACTAATTACATTGATCAGTTCAATACTTTCTTCAATTTATCTATCAACTCAAGTTGCATGTTTTCCCTTTCGACGGCAATCACAAAGTGCTCAGCCAAAAAGCTTTCGCTCTATAAAACAATTCAAGGTTACCTTCGGCGGAATTCGGAAATATGAATTAAGATTACAAATTGAAATTACTAGTGTCATTTTTTCTCTATCTACCATAAATGAGATCATCTTACTGACACGTTAGCTTGAACCAGAGAAGACTTTTCCATTTTCTGCATAAGCGTAACTTCGCCTGTAAAACTTTCTTCGTTTCAAGACAATGAGGGCATAGGCGCCAGCATTATACATTATTAATCATAACAAATGAACCATAAAACTGTTATAATTTAGAGTATAAAATAAAGATGATATCATTCTTATTCAAGAAACCGCCATAATAAAATTGACAACCTTTGAGAATGAACAATGTAAGATACAAAAATATTCCTTCCTTAAATCAAGAATGCACGTAACCTAAAAATTATATTTCTTAAAGGAAATAATCATGTCCCTATTGGTGGGATTTACCAATAGAGAAACTATTAAGTTGAAATATGATAATAAATATTTCAAAGGAACGTTACACAATTTTTGGGGGTTACAAAAATCTACAGCGCCTGGGAAATATTACATGATTTTGAATTTTTGCTTTAATATATGTTATTTTAACCTAAAAATTTCTTTAAAGTCTGGTCTTAATGATATTTTTATTATTTATTTTACCTAAACTTGTGCATTAACGACTTTACGATGAAATATTTATTTCACGAATTCTTACGATAACGCCTTTAAAAATAAACAGCATTGGGTTGAGGCATTATAGAATTACAGGTCGTCGTGCTGTAAATGAAGAACAATAATTACTTTTCCTTGTATCTTGCTCTTATTGTTACGCCTACAGCTGTTTGTTGGAGGTTGATGCCACTTTTTAATTTTATAATGTTGATATAACATCCTTATCGGTCTAGAAAAATACTGTACCTCTTCTTGATGGATTTTTGAATTAAATACACATAACGGAAAGACTAGTTATTTAGAACACACTTATAGCTTTGTACGAATCAAACATCTGTACTTAACATTATCAGGAAAGAAGACTAAGTGGATACGCTACATATCGTTTTATATGGAATACATAATATTCAGATATCTGTAGAAGATTAAATAATATATTTACCTTGTTATATTTTTAAAGTTATCAGGTTATGTTCACGCAAAGATGCGCAACGATTAAATATAAATCAGTAAATGTAAATCAAAGCTTAGCATGCAGTAATTACTTATATTTTTAATCAGTGCTTCTTTAAGATAATGTAAAGAAAACTATTTGCAATAACAACAGTTGTTCATTTTCAAACTGATCATACAAACCTTCGCAATAACTCGTAGTTACAATGGAAATTGCTAAAAGCTCTGGCAATAGTTTATTTTAAGCTAATTGCTAACCGTACATGTATTATCTTCTTAAACTACGATACTATCTTCTGAATTACTATCAAAACCCTATAAATAACTACCCAAGCACTAATTACTAATTTATATTATCACTACAATAATTTATATCAACACTAATTTATATCGGCAGTACACAGAAATTTATATCACATCATTCAAAGCTTTAATAGCATATTGTAATCCAAGCTAATTAGAACTGAACTAACTAACACTTGTCTCAGCAATTTATATTTTGTCCAATCGTTATAATTATTTCGAGAACATACAAAAATATGCACATAACATCTCGAATGTACCTATTGTAATCTTTATATGCAAAGTCTTGTACCCGTCGTCAATTATTAGATCTCGCACCGCAGGACTTGTCAATCATCTTTTGTGTTCAAACCCTTCGTTTACGTTCTGTTATTATTCTGGTCACTTGTAGACTAAGCAGCGCCACAATAACCTCAGGGTAGCGACAGTTCGATTTCGATTCTGCGCCAACGACTCCTGTGCAAGATGCCCAGGAAAGATAAAATGCAAACAAAGGAAAGGGTATAATGATATAGAACCCCACAGCACTGTTCACAGCAGCTAATCGCTTTAAGGAACTAGTTATAAGTATCCCTTTCACTATCGAGAAGCCACGTTGTACTCGACTCGTTGTAAAAAGACAAGCCCCACTAGCTTACGACGATCACACAATGGCCGAAAGCCGCTTAATTTAAACATAAAATTATGTGTAAATTGCATATACAAAATTAAGGGTTTGATTGTCGTTAGAATGACACGTAACAACTTTTCTTATGTATAAAATAATATGCTTGGTTTAGGTCCAGAAAATCAGGTAGATATACCGAAATGCTGTGTGAAGTACTTCTGTATCAGAAGAAATTACCGTTGGAAACAACAACGTAAATATTCGAGACTTTTAGACAGCCCCAACTGAAAAACGTGGAGGGTACTAAAACTCGAAAACGAGAAAATGTCCTACTGGACGAGGGTATATTCGTAGATATCCGACTTACATAAAAGATCCGATCAACACTGGAATCGTATAATACTATTCCAAAAAAATAAATCTAAAGCATTCACCTGTTAAATCACTTCGTGGTAAAAAAAGGTTTATTTGAACATGAATTGAATGAAATTTTAAATTGCATTGACATGTGTATTTTGGACTGTGGTTCACTGCTTTACACAATCGGTTTATATTACAATAACAAATACGCAGAACAAACACATTTTTGGAAAAATTATTAAAATTGAACGGTAAATCGTTTCAATGGCCTAACCACACGAGTTAGATAGCGAAATGAATAAATTTTATCAATTTCAGCTTAACGTACAAGTATGGCTAAAGATTTCATTTGTCCAAAGTTCACTGGATTAGTAAGAATTGTTTATTTGGGAGAAAGTCCCGAAAGGATTTATAGATGTTTATAAACTAATATCGGTACGCCTTTTTGGCTACACAAAGTTTTGTTTTAATGATAGGTATATGTATGTTATCTTTAAACAAAAAGGGAAAGCTCTATCTTCTCATCATCATTGTTGTATGTATAAATTGGGCTACTAAGTATAAAAATCAAACACGCATTTTTACACGTCTTGAAGAATGTGTGGTTATCGCTGTAAACGATGAAAATGTTTTATGGTTGATGGAAACGATGTGTTCATGGGAAACGTGCGTTTTAGCGAGGACTTTATCGTCAACTATCGTACCGTATCGACGTGTACGTTTTAGTGCGTAATAGTGCAGCAAAGTGTGTCTTGACTCTCTCATACCTCCCTTTTATAATTACCTTTTGTGTCCCATAATGTTGTAGCTTCCAAAGCCCACTTCACTGCAGGCAATCTGAAAAAAAAACAGAACACGGCCTCCACGAAGCTGTTAAACATTTAGACGTCAGCACTAGAAGCAAGCAACACAAAAGCATACGTTAAATTACGACTATTAATTAAAGATAACCTGTTTCTTTAGCTTTGTAGTTAATTGTATGTAAAACAAAGAACTCCGCGGTAATGCTGTTAAAAGTAAAGGAAACGTTTTACATTTACTTACTGATAAGGGCAGAAAGACTATAATAATAATCTTCACCAGGTACACTCTATACACTGTTAGAAAAATGCATTTATCTACTTGGAGCAAAACTCAAAATCACACTTGTTTTAGTGGAATGCAAACGTTTGTCGTTTTTTAGAGCTATGATGTAAACGGTGTGAATTGGTCTTCGGCAAGCCAAATTATTCGGATGTATTGCGATGTGTCCATTTACTTTGGTAAAGATGAGTTGCTTTAGGATTTTTCTTATATTTGGAAGTAATATTGGTCAGAAGGGAAGGGTTCGGGGAATGATGTATCGGTTTGAAAAGTTTTGAATGTGGATATCTATATGAGCCTGGAAATATACTATCCTTAATGCTTTTTTGGAAGTAATTTAATAAACGCGTGCATAAGATGGCCGTAGGCTCGTTGTATAATGTTTTGGAAATGTTGTCAGGATATGCGATTTGTTGTTAAGGTTTCCATAATCTCCTGTACTAGAGGCGTAGAGTGTAATAAAAGTTACCACAAGGATACCTGGCACATAGAGGCCAAGTGTTCATAGCAACATCGCTTTTAGGTCCTTCGGTGTCGGTTATTCCTGTCATAGCGAAGCAGAATTCGCGAGGCGTCGAACTATTCACCCGCTAATAGGATTAAGACTGTCACGAAACAGGTGAATTTTACACTACTGATGACACATCGTTGCGATAGTAATCCTACCCAGTATGAGAGAAACCACAAGTTCGGATATCTGGTTCACGCACTCGTTTGAGGGAACAGTGGTGCGTAGCTACCATCCGTGAAATTATGCCTAAACGCCTCTAAGACCACATCCTTTCTAAACGAGGGTGGCAACCATACTTTTATCAGTTTCTAGAGTGGAAAGGCTCGGAAAACTTAACTTTATTCGGCGGTTGTCGTTCGCAGCGACTGCCGCATGATTGCGAAGTTCCGTGGCTTAGTTGGTTCGCGTGTGACTACTAAGCTTAAGGTCCATGGTTTTATTCCCGACACTAACTGCTTGAAAAATGTGGTTCCGTTTATACTGTAAATTTTGCCGCCAATTTTATTAATACATCAAGTTTGTTGATTATTTTAAATTCGCCACGGTGTATTTAAATTTATTAGAATAAAATTTCCTTGGTTTACTGAAGCACGCGCCAACCAGTGCCGTGAGTGATAAAACTCTGTGTGTTATTCCGCATGTACAAGAACAGTATCGACTGGAAAATCCACGAAGCCGAGAGAATCGATGTCTTTCGAACAGGCCGCATCGCTATTTGTACACGTTCTACGTAGAACCAATTAAGTATGAACCGCTTTTCTTCAGAACCGCTATTGTAGTAAATGTGCTTCGCTTCACCCGCCAAAAGAGAAGAATAGTATTTGTTACATCGTTTTTTCGTCGACACGGCTGCATAATTCACCAGGTGAGTGCTTTTAGTAAACGTTTGATTTGGTTAAAAACATTAATTATTTGTTGTTTGTTTAACTATCACTTAAATTTTATACAGTCCACATCTCTCTACCAAAGAGCTATTTGTTATTTGTTAAATTATCATTTTACATTCACCGCAATTAATTTTACAAATGTTAAGTGACTATTTTTCACAAAAATATGTCATCGTACGAATAAAAGGTAAAATGTAAGTCCGCGTGTGAGTGATTTCACGAACGTTAAAGATCCCTACCTTGCTTCGAATAGCAAGGATTTAAGATACAAAAACTCGTTTACTGACCAATGTAGTACCTTCGGGTGGAGCATTGGGATATCAAATGTAGGGGCCGTTGAATGAGCTCTATTGCTGTACGTGGCACAGAGAGGGCGGCGGGATCTATCGCGGTATGTGTGACTGTCCCCATACAATCGATGGTGAGTATGAAGTCAGTTCTATGTCGAAAAACTTGTATTTGTCTGTAGACGACTAACGTATCTGGCAGGGTGTTCTCGGCCTTCAACTTAGGCATTCGTCTTGACGCTGAGACGAAGCCCCGACTGGTATAGGTTGGTATCTGCGATCCCTCATAGGTTTGATAGATTTAGGACGCTGTTTTGTAATTTGGGGCATTTGTTTGTACCAAAGACAATCATGTTGTTTGGCGATGCATTTGGAGTTGACACAGATAAATAGTTTATTGATGTTCTGCAGAACCACACATTCTCTATACATAAATTATAGAGATCTGCAAGTCCCTATTGGCAATTATAGCGGGTTATATATATATATATATATATATATATATATATATATATATTGTTGTGGATTTAAAGGGTAAATATGTGTAGACAATAAAATTTTAGCAACCATGTATATACAAACAGAAGTAAAATATTTACGCGCCAAAGTCATATAATTGAAACGGACGGGTATTAAGATATTTTTATATTTAAATTGGAATTTGAAAATTACATAAGGAAAGAAAAGCTTTAAAAGTACATAGAAGCTCAAGGATACGCATATTTAATCATAATTTCTTTTAATCAAACGCATGAAAGCAAAAAAGAAGCTTGCATGCATAAGATAATCAATAATTTCTAATGCAAATGTATTCGTTTTAAAAGCCAACGTTCATTTACACAGATACTACGAAGCAGAGAATCTAGGAATTGTTATTTTCAAACGATCGATAATTTCGAGAAACACCTGTTGGTTACATGTTACGTTCAGAGAATATGAAACGAACGTTAATGTAGAATTCCATTCAAATGACTCTAGCTTGTTCATTTCAGCAGAGTAATTGTGATTAAGTTGGAAACCAACAAAAAAAAAATGCTTCTGAAACTTTCAGATTCATAAATAATAATCCATAGAAATTGTTTTCAACGGACAATTTGCAGCTAGAATAACAAATATCTTAAGGAGTGGGTGGAATGAACAATCGATAATGTAAGACTGATAGAGAAGCAAATAAAGCAAGCGTTGGATAGAAGTCACTTAAGATATACACGTGGACTTGGTGAAGGACGTATACAATATCGATTTTCTGTAACTCGAGTGGGGTTTGAAAGGAGACAACAAACATGCATAGAACAGAGTTGGATAGCGGATAGGTGGAGCATTGTGACGACAGGAAATTATATCATTGGTTGATAGCCTGCAGTTTTCGAAAAGTGCGCGTACGTGTAGGTAGGGAATGAAATTCTATGCAAACAGCACGACGGACGGGAGAAATTTTTCCGAATTCAGAGTCGGTTACGTTCAAAATTTTAAGAAGCCGCTTTGAAAACAAGCTTTTCTCATGAAACGGATTCCACTAGGGGGATTGGAGAATAGTATAAATGCACGAGAGAAGATATTAAAGCTCTCTTTTCCTTTTCATCGAGTTCTGAATACGGGTTCAGACCTACATAATAGTCAAAGCTTTCGGTTAGAATTTGTGTGTTCAGTAATGTTATATTAAACATCTAGTTGAAATTATAAAAGTTGTAGTAGCGGACCGTAAGTTAGTAAAGTGATTGCACAAGTTAGTGCTTATTTAAATAAAAGGTACCGTTACTACGACTAAGTTGTTATATGGATGGATGATTTTGGGGTAAGCAGAACTGAAAAAAATTTGTATGCGTGAAGTATCTGGTATGGAATGTTACTGTTGAAACGAAGCTAGTATCTTGGGAGAAGCAGAATAGTGGTAGCGGAGATATTAGATGAAATAGAGGGATCCGTGGATCCTAGAATCAGCATAGTAGATGTACACAACGACGAGGGGTTTCTGGTAGCCATCTCCTGCGGTGACGAAGAGTGAAGGTATCGCCAGATAATAAATTTGAAATTTCTGTTTTTATATAAACATTTGTGGATATTTTTGTATATATTTTATTGGTGGCGTATTTATTGTTTTAAAACTTGTTTAAAAAGGTACATGTGCAGGACAATTTGATAATTTTGAGTACTGAAAAAGGGTTTATTAAGGATGTATAAAAATTAATTCAGGCTATAATTTGTGGTTGTAAGGAGTAAACGGGTCTATAAATTTGTTTTCAAAAATGCAAGGTTTAAAAAGCATTTATAAACAAAACTGGGTTATAATGAGCTCACAATACACCAGTATAAAGTCAAATTAAGGTTACATGTGTGGCCCATCTACTCATATCTACTCGAATTTGTTTAAAATCATTTTAAAATCAAGGACTTCAAAGCATTCAATAAATTGAGCTGGTAATAATTGTACCAAACTGTTTGTACTCATGTGAATATTTTATCTGTTAATAAGTGTAAATAAAAGGTTGTATGGTTGTTGTATTATTTTTGTAATTTCATTTGATGGTGTGTAAGTGTGAGAGAGGTATGTACGTAAAAATAGGTATTCAAGAAGAGGACGATTGTTAAGCTAGCCAGGGTGAGCAGAAAAATTCGAAGGCGTCCAGAATAAAGGGTAAGAAATTTTTTTTTTTGAATTTTTGATAGGGGCCCAGGTGGGGCATGAATTTTACAGAGGTTCCAGGGCAATTTTATGACGCCCAATTCGTTGGGGCTCAAATGAATGATTTAGGAGAAGGCTCGAGTGTTCACAGACGACCACAGCAATATATATATATATATATATATAAAATCATGTAATCTGTAGGTTAAAAATAGATAGATAGGTTATAGTTCAAGCTAGCGTGTGTAGAGACCGCTTATAAAAATTTTAATTAGGTGTTTTAGATATTTAAGGTAACGATGATTTAATGTAATGTAGGAATTTAGAGGTAATTTGATTTTAGTTTCAGCTTTGCATGTATTTGTAAGAAAATAGCATAATATTTATAAGGTAGGACGAAAAAGGTTAAACATCGATCACCAAGATCAATTACTTAGTGTATAAGATGAAAACACAGCTTTAATTATAATATAAACTAGTGTACAATGGTTTAAAAGCTTTTCATATTCTTTAGCGTAGGATCGATAATTTTAAGGGCATCTGTTAGTAAACTAGAAACATTTCAATACAGTTTAGCATAAGATAGCATTTAAAAACACGAGCTTGTTATGGATAGGAGAGAAAATCAATAATTTCTACGAATATAAATAAACGTTAAAGCAGGCACGGATCGATATCACAAACAACGACACATTTTGTTACAGCATATTAAAAACGAAGATGCAAATGTTAAATATCAGTTAGACTTCGTAACAAACAAGGGAACAAGATAGTTCTGAAGCTACTAGCAACTGTAAGATGGAAGATGTTTGTATAGATTGAAAATAGGGAGAAAAATTAAGTAAAATAATTGGACGTTACAAGTGCACTCGCGACAGTTTTAAAGTTAGAGAGGGCACATATCCCACAGGTTCGTAATAACGAAGCATGAGAGGGAAAGGGCTGTATATGAGAGAAAGTAAAAAGAACTAGGTTCGTTTCAGTTGTAAGGGGTGAATCTAGTAGGAATCGATTTCCATTGAGGCTAGTTTTTCGGCGAAGTCACCGACCGTTGGAAGGATAGGAACGATTTTCTCGGCATTTTTTCTGTGTTCGGACGTTAAAATTCAGAGAAGGTGAGAACCGTTGGTGTTTGTTTCAAAATTAGGCAGAATTTTGTGGCGGTTATGCTTGAAATTTCAAGAAGCGAGCCGACGGTTATGAGTTTACCGAGAATGTTTGTTTATCCGTTGTGGATTCGTGCAAAACTTGCAAACATCTGGGTACTTTTGGCTCTATATAAACACCTTAGAGGTAGGGTAAGGCTCTCTTACATTCTTCACTCGCCATCGAGGTTAACTCAAGTAGTGAATTTTATTAAGTGATTCGATAACAAATATTGTTAGTTGTAATTACACACAAGTTGGTGTGTTGTGGTAATTAATTGGCATATTGAAAATCTTCAAGTGAATACAGAGTTAAGAGTGAAGCTTTTATTAAGCATGTAAGTACAAACTACTGCTATTTTGAGTGTTGGAGCGTACAAAGGCGTTCTAAAATGCAATTTTAATGGTGAATGCATCAAGTATTGATTGGATGATCATAAATGGAATTATAATGGGAAATTTTGGAGGTTTGTATGCACTTTTTATGGTAAATTAGGAGAGATTTGGATAGCAGCGTGCCGAGAGGAATGGTGATTCAACTTGGGAGAGCGGTTGCGTAGCCTAGAGTCATTCTAGACGGCAACATCATCGAGGGCGGGTTTGCAGGTGCTTGCAGTATAGTGGTTACCAAGTAACGAATTTTTATGACATTTTTGTGGTGGTTATTTGATATGTTTTTAACTCTTTGTGCTTTGGAGTGATTATTTCTATGAATTTGATGAGCTGAAAATTTTATTGGACTTTATATGTAGATGAAAACTTGTTTATGTAGAAAGGGATAATTAATGTAAGGATAACAAGGCTGTTTGTACAAAGTAAAGGCGACTTGTTTTTATTATCGCAGTGCTATAATTTTGCACGCAGGTTTAAAGAGTTTTACTGTGAGCCCATATTAAGACAAGGGGTTAAAGTCAGGTATGAGGTGAGCCCACTTACTTTAATAAAGTATATGTTTGATGAAAATATTTAATACAAACACATTTTTGAAAATGAATTGTTGCTAATCAAAGTTATATCATTGTATGGAATGAAGAGGGTTTTGGAAAATGTAAATTTTATTTCATGTAAATACAGTGTGATGTATTTTGTTAGTTGCGTTATTTTGGGTATGATTGTAGGGCTGTAATTTTTTTTTAGATTACAACATAGTGGCAGTTAAGTGGAGTTTTGAAATTCAGCAGTCCATGTAAGCTTCTTTGTTAGTTTTATAAGTTTTGTAGTGTATGAGCGGAGCAGCCGAGGTAAGCTTCATAATATTATGTCGACCCAAATTGTGGGGCACTAATTCCAGTTTAAACCACATAATATTATGTCAACCCAAGCGTGGGGCATGAGTACAAGGAGCTGAGCTACACAATATTATGGTACCCAAAAAAGTGGGGTCCGTGTTTCCAGTTGAAACCATACAGTAATATATATATATATATATATATATATATATATATATTACTCATATTTAGACCTGGGTAGAAAATTAAATAATCACATCAAATAATTTTAATCACCGTGTAGAAGCTTTTGGAAAAGGTACGCGTTATTAAAAAAAACCGTGAAGCATAAAAATTCATTCGTTTCATTAACAATAAGGGAGTTAAATTATGTACAAGACGCTTGCTATAAAAAAAAAGAAGCAGTATTAAAAAGCTCTGCGTGTAATTTAATTATTCCTAGTAAAGAAACAAATAGAAAATTACGTGCAAAATTTATATTAATTAACTCAATTTTAAGTAACCGGTATTAAACAAAATGTACAGATAATAATTAATATTTGATTAGGAGTCACTAAAAATTAAAGGGTATTATTTTAATTGGAGTTAATTGAACCATTAGTAACATATAATATCTATAAAAACTTGTAAAAACCCAATAAAATGCAAATCGTAGAAGTGTTATTTAGAAGTATTAGGTTTGAACACCTGCGTGTTTTTAAAAGGCTCATTCTGCGTAAATTTGGCAGATAACAAATGGTTACAGAGAATCTTGGAGAAACCGTAGCTTAATAGTTACGAGAAATGCTAAAGGTGGGTTATTTCACAGTCCACATGGACTAAAATAATCGATAATAAACAATATCAATTTGCACCAATAAGAACAGGGTAGATAGAGACAGATAATATGCGCAAGACCGAGACACATATAGTAAAAGGCGTGAGTGGAGCAACGTCACGGGGTTGCGATTGTTTGAAAATAAAAGGCAAAATTGAGAGGTAAAAATAACATTTCTGTATAAAATTTAGTTAGTTATTTCCAGACGTTGCGAGCCGTGTCGAAATTTCTGAGATTTAACTGGGGCGAGTGCAAATTTCGTAAAAATCGCATGCCGGGCTGCGGAATGGGAACCTAGCATGCGAAATTCTTTAGAATTGTCCGTTTTGGGGACTAGACCGACAGACAGGCTAACCTCTATATATACCCAGGTGAATATGAAGAAGCTCTCTTAGATCTTCGACTTGATTCAATGCGTTAAACAGTGCTTTTTAGTTTTCCGAGTTTGATAGAATAATGTAAACAGTTTGCTCGTATATTTTGGTGATTTAAAAACAGTTTGTTCTTTACGTGCTACAATGAATATACTTTAGTGCACTTAGAAAAGAAGATACAAGGTAATAAAGTCGAGTATCACTGTACCAATTAGTCTAATTTGCAACGACAAATGAATACACAAAAGTAGGCAGTTTTGGCGTATATTTGTGAAAGAAGTATGAATTTCTTTGCTATTTTTCGGGGGTGTTAATAATTAAATGGTTCATAAACGTGTCTGGATCCACAAAACAAGGGTCAGATATACACAGATGAGTTCCGGAAAAGCCCTGAAACTACTTTAGATGAATGGTGGTGGAGAAATTTTAAAAGCGTTGAGAATCAGAAGCCGTAAATATAACCCAGTTGGAATGGTGTGATTAACAAAAGGGACGATGTACATTGAAGCTACGAGTGCAGTAACCTTCAGGTAAATTATACTATTTTGTTTGAACTTTGATGTTTTCGTGTGTGTTGAATAACTTTATAATTTATTTACTTAAAATGGACAGTAATGAAGTTGTACTAACAACAAATTTTTAATTATAAGGTGAGATTTTCTTGTTTAAGTCGAAAGGAGTATTTAGTATTTATGTTCTGGATTATGATGAAAATTTGGGTATGTCTTTGAGCTCAATTAGACGAACCTGGTTAATTAACGTAAAGGGGTGGTAGATGCTCCTTTGTACTCAGACTCAGGTCTGCATATATTGTTATATTAATTAGAGGCATCCTACAAGGACTTTAATTTTGGATGCACATTAAAATGATAACAAATTTAAATCTTGAAATTTTCTGATACTGAAATTTATGCTGAATTTTTAATTTTGAAATTTTAATGTATTGTGAATATTGATGTAAATAGAGTTAACGGTGATGTTTGTGGTAGGAATGTGTTTGTTTTTTTTTATGAATGAGGATGAAGGTTTATCTAGGGGAGCAGCCGAGGCGATGAACAGAAGAAAGTCAACGGAACAGTTGAGTTAATGAATAGCTTTTTGTAGGTTTCACAGCATTCTTGACGCTCAATTCGCGAGGCTCGAATCTAATTAAAAAGGTTTCACAGCAATATATATATATATATATATATATATATATATTACTCATATTTAGACCAGGGTAGAAAATTAAATAATCACATCAAATAATTTTAATCACCGTGTATAATGAATATTATTAGATAATACGCGTTATTAAAACCGTGAAGCATAAAAATTTATTAGTTTCAGTAAAAATAAGAGATTTAAATCATAGACAAGACGCTTTATATCAAAAGAAACAGTATTAACAAGCTCTACGTAAGAAACAAATGGAAATTACGTGCAAAATGTATATTAATTAACCCTATTTTAAGTAACCGGTATTAGACAAAGTGTACACATAATAATTAATATTTAATTTGTATTCGCTAAAAATGAAAGGATAGAAGTCAATTTTAATTGGAGTTAATTAAACCATTATTAATAATAAGCATAAAAGCCTGTGAAAATCCAAGATTAAAATACCACGGAATAAGGCTCTGAGAATTAATAGTATGTTTGAACACCTGCGTAGTTTAAAAAGCTCATTCGGCGTAAATTGTGTAGATAACAAATGGTTTCAAAGAATCTTGGAGAAACCGTGGCTTAATATTCACGAGAAGGTGCGATACGGGGTTATTTAACCCAGATAGTCCACATGGACTGAAATAATCGATAATAAGGAATATCAATTTGCACTAATAAGAACAGGGTAGATAGAGACAGATAATATGCGCAAGACCGAGGCACATATAGTAAAAGGCGTGAGTAGAGCAACGTCATAGGGTTGCGATTGGTTGAAAGTAAAAGGCAAAATTTGAGAGGTAAAAATAACATTTCTGTATAAAATTCAATTAGTTATTTCCAGAAGTTGCGTGCCGTGTGGAAATTTTCTGAGATTTAACTGGGGCGAGTGCAAAATTCGTAAAAATCGCATGCCGGGCTGCGGAATGGGAACATAGCAGGCGAAATTCTTTAGAATTGTCCGTTTTGGGGAACAGACCGACAGACAGGCTAACCGCTATATATACCGAGGTTAATATGAACAAGCTCTCTTAGATCTTCGACGTGATTTAAGCAACGTCACGAGGGTCACAATTGGTTGAAAATAGGATGCAAATATTAGAGGTAGAAACAACGATTTCTGTACAAAATTAATTAGCTTTTCTCGGACATGTTTGCGTGCCGTGTGAGAATTTCTGAGATTTTCAACTGGCGAGTGCAAAATTCGTAAAAACCGACGCGCGAGCTACGGACTGGGAACATAGAATGACGAAATTCTAGAAAATGGCCGTTTTGAGGACTCGACCGACAGACAGGCAAACTTCTATATATACCCAAGTGAATATAAACAAGCTCTCTTACATCCGCGACTTGATTCAAGATGTTAAACAGTGCATTTTAGTTTGATAAAATAATTTAAAGTTTGCTCGTATATTTTGGTGATTCAAAATAGTTTGTTCTTTACGTGCTAACATGAATATACTTTAGTGCACTTAGATACAAGGTAATAAAATTTAGTATCACTGTACCAATTGGTAAAATTTACTACGACAAATAAATACACAAAAGTAGGCAGTTTTGGCGTATATTGGTGAAAGAAGTATGAATTTCTTTGTTATTTTTCGGGGGTGTTAATAATTAAATGGTTCGTAAACATGACTGGATCCACTAAACAAGGTTCAGATATACACAGATGAGTTCCGGAAAAGCCCTGAAACAACTTTAAATAAATGGTGATGGAGCAAATTTTTAAAACGTTGAGAATCAGAAGCCGTAAATATAACCCAGTTGGAATGGTGTGATTAACAAAAGAGACGATGTACATTGAAGCTACGAGTGCAAGTAACCTTCAGGTAAATTATATTATTTTGTTTGAACTTTGAGATGTTGGTGTGTGTTGAATAACTTTCTAATTTGTTTATTTAAAATGGACAGTAGTGAAATTGTACTAACAATAATATTTTAATTTTAAGGTGAAATTTGCTTGTTTAAGTAGAAAGGGGTATTTAGTATTGATGTTCGGGATTATGATAAAAATATGGGTATGTCTTTGAGCTCAATTAGACGAACCTGGTTAATTAACGTAAAGGGTGGTAGATGCTCCTTTGTACTCTGCATATATTGTTATAGTAATTAGTAGGCATCCTACAAGGACTTTAATTCTGGATGCACATTAAAATGATAATAAATTTAATTTTGAAATTTTCCGATATTAAAATTTATGCTGAATATTAATTTTGAAATTTTAATGTATTGTGAATATTGATGTAAATAGAGTTAACGTTGATGTTTGTGGTAGGAATGTGTTTGTTTTTTTTATGTATGAGGATGAAAGTTATCTAGAGGAGCAGCCGAGGCGATTAACAGAAGAAAGTCAACGGACCAGGTAATTTAATAACTTTGTAGGTTTCACAGCATTCTTTGGCATCCAATTCGTAGGGGCTCGATTCGAAAAGCGGAGTACCCGGAGTTTAGAGGATTCACAGCAATATATATATATATATATATATATATATTGCCGTGGACTCAGGAACTAAAATTCGTGCCCACCTGGGCCAACGGAAAATTTTCCAAAAAAAAATTTCTTACCCTTTTATTAGGACGCCAGCTATGTATCCCCCAATTATCTATATGTATTGAATATATTGAATCTAATAAGAATTATTAGAAATTGTTAAATAAAGTATAAGTTCAATGCAACATTGTAACACAAGGATAACCCAGAGAGGTTATCGACAGTTCATGAGAACGGACATGCAACTTTGCATCCGAGAGGGCAGTGATACTGCAGGTGGCAGGTCACAGGCGGTTAACATACCGCAATTACTTAGAAATAAGATTGTTACAATGTAATAAAGTGTACAATTAAGAGAAAAGCACACATGAGATCTGCAAGTTCCCACAGCCGTGTGAGGGACAGGTTATTATAAAAAGCCCGGGAGCTCAAGGCCCGGCAGTCAGTCTTCGAACTCCATACTTCGTTGTTCAAGCTACTCATCTTATTACAATTAATTAAATGTTTTTGAATTAAAGTTATTTTACAAGTTATTCAAAATTCCATTGTAATTTCTGTTTTAAGTTAAAATAAAATTTGTTAAGTGTTTGGAATTGTTTTTAAAAACACCGCTCCAAAGGCCCGAACCTTAACTCGCCTTCGAATTCCTCTGCTTCCCTGGCTAGCTCAGCAACCGGCCTGTTCTTGAATACCTATTTTTTTTCGTACATACCTCTTTCACACTCACACACCATCAATTACAATTACCAAAATAATACGACAACCATACAACCTTTTATTTACACATATTAACAGATAAAATGTATGTACACATGTGTCCAAACAGCTTGGTACTAATTACCAGCTCAATTTATTGAATGCTTTAAAGTCCTTGATGTTAAAGTGATTTTAAACAAATTCGAGTAGATATGAGTAGATAGGCCCCACATGTAACACTAATTTGACTTCACACTGGTGTATTGTGAGCTCATTATAACCCAGTTTTGTTTGTATATGCTTTTTAAACCTTGCATTAATGAAAACAAAATTTACAGACCCGTTTACCCTTTACAACACAATTTATGGCCTGAATAAATTTTTAATATATCCTAAATAAACCCTTTTTCAATACTCAAAATTATTAAATTGTCCTGTACATGTATCTTTTCAAACAAGTTTATAAAACAATAAATATGCTACCAAAAAGTCAACCACACCACACAAAAATATCCACAAATGTTTAAATAAAAACAGAAATTTCAAATTAATTACCTGGAGACACCTTCACTCTTCATTACCGTCGGAGATGGCTACCACAAACCTCACGGCGTTGTTTCCATCTACTACGCTGATTTCAGGAACCACAGATCTCTACTATCTGATATCTCCGCTACCACGCAAGATATTCGCTTCGTCTAACAGTACCATTCCATACCATATATTTCACGCATACAAAATTGATTTCCAGGTCTGCTTACCCCATATATCCTGCATCCATTTAATAATTTTGTCGTAATAACCGGACCTTTTATTTAAATAAGTACTAACTCGTGCATCACATTAATAACTTGAGGTCCGCTACTACAGTTTTATACTTCCAACTAAGATATTAAATATAACTTTACTACACACACAAATTCTAACCAAAAGCTTTACTATAATGTTGGTCTGAACCCGTATTCAGAACTCGATGGAAGTAAAAGAGAATAGAGCTTTAATATCTTCGCTCCGGTATTTATATTCTAATTCCATCCCCCTATTGGGCCCGTTTCATTTGAAAAGCTTATTTTCCAAAGCGGCTTCTTAAAATTTTGAAAGTAACCGTCTCTAAATTCTACAAAATTTCCTCCGTCCTACGTGCTATTTACATAGAATTCGTTTTCTACCTTACCGTGTGAGTTCTTTTATAAAACTGTTGGCTCTCAACCAATGCAAAATTTTCTGTCGTCACAATGCTCCGCCTAACCGCTAATCCTCTCTGTTCTATGCATGTTTGTTGTCTCCTTTCAAACCCCACTTGAGTTACAAAAAATCGACGTCCTTCACCAACTCCACGTGAACATCTTATGTGACGTTCAATCCAACACTTCATTTATATTTGTCTCTATCTGTTGTATATTACCGATTGTTCATTCCACTCGCTCCTTAAGATATTTGTTACTATAACTGCTTATACCAATTGACCATTGAAAACAATTTCTATGGAATTCTATATTAACGTTCGCCTCAAATTCTCTGAACGTAACATTTAACAAACAGGTGTTTCTTGTAATTATCGAACGTTTGAAAATAACAATTCCTCGATTTTCTGCTTCGTGGTATCTGTGTAAATGCACGTTGGCTTTTAAAACAAATACATTTGCCTTAGAAATTATTGATTTTCTTATGCAAGCACGTTCCCCTATTGCTTTCATGTGTTTGATATTATGATTAATTATGCGAATCCTTGAACTTCTATATGCTTTAAAGCTTTCTTCCTTTATGTATTTCTAACATTCCAATTATTTAAATATAAAATTACCTTAATACTCGTCCGTTCTCACTATATGAATTAAATTAATTTGGCGCGTAAATAATTTGTTCTTTTCTATATACACGGTTGCTAAAATTTTATTGTCTACACCTATTTACCCCTTTAAATCCACAATAACATATATATATATATATATATATATATATATATATATATATTCCTGGGATATAAACCCTTCCAAGTTATATATGCTAAATAATTTTAAATATATCATAAACGTAAATAAAATTCATATTATACGGTTGATATAAGATCATGGGAGTTTGGTGTGTAGTTCACGAGGGGGAGAGAAGGAGGCGCCCCTGCTGTTGTTGTTTAGCCATATGGTAGATGAAATGAGATTTGTGCTTCGAGGTAATGAAGTATGGATGGGAAGTGCGCGCGTGTGTGGGCATATGGTGCTGCTGGTTAGGGATTTTGCAGTTTTGTTAAAACGATATCCTTTAGGAACAAGTTAAATTCTAGCGGTTAGTCAGATACTAGGAAATGTATGTTGGAGAGCCGGGAGATGAGTTCTAGCCGTAGGGCGGATTTGAGATTTGTTTGAAGATGTGCGGTCAGTGGGCATGAGTAAATTAGATGATGATGGTTTCGGGGAGTGTTTGGTTGGAGCATAGTTAGTAAGGGAAAGAGACCAGGTTAAAGTGGTACAGATTGTATCGCAAATTGCCAGCGTAGGTTAGAAATTAGACTGTCGGTCTACTAGAATGAGGGACGTGGAAGGGGTTAGTAATGACAGAGAAGATTTGGTATGTACGCCTACCTTTATTTAATGAGGACTATTATTGTTACCAGGAATGGGTGAGTTTTGAGTTCTGAATTTGATGTCGGTTTTAAACAGGGTAAGATATTCGTTAGAGTTTAGGATAATAAGACGTAGTTGCTTCAAATATCGGATTTCTATAACTGAGTTTATGAGTATCTCGATAGGGAGTATTTGAAAAATAGTGTGCAGTAAGCACTTGAAGAGTATGACAGGTAGGGTCGTATGACGATGTGTAGGAACGTCTGAAGAAAGGAGGTGTAGAGGAAGCTAGGAGTCCACAGCGTATTGTATGATTGTACCTATAATCTGGTGGATGATGTCTTCATGTCAGTTAGTTTAAGTATATAGATTTTGGTAAAGCTCGGTGAATGTTATTAAGAATGATATAATTTTGGTTCTCAATTTAGAAAGATGACTTGTTTTTAGTCGCACGTCTAAGTGTAGTCCAAGATTTAGAGCGGTGAATGAGAATGTACTGGGTGTGACCACGGGGACTTCTTTGAAAGTCAAAGAAGCTTTTAATGTATGAGCATTGTGGTTTATATGGAGATATGGGTTGGTTGTGTAGGAGGGACCAGTATTCGATTTTATTTACAAGGAGTGTTGACGTGGATTCGATGGATGCGCAAGAATCTCCATCAATGAGGAAGGCAAAGTCGTCTTCATAGTTGAGGTATTAGCGATATTAATGTCGAGAAGTGGGTTGATGGTCAGGTTCAATAGGGTGGAAGAGAGGCGTGAGCTTTGGAGGGTGATTAATCTGGAAATAGAGTGGAAGTTTGATGACAGTCCGGGAAGAGAGAAACAGTTTTATTATAAGAAATAGGTTGGATGGGAAATTGGACTGCTTAATTTGGGTGAGGAGTTTGGGCCACCATAAGAGGTCAAACGTTGAGCGGGAATCGATAAAGAAGGCTATAAACATACTTGAAAGGGGAGGATTGAACTGTTATGATTAGTGATTATATGGATATCTCCCGATACTGTCAACCCTACGCACACCATCAAAAATGTCAAACTTTACGATAGAAACGTCAATTGCCAAATGGTGGCACTAGCTTACAGCAATTTCGACATATAAAAGACAACCCTCGTATATACCTAAATTTAGTCTAAAAAAGTTTTGAACAATAGTATGAATCATCTTAAAATTAAGCGCATTGTCCTCTTTAAAGATAAAGAAAACAAACCCAAAATTAGCTTATAATATACAAACTTGACTCATCCTTGTACGGTTCTTTATAATAACATAAAATTCCCAAGTGCCAATGCCCCATTATATAAATATAGTGATTAGATGAAAATATGACTAACAGCATAATGCGTCAATTACCAAGTTGAATTTCCTAGTTTTGTTAGCGAGGTCGCAGGTTACACAGAATTAAGTATGAAGGATTAACTTGGTTCTTTAGATTTCTTGGTTCCCACGATGCAACGATATATCTAACTAGTGTATGTTACAAGTTGTCAAGTTTCCTTTCTACAATAATTCACACGAACTTTGCGACTTATTACCAGTTCTTATTATGATATAATCCACTTATAGTACTAGGCCATTATTCTTTGTGGTTTGCCGTTACTTAAGACTGTGAATTTTAAATGAAGTGGATGCGCAACCGCTCGTTTTCAAAAGTTCCAGCTGGGGATTGGAGCGTCAGAGAAGACTTTGTTCAAAACAAAAATCTATTTAGAACCTCGTGGCAAATTATGGAAACGTTATAACGCTATTGTCTTCTTTTGTGGTCTAATTTTAGTTTAAAACGTTTTGACAAAAGATCTTAAACACGACATAACTTAATAAATTAAATACCATTTGGACATACTCAAAGGTACCCTTTAACAAGATTCAATGAGAATGCTGCAGTTTAAAGTACTATCAGCCGTGACGATTGCTTTGTGGTCGGTTTCAAACCAAAATGCAATCGATCCATTAAAATATTAATTGTGTTTATTGGGAATTTGTAAAAAGCGGTTTCGATGTTTCTACAGTTCGTCAAACTGGTGGATTTTTCTATTTACAAAAACCCAACAACGGTTTGGAATCACAAAACCTGAAGGTTCCAGGTTCGAATCCAGTTAGGGACCTTGTATTTTAAATCTTTCAATTAATAGTTCGATTTGCAATGACTACTTAGATTTTGTATAAAAGTCTAGGTTGCTATTTCATCTTATTAAGTAATATAACATTGAAAATCAATTTGCCTTATGTAACTACTAATATATATATATATATATATATATATATATATATATATATATATATATATATATATATATATATAATATATATATATATATATATATATATATATATATATATATATATATATATATATATATATATGTACTAACTATACGCTACGACCTCCAAATTTCGTATAATGTATACGTTGAGACCTCATATATGACGCTATGGCCTCCGAAATCGGAGGCCATAGCGTATTTAACAATTTTGTGAATGTAAATAATCTATAGGGTGCATAGAGCATAACTGCAAAAATTTTGTGGAGGTCACTATGCCTGTTTTATGATTTCATAGGGGTTTTAGTTCCTTGCGTTAGCCACTGGCGCTAGCGTTTTGATACATCGTACGGATACTACGAAGAGACCTCCATATATGTTTCCTTCAGTAAATGTTATAATTCTCGTACGATGTGGCCTCTTATTATTGGCAACATTGCAGTAGCATGGAAGGGATAGAAGCGCATCAATTCAACGGTGTGTTTGCGTCTGAATCCAGCCAGTAATTAAACTACCGATTTTGCCATAACATATAATTTTAGGTGCGTTATGGAGAACAGATTCTTTCCCTCCGCATATACAAGTTCCTATGTATTTATACGTATTAATAATTATCGATCTTTGTATAGTTTGATTTTAAAAAAATCACTTTAGATTGCGGTTTGTGCTAAACAAAATATTATTTGTTCTTAAATCTCATATTACTGTAGCAGTACAATTGTGGTGTAGACATAAATAGACTTGTTAATATAATAATGTGCACCTGAATAAAATGTTGTATTTAGTCTTTATTTGGCGAATTATATACTCAGCATAGAATTCTTCTTGAATTGAGTGTTCACTTAAAATTGGTACATCACGATGTGAAGTAATGCATAAAAATAAAATTAACTTAGTCTTCAGGTTTTATAACATTTTCACCCAAATTCTATGATCATATTCTATAATTACGCTAATTAATATAAAAGCATGTTTACGTTATATTTGTAAACAACTTTATGTTGTGGAAACCACTGTCGCCAAACAATTAATTAGTTAAATGCAATAAAACTTTGTTTCGGTCTATTGTCATAGTATTTAGACACGTCAACAACCTCGTGAGTTGTCCTTGAGTGTTTATTGATCGTTGTTCAATTTTAAAGTTATTTCAATTTCTTAAAAAATAAATTATCGTTCAAGGCCTAAGCTTCCAATTTTACGTAAAGCGATTTATACTCGCATCAATTGCTTCGATAGTAGAGGCATTTGTTATTAAAATTATTTAGTGCGGAATCAAAAATTCCAGTCTTCGTCTAGTTTTTGTGTTGTTAATGAGTCTTACAAATTTATAATTATACAAATAATACATATTAACAGCAGGCGTAAGAGAAAATAACAGTTTTATCATATTGATTGATTATCGAGATTATATTTTAATAAATACCTACAAATGCATTTTATTTGAATTATCTTTGGAATTTTGAAATAAGCCACGTATAGGAAACGATTTTGAGGAAAAGATCGATTTAAATAAATCAATACTCGAACTCCCGTTTGATATAAGAGTAATATTTTCTTTTTCATATTTGCGGTAAAAATCTTTAACTTTAATACATATGTATTTCGATGTTATATATCAAACCAATGGCCCAATAAATAAACAGGTCATTGTCCGGTACAGTATCCATTCAGTCACCGGCTCACTCTACAACTTGCCGACCGAGTCGTACTTGCTCACTCACTTACTCACTTGCCGACTGACCAATTGACACGCTCACTCATTGACTCCCGCCAACCGTCCGATCGATAATGGTTACTCACTTGCCGACTGGCCAACCTTCTTACTCACTCACTCACTGATTTGTTCAATTAACCATTCGCAGGCATAGTCACTAACTTATTCGTTGACGAGCAAACAAACACACTCACTAACTAAATCATTAAATGACATCCGCCGATTCATTTGCGTATCATCTCATATACTCACCGATCGACACACTCATTGTCGCACTTATTGCCTCACTCAGACCAGCTCACTTGCCAACCGACCAATCAACTCACCGAGCTACACTCTTACTAACACTCACTAAAACATTATCGCTTGCTCACTTATTGACTCCACAACTCACCCACCAATACCTTCACTTTCATTCTACACTGATTCATTCATTGATGAATTCACCGACCGACCAATCGACACATTTGCCGATCCATGAATTAACACCCTACTTTGTCGACTGGTTAGCTGACTGGCATACTCATTCACTAATTCTCTCCCCAACTCGTAATCGACACTCACTGATTCACTCACTCACCGACTCCCTGACGCATTCACTCAAACACTCACCACTTGCTGGCCGACATACTCTCACTGGCTCACAGTCATTCACTCTCACTCGCAGACCAACCAATCTACTGGCCAATCGACATGCACACATACTACACCAATCACTGACTCGCTCAGTGGTTTATCCCCTACTTGCCGAGCGACACATTCTCACTGATTTGCTCACTGATTTACTCGTCGACCGATTGATGGACATACTCTTCGATCGACCCATCGACTATCCACCGGCTCGCGGACTGGCTGACCGACCAACATACTCAACAACTAACTCTCTGAGCCACTCGCTAGCTGACTGATCTACCGACACTCACTCACTTGCAGACTTACTCATTCAGTAATACATACGTCGGCCGATACACCCACTGACTAACCCGCCGGCCGACGTACCGAGCGACATACTCATTCACAGACCGACACTCATTCATGAAATCAATTTCTCGTTCATTGACTCATGCGACAGCTAGCCGACACTATAACACACACTAAATCACTCACTGATTCATTCCGCTACTCGTCAACCGGAACACGCTCACTACTCACTCACTACAGACTCATGCATTCTTTACCGACTCCTCACTTGCTCACTTTTGACCGATATTGACATTTAGTCACTCACCGAACTATCGTTGGACACTCAATTGCAGACTGACCGAAAGGTTGTCACCCTCCATCTCTTACTGATTGATTCTGCTGCGCACCGGTCAACACTTACTAACCACTCACCCACTAACTCACTTACCTACCGAACGATTGCCACATTTACTGATCGACTCTTATTGACTGACCAACTGACACACTCACCCGCCGACCGACCAACATATTCATAGACTTAATCGCCGGCTATCCGAACGACCAAAACTCACTCATTCACTTTCCGTTCGGCCAACTAACCGACCAACCCACTCACTGAATTATTCAGTGACTCATTGGGCCACTTGTTACCAATACACTCACTGCCTCATTTGCCAAGCGGCAATAGAACGACCTACCGTATAACACACTCACTGACTCACTCACCGACTCGTTTGCCGACCGACCCGCTCACTAAATGGTCGACCAAAATTCGCTCACCAACTCGCAGACTAACTCACTAACTCACTCACGTAAGATTCACATCAAAACTTGCCGTTTAACCTATTAACTGACACTCTTTGACTTATCAACTACTTACTAACACAAATTTAATGATTCACTCGCCGATTCATCTGCATATCGTCTCATTCTTTCATCCAACAATCGATGCACTCGCTAACTGACTTGTCTGACTCAGATTAGCTCGATAACTCACTAGTCAACCGACCGACCTAATTACCAGTCGACACTCCTACTAACGCTAACTCACTTTCGCTCTCTCACTTACTGACTCCACCTTGATACACTCAGTAACGCGCTCATACACGACTCATTTATTGGCACACCTATCTACCGACTCACTCCCAGCTCACCAACTAACACACTTTTACTAATCTATTGACTCACCTATTTACTCATTCGCAATTCGTCGATCGACACACTCACTGACTCACCCACCCATGCATTTTCACTCACTGACCAATCGATCTACTGACCGATCGACACATGTACTATATTACTCACTGAATCACTCACTGACTCACTCACTGCTTCACTCCCTATTTCGCCGAGCGACACATTTTATTGATTCACTCTTTCATTCCCTGACTCACGCATCGACCGACCTATTGACATACTCCTCGCCGATCGACGCATCGACTACCCAACCACTCGCCGACTGGCCGGCCGACCAATATACTCACCAGCTTATCTTCAGACTCCTTGCTGACTGGTCGATCGAGCAACACTCACTCATTCCCTTGCCAACGAACAAACCCACTTAGTCAGCAATACATTTGTCGACCGATACACTCAGTGACTCACTCGTCTACCGTCTTACCGAACGACAATCTCATTCACTGCCTCGTTCGTCAACTCATCGATCAACATACTCACTCACGGACCGACACTCATTCATTGAATCGCGCGTTCACTTACTCGCTCATGCGCTAGCCGACCGATACCCTATACCAATCATTGACTCACTCACAGATTCATTCGGCAACTCATCAAACGACACACTTACTGACCGACTTTTACACTGTTTAACTAACTTATTGGCTCACATTTGAACCAATCACTACACTTACTCACTTGTCGAGCTATCGTTCGACACTCACTCACTCGCCGGCAGGCCGACCGACCGTCACACTCGCTTCCTCACTGCCTTATTCTAAAACACGTTAACCGAGATCTTCTGACCGCTCATCCAATAACTCACTCGACCGAACGATAGTCACACTTACTCACTGACTATCGCGGAGCGACCGATTGACACCCTCATTCAACCGTTGACTGACTAACATATTCACAGACTTACTCATTTACTCACTCACCGAATACCTAATCGATCGAAATTCACTCACTCACTTTTTGACCGGCCAACTGATCGCCCAATCCACTTGCTGATTTATCCAATGATTCATTCGTGGGCTTACCGCCAACACACTCACTTACAATCTAAGTGCAATCCAACAACCTAGCAATCACCCTCACTGATTCACTCACCGACTCATTCACCAACCAACCCGCTCATTCACCAACCGACTAACATACTCATTGTTTCCCAGAGTAACTCAGTAACCTACTGATTCACTCATCGACGGACCGACCTACTGACCGACCGACACTCGCTTATTTATTTTCACTCGCTCATACAGAATTCATTTCGCAACTTGCCGATACACTCATTGGCGTACTCTCCAACTTGACCGGCACGGTCTTCCTAACTCTCTCATTAACTCAACCAACTTTTTTACTTATCCACTGAAACACTCATTCGGGCACTTACTGGTTCAGTCCCAACATGCTGATCGACATACTCACTAACTCAATCCGCAATTTCCCAAGAGACACTTAGTGATTCACTCACTCGCTAACTGACTAACTGACACGCTCGTGGACTGACACATCAACAGTCCAACATGCTCATTCACTCACTGTCTCACTCTCTTACTAACTCGTTCATTGACGTTCAATGATTCACTAGCTCGATTACCTACCAACTAACTCTCTAACTCACAGATGATCCATTTCCTCATTTATTGCCACGTTCACTCGTGCAGTTTTATCAATTTCACAAACGTGCAAATATTCATTCTTCTTCAAGAAACCCTTTTCCTCTCAAATTCTCACACATTCCCACTTTCTTTGTCTCTCCATTCTTTCCTCGCTCTCTTCTTTTTCCTGTCTCTCCCTTTTCCTCGCACTCACTTAGTGACACGTTCACCTATGCAATTCCTTTCAATTTCACACATGCATATATTCATTCTCCCTCTGTCTTTCTGCCGCTCTGTCCCCTTATCTCTCCTGTATCTCTGCCCCTATATTTCTCTATATCTATCGATATTTCTCTATATCCTCTATACCTCCATATCTCTCTATATCGCTCTATAACTCTCTATATTTCTCCATATATCTCTATATACCTCTCTAAATCTCTCTATATCTCTCTACATCGCTCTATATTCCTCTACATCACTCTATATCTGTCAATATCTATGCCTCTCTATGCCTCACTATGCCTTTCTATGCCTTTCTGTGCCCCAATGTCTCTCTATGTGTTGCTATGTCCGACTATGTCCTACTATATACTTCTATGTCCCTCTATATCCCTCTATGCCTCTATATCTTTCCATGTCTTTCTATGTCTCTTAATGTCTCTTTATGATTCTTTATGTCTTTATACGTCTCCCCATGCCTCTTTATGCCGCTCGATGTTACTATATGTCACTATGTCTCTCTATATTTTTCTATGTCTCACTATCTCCCTCTATATCCTTCTAGTTCTCTTTATCCCTTTATATCTCCCGTATCTCACTGTATCTCTATATCTCGCTATATCTCGCTACATTATGCTATATCTCGCTAGGCCTTGCTATATCTCTCCGTGTCCCTCCTTATCTCCCCGTATCCCCCCTTATCTCTCCGTATATCTTAGTCTCTCTCCGTAAGTCTACGTATTTCTCCGTATATCTTCGTTTCTGTATCTATTTTTATCTCTCTGCAACTCCCTGTACCTCTCCGTATCTCTCAGTATTTCTCTATATATCTCCGTATCCTTCTCTCAATATTTTTCTATATCTTTCCGTGTCACTCCGTATCACTCTGTATCACTGCGTAAATTTCTGTATCTGCCGCGTAACCTGTATTCCTCCGTATTTCTAGGTATTTCTTCGAATCTCTTCGTATCTATCCGTATCTCTGTGTATGGCTCCATATGGCTGCGTATCGCTCCGTATCTCTCCGTATACCTATATCTCTCCATATTTATCCGTATCTCTCAGTCTCTCCCCATATCGCTCTGTATCTCTCCGTATCCCTCCATATCTCGGTATCGCTGAGTATCTTTAGAAAACTCTTCGTATCTCTGCTTATCTCTTCGTATCTCTCAATATCTTTCGATCTCTCTATCTCCGTTATCTTTCGTAGTTCCTACTCGTCTATCTCCTATCTCTCTCTCTATCTCATATTCATATCTCTCGATTCTATCTTCCTATCTCTTCGTATTTTCTATCTTTTATCTCGATCTCTATCTCCAATCTCCTATTCTCCTATCTCTACTGTCTCTCTATCTCTCTTACTCTCATCTCTCTATCTCTCTATCACCTCTCCTATCCTCCGATCTCTCCTGTCCTCTCTATCCTCTATTCTCTATCTCTTCTATCTCTCTGATCTCTCTATCTCTCTATCTCTCTATCTCTATCTTCTCTGCATCTCTCTATCTCTCATCTCTTCTTCTATCTTCTTCTGTATCTCCTCTATTTCTCTCTCTATCTTCTATCTCTCTGTCTCTCTATCTCTCTATCTCTATCTATCTCTCTATCTCTTATCTCTCTACTCTCCTATCTCTCTATCTTCTATCTCTATCTCTCTCTTATCTTTCTATCTCTCATCTCTCCTTTCTTCTTCTATCTCTCTTCTCTATCTCTCTATCTCTCTATCCTCTCTCATCTCTCATCTCTCCATATCTCTCATTTCCTCTCTATCTCTCATCTCTCTTATCTCTCTCTATCTCTCTATCTCTCTATCTCTCTATCTCTCTCTCTATCTCTCTATCTCTCTATCTCTATCTCTATCTCTATCTCTCTTCTCTATCTCTCTATCTCTCTTCTCTCTATCTCTTCTCATCTCTCATCTCTCACTATCTCTCTATCTCTCTATCTCTCTATCTCTCTTCTATCTCTTCTCTATCTCTCTTCTCCTTTCTCTTCTCTCATCTTCTATCTCTCTCTCTATCTCTCTATCTCTCATCTCTCTATCTCTCATCTCTCCATCTCTCCATCTCTATTCTCTATCTCTCTATCTCTTATCTTTCTATCTCTCTATCTCTTCTCTTTATCTTCTCTCTATCTCTCTATCTCTCTATCTCTCTATCTCTCTATCTCTCTATCTCTTCTATCTCTCATCTCTCTATCTCTCTATCTCTCTATCTCTCTATCTCTCTCATCTCTCATCTCTCTATCTCTATCTCTATTCTCTATCTCTCTATCTCTCTTCTATCTCTCTCTCTCTTCTCTCTATCTCTTCTTCTATCTTCTCTCTATCTCTCTTCTCTCTACTCTCTATCTCCTATCTTTCTATCTCTCTATCTCTCATCTCTCTACTCTATCTCCATCTCTCTATCTCTCTATCTCTCTATCTCTCTCTCCATCTCTCATCTCTCATCTCTCATCTCTCTATCTCTATCTCTATCTCTCTATCTTCTCTCTCTATCTCTCTATCTCTATCTCTCTCTCTTCTCTCTACTCTCTATCTCCTATCTTCTATCTCCATCTCTCTTCTCTCTCATCTCTCACTCTCTATCTCTCTCATCTCTCTCATCTCTCTTCTCTCTCATCTCTCTATCTCTCTATCTCTCTATCTCTCTATCTCTCTTCTCTTCTCTTCTCTATCTCTCTATCTCTCTTCTCTCTCATCTCTCTATCTCTTTCTCTCTCTATCTCTCATCTCCTCTCCTCTCATCTCTCTCTCCATCTCTATCTCCATCTCTCTCATCTCTCTTCTATCTCTCTATCTCTCTATCTCTCTATCTCTCTATCTCTCATCTCTCATCTCTCTATCTCTCTCTCTATCTCTCCATCTCTCATCTCTCTTCTCCTCTATCCTCTATCTCTCTCTATCTCTCTATCTCTCTTCTCTCTATCTCTCTACTCTCTCTATCTCTTCATCTCTCTCATCTCTCATCTCTCATCTCTCTCATCTCTCTTCTCTCCTATCTCTCATCTCTCATCTCTCTATCTCTCATCTCTTCTTCTTCTCTCTATCTCTCTATCTCTCATCTCTCTCTCTCATCTCTCATCTCTCATCTCTCATCTCTCTATCTCTCTATCTCTATCTCTCTTTCTCTATCTCCTACTCTCTATCTCTCTATCTCTATCTCCTTCTCTCTATCTCTCTATCTCTTCTCTATCTCTCTTCTTCTATCTCTCTATCTCTCTATCTCTCTACTCTTTCTCTTTTCTCTATCTCTCTCTCTCATCTCTCCATCTCTCTCCATCTCTCCATCCTCTCTCCATCTCTCTATCTCCTATCTCTCTAACTCTCTATCTCTCTATCTCTTTCTCTTATCTCCTATCTCTCTATCTCTCTATCTCCTATCTTCTATCTCTCTACTCCTATCTCTCATCTCTCCATCTCTCCATCTCTCCTCTTCCATCTCTTCTCTCTACTCTCTCTCTCTATCTCCTTCCATCTCTCCATCTCTCCATCTCCTCTCTCATCTCTCATCTCTCTATCTCTATCTCATCTCTCATCTCTCTCTCCTATCTCCCTACTCTCTATCTTCTATCATCTTTTCCTATCTCTCTCTCTCTATCTCTCTCTCCTCTCTCATCTCTCTCCTCTATCTCTCCTCTCTCATCTCTCTACTCTCCTCTATCTCTCTATCTCTATCTCTCTATCTCTCTCCTTTCTATCTCTATCTCTTCTCTCCTCATCTCCTATCTTCTCTCCATCTCCCATTTTCATCTCTCATCTCTTATCTTCTATCTCTATCTCTCATCTCTCATCTCCTCCTCATCTCTATCTTCTATCTCTATCTTCTATCTCTCTTCTCTTACTCTATTTCTCTTCTCTCTATCTCCTATCTCTATCTTCTCTTCTCTCTTCTCTTCCCTTCTCCTCTATCTCTCCATCTCTCCTCTTCTCCATCTCTCCATCTCCATCTCTACTTCTATCTTCATCTCTTTACCTCTTATCTCTCTTCTCTCTATCTCCTATCTCCCTATCTCTTCTCTCTCTATCTCTATCTCCATCTCTCATCTTCCATCTCTCCATCTTATCTCTCCTCTCTCTCTCTATCTCCCTATTTTCCATCTCTCCATTCTCCATCTCCATCTCTCCTCTCTCCATCTCTCATCTCTCATCTCCATCTCTCATCTCTTTCTCCTATCTCCCTATCTCTTCTTCTATCATCTCTCTATCTCCATCTCCATCTCTCATCTCTCCTCTCTCTACTCTCTCATCTCTCCATTCTCTCCTCTCCCTCTCTCTCTATCTCTCTTCTCTCTACTCTTTCTTCTCTATCTCTCCTCTCCATCTCTCATCTCTCATCTTCTTCTCTCATCTCTCTCTTCATCTCTCATCTCTCTATCTTTCCATCTCTCTCATCTATCTCTCCATCTCTCCATCTATCTCTCATCAATCTCTCCATTCTCCATCTCTCCATCTCTCCATCTCTCCATCTCTCTCATCTCTCTCTCATCTCTCCATCTCCCCATCTCTCCATCTCTCCATCTCTCCATCTCCATCTCTCCATCTCTCCATCTCTCTACTCTACCTCTCTTTTCTATTCCTCCTCTATCTCTCTATCTCCTCTTCTCTCTATCTCTCTATCTCTCTATCTCTCTATCTCTATCTCTCTATCTCTATCTCTTCTTCTATCTCTCATCTCCTATCTCTCTTCTCTCTATCTCTCATTCTCCTCTATCTCTCTATCTCTCTCATCCATCTCTCCATCTCTCCATCTCCTATCTCTCTAACTCTCTATCTCTCTACTCTTTACCTCCTATCTCCCTATCTCCTACTCCTCTCCATCTCTATCTCTCCTCATCTCTTCATCTCTCATCTCTCCATCTTCCATCTTCCATCTCTACTCTACCTCTCTTCCTCTATCTCCTATTTTCCATCTCTCATCTCTCTCTCCATCTCTCCATCTCTCCATCTCTCATCTCATCTCTATCTCTCTATCTCTTTTCTCCCTATCTCCCTAACTCTCTATCTTTCTATCATCTTTTATCCTTATCTCTTATCTCTCTATCTCTCATCTCTCCATCTCTCCATCCTCTATCTCCTCTATCTCTCCATCTCTCCATCTCTACCTCCCCATCGCTCTACCTCTCTATCTCTCTTCTCTATCTCTCTATCTCTCTACCTTTCTATCTCTTCATCTCTCCATCTCTCCATCTCTCATCTCTCCATTCTTCTTCTCTCCATCTCTCCATCTTTCCATCTCTCCATCTCTCTATCTTTCTATCTCTCATCTCTCCATCTCTCCATCTCCATCTCTCCATCTCTCATCTATCTATCTATCTATCTATCTATCTATCTCTATCTCTTAACCTCTATTTCTCTATCTCTCTATCTCCATATCTTCCTATCTTCCAATCTCTCTATCTCTATCGCGCTATCTCTCTATCTTCCATCTCTCATTTTCTCCATCTCTCTCTCTCTTCTATCTATCTTCTTCTCTCTACCTCTATTTCTCTATTTCTTCTCCTATCTTCTATCTTCCCATCTTCTATCTCTATCCTATCTCTATCTTCCTCTTCCTCTATCTCCTCTCTCCTCTATCTCTCCTCATCTCCCTTCATCTCCATCTCTCCTCTCTCTCTCTCATCTCTCCCATCTCCATCTCTCACTTCTCTCCTCTCTCATCTCCCCATCTCCTTCTCTCCTCTACTCTCTTCCTTCTCTCTCTCTATCTCTTCTCCTATCTTTCTCTCTAATCTCTCTATCTCTATCCTCTATTTCTCTTATCTCCCTATCTCCCTTCTCTTATCTCTCAATCTCCTATCCTCTCTCCTCTATCTCTCATCTTCTCTATCTCTCTATCTTCTATCCTATCTTCTATCTCTCTATCTCAATCATCTCTCTACTCTCAATCTCTCCATCTCTCATTTCTCCATCTCTCTTCTCTATCTCTCTCTATCTTCTATCTCTGTATCTTTCTATCTCTATCTCTCTCTCTCTCTCTTCTATCTCCTATCTTCTTCTCTATCTCTCTATCTCTCCATCTCTCCATCTCTCTCTCCTTTCTCTATCTCTCTACTCTATTCTCTCTCCATCTATCTTCTATCTCTTTTCTCCATCTCTATTCTCTATCTCTCTATCTCTCTATCTTTCTATCTCTATCTATCTTCTATCTCTCCATCTCTCCATCTCTCTACCTCCATCTCTATTCTCTATTTCTATCTCTATCTCTCTATCTCTCTCATCTCTCTATCTCTTCTCTCTATCTCTCTATCTTCATCTTTTCTCCTATCTCTCTTCTTCTCTATCTCTCTATCTCTCTATCTCTCATCTCTCATCTTCTCTCTATCTCTCATCTCTCTATCTCTCATCTTTCTACTCTCTCTATCTCTATCTCTATCTCTCTATCTCTCTATCTCTCTATCTCTCTATCTCTATCTCTCATCTCTCTATCTCTCTATCTCTCTCATCTCTCTATCTCTCTATCTCTCTATCTCTCTATCTCTCTATCTCTCTATCTCTCTATCTCTCTATCTCTCTATCTCTCTATCTCTCTATCTCTCTATCCTCTACCTCATATCTCTCTACTCTCATCTCTCTATCTCTCTCTCTCATTCTCCATCTCCATCTCTCTATCTCTCTATTCTCTCTATCTCTCTATCTCTCTATCTCTCTATCTCTCTATCTCTCTACTCTCTCTATCTCTCCTATCTCTATCTCATCTCTCTATTCTCTCTATCTCTCTATCTCTCTATCTCTCTATCTCTATCTCTATCTCTCTATCTCTCTTTCTCTCTATCTCCTATCTCTATCTCTTCTCTCCTATCTCTTCCTATCTCTCTATCTCTCATCTCTATCTCTCTCATCTCTCTATCTTCTCTATCTCTTCTCATCTCTATATCTCTATCTCTCTATCTCTCTATCTCTCTATCTCTCTATCTCTCTATCTCTCTATCTCTCTATCTCTCTTATCTCTCTATCTCTCTATCTCTCTCTCATCTCTCTTCTCTCTATCTCTCCTATCTCTCTCTCATCTCTCATCTCTCTATCTCTCCATCTCTCTATCTCTCTCTCTCTCTCATCTCTCATCTCTCCATCTCTCATCTCTCATTCTCTATCTCTCCATCTCTATCTCTCTATCTCTCTATCTCTCTATCTCTCTATCTCTTCTTATCTCTCTATCTCTCTATCTCATCTCTCATTCATCTCTTCTCTCATCTCTCTATCTCTCTATCTCTCTATCTCTCTCTCTCTATCTCTATCTCTCTATCTCTCATCTCTCATCTCTCATCTCTCTATCTCTCATCTCTCTCTCTCTATCTCTCTATCTCTCTATCTCTCTATCTCTCATCTCTCTATCTCTATTCTCTCCTATCTCTCTATCTCTCTATCTCTCTATCTCTTATCTCTCTATCTCTCTATCTCTCTCTCTTTCTCTCTATCTCTCTATCTCTCTTTCTCTATCTCTCTATCTCTCATCTCTCTCTTCTATCTCTCTTATCTCTCTATCTCTCTTCTCTCATCTCTCATCCTCTATCTCTCCATCTCTCCTATCTCTCTATCTCTCTATCTCTCATCTCTCATCTCTCTATCTCTCTACTCTCTTCTCTCTATCTCTCTTCTCTCTATCTCTCTATCTCTCTATCTCTCTATCTCTCTATCTCTCTATTCTCTATCTCTCTATCTCTCTCTCTCATCTCTCTATCTCTCTATCTCTCTACTCTCTATCTTCTATCTCTCTATCTCTCTTCTCTCTACTCTCTACTCTCTATCTCTCTATCTCTCCATCTCTCTCCATCTCTCATCTCTATCTCTCATCTCTCATCTCCTATCTCTCTATCTCTCTATCTCTCTATCTCTTACCTCCTTCATCTCCCTATCTCATCATCTCCTATCTCTCTATCTCTCTATCTCTATCTCTCTATCTCTCTTCTCATCTCTCTATCTCTCTCATCTCTCTTCTCTCTCTCCATCTCTCTTCTCTCTTCTCTCTATCTCTATCTCTCTATCTCTCTATCTCTCTATCTCTCTATCTCTATCTCTCTATCTCTCTATCTCTATCTCTCTTCTCTCTATCTCTCTCATCTCTCTATCTCTCTATCTTCTCTATCTCTCTATCTCTCTATCTCTCATTCTCTATCTCTTCATCTCTATCTCTCTCTCTCTATCTCTCTATCTCTCTATCTCTCTATCTCTCTATCTCTTCTCTCTATCTCTCATCTCTCTATCTCTCTATCTCTTATCTCTCTATCTCTCTATCTCTCTTCTCTCTATCTCTCTCATCTCCTTCTTCTCATCTCTCTATCTCTCTATCTCTCTCATCTCTCTATCTCTCTCTCTCTCATCTCTCTATCTCTCTCTTCTCTCATCTCTCTATCTCTCTATCTCCATCTTCATCTCTATCTCTCTTCTCTCTATCTCTTCTCTCTCATCTCTCTATCTCTCTATCTCTCTTCTCTCTATCTTCTCTTCTTCTCTATCTCTCTATCTCTCATCTCTCTATCTCTCTATCTCTCATCTCTCTATCTCTCTATCTCTCTGTCTCTCTATCTCTCTATCTCTCTATCTCTCTATCTCTCTATCTCTCTATCTCTCTATCTCTATCTCTTCTCTCTATCTCTCTATCTCTCTTCTCTCTATCTCTCTATCTCTCTATCTTCTCTATCTCTCTATCTCTTTCTTCTCTATCTCTGTCTCTCTATCTCTCATCTCTCATCTCTCTATCTCTCTATCTCTCATCTCATCTCTCATCTCTCATCTCTATCTCTCTATCTCTCTATCTCCATCTCTTCCTCCTTATCTCCCTATCTCAATCTCCTATCTCTCTATCTCTCTATCTCCTATCTCTCTATCTCTCTCTATCTCTCTATCTCTCTTCTCTCTATCTCTCTATCTCTCTATCTCTCTATCTCTCTATCTCTTCTCTCTATCTCTCTATCTCTCATCTCTCATCTCTCATCTCTATCTCTCTATCTCTCTATCTCCTCTATCTCTCTATCTCTCTCTCATCTCTCTCTCATCTCTATCTCTCTATCTCTCTTCTCTCTATCTCTCATCTCTCTATCTCTCTATCTCTCTATCTCTCTATCTCTCTATCTCTCTTCTCTCTATCTCTCTATCTCTTCTCATCTCTCTATCTCTCTATCTCTCTATCTCTCTATCTCTCTATCTCTCTATCTCTCTATCTCTATCTCTCTATCTCTCTATCTCTCTATCTCTCTATCTCTCTATCTCTCTATCTCTCTATCTATCTTTTTTTTTTTCTCTCTATCTCTCTATCTCTCTATCTCTCATCTCTATCTCTCTTTCTCTCTACTTCCTTATCTTCTCTTCTTTCTATCTCTCATCTCTCATATCTCTCTATCTCTCTATCTCTCTATCTCTCTATCTCTCTATCTCTCTTCTCTCATCTCTCTATCTCTCATCTCTCATCTCTCTCCATCTCTCATCTCTTATCTCTTTCTCTCTATCTCTCTATCTCTCTTATCTCTCTTCTCTCTCTCATCTCTCTATCTCTCTATCTCTCTATCTCTCTATCTCTCTATCTCTCATCTCTCTTCTCTCTCTTCTCTCTCTCATCTCTCTATCTCTCTATCTCTCTATCTCTCTATCTCTCTATCTCTCTATCTCTCTATCTCTCTATCTCTCCATCTCTCCATCTCTCCATCTCTCTCTCTCTCATCTCTCTATCTCTCTTCTCTCTATCTCTCTATCTCTCCTCCTTATCTCTTCTCTATCTCTCTATCTCTCTATCTCTCTATCTCTCTATCTCTCTATCTCTCTCTCTATCTCTCATCTCTCATCTCTCATCTCTCTATCTCTCTATCTCTCTCTCTCTATCTCTCTATCTCTATCTCTCTCTCTCTCATCTCTCCTCTTCTCTACTCTCTATCTCTCATCTCTCTATCTCTCTCTCTCCATCTCTCTCTCCTCTCTCTATCTCTCATCTCTCTATCTCTCTATCTCTCTTCTCTCTATCTCTCTTCTCTCTCTATCTCTCTTCTCTCTTCTCTCTTCTCTCTATCTCTCTCTCTTATCTCTCTATCTCTCTATCTCTCTATCTCTCTATCTCTCTCTCTCTATCTCTCTTCTCTCTCTCTCTACTCTCTCTCTCTCTTCTCTCTATCTCTCTATCTCTCTTACTCTCTATCTCTCTTCTCTCTATCTCTCTTATCTCTTATCTCTCTTCTCTCTTCTCTCTATCTCTCTATCTCTCTATCTCTCTATCTCTCTATCTCTCTATCTCTCTATCTCTATATCTATCTCTCTATCTCTCATCTCATCTCTCATTCTCTCTATCTCTCTATCTCTCTATCTCTACTCTCTTCTCTCTCATCTCTCTATCTCTCTATCTCTCTATCTCTCTATCTCTCTATCTCTCTATCTCTCTATCTCTTTTCTCTCCTATCTCTCTATCTTATCTCCTATCTCTACTCATCTCTCTATCTCTCTATCTCTCTACTCTCTTTCTCTATCTCTCTATCTCTCTATCTCTCTATCTCTATCTCTCTATCTCTCTATCTCTCTATCTCTCTATCTCTCTATCTCTCTATCTCTCTATCTCTCTATCTCTCTATCTCTTATCTCTATCTCTCTATTCTCTCTATCTCTCTATCTCTCTCTATCTCTCTTCTCTTCTCTCTATCTCTCATCCTCTCTATCTCTCTATCTCTCTATCTCTCTATCTCTCTATCTCTCTATCTCTCATCTCTCCATCTCTCCATCTCTCTATCTCTCTTCTCTATCTCTCTATCTCTCTATCTCTCTATCTCTCTATCTCTCTATCTCTCTATCTCTCTATCTCTCTATCTCTCTATCTCTCTTCTTCTTCTCATCTCTCTATCTCTCTATCTCTATCTCTCTACTCTCTCTCTCTATCTCATCTCTATCTCTCTCTCTCATCTCTCTATCTCTCTAACTCTCTCTATCTCTCTATCTTCTCTATCTCTTTATCTCTCTATCTCTCTATCTCTCTATCTCTCTATCTCTCTATCTCTCTATCTCTCTATCTCTCTATCTCTCTATCTCTCTATCTCTCTATCTCTCTATCTCTCTAACTCTCTATCTCTCTATCTCTCTATCTCTCTATCTCTCTACTCTCTCTCACCTCTCTCTCTCTATCTCTCTATCTCTTCTATCTCTCTACTCTCTCTTCTCTCTTCTCTCTATCTCTCTATCTCTCTATCTCTTATCTCTCTTCTCTCTATCTCTCTGCTCTCTACCTCCTTATCTCTCTGTTTCTACTCTCACTCTCTATCTCTCTATCTCTATCTCTATCTCTCTATCTCTCTATCTCTCTATCTCTCTATCTCTCTATCTCTCTCTCTCTCTCTTCTTCTTCTCTCTATCTCTCTCTCTCTACTCTTCTTCTCTCTATCTCTCTATCTCTTCTTTCTCTCTATCTCTCTTCTCTCATCTCTCTCTCAACTCTCTATCTTTCTATCAATCTCTCTATCACGCTATCTCTCTATCTCTCTATCTCTCCATCTCTCCAACTATCCCTCTATCTCTCAATCTCTCCATCTCTCCATCTCTACATCTATTTCTTTATCTCTTTATCTCTCAATCTCTCAATCTCTCTATCTCTCCATCTCTCCATCTCTCCATCTCTCCATTTCTCCATCTCTCTACCTCTATATCTCTCTATCTCTATCTCTCTATCTCTTTTCTCCCTATCTCTCTATCTCTGTATCTCTGTATCTCTCCATCTATCTCTCCATCTCTCCATCCATCTCTCCATCTCTCCATCTTTTCATCTCTCCATCTCTCCATCTTTTCATCTCTCCATCTCTCTATCTCTGTATCTCTCTACCTCTGTATCTCTTTATCCCTCATCTTTCTTTCCCTATTATAGAAAATTTTTCTCTGTATTTACACGCTTGTAACTTAGTTGTAATGGAGCATTTCTAATACATCCATTCTTAGTTTCTTATATAATCGAAGTAAGATGTTGACTTTTTAGTGAAAAAGCAATAACCAAAAAAATACTGTTTGAACACTAAATAATAGATATACTATCTCTACGATTTTATTGGTATAAAATAATTAATGTATCAAGTAACTTAGTTGACATTAAAACTTTCGGTATAATATTGTAATATGTGTGTTAAAGGATTAGAATGTGCAAATTGTACATTTTTAACATGAACCAATTCTCTTTTAAAAGTCGTAAATTTCTAGTTATATTTAAATTTACAAGTATATTTTATAGACAGATTCCACTTTCAAGTTATAAAGTTTATTAATTTATATAGATAGAAAGTTTTAGAAATACTTTTGTAGTATTTTTAGTTATAGCCCTTACGCGTAAACAACCGATTTTTCATCAAAATTTCATTCAAACAAAACAGGGTTAAGAAAGTCTCGTATTTCACCTCGCTCTCTCACTGAAACGATTTCATGTAGTAAAATATTTCCTACAAACTGCATTGTCGATAAAACTAACAGCAAACTAAATTATAAACGCTTTACAAGCAAATACGCATTACTAACAAGCTTCACATCTTATATTGTTCGTTGATGAGTCATTTACTCTTCATACCCGACCTACAAGAACTGGCAACGCTGAATGAGGCGATAGGGAACAACCAATGATACGTTTTCCATATAAACTGGAGGTTGGTTCGTAGTGTGTATATAACTATATATAAGTCGAAAAAAAGTGAGATTTATTTACCCCTCTTTAGGAAACCGAATAGTATGAATTCCCCTCAACCGAAATACACCCATAATGTTGCATATACAGTCATGGAAATGGTGGAGGCCTGTACGTCCGGCGTATATACCGGAGGTCATAGAGATAAGTTAGTACCTATATATATATATATATATATATATATATATATATATATATATATATATAATTAAAGGCCTACTGTGAAGATTTAAATCATTCAATTAGAATGTAGGGTTTGTATAGAATTTTATTAGATAATACGCGTTATTAAAACCGTGGAGCATAAAAATTTATTCGTTTCATTAAAAATAAGGGATTTAAATTATTCACTAGACGCTTTCTATAAAAAGAAGCAGAATTAAAATGCTCCACTTGTATGTAATTTAATTGTTCCAAGTATAAAGAAACAAATAGAAATTACGTGCGAAATTTATATTAATTAATTCAAGTTTTAAGTAACGGGTATTAAACAAAGTGTACAAATAATAATTAATATTTAATTTGTATTCACTAAAAATTAAAGGGTAGAAGTCAATGCCATTCATCATTATTTTAATTGGAGTTAATTGAACAATTATTAAGGTATTATATGCATAAAAGCTTTTAAAAACCCAATAATACCAAATATGAGACGCGTTGCTAGCATACAAATATATCTAAAAGGTTAAAATGTTACGATTGAACACCTGCGTATTTTTAAATCTCACGTTCTGTTTAATTTGTTTGGATAAACATGAAAATTCTGCGTATATTGCAAACGGTCGGATAAACCGTAGCTTATATTAACATATGAATCCATGTGGACTGAAATAACCGATGGTAAAGAATATCGATTTGCACCACTAAGGCCAGGTTAGAAAAAGACGGATAAAATGCGCAAGGCAGAGACAAGGGTAATAAAAGGCGTGATTTGAGCAACGTCACTGGGTTTGCGATTGGTTGAAATAAGTTGCAGATATGAGAGATGAAAACAACAATTTCTATACAAAATTAATTAGTTATTCGCAGTCGCGTGGCGAGACGTGTGAAAATTTCTTAGATTTTCAACTGGCGCGAGTGCAAATTTTGTAGAACCGCGTGCCGAGCCGTCGAAAGGGGGAACAGAGAATGCGAAATTCTGAAAATTGTCCGTTGCGGGACAAATCCGACGTGCAGGCAAGCTATTATATAAACCCGTGATTATAGGTGTTTCGCTCTCTTAGATTTTGATTATTGAATACTTTAAAACAGTTTGCTCTTTAATTTTTTTGATGTGATACCATACTTCAAGCAGAATACGTGCTACGATACAAGTTATTATGCATTAGTGCACTTAGAAAAGAAGATACAAGGTAATAAAGTCTAGTTATATTTGCGAGTATTACTGTACCAATTATCCAAATTTGTAACGATAAATGAATAAACAAAAGTAGGCAGTTTTGGGTATAGCGGGAAAGAATTATGAATTTCAGTGCTATTTTTAGGGGGTGTTAATAATCAAATGTTATTCGTAAACGTGATTGGATCCACAAAACAAGATTTAGATATACATAGATGCGTTCCTGAGAAGCCCTGAGACCTGTTAGACAAATGGTGGGGTAGAGAAATTTTAAAAGCGTTCAGAATCTAATGCCGTAAACATAAACCAGCTGGAATGATGGAATTAGCAAGGACGATGTACATTGAAGCCACGAGTGCAGTAACCTTCAGGTAAATTATACAATTTTGTTCGAACTTTGATGTTTTGGTGTGTGTTGGATATTTTTATAATTTGTTTAATAAAAAAAATGGACAGTGGTGAATTTGTATAAACAACAAATTTTTAATTTTAAGGTAAAATTTTCTTGTTTAAGTAGAAAGGAGTATTTAGCAGTTTATGTTTTGATTATGATGAAAATTTGGGTCTGTCTTTGAGCTCAATTAGACTAACCTTGTTACGGTTTAAATTTTCATTACACTTCAAATTAATTTTATTGCAAACACTTATCTTACATACATGATATTTACAAGAACTTAATTCATTTTGGCTTTGGTATTATAAATTTTTAATGGTCTATTTCTTATTTGAAAATATAAACAGCATTAATTACAATAACTTTCATTCTGACCAATTGAATTCATCTAGTAATTTGTTGTTTTGAAACTTCATCTTAATTGAAATAATATCTATTATTGATTATTGTTTATTAAGAAAATAAGTTGGCAGTTTTAATGTGATTGATTTGAAAGAATAAACACAGGTCTGCATTCAGGGAATTGATAGTTATTTAGAACTTGAATGCATTACATTCTAATAAATATATCTCAAAATAAAAAGATATATCATGAAATTAATTTTAAATGTTATGGAATTGTTACATGTACCTAACAAGAATTCTTTTGTTTTAAAAGGGAGTTACTCAATGTTATAATTGTTTAGCAGGTGAAATGCTGCCCTGTCTTATTGATTTTAATTATTGAAATTTAATCTCTTTATATTGCATTCCTGTTTTTGATTTGGATTATCTGAGAAGAAGGTATTTCCTTTCTGATTGTTTTGTGAACAGCTTGGTTAAAGCATGGTGTATGCTAGTGCGAATTTTCTGACTATATCAGAGTAAGAGAAAGTCATCCAAAATATTGGGATTTATCGCCTAGCATAACGAAAAAGAATATTGCTGAAGAGTAGAATATTTTTTGGAACAGTTGAACTGGATTTTATATTTCAATCTTGCTTGTTTGGTAGCACATGGTCGCATGCATTATTTGTTATATATTTCTTTCATCCTGGTTTCCAGGGTAAGTAAATCCTTAAGTAAATTAGGAAAATTAAACACAATTATTATTACAGATTTTTATTCTTATTTTTATTTCGTTTTCATTTTTGTTTGGAGTCTTGTCTTTGTCTTGGGTATATGTTGTACAATAAGAAACCGTTATGGAATGGAGTTTAAAGGCTGCAAGTGGTGGTTGCAAAAATGTTAAGGATGCTGATGGCGTGCCGTTCCATGTCATGTGTATCTAGATGAGTATAACTAATTAGGATTAGTAGTTAAGTGTGGATCTCTAACCCGTAAATGACTTATTTTTGTGGAAGTTAAATTGTGATTCAGGGTGTATTAAATTAGTTTAAGGATTAGAATATCGTTCTTGTTCAGTTAAAACGGAAACGAATTAATCTATATATTATATGCGATTTATATGTCAATTGTGAGCTTCGAGCAATTGCTTCAAGTGAAACAAGAAAAGGCTTTCTTAAAATTTGTGTTAAGACCCGTAAACCAAATTACGTTTAATTATGTCATGCATTTATTTCATTTTTATCAATGTACAAACAGTAATTGGGAATATTTTATAATAGAGATCATCGAGTTAGATTGACTTATTTGTAGATTATCTTTTGCCATTAATTAGCGTACACTTAGGGTTGTGAATACATTGCTATGTTTACTGGTTGAGTATATTGGCTAATTGAGGTAACATTCATTCAATTATAACGCAACGGGTAAGTTTGCTGGATTCAGTTACATACTCTGTGGTGGCATGTTAAGTCTTATCCCCTATACAAAGTGTATAAAGAATTAAATTACGTTACTGAGTCTCATGTCTATATTTAAATATTATAGCATAATAAAAGCACGATAAATTGTGATTAAAAAAAATATAGTGTAATAACCTGTTTAATTAACGTAAAAGGGTGGAAGATGCTCCCCTTTATTCAGAATTAGGTCTGCACATATTGTTACTTAATTAGTATGCATCCTACCAGGACTTTAATTCTGGATGCAAATTAAAATGATGACAAATTTAAACTTGAAATTTTATGATACTGAAATTTATGCTGAAATTTAATTTTGAAATTTTAATGTATTATGAATATTGGTGTAAATAGAGTTAACGTTGATGTTTGTGGTAGGAATGTGTTGTTTTCTTTTATGAATGAGGATGAAAGTTTTAACTAGGTGAGCAGCCGAGGCGGAAAGAGTAAAAAGGCGACTATCTGAAGAGATTCAACAGGGCGAGAATCACAGCAAATCTTGGTGCCCAATTCGAGAGGCTCGAATATTTTTTTACTCTGGTGAGGCTTTTTGTAGGCTTCACAGCAAAATATATATATATATATATATATATATATATATATATTGCTGTGAAATGTACAAAACGCCTCGCCAGTTTCCTGGAATAAAATCACAAAAATTTTATTTTGAACTCGAGCCTCACTTTTGGGTCGCCAAGAATGCTGTGAAACCTACAAAAAGCTATTAACTTAACTGGTCCGTTGACTTTCTTCTGTTAATCGCATCTTTACTCTTTTCCGCCTCGGCTGCTCACCTAGTTAAAACTTTCATCCTCATTCAAAAAGAAACAAATACATTCCTACCACAAACATCAACGTTAACTCTATTTACATCAATATTCATAATACATTAAAATTTTAAAATTAAATTTCAGCATAAATTTCAGTATCAGAAAACTTCAAGATTAAATTTATTATCATTTTAATGTGCATCCAGAATTAAAGTCCTTGTAGGATGCCTACTAATTAATATAACAATATATGCAGACCTGAGTCTGAGTACAAAGGGAGCATCTCCCACCCCTTTACGTTAATTAACCAGGTTCGTCTAATTGAGCTCAAAGACATACCCAAATTTTCATCATAATCCAGAACATCAATACTAAATACTCCTTTCTACTTAAACAAGAAAATCTCACCTTAAAATTAAAAATTTGTTGTTAGTACAACTTCACTACTGTCCATTTTAAGTAAATAAATTATAAAGTTATTCAACACACACCAAAACATCAAAAATCGAACAACAAAGCATAAGTTACCTGAAGGTTAATGCACTCGTGGCTCCAATGTACATCGTCCTCTGTTAATCACACCATTCCAACTGGGTTATATTTAGGTCCTCGGATTACTGGTCGCCTTTAAAATTTTCTACACCACCATTCATCTAAAGTTGTTTCAGTGCTTTTCCGGAACTCATCTGTGTATATCTGTATCTTGTTTTACGAAGCATTTAATTATTAACACCCCCGAAAAATAGCAAAAAAATTCATACTTCTTTCACGCTATACGCCAAAACTGCCTACTTTTGTGTATTCATTTGTCGTTGCAAATTTGAATAATTGGTACAGTGATACAAGACTTTGCATCTTCTTTTCTAAGTGCACTAAATTACTTTCATCGTAGTACGTAAAGAGCAAACTGTTTTAAAGTATTAAATAATCACCAAAATATACGAGCAAACTGTTTAAATTATTCAATCAAAATCGAAAAACTAAGAGAGCCCCACTCCTATCAACACGGGTTTATATAATCGCTTGCCCGTGCGTCGCTTTTGTCCCCAAGACGGACAATTTCCAGAATTTCGTCATTCTATGTTCCCTTTTCGATCGCTCGGCACAGCTTCCACAAAATTTGCACACGTCCAAGTTTAAAATCTATGAAATTTCGACACGGCTCGCAACGTCTGAGAATAACTAATTAATTTTTATACAGAAATGTTATTTTTACCTCTCAAGTTTGCCTCTTATTTTCAACCAATCGCAACCCAGTGACGTTGCTCAACTCACGCCTTTTACTATATGTGTCTCTGTCTTGCGCATATTATCTGTCTCTATCTACCCTGTTCTGAGTGGTAGTATCGGTTATTTTCAATCCACGTGGACTGTGAAATAACCCACCTTATTAGCATTTCTCGTGAATATTAAGCGACGGTTTCTCCAACATTCTCTGTAACCATTTGTTATCTGCAAAATTTACGCAAAACGAGACTTTTAAAAATACGCAGGTGTTCAATCGTCCTACTTCTAACTAACACTTCTACGATTTGAATATTATTGGGTTTTTACAAGCTTTTATGCATATTATATGTTACTAATGGTTCAATTAACTCCAATTAAAATAATACCCTTTAATTTTTAGTGAATCCTAATTAAATATTCAATTATTATTTGTACATTTTGTTTAATAAGTATTATGTTTGAACACCTGCGTATTTTTAAATGTTTTATGTTCTGCGTAAAATTTGCAGTTAACAAATGGTTACAGAGAATGTTGGAGAAACCGTTGCTTAATATTTACGGGAAATGCTAATGTACATTTTGTTTAATAAGTATTATGTTTGAACACCTGCGTATTTTTAAATGTTTTATGTTCTGCGTAAAATTTGCAGTTAACAAATGGTTACAGAGAATGTTGGAGAAACCGTTGCTTAATATTTACGGGAAATGCTAATAAGGTGGGTTATTTCACAAGTCCACGTGGATTGAAAATAACCGATACTAAAGAATATAGATTTGTACCACTCGGAACAGGGTAGATAGAAACAGATAATATGCGCAAGACAGAGACACATATAGTAAAAGGCGTAAGTTGAGCAACGTCACTGGGTTGCGATTGGTTGAAAATAAGAGGCAAACTTGAGAGGTAAAAATAACATTTCTGTATAAAAATTAATTAGTTATTCCCAGACGTAGCGAACCGTGTCGAAATTTCTGAGATTTAACTGGTGCGAGTGCAAATTTAATAAGAACCGACGCACAGGCGGTCGAGATGGGAACATAGTAGACGAAATTCTAGAAACTGGCCGTTTTGGGGACAAAACCGACAGACAGGCTAACCACTATATATACCCGGGTTAATATGAGTTTCTCTCTTTTAGATTTTCGATTTGATTCAATGCGTTAAACAGTGCTTTTTAGTTTTCCGATTTTGATAGAATAATTTAAACAGTTTGCTCGTATATTTTGGTGATTTAAAACAGTTTGTTCTTTACGTGCTACAATGAATGTAATTTAGTGCACTTAGAAAAGAAGATACAAAGTAATAAAGTCTAGTATCACTGTACCAATTAGTCAAATTTGCAACGACCAATGAATACACAAAAGTAGGCAGTTTTGGCGTATATTTGTGAAAGAAGTATGAATTTCTTTGCTATTTTTCGGGGGTGTTAATAATTAAATGATTCGTAAACGTGTCTGGATCCACAAAACAAGCTTCAGATATACACAAATGAGTTCCGGAAAAGCACTGAAACAACTTATGATGAATGGTGGTGTAGAAAATTTTAAAGGCGACCAGCAATACGAGGACCTAAACAGGATTTTCTACATGCTTTATTCTATCAAAATACTCCTTTTTCGGGCAGGTCACTTTTTAATATTTTACTGTAGACAAATGGAATAAATGAATCTCTTTTTATAATCATTAGAAATTAATATAAATTTAATGATAAATCTGTGAAAAGGAAAATAAATTAATTTTGAGTGATAGGGCTCCGATTTATTTTGTCTTGAAAATAGAGGCTCTATAATAAAAGTGGTTTCCTGGAAAGAGAATTTTTGTAATATTTAAACTTGAAATACCACTAAAAGAGGTCTTTTTAAAAATCATTGGAAAATTAATTTAATATTGATAAAACTTGTTTATTATAAAAATAAATTAATTTTATGTGGCGCGGTTATGAATATTAATATAGTGTTAATAAAGGTTCTATGGTAATGGAAATTTTATAAAAAAATTTTTTAGGATCATGAGAAAAAGTCATAGTTAATAAAAAATAGTTAAAAAATATTGAATTGGTATTTGTTTTCTTTAAAAATAATTTTTTTTTTTTCGTTTTTTTGCGATTTTTTTCGTTTTTTTTTTGACCTCAAAATCCCCATGTTTTAAAAAAAGATTTTAATTTACCCTTACTATATAAAATTTTACTTATTATATCTCCATAATTTTAAAAATATATACCAATTATTATTTAATAAGTATTTATTAATCTATAAGAATAATTTTATCATAACTATATATAAATATATAATATATTATATATATATTAAAATATTAGATAATAAAAAAAGGTCTTAATATAGTAGGAGAAATAAGTATGTATGTAGAACTATTCATATATAGTCGTTATATAAATCCTCAGGAAAAAGAGAAAGGATAGATTTATATATCTTATTAATAAATATTGTGATATTTAAATATACTCTTTATATATATATATATATATATATATATATATATATATATTTATAAATCAATTATTAATTAATATAAAATATATATTAATAATAATTATATTAACAATAAATGATATAGCATCTGTATAAATAGTTAATGGGTATTAAGCATTAATATAATAATACTTTATTCATTAAACATTTATATAGAATAAATTAACTAATAAAAAAAAAAAAATACCCTGTTTTTCAGAATTTTAAAGTAAAACCTTATTAATAAAGCATAACAAATGTGTACACATTTCGTGAACAAATTATTCATTAGTATTAAATATTTATTTGTTATAAATTTAAGCGTTGTACACACAAATCAATTACTATAAAATAAAATTTAATGGGCTTTTAACTTTTTAATATAGACAATTAAGGTATTATTATGAATTTAAGCTATTAAAAGTAAATTAACAATTGAACGAATGAAAATTTAATTAAATTTTCATAAATTTCATATTTAAAAATTGAATAATATGAAATTTCCATTTTATATTAAAATTTAAATTTTGAAAATTTTGTGTATATAAAATTTTAAAATTTAGAATTAATTTTAGAATTTATTGAGTTTTCTATTCATTTATATTTTACAAGTTTAATTAATATGAATTCTTTAAAATTTTAAAAATTTGATATAAATTTTAGTTTATAAAATGTGATTTAAGCTTAAATCACATTTTATAAATTTATTTAAGAATAGGGGTATTCTTAATTAAAAATAAAATTTATATGTAAATTTAATAGCTATAGATTTATTGTTCTAGTTTAATTTCATAGAAAGATAGCCATTAATAGGCTTGGGAACTTTCTATGCATAATTAAGGGTTGATCATGGGGCACGATCAATCTTTTGGGGCGTATATTTGAATAGTTTAGGTGATTTATGTGCTTTAAGGGGATGGTGCATTAAAATTGCCAACGTGTAAGGGCACCTAGCTGTTTTAGAGAGTTATTATTTTACAATGGGAGCTTAAAATTGAGAATATCTTGGTTTTAAGATTATTAAAGTAAAAGCTTATTAATAAAGCATAACAAATATATATATAGAATAATTTGTTAGTATTAAATATCTACTATAAATTTAAGCGTTGTAGACAAATCAATTACTATAAAATAAAATGTTTAATACTCGTTACTTAAACTTGAATTAATTAATATAAATTTTGCACGTAATTTCCATGTGTTTCTTTACTTGGAATAATTAAACTACACGTTGAGCATTTTAATACTGCTTCTTTTTATAGAAAGCGTCTTGTAAATAATTTAAATCTCTTATTTTTAATGAAACGAAGGAATTTTTATGCTCCACGGTTTTTTTAATAAAGCGTATTATCTAATAAAATTCCTTATACACGGTGATTAAAATTATTTGATGTAATTAATTAATTTTCTACCCTGGTCTAAATATGAGTAATATATATATATATATATATATATATATATATATATATATATTGCTGTGATTCCTTATAAGAATCGAGCCTCACGAATTGGGCGCCAAGATTTGCTGTGATTCTCTTGTCTATTTTGAATTGCCCACGTTCTGTGCCAAGAATTGCTGTGATTCTATTGTCCGTTGAATCTCTTCTGATAATCGCCTCTTGACTCTTTCCTTCCGCCTCGGCTGCTCACCTAGTTAAAACTTTCATCCTCATTCATAAAAAAAAACAAACACATTCCTACCACAAACATCAACGTTAACTCTATTTACATCAATATTCACAATACATTAAAATTTCAAAATTAAATTTCAGCATGAATTTCAGCATCATAAAATTTCAAGTTCAAATTTGTCATCATTTTAATTTGCATCCAGAATTAGAGTCCTTGTAGGATGCATACTAATTAAGTAAACAATATTCGCAGACCTGAGTCTGAATAAAAGGGAGCATCTCCCACCCCTTTACGTTAATTTAACAGGTTAGTCTAATTGAGCTCAAAGACAGACCCAAATTTTCATCATAATCAAAAACATAAACCTGATAAATACTCATTTCTACTTATACAAGAAAATTTTACCTTCAAATTCAAAATTTGTTGTTTATACAAATTTACTACTGTCCATCTTTATCAAACAAATTATAAAGATATTCAACACACACCAAAACATCTAAAATCGAACAACAACGTATAAGTTACCTGAAGGTTAATGCACTCGTGGCTCCAATGTACATCGTCCTTGCTAATCCTACCATTCCAGCTGGGTTATGTTTACGTCCTCGGATTTCTGGCCGCCTTTAAAAATTTGCTACACCACCATTCGTCTAAAAGGTGTCAAGGCTTCTCAGGAACTCATCTATGTATATCTAAATCTTGTTTTGTGGATCCAATCACGTTTACGAATAACACTTGATTACTAACACTCCCGAAAAATAGCAATGAAATTCATAATACTTTCACGCTATACCAAAACTGCATACTTCTATTTATTTATTTATCGTTACTAATTTGGATAATTGGTACAGTAATACCCGCAAATATAACTAGACTTTATTACCTTTATCTATCTTCTCTAATTGCACCAATGCATAATAACTTTTATCGTAGCACGTAATCACCATCTATTCTGCTTGAAGTATCGAATAGAATCAAAAATAAAGAGAGCTAAACTCCTATCAGCACGGGTTTATATAATGGCTCGCTTGCAAGTCGAATTTGTCCCGCGACGGACGATTTTCAGAAATTCGCATTCTATTTTCCCTTCCGATGGCTCGGCACAATGATTCTTCTGAAATTTGCACTCGTCCGAGTTGAAATCTAAGAAATTGCCACACGCCTCGCAACACGTCCGCGAACAACTAATTAATTTTACATAGAAATTGTTATGCTTCCACCTCTCATGTTTGCATCTTATTTCAACCTTAATCGCCAATCTAGTCTGTTCGTTCTATCTACAACCTGTGCTCTTGTTTTACATATTTCCCCTCATTTAACTACCAATGCATTCCCTCCAGCTTGTCTTTATACCACAAACTTGCTTTCTTACTTGCACTCATATAGCTTGGAGCTTATCGACTATCGTATACATCGTTATTTTTGCAGGTGTTCTTAGTTCTAATACGCTGAAGGCTTTACGTGACTTCCCACGTTTTTAATTTCTCGATAGCTCTAGTACTTGGAAAGATTAAATTAAATACAAGTTGAACATTTTAACTCGGCTTCTTTTTATAGAAAGCGTCCAGTGAATAATCTAAACCCCTTATTTTTAACAAAACGAATAAATTTTTATGCTCCATGGTTTTAATAATGCCTATTATCTAATGAAATTCTACATTACTTCCTTCTACACGTTGATTATGATTATATACAAACCCTACATTCTAATTGAATAATTTAAATCTACACAGTAGGCCTTTAATTAAGCGTTCTATTTTCCACTGCTCTGATATACACGGTGTTTAACATTATCTAAACAATATGAACCCTATGTTTAGAAGTAAATGACGAATTTATCCAATATGCCTTTAAATAAAGCGTATTATTACCCAAAGCTTTCTTATACATAGTGATTAAAATTATTTGATGTCGTTTATTAATTTTTCTACCCTGTTCTAAATTAGAGTAATATATATATATATATATATATATATATATATATATATATATAGTAATATTTTTATTTTTTCTTTTTTCGAACGTATAATACAATTGGAATAATAAAGAATGTCAAATAATTTTTGGGATGAATTTCGTTCGGATGGTTTTTTTTTATATTCAAATGAATTTCATTTGTTGATAATCAACGTTTCGGACTATATTTAGACCTTATTCTTGATTCTAAAAGTATAATACATTAATAGCTAGACTAATGGTTGAGTACTTACAAAAACTTGATTTCTTAAAGAACTAAATTGACAAACATTTTGACATTTGAGAAAATTATTATAGAGTACAAACGTCAGATTGAAGTAGACTACTTATTTAAATGTATTTAATATGTAAACGTTTTAAAAAAGGTTGTTAGAAGCAAGGTTGTAGGTAGGATTGTATTTATCAACAAAGTTATAGACAATTGATTGAAATTATATAGTAGAGTGTAAATATTTGTGAGATTGTGTGTGTCTGTTTTAAAGTTTAAACTATTATTGTCTTTTTGTATATAGTATGATTCTAAAAACAATCTATTAACATAGTTACATTCTATATCTAAAATCTTAGTATCATCCCAGTTGATTATGTGTTTAGTCTCATGTATGTGTGATGCAAGAGCACGTGATTTTTTACCAATTTTGGCGTCACTTTTGTGTTGTGTGAGCCGAGATCTCAGCCACTGATTTGTTTGTCCTATATACGTCATGTTACAAGAACACTTGATGCAGTATTATTTTTCTAATCATTCTTACCAACACAAAATAAACACTGTACTAGCCCTAAAAAATAGAATAATAAAAATATGTGATATTCAGTTTGTAACTGAAAATCTTAAATTATTACAAAAAATATTTTAGAAAATAATGCATATCCTAAAATACTTTTAAAAAAACTTATTTTTCAAACACAAAAACCGACACAAATAGAACCGACACAGACAGAACCTCCTAACATCGTTATTTACAAAAAAATACCTTATATCAACAATCTTACACCGGCAATACATAAAACAATAATTAACAATAATATCAAAATTGTTTATCACTACAATAAATCTATTAACAATCTTTTTACAAAAATTAAAAATGCAACTATCAAACCAATATGTAGTAACATAATATACAGCATCAAGTGTTCTTGTAACATGACGTATATAGGACAAACAAATCAGTGGCTGAAATCTCGGCTCACACAACACAAAAGTGACGCCAAAATTGGTAAAAAATCATGTGCTCTTGCATCACACATACATGAGACTAAACACATAGTCAACTGGGATGATACTAAGATTTTAGATATAGAATGTAACTATGTTAATAGATTGTTTTTAGAATCATACTATATACAAAAAGACAATAATAGTTTAAACTTTAAAACAGACACACACAATCTCACAAATATTTACACTCTACTATATAATTTCAATCAATTGTCTATAACTTTGTTGATAAATACAATCCTACCTACAACCTTGCTTCTAACAACCTTTTTTAAAACGTTTACATATTAAATACATTTAAATAAATAGTCTACTTCAATCTGACGTTTGTACTCTATAATAATGTTCTCAAATGTCAAAATGTTTGTCAATTTAGTTCTTTAAGAAATCGAGTTTTTGTAAGTACTCAACCATTAGTCTAGCTATTAATGTATTATACTTTTAGAATCAAGATTAAGGTCTAAATATAGTCCGAAACGTTGATTATCAACAAATGATTTTTTTGAATATAAAAAAAACCATCCGAACGAAATTCATCCCAAAAATTATTTTGTGGTTAAGGGTTTTTATTTAATTTTATTTAAATCGTGCCACAGTGTTCCTATAGATTAATAAAAATTAATTGACATTCTTTATTATTCCAATTATATATATATATATATATATATATATATATATATATATTACTGTGATTGGGTAGGCTTAGAAAGGTCAATAGGACAAGCAGTTATTTATTTATAGATACCCTGTAAATAAAAATCAATCATTATTTATTTAAAAGCTTCAATAATTGGATTGGGATTAAATTACGATTTATAGTGTAGGTTTAATTGGTAGACGTTAATATAAGACAAGAACAACAATTAAGACCGACGACAAGGTCGAAAATCGTGTACATTAATTGATAACCTCAAAGCTTTGCAGTAGAAAAATCAATAATTTATGCAAAGTACGTTCATTTAATATAGCATATGTTAAAAGCTTTCGTAGAATGCCACAATGTTTGAGGCAGCAAAACAAGTTTAAAACCGTCAAGTATTTCATAGAACAGACGATTGGGGTAGATAAACATTTATAGAAAAGCCAGTTTACGTTGAAAATAATTCTTGGTAGTTTGTACTAACGGACGACTCAAGGCTAACAACAGCGCTTGACTAGTCTACAAACAAATCAATAAAATTAAGGGACAGAAAATCGTTATAAAGTAATAGAGTAAGATGGAAAATATAGCAGGTGGCAATATGACAAACAGTTTCAAGTGCGTGACAGAAGAGTGGCGACCCGAACGTGAGGGGCACGATTTTCCAGATAAAATTAAAATTTTATTCCAAAAATTGGCGAGCTGAGAAAGATTCGAGTGCAGTAAATTTTTGTAAATATTTTGAGTGTGTGGGTAAGTGTGAGTAAACGTATGCAGAGGAAAGAGTGGCTAAGGAGTCAAGAGGTTAAGATAAAAAGCAGTGATAGTGCGTTATTTGAGAGAACACGAGAAATGGAAGAAGCAGGGATCAGCCGAAAATGGAATCAGGTGAACAAGGTAATGAACTAATTATGAGGATGTTAGAAAGGATGAATAAGACACTGAGTGGAGTCAGGGAAGACGCAAATAAAAGATTTGAGAAAATGAGTCAAGACTCGAATCAACGATTCGATCAAATGAGTCAAGAAGCGAAACGGAATTTAGAACAGATGACAGAAACCTTAAGTAAAAAAGATAGATAGATCTACCCAAAAGTTTAATGAATTTAAGAACAGTTTGACAATAAAAATGGGGGAAGTTGAAACAAAGGTCGATAAGAATGATATAGTGAGTTTGAGGATAAGTTTTTAAAACATTATTGGAGCGATCACAAGCAAGATCAGGTACGTGACGATTTAATCACAGGAAAATACAAAGGTAAATACGCTGGAAGTAGGGAACAGTATGCTATTCGCAAATACAGCATAGCCAAGTAGTTGAGTCCACCTTTGACGAACAGAGAAATTATTAAATATCTTCCACGACATTTCGAAGTTGAGGTTAAGCAACATGTAACGTTGCAGAATATTGTCGAGAGGGAAATATTTTTAGAATACCTGCAGAGGTATGACGATGTAAGCACCGGACGACCTTGTGAAAATAGGGACAAAAATATTAACGTAGTTAGATTCGAAAATAGGGGGAATAATTATCAGAGACGGGGGACTAATTTTAATAGAAATTCGGGACGTAATTGGGAACCTAGGAGGCCATTTTTTCAGAGCAACAGTATGAACAGAGAACAGACACAAAGACATAGATTTCAAAGACAAAATAGCTTACCAGACATAGAAAGGACGCAGGCGACGACAGCAGGTAGAGATAATGAGAGGAGTAGTAGGACGGAGATGACGACGAGAACGTATACGGAAGTAGTAGGAAGACAGCCAGGACCTAGTAGGGAAATTCGACAAGGACAGGATTTTTGGGCAATGACAAATCACTAGACGTAATTGCGTATAAACATGAACATCCAAGGGAATTTTTAAAAATTGATGACGAAGTTAAACCAGAAATAAAGGAAAATTTTTGTTTACCAATTATAGATGTGAAATTTTATGATCAGAATTTAGGATCATTACTCGATTCATTTGGTAGCGCCGAATAAAAAGCGATTTGCTGTGGTGAATAGCGTTGTGGTATTACGAGTAGAGTTGTTAGGTTCAGTTAGCTATGAGCAAGAATTTATAATTGTACCTGGACTGAAATAAAGGGGATATTAGGTGTTAATTGTATAGTGAAGTTAAGTGTAGTAATAGATATGGAGAGGAAGGTGGTAAGAATTAGGGATAGGATATTGCCCTGGAAGGCAAGTTATGAAGTCACAGACGATGACACAGGTTTGTGTATTAATGTTATGGGATTAGAGGATGAAGAGGTGAAAGAGATCGACACAATCAAATGTCCAGGAGAAAAATTAGAAGAGGTACAAGCATTATTGAATAAACATTATGAATTAGTAGGTGTAGAGGCGAGCATAGCGTTAGGAAATGAGCATGTTTTAGAAGTAGGCATAACAAAGCTAAGTGGCAAGGATATTTTTAGTAAATTGGAGTTGAGGAAGTTTTACGGGTCAATTTCAATACACAAAGAGTCTGGAAGATATGAGAGATTTTCCATAGAGAGAAAAGTAAATAATAATGAGGTAGTATCGTTTGGTTTGTCCACATCAGAGGTAATAATAATGAATGAAAAACAGACAAATATAGGGAGAGAGGAAGAAATATTTAAGAATCAGGACAGTGAGGATAGTTTTATTTTCTGCGAAGCAATAAGGATAATGAGTATAGAAATAGAAGGAGGAAAAACAAGGATACAGTTTATTAAAATTGTAAGAAGAAGGGCATGAAAGATCAAGAAAAGAGTTAGATTTAATTAGATATAGGCGTAGATAGACAGTGCATAAATAGAGATAGGTGTAGATAGATATTAGGTAATAGAGATAGGATAAATAATTAAAGATAGGTTTAAATAGGTAGAATTAGGTGGGAATAGGTAGTTATAAATAAAAATAAGTAGAGATAGGTTAAACAAATAGCGATAGGTGAATAGATAGAAATAAATAGAGATAGGTATGAATAGATAGTGTAAGTAAAGATAAGTTAAACAAATAAAGATACGTGTAGATAAATAGAAATAAGTTAAATAAATGGAAATAAAAGAAGATATGTGTAGATAAATAAAAATAGGCAGAGATAAAAATAAATAGAGATAGATATGAATAGATAGTTATAGATAGCGATAGTTAAATAGATAGTTGTGTATAAATATTAAATAGGGTTTTTTAGTAGGTAGTGTGCTCCCTTTTCGAATGTAATAAAACAAAGTATTCGTTTGTCTTTGCATTCAAATAGGAGGGACTATACTGTGATTGGGTTGGCTTCGAAACGTCAAAAAGACAAGCAGTTATTTATTTATAGACACCCTGCAAATAAAAATCAATCATTATTTATTTAAAAGCTTCAATAATTGGATTGGGATTAAATTACAATTTATAATGTAGGTTTAATTGGTAGACGTTAATATAAGACAAGGACAACAATTAAGATCGACAACAAGATCGAAAATCGTGTACATTAATTGGTAATATCAAAGCTTTGTAGTAGAAAAATCAATAATTTATGCAAGGTACGTTCATTTAATATAGCATATGTTAAAAGCTTTCGTAGAGTGCTACAATGCTTGAGGCAGCAAAACAAGTTTAAAATCGTTAAATATTTCATAGAACAGACGATAGAGGTAGATAAGCATTGATAGAAAAGCCAGTTTACGTTGAAAATAATTCTTGGTAGTTTGTACTAACGGACGACTCAAGGCTAACAACAGCGCTTGACTAGTCTACAAACAAATCAATAAAATTAAAGGACAGAAAATCGTTATAAAGTAACAGAGTAAGATGGAATATATAGCAGGTGGCGATATGAAAAACAGTTTTAAGCGCGTGACAGAAGAGTGTAGTTTAAAAATAAATAAGCGGGAAGGAGATGCAACATGCTTGTGAACGTTATTGAGTTTTCAAGGCGCACGTGTAGGAAGGTAACATTAATCGTAGACGACAGAGCAATAATGGGACTATAAGGACAGAAAATATGCGGCGGATAAAGATAGCAGTAGAGTGGAAATAACGTCGACTTTGTAAGTAGGAAGACAAGACAGAGACAAGACAAGGTGATTATTAGAGCAAGAGTGCAATAACAATATAGACACGGACATAAGAGGTGTGTTTAGGATTCGTTAGAAGGAATAGTAGAGGGACGGCTTTACATGGAAAATACGCCCGATTAACCAGTTTAATTAGTTTTTCGAAGTAAAGTGTCGTTGGAGAGGTGAAATTCATAGTTTTGAAAGTTCGTTATGTTGTTTTGTACAGCAGAATTTTGTAGAATACCTGCTATATTTCAAGGAAAGCTGAGTAAAAATACGTCACAAAATGGGGGTTTTAAGCTTATATAAACCTTGTCGAAAGTGGCAAGGCTCTCTCTTAATTTCTCGCTCATTTTCTGATTCACTTCGCTTACATTGAGTACTGTTGAGAAGACATCCTAGCTTAAAAACCGGGTGATAGTGCAGTCCGACGAATGTATTTTTCAGTGTCATAAAAGCACAAGTAGGTGCAATTGAAGTAAACGGGCTGAACATATTTGTATAAATAACAATAACGAGTAATGCTGGATGTTACTGAGGCAAGCGATTGAATTACATCTTGAACGTGAGTGCTGGTTGGAAGTTAAGTGGAGTTTGGACTCTGGATGGGTAGCTGTATGGAAGGCATTCACAAATAGTTGGGGAATTGGATGAACGAGTCAAGATGGAATGGTTGTCCTAGTTAGAAAACCGAAATTGGGTGTAGTCTAGGAACGTGAGCTTGGTGTACGTCATCTACAGAGGTAGTGATTCCGAAAAACACTCCAGGTAACGAATTTTTTTTATTGAACTGTTGTGCTGGTATTGAATTAAAAATAACTATGTGTGATTTGAGTTACTTGGTGAAAAATTTATGAACTGAAAATTAGTTTGATTAACATATGGAAAGACACTCCTCTATTTTAAATCTAAGGGTGTAAATACACAAATAATAATTTTTATATGATGAAAGAAGTAAACGGGTCTCTAGTGTAGTTTGATAATGCAGTGTTTTATGTATACAGAATAAAAAGGGTTTATACTGAGCTCATCATAAACTTGTCAAAGTAAATTTAGAGTTTCAGGATAGGCCCATCTACTTCTAAATAATATGTTGAAGTATAGAAGAACATAAAAGTCCCGAGACTTTTAGAGTAAATTAAAGTGTGAAATGTTTTACTGTAAATAAATTGTAAATATTGAGATTGTGTGAAGCATAATTTATGTCATATGAATAAAAGGGTGTATGTTTTGTCGAAAAATTTTATTTTGTATTTTCATTTTTTTAATATAAAGGTGTTACGAGAATGAGTAGCCGTGGAAGATTAGCTTGGGGAAGCATAAATTGTTTTATTTAGGTAAAGATTCGAGGAGTTTGGTTTTAAGTTCAGCTAGGGTAAGTAGAAATTCATAAAAGGGGCACTTCCAAAGGTAAGTGGCACTATAGACAGAGAGGATCCACGGCAATTTTTATGACAGCTCAACACGATTCGTAAGAGATCTACCACAAATTTATGGCACCCAACATTGGGGCTTGATTTTTAGGGCTTCTTTCCAGGCAAAACACAACAATATTAAACACCACCTTCTGTTAGAAAAACCACCCCAAAGCAAAGAAAATTAAATTTTCAAATATTTAATTTCTACCCTGTATAATATTTCAAGTAAGATACGCTTATTATAGTATTTTACAGTAACTAAGTTCCTTGATAATAAATCCACTTTAAAAATAAGAATTTATTGCATTTTAAAGCATGTTAAAAAACCGTAAACGAGTTCTAAGGTGTAAACATCCGTCCACTTTAAAAATACAAAATAATTTTAATTGTCACTTCAGACATAACACAATTCCAAGTATCTAACGCGAAGTTTGAATAAGATATTTTTCTTTCAAATAAGGTATTTTTCTGGATCGTTCAAGAATCTAATATAAATGAATACACATCATTTAAGTAAGTTCGTAGAATGCGATAACGCAAGTAAACCTATCAACCAGATAGGATAACACGTTTTCAATGGGTTTAAATTATAACAATAGCTCATAAAATTATAACAGGGAAAAATAAATGACAAGCGCTTCCACTCGTTAATAAGAGATACTAAAACTTTTATGATTGCAATAAATCTTGAACTGACAGGCAATTAAAGAAAAGAGCACGAAATTAGTTAATTATTACATCAGACGACGAGTCAGACCTGATAGAATATGATCGAAATTTGAGAACCTGTGACGTATTAAGATTGTTATATAAAAGCCAAAATGAAGAGCATTCATTCAAGGTCTACTGATAGATAGTTACTGAATCGCTATTTTATGGAACGCACCGACGACGTATTTATTGCTCCAATATAATATATAAATTATATTTGGTGCAAGTTTAATCGATTAAAACAAAAGTACTTTACAAAACAATACATTTTGAACTTATAAAATAAAACTTCGACGTATAAAAATTTATTCAGAGTATGGAACGATAGATTTCTAAAACCTTTATGGGTAAAACCATTATTCTAAATGCAGTAATTGGAGGTGAAGTTATGATCAACCAAATATTAATTCTACAATTTAAAAATCCAGAAACGCAAGTATAATATTATTTTAAACCCTAGGAGAGATAATGTGTGCCATTATTAAGTAGATTAAGCTAGTGTAAGATTTTTGCGTATAGAAAATTACTTGTGAGTAGAATTTTTTTTTATTTTGAGGTCAAAAGGTTTTCTTAAGGTCACTGATCAGTAGCCAGTAATCAGAGAGTATTTAAATTATCCATATTCATCTAAAAGAAAAATTTGTGACTTACATAAGAAAAATTTTGGGGTTTCTGATTATTAACAAGAATTAGGTAGAGATTGTATTAATGTGCAGCAATGATGAAATGCTGTTTCTTTTTAAACTTAAGTTGTAAATAGCATTTATGTTTTCTTAATACCTGTATACGTAAAAAAAATTTGAGATAAGGTGTCTAGAAGGAAGATGTTTTTGAATGTATCGAGTAGCAATCTGAAGAATTGTTTATAAAAATTTTATGTAATTATAATTGTAATGTTGAGATTTCTGTTTGATTTCATTTTCGTAAAGCCCACAGAATATTTATCGCTAAGCTAGCAAGATCATACGGGCATATTTAGATAAGGATTCACGTCATATCATTTTTTGTTTGAATTAATAATCATTGCATCTTTATAAAACAGTGCAGCTGTATCCAAGCATCCACATCAATATATATATATATATATATATATATATATATATATATATATATATATATATATATATTGCTATGATAATACGGTAATTTAGGGGTATATTGAGTCATAAGGGTCGTGCGCTACATGTAAATATCACTAAAGTTTAGAAAACTAAACAATTTCATCATAAAATGGAAGTAACTCGACAATTATACAAAAAGCATTTATGAAAGGAAGCTCATTCTTCAAAAATCAAATCATATTTAGTAAAATAAATAACTTGTACGCCATATAATGCATTTTAAATTAAATATACAAGCATAAAATTAAAAATAAATACGCAGGAATAATATTTTAAACGCAACGAGTTTTATTGAAATAAATACGCAATTAGTGAAAGGAAATAACCTGGCATACTAGCTATAAAAGAATCCCATTCAAAACGTTAACGCATAAAATAAATAAACGCGTTAAGTACGTTATCATAGAAGTTTGACTACGTGATCTGTACATCGTAAATTCATATAAAATCGAACAGATTTTGGAGTACTAAACAAAAAACAGACATTTGGTTAAGTGATAAATTAAACCAGAAAATTTAAATAAATACAAATATAAACAAGCGGACGTGACTTAAAAAAAGTTCAAAGTTTGATATTCAGAGATATACACTATACGAATTAGATGTCTACGTGAGAAAATGCATCACTTCGACACGAGTTTTGATGGTAACTTTATAGAAAAACCAAAGGCTGCAAAATAAGACAAAGTACAACGCCTCAATTAACAAAATACGCTCGGAAAACCAATGATACAGGTGAAGAAAGGAGCCTTTATATAGAACTTGGTAAACAATCAGTCTTTCTTCGACCAAGGCACAATTATAACAGTTCAAAGTATAATATCACGCGGAGTGAAAATAGTAAAAATTAAATAATTATTTAGATAGTCGAGATAGAAAAATTTTAAAAGAATAATTCTAGTGCCGATCTACGATAAAAGTTGCCGTTAACATTGAAAAACATAAGGTAGAATTATTAATTAAACCTAATTTTAATATTTAATAATTTAGGGCTCTAAGTAACTACTCTGGCGAAGAATCTTATGAACGACTCTAATTAACTACTCTATTGAACTAATCTAAGAAACGGATTTAAATAATTGGTCTAGTGAAGATATATAATAAAGCAGTGGTCTACATAAGCATATGAGCATTGAAGGGTAAAATTAATCAAACTAAGGGTTAGACTGGGCGAGCTGTACTACGCAGTAAACAAGAGAGTTTAAGTGAAAACAATCCAGGGTGCTGGTCAACCATATGCAGAGGCAGTTCTAAGAATTGGAAACAAGCAAGAAAAACGCAGGTCAGAAATAAAATTCTTTATTAGTATAAGGCTTTATTTCAACTTTAACATTTACATTTTGGCATATATTGAAGTATTTAATTTGTAAAGGGTCATCAAACATCTTTTAAAAATTTAAGTAGAGAGAAGGAAGGTTGTTTGCATGTTCAAAAAGTACTTCCAGTAGTATACAGTGTTATTTTTGCTGACTTTAAGGGAGTTATAATTTGAGCATAATGAGATTGATAATATTATTTTGATTCAGAGGCTAATTTATGAATAGCAAATCAAATTATCAAAGTTAATAAAGTGTAAAGTGTAAATATCCTTGGTCATTACACAAATTTTGGTTTGTTTCGTTTATATCATTCAAGTAGAAAAAAGCTAGAGGAAAAGGGGGGGGTGGACTTTCTTTGTTATCGTATCGTCGTGTACTCTGTGTAGATTAACTGAGCTAGTCGAGGCATATAAAAAGAAGTATATTAAAAATTTAGAGTTGAGATTATATAGAGACACAGACCCGTGGCGTTTAGCAGGAAACTGAACGTTAATCACATCGGTGTGCGGCGGTATCATAGCAATATATATATATATATATATATATATATATATATATATATATATATTTCTATGAATATTCGAGTACAGCGGCCCTGTATTATAAAGTTGCAATGAGTATTGATTGAAGATAAAATGATATGATGTGGATTCATACCTTATTTTGCACATTTTCTCTTGCTGGTTTAGCAACAAATATGATGTGGACTTTACGAAAATGAAATGAAACAAAGAAATCCGAAAAATATTTATAAACAATCCTAAATACATACAAAAACAACTTCCTTCTACACACATTATCTAAGAAATCTACTTACACTCACACAGATATCAAGAAAGCTTGTACATGCAATTTACAGTTTAAGTTTAGAATGAAACAACATTTTATCACTACTTACATATTAATACAATCTTCATCTAATCCTTGTTAATTGTTAATTAAAAAACTCCAAAACATTTCATATGCGACTCACAAAATTTTCTTTAAAATTTGTATGTAAAATTTAAATATGCTTGTATTACCTCGCCTCTGTGTAGCTGATCAGCGACCTACAGCAGACATTTTTGTAAGGGTCAAAACACCTAGGGCTCTGACCTCAAAATTGATAAAATAAAACTATCCATTCACAAATAATTTTCATTACGCAAAATAAAAACTGGCTTAATCTACTGAATGATACACGAATCGTCTCTTTAGCTTTAAAATAAAAGTATACTTGAGTTTGGATTATCAAATTCTTGCTGGTATTCTTATCGCTATCGTTATCTAAAGGTCGTTTTCCATTACAATTAACAGCATCGAAAAATTCCTTGTCCCATTTTAATCTTCATATAACGAAGTATCAGTTTGCAAATACGTTTATTCTCAACAGATTAAATAGCCGGTGACCTTCCACTTACATAACTTATTATTTATATTTGAGCAATAAATTAATAATTTCTGCACTCCATTCAGTAACTATCTATCAATAATCGAACGATAAAGTACTTATGTACAGACCTAGAATGTTAAATCTTGAATGGATAGCTCTCATTACTTCCGCCTTTTATACAAACACATTCTTAATACGTCATTTTTTTTCTCTAATGGCCTATCAGGCGAGCACAAAAGTTTCCTATCTTTTAGTAACGCATGAATCTAATTGTTGGCTTCTCTCTCTTCCTTTACAAGCTTCTGTAATTTCTTACGTTTACGCGTGATTCTTACAGTCCCGCAAACACGGTATACTAGACGCAAAGGCAGTTGGTAACGCTAATCTTTAATACGGATTTTAGCGCGGCTATCTGTCAATGACGTCACACAATATGCAAATTATTACGCGTAATGACGAAATATATAAAATTCATACAATAGGTTATTAAAGCAAGGTACACACATGAATAGGTACAGCTTCCTACAGGATCACTTCCGTCAGGGTTGCTAAGGGCCCCCTTCCGAATTATTTAAAGATGATGGCTGCAACCTCCATCAGGATTGCTCCGGCTAGCGACGGCGGGGCGTGGACTGTGGTTCGGCCAGGTTGCCTTCCAAATTTATCTTCTACCTATGTAGCGGAACGGCAGGAATAGGTTTGTAGGGACGACAATCAACCTAAAGGCAAGGGAATCTACATAAAAAAGGATAAAGATACAGTACGATACGATACCAGACACGACCACTCTTGTTGATGTTCAAAGCAAAAGTTTCTCGTTTCCTCATCGTCTCCCGGAAACTTTCCCACTTTTTCTTCGCCACTCGCGTCGGCGCGAAGTTCGTCCAACCCACTTCTGACGTAACGGAAATACGCGCCAAGTCTTTCAAATTTAAGGCGCGAAAACTCCCGCACATCAAAACTAAATAAATGTTTACGGCTTATTTCGGCACGTAACAAATTTTATAGTCATTAAAACTTATAATATTATCTGTTTTACAGTTTTACCAGTGTTATCGCTTTCTTCAAATTGACGTATCATTCACATTGCTTATTAACGTAATTACAATGTATTCTAGAACCGTTACGAAATTGGCTTCTTTGAAAATAAATTACTTTGTATTAATTATTCTCAGTGGTACGGGATTAATTGTTCTCCCTCTTGATGGCATTATTTGGACTCCAGTTGCTTCTTTGTACATCCCGCTATCGAATGTTCTGTCATGGTACATTTCTTGACGATTGCTTCGTTGAAACCTAAATGCATTTATAGGCTGACCGTTGGTCTGATCTCCATCCTCCGTGGTTGACCCATCTCATACATTGAAAATACTCCAAAAATACATCTGTCTTTAATATTTTGTAAGGCGATGCATTTCCTCACCTCTGTTTCGAAGTGTCTCCTAAATATATGAAAATTTGCTTTTCCTCTAAAGGAAGATCAAGTTGTCTAGCAACACAAACTTTCTTTATGGCATACAACTCCCTTGTCATGCCAGAATCACTGCTGTACTTGCCCATAAGTAAATTATCTCTAACCTTAAATTGCTGGTTATCCCCCCAAAAATGTTTTAAAGGTTTAAGTTCCAAGTCTTTGAAAGAGTTTAACTCATTCTCAATCAGCCCAAATCAAATTTCTGCACTACCTTTTTAACATGGACCTCGCTACATTTAAATTAGTATCAAAGTTTTCACGTTATTTAAAAATATTATAGGGTTAAGTTTATTATTCCCATAAAATTTTGAATGTTGTTCCAACAGAACACTAGTTTGACCCCATCTCATAGATTCCCCAACATGAATATTTTTAAACCTATCTTCTAGATTTTCAACTTTATTTCCCAAATCTGTTTTAAGATTTCCAAAATCATTTCTAAGCGTTAAAAACCCGGCTTGACAACTATCATCAATTTCGTTTACTTTTTATCTAAATTTTTAATTTTTCCATTAGTTTTTTTCTCACGTGCTTCCTATTTGCTTTTATTTGCACAATCTCCTCTTTCATGTCAACTACCTCCTCTACAAGTTGTACCACCCTTCCTCTAATTTCAATATTCATTTCGTCCATGGTTCTGTTAGTTTCTCTTAATCCCGACGTATCTTGTCATTCATTTATTTAAATTTTGTTTCATACTTTTTACTTCCTGAGTATTCTTATCAAATTTGTCACTCAATTCCTGCATGCCTCTCTCATTCTTTACACTCATTTCTTTCATTCTTTTCTCTCATTTCCTGCATGTTTTTATTTATATTTAATAATTATTTTTGATTCCTGAGCCTCTCTTACACTTTCTTCTTTTTTCACCTCTGGATTCTCTATTTTTGGTTCTTCCAAATAAACACTTTCCTCAGAACCAATTTCTACTCCTTCAGCTCTCAAACCCCCAAGAACTTCTTTCATTGTGTCAGACATGTTAGAAACCAATGTAATATTACATAGAAAATTTCCACACAATCCTACGAGATAAGAAACTCTAATTTTCATCTAGATTGGAACGCCACAAATTAATGCTGTGAATATTCGTGTACAGCCGCCGTGTATCATAGAAACTGTAATTGTATTAATTGAAAAAATAAAAATGATATGGTGTGGATTCTTACCTTATTTTGCCAGTCTTCTCTTGCTAGCTAAGCGATAAATATACTGTGGATTTTACGAAAATGAAATGGAACACAGAAATCTCAAAGAATTTCATGAACAATCTTTGATGCATTCAAAAACATCCTTCTAGACACATTATCTATGTAATCTACTTATACAGGCAGATATAAGTTTAGTAGGAAACAACGTTCTATCGCTACTTACATATTAATATAACCTTCACCTAATCCTCGTTAATAATTAAAAAATCCCAAAACATTTCGTATGACACAAAACTTTTTTTAAAATTTTTGTGGATAATTTAAATATTCTTATATAACCCTGTCTCTCAGTGTAGTTGAACAACGACGTCGAGCAGAAATTTTTGTAGGGGTCAAATTTCCTAGAAATTTGGCTTCAAAATCGCTAACATCAAACTATCTATACACAAATTATTTTCTGTACGCAAAATAAAAACTTATACTAGCTTAGTCTACTTAATAAATTGTCTTTCAAGGTTTAAAACAAAATTATACTTGCGGTTTAGATTGTCAAATTCTTGCTGATATTCTTATCTTTATAACCACCTGTCTGCTTAAAAAATCGTTTCCATAGGAATTAACTGGTTCCAAATTTTTAGATCTCCATTTTACTCAATCTTCATGTCGAAGTATCAGATCAAAAGTACTTTTACACAATAAAGTAGCGGTGACATTGCCCCAAGATAACTTATTATTTATATTGGAGCAATAAATCGTCGTTGCACTCCATAAAATAATTATCTATCAACGATCGAATGTCTCATAACTTATGTTCAAAACTTCAATGTTAAATCTTGAATGTCGAATGATTAAATGAATCGCTCTCGTTACTTCGATTACCTTCTACAAGTATTAGTCATCCGCATGATGTAACTATTTACCGCAATTTCGCGTTCTTATCTCTTTAATGGTCCGTTAGTTTAAATTTATTGCAATCATAAAAATTGAATCATCCTTTATTAATGAATTAAATCAATTGTTGGTTATGGCTGTCCCCTTCGAGCTTCTATAATAATTATAGCCATTAAAACTATTTGTCTTATCTGATTTTATGGCATGTCTCGGGGTTATAGCATTCTGAGAATTGGGTCATGCATTCACATAAGATAATCAGCTTGTTAATGTAAATATAATTTATTCTAGAACTGTCCCGAAATTAGCTTTGAAAAAAACCTACTTTGCATTAAAACTCGCAATTGTGTTATAACGTTTTGAATAATTAACGTTTATTGACCAATATTCCTAAAGCGGATGAATGCATTATTTACATTTTAGAAAAGTACGGATTTTTATATTTCAGCCGGCTGGAACTATTTGTCTTTTAAAACAGTTTATTAAGTTTATTAAATGATATTCTTCAAGCAGATAATTTGACATCGATGTCATTTAGTATTCGTAAAGTAGGTAAATCCGTAGACTCGTTTTTCAGTCTGTATAAATGCAATAAAACTTGTTTTAAAGGTATTTTTCTAGATAATAAATATTTATACACGAATTTAAATGAATGATTGATTGGGCTGCGTTTTTAAATGGTATCTCACAACACTATATGCCATTAGAGCGTGTTATTTTACATGGGATAGGAATCATATGAGAATATTATACAGGGTAAAATTTAAATGTTAGAAAATTTTACTTTCGGGTACGTTTTCTCACAGAATGTGATACTTAATGACCTATTGTGACATCTTTACCACATCAATATATAGTGTGGAACAGCAAAATGGACAACATTCGTTACTTCGATAACTGTACATATTTAAAGAAAAATCCGAAACGTATCCATTTTAGATTATGAATTGACATCTTGCAAGGAAAAAATTTAATCCCTACATTAAATCCTCTTCGAGTGAACAATTACAACCCCCAATTTTTAAATGAGACATATGGGGCTTGTGATATATCATTTGAAAAGTCTCTTCATTTTCTATTCAAAAATGTTATTGTTTTCACATTTATTGCAAAAATTAACAAAAAAAATCATACTATTACCGAAATTCCAACACACTCAAAACCTATGTGTTCATAATTTTAAAAAACAAAAACCAAGAATGTCAGTAAAGTAGATGTTCAAAATGCTCTCCACAGAAGTCTTAGCAACATCCTGATCATAAATAAAAACGTCTTCTAACTTTATTTAACATCTCAGGCGTGACCGACCTAATCGCAAGTGTTATTCGTCTTCTCAAGTCATCCATATCCACGGGTTTGGTTTTACAATGCTCTTCATATATCCCCATAAAAAAACTTTTCTTCATTCACTGTTCAACCTACAGAGCCTGAAGATGGCAGAGCAGCACTCCAATTTATAAGAAAAAGGAAAATCGAACAATTTTATAACGATTAATCCAAACCGTTTGTTTTTTTTTTTTTGGGGGAAAGGGAGAATTGTTGTTCAGGGAACATTGGAAGTCTACGGTCTACTCGAAATAGAAGATTTTCGGGAATATTTGGAATCTGCTCGAGAATTTGACCCAGCATTAGATTTAGAGACGTCAGAAATATTTCGCAGTACTTAGGAAGCAATTTTTCATCAATGACGTGGATTTTGATGCTATATGAAACTACTGACAATAGATAGGTCCCAACTTCCAACTGTATTGAATACGTTTACGAGGTTCGACATGTGAAAAATAGATTTATTTTACCGATTAGGTAGAGATCTACAGAATTATTTAATCACGTTGAAAATAACAACTATTCGGACAGATATACGACGGAGCATCTGTTATGTTCAACAATTGAATGTATTGAACACCACCGTTTTTGAAAAATACCTACCATGTTTACGTTGTAATTAAAAATGATAATACATCTTTTTCTTGTCTAAAAGATACGGTTTATGATACTACTCTTACAGATTGCAAGTTATTAGTTTAGAATTTAACTGAAAACGACTTTCAAAAATTTTCGAAAAAATCAAAATACCTCGAAAACGCCTAATTTTGTATGTCAGCGTTACTATAAATTTTATATAGAATCTAAAAATTAAGTAAAACGTACCATGTTCCTTTTAGAATAAAGAAGATGATGGCAACTTCCGATATAACCGAAAGTGCGATGATCTCACTACTATTTTCATTGAGCTCGTCCAAACTGTTAAATTTGTAATAGAATTCGTTCTATGTATATATCTAACCGAAACTCTACCCTGTACTAGCACGCATACCGCATACCTCGAGGGAATATCAACATTGTGAGAATCAGTTCTTCATATTTTAATTGCTAAAAACTCCATCTTTCTGGTCTGTTTTTGTTCCGACTTACTTCAGCTTCAGCGAACCCAAACACATATCACGGTGGCTGCTTCCTGTGGGGTAACGCCATTTCACGGGAACAAGACCACCCGTGGACCGGTTCCACACTAATAATAAGGTAAGAACGAGTGTTCAAAAATTATGTAGCTTTAAGCATCGTAATAGGGTACTGATGGTTCTGTTATAAAGAACCCAAAAGATTTACCAGTTTTATCTTAGTATACACCGGATATTTAGAAGTTTAAAAGATAAATACAGCATGTATCTTTAAATGGTTTTGGAATCTCTCCTTTAACCTATCTTTAGAGTACAAAGCAACCAAACATTCTTGACATTCTAATGCATATTCTGAGTAAATTAAACAAAAATGTTAGTCTGAAACGGAATTTCTCCCCAAAAATTTATGTGTACTAAAGTCACATACATCACTTGAAATCAAAAGTTCAAAGGCCAAATTTCTCGCAAGAAAATCTGGTATACTCTAGTTATTTTTGACATTCATTGCCAGACACTTTAGTTTATGCAATCGAATTTTTAGAAATGTAAATTAAGTCAAGTGTTGACAAACAATATCAAACAAGGGGTTTAAATAGTGAACTGGCTAGGGAAAGAACTGACTTCTGTATTATTTATTGAAATGAAATATTAAAAATAATATGAAAAGATCTGTTATGAATGCGGATTAATTAAGGAGTTTATTAAGGGTTTCTAATGGATGTTTGATTAATAAAGGACCACCAAATATGACTTTGGATGCAATTAATAATTCAAATGTTGTTTGTAAATTAAATGATTGTGCACTTACTGATTACTGGTCCTATGACGAACACACTGCTGCCAAGCAAAAACTTGTTGCTACTCGAAAATGCACATGTTAACTAGACGGCAGCTACACGAACAGTCGCTTGTATGATAAAATAATGTGCGCAAAAACGAGTTACTACTACACACACACCACTGTGGTTCCTTGTTGAAGGATAACTTAGGTAAAAAGTTTAAGGACGAAACAGGATCTTGTAACGTGCATTTTTGGTGGCCTAACATTTTTAGTCTACTTAATTCTTAAAATACATCGTTTTTGGATCGCGGTTGGTATAAAGTAAATACTTCCGCCTAGTTTTCAGATTGATATGCAAGTTGACTCGCCGGTATTAATTTTAAAAGATGGTTTAGTTGTAAATTGGAATACTCGTAAAATTACTTTCCACTTGTCATTAATAAATAATCCCGCAGTAATTAATATGTGGATATACAGTCTAGGTAGGCGATCAGAAGTTGTACTAGTAGGATTAAATATAAACAAAAAAGGGTCGTGCTTTGTTCTTGCGTGCGAGATGTCAAAAATTAAGTGTAAGATACGGTTTTTCTGGTTGAACTAAGAGTGGTAGAGTTGATGAAACTCGACGCACGTGTGTTCGAAGAACTTTCGACGTACGGCTTTAGTGCTTACGCGTGTCTACTAAACGTTTTTTAGTCGTCTTTCTTATGGGAAAAAAAGCCGTAGAACTAACTGTCGCGGAGTCGTAGTTGGTCTTTGGTTCCGATATAGGAATTGCGTTAAAGATACTGTTTCGTTCTACTTTTAACTCGATGCACGCGGTTTTTAAGGACATGGTTACGGACTCCCTTTAGTGATACATGTGCTTTACTTATTATGGCTTTTGTTGCTTGCTTTGTTTGGTGATATTTAAACTGTGACAGACTACCGGTATACAAAAGTAGTGGTTGAAGTTCCTCGCTGCTTTTTGTATGGTTATGCAACTAATATACCTAGTTCCTTCGCGTGATAAGGTCCGCTGCTAACCCCAGTGAAAGCAGTCAGTGTGATTAGGGTAAGTTGTGATAAGTTCCATCAACACCCTCACAGTCTAGGGTGCAGTGCTTCGTTAGTGCCAGACCTCGTGGATCCCACACTGCAATGGCAAGGAAGCGGTACTGAAGGACTTTGTGTAAGTTGCACTATTTCCTATTTGTTCTTACTGTAAATATCTACCCGTTTGTTTGTGCAATATTCCTTGCCGTTCTGACACCTTTGCGATAGACTTGCCCACTATTTAATAACAAAAAAAAAAAGAACAATCAACCCTACTGAATGACTCAGAACAATTGTGCTTATCTACTTATTTATGTCTTTGCTAAAAATTTTACTAAATTACTTAGAGTAATTATGTCTTACCTATTTATATTTTTTTTGTTACATTTTACCTGAATTATGTTTAATTGGTGTGTGATGAAACGTTTCTGCTACTCCCCAATATGGCCTCACTTTGTACTCAGAATTTTTCTGTACTGCTATTACTGTTGTTAGATTATAGAGTTTATCTAAACAGTTGCTCTTATTTATTCTATAAAGTACTGAACAATTTATACTTGATCCATAGGCTATGCTTTTTCTCTGTTTCAGGTTTGCAGGACTAATTTGTTTTTCTTTCAGGTTTACTATTCTAAGTTCTCTATGGCAGGTACTGGTACTAACTCCTGACAGCCGCATCCCTTATAGATTGGTCTGCTTTCTACAACCCCCCCCCCCCCCACTCTCCGATTGAGCCCGTTCACTGTTTTTCTTGGATTTTCTTTTGTTACGCACGGCTACGAGCCAACGTGACATAACTTTGACGCACAACGTGGCGTCTACTAGAAATACGTAACAATCTATATCAAAATATAAACTCGTTTGGGACAGAATCAGAAAAATCCTTGTTACGCGACAAAACCGCTTCACAAAAATTATTTAAGTAAATAATTATTGAACGGAATTTTTCTATACAATTAATTTAGGTATATTACACATAGTTGTGTAATATAGAGCGCCATTTAGTCAACCTCTGACCAGAGTAATACATCGGAATCTAAGCGAGGCGTTTATATATAAAGAATGATTGAATAGTCCTGCGGCGCGAGATCTGTAGATGGTCTTGATTGACAGGTTACAAGATTATTATTAACCACACAATAGGAGACCTCGGGAATGTTATTTGCATAATTTCTCAAAGTAACTAGTATAATTAAATAAGGTATAAATAGTCGTTAAAGGGTCTTGCAGTTCAGTTCTAATTGAAGCTTTGATTACAGTATGAGTTCTAATTTAAGGAATTGAAAGTCGTGATATGAAATAAAGTAGTGATACATGTGCGATATAAATTACTGTTGATATAAATTGCACTGTGCGGTATAAATTACTGTAGAGATTGATTTTAATTAAAAATTAGTGCTTGCATAGTTAATTATAGTGTTTCAGTAGTGATTAAAAAGATAGCATCGTAGTTATTAGAAGTTAGTATTTGTACCGTGAGTGATAATCTGAAAATAAATCGTTGCGAAAGCTTTTAAAATTTCATCGTTGAAATGTATAGACAGTTGAAAATAATGTTGCATTGGTGACAAGTGGAGGAATTTTAGAGAGGAAAAAAAACAACAGGAAATGGACCGCAAAATTCTTTGCTTTTTGAAGAACTTCAAGTCCGACATGGAAAAAAATTCCGCAAAGCTATAGGAACGCTTTTCAGAAAAATTACAAGTACGCGCAAAGAAACAATACCAAAACTCTACGATCTTGGTAGCGAAGTCAGAAGAAAATGCTAAAAAACAAGAACGAAGTGCCGCAAATTTTACAAAAAAACTGAACCAGACCGCAGCGAAACTAAAAGAAAGTAACACGTTTTACAGAAAAATTAGGACAAAATGTGAAAGTCGTTAAACAATTGAAACAAGAGTTTATAAAAGAAAATGCCAAATCCGCGGAAAAATCTTAAAGCGAGACTTTCAGAGAGCCTGCAAACATCGGAAGCCACATTTTCCGGTAGTTTGCAGAAATTGGAAACAACTTTTCATATGATTCATGAGAAAGTAAGCAAGAACCAAAAGCGAGATTTTCACAAAAATTGTTAGAGACTCGAAAAAAATGGAAATAAGGGTACTGAGGAAGGAAAACAGATTAATTCTCCAACAGTGCAAGCACCAGAGCCCTCAATGACGGTGATACAACAGCACGCCCCAGATTGTAAGAATGTCGGAAATGTGAATTAACGTCAAGCTTCCGAGTAAAACAGCCCAGAGTTGATGGAAAGTCACTTTGCCAGACATATTTTAAGCAATTCAAGGCTGTCGCGGGAGCTAACGATTAGAACGATAGTGAAAGGGACACCGCGTTGATTTTCGCGTTACGAGGTGAAACCTTGAATATTTTGTGGACCGTACCAGACCATGACCAAAGAAGCTACGGAGTATTAACATCAAGGTTGGAAATGAGATACGGCGAAATTCATATGTAACAAGTGTACCACGCTCAAGTGAAGAACTGTTATCAAAAGGTCAACAAAAATTTGCACGTTTGGTGAGATTAACCTACCCAACGGCGCCGAATAGCTTCCTAGAACAGCTAACAGTACATACTATTGTTGATGCGATACCCGATGGAGAGATCCAGCAAGCAACACGGCTAGCTCGACCAAAGACCCTAGAAATTAGACGCGGCAAAGCAAGCTTCGCATCATGGTAGTAGTAAGGTGAGATGCTCCGTAAAGGAGCAGGGACAAGAAGAGCATAGAGGAGATCATTGGACGAGTACATTATGAACATCAAAGAAGAAGGAACACCGACTCTGGAATTGTAGCGAGTTTAGACGAGTTTGGGCATATACATTACAAATGTAATAAACCCAAAAAGAAGTCTGACTTTCTAGAAGGCGACTGCGTCTGGCTATACAACACCAGAGAGAGGCGTGAACTATTACCAAAGTTACAAAGACATTGGGAGGGACCGCACAAAGTTGTAAAAAATATGAATGGCGTGGCGTATCGGATTCGTAAGCTTCCAAGAAGAACAATAATGGTGCACGTTAATCGATTAGCACCCCACGATGGTGATGACGCCTGTAATACCGGAGGATGGCAAGCAGTGAAACGAACAGTTACGCTCAGAAGATGAACCAACGTCTGGACCGAGCAATGATTGGTTCATGATTGTACAGCAGCACAGGCAAAGCGAGATTTAGTGTCACGGAAGAGATTCAAGGACATCTATTCGATGTGCCACCGGAATATTCTCTGGCACATTGTATAGCGGCAAACCTTGATATGCCCCGAGGACTTGCTCGTGCGTTTAAAAATAAATCTGGTGGTCTGGAACAACTTCGGTGACAATAACTGAAGATTGAAAAGTCCATAAGGCTAAAAGATCGACAAGGGACGCCTACTACTTGATGACTAAACAAGAGCCTTCTGGTAAAGCAGAAAACCAAAAGAAAGTAACACGTTTTACAGAAAAATTATATCAAAATCTGAAAGTCGTTAAACAATTGAAAAAGGAGGTTATAAAAAAAATGCTAAATCCGCTGAAAAATCTCGAAGCGAAACTTTTGGAGAGCCTGCAAACGCCGGAAGCCACATTTCCCGCGGTTTGCAGAAATTAGAAACAAAGTTTTTAAATGCTTAATTAGAAAATACGCAAGTACTAGAAGCGAGATTTTCACAAATATTGTTAGAGAACTCGAAAAAAATGGAAGAAGAGGTACTGAGGAAGGAAGAACGGATTAATTCTCCAACAGTGCAGACACCAGAGTCCTCAGTGACTGTGATACAACAGCACGCCCCAGAATGTAAGAATCTCGGGAATGCGAAATAAGGTCAAGCTTCAGAGTAAAACCGTCAAGATTTGATCGAAAGTAACCTTGGCAGGCATATTTTAAGCAATTCAAGGCTGTCGCGAAAGCTAATGACTGGAACGATAGTGAAAGGGACACCATGTTGATTTTCGCGTTACGAGGTGAAGCCTTGAATATTTTGCAGACCATATCAGACCATGGCCAAAGAAGCGACGTAGTATTAACGGCAGACTGTGAAGTTTTTCGTTATACCAGAGTCACGGGGACAATTGTTAATCCAGATGTAGTGCGTGACGGTACATCATCGAACCATAGTTGGTGAGGAACTTTAAACACACGCAATGTTCGAAGTAAAAATCAGAGTTGGGAGCAAAATATTTCACCATCGGGTAGTAATAGCGAACGTCACCGAAGGAATTATCTTGGAAATGTATATCTTCACGAGGTATGGATTCCATGTAGATATGAAAGAGGATGTCATGAGAGTGGGGAACGCGGAAGTGCCGTTTAAGAAGCAGTCGACGTTTCTGTGCGAGTTTGTCCGACGGACTACGTTATCCTACCTGGAAGGACAGAAAATGTGTCAATGGGAGGTTTGCATGATTCTTCCCGGGAGGGCTTAGTGAGCCCTATTCCACCGATTACTGACGAATCCCTCAGAGAAGGCGTGCTTGTTTAAAAGGCTTTGATCAAAGCGATGGATGGTGTACCTGTTAGGAATTTATACCTCAATAACTACAATATCGCGTTGAAAAATAATGCAACGGTTGAGAGGTGTTCTTTGGTTGACGGCGTGGAGGGGTGTGGCAGTGTTAATAAAAAACTACCCACTAATGGGTGCTCCGCAGTTATTAAAGCAGTTGACAAAACCGTACCAGCATCATGAATAACAACTGGCAGAACTTAAAAACTTGATCCGACGGTACTCGGATGTGTTCGCGGTCGACGGCGATCAATTAGGAGTGACTGCAATCGATGTAGGAGATGCTCGCCCAAAAAAGCAGCAGCCAGGGAGACTCCCATTGACTAAACGCGAGGAGGCCGAGAAAGCGATTAGAGATATGAGAAAAGGAGTGATTGAGCACTCTGATAACTCCTGGATATCGCCTGCTGTTGTTGTTAAAAAGAAAAACGGATTAACAAGATCTTATGTGGGCCACAGACGATTGAATAACGTGACCAAGAAGGATAGCTACCCACTTCCAAGAATTGACGATACCCTAGATACGCTTTCAGGGTCGCAATCGTTCTCAACCTTGGATTTAAAGAGTGGCTGCTGGCAAGTGAATATAGAACTCACAGATCGGGAAAAAAACTGCTTTCACTATTGGTACCGACCTATGGCAATTTTCAGTTATGCCATTTGGGCTCTGCGACGCTCCTGCCACCTTCAAGCGTTTATTGGATAACATATTGCGCGGGCTATTTTGCAAAACGTACCTTGTGTATTTGAATGACGTGATTGTTATTCGAAAGTCATATGGGTATCATTTGGGAAATTTGGAAGAAGTGTATCCCAGACTCAGAGAAGCCAATCTGAAACAGAGTCCAAAGAAGTGTCACCTGCTATGCGTAGAAGTGAAATAACTAGGGAGCTTCGTTTCTCCGTAACGGAGTTAGACCAGACTCGGAAAAAGTTAAAGTGGTATAAGAATGGCCGATGTCCAAAAGACAAACGTCAGTTAGGCAGCTTTCAGGAATTGTGCATAAATTACAGAAGATCCATATCCGGGTTTGCAAATACTGCCAAGCTCTTGACCAAGTTAACAGAAGAAGGGCGCGAATACGTTTTGGATGAAGACTACAAAATTGCATTCCAATAGCTAATGCATTTGTGGACAAAAGAGTCACCAGTTACTTTACAAAGGTGCTTTCGATACCGAAATGGAATTATTGCGTTACAAGAAGGGAACTATTGACTGTGGTGAAATCCGGTGAACACTTTTATAAGTACCTCTAATAAAGAAAATTTCAGGAGAAAACTAACCACGCCACTTTAAAGCGGCTATTACAGTATAAGAAACACGAAAGGCCAAGTCGCCAGATGGATAGAAAGGCTGCAGTAGTATGACATCGGCACGGAACATCGTACTGGTTCCAGTCATCGTAATGCAAGTACACTTTCAAATCGACCTCGCCCCAGAGATTCAAGCTAAGCGCACGGTTAGATAAGAAGAATGATGTGTTTGATCGGACTACTGTGATCAATGAGGATTAGCATCCTCTACAGCTGCAAACCGAACAAGATAATGATAAAGACCTAGGTGTCATTCTGGGTTTGAAAGCCAGAGGAAAACGCCCATCTTGAAAGGATATTAGTACGTTGAGTAGCACCCTGAAGATGTACTGGGTACAATGGGATTCCTTGAAGGTATAAAAATGTGATCTTGGTGTGATCCTTGGAGAATGGAGACGGATCCGTGAGTACGCTTGAAGCGATGGTTCCTATAAGTCGGGTGTCGGAGGTGGTTTTAAGACATCTACATAATAGAACCTCGAAAGGACATTTTGGAATTAAGAAAACTCTAGAAAAGGTCCGAGCAAGATTTTATTGGGTAGTCTGCAAGTATGATGTTAAAGCGTGGTACCACAAGTGTCAGCTGTGTGAACGAATGGGGAACCGTAAAGCTTCAATGAGGTAATACAGCGTAGGAAGCCCTTTTAAGAGAGTGGCAATCGATAATGCCGGTGCACACCCTCAGACAGTCTCCGGGAATAAGTACATATTGGTAGCCTTGGACTATTTTACGAAGTGGACCGAAGCGTATGCAATACCAAACCGTCGTTGACGTGCTGGTAGAGGAACTGTTCTGCCGTTTTGGAGTTTTTATGAAATTGCACACCGATCACGGCAGAAATTTTGAGTGGGTGTTATTTCAAGAAGTTTGACGGGTGTTGGGGATGAGAAAGACACGAATAACATCAGAAAGACTGGGACCAATATTTACATCTACTTTTGTTGACCTATCGGTCTTCGCTTCATGAGAGCACTGGACAGACACCTGCATGCGCTATGCTGGAACGTGAGATACGTCTACCATGTGATCATGAGTTTGAGTGTAAGCCCGGAGATGACATCGTCGGCGAGAACTGCATCGATAAGCTCAAGCGCAAGATGCATGACATCCATGGTAATGTTAGGAAATTATCAGATCGCAAGTGATCGAATTACGGCCAAATATGACATAAGGGCGCAGGAGTTTGGATTTCAAGAGGGCGACCGCATCTGGCTATACAATGAACAAACAGTTATACTCGTGAGGATCAACGAAAATCTAACCGAGATATAATTGGTACATATCTCTGTACAGCCGCACAGGTAAAGCCGGATTTAGGGTTACGGAAGAGATTCATGGTGATCATTCGAAGTTCCATCGGAATACTCCCTGGAACATTGTGCAACAGCGGACCCCGATATGTTCCGACAATTTGCCCGGGTATTTAAAAATGAATTTTGTGATCGGGATGAACTTTGCCGACAACAACCAGAGGTTGGAAAAGCCATACACATAAAGGACCGACATCGTAACGTCTGGTACCTGGTGACTAAGCAACAGCCTTCTGGAAAACCAGATTATCATCAGAATTTGTGGAAGGCGTTAGTAAACCTCAAGGACCAGATGATCAAATTTGAAGACAAGAAGTTGGTCATAACCAAGATCGGTGGTGGGCACGATGAATTGGACAGGAGATGAAATAAGCTGGAGGTAGTGTTCCAGAAAATAGGGTCAAAATTTTGGTGTGCAGTCCAAATGGTAGGGTGTCTGCTATAAAGTGTTCATTGTTATTTCTATCAACATGGGAACTGCAGAAATGGTTTCTACTATCCTTATCTCTACAGGGACTTCCAACAAAGGGGTCTCAAAGTGTTCTGGAACAGAACAGGTTTACAAAGGTGCAATGTAGCGCCGTTTAGTTTACATTTGACCAGAATAACACATCGGAATGTAAGGAGGGCGTGTATACACAAAAGTTGATTGATAAGCCCTGCGGCACGAGATCATTAGATGGTCTTGATTGATAGGTTATAAGATAATTGTTACCCATACAATAAGAGCTCTCGAGATTGTTATTTGGATAATTTCGGGATGTTCTCGAAATAACTAGTGCACTTGAAGTTCAGTTGTAATTGAAGTTTTAATTACAATCTGAGTTCTAATTTAAAGATTTCAAAGTCGAGGTATGAAATAGAGTAGTACTACATGTGATTTAAATTACTGCTTATATAAATTGCACTATGTGATATAAATTACTGTAGTGAACGATTAAAATTAGTAATTAGTGTTTAAGTAGTTAATTATAGTGCCTCAATAGTAAGTAATTAAGAAAATAGCATGGTAGTTTTTAGAAGTTAGTATTTGTACCGTTAGCGATTAGCTGAAAATAAATTGTTGCGAGAGCTTTAGAATTTCATCGTTGATAATGCTTGTATTATATGGGCAGAGACGTACAGCAATATCTAGAAGTAGGAATTCCTGCCTTCTCGAAGTCTGGTTTTGAATCCCATCGACCACTTTGGGAAAAAGAATATGTCAATGTCAGTGTCATCACAGGTTCAACAGGAGCTTTACAGAAGAAATGGGATACATTTCTCACGAGATTTCATAGCTTATCAGAAGCATGCATGAAAGGATAAAAGCAGCTGCTACTTCAAGAAGTGGTAATACTCACTCCTGAAAGTAAAAGGAGTCAGCGAGTGCAATGACCCAAAAGAAATCCTAATGATTCGAAGTGAGGAAACTAAAGAGAACTATTTATAATGAACTTGCAGATTATGAGTTGTATGAATCACTATTGCATAATTTTTATTATTAATCAGTGGTCTAAACATATTGTTTATACATTGTTGCGTGTTAAGTGAATTAACCCGTAACATTCTTTTTTCGATTACCGTATCTAGTAATTTCTCTGTTTCCTGGATCCAACCTTAAGTGGGTTATAAACCAGTAATTACATTGTAGTATTAGATTGATTTACTATAAATACGTTAAGATATCGTCTCGGAAATTTTTATCGTTCTCGGGAAAATTATAAGAAATCTTTATTGGACCTCGGACCAAATTCTGCCGGGAATTAGGTGGACATTTTAGTACCGTTCCTCGCGAATGCAACTGGGCTTATCGAGAGTTGCGTTACCGCGCTTTTTTCAATGCAGTGCCCCCGATTAGACGTTCCTACCTTTCCTTTAGGGCGCTACAACGAAGATGCAGAAAACCATATGATAACAAATTTAGGAAAACGGAACCAACGATCCCCTATAAAAAGAGCACAACGCCGGAGGCTAATGTAAGCTTTGTTTATTTTATTATTCGTAATTAAAAATTTGCACGAATAAGCTTTGGATTGTTACGGTAATTGTTGCGGACAAGAGAAAAGAAAGTACTGTAAGCAAGGGAACGGTAAGTCGGTACCGCAAAAAAATCAAGGGAAATCCAAAGAAGACCGTGCTAGCTGGAAAGTCGTAGTGGAGTGGATCACACAGAAAGAAAAGGAAACCTTAAGAAAACAACATGTTATAAAAAGGAAAACCAACTTAAAAAAAAATTATCTAGAACATCCCGGAAGATCTACAAACTACAACTACCTCAATTAAATTTTTAACCTAAAATAAGAATTAGCAAAAAAACATTAAGGGTTGTTCTCGGTCGCTTGGTTGCTAACACTTTTTTTCTTTAAAAAATTAATAGAACAAGAAAAGTCACTTAGTTAAACAATCAATAAGAACTGTTACAGGGCAAAATACATTCCTTCTTGTGTCTGAAAAAAATATTATTAGTAAAAAAAAGGTCACCTAAACAATTGTGCAACTTTAAACTTATATAAACAAAATTTATAAGACAATCAATGCTAATCTATTATCTAGTAAATACTCAACTAATAACAGCTGTCACTGTAACATTTCCGACGACTGGGGCGAAGTAACTTCACTTTCACTGTAGCAACCTTATAAACTTACAGAAAAAAATCCAGACCCAATTTTTCATGAGAAAATTCAGCAAAACGATCCAGAGAAGAAACAGCAAGCTTTAGAGTTTACAATGACGTTCTTGCCTCAAGCTTATCACAGCGTTCTGATAAGTCACGGTTGGTTCACAGCAGCTTTTTGTAGTCGGCGTCTCTTGAAACACATGGCACGTCAAACTATTAATTCGAATATATGGGATTATCCACTTGACTGAATCGGAATATATCAACGCGAGCATTTATATATCTCCATCCAAAAAGTGTCTAGCTATTACACTTGCCTAGTTCAAAGTATAATAATTCTGAATTGTAAACAAAAATGAGGACCTATATAAATTTAGAATACTAATAAATCTGTCAAGGGTGTAGTAGGAAAAACGGAACCAATAGTGTCATGATTTTTACGATTTTCCTTCATTGTTTCACTAAACCTTACACAAATTATACTTTTCCTTATTAAACCAGATAAAATATTTCTAATTTTCCACAAACAAACCAACAGTTCTGCGATAATTCCTACAACCAACTTAGGTTGTTTTTCTTACAAACGAAACTACTCTCCACACTCTAGAAATTTGGTCAACGACTCCCGGAGAACCGGTCGTAGAGTAAGGAGTTGCCTAACTTTTCGCATAAAATTATATAAAGTGTAACATCTCAATAATGCCGTGTAAGACAAACAAAGCGGAAATTTTAATAGATCGAAATTGTTAATACATACTCAAATAACCGTAAAAGTAATAATAAATGTAAGATTTAATTAAGTAAAAATAAATATATTCACGTGCAGGCACGGTACGTAACAAGATATTAATTAAGTAAGGTCATGGGGTTTGTACACAGCTATTTATAACAACACACTTCTTTTACGGGTCACTTTGACGCATTAAATTCCTTTTAGTGTAAACTAAGGACTTTTTCCTAACATTGTGACTTTCTGTTAAGACGAGTGCGGTTGGGTGTCAGCGCTCGCCTGAATGTCGTCTACTAATGAAACTCGACTTTTTATTGCGAGTGGAGATGTGATAGCGTTCTGGGCAGTAAAGTAGAATGCCTATTTATTTATCTTGTACATAGACCTCCGCTGCAGATGGTGCAGGAGATTTGAATAGTCACTACCTCCATAGATATACATCAGTTAACGAATTGGTAATATTTTTAAAAACAATTGAGAGACCGCGCTTTGTAAGCTCGTCAGTGTAGTTTGTTAGCAACAGCAATTCTAATTCAAGAAACTAAACGAACTACAATAATTAAATATTCTAATTACGTCGTTAAAATATCACTACAGCGCCCTCCAACTTCAATACTGTTTTCACCATCCAGTTTAAGAACGTACCCAATTTCTGTAATTAAGAAGTCCGTTTATTTTAATGCGATCTCTAATATTCTATCTGACGCTTAAATGCCGTGTTAACCATAAATAGTAGGCGGTATAAAAAGGGCGAGAAAGAGATTCGATTTATCTTGTTAGAAGTTCCCAGACTGCGGCGCCTAATTCCACACAAAGAAGAAACCTGTTCGCTATTCGTTTACATAATACCAACATGATTTACACAGCAGGGTATATTTTAATGACAGGTCGGCTTTACGGCTTAAGTGCATCATGCAGCTTGTAAAAAAAGGTACAAGGTGAGATATAATTTTAACAGGCAATCTTACAAAATGGCCAAGGTTCGTCGGAGTGTCAATCACACGTATTTACACAACGAAATTCGAAGATGTCAAATAGTAAAGTTTCCAAAATGACCATGAAGCTTGAGCGTATTGTCATTTCAGAAATATCCAGCAAACCCTTACAAAAATCACAAATTTTTTCCATTCTTGCAAGAAGTACTAAATTTTTAATTCGCCGAAGCTTATAATTGGAAGCTCGTATAAATACGCTTTTTATTCTGAATGAAATTCTTTGAGGTTATGTTAAAGGAATGTGCAATGCGTCGAGACAGAACCCGCAAAAAAGTCACGACAAACACCCTGACGGAAGTAACCCACAAATACGTGACGCTCGCCATGGTAGACATCGAGGGCGCCTTCAACAGCCTATGTTGGCCATCGCTGTTTGTTCGTTTACAGAACCTAAATTTCCGTAACAACTGTATCCGGTGTTTATGAGCTACTGCCAGATCATGTACACGACATTACGAACTACCGGATCAAATATCTACAGTATCACCGTCAGAATAACCAAGGGTTGCCTACAGGGTTCCGTGTGCGGTCCGTTCTTTCGATATTATGGTCGAGAACTGCCTCAGATCCTGAAAAGCCACGGAGGTGTCGTGTGTCATATCCTAAGCTAACAATATCTTGATCGTAGTGGAAGTAGACTTGTAACGCGTTCACGTTACGTTAAGTATAAATCAGATTATAAGATGTAAACATTAAATTTAGATGAACGGATCAAATATGGACGCATTCTGTACAGTAGATTTCACGAATCTTAATTATGTCTGGTATTTCAAATTTTGTTTCTATAAAGGTAATTAAGAAAATAAAGTATAACAGTATTCCTTTTAAATACATTGTAAACGTAATAATCCAGGACGATGACTTAATTTAAAACCGCAAATGAAACATTAATATTACAAAACATGAAAAGATAAAATTTACAATAGACAGATATTGTCCGTCTCGGCCACCTGTTACGTTCATTTCCGGCAGTAAAACCGTATCCGGTATTTGGTTATTTCATTTACATAAATTCCCTTTCTATTCTTAAATTCTCCAACAATACCCTATATAGTGTAGCTGTTCAGTATAAGCGAGCTTAACATAATTTTAACTCAAATCCACTTTGCTTTTAAAACGAAAATTTATTCGATAAATTAAATAGTCAAGACTTTGTTTTAGGTATCCGGTAATTTGTTGAACATTCCGATGACGTATAATTGCTTTCTCTGGTGTTTCCCATTTAAAGACTTGTCGAAATGATAGATCCTACTATTCTTTGATAGCGTGTTTTCCAGTTTTGCTAATCGTGCTTCGAAAACGCAAGGATTGCAGTTCGAACTCGTGTTATTTGAACCAATATTTAATTTGATTCTGCAGCTTTGCGTTGAAATATTTTCTACATTATTCGTCACAGTACTTCAAAAGTAATGCACATTTCTTTGTTCGACAAGTAAAAGGTATCTTGCGTGTATTGCTCTTAGCTGGGGCCCAAATGGGTTCTTTCTTTATGTAGGCCCAACTGTTCATTGTCGTCGACCAACTGCTTTTGTCTGCAGACCGCTGCGGCAGTTACGGTGGCAGGGTGAATGGATCCTGACTAACATGGCGTTGCTGTGCTGACTCACTCCCAACGGATTGCAAGCTAAGTATCCAGCCACATACAGGTATACAACTTGTTTTCTTTTGTGTGTATCAATAGCATATTCCGCATCAGCGTTTGGTGTAGTTACGTGATAAGAAACGTGACACTGTAGGACTATTGTTTGTTGCTGCAAATCGATATTATCGCTCTACAGGTGTGAAGTACCATTATTAAAAATGTTTGACAGACACACGCTTATTCTTTTGTACTGATTGGTTTATTTTACAAACGGTATTATGTACAATTTAAAAGAATGTTGGACAAAAGCTCTCACACGTTAATTCTTTTCTACTGATTAATTTATTTTACAAAAAGTATTAGGTGCAATTTTAACAACAAAACGCTTGACAAAAGCTATCACATGTTTATTTACTACTGATTAATTTTATTTTGTGTAAAATACGAGATGCACACTTCGTATCTAAAGTACTAAATTGTTCATATCACATAATTGTTTGTTTTGAAATAGTAACGCTTAATTTATTGCTTTTGCTTGTTTGTACAGTCTCCTTTATTTATTTTTATTTGTTAATAGATAATCGCGGGCGACGTGTCTTTTCTTTTTGTTTTCTTGGTATGTAGGTGAATCTCCTCACTCTTCGCGTTTTGTAGTTAGCCTGGTATTTACTTTTCCTCCGGCTACGTCTAGGTACGTAGCACAATAAGAACATTAAAACAGTACCATACTACAACAATAATACAAAGTAAGGTAACAATAACTGCTTTATTCAGCATAGATAAAATGTTACATTGTTAGAACGAATTTGTATAGAGGGAGAAATGTAATATAACAACTAAGCACTACAGTTGAAAATGAAGTTCAAGAACATTATTTAGAAACATCAAAATGTATTTGTGGGGGGGGGAAGGAGTTAAAAGCGGAATAGAAACAGCTCCAAGATGTAAATGTCGACGTCTTCGCATAGAAAAAACATGCGGCATGCGACCTATTTTTGTGAACTACGTTTGTAAGAGTGAGGTATGATTCAATCACAAGTTCGTAGAATCAACGTCCTCACGACCGGTTAAAAAGGGTTAAGATCCGGAGAGTTCACCCATCTAATAATTTGGATTTTGTGATGTGGTAAAGAAGCTGTTAGCTGGAAAGAAGAAAAGTTAAAATACTGGAGATTTCTCAACACCTTGAAAGTTTTGAAGGGGAAATTGGAATTTAAACACTGAGTAAAATATGAGCTTTCAGGTCTATAATTTATAATTATGTAGGTGTGAATTTTAAATATACAGGGGATTGTATTCAAGTAATAGGAATTTAATTAAACGTAAAAGTAATTATTTTGTGGGACTATAAATTTGCGACGCTTCTAGTTTTAATTATATTTAATTGTAACATTTAAAAAGATCAAGAAATATGTGCGTATTGATTTTAAATGTAAGCTTTATTGAGGGGGTGGGGGTGGATTTAATGTTAATCAAAAAATGAATATTTAGTATTTTGAATGGATATGAAACGAAAAAGAAAGAATTGTTTTTCTGCATTGTTACTAAGGGCATTTCCAGAAATAGCATTTAGAATGTCATGCATTTCAATATTGGAAACGGGAAATCGAAAAAATGGATCTGATCTAATGTTTTTTATGATCTTTCAGTAATACCTGGCTAGTTTGATATTAAGAAATTAGATTTTTCTTTTAAAGAAGGTATATCTGTATTTATATTGCAATTATTTAATGTCAGTAGAGGTTAAATATAGGTTGAATTTATTTACATTTATATACGAACTTGATAAAAATTAGGTCATTGTGAAAAGATATGCAGTCACCCCAGTGGCGGAGTCGTATTTGAAAGAGGCATTTTACTTCACAATTTTCTTTAATTTGACGGTATTTTAGAAAAAGGCAAAGTATAATGTGATAAATTTAGAAAACCAGAAGCAAAAGAGGCATATTCGGAAAAACCGTCTACCATGTAAGGCTAATATCAAAGGGATTGTTGAGACAAAATCGTTTGGCGCCCCTTAATTATGGTAATAGAAAAGCCTTTCAGCGCAATTGATTAGTGTAACGTAGTTGGTTTGTATTTCGGTCATTTTAAATATTTTTTCTTTGGATTTTATAAGACTTTTGCATTACTGTAGTTATCCGGCGCACCCCTAAAATTGTTGCGGGGTCCACGCCCATTTAGGGCAAATCTAATTTATAATATAACGCTCATTTTACCGGTAACAGACCCTCGAAGACGGCAACGAGCGTATTATTCCAACTATACAACTGGACTGCTAACAATTTAAAAGCGCATCGACACAACTACATATACAGTAAGCAAGGGAACCTTTAAACGCAACCCATGCATTTTAATACACAACATGATACGTTCTATTTTGTATTTGAAAATTTACTGTCTCCTTACTTTAAAAACTATTTCAGTTTCTACTTATTTTAATTTACGGGTTGCTACACTTCTACGATTTCAAGTCTGCTTAGTTAAGCAGCCAATTGTGCTAGTCCTTTATTAAATTCAAGAGTTCGCTTTTCTATATTCTTTTTGTCCCTTATCTAGACGTGTAATATTTACTAACTAGTAATTTCCTGAATGTTGCTAGTTTAATGGTAATTAGATAAAACAGCTGTGTTATCTTGGCAAGATAAACACTGCTCAAATTAATTTCTATTATATATGGGATTTCCGTGATTCTTTCTTCGGAAAACAACTTCATAACTATATTGGTTGAACGAGTTTACTACATATTTAGCGCCTGGTAGCGTTGATTCTTCTCGGCTAAATAGGGGAATTGCAAATTCGTATAATGAAAAACGTGCTTTTTCTTTTACGTGACTGGTAAGTAATTGAACGAAGAGATTCCTTTAACAGAAATGTTGATATTTTCAGCCCGAATTTATACTCAATATTCTTCGATTCATAGAACTAAGGTTTGCTTCGTTGTACCATAGAAACTTAAGTTATTGTTACAGCATATTTTATCTGGCTTCCGTATCCGTATGTAGATCAAGATAGGATGAGATGGAAACCGCTATAGCTACCAATGCCCTTCACAGCCTGCGTGAAGGAATACTATATGATGATGTCCGACAGCTGTTTGCTTTACTCCTGAATGGTATGTAGTTTACCTACATTCTAGCAATGTTAAGAGTAACACTACAGCCTAAAAGATTTATCTAACAACTTGGAATTTTATCTGTACATTTACATGTAAATATGTGATTTTGTACATGTATGCTTCAGTAGCTTTAGCTAGAACAAATTCGATTTGCATCAATTTAGTAAGTAAGTATACACGATTAGTATTAATTGCTTGCTGTGGCGATATAGATTATTATTAATTACGGTGGATAAATTCGCTTAGTTCGTTATCCTAAATTATGCGGAACTATTTAAGGGTATACTTGAATAGTTCCTTTGTTTCCAAAACACCCTTCGATGTGATTCTTACTACACATAATTAGTATGTAAGAAGGTTACAGATGTTTGTCCTTACATTTTAATTCTCTTTTGCTGTCTAAATTCCTAGAAATTATTTATAGAGTTATATTTTATGTGCCTTTTGTGTTTAATTATTCTTATAGGTACAGATGTTCGAAAAAAAAGGTGAATTGGCTGGTGGGTAACGTCGTTTCGTTCGTTAGATCCTCCAATCTCCGACTGTGTTAAGCGCGGGAGTGGCATTCGTTTTCTGGTCATTTCTCTCCCATTCCTTTGTTTAGTTCTGATTTCGTTCTTTTTCACTGGTTCGCTAGTATTGCGGGTAACAAACTAACTAATCACACGAGCACAAACAGGCAAATATTTAGGTGTGACATTGGACGAGAAACTTGATTGCAATCACCACATCACAACGTTGTAACACCACAACACAGGTCATACCAACCAATACCAGTTTGGCATACGTGACTAAAAAATACCACTACACAGCGTGCGAACCGAATGACACTAGTAAAACTAAAACAAACAGCAGAAAGGAACACTAATACGACGTAATCATAGGGAATTTCATATCATTAATTTAAAGTATGATGCACATGGTTTTGTAAAATAGTTTTAGCATCTAGCGGCATTACACATATCAATTCAGCAGAAAATAGATCGTGTCAATATCCTCGGGTTTTTTAAAATGCTTTTATAAGTATACGCGGTTTTGAGTTCCCAGCACTGCTCAGGGAATTAATTATAGCGGTGTAAGTGTCCAGAAAAAGTAGATATCGTTTTGACCAATGAGAACGCGCTACGCTCAAGGAATGGTAGAGAGTTAGGAAGAACAACGTACGCCATGATTCATTCTGTTCGCAACTATCTTACCTTGAAGACTGCTGAATAGTACTTCATAAATCAGAGTGATGGAGTATTCCTATCTGTAATCCCTCTACCTTTCATATACCTAATAGTACCTGTGTTTCCTTATTAATGTTGAAGGTAATGAACTCCGCTAAAACAATTTGCACATAGGTGAGGATTTGACCTGCGGCTCTGTTTATGCAGACGAACAATACGTAGTAGGACTTTTGCGTGATCAAAGACGTAATCAAGGATTCCGTAATTTGATATATCTTAATTATTTAGGACTCAAGGTAAGCTAAATCCTACTGTACTTGGCCTATGCTCATTTTATACACGATTTAAGTAACCTTGGTTGCAATTCATGTGAAACCAATTGCGCCCTCTGTAAGGACACGTGATTACCACTGTATTGTATCTTTGACCTGATTATTGACGAGTAATAGGACACAATGCTCTTATAAACGCTATGAAATAAACAAATAAAAATTTGCACAATTGCAATACATCAGTAGTAAGCAAGTGCCCACATTTCATTTAATATCGGTTTCCAAGGCAAAAGTTCAAGCATTCCGCAATTTCTTTAATCAGGTGTAGTGTAAGTCGGCTATGATCGTATTCTAATATAAGACCAATAAAGGTAAAATTTATAAGAAACGATATTCAACATATATTTGAATGCTTTATTAGATTTCCTAATTTGTTAAGTAATTTTAAATATCACACATGCTGGGAAACGTTTCAATGCAGTAGATATTCCACAAATCCCACGATTAAAATCATATAAATAAGGGACAGAACGTCTAAAATGGGATTTTGTTCTGTGAAAATAAGCAATCAGCACGCTAGTTTGCATAAAAGTAATAAAATTAGCGAAACTTAATTAAAAGTTATGAATTTGCAAACGAACCTAGAATGTTATCAACGTTATACACAAAGCTGTTTAATTAAAAGTAAGGGTAAGAATTTATTATAACTCATATTTATTTAAATTTTGGTTCTACGTTCTAAATGCTATTTTGGTTCTACGTCGGGGTTAACACCATTTAAATTTTACGACTGTGTTAGAATTATATTTTAAATTGTACAGATTTTATTCTTAGTTCGGTTTATTATTATTTAAATTCCACGTATGGTTTAGTTCTATTTTAAATCCTACAGTTTTCATACTACGCCTTTGAGAAAACCATTGACGACAAAATGCTGGTGCTAAACAGAACATAATCCAAATTAAAGCTTCATTGTGCTGAGCGAGGAGCATCAAGGACAGCAGCTGATAGCTGCGCACACAACAAACAAAGGTAAGAAATTTAGTCTATTTTATATTTAAATAACATCAATATTTTATTGTGGAAATTGTAAACTTATTGAAAAACTTTGAGTATTGATTTATAATGTGTTTGTAAGGTGAACTTTACACTGAATTGAACAAGCCATTAACATTATTTAGCATGAGATTTTTTATGTACAAACAATACTTCAGTACTTTGACAAAATGTTCAAGTGAGATAAATTAGAAGCCTGGTGTGAAAAAACCAATTATAGTACTTCATGAAACGTGACATATAGAATCGCGAGATTATTAAACTATGCCGTAACTTATTTAACAAACACAACATTTCATTCTTTTGTACATATTTGACGCTCAGTAAAAATTTTATTAATACGCATTTACCTTTCATTTAGAGAACGAACGACCTGGGAACCCTACAAATTTAGTAGAAGATTTATGTTTCAGATCTACCGGCAAAGAGCTAGCACGAAGTCATTTAAACTGTAAGTTTATTTTACATCTAGTTTTTGAAGGGTGCTGTGACACAGTCTTTGAGTTGGGAAAGATTATATTTTGTTCATAAGGATGCAATGTAGCTTCTTTTTCTATTTGTGTGCCTCGCTAACTCAACGGGAATTTTACTGTGAAATTTACAAAACGAAATGAAACGGAAACCTCGAGAAACATTTATGCGTTCAAAACATTTTCTTTCATACAAAGAATATAGAACAGTTTACAGCTTAAGTTCATATAAAAAATTATTTCTAAATTTATTACTAAAATATTCCTTACCTGAATTTTGTTACCAAGTACACAAGCCTTTTCAATTAATAGGTGGATAATTTACCCATCCTTTATTACCACGTTTGTAAAGGTGATTGGCCAATAACTCTTGACAAATAATTTATTTAGCAAAGATCAAAATACTTCGAACTTCGACCTCACAATGTTGTGAATTATCCTTATTACAAATAAAAATTGAGAATTTATTCTAATTTAAATTACAAAAATATTCAAATATTCTTACCAATTAATAAACAAAGGATCAAAATTTTATACTTGCAAAAAATAGCGCTTATCAAAATTTCATTTCCATCGTAATTAATAGTATTAAATACCTCATGATTCCATTTTAAATTAACGTTAAAATTTCAGTGTACAAGATTATCCAGATTATCTTTAATCTCCATTTTGACGTAAAAACATCAGTTTGCAAAGTGCATCTTCTATTTTTAATTACTTAAACTCAGCAATAGATATCGCATCTGCATTATTTATGTCGAAGATCGTCCAATTTTGTGGTATATAATAATTGTTTCATAATTCTGCAAAGTTACTTATTGCCTCTTGTAATATGAATTACTTAAACTTATACGTTCAAGGAATTAATTCTTTTTTCAAAGTTCCCTATTAAATACAATCTTACATCTTGCTTGATTCAGAAAGGAATGATGAATCGCGAATCTTACATGTTATTTGGCTCCGATGAAGTTTCGGCTTATATACAAAAAATATCTCTATACTTCATATTCGAGATCCTTCCTGATCCTTCTAGAAAATTAGTCACGGCTGATGCAAGAATTTATACCTCTTTCGCGCTTTAACGATCCAATTAGTGTCAATTGTCGTAAATGATGTTTATAGTAAAAACGTCGTTTATCCTCTTCTAACGCAACAAGTTAATGGTTCGCGGTCTTCTTTTATCCTATTTTAACACGGAAACCTATAAAATTATTCTTATCTCTTTTATTGAACTTTAAAATCCAAGCGAGTTCCTCGAACCGGCGTTTATTCAATATTTTTTAATAACTGGCGTTTTTTTCTGAATAAAGAAGATTCTGGATTAATATTTAAAACTCATAAAGTGTTATTTTGATCAAGAATGGATATTTTATTTTTGATATTATACACACACGGAAAGTAATTAAAGCTTGCGATTGCTTTCTTTATGGTTTTGCAAATGCAAAAAGATCTGCTTAAATGGTATGTTAAACGTGTTCTAACACACATTTTATACACAGAAAATTTATTACATATATAAATAATTAAAACATGCTTTAACAGGGGTGAATATTATTAATCTACACACGGAATATACTCTTTATTTTAATGGTAATAAAATAAAGCTCGTTTTTAAGATATCTTTAACTAAAATGATTGTTTACACACTGAAATTGAATGACTTAGTATTTATATCTTAGTAATTTAGCATGATATGCATATCTTACAATAAAACTAGGTTTTATTAAGTGTAGAAGACCTTATTTACCCACACAGTTTAAAGTTTTTACATAATTAAATAACGGCTACTATTATGTTTTCCAATAACGCGAGTGCAATGAATGGCTTTTCATTTTACATCTTAAAATTAATTTGCATTCAAACCAAGTTAGTATCTTTAAAAACGTATACAACCCTTTTTCAGTTATGCAGCGTATTACGATTTCAATAAATCACATACGTATTTTAAAATGCATTATAAGGCATCTTTAACAAGAATGAATATTACACACAGCAACTATGCTTTTTATTAACACGGATGAATTCAGAGGCTTTGCACATGCAATACGCTTATATTTAATACAAGATGGAGTAATTAAATATTCGGAAATTTCAATTTTTCCCGTTTCCTTCTCCTTGGGTAGATTCTATTTATAGAATTTGGGTTTCAATGATCTCTCGTGATATATATATATATATATATATATATATATTGATGTGATTAGAGTATATACTGCATCATCTCAGAAAAAACCCAATTATATAAATATTTATTTGTTTGGAGAACATATTTGTGAAACCGCCCGATGTAGGAAGTATAAATGCTTAGGGAGCGTGATTGAAAAGAGTCTTCATTCTTATTACATAACATAATGACGAATGAATCGTGTTTTAAGATAATAATGGTATTAAATATAATCTGCGCGTAGGAGGGCGTTTTTCAAAGAGTTTCATCCTTAATTAGATAATTTAATAACGAAATATCGCGTTTACGTTCAACGGCATTCTTTACACTTAAACAAGTGCATTAAAAGAAATTTAATTGAGTAATCAATGAGTTTTATCCATATTTTTTTATGAAAGCTGCGTGTATAATATTTAATTTTTATATTTACATTTGATAATCAAAGTACGACGAAGCGTATTAGTTTTAAATTGTATCTCTAAGTATTAAGAAAAATGTTCATTATCCTATATTCTAGAACAATCAACTGCTAAAATGGATGAAATAGTTGAGGACGACAATAGAATTCGTGAAAATGATAAACTAAGCAATTAAATCTTGAATATCGATAAGATATGGAAGCGACAATAATTAGTGATGCTCAAGGCAACAAAATGATAAATCTTCGAATGTTGCATTATACGCCTTCGAGAATAAGCCAATTAAACCATGGAAACAAACCGCGAAATTTTTAGATGCTTACGTCACAGAGGCTCGCTCTTATATAACCCAATGGATATTGAAATCGCTATCGAGTCCCTATCCAAACGTCACGAGGCACTAGACCTGATGATAATACGTCACGTAGTAAGACAGTTTTAGAAATAAAATTTATTTAAATATGGTTTAAGAGACTGTTTTAGTAAAGCAGTCGACGTCAATGTGTTTTTGATACTCAGAAGGGAGTAGATTATTTATAATATTTGCAATGCTTTCAAAATGGAGAATAGATAATTGAAAGTAATTAGATTACCGCAAGATAAGGTTACTTAAATTGCAAGCATATATGATTGGAATGGTAATTTTTAAAACGATTTGAAGGATTTTGGAACATGGACAAATAAAACGACCAGCATATTTGTAACGGTACAACAAATCTTGTTTAAATTTAAAGGACTCATATTTATAGAGTAGTAAGTTAAGATTTATTGTGTGCCAGTCAGAGTGAGAGTAGAATATGCAAGCCGATAATTTGATCCGAATGGTGGCAAGCCTTCGGTGCAAGTTTTCACCAATATATAAGAAAATGATTAAACCTAACTGATCAGATATGTTTAAATACGATTTTTAAAGGGAGTTTATTAAAGCATCCGACTTATTTTGATAAATTTTGTATATAATAAGATTTAATTAGGGAGTTATTTGTGAATTAAAATTATGAGATTAAGATTTATGATTTATGATTCTAGTTATAAAAGAGAGATCTATAGAATTTATTTTCAGTATAAAAGTGATCATCCAGAAGTTATATATTTTTTGATATATTTAAGATGTTCGTAAGCCAAAGCTGTTACGGAAATTTTAGGCTCTGTTTTCTGATGAGAGGAAGTGATTTTTCATAGATACTGTATTTTAAGTTACTGTTTATACGAGAAACCCGTTGTGAATGTAAAAACTGGCATTTGAAAGATTGTTTATAAATGAATATTTCGTATTAATATTATTATAAATCCGATGTTTGAATCTAGTGGTTTTATTAGAAGAGATCTAGCCAAAAATAATTAGACAGCGGGCAAATTTGAGGTTTTCATCAGAAACAGCTTTTATTCGAGACCGTCGATATCACTTTTATTGGTGCCCAACGTGGCGCCACATAAATTCACGGCATTTTATTGGCACCCAACATAAACTCTTGAGTCCACGTTGGGTGCTAATAAAATGCCGTAAATTTGTGGCGCACGTTGGGCACCAATTTTCCTGCAAGCATAAGTATTATTTTAGTGAGAACTCACTTATTTTTCCCACTGCACTCTCGCAGCGTATAAAATTAATGGACAAAATATCCGTACGAAAATTATTAGTGAATAAAATTATAAAAATATAAATAACATCCACTATAACAATACCGAATTATGTTCAGAAACAGTTTCATCTTTTCTATATAAAATTTCTCTTCGTTTTAAATTAGAAATCGCAATTGTAACTAGATCGATTAAATCGAAACCACACAATGCAAAGCAATAACTTTTACTATTAACAGATTATAAACACATTTGTATTGTAAATAAAAGTAACAGTAATGACAGGTGCGAAAAATTATGCACGACGTTCTGTTATACGTGAGCAGAAATGGAGCATAACATTAAATGTGTTTTTGTCGTCATTTTCCATTTTAAATGAAATGGCGGCATTGGAGAATCTAGATCAGTGGATCGGAAACTTGTAAATTGATTTATTTGTACGTAAGCTGTCATTACTCTAGTTTAATTAGATGGTGCTTCGAACGCTTGTAATATATTCCAATCAGACTACGGGTAAGATTGATATTTGTTGTAGAAAATAATACATTGGGAATAATTTAAGTCATTTTATCAGTGCCAAAATACTGTGCAGGGTGGTACACGCAATACAATATATTCCGATCTCTGAACTTGACCAAACTTAATAATTATTTGCGATCACAGAAAAATTGAGACTGCAATCCCGACATTAGATACTCCAAATACGATCATTTGAATACTTCAGATTAGTATTTTAGCCACTTTGGAAATACACAAAAACAAAGTCAGAATGTATTCTTGGTTAAAGAGTTTAATATTTAAGAGCAGCAATTAAGAATATAAAAAATAGAAACGAATATAAAGATATTTTTTTAATATAATAACCGAGCTTATCAGAGCCCCCATAAGAGCGCGTGTAAAGCGTACTGTGGCATGCCCAAAAGGCATCGAATAACCTCTTGGCCACGGTACATATTGCATTTTCATAATTTAATTGAGGCAATTTAACGAAAATCACATTCAGGCTTAGGCATAAAAGATTTATTATCTTAAAATTTCACAATTTTATTTACTTTAGTAGTAGGATTGGATGGTCCTGGTGCAGCGCCACCGCCTCCCGACGCCTCTCAATGCCTCACAGCACCTCCTCCCTCCTAAAATGTTTACAACTCTGTGTACACTCACTACGTCATATAAATAATAAAATCGCAAAGTAGTTGAAATATCAACTACTTTCCAAGATCACCGTTTAATTAGCCTCTGTGTAACTGTTGTTGGGAACTCTATATTAATAAGTAACGTCTAATTTTAATTTTTATTTATAATTGCGTGGACCAATAGAATTGCGATACCCCCGTCGAGAGGACAACCAATGACATCCTCGGATATTATAAATTCTAACTTCGAAAAAACAAGCGGTAGTTGTGGCGGATTGGGTTTCGACGGGTTTTATATGTTCTAACCTATAATTTTGTCAACTGTCTTGACAACTATTTTTTATTTTTAAAATTACGTAATCAGCGCCATGGTTCAGTTCATCCATGTTGGTCGACCACTTTTTTTATTTTAAGTCAAACTTCGGGCACTATGCTTAATTTTTATTTATAAACACCATACTAGTACAATTTATAGAATCGCCCTGTATATTTTTAATTAGGAGCACCTTCACGTCACACAATTCCAAACAAAAATTAAATTACCTTGTTTTGTATTCGTTCTAAAGTTTTTAAATTTTCAAAACACAAGAATATTTTATTTCACCTAGCAGTAACCGCTCGGGCCACGCTACTAAATTAGAGATACGATTTAAAACTTAATACCCTTTGTCGTACTTTGGTTATTAAATGTAAATATAAAAATTAAATATTATACACGCAGCTTTCATAAAAAAATATGGATGAAACTCATTGATTACTCAATTAAATTTTTTTTGATGCACTTGTTTAAGTGTCAAGAATGCCGTTGAACGTAAACGCGATATTTCGTTAAATTATTTAATTAAGGATGAAACTCTTTGACAAACGCCCTCCTACACGCAAATTATATATTATTATTATCTTAAAACACTATTCACTCGTCATTAAGTTATGTAATAAGAATGAAGGCTCTTTTCAATCACACTCCCTATGCATTTATACTTCCTATACCGGATGTTTTCACAAATGCTCTTCTCTATACAAATAAATATCTACATAATTGGGCTTTTTCTTGAATTTTCTCGGGTTTACAACGTATTATTATGAGATGATGTAATATGAATTCTAATCACATCAATATATATATATATATATATATATATATATATATATATATTGCTATGCTACTACTGGAATTATCGAGCCCCTTCGTTGGGCTGTTATATTAATTATGCTATGCTCCTCTAAATTATTCGCGCTCCATCATTTGGGCGACCATATTAATATTACTATGTATAAACAAGATTGAAATTATCTCCGACGTTGGGCCGTCTTATTAATGTTGCTATAAATTCCCTCCAGAAACTTAACTGAATTTTATCTTGAACCAACCTTGTCAACCACTAACAAAATTCGATATGTTGCCGCCTTACTTGTTATCAATTTCCTATTCAACTCGTAGCTCCTCCTTGAACTATTTAAATTAACAAATTACTCCCATTGACCTTATCTTATGACCTCGACTAGCATTTATTTGGAATTATGAAATTCAGTTAATTTCGATTTTATATAATGAAACCAATATATTATGTACAGTTTTTGTAAATTATTTGATATACACTTTTCAATTAGTTAATGTTGTAAATTTCATTTATTAAACATCATATCCTTTTTACTCAAAACCCAAAGTCACCAAAAGAAACCTATTATCTTTATCAACGAAGTGTAGAACATTCTAAACCTGTTATCATATTACTCACTTTATACGTATGCAACCTCTTTTGTTGACTTTTTCACATTCATATTATATTAAGCAAATTCAATATTCAAAATAAAAAAATATATATAGAACAATAAAATGTCTTATAACTAAAAAAATCTGGCCTGGTCTATTTTCTTCATATCGACGCTTCCATTTGAATAAAAATTATCTTCCCCCAATTCAGGATTACATTTAAATTATTGCCATTACCCTATGGACTACCATTATTAATTTATGCACCCCAATTTATTGTCGTTTCATATCAGACTTATTACTTCTTATCAATCAATTTCCTCAAACTTAGAATAGAATTCTTAATATTATTGTCCTCTGACTTGAAATCGTATTTTATTTTCTTCCCTTACTCAAATTGTATTATTTTTCCCCAGACTTAGAAATTGTATTACTCTATTTTCCCCGGACTTAGAAATTGTAGTTTGTTTTCTCCCGTACTTCAAAGCCCTATTATTTTTATGTTTTATTTTAAAATAAATTCACCAAAATGTACTTACGTTTAATCGGCAATTATAGTTTTCATCTTGGCACTTATTTTATCTTTCACTTTTAAAATTATTACGTATTACTTTATTTCATAGCGGCGCACTTCGGCCTTTGTTGAGTTGCAAACTGACTTCGTTATCACTGTACCTGCCAATATATTATTCAGTTCCCACTCCGTCAGTGGGTATGGTCTAGAGCTCGTCGCCCATTTATAACCAATCAAATAATTACATTCAAAGTAGTTTCTGATGTAATTCTCCACGATTCCCAATAATTGTAAGCTGGTCGCAGCTGTCTTCGTTATCAACATGCGGTGTGTTGATAGATCTAATTGCTTTTCCATAAACAACTGATGCAATTCGACTTTTAATTTTCATATTTACATGTTATTCACGCAATTTTTAATATACTTTCTTATCAAAAATGGTTAGCTATTTGCAGGCATTTATGTTATGCTACCTGAAGCTCTATTTCTATCTCCGTATTAATCTAATCGTTTGGAACTCTTTTGAATGCGTGTCTGCTTACACTTTATTATATTTACCTACAAATATACGCGTGCTTCCACTGAAAAATATTATTACTTGCTATACCTAAATTAACTAAAACTTTATCTACAGGGTATTTAATATTTTCTATTTACCTAATGAATGTCTTCCTGGTTTCTACGCTAACTATGCGTCTTCCTATGTTTATTTGCGTCGCCTAAAACTATTTATACTTTATATACAGGGTGTTGACTGCTTACTATCTACAAACTATCTCCATTTCTTAATTCTTTCCTAAATAAACGCAGTTTTCTGCTGCCTATGGTAATTTCTCATTTCTAAACGACCTTTACTATAAAGTACACCCTTAAACAACCCCTTACCACAGCACAATATATATATAAATATACATATATTGTTGTGTTAACCTATAAATAATCGACCCTCAAGAATTGGGCGTCATAAAATTGCCGTGTTACTGGGATCAATTTCTGGAACTCCCTAAAAATCATTCAAGCCCCAACGTTGGGCCGTCATAAAAAGTTGTGTTACCTTTAAGAAATCGAGCCTCACGAATTTAGATTTAAATCTAAATACCATAATAAAAGTTAGTTATGCGTATTATTTTTAATACGCCAAATAATGCAAAATACCTTAATAGTTCACTCTCACACATCACAATAATTTTCATAGTTTATACAAACAACAAATTCTAAAGCGTTACCTGGAATTTCTTGAATATCCCTACTCCGTTGACGATGCCGTTAAGTTGTTTCGCTCTCGGTTACGTGGTTCTGCTCTGCTCGCCGCCGCCAGCTATTTGTAGATAAACACCCTATAAGTTGTGCTGCCTGCTCTGCATTCACGATGCATCCAAATCCAAGTATATTACACTTCTTTTATAATTGCTTAATTTAATTTACGTTACATTACGTCACTTCACGAGCTTGTTAAAAAAATATATGTTGCACCTCAATAAAATTTAGACTCGTCACTATCCGCGTTCAAATTATGAGACCAACACTGTACTATTTAATTTAAAAAATTTTATATACTTACAAGCTCGTGGTAAATTTCTGTACGTAGTCTGAAGCGATGAAAATACTCAGAGCGAAGTTAAAAGAGAGCCATGCTAATTCTTTTAGAGTATTTATATAATTCGAAGTGCCACCTCTCGGCCACTCTTCACGCGAAATCCTTCATTTAAAATAATGCTTCTTAAAATTTTGGTTCAACCGTTTTCGAAATCTTCGAAATTTAACTCGTTATTATATTTTCCGAAAAGCCCGCATTCAAATTTTCCCGTGTTTGTCTGTTGTACTACTAACTATATAGACCAATGAGATATTCAGTGACGTCTTGAAACCCCGCCTGTATTAACGCTATTCATCTCTTATGCATATTCTGTTTCCTTCTAACCTTGTTTGAGTGGTAGAAAATCGATATTGCTGTCCGCGTTCTATCTAACCCATGTGGACTTAATACGTGCGTTTTGAAGTGAACTGTTATTATGCCTGACTCTTTCCAAAGCATTTCATTGATTGTCCATTCCTTCTGCGCTTTAAGGAAACTTTTAGTTAGCATTTATACGAACCGTCCGACCGTTTACCCGATATACCTCGAATTCTGTCTTTTATCTACACAAATAAGAGGAACATGACATTTCTAAAACCTGCAGGTGTTCAATTAACGATCGTTTTTAAAACAACATTTCTAGGAGTTTTACGTTTAAAGGTATTTTATATTCAACGGTTGTTCGTTTGTTAGCAAGGCGTTTCACCTTGGTATTATCGATTTTTCAAGCTCTTATGCGTATTAAACGTAATAACCCTTTCAACTAAACTCAATTAAATTAATTAATCATTTGCATTGGCTTCTACAATTTATTTTCTTTACGAACCTAACTAAATTTTAATCACTACTTGTAAAATTTTGTTAATACTTGTTACTTTAAATTCACTAAATGAAGTAAATTTCGCACGTAAATTCTGGTTGTTTCCTCTATACACGGTGTTTGAAATTGCCTTGTTTATACTTAAATTTAACCCTTTAAAAACACTACAATATATGTATATATATATATATATATATATATATATATATTGCCGTGGCCCCTCTTTAGGATCTCGGTAGATTCGAAACTTTACAATTTATAAAAATCGAAAATTTCACAAAAAGAAAAATTTTCAAAAAAAAATTTCTTACCCAGATTCTGCTTCCATCAACTTTGATTTCTTCAACCGCTCCCAAGTTAGCTCAGTTGGGCCTCCTCCTGGATACCTAGATTTACTATCACAATCTTTACGGTTCACGCACACTCTCAATAAAACCACAAAATAATACAACAATCATACAATATTTATTAACCACTATTTACAAATAATAATTCAAGATTATGTACATTTCGGTGCTCAAGTTACACCTCAATTAATGATATCTTTGTAAAGTCCTCGTTTTTAAATTGAAATATCAAACTCATTTAATGTAACAGGAGTAAATGGGCCCTAAATAATACCTTATTTATATTTTTTCTAATTATTACACTCTGGAGTATGGTGAGCTCATGATAACCCAATTTTTTTTAATATATGCTTTTTACTTTGCATACCCTTACTACAAACACAAAAAACCCCATGTACTCTTAACAATAAAAATTTAAATTCATGAGGAACGTTAATAAGCTTTACGTACACCTTTAGATTTATATTCAAATACCATAATAAAAGTTAGTTATACGTATTCTTTTCAATACGCAAAATAACGAAAAATACCATCAAAGCTCACTCTCACACATCACAAATAATTTCCATAGTTTGAAAAAAACAGCAAATTCTAATGCGTTACCTGGAAAAACTTGAATATTCCATCTCTGTTGACGAGGTATTATGTTCCTGAACCCTCGGTCTAGTGATTATGCGCTGCTTGCCGCCTCCAGCTATTTATAGATGAACACCATCTACGTTGCGCTGCATGCTACTCATTCCAGATACATCTCAATATCCAAATCCAAGTATATTACACTTTTTTATTATTGCATAATTTAATTTACGTTACGAGCTTGTTAAAATATTTGTTGTACCTTAGTTAAATATAAACTCGACACTATTCGCGTTTCAAACTATGAGGCCAACAATTTAACACTGTACTATTTAATTTATAAATTTTAATACTTACAAGCTCGTTAGTAGAGTTCTGTACGTCGTAAGCGATGCAAATTACAGAAGTCAAAGAGAAAGCTATCAATTTCGCTAGCTTATTTATATTATAAGCCAGGCCCCTCTCGGCCACACTTTACCCGAAATCCTAATTGCAAAATAACTCTTTCTTCAAATTTTGTATAACCGTTTTCAAACTCCTTGAAATTTAGCTCGTCGCTATGCTATTTTCCGAAAAAACAGCATTCATCTGTCCCGTGTTCGTCTGTTGTAAAACTAACTATTTAGATCAATGATACCTTTCAATGACGTCTTAAAACCCCGCCTGTATTAACTCTATTCCTCTCTTGTGCATATTATATGTTTCCTTCTAACTATTACTACTAACTATTACCTATTACTGTCCGCGTGATATCTACCCCACGTGGAGTTGTATACGTGCTTTGCGACTGCCGTTTGACCAATATCCTTCGAAACTTGCTTGTTATGCTCCAAAAATACATAGAAGTTGAGCTTTCAAAACATGCAGGTGTTCAATTAACGATCGTTTTAAAATAACATTTCTAGGAGTTTGCGTTTCAAGGTATTTCCTATATTCGACGTGTTTGTTTGTTAGTAAAGCGTTTCGCCTTGTAATTATCGATTTTTCACGCTCTTATGCGTTTTTGACGTTATAACCCTTTGAATTAAACTGAATTAAATTAATTAATAATTTCTATTGGCTTATACAGTTTGTTTTCTTTACGAACCTACGAATTTTTAATCCCTTAATTATAAAATTATGGTATTATTTGTTACTATAAATTAAATACATGAAATAAATTTCGCACGTAAATTATGGTTGTTTCCTCTATACAGGGTGTTTGAAATTGCATTGTTTATACCCAAATTTAACCATTTAAATCCACTACAATATATATATATATATATATATATATATATATACAAATTGACTAGACTAAAGTGTTGTAAAATAATTAAGGAGAGAAGTGATCAAATATCTTAAACTTAATTCCCTAAGTTAGTACTTTCTATTTAAATATGTAAAACTATAAAGAGAACCTTACTAAATTGCTAATTTGATAAGTTTGACTGCTTCCCCGAAATCTATACTAAAATAATATTTCAAACAGTCGGTATATCTTATTTGTGTGTGTGTATATATATATATATATATATATATATATATATATTGCCGTGGAAGTCGAGGACTAAGGTTTTATATCTAGCCCCAGCGTTGGGCCGTCATAAAAGTTGCCGTGGAACCTATAAAAATTCGAGAACGAAGCTGGAACATCGATCCTTCATTGGGCCAACATAAAATTTTTCGAAAATCAAAATAAAAATTTTATAAATTTCTTACCCTTTTATTTCTCCTTCAAATTCCTTCAGTTCCCTGGCTAGCTCAGCTGTGCCTCTTCTGGAATACCTAAATTTATAGACATATCTCTTTCACACTCGCACACCATTCAATAGAACTACCAAATAATACCACAACCATACAACCTTTTATTTACACCTATTAACAGATAAATTATATTTACATGTGTTAAAAACAGTTAGATACAATTATTATAAAACTCCAATTATGATATGTTTTAAAGTCTTTGATTTTTCTAATAAATTTTAAACAACTTCAATGAGATCTGAGTAGAAGGGTCCCAACATGTTACCCTAAACTGACTTCACACTGGAGTATGGTGAGCTCATAATAACCCAGTTTAGTTTGTATATGCTTTTTAAACCTTGCATAAATTAAAACCAAAAATTACAGACCCGTTTACCCTTTAGAATTCAATTTTTATCCCGACTAAATTTTGGATGTTTTAAATACACCCTTTTTCAATATTTAAACATTAATCAATAGTCCAGTACATGTATCATTTACAATAAATTTCTACAACCATAAACATGCCACAAAAAACGTCAACCCCACAGCACAAAATTTCACAAATGTTTATACAACAACAGAAACCTCAAATAAATACCTGGAGAATTCTTTAGTCTTCATTCCCATTGGAGATGGTTACCATAAAAACCCTTTGGCGTTGTTACCATTGACTATACTGCTTGTCGAATCCACAGGCCTCTACCATCCATATCATGCACACGAAATAGGTTACCAGCTTTGGTTACCCCCATATATCATGTTTCCATTTATTGATTTTTGCTTAGTAGTAGCCGGACCTTTATTAATTTAATATGCACTACTCGTACTTCACGTCAATAATTAGAGGTCCGCTACTACTGTTATACTTACTACCACTCTATTTACGGAAACATAATCACATAAAATAATACTCACAAAACAAAACTTTATTGTATGCTGGTCTGAACCAGCATTCTGCACTTTGCCGCAGTAATCGAAAATCGAACTGAAGAGAAGAGAAGAGAACCTCAATAACCTAGGTTGGGTATTTATATGCTTTCAAAATCCCCTTAGTGGACGCTCTTCCAGCGAAAGGCTTATTTTCAATACCGTTTCTACAAACTTTGAGCATAACCGTCGGTTGATTCTGAAAATTTTTCCCGCCGTGCTTATTGTATACTTCGAATTCCTTACAACCGTCGCGTGTGCATTCGTTTCTAACACTGTTGACTTTAGACCAATGACAGAGTTTTCTGTCGTCACCAAACTCCTCCTAAACGCTATTTATCTCTGTTTTATGCATGTCTGCTGTCTCGTTCAAAACCCCACTTGAGTTACAGAAAATCGATATTGATGACATCCTATCTCAACTCCACGTGTATAGTGTACGTGCATTTTAATCCCAACGCTTTTATATTTGTCTTTATCTGTTGTGTATAACCGATTGTGCATTTCCCTCGCTCTTTAAAATGTTTGTTAGCCTTGTTGTTTATACCAAACCGACGGTTGAAAATATTTTCTATGAAATCCTACCTTAACACACGCTCGACTTCTTCGAATGTAACCTTTTAAAACGCAGGTGTTTCTGTTAATTATCGATCGTTTTGAACATAACAACTTCTTGGATTCGATGCTTCCTCGTATCTGATAAAACTGACATTGACTTTTATAACGAATACAATTGCCTTGGGATTATTGATTTTCTTACACGGCACGTTCTTTTTTGCTTATGTGTTGAATTAAAATAACTTATAGTTAATTTTGCGTATCTTTGAACTTCTATTTGCTCTTTTCTATATACAGGGTTGTTGAAATTTTATTGTATCACAATGATTTACCCCTTTGAATCCACAACAATATATATATATATATATATATATATATATATATATATATATATATATATATATATATATTTCACGAGATCATTGAAATCCCAATTCTATAACCATATTGTATAAATATAAGCGTATTGCATATACAAAGCCACTAAATTCATCGGCGTTAATAAAAAGCATAATTGCCGTGTGTAATATTTATTCTTGTTAAAGATACCTTAAAATGCATTTTTAAAATACGCATGTGGTGTATTGAAAACGTAATATGCTTCCTAATTGAAAAAGAGCTGTGTACGTTTTTAAAGATACTAACTTGGTTAGAATAAAAATTATAATTTTAAGATGTAAAACGAAAAGTCGTTCGTTGCACTCGCGTTATTGGAAACATAAAAGTAGCTCCTATGTAATTATGTAAAAACTTTAAGCTGTATGGGTAAATAAAGTCTTCTAGACTTAATATAAACGAGTTTCATTGTAAGATATATGCATGCTACGCTGAATTACTAAGATATAAATACAAAGCCATTCAATTTCAGTGTGTAAACAATCATTCTAGTTAAAGATGTCTTAAAAACGAGCTTTATTTTTTACCATTAAAATAAACAGCATATTCCCGCGTGTAGATTAAAAATATTCACTCCTGTTAAGGATGCAAAGCATTAGATGCTTTAATTATATATGTAATAAATTTTCTATGTATAAAAATATGTGTTAGAACACGTTTTAGATACCGCAGAAGCAGACCTGTTTGCATTTTCGAAACCATAAAAAAAGCAATCGCAAGCTTTAATTACCTTTGCGTGTGTGTATAATATAAAAATAAAATATCCATTCTTGATCAAAATAACACTTTATGAGTTTTAAATATTAATCCGAAATCTTCTTTATTGAGAAAAAAAATACGCCAAATATTAAAAAAATTTCTCTAAATTAATTATTGAATAAACGCCGGTTCGAGGAACTCGTGCGGATTTTAAAGTTCAATAAAAGAGATAAGAATTATTTTATAGCTCTCCGCGAACCTGCTATACGTATTTTTCGTTGTTTTTACAATCCCTCTATACTTCGAACAAATTGATAATCCGAAATGCTCGTGCAAACAAATATTAGGAGTAACGCGACTGCACTGTAATTGAATAGCCCCTTTGTAAACTGTAAACCACCCAGCTTCTATAAAATTTTAAGGGTACTTTCAGAATAAAACTCATTTTAATTAACTTAAATTAATAAATACTTTTCTATATACACTTAATTAACGCACTAGCATTAGTTTTATGGCACACATACTGTGAATAAGACTAATAACGTATCACATACTGTGAATAAGACTAATAACGTATACATTATTAATTTTAATTAATGATTCTACAAAAAATGTATCAATACACAAATAGGATGCTGAAACATGAAGTTTATTTTGTTACGTTAACTTTTTGAAATAGAGCAATTCTGCATTAATTTGCAACTACTTTAATTAGAAACACTAATGTATACCCTTTTTATGTTATTCTCAAATTATACAAGCTTAACAAGTTCAATAAATACGCATTAAAACGTCCTGTATAAAAATTTCCCTCAGTGTAAAGATGTTTGCTATCGTAAGACCACTTCTAAAAGCTAGAAGCTCGCCATATCAATTCCTGTAACACATTCTAACAGCTACTTATTATTTCCAATAGTTATTCATTGAAACAAGCAAGCATTTGCTCCTCAAACCACTTCAATAGTTTCTCCTTCCTTGAAATACGCTAGTTATTTCCAATAGGATATTCCACAAAACATTTTCAAAAATCGTAAAAAAGCTTTGTTATATTTGCAGACGTTGGAGCTTACTCAAGTTTTATGAATAATAAAATCGTTCCCCTAATCAGCTTTGTAGCGTGGATCGATAATGATATAAACCTCAAACCATTTCTAAAGTTAGGCAACCGATTTTTTTTGGCTGCATGCCTGGCTGCATACTTGCTTAGATGTTTTAAAATATATTTTGTTTTCCCATTCGAACAACGAAATTCAATGGAATTAATTATCATATTATGCCTTATTTATTGCTTACATTCTAGGAATGTTTCACTGTTGTTGTCTGGAATATATATTTTTGCATGCTTTCGTAGAAGATTTAACTTTCTATTGGTGAGAATGGTTTTATTTTACTTGCCCATGTCGTTCTGAATTTGTATAAATACAAACCGAGCGTTCGAAGGGTGGTGCTTCCTAATATTCAAACTTTATTATAGGAAACGATAATCAAACCGTTTCTGATTTGACACGAAATATGAGTATGAGCCTCCTTCTGATGGGGCTCCAATGGGTTAGGCTTGTATAACTTTTGAAATGGCACACCAATTAATGTTAAGATTGCTTTTTTATTGTCACACTTGTAATTAAATAAATGAAAGTGCCTAATAAGTTGCAACATATATTTACAAAATTTAAAGTTTATGCACATATTTACGTATATATATTACTGTGTAACCTTATAAGAATCGAGCCTCACGAATTGGGCGTCAAAATTATGCCGTGGTACTCGGGTAAAATCCTCACCAACAAAATTATTTTCGAAAATTACTTTAAATTTTCAAATTCGAAAATAGAAAAATTTCCAAAAATTTAAATAAGTCAAAAAAAAATTGCTTACCCGTTTTCCTCTCTTCCTCGGTTGAATGGCCTTCTTCAACTGCTTCCGGCTAGATCATTAGGACCTCCTTTTGGATAGCTATATTCATTCATAAATCCTATCATTCACGCATACGCCCAATAAAACCACAAAATACAACAAACATACAATCTTTTATTTATTCATATTTACAAATGCAATTCATTATTATTTTATTGTTCACGTTACACTTCAGTAAATTTTACTTTGTAATGTCCTGTATTTAATTTTTAAATCATCAAACACATAAAATGTACTCGGAGTAAATGGATCTTGAATAATACCTTCTCTAAAATTCCTTCATTATAATTTATTTATTTATTTTAATACTCTACGTAAACTGTGGGATATGGTGAGTTCATAATAACCCAATTAATGTATGCCCTTGTACTTTGCATACTCTAAAACTAAAAAAAAACAAAGCCATGTACTCTTCACAAAATTTCACGTTCTGATGGAACGTTTAGAAGCTTTCTAAACACCTTCAATATCTAGTTGAATACCGTAATAAAGTTATTTACACAAATTCTGTTCAATACTCAAATAATTCACACTACCTTGAAAAACACTCTCATACGCCACCCCAATATTTACAGTTTATAGAAATCACAATGTTAAATCGCTACCTGGAAATTCTAGAAGATCTTCGCCCTGTAGATGATGCCATGTAATTTTCTATCTGATCGGCAGGATGTTTCTCTCAATTACTAAACGACTTCCATTTCAGTTGATCCGCCAACGCCTCCTCGGTGTAACCAAATTCCATTTCACAGTAATTTACGTTACTTAATGTCCCGACAGGAGTTGATTAAAACTATAGGTGATACCTCAATAAGATAATCTCGGCACATTAACCGCGTTTTAATTAATTTAGAGGTTATCACTAATCAATACACTTTAAATTATTTGTTAATACTTACAACTCATGTTTAACTTTCATATGTGCTTTCGGGACGATCGAAATAATAAGGCACGCAGTTAAAAGACAAGAGAGCGAGTCCTAGTTCTCTAGAGTATTTATGTCTTTCGACTGTAACCTCTCCAGGCCCCCAGTTATCCGAAATCCACTGCACACCACACACATTCCCACAATTTTACACTCAACCCCAATTTCAAATCTGCGAATTTCAATACCTCGTTATAAAGTTTCAAGAAAATCACGCTACACTATCCTCGCGTCTATGCCAAGTTAAACTAACATATCGACCAATCGTAGACTTAATGACGTTTCTCAAATCCCTCCTCTACTATTGTGGTCGCATGCTTATACGATTTCTCCGTCTCAGTCTAACCTAGTCTGAGTGGTTGAAAAATCGATATCCTGGTTTGTGCGCTGTTTACACACGTGGACCGTCTGCGTGCGTTAAATAACCCCCTCATTAGCATTTCGCATGAATATAAGCGACGGTTTATCCGACATTCTCTGTAACCATTTGTTATCTACACAATTTAAGCAGAACTTGAACTTTAGAAAAATACGCAGGTGTTCAATCGTAACATTTTAAATAACACTTCTCCGAGTTGGATATTCCACGTATTTTAACCCTCCTGATATATTTGTACGCTAGCAACGCGTCTCATCTTTGGTATTACCGGGTTTTTAACTTATAATCGTTCAATTAAATTCAAATTAATTAATAAATTAATGGCATTGGCTTCTACCATTTAATTTCTTTGTAAACCTACTTAAATTTCATTAATTATTTATAAAATTTCGTTAATACCAGATACTTAAAAATGAATTAACTAATATAATTTCCGCACGTACTTTCTGGTTGTTCCTTTATACAGGGTGTTTTGAAATTGCTTTGTTTATATTTATTTTTGATCTTTTAAAACCACTATAATATATATATATATATATATATATATATACACATATATATATATATATATACATATATATATATATATATATAAAGAGAAAAGTCGGTTTAATGAGTCTTAAATTAAACAAAGTAAAAAGGAATTATTGGCAAGTTTGTGTCTTCGGTCGTTTCACCTGACATCGCAAGTTTTAACAACAGTCGACACGGAGGAGATCCGGCTCAACTGCCTTTTTTCCATAGCCAAAAGTTATATTTAAGAGAAAAGTCGGTTTAATGAGTCTTAAATTAAACAAAGTAAAAAGGAATTATTGGCAAGTGACTCAAATTCAGCCACGAGGGCATCCTGTCAACGCGTATCGCCCTAATTGGGGCTCATCAGGACAGGAGTAGCAAAGTTGTAAAATTTAACAGACACCTTATGGGAAGTACAGCATCACCTAGCTCACAACCGACTTTTCTCTTAAATATAACTTTTGGCTATGGAAAAAGGCAGTTGAGCCGGATCTCATCCGTGTCGACGGTTGTTAAAACTTGCGATGTCAGGTGAAACGACACGAAGACACAAATTGTGAGCTAGGTGATGCTGTACTTCCCATAAGGTGTCTGTGTTAAATTTTACAACTTTGCTACTCCTGTTCTGATGAGCCCCAATTAGGGCGAAACGCGTCAACAGGATGCCCTCGTGGCTGAATTTGAGTCACTTGCCAATAATTCCTTTTTACTTTGTTTAATTTAAGACTCATTAAACCGACTTTTCTCTTAAATATAACTTTTGGCTATGGAAAAAGGCAGTTGAGCCGGATCTCCTCCGTGTCGACTGTTGTTAAAACTTGTGATGTCAGGTGAAACGACACGAAGACACAAATTGTGAGCTAGGTGATGCTGTACTTCCCATAAGGTGTCTGTGTTAAATTTTACAACTTTGCTACTCCTGTCCTGATGAGCCCCAATTAGGGCGTAACGCATCGACAGGATGCCCTCGTGGCTGATTTGAGTCACTTGCCAATAATTCCTTTTTACTTTTATATATATATATATATATATATATATATATATACTAGTTCACAATCCAAAATCTTTATCATCATGAAAATGCATACGATTTAATTAGTTCCGTATTATTTAATTTAGTCAAAAATTATTTAATCGACTGCCAGTAATTGATTAACCGATTTAATATATGAGATTAAATACCATACGACACACAAATATATTCAGAATAAATGTAATAATAAATACCAAATTGAAAAGGTTACATGGTTGGTTTACTTTAAAAAAGAAAAACTCAAGTGATTCTAGGTGCTCTACCTACAACTTCATAAATGCACAATTTGACAAATCTGACACTTAACAAGAATTAACAAATAAAATTAATTTACAAAATAAACTAAGTTGGTTTACATACATACGTAAATGCAAAAAGGTATATTTGGAGGTTAGAAAGTTTATGGTTGTAAAATGTCAACAGGTATTTGAACGCGATTGAACAACTTCGGTTGGCTTAGATTAATAACATAAATATCTGTGATTATCACACTTAAACCACCACCTGCTTGAGCTTACAATCCTTCACCTTGGCGTGCCCAAAATGTGTCGATGGCGATATTGATGCGTATTTGTTCACTTTCCCAAATCCCAAAGTTGTCCTTATCACCACTTTACCGCATTCCAACCAAATTTTAAGGTAATGGAAAATAAAGATGCACCTAAATTAAATAACACGAGATCTTAAGTCGGGATATCAATTTATTCTACCAATGCTGAAGTGGTGTGGTGCTTGCCCCCTATCCACCATATAATTTCAAAAAGTATTACTATTAAATTCGCCGTTGGATTGAAGCTAAAGAAAAGATTTACAACCCGGAATTAATAATACAATAACCTTCACTTTAACTAGTTACCCCTAGCCTGCTTCTTAAACACAAGTTAAATGTTATATTTTTATATTTCACTTGGATACCACTCAACAATAATAGCTAAAGGATAATCGTCTTGACCTGTTACATGCCGAAAATCGGCTATGTAAACATTTCTGTTTTTAGTTTAAATATGTGACTGAAATCGAGCAAATATTTTAAAAATAGACTTGTGCGTGCATTTCCGTCACTTTAGACAGTTGCGTCGGCGCCAGAGAATGCGCAGACGCGGAGTGGGAAAGTAAGTGGAATTTTCCGACACGTGAGGACTAGTCAACGAAACGTCGAACAGTGAGGTTGATCTGTGCCTCTTTTTATCTTCTCTTTCAAAATGTAGGTTGCCTTTATCGTACCATATTATCGTACCTATACCTGTATCCTTTATCGTACCGCTACAAAAGAAGAGGGAAGACAAATTAATCTGGTTTCGACGAGGGGCAAAGGCCGACCCACGTCCAACAACGAGATCAATGGAAAGGAATAACCGCAAGGTTGTGAAAAGCTCCACATTTTACGGGAGTACATTTTATCTTCTACTTTTGTATGTGATCCAAATTTGAGACGCAATTCTGACGTAATATCTTGTTGCGCAATATTATGTACGTGTTTATTATGTTGCCAACTGTTGTAGTGGCTCTTATCAATCACGCGCGGGACTTTAACGGTTATACCTTAGACTAGAACAGCGGACGTATAACAGACCTTTCAATCGATTTCAATCAAAGATACTCGCGCTGTAAAATCGAACGTCGACATCCCTGCCCTGAGCAATCCTGCTCTCCGAACAAGGAAACACACTTCTCACACTAACTAACAGTAACCTGTGCAAATTAAGTTGCCTACATCAAAGTAATCATAATATAAATCAGTTAGGGAATGATAGGGAAAGCTAGGGATGGATTTAAATTAGTTAGCTAGATTTGGATAGTTTTAAGACGACCCTTCAGGTCGCACCGGTAAGCAGAGCCGGCGTCTGCTATCCGGTATTACGGATCCCTCACCCTCTCATTTTTGCTTGTGTCTTGTTGATCGGGTACACTCCAAAGTCAGCGCTAGGGATACCATTATTTACAACCCTGTTTTTAGTTTTTGTTTCAGTTTGTCAGATTTTTAGGTTTGTTAGATTGTTAGAATTTGTTAGGTTTGTTAGATTTTAGGTTTGTTAGGTTTTTATTTAGAATTTTATTTAGGTGGATTAATTATGAAGTTAGAATTAATTAGAAGCACGTTTATTTTCGCGTTTAAACCCAATGTAGTACCTCCGGGTGGAGCATTGGGGACGTGGCCGCAAGTATAGGAGCCCTTATTCAAATTATAATGCCTACATCAAAGAACTTATAGCAGTAAAATTATACTGTTACAAGGGCTCTCTTACATATTCGACTATTCTATTATACGTCCTTTTAGCGTTGTAAAGTCGCGATTTCAAAATGCGTTTTTATACATAGTGTATTAGTATAGTTAAATTGTTGGTTCCAGCATCCAGCGTTAGACAAATGCAGTCTGCATTTCCTCATCCTAAGATGGCATCAAAGATGCCGATAGCTTAACGTACATGGTATTTTTGTGCTTGCTGTAAGAAGCGCATCTCGCAACCATAAAATTTTAAAAGACGCTTCTTTTTGGTTGATTCCGCAATAAATTGCAGACTGTATATTACCAAATCAATGCTCAAAACGCGAACGATTATGTACATTATTCTCAAAGCTTGTGTTAAGGCACTTTTTACTGTTTCCTTTTCTGTGTAAATTAATGTTAGCGTCAATGACTTGCTAGTAAATATATTATTAGGCTATTTAAAATTTATTGTTAAGTTCTTAAATCTTACGAGGTGCACTTCCCAAAGCAGATGCTACTGTATTATTTCTCGTAAATATTTAGGGCTGGAACAAGATGTAAGTATTCTTTCATGAATATATGTACTTATTTATTTAGATAATAAGATTTCATTCTGGATATTTTCAAATGTTTAGATTTATACTGTATTATATGTAAATTGAAGCTTTGTTTACATCACGTTGAAACAATTTTTTGTTTTACAAAAAGGCACCACGTTGTGAGCGCCAGTGAACCAATTTTTATTGTCATCACGCCCCAATTTTATTGTTGTTTGGGCCCTAAACGTTGCGGCGTCACTGTAACTTATTTTCTTTTAAATTATGGCGCTGGAGAACAAAGTCTTCCGACATAGCTAGGGGTCTATTCCTGGGTAGAGCAATGAGAAGTGGGGGGGTAAGTCGAATTCTGTTTGCAAACCAAAGTTAAGCTAAATCAAATAGGCGCCACAATGTCCTGAGATAATTACGATAATTGAAAAGCACAGTTCTAAGGGCGGACGTGGAAACCCAAAGATAAAATGATCGCCTTCGTTAACAAAAACCTGTCTTATTAAAATAAGACGCAGCTCCTGTAGGAAATTGCAAAGGTTAAATAAATAAAGCACAGAATAGAAAAGAAGTTAGAGCTGCGTCAAACCAACCTTAAGTAAGGCCGAAAACAAAATGTTGATGAAATAAATAAAAAAGTAGAACCATTTGTGTCCTATAAATAAATATAAAGAAATAATAAAAAAAATATTTCCAATATAATATTGGCATCAAATTATTACTCAGAAAAATTTTAGCTTAATGTAATTAGATTTGATCGCATTTGACCAAAATGAAAGTCTTAGATTTTGAACTAAACGTTTACTAAAAAAAACTCTTTTAAAATATCGGAACTTGTAACAAAAAATTGTCATAATCAACTACATCAAAGTTAAAGTCTTAACTTTCCTTATTTTGTTTCATTAATCAACCAACTTTACTTTAAACATGAACTTGTTATACAAATTAAAGTGATAATGATTTGTAAGCATAACACAGTGAATTAAATTCTAATCTGGGCAGATCTTTTCAGGTGGATAACAAATTACTAGAACCTAACATAATGAGAATTTGAACTTTCATATTCACGTTTAATAATCTATGTATAGATAAAGCTGATCACAAAAATAGGCAAGACAACATCTGTCAACTGTGCAAAACAGGAAAATATGACGTCGAAGATACACGTTGAACTTATCGAAGATTCATATGGAACAAAGCATGTTATTTTAGAAAGCTAATTCGACAAAATTTCGTTTTACAACTTGTAAAACCAGCTCAACAATTAATTGAAATTTACACAATTTACGTGTACTAAACATAAAAGCAAGTTTATGTGTTCTAAACTTTAAAAATCTTACAACTAATTACGAACCAAAAACTGCATTAGCCGCTTCACAACAAATTGAGACGGGATTTCCGTTCTTCAAGCAAAATTACCATACATTCTAATTTGAAACGACTGCATCCAAATTATCTTCCATAATTTCTTATCTGACAAATTTCTTGAGGCGAATTTCAAATCAACTGTTCCTAAATAACGGTAATACTTTGGATCCTAGATGACGAATTATATTTGTTCCATTCTTTATCGTTGCATTCTACATTGTCGAATTATATTTTGTCGCATTCTACAGGTCGCGTTCTACAGGTCGCGTTCTACAGGACGCGCTAAATAAATTACCTCAAATTACATTAATTCGTATAATATATACTTTACCAACCGTTATTAAAAGATATCCCAACGATTAATAGTCGATGCAAAGGTTGCCAGCCTCCAGCCGAAAATACATCTTAACACTGCTGTTGCAGGCGGCCGATTGTTTGTTGAAACCAGAGCTGAGCGATCGCGCCGTCTGAGGGGCGAACAAGAAACAATCAAATAGAGATGTACTTGCAAATAGCTTTATGCGACACAGATATATTAATATAATTAGATCCCTAAGGAACAATGCACGCTTAGCGCATTATTTTTGTAATTCAATGCAATTAAATTACGACTGAAAAATAAAAATGTTACAACGTTATAACGAACGATTATATAAATGTATTTTTGACTTTTGCAAGTATTCTTTTGGAACTGTAAGTTGATAATATAACTTTTTGCCGAGATTTCCAAATTTTTCTTTTTATATCACCCACCCGACTCTACGACGTTTTTGAGCTAGTCTGAATTCTAATTCTTTTGGAGTTCGATTCTACCATTCTGTCCCTGTTTTATTGCGGTATTCGATGTATGGGATACTTTGTTGCTTTCTTTCTTGTCTGCATAAGAATACCATAACAATTTTTATTTTCAAAGTTCGAAGAAACATTTAGAAACGTTTTGTAGGCCACTACTGCATTTATTGAAAAACTATTGATATACATTTAACAATTCTGCAATACAATTTGATATTTTTTGCCCATTCTTTCTTTTACACAACATGTCGATGATAAATAAGTATACGACAAATCAACTAAAGTATTAAAAATACCATACTGGCGTTTTTATATTTAAAAAGTATAATCAGGAACGTTTGTTAAATACACAACATGAGAATAATTTCTTGTTCATAAATATGGCAAACATACTTCAGACATACCTTTACGGAGCAAGCAACTTCTTAATTGAAAATATTTTAATAGGGCTTTCAGTTGACCATATGAAGTGTTGCTGAGGTGGCACGTCTAATTCTTGATAACGTAGGTTAAAGTCATCTGAAACAATTAAAAGCCATCTTTGTAATAATTAACTTTACATTTTATTGATTAAAACGCAAGCGGTTTTTGTTGGATATTCACTAAAATCTAACAAATGTTTTGTTTTTTAATTATTGGTAGTAAAGAAATGTATAAATTGCCAAATTTATAGTAAATATACTTTGTGTTCTGAATATGTAATCATAATAAACCACCGAGCATTGAAAATTGTAACGCAACGCATTATGTTAACATTAATTTAGAATGAAAGAAATAATATTTAATCTTGAATGGAATAACTTCTTATTGAATCACTTTGTATAATTTTAATTTTCCTGTAAAATAGACTTGCAATTCAATCTATATTTATATTCTAATTAAACTGACAACACGAAAGATGATCATTTTATTTCTGTAAAATACATAATGGAACTTAAATAACGAGTTGTAAATTGTTTTAAACCACAAGAACATAAACAAACAAATTATATTATAACAATGAAATTTTATAGTGAAAGTGTGTCATGTTATTCAGAATGCTTTCAGAATTATAAGGGAAATAACAGTGCATTCATGAATATGCACACCAAATATGAGCGTTAGGACGTTGGTTTAATAAATTCCGTGCAATATGACATAGTTGTTAATAAACAGTTTGAATTAATATAAAGGAAAATCACAGACATTGTTGCAATTGCCACAAAGTATTAAAAAAGATGTTCAGCACTGAATACGGAAGTTATAGGATTCATAGTAAAAGACTGAAAAGAGTGAGAAGGGTGAAATAGCATAAAGTAAACTCGATACATTGTATTAAGCAGACGGTGACCGTAATAAAATACGATTAACAATGGGAGGACGATAAGTAGAAATTATATAGAACTCATTTCCTGAAAACATCAAAATGTAGAGATACGCACGAAAAGAACAAAGGGGTTGGGCTTGATAGAAGTGACTTTGTATGTGGAGATTTGATAGAAAGTATAGAAGAGCTCAAGAAAAATTGTACGAACAATCCCCAAAGGGAATAGGCGGCAAGCAAGATACAATAAAATGAAATACATCTGCAAGTGGCAGGGTATGTTCATAAACACGTGAGTGTGGATATATATATATATATATATATATATATATATATAATACTCATATTTAGACCAGGGTAGAAAATTAAATAATCAAATCAAATAATTTTAATTACCGTGTATAAGGAATTTCATTAAATAATACGCTTTATTAAAACCTTGAAGCATAAATAAACTCGGTCGTTTCAGTAAAATAAGAAATTTAAATTATCTATAAGACGCTTTACATCAAAAGAAGCAGTATTGAAAAGCGCAGTGGATAATTTAATTATTCCTAAACAAATGGAAATTACGTGCAAAGTTTATATTAATTAACCCTAGTTTAAGTAACCGGTAGTAAAACAAAGTGTACATATAATAATTAATATTTAAGGTGTATTCGCTAAAAAATGAAAAGGATGGAAATCAATTTTAATTGGAGTTAATTAAACCGTTAATAACATATAATAAGCATAAAAGGCTTGTGAAAACCCAATAATAGTCAAATCGTAGGAAGGTTATTTAAAATGTTACGTTTGAACACCCTGCGTGTTTTTAAAAGGCAATTTCAAGTTAATTTGTTTGGATAAACATGTTGATTCTAAGGATATTGGAAACGATCAGATGCTTTAGCAGGAAATACAGAACACCTGCGTATTTTTAAAAAGCTCATTCTGCGTAAATTTGGCAAATAATTAATGTTTCAAAGAATCTTGGAGAAACCGGGACTTAGTATTTACGAGAATGTGCGATACGGGTTTATTAAACCCAGATAACAGTCCGCGTGGACTAAAATATAATCGATAATAAAGAATATAAATTTGCACCAATACGAACAGGTTAGAAAAGGAAAAGAAAATGCGTCAAGCAAAGACACATATTGTAAAGGGCGGGATTTAAGCAACGTCAAGGGGCTGCGATTGGTTAAAAATAGGATGCATATATCAGAGGTAGAACAACAATTTCTGTATAAAAGTAATTAGTTTTTCTCGGACAACTTTGCGGGCCGTGTTGAAATTTTCTGAGATCTCAATGGGTGAGTACTAAATTCATAAAAATCGACGTGCAGGCTACAGACTGGGAACGTAGAATGAGGAATTCATTGGAATTACCCGTTTTAGGAACAAAGCGACGTGTCGGCTATTCGCTATATATACAGGCGGGAATATGTGTTTCTCTCTTAGACTCTTAGACTTTCGACGATTCGATGCGTTAAAAGCTCGTGCATCCGCGACTTGATATTAAACAGTGCATTTTAGTTTGATTAAATAATTTAAAGTGTGCTAGTATATTTTAGTGACTCAAAATAATTGGTTATTTTACGTGCTAACATGAATGTACTTCAGTGCACTTAGATACAAGGTAATAAAAGTTTATTATCACGGTACCAATTAGTAAAATTTACAACGACAAATGTATACCCAAAAGTAGGCAGTTTTGGCGTATATTGGTAATATTGGTAAAAGGAAGTATGAATTTCTTTGCTATTTTGCGGGGTGTTAATGACTAAATGGTTCGTAAATGTGTCTGCATCCACTGAACCAGAGGCAGATATACACAGATGAGTTCCGGAAAAGCCTAGAAACAACTTTAAATTAATGGTGATGGAGAACATTTTAAAGCGTTGACAACTTGAAGCTGTAAATAGAATCCGGTTGGAATGGTGTGATTTACAAAAGGGACGATTACACTGAAGCTACGAGGACAATAACCTTCAGGTAAATTGTACTATTTTGTTTGACATTTTTGTGTGTATTGAATGACTTTATAATTGATTTACTTTAAATGGACATTAGTGGAATTTTTCTAACCATAAAATTTAATTTTAAGATGAAATTTGCTTGTTTAAGTAAAAGGGTATTTTGTTTTGATGTTCGGGAATAGGATGAAACTTTGGGTAGGTCTTTGAGCTCAATTAGACAAACCTGGTTAATTAACGTAAAGGGTGGTAGATGCTCCTTTATACTCAGACTCCGGTCTGCTTATATTGTTATATTAATTAGTAGGCATCCAACAAGGACTTTAATTTTGGATGCACAGTAAAATGATAATAAAATTAATCCGGAAATTCTTTTTAAAACTGAATTTTATGTTCAAATTTAATTTGAAAATTTAATGTATTCTGAATATTGATGTAAATAGAGTTAACGTTGATGTTTGTGGTAGGAATGTGTTGTTTAATTTTTATGATTGAGAATGGAAGTTATCTAGAAGAGCAGCCGAGGCGATTAACAGAAGGAATCAACGGACCAGGTGATTTATAAGGTTTCACAGCATTCTTGACGCCCAAACTGTGGGGCTCGAATGTTTTTTTTTAAAAGGGCCAGTACCTAGAGATATGAGAGGTTTCACAGCATTCTTGGCGCCCAACGTGGGGCTCGATTTTATACAGGGTATCACAGCAATATATATATATAAAATGCCGGGAAACCGTTTTGAAACAAAGGGTATGAATCCCTCCTGTAAAATGAGGAAATATCCTGATGGTCAAAAATATTGAAAATGAAAATTGAGTACTTCAATGTAACGTTTTTAAAAACAATATTATGAATTTTTAAATGTTCTGTGTGTGTGTGTTCTGATAAGACTGTAATTAAGTAAAAATAATTCTAATTAGTGACAGAAAATATATATATATATATATATATATATATTGCTGTGTATCCCTGTATTAGATTCGAGCCTCACGAATTGGGCGTCATGTATGCTGTGAAACCTCCTAATTTAACTGGTCCGTCGACTTTCTTCTGTTCATCGCCTCGGCTGCTCCCCTAGATAAACCTTCATCCTCATTCATAAAAAAAAACAAACACATTCCTACCACAAACATCAACGTTAACTCTATTTACATCAATATTCACAATACATTAAAATTTCAAAATTAAAACTTCAGCATAAATTTCAGTATCAGAAAATTTCAAGATTTAAATTTGTTATCATTTTAATGTGCATCCAAAATTAAAGTCCTTGTAGGATGCCTACTAATTAATGTAACAATATATGCAGACCTGAGTCTGAGTACAAAGGAGCATCTACCACCCTTTACGTTAATTAACCAGGTTCGTCTAATTGAGCTCAAAGACATACCCAAATTTTCATCAAGAACATAAATACTAAATACTCCTTTCGACTTAAACAAGAAAATTTCACCTTAAAATTAAAAATTTGTTGTTTGTACAACTTCATTACTGTCCATTTTAGTAAATAAATTATAAAGTTATTCAACACACACGAAAACATCAAAGTTCAAACAAAATAGTATAATTTACCTGAAGGTTACTGCACTCGTAGCTTCAATGTACCTCGTCCCTTTGTTAATCACACCATTCCAACTGGGTTATATTTACGGCTTCTGATTCTCAACGCTTTTAAAATTTCTCCACCACCATTCATCTAAAGTTGTTTCAGGGCTTTTCCGGAACTCATCTGTGTATATCTGAACCTTGTTTTGTGGATCCAGTCATGTTTATGAACCATTTAATTATTAACACCCCCGAAAAATTAGCAAAGAAATTCATGCTTCTTTCACCAATATACGCCAAAACTGCCTACTTTTGTGTATTCATTCGTCGTTGCAAATTTTGACTAATTAGTACAGTGATACTAACTTTATTACCTTGTATCTTCTTTTCTAAGTGCACTAAACTACATTCATTGTAGCACGTCAAGAACAAACTGTTTTTTAAATCACCAAAATATACGAGCAAACTGTTTAAATTATTTAATCAAAACCGGAAAACTAAAAAGCACTGTTTAACGCATTGAATCAAGTCGAAGATCTAAGAGAGCTTCTTCATATTAACCTGGGTATATATAGCGGTTAGCCTGTCTGTCGGTCTGTTCCCCAAAACGGACAATTCTAAAGAATTTCGCTTGCTAGGTTCCCATTCCGCAGCCCGGCATGCGATTTTTACGAAATTTGCACTCGCACCAGTTACATCTCAGAAATTTCGACGCGGCTCGCAACTTCTGGAAATAACTAATTGAATTTTATACAGAAATGTTATTTTTACCTCTCAATTTTGCCTTTTATTTTCACCCAATCGCAACCCAATGACGTTACTCCACTCACGCCTTTTACTATATGTGTCTCGGTCTTGCGCATATTATCTGTCTCTATCTAACCTGTTCTTATTGGTGCAAATTGATATTCTTTATTATCGATTATTTCAGTCCATGTGGACTGTGAAATAACCCACCTTTAGCATTTCTCGTAACTATTATGCGACGGTTTCTCCAACATTCTCTGTAACCATTAATTATCTGCAAAATTTACGCAGAATGAGCTTTTTAAAAAATACGCAGGTGTTCAAACATAATAACACTTCTACGATTTGCATTTTATTGGGTTTTTTCAAGTTTTTATAGATATTATATGTTACTAATGGTTCAATTAACTTCGATTAAAATTAATACCCTTTAATTTTTAGTGACTCCTAATCAAATATTAATTATTATCTGTACATTTTGTTTAATACCGGTTACTTAAAATTGAGTTAATTAATATAAATTTTGCACGTAATTTCTCTTTGTTTCTTTACTAGGAATAATTAAATTACATGTAGAGCTTTTTAATACTGCTTCCTTTTTTATAGCAAGCGTCTTGTAGATGATTTAACTCCCTTATTTTTAATGAAACGAATGAATTTTTATGCTTCACGGTTTTATAATAAAGCGTATTATCTAATAAAATTCCTTATACACGGTGATTAAAATTATTTGATGTGATTATTTAATTTTCTACCCTGGTCTAAATATGAGTAATATATATATATATATATATATATATATATATATTATAGTGGTTTTAAAGGGTTAAAAGTAAATATAAATGAAGCAATTTCAAAACACCCTGTATAAAGGAAACTACCAGAAATTACGGGCGAAATTTATTCCAGTTAGTTCATTTTTAAGTAACAGGTATTAACAAAATTTTACAAATAATGATTAAAATTTAGTAGGTGCAAAGAAATTACATGGTAGAAGCCAATGACATTAATTTATTAATTTAATTGAGTTTAATTAAACGGTCATTTACGTATAATATGCATAAAATCGTGTAAACATCAATAATACCAAGGTGAAACGCGTTGCTAACAAACAAATATATCGGCGGGGTTGAAATACGCTGAAATCCAACTCGTAGAAATGTTATTTAAAACGTTCGTTAAAATTGAACACCTGCAGGTTTTGTAAATGTCAGCTTCTACTTATTTTTGTAGATAACAAATAAATATCGGGTAAACGGTCGGATGTTTTCCCATTAAACGCTAATGAACTGTTATTTAAAGCACGTAGGGTCTCCACGTGGGGTTAGATAGCAGATGGACAGGAATATCGATTTTCTACCACTCAAACCAGGTTAGAAAGAGACGTAGAAAACGCATAAGCAAGGGACAGCGTGGGATAGGCGGGATTTGTAGAACGTCAGTGGATAGACGATTGGTCGATATTGTTAGTTGGACATGAGAAAATACGAGCATAGTGTATATTAATTTTCAGAAAAGATTGGAACGGTGCGCTGAAATTCGCGGACTTAGAAATCGGTTGAGCTCAAAATTTTAAGAACGCGTTGTTGTAGATGAGGAATTTCGGGTGAATGTGGCCAGGAGGTGGCAGCCTAAACTGTATAAATACTTTTCGAAAATATAATGAAAGCCCTTAATATTTCGATCGCTTCAGACTACGTATGAAAGCTACCACGAGTTTGTAAGTAGAATAAAATTATTTTAAATTATATTGCACGGTGTTAGCCTCATAATTTGTACGCGGCTTGTGTGCCAAGATTACATTTTTTAATTGAGGTATCATATATAATTTTTTTAACAAGCTCGTGTCGTGACGTTAAGTAACGTAGATTAAAGTAAATAATTGTGAAAGACGTATAATTAATTTGGATTTGGAAATTGGATACACCGTGAAGGCAGCGCTAGCAGTTCAACTTAAATGGGGTTCTTCTACTAATAGCCAGAAGCGGCCTGCAGACCAGAAAGAAGTAAATACACGGCATCGTCCACAGAGCAGAGATCTTCTAGAAATTCCAGGTAACGCTTTGAAATTGTGTGGTTATAAACTATGAATATTGGGTGACGTATGAGAGAGATTTTGAAGTTATTGTGCATTTTTGGCGTATTGAACATAATACGTATAACTAACTTTATTATGGTAATTAAATAGAAATCTGAAGGTGTATATAAAGCTTATTAACGTTCCATCAGGAATTTAAATTTTGTAAAGAGTACATGGGTTGTTTTTTTTTTAGTTTGTTGTAAGAGTATGCGAAGTATAAGGGCATACATTATTCATAATTAACTGGGTTATCATGAGCTCACCATACTCCAGAGTATACTAATTTAAAATAAATTATAAAGAAGGAATGAGAAAGAAGATATTATTCAGGGCCCATTTACTCCGGGTACATTCTATGTGTTTGATAATTTAAAATAAAATACAGGACATTACAAAATAGGATTTATTGAGATGTAACGTGATCACTGAAATGTGGACAATATTGAATTTTATTTGTAAATAGTGATAAATAAAAGATTGTATGTTTGTTGTATTTTGTAGTTTTATTGAGAGTGTGCATGAACGATAGAGAATATGAAAGTGAATCTAGATATCCAAGAGGAGGTCCAACTGAGCTAGCCGGAAGCAGTTGAAGAAAGCAATTCAACCGAGGAAGAGAGGAAAACGGGTAAGAAATATATATTTTTTTAATTATTTAATTTTTGAAAAATTTTCTATTATGTGCAATTTTCGAGTTTTGAAAATTTAATAAAATTTTCGAATATATTTTTGTTGGTGAGGCTTTTACCCGAGTACCACGGCAATATATATATATATATATATATATATATATATATATATATATATATATAAAATAGGTAGTTTCTCGAACGCTAGTAATATATATATATATAGATCTGTTGGTTTCTTGGGATGCACTCGTTCGTAAAATAAGAACTATAATGTCAAATTGTAACGTTTATTCTGACGTTTCGGCATGAATATTTTTGCCTTAATCATAGACTAAAATATGATGAATTTAGTTTTGTAAGGTTAAAAACAGTATAGCTAATCTACTTACATAATTACCATGACTTAAAGAATTTCTACATTTAAAAACTAATACATAAATTACAGTTATAACTTTTGATAATTATGAAAACAATAACAAATATTTACAAAAGCTAACTATGTGTACAATGCTAATTTTAGTAAAATAAAAAATTATAAAAAGAAAAAATAGAAAAAGCTTAAATAACTAATATGAGGTTGTAAATTTTATTAAATTATTAGTTAATGATAAGTATAACGATTGGAAATTGACTTGAAATTAGAAAAATATGAAGGAAACGTAAAAAAAAAACAAGGGGAGGGGTAAGATTTTAGGAACGAAATGTTTGTTTTATTAGTAGAATCTAAATTAACGGTCTGTGAAAGTGGCTATTATTAAATTTATATAGCCAAGAATATACTATATTTAAGTTGTTTGTATCTTGTTTGCTGTTGAGTGGATTAGGTTGTTGTAGAATGTGAAAGGATTCCAGGAATAGTCTTTTGTGGTAGTTGTTTTCAATGTCTAAAATTTTGGTGTCTTCGAATTTAGCAGTGTGATTTGTTGCATGTAAATGTGATGACAAAGCACAACTTAGTTTACCAAGTCTGGCATCACTTTTATGTTGAGTTATTCGATTTTTTAGCCATTGTTTTGACTGACCTACATAAGTTCTATTGCAACTACATTCTACCTTATAAATAACATTACTGCATAATGTTTTTTTCGGTATTATCTTTTAATTTAGTGAATAACCTATCTATTGATTTTTCATAAGTATAAGCTATTAGAATATCAGGTTGTTTCAAGATTTTGGTTAGTTGAGGGGTTAAATTTTGAATAAAAGGTAATTTTCTGAAATTTGTAACTAGTGGTCGGTCTATTGATGAAGTTTGTAGATTATTGGAGTATAAAAACTTCTTTAAAAGAGGTTTTGGGTATGCGTTGTTTAGTAAAATATATTCCAACCCTTTTAAGTTGTTTGTAAGTAAATTTGGTTCGCTAATTTTTGAATACGGTATTTTAAAGCTAATATGGTATTAAGTTTATGAATAAAAGCATGGTTAGAATGATAATTTAAGTATCTACCAGAGTCAGTAGGTTTTTTGTAAATGTCAAAATATAAAGTATTTATGGGAGATCTGAGGACTAACGTATCTAGAAAAGAAATACTGAAATTAATTTCTTTTTCGAAAGTGAAAACCAAATTAGTATTGAAGCTATTAAAAATATATAAAGTATATTCGATCAAGTGTTCTGGAATGGAACATAAAATGTCATCTACATATTTGACTATAAAGGGCATGTCAATATATGTCAATATACTCCAATAATCTACAAACTTCATCAATAGACCGACCACTAGTTACAAATTTCAGAAAATTACCTTTTATTCAAAATTTAACCCCTCAACTAACCAAAATCTTGAAACAACCTGATATTCTAATAGCTTATACTTATGAAAAATCAATAGATAGGTTATTCACTAAATTAAAAGATAACACCGAAAAAACATTATGCAGTAATGTTATTTATAAGGTAGAATGTAGTTGCAATAGAACTTATGTAGGTCAGTCAAAACAATGGCTAAAAAATCGAATAACTCAACATAAAAGTGATGCCAGACTTGGTAAACTAAGTTGTGCTTTGTCATCACATTTACATGCAACAAATCACAACTGCTAAATTCGAAGACACCAAAATTTTAGACATTGAAAACAACTACCACAAAAGACTATTCCTGGAATCCTTTCACATTCTACAACAACCTAACCCACTTAACAGCAAACAAGATACCAACAACTTAAATATAGTATATTCTTCGCTATATAAATTTAATAATATCCACTTTCACAGACCGTTAATTTAGATTCTACTAATAAAACAAACATTTCGTTCCTAAAATCTTACCCCCTTGTTTTTTTTTTACGTTTCCTTCATATTTTTCTAATTTCAAGTCAATTTCCAATCGTTATACTTATCATTAACTAATAATTTAATAAAATTTACAACCTCATATTAGTTATTTAAGCTCTTTCTATTTTTTCTTTTTATAATTTTTTATTTTACTAAAATTAGCATTGTACACATAGTTAGCTTTTGTAAATATTTGTTATTGTTTTCATAATTGTCAAAAGTTATAACTGTAATTTATGTATTAGTTTTTAAATGTAGAAGTTCTTTAAGTCATGGTAATTATGTAAGTAGATTAGCTATACTGTTTTTAACCTTACAAAACTAAATTCATCATATTTTAGTCTATGATTAAGGCAAAAATATTCATGCCGAAACGTCAGAATAAACGTTACAATTTGACATTATAGTTCTTATTTTACGAACGAGTGCATCCCAAGAAACCAACAGATCTATATATATATATATATATATATATATTGCTATGATAATAGAGTAGTTTAGAGGTAGGTTAAGTCAAGGGGGTCGTAGGATGACGAAATACAACTTCCACTTTAAGAGAGGCACACAATTTCAGCAATTATAAGAGTAAATCGGTCGCCCTACATATTGTTAATTGAGAGCAGACTGTATATAAAATACACAGGATTAAATGCATTAGAACATAAAGAGGTCTAAGAGTAGTTTACAAGTAAAGATAAGATTTTAATACGCAACAAATTGCATTAAAATTAGATCACCGGCAAGCCTAGATAAATTGGCATTGAAAAGATGTAACATTGCGTTAAAATATCATCATACACGCATTCGAAATAATTCATTATTAGAAAATCGTACGTGACTGGAAGAAATCACATTTGTTCAAAAATCAAATATTATGTAGAAATAAACAAGCACCAGGCGATTCAATTTAGATGATAAAATGTAACAAACATTCGAATACGTGACTTAATAAAAGGCAAAAGTTGGAATTTCTCAAATGATACCACTATATGCGGAAGGCGTACGTGACAGTCAAGACATACATTGCAAGATTTGAACTAAATAATTGGTAAAAATCACGAAGTATACAAGATAAAGGTAGAAGTATCGTCCCCAAACGTAAACATGCCAATGAAATCAATAGGAGGTAAGGCTTATATATAAGATAATGACGAAGCGACAAGTTAGTCTATATTCAAACTGAGCTACGACTATGTTCAAAAGTGTTAAGAATTCACGTAACCAGTGAATTAAAAATCAAAGGAAATAAGAATTAAAAAGTGCGAGAATTTATGCAACGAAAACAAGCCGATCTATAAATAGACGTAAGTAAAACGACTTAATTAAATCCTTTTCTAATATTAATGAAACAGGGCTTTTAATTTCGATCTGGATTTTAATAACGACTTTTAATTTCAATCTGGATAAATAGTAGACTCTTCAATTTTCACTTTTAATTGGAGACATATTTTGATTGAGATGACTCTAATTTGAGATATCTAAGACGATTTTAATTTGGTACTTCAAATTTTGAACATGCTAGTTTAAAAATAAAAGTATTCTAAATTGGACATATTGTGAATTGGTACGTTTTTAATTGGAAACAATTTATGGGGATGCAGATCACAGACTAGGAAGGAACTACAGAACCCATTCTAGGTTAGCAATCTTAATACGCTTTATTATTGAAAACTGTTTTAATTTAATATTTATCACATTGTGTATTTGTAAGAGTCAACAAAAAGGGTCACTTAACAATTTATGGCAAGGAAATAGTCATCTTGGAACGTTCAAAGGTCCCTGAATATGTAAAAGATGTTTTTGCTGACTTTCAGAAAACCATAAATCTGGTGTATGTAAATATTCTGTAAAAAGGGAAAATATTGAGAGTTGTAAATATTATCAATCATTATATTGTGTATTATAAAATTGCTTATTTGATTCAATAAGAACCATTCGAAGTCAAAACCTAATTTAACATTTCATAACATAAGGGCTCAAAATAATATCAGGAAAGATTTTACAGCAATTTTATGACGCCCATCGTAGGGCTCGTTGATCCTAAAATAATAATAGGGCAAAACATAAAAATTTTATGGACGGCCCAACTGTGGGGTGAATAACACAGCAAAATATATATATATATATATATATATATATATATTGCTGTGATAAGGGTTTGTTTAAGGGTGCACGACATAGTGGAGGTCATTAGAGAATGAGTAATTAGAATAGGCAGCAGAAAATTGTAGTTATTTTAGGAAATAAGTAAGAAATAGAAGTAGATAGTAAGTAGGAAACACCCTGTGTACAAAGTAGAAATAGTTTTGGGCGACGCAGGAAAGACATAGGAAGACGCATAGTTGGCGTAGGAATGAGAAATACAAGTATTAAACGGATGGTAAAGATTAAATACCCTGTAGATAGTGTTCAGTTATATAAGTAAAGCGAATAAGAATATTTTTCAGTGGAAGCACGCGTATAAATGATAAAGTATAATTAGACACGCATTAAGAAAAGAGTCTCAGACGATTAAGTAATACGGAGTGAAAATAGAGTTTCATGTAGCTAATATAATGCGTATAAAGATCTAACCATTTTGATAAGAGAAATGATTAAAAATTGCGTGAATCGCATGTAAACAATGAAAGTTTAAAGTAAAATTGCATCAGTTGTTTATGGAAAGGCGACTATTCTATCAAAATACAGCATGTTGATAGTGAAGACACCTGCAGGCAGGTGGGCATTATGAACGAACGCAGAGCATTACATCAGAAAATATTCGAAATGGAATTATTTGATTGGTCCGAAGCAAACGACAGGTTCTAGACCACACCACGGATGCAGTGGGGATTCGAAATTATATTAGCAAGCACCGCGATAAGAAAGTCAGTTTTGAACTCAATGAAGGCCCAAGTGCATTGCCAGTAATACTGAATAATACGTAACAAGTGGTACAAAGTGAAATAAATGAGTGTGTATATGAAAATTACCGTTTAAAACGTAAGTAGGATTATTTTTATGAATTAATCGTAAACTAAGACATAAAAATAATAGGGCTTCGAGGTCTGAGGGAAAATAGGCCAGAATGCTTGATGTTAAGAAAGATTACAATAAAACAATTTAAATGTCGAGGCGAAAAGAAGAACATAATCTTGAAGTATAGGGGTGAACGAATTACAAATTTGAAGTCTATGGCAAGAATGATTAAAGTATAAAATTATAATTTAATGGTGTTGGTCCATAATGGTGATAAGTTGAATGGAATCGAAAATTGGGAAGATTAATTTTAATGGAAGCGTCGTCGTAAAAAGATAAAACCAGGTCAGATTGTTAGTTATAAGGCATCTGTTTTTCTACAAGAATTTTATTTTATTTTTAATATCAAATTGGCTAAATATTATATGCTTGTAAACAAGTCAACAAAGGGTTGAATACGTATTGAAATAATAATAAGAAAACGGATTTAGAATATTCTACATTTGTTGGTAAAGATAATGAGTTTTCTTTGGTGACTTTGGTTTTAGTACAAATTAAATGGTTGTTGATAAATGAAATTTATAAAGGTGAATTAATTTGAAAATGTATTGTAAATAACGTAAAAGCTGTACATAAAGCATTAGTTTCATTAAATGGGATCCAAACTTACTGAATTTTTATAATTACAAATATATGCTAGCCGAGGTCATAAGATTGAAATAGTACAGAGGAGGAGCCACAAATTAAGTAGGGAAGAGATAACCCGCAAAGGCGGTAACTTGTTGAATTTTGTCATTGGTCGATAAAGTTGTTTATGATAAACTCCAGTTGATAGCAACGTTAAGAAACAGCTGGAGGAGGAAATAATCACAAGCTGTAGGAAAGATTAAAATGGTGGTTCAATAATTTAATTTAGTATTATAGCAATTAAAATAAATAGGTCGCTCAACGTAAGGACACGTGATATTACAGAAATAATAGGTCGACCCACTAAAAGGAGTATTACAGCAATTAATATGTCGACCCAACGAAGGGGCTCGTAAATTAAACCACAATAAACTGAAATTAAGAGGGGCTCGTAAATTAAACCACAATAAACTGAAATTAAGAGGGGCTCGTAAATTAAACCACAATAAAATAAACTGAGATTAAGAGGGGCGAATTAAATTAAAATAAATTTTAAAGTACGATTGTAAGATTTTATATAAATTAATTAAACTAAACCGGGGATTTGAAAAGCTTCAATTAACAATAGTGAAATTTGTACAGTAATTTAAAGTTAGATAAATTTTAGTATTTAAAAAGTTTAGCATATAAATTTAATAATAATGGACAAGAAAATACGGGAAACACGGGAGGTTTTGAGACAACAAGGAGTAGAGATAGGATCCCAGGAGAGCGTTATAATTCAGGAAACCAGTTCCAGTGAAGAGAGGCGAACTTCACAAGAAAATAAGATGTTGGATATCTTAATGGCATTGAATGAAAAGATGGATAGGAGTGAGCAAGCCATAAATGCAGTTAAAATAAAATGGATGAAAACAATGAGAAATTGGAGGGTAAAATTAAGAATCTTAGTGATGGACTGAAAGAAGCAAACCATAATATCGCGGAGATGAAAGCACAATTGAATGAGAGAGTTGGTAGAGTTTCTGAGGAGATAGACGGTTTATGGGATCATATTTCTTTAATCAAAACGAAACGAGAAGAGTTCGAAAGTGAGTCCAACAATAAAATTAAGAATTTAAATATTAAGTTAAATAAAATTGAAGAAAATTGCGAAACGGAATTCAGATCAATAAATCAAGAGATAAATAATTTAAAAAGCAATCCAATAAACTTTAATAGGGAACCAATTAAGCTAATGCACACGAATCTTTCAATGGAACAATTTACGAAATTTTACGGGGACGGAAAAGTAAACCCTAAGATATTTCTGAAAATTTTAAAATGTTGATACAGGGATACACAGATGAATTATTCAAATTAAATTTAATCAGGGCAATATTAAAAGGGAATGCTAAACGATGGTACAATCTAGTTGAGGATGAGATAGAAACGTTTGAACAGTTTGAAAGCAAATTTCTACGTCAATTCTGGAATGACAACCAGCAAAATCGAATTCGAAATGATTTGATTATGGGAAGATACGATTTGGCGAAAGGGATAACGCGAGAATCATATGCGATTGAGAAATTTACTGTAGCGAAGCAATTGGATCCTCCTTTAGAAGATAAAATTATTATAAAGTATTTAGCAAGTCATTTTAATGCGGAAGTAAAGCGATACATAACGACGCAAAACATAGTGGATAGAGACACGTTTATTGATTATTTGCAGAGATATGATGATTTGGAAAATGATGATGAAAGGAAAATAATTTTAGGGATCGACGCACGAATTTCATAAGGAATGATGAGACTAGGAATAATTATCGAAGGAACAGGCATAATTATGATCGCGGAAGAAATTTTAATGGGGGGAACTATGGAAACTTTAATAATGATTTTAGGCAGAACAGGGATAATGGTCAGACACCAAGGCAACGAATAGAGAGAACGAATCATGAGGGAAACAATAGAGTAATGAATAGACAGGAAAAGGATGATCGACGGACACCAGCAAGAAATATTAATAGTGTGGAATTAAGGAACACGAATTGCACAGATACAGGAAGAATGAGTCAGGCAGGACCTTCGACGCGAGATCAGGATTTTTGAGTACGGACGAACCAAGGAAAATTCTACGGATTAACGGATATGAGCACCAGCGAGTTTATTAAATATGAAATGGATAATGAATTAGGAAGACTTGAGAGAAACTTATTACCAATAATTAATTTAAAGGTGGAAAATAAAATAGTTAAAGTATTAATTGATACTGGAGCAGAGGCATCACTTGTAGCGGAAGAATTTGTTAAACGAGAGAAATTGGGGATAAAGCGATAAAGATAGCAAGGTGTAATTTAGTGGCACCAAATAATAAGAGATTTAGTGTAATAAATGAAATGGTAATTCTGAGATGTGAAATGGGGAATAGAATATGGGAAAATGAGTTCATGGTGGTACCTGGACTGAAGATAGATGTTATATTTGGGATGAATATGATAGATAAGTTGGGGTTGAAGATAAATGCGGAATGCAAAGAGATTGAGTGTAATGGGAAATATATTAAATGGTATGAAGAGGGAATATAGTAATAGAAGACGACTGCGTAAATATTAATCAGTTTAGTGAAGAGATAAATAATGGGGTAATGAAAGTGAAGAGATTAAGTGTCCAGATGATTTAAAAAATAGGGTGAATGTATTATTGAATAAGCATTCAGAATTAATTGGGTCGAAGTCGAGAATTGCCAAGGGTTATGTGCACAAGTTAGAAGTAATGAATGAGGAACCGTTTAACAATAAGATATATCCTATTCCAGTAGCATATAGGAATAGAGTGAAGGAAGAAATTGAGGAAATGTTACGTGAAGGCATTATAGAAAACTCCAGTACACATTTTGTGAATCCATTAGTCGTCGTGAAGAAAAATGATAGCATTAGGTTATGTTTGGATGCAAGAAAGATAAATAAGCGAACGAAGCCGCAATACAATTGTCCACCAACGGTGGAGAGCATATTAGCAAGAATAGGTAATAAGAAAATATATAGCAAATTAGACTTAAAGAATTCATTGTGTTTGATTCCATTAGCGCGTGAATCAAGGAAATATACGGGTTTTTCGGTAGAAGGAAAATTATACCAATTTAGGGTGGTCCCGGTTGGTTTGTCCTCGAGCACGGATGCATTAGAGAATGTGATCAAGAATATTTTGGGACTGTATGAGGAATTTAGTATCCACTATAAGGATGAAATATTAATATTTAGTAATAGTGTAGAGGAACACTACGTACATTTAGAGAGAATAATATTAGAATTAGATATAGCTAGTTTGATTTTGAATTTAAGGAAGTGTGAATTTTTCAAAGTAGGGTTAGATTTTTAGGATATAGGATAGATAATAAATATAGGATTGAAAAATATAGATTAAAAGGACCCAGATTTAAGAGTGAAAAGGGGAAGTTGAAAATAAATAAATTGAATTGGCCCATGCAAGGACAGATGAATAGATAAAAGGAAATGTAAAATAAATTATGAATAGGTATACATAGAGAAATAGAATAGGATTTGAACATAAGAATAGGCATAGGTAGGAATAGTATAGTATAATAGGACATAGGTATGGGATAAATAAAATGTAAATATGAGTTTAATAATGAAAAGGTTGAATTTCAATATGGAAATAAAAATATAATAATTTCATACCAATGTGAGTTTAAGTTCACGTTGGGCAACAAAAATGGACATTGATATAAAATTTTATATTTTAATTTGGGGGAATTATGCTGTGATAAGGGTTTGTTTAAGGGTGCACGACATAGTGGAGGTCATTAGAGAATGAGTAATTAGAATAGGCAGCAGAAAATTGTAGTTATTTTAGGAAATAAGTAAGAAATAGAAGTAGATAGTAAGTAGGAAACACCCTGTGTACAAAGTAGAAATAGTTTTGGGCGACGCAGGAAAGACATAGGAAGACGCATAGTTGGCGTAGGAATGAGAAATACAAGTATTAAACGGATGGTAAAGATTAAATACCCTGTAGATAGTGTTCAGTTATATAAGTAAAGCGAATAAGAATATTTTTCAGTGGAAGCACGCGTATAAATGATAAAGTATAATTAGACACGCATTAAGAAAAGAGTCTCAGACGATTAAGTAATACGGATGTGAAAATAGAGTTTCATGTAGCTAATATAATGCGTATAAAGATCTAACCATTTTGATAAGAGAAATGATTAAAAATTGCGTGAATCGCATGTAAACAATGAAAGTTTAAAGTAAAATTGCATCAGTTGTTTATGGAAAGGAGACTATTCTATCAAAATACAGCATGTTGATAAGTGAAGACACCTGCAGGCAGGTGGGCATTATGAACGAACGCAGAGCATTACATCAGAAAATATTCGAAATGGAATTATTTGATTGGTCCGAAGCAAACGACAGGTTCTAGACCACACCACGGATGCAGTGGGGATTCGAAATTATATTAGCAAGCACCGCGATAAGAAAGTCAGTTTTGAACTCAATGAAGGCCCAAGTGCATTGCCAGTAATACTGAATAATACGTAACAAGTGGTACAAAGTGAAATAAATGAGTGTGTATATGAAAATTACCGTTTAAAACGTAAGTAGGATTATTTTTATGAATTAATCGTAAACTAAGACATAAAAATAATAGGGCTTCGAGGTCTGAGGGAAAATAGGCCAGAATGCTCGATGTTAAGAAAGATTACAATAAAACAATTTAAATGTCGAGGCGAAAAGAAGAACATAATCTTGAAGTATAGGGGTGAACGAATTACAAATTTGAAGTCTATGGCAAGAATGATTAAAGTATAAAATTATAATTTAATGGTGTTGGTCCATAATGGTGATAAGTTGAATGGAATCGAAAATTGGGGAAGATTAATTTTAATGGAAGCGTCGTCGTAAAAAGATAAAACCAGGTCAGATTGTTAGTTATAAGGCATCTGTTTTTCTACAAGAATTTTATTTTATTTTTTTTTTTAATATCAAATTGGCTAAATATTATATGCTTGTAAACAAGTCAACAAAGGGTTGAATACGTATTGAAATAATAATAAGAAAACGGATTTAGAATATTCTACATTTGTTGGTAAAGATAATGAGTTTTCTTTGGTGACTTTGGGTTTTAGTACAAATTAAATGGTTGTTGATAAATGAAATTTATAAAGGTGAATTAATTTGAAAATGTATTGTAAATAACGTAAAAGCTGTACATAAAGCATTAGTTTCATTAAATGGGATCCAAACTTACTGAATTTTTATAATTACAAATATATGCTAGCCGAGGTCATAAGATTGAAATATTACAGAGGAGGAGCCACAAATTAAGTAGGGCAGAGATAACCCGCAAAGGCGGTAACTTGTTGAATTTTGTCATTGGTCGATAAAGTTGTTTATGATAAACTCCAGTTGATAGCAACGTTAAGAAACAGCTGGAGGAGGAAATAATCACAAGCTGTAGGAAAGATTAAAATGGTGGTTCAATAATTTAATTTAGTATTATAGCAATTAAAATAAATAGGTCGCTCAACGTAAGGACACGTGATATTACAGAAATAATAGGTCGACCCACTAAAAGGAGTATTACAGCAATATATATATATATATAGACACACACACACACAGAGTGATTCACAACTTCATACATACATTAGTATTTAAGCAAAAAAATTATTTTTTACACACTAAAATTGAACCAAATGCTTTTAGGGTTATGTATAAAATTAAGAAGGCTACCTGCCACAAGCTCTAATTGAAATTCCTTGATGAATGACCTCCGGTATTATATTTATGCTGTATGACAAGTCTATCGTAAAATTTTATGGTATGGTTTGGTGTTTAAAGTTAACAAACCCACAAATTGATGTGTGCTATTATTACCACTACCAATGACATCCATGGATGCTTCTTGTTATTCATTAGTAAACTGTATTTGAGTTCCAATACAAACAATGAATGTTTTACTTAATAAGTAGCAAACTTGTAAAACGTTACTTTTAAAAGCAAAATCTTTGATGATTCCTGCAAAAATAAAACTTACAGCAACAAATACTTAGTGTTATTTGAGTCTTTTAAACTTATACCTGTAATTATTCAGTATATTTACAAAACTGACACCAAAAAGAAATTGCAACTACCAATCATGTGCTACTAGCTTGTAAAGTAGCATTTTGAAAGCTCGCTACATGCAAAGTAGAACACTCATTGTTTGCTTCAAAACATGCTGTTTACTAACGAGTAACATAAAATATTATTTTAAGTGCCTGTCAGTGTCATTGCATTGCTTATAATAAAACACATCAATTTGTGGGCGTGTAAATTTTAAACCGCAAACTATACCATATCCTTTTACGATAGACCTGTCAGATGTGATAAATACGAATAATGAATATTGACCTAGTCATTTTCTTATAAGTTTTGTTCTTTAGTTACTGTCATAATTTATTAGTCGTCAGAGTTTTTACTATAAACATGTATTGGTATTTTAGTTTAATTAAAGCCTATCATTCTGGGTATCTTGTTACTATAACAATTTAATTAAACTAAAATTCATCCGCTTAGTAATATCATGGAAAGTTTCGATGTTGATCCGTCCTCCAGTAGCGCCGGCAACAATGGATACATTGGAAATGTACCTTTAATAACTTTATGGCTGCCTTTTAAGACTACCCGCTACTTCTACCGCGACTACTGCCCCTTCTCCTGCTGAAAATGATTCTTCTAAACTGCAACTACTCATAAATCATATTGCTCCCAATATTTATCCTTACATAAGTGAATGTGTCACGATTGACACTGCACTAGAGACGCTAGAAAATTATATGTTAAACCTAGGAGTGAAATTTACGCCAGGTATAAGCTGTCTACAAGAAAACAAAGTACAGGTGAAAAATTAGATACTTACCTACTAGAATTAACACAATTAAGCAAAGATTGCAAGTTTTCTGCTGTTTCCACTAAGGGTAGTTGATATGCATGTGACTACTATGCCCAGGATCCTGGGTTCAAATCCCGACACGGTCCGCTTGAAAAATGTTAGGCGAGCATTTTATCACAAAAATACGTCCTCGTCCAGATGAGAAATAAAATGGAGGTCCCATGTATGTGCTGTCACGCACGATAAAGATCCCCACTTTGCTTGCAACAGAAAGGATTCGGCAAAATTCAAAATTTTCAGGTAAAATAAACTAGCATCCTGACCAATGTAGTACCTTCGGGTGAAGCATTGGAAAAAAAATCAAATGTTTCCACTGAGGAGAGTAGAAGCAATTACATACGATGACACCTTTATTGCAGGTATCTCTTCTCAAAAGGTAAGCCAAAGACTTCTTGAGCATCTCACTCTGAATCTAGAAAAAGCGTTCTATTTGACTGGAACCATCGAGATGGCCGAAGAGAATTCAGCGGACTTTCCTACCAATGAGTGACGTGGCACGCACTCTGTCAAAAAGAAAACAATGTTTCTTTTGTGGAGGTCAAATTCATCGAAGGCAGTGTTGTCCTGCTTTCAAAACCATATGTAGAAAATGCCTAAAAAGAGGCCATTTTGCTAGTGTATGCTAGTGGACCCTGTTACGTGCCATTGCACTTAAACATGTTTTTAGGTTAAGTTTTTATGTATGGAAGTTTCGCGGCATAAATTCAAATACGCGGTGCGCGGGAATTTTAAATGGACTAGGCGGTACTTCCGTACGTCAGAGTAGTGCATTTGCGCAGTGTGCTTATCCCTAGAGGGGTAGAGCAATACTAGACAAAGAGTGGGGAGAGGTGTTTCCGTGACGCTCTAAATCGTGGCTGTTTGCCTAAAACTATCAAGTGAAGTAGTCGTGCCGGATATCATATCTTATCTTACTATGTAGATTCCCTTGTCTTGCTTATCTTTGTTTGTCTTTCCCTAATTAACCTATTACTGTCGTTCCACTACATTTAGGACTGATACGACCCTAGGAGCATCCCACGACCTGATGTCCATGCTCAGCTAACACCACCGGAGCCCGGAGCAATACCTCCATTATCGACCCGGAAGGATGATAGGCGTACCTGGGAAAAGCCGAATATCTTATGAGTAATTTGTTTGTTAAAATTATTCGATTTTATCTTTCACTGTTTAATTTTTATATTTCTGATTATTGCGTAATATACCTTTTGTATCGGTGACGTCATGGTGGATGGCCGCGCCCAAATCTGTAAAAGGTTTGCGCTTTCCTCCGCTAGAGGCGTCACTCGCTTTTCTTATTGCGCTTGCGCGATGTATCTTATGAACTTTGGTAACTGTATTACCGGCTTTTAGGAACTATCTATCACCATATAAATGTTTCACCATCTAAAGTGTAATACTTTGTTAACTGTTTTACCGACCTTATAAACTATCACCAGGAAGTGGAATAACAATGGCGCCTTCAACGTAGAAATGGTGAACTTAGGGGTTTTTTCTTTGTTTTTAGGTTATAATAATTTCCTTTATAGACATTCAATGTATTACCAATGTTATTTAAAAAAAGCTTTTTCACTAAAAATGAAGTAATTAATATCTGTAATCTTGAAACTTATACGTGTTTTGGAACATGCCTCATTCCTTTTAGATGTCAAAAAAATTAGTTGCTATGGCAATTGAAAAGTGAATACCGCCATTTTGAAAATATAACTGTTGTTTATAAAATGTGTTTTTAATATAATATTTTTCTAAATTTAGAATGTGCGATCTGTTTAACTTCAATTATGTTGTTGTGAGTTTAGGAAATTATCTAACCCTATTTGTTTTCCATGTAAGTATAAAAAAAATAAGCTTTCACCTTATTTTATGTCTTTAAAAACTCTATTACAAAATTATCTACATATATTAAATTAAAATATCTTTGTTTGTTTTCCTAACTTTAGAAGATCTTTTTGAACTTGCCTTAGTGATTTCTTATTGAATAACAAAATTGTTTGCCTAAATAGAGATTTCCTGTTTACCTAAGTTTTTAGTGTCTTTTAAAGCGTTATTTTGACCTAACCCTGTATGGTTTAAACAGTATAACCTATAAATGCGTTTTATAAAGGTTCTTGCCTTATATATAGTAACGAAATGACCTAGACCATATTTTTACCTTTCAAAATGTCGTAATAAACTGCAATCTCTTTATATCTGTTCCTTTGAATACTAAATTAAAGAAATTTCCGTTAACGTTTATTATTTAAACTCATTTACGATACTTGTTGATAACTTCTCTAATATTGAAAGAACATTCCAATAATTTGGAATACCTTTGGACAGGTATCGTGGAATTTCTCTTTCATGTAGCGAGTTTGATTTTGTCTGATTGCATATTTTTTTTAGTTATTAAAATTTCAACGTACCTTAACATCCGTTGAGCGAGGTTTACTGTCGGATTTGGTCGTGTAGCTCTGTAAGTCTAGAACGAGACCCATTGGCCAGTCGTAGAGCATTGTAAGTCTAGACGAGGATTCGGTTGGTAAGTTTGTCGTTTACAATTTGTAAATCATTTTTTAATAATGATGTTGAAATTTTTCCTTATTGGGTTGGGTAGAACTCTAATGAGAACTTCCCATCCCAGTAAAAATATGCTTTATATCTTTTTGTTTTTCAACAATTTTATTAGTGAATCGAGTTTTAATTACTATTATCTCTTTACATATCGATTTAAACTTCATTAAATGCCTTAAAATTGTCTTTAAAATCGTTTAACTTTATGTATATCTAAGAGCTTGTCACGTTTACTTCCTTGACAACGTTGTAACAATTTTATTTTAGCAGCAAAGGAACATACTCATTAAACGTACCATGAATATTGAAATACCTTTATTAACTAATATAAAGATTCAAGTAACAATCAAATTTTTATAGTATTGCTATATCTAGGATTAGTAGTCTATTTGTTTCGGAGTTCGGTGCAAATCCACAAGCCACTAGCGCGCGCGTGAGAGGTTCGAGAACCACACTTATGATCCTCCCACCTTGCAGGAGCGCGGCGAGCGCACTCGTCGATAGTTTAGGGCAGCGTGAAGATGCATTCGAAGAGAATGACGAGTGACCTCCGGGTCGCTTTGATTTGGTGAAGCACTTCCTGAGTAACGGTTAGTACTTAATCCATATATTGCATATTCGTTATCATATTAGCTAATTTAAAATTTATTTAGCGCTAGCAACCATACGTTAGAAAAAGCCACCATATGTTAGAAAAAGCAACCATACGTTAGAAAAGCAACAATACGTCAGAAATTGCAAAGATAAATTAGAAAACCGCACGACCACTTTGAAATAAAATTAGACAACGGAGGAGTACGCTGTGAATAAAAGATGCCGTGAACCAATGTAAGAAATCCGCTTCGCTCTTGCATCTGTAATAAAGCATGGAAAACAAACATATTTAACAGCAGGCGCCGCTCTGCGAAGTTGTTTCCATTGCAACCAAGGACGACAGCCGGTATTTGGGTTCGTAATAGAATTAAGAATTTCCTCAGTACTTCCTTCTGAAAGTACATTATTTCGTTTTGTTTGTTAGATGTACAAAATTGTTATTCAGTTTACCTGTAATTAAGCTGGTTTTCCCAGTATCAAAATTTGATTTCACTTAGTTTTGTAAAGATGTGACTACATATGGCTGCAACGTAAATTAACAGCTGCTATTACGTCACCTGTTTATTTGAACAATGCCGTCAACAATTGCATAATGGCTAACAGATGTTTAACATTACAGTACTGCCACTTTTGATAAAATTAAAGAATATCTTGGTGATTCTATTAACTTCAAACTAATTTTAATTTTGTTAAATTAATGAGAAAATTTCATATATTCATTTGTAAGTGACCTACACAGATCTGGTTGGGTTATAAAGAAACTTAATATTGTTAGTTACACTGAAGTGTTATATATTTGAGTAAGGATCAGTTGTTAAACCTTACAACAATTTTGCAAGAATATCACATATTTATTTTATTTAATTATCATGAAATTTTATTTACTGAAACAAAGAAAATTCTTTCTAGTAAATTAATTATCTACATTTAAAGTTTTTATTCTGATCTGGTTTGATCAGACCTGGTAAACAAAACACAGAAAGAGTTAAATTTTATGATTCCATTATGTAAGAAATATTCTCTATGCATTTTAGATATACTTGAGGGACGCAAATAGTGTTCCCATTTTTTAGGTAACCTAACTATATTCTTTCTTACAGGAGCAGTGTCTTATTCTGTTAAGACAAGTTTGTATGTTAGCGAAGGCGATCTTTTTTTCTTTGGGTCTCCAAGTCCGCCCTTAGAAATTTGCTATGCCATTAATATAAATCAATCTGGACTTGGTGGCGCCTGTTTGTTTTAGTTTGAGTGTGACCCCCCACAGATTTCGACTTACCCCCCCATTGCTCATAGCTCTACCCAAGGAATAGACCCCTAGTTACGTCGGAAGATTTCGTTTTGCAGACACCTAACTTGAAGTATGGTGTTAATAAAGTAGTGTTTTAGTAGGCCTTTGAATAATACGTTTCACTGGCGCCCAACGTGGGGCAATACGTTACACTGGCGCCGGCAACGTTTGGGGCGTCGAAATTTGTTTGTTCAACGCTAGGGGCGTCGAAATTTGTTTATTCAACGAGTGATTCGTCGAAATTCGTTCGTTCATAATTTAATTTAGCTCGAAATTTGTTTGTTCATAATTTGATTTACCTCGAAATTTGTTTGTTCAAAATTAATTTTACTTCGAGATTCGTTCGTTCAAAAATTATTTTTTTACTCTGAAACTTGTTTGTTCAAAAATAATTTTACTTTGAAATAGTCTGTTCAAAATTTATTTTTGCTTCGAAATTTGTTTATTCAAAAATTTAATTTGCTTTAAAATTTGTTAGCTTAAAATTTATTTTGCTTTGAAGTCCATTTGTCCAAAAATTATTTTGCTCCAAAATTTGTTTGCTTAAAGTTTATTTGACAGTTAGATTTGTTTGTTTGCTTTTGATAAAGGATTGCTCGGAACGTTAATCCCCTTACGGTCAATTAATTAATTTGGCCAAATTTACTTTTGACTTTAATTCTTTTTGACCCTTAAATTTTTTGATATTGTTTTGGCAAAAATAATTTTACCAAAAACATCTTTTGATTTTTACCTTTAGTAGTACAATTTGTTTTGATAATTTTTGTAAGGTTTAGACCATTTAGATTTATCAGTTTGATTCCATTAGGCTTTTGTAATCATGTCGGATATTCCGAATTGTTTGTCTACTTAAAGAGGAACGGGAGTAGTGAGTGAGAAACCAGTTTTGAAAAAATTTTTGGAAGACTGTCAGCTAAAGAAGCTGATAAGCCTGTTGTTTGATTTGTTTGAGTCAATAAAGAACATTTTTGTCCAAATTTGATTATAAGGCTAGAGATTCTATCTTGAAGGTACATTGGAGTGAGCTGTCGTCGTGTCATTTGAGAATTGCTCTCGTGCATAAGCACGTTTTTGATTTTGTTAGCAGATTTTTGTTTAGATCAGCATTGCAACGCAATTTTGTCTAGGCGGAACTTGTCGTCGTGGTTGGTCGCTCAGCAGTATGTCAGTCCAGACGAGACTCAGGAAGAGTTGGTCGCTCGGCATTGCGTAAGTCTAGACGAGACTCGAGGTGAGTTAGGCGCTCTAGATTTTTTTTTGCATCCTTTTTTGATTTGATGTAAATTTTGGTATTGTTAGTCTAGGTGAGACTCGTAGAGGGTTTGTCACTCTAGCATATTTAGGCGTTGTGAAGCATTGTAGTTGTTTCGACAGTTCAATTGGTAGTAGGGTGTGAGTGTACCTGAACACTGATTTTTTTGTTAGCTATCGTCATGATTAGTTTTTTTACTGATGACTCATAAGCAGGTAAATGACTTTTAGTTGTTGGTGATTGGTTTTCGAAATATTCGATTTTGCAACCTTTGCGAAGTGCCACAGCACATTTGATTGAGAAGTTTTTAGAAGAAAAAGTATTTTTTTTGCATACGGAATACCACCATTTGTTATTCGTGATAATGGTCCACAGTTGATTGGACATGTTTTTGAAGTTTTGTGTGCAAGGTACGAGATCCAAGAGATGTGGTACAATGCTGTGTATGCTCCTCAAGGCAGTTAAGTGGAAAAGCTTATAATGATAATTTTATACCAGGTGAAGATGTTGATGTCGTCTCCAGTAGTAGACCTTCTTATGTTTTGGATCGTCAACCTTTGTTTGATATTTTTGGAAATGTCCGTGAAAATTTGCATGTAGCTTATCAACGTTCGAGTAAACGCTACAATCTTAGGAGAAGAGACATTTCATTCCGAGTCGGAGAAAGTGTTTGGAGAGCTAATAAGGTCCTCTCGAGTGCTAGTGATAAATTTTCCGCTAAGTTAGTACCTAAGTTCGTTATGAGTAAAGTTCGGAAAAAACATTCCAATTTAGTATATGAGTTAGAGAACGAAGATGGGACAAAAGCAGGGAAATGGCACGTAAAGGACTTGAAACCAGTTGATGCATCATATCCAAATGAAAATGATGATCCTGACGATTAATTCAGATCCGATCATCTTGTTGATATTAAGTAATGACGTAGTGGTTCGTTTTGTTTTGTTCTGATTTAGTGTCGGTCCACTAATATTGAGTATTTTGTTTGAGAAGTGAAGTAAGTGGTTTGAGATTTTGTAAGTTTTGTAGGTTTGAGGTGTGCCTTAGTGTGCACGCTGGACATTTTGCTCGCGCGTTGCTCAGAGATGTGTTTGGAGGATGTCTTTGACAGATATCCTTACTATGTAGAAGTAGATGGGCTATTTGATTATTGGTCCTGATTTCTACATATCCAGGTAGAGAGAATATTAGATTATTCTTTCCCTTGTTCCTTTTGACCATTAGAAGTTCTTTGATTTGATAAGGTCAAAGTTGGTTTGGTGAGTCTCACCGTTTGGTCCAGTTTTGTACTTGCATTTGATAAGTAACCTTTTGGTTAGGTTACCTTTGTTTTGATTATCACTTTGTGATGATAATATTTTTGAATTTGAATTTTGTAAGTAACCTTATGGCTGGGTTACCTTTGTTTTGATCATCTCTTTACGATGAAGCGATGATATTTTGTATTTGCATTTGATGAGTAACCTTTTGATTAGGTCACCTTTGTTTTGATTATCACTTTGTGATGATGGTGTTTAAATATAGACCTATTAGTAGGGTCTTACTTTTGATTATCACCGTGTAGTGATGATGTTTTGAATAGTTATGCTGTCTTGATGAGGAAGCATTCCTTTTTTTTGTAGATAGAGCTAAATGAGCTCCTGGAAGTGAAGTTTTTTTTGAAATTAGAAGTAAGTTGTAAGTGTTTGGTTAGAGGTAAGAAATATTAGCCTTGTTAGAAGTAAGAATCTCAAGTCAGGAAATATTGTAAATTTGAATTTTTTGTCCCGTGGAGTGTTTGACTTTCTAATTTGACCCTCCCAATTTTGATTATTACCGATTGTGACTCCGATTTTGTCTCCCGATGGACGTCAGGTCAGCGTAGTTACCAACACACTCATTTGTAAATATTTGTCCCCCATTTGAATAAATTTATAAAATCGCATAGTTAGTTAGGAAGGTAGGAAAGGCTAGTATTGTTATAAAAAATTTTTTTTGTATTTGTTATATTTAGAGTTTTTCTTAAAAAAAAATTTTTTCTTTTAGGAAAGGGGTAGTGTAACAATTTTATTTTAGCAGCAAAGGAACATACTCATTAAACGTACCATGAATATTGAAATACCTTTATTAACTAATATAAAGATTCAAGTAACAATCAAATTTTATAGTATTGCTATATCTAGGATTAGTAGTCTATTTGTTTTCGGAGTTCGGTGCAATCCACAAGCCACTAGCGCGCGCGTGAGAGGTTCGAGAACCACACTTATGATCCTCCCACCTTGCAGGAGCGCGGCGAGCGCACTCGTCGATAGTTTAGGGCAGCGTGAAGATGCATTCAAGAGAATGACGAGTGACCTCCGGGTCGCTTTGATTTGGTGAAGCACTTCCTGAGTAACGGTTAGTACTTTATCCATATATTGCATATTCGTTATCATATTAGCTAATTTAAAATTTATTTAGCGCTAGCAACCATACGTTAGAAAAAGCCACCATATGTTAGAAAAAGCAACCATACGTTAGAAAAGCAACAATACGTCAGAAATTGCAAAGATAAATTAGAAAACCGCACGACCACTTTGAAATAAAATTAGACAACGGAGGAGTACGCTGTGAATAAAAGATGCCGTGAACCAATGTAAGAAATCCGCTTCGCTCTTGCATCTGTAATAAAGCATGGAAAACAAACATATTTAACAGCAGGCCCGCTCTGCGAAGTTGTTTCCATTGCAACCAAGGACAACAGCCGGTATTTGGGTTCGTAATAGAATTAAGAATTTCCTCAGTACTTCCTTCTGAAAGTACATTATTTCGTTTTGTTTGTTAGATGTACAAAATTGTTATTCAGTTTACCTGTAATTAAGCTGGTTTTCCCCAGTATCAAAATTTGATTTCACTTAGTTTTGTAAAGATGTGACTACATATGGCTGCAACGTAAATTAACAGCTGCTATTACGTCACCTGTTTATTTGAACAATGCCGTCAACAATTGCATAATGGCTAACAGATGTTTAACATTACAGTACTGCCACTTTTGATAAAATTAAAGAATATCTTGGTGATTCTATTAACTTCAAACTAATTTTAATTTTGTTAAATTAATGAGAAAATTTCATATATTCATTTGTAAGTGACCTACACAGATCTGGTTGGGTTATAAAGAAACTTAATATTGTTAGTTACACTGAAGTGTTATATATTTGAGTAAGGATCAGTTGTTAAACCTTACAACAATTTTGCAAGAATATCACATATTTATTTTATTTAATTATCATGAAATTTTATTTACTGAAACAAAGAAAATTCTTTCTAGTAAATTAATTATCTACATTTAAAGTTTTTTATTCTGATCTGGTTTGATCAGACCTGGTAAACAAAACACAGAAAGAGTTAAATTTTATGATTCCATTATGTAAGAAATATTCTCTATGCATTTTAGATATACTTGAGGGACGCAAATAGTGTTCCCATTTTTTTTTAGGTAACCTAACTATATTCTTTCTTACAGGAGCAGTGTCTTATTCTGTTAAGACAAGTTTGTATGTTAGCGAAGGCGATCTTTTTTTCTTTGGGTCTCCAAGTCCGCCCTTAGAAATTTGCTATGCCATTAATATAAATCAATCTGGACTTGGTGGCGCCTGTTTGTTTTAGTTTGAGTGTGACCCCCCACAGATTTCGACTTACCCCCCCATTGCTCATAGCTCTACCCAAGGAATAGACCCCTAGTTACGTCGGAAGATTTCGTTTTGCAGACACCTAACTTGAAGTATGGTGTTAATAAAGTAGTGTTTTAGTAGGCCTTTGAATAATACGTTTCAACGTACCTAATGTTCTTAGCTCTCACTTGGCTTAATAACTTGAAACAGCCCGCAGGTCGTTTCGCAAGATGGAACTTGCGTATATCTCAATTCACTTTTGACGTTAGGCATAGGCCTGGCAAATTAAATATCGTACCTGATGCCTTATCTCGTGATGTTGTTTCTCTTAACCTTCCAAATTTAATTCTTGATCCCTGGTACCTTAATATGATTAAATCCTCACGATTTACCTAATATTTTTCTGTTTTCACCATCAATTAGTATCTTTAATTACTTATTCCTTCTCTTATACACCTGCGTTTTTACGTTTAACTCATTTACCTTAAACCTTTTGCTTTTGGTTGACTTTTCCTTGACCATACCGTTGGATATATATCACTTCATTCTCTATACCCCCCAATATAACTATGTCGTTTTATTTAATCAACCCTCGAACTTTTCCTACTGCATATTATTTGGTTTTTAGTATTTTTCTTACGTCATTTAATTTTGTGTGGTAATTGTCGTAACTTTGGTTGTAATAACTCATTGAATTTTTATGATTGGTTTTAGCTGATGTTGAGTGAATGCTTTCTTCTTTGGGCTCACATAGAACATGCGCGATCTATGCCATTGAAAGAAATAGTTCATATTCGCAGTTGCAAAAATTAGGATTGTCTATTCCATGTGTTTTTCTTCTGAATTATTGCAGTCGCCCACATTATACTACATCATTATTTCTTTCTTTTTCTACTAAATCAACATAACTTATAAACTTTTTTTTTTCATTGTTTTTTATTAAACTTTGTGGTGAGGTGCTATTGCTTCTTATTGTTATCTTATTAAATTCTCGGTTGTTTTAGCATATTGGGACAGTGTACCTGTATTTAACTGCTTATAATTGGGCATTTTTGTGTGTTTAGGGTGCTACCGTTTTGAAATACTACCTTAAAACAGTTTGTTTTTGTGTGTTTGTATCTGTAATGATACTTTTAAGTTGTTGTGTCTACCTTTGTCTGATTTTCTTATCGTAGTGGATGCACTCGTTAGGAAAATGATCGTACTAGTTCTCTTAGGAGTCTAGTGAATTTTAAAAAATGTGTATACCTTATCTTGTTGGATTAATATCGCAAGTGGTCCTTCAAACTGCGCTGTGTTTAACAGGGACAACTCTCTACCTTCTCTCGGACGCTTGTCCAAAAACTATACTTTTTTCTTAACCCGCTATCTCCGCTATGCCTTATTCTTCTTTCGGTGGACCTGTTCTTGTCCCGGAACACCCGTCTGCCACATAAGAATGATGTTCCCTCATTCCGAGCTACTGACCGCACTGGTTGGTTGAGTAGCGCTTTGCTATCCACCTTTCCCTCTGTCGCTTTTGCTCAATGCGAGCCCTTCCTCTACTTTCTTCTACCTGGAAGTGCCTCTAATGCATTCCAAAACCAACCCCTTCTTTTTACCGTTCCTGTTTTCTACTGCCTTTTCATTTCTGTTAGTCACCGTGTGGTTGCGCGGGAGGTTTTCACAGACACCTGACCATGTCTCTGCGAATCTTTCGTGGGGTCATGCGGTGCCGCTGTCAGTGCATGGACACTGGCAGTGAAGGTATGTATGAGTGTGTGAATGTGTGAGTGGATGTGTATATCGTTATATACCGTGTGGATATCGGGTGATAGTATCACCGATATCGACTATCGCCGGGTGCAGGAATGCACCCAAATGTCTTTGCCGGTCTCTCGTGCTGTTTCGTGTGAACGGACCTGCTTCACAGGTTTCTCTTTTTAGAGGGCACGGGTCAATCCCATTTAAACGGCTCTACTGGAGCCACTCTATTTGTTGTTATTCATTGTCTTGGGTAATAACCAGGCCAATATCTTTGTCTTCTTTATTATCTTTGACAATACCCTTAGTTTTAATATCGTTATCTTACTGATTACCTTTAATAATAACTTTAGTTTAGTATCGTTATCTTACTGACTACCGTTAGTAATAATTTTGGTTTAATTTCTCGTTATCTTACCGGCTACCGTTAAGAATAACTTCGAGTTATTTCGCGTTATCTTACCGGTTATCTTTAGTAATAACTTTTTTTAAATTCATGTTACTTTACCTACTATCTCTTATAATCACTTTAGCTTAATATCGCGTTATCTTATCTAGTATCTCAAATAATAACTAAAGCTTAATTCCGTTATCTTATTCATTACCTTTGAGGATAACAACTTAAGCTTAATATCATTATCTTATCTACTATCTTTAACAACAATTTGAGATCTTGTCTTATCTTTTTATCGTCCTAACGTGTGGTATATATGACCAGACGTGGGAATTATTTTTTTCCTGAAATTTAAGTGAAAAAGCTAACCCGATTTAGAAATGTAATTTGTCAGGTTAGCATATAAGGATTTAGTAGGTGGTACCTTTGGTAAATTTGTTGATTCACAACTATGTCATGGACAAGTTTTAAATGTGCATCGTAGAAAACCAAAGTACCAGTAACAAAATTTGCTAGAGTGCAGAGTGACGCACTCCATGAACATTTTTAAATTTGGGCACTTCTTGCCAAAAAGAAGAATAGTTTTGATGCAACACTCATGTGTGTTTGCACATAACAACTTTTATGTTAGCTTTAGTTAGATAGGTTTAGATAGTTTAGGCGACTTGTCGCATCTGTTTTAGTTTAAGTAGTGTTTCATGCTCCCCGACAAATTTGTACTGTCGATAATTAGTGTAGTCAAAGACTATCGGGCTACCTATTCCGTTTCCTGGTACTTCGGTAGACGTGTTATCGGTCGAAAAAACCAGGTGGCGCCCTATATAAACATTTTGTAGGTTTTAAGTTAGGGTTTATATAGGGTAGTTAGGATTTAGATTTTAAGCTGTTACTGTGCTAACAGACTTTTTCTTTTTTTAAGTTTTTTCTTTTGTGGCTTTGTCGCGATTGTTACATGCCATTGCACTTAAACATGTTTTTAGGTTAAGTTTTTATGTATGGAAGTTTCGCGGCATAAATTCAAATACGCGGTGCGCGGGAATTTTAAATGGACTAGGCGGTACTTCCGTACGTCAGAGTAGTGCATTTGCGCAGTGTGCTTATCCCTAGAGGGGTAGAGCAATACTAGACAAAGAGTGGGGAGAGGTGTTTCCGTGACGCTCTAAATCGTGGCTGTTTGCCTAAAACTATCAAGTGAAGTAGTCGTGCCGGGTATCATATCTTATCTTACTATGTAGATTCCCTTGTCTTGCTTATCTTTGTTTGTCTTTCCCTAATTAACCTATTACTGTCGTTCCACTACATTTAGGACTGATACGACCCTAGGAGCAGCCCACGACCTGATGTCCATGCTCAGCTAACACCACCGGAGCCCGGAGCAATACCTCCATTATCGACCCGGAAGGATGATAGGCGTACCTGGGAAAAGCCGAATATCTTATGAGTAATTTGTTTGTTAAAATTATTCGATTTTATCTTTCACTGTTTAATTTTTATATTTCTGATTATTGCGTAATATACCTTTTGTATCGGTGACGTCATGGTGGATGGCCGCGCCCAAATCTGTAAAAGGTTTGCGCTTTCCTCCGCTAGAGGCGTCACTCGCTTTTCTTATTGCGCTTGCGCGATGTATCTTATGAACTTTGGTAACTGTATTACCGGCTTTTAGGAACTATCTATCACCATATAAATGTTTCACCATCTAAAGTGTAATACTTTGTTAACTGTTTTACCGACCATATAAACTATCACCAGAGTAGTGGAATAACAACCCCCTGTGTCGCGTGACAAAAATGAAGAAAACCTGTCCTATTTACACAAAATTCTATCAATAGTAGCATCCGGTCTTCAAAAGGCTACTGTATGTGTATCGATTAACGGGGTTAATGCCAATGCTCTCATAGATACGGGGAAGCTCACTTCGTGTTATAGACCTTTCATTTTAAAAATCCATCCCTAATCTAAAAATGCTAGCTTGTAATCGAACGATAAACCTGGCTTCTTTGGATCATGTTACTAGTGTTGAGAGAAACTGTGAAGTAAGGATATAACTAGAAGAAAACGCATATGAAAATGTGATGCTTCTAATTGTTCAAACCTATGCACTCAAGAAATTATAGAACATGACAAGGACATGTTAATAAATGAACTTGAAAAGCAGATAGTAGAACATAAAGCAGATTGCATTTTAAAAGATAACTACATTTCTAAGGTCAAAGAAGAGTTTAATAGTTTTATGAATGAAGCTATAATCAATGAAGAACACATGTTGAATGAAATTAAGCTATCCAAACAGAAAATAAAATCTCTTGAAAAGATAGTCCAGGAATGTAAATTATCTTCACAGGTAGCTGATAAAAAAATACAAACTGAACCTGAATCAAAAAAAGAGCCAGGAAAATTAAACAAACCTTACAAGAAAATGTCTGCATTATGTGTCAAGGATATTAATAACAAAACTAATGCACAAAGTTATGTGGAAACTACTACTAACATTACTGCTCTACTAGAAACTCTAACTAATAAAGACATCACTAAAGAAGTCCCAGAGAAGACACTTGACTCTGAAGAGATTACAATTAAAGACGAACATGACACTAGTGCAGACACTACTTATTCAGACGAATGGTTCAAAATTCTCTTTGATAAATCACCACTTTATAAAAAAGACAAAAAAAAAATCCATGTGTGAATGTCAAATTTGTCCAAATCCTCTCACATCTACAATGGCGAAATGTGTAAATAAACATTGTTTGCTAAACAAATTGCCTTATGATGACCAAACAAATTTTACTAAAGGGACACCTCAAAATTCTTCAGCTGCAACAAAAGCAATCACTTCTAAAACAATTCTGGCTAAACAACCAATACTGAAATTGGAACAATAAAACCAGTTACAAAAAAAAGGTACTATTGTTAACTGATAGTCATGGTAGATATTTATCTTCATTGTTTAGAAATGTAAATATGTATAACAATTTCGAACTAATGACCATCGTTAAGCCAAATGCTAAGTTCAATTCGGTATGCAAGGATATTGAAAAGTTAATTAGTAATTTTACTTGTGAGGATTATGTTGTAATATTGGCTGGTTCAAATGATGTTGAGATGGGTAATGTAAGATCTATTATAAACTCCGTTAAAATAGCTATAATAAGTGCAAAATGACAACTGTCATTTTATGTAATATACCGCTCAGATACGATGGATTGAAATCGAATCTAAATTCAAAAATTTCATTTATCAACAATGCCTTAGAAGCCAAGTTTAAGAACACACCATTAGTGAGTTATTTAAATAGCAATGTCATAATGACAAGACATGACTTCACAGCATATGGGCTACATTTAAACAGATCGGGGAAAAACAAACTAGTTAACTGCTTATGTAACATACTTAATACTACCACAGGAGAGCAAGCAATAAGAGTATTGGTAACTGAGAGGAAACGACCACAAGCTTTACTGCAAACGAATCACTTGTTTCAAAGTGTAAGAAAAACAGAATACAGGAGGAGACCTGCAGGGGTTTTTGATAAGAATTGACAAGGAAACTAACCCTCCTTCTGCTAATTGTGGAAACAGTATTACAAATTCATTAAATAGTGAAGCAAATTATAAAACTCGTAGTAATAAAACAATACAATTTCATGATAGTGTCATCAGTCGAAATCTAGTTTATAAGCTTAAATTACTTTGTTTAAATATACAATCTATTAAAAAAAAGGGTAATGAAATAGAAGCATTTTTGGCTGATAAAAATATTTCTATTGTATGTTTCACAGAACATTGGTTACCAAAAAATGAATTAGATCAGTTTACCTTGCAAAACTACACTTTAACATCTTATTTCTGTAGATCCTCACTTAGTCATGGAGGAGTAGTGACTTTTGTAAAAAAAAACTGTAATTACTTAATTCTGAAGAAGTTAAATAATTTATCAGTAGAATTACATTGTGAAATTTCAGCAATCATTCTTAAAGATTTTTTCACAGTAATCATTAATGTTTATCGTTCACCATCTGGAGATGTTGACCTTTTTATTAGTATTTTGAATAAAATCTGTACAATGCTTGATTTTTCGAATAGAATTGTTATATGTGGGGACTTCAATGTACATTTCAATCAAAATTCTAAAGAATCTTTACAGATTTCTGATCTTCTACATTCCTTTAATTTAGTTTCTTTAGTAACCTTTAATACAAGACAAAACAACCGTATTGATAATATTTTCACCAATTTTTACCATGATACGGAGTTTGCTTTAAATATTGGTAAGTTGAGAACTTTTCTTTCAGACCATGACGGGATCACTATGACATTGCCCCTATCGGTTCTATGAAACTAGAACGTGCTTGTAAAATAGTTAGACCCTTTACCACACAAGGAAAAATTGCAATGTATAATGATTTGTGTAATTCTGACTGGGATTTCATAAAAAATGATAGCTTGAATTCTAACCAAAAATTTGATTGTTTTTTACACATCATTATTGATAATCTGATAAAAATTTTCCTAAAAATTTTTTCTAATAACCAAAAATCAAAATACCAAAGTTAAAGTTCAGTAAACATTTATTGTGGTTACAGCAATCTGTGGATATTGTAGATAGCATTGTAAAAAGAACGGTAATGAAAATACTCGATTACTAAGAAATAAACTCAGGACAATCTATCGTCAGGAACTGAGAAAAGCCAAAATTGAAGCCACTAATCAATTTATTAAAAATTCATCTAATCCCATGAAAAGTATGTGGAGTTTAATAAATAACAATCGAACAAAAATCCAATGCAATGACAATATAGTACTCAAATCCAATGATTTCAACGCTCACTTTACTAACATTGCACTACAAGTTGTGAAAAATCTCCCGTTGTCTCGTTTAAGTCCAGTAACGTTACTTAATTCAATAGAAATATCCAGTGATGTACATTTTGCATTTAGATCAGTCACTGTGTCGGAAGTTAGAGATGTCATAAATTCTCTAAAAAACTCTGCATGCCGTGACATCTACGAATTGAACTCTTATCTTATTAAATCAATCAAAGCTACTATAATTTCTCCTCTTACAAAGATTATAAACAACTGCATTCAAAACAATATTTTCCCGGACTCACTCAAAATAGCTAAAGTACTTCCATTACATAAAAAAGGTGATAAAAATAATGTAAACAACTATAGACCTATTTCCATATTACCAATTTTCTCAAAATTTTTGAAAAGCTTATGCAAATACAAATTGTTGACTATTTTGAAACTAACGGATTATTCCATTGTTCGCAATTTGGGTTCCGTTCAAAAATCTACATTAAATGCTGTTTTATCACTGTTGAATACAATTTCACAGTGTTATGAAAGTAAAGAATTTTGTCTAGTTACCTTTTTAGATGTCACCAAAGCTTTTGACTGCATTTCCCATTCTATATTGATTGACAAATTAGCTTTTTATAAATTTAATTCGAGCAGTTGCTTACTATTGAAATCATTTTTAACAAAGAGAAAACAATATGTTGCTTTTCAAGACTCACTTTCAACTGTTGAGAATCTGTACTATGGTGTTCCCCAAGGATCCATTCTGGGTCCTTTACTGTTTTAATATACATTAACGATTTACCTTATAACTTAAATTCAAAATCGATTCTATTTGCAGATGACACCACTCTGATTGATTCCTCAGTGAGCATAACATCTTTGCATAAATCACATCTAATATCTAATACATGTGCACAGTCTTGGTTTCTCAAATCAACTTTCTTTAAATGAAAGTAAAACGAAAAGTAATGTTTTCATTAAGAGACCATGATTTTAAAAATCCAGATTATCAAATTTTTAGGTTTGCACGTAGATGCTGATCTGTCGTGGTCTAAGCATGTAGATCACTTAGCAAATCATTTAAATTCTGTGGTGTATTTAATTTGAAATATTAAAAATTCTGTCTCACATACGACAATAATAACAGCTTATTTTGCCTTATTTCATTCTGTGATCTCATATTGTCCCTTAGCCTGGGGACTCGCATCTTCAGCAAAGAGAATCTTTTCAATCCAACGGCGACTCATAAAAGTGATTGCAAATCTAGGTTTTCGAGATGATTGTCGCACTTTCTTTAGCACCCTCAATATTATGACATTTCCATCAATATATATTTATCAATGCCTCTTGTATATTAAAAATAATCTATCACAATACGTATCACATAACCAAATCCACACCCATGACACCCGGAATAAGCTAAACATCTGTCCCAAAAAACAACGTTTGAATGTATCCCGCAATAGTGCAAACTACTACTGTGTAAAATTTTATAATGCATTACCAGCTGGTTTTCAAAATTTGTCGTATTCTCAATATAAAAGAAAACTAAAAGCATTTTTGATAATGAAAGCAGTCTACTGTATTGATGAATTTATAAGTTGTAAATTAGATGAACTGAACTGCAGCATCATTAACTGATCTTTGCTACCTTGAGCTTTTAATGTAATTTACTATTGACTCGCTTTAAAGTGTACTTGTTGATTGCAATAGCTTCACGAGTATCTGTACGGTTTTATAATTGCTTCTTTATTATATGTGTTTATCAAATTTTTATGTTATATATTATATTACATGACTTGTGCATAATGTTTATACATTCTGAGCACCAATAAAGAATTCTATCAAATCAAGAAAATACAGTCAAGAGGATATAACCTTTATATGAGATGAAGTGAACAGGTTCAAGTCTGAAGGTATAATTAAAGAAAGCCAGTCGCCGTGGAGAGTTCAAGTCTTGGTAACTAAAAAGCGAATGGTAATAGACTATTCACAGACTATAAACAGATACATCGAAATAGATGCGTACCCACTACCGAATATTGAATCAATTGTATCTGAAGTTGCCAAATATACACATTTTAGCAGCATAGACCTTCAAAGTGCCTATCATCAAATCCCTATTATCGAACAAAAGAGAATATATACTGGTTTTGAAGCCGATAGCAACCTATATCATTTGTCGTATTCCGTTCGGTATGACTAATGGAGTAGCCAGTTTTCAATGCACTATTGACTAAATAATTAGGGAAGAACGACTTCAAAGTACGTTCGCATACTTTCATGATATCACAGTGTGCGGACATGACCAAAACAAACACGACAAAAACCTTAAATGATTTTTGCACCACTTTAACTAAGTACCGACTTACGGTTAATGAAGACAGATGCGTTTTTTCAGTTAATAGTAAAAACATTCTCGGGTACAGTATCGACAACTAGATTGTAAGATCTGATGTGAATAGACTACGGCCTTTAATAGAACTTCAGTTACCGACAGATGCTTTCTCGCTTAGACGAGTGTTGGGGCTATTCGCCCACTACGCGAAATAGATTCTCAACCATTCGGGAAAAGTCCAACATCAAGTTCGACACACAACGTTCCCTCTAAATGAGGAATCTCGCAAGGTGTTTGAAGAACTGAAATCATGCATCTCCAAATCTGCCATCGACAAAGAGGTCCCGCTGATGGTTGAAACGGATGTGCCTGAGTATGCTGTAGTCGCTACTCTATCTCCAGCTAGCAGGTCAGTGGCTTTTTATTCAAGAACATTATCTCCAAGTGAGCAAAGATACTCTGCTGTGGAAAAAGAGGCTTATGCTATCGTGGAGTCCTTAAGGAAATGGTGGTACTACCTAATCAGACATCACTTCAAATTGATAACTGACCAAAAACCTGTTTCATTCATGTCTGACAGGAGACACATGAGTAGAGTAAAGAATGAGAAAATAGCTAGATAGCGATTGGAACTCTCTTCTTTCGATTATGATATAGTATACCGGCCGGTAGTCAAGAACTGTGCTGCCAACGCATTTTCAAGGGTGTGTTGTTACATGCCAAAATTGGCATTGTAAGTTTCTAAATTTGTAAGTGAATTTGCGCCAATATTTTAAAAGACTTGTGCATGCATTTCCGTCACGTCAGACAGTTGCGCCGGCGCCCGAGATTGCGCAGACGCGGAGTGGGGAAGAAGTAGTGATTTCCGTCACGTCATGGACTAGTCAACTAGACGTCGAACCGTGAGGTTATCTGGGGTCTGCCTTTGTCTTCTCTTTCAGATATGTAGGTTTCCTGCCTTGTACCTATTATCGTTCCTCCTACCTGGTTGATCCTTTATCGTACCGCTAAAGAAGGAAGACAAATTAATCTGGTTTCGACGAGGGGGCAAAGGACAACCCACGCCCAACAACGCCCAAGAACGCTCAACCAACAACGAGATCCTGACGCGAAAGTAGCTGCAATGCCGTGACGAGTTCCACAGTTTATGTTAGTACATTTATCTTTTCTTTGTATGTGATAATAATTTGAGGCGTAATAATGACGTAACACCTTATTGCGCGATATTATGTACGGGTTTATTATATGTTGTCAACTTTCGTAGTGGCTCTTATAAATTATGCGCCGGGACTTTAACAGTATATCTTTGAATAGAACCTTAGAGTATAATAGTGGCGCCTCAACGTTTTCTTGTTGAAAAATATCTTATAACGTATTAGTTTAAATATATCTGTAGCAATTGGATTTTTCACTCAAAAATAATAATTATTTAAATTTTTAATAACTGTCAAATAGAAAATATAGGTTGGTAACATTGCAGGTTGCCATGACAACCGTCTTAAGTTGAAATGACATGGAAACAGTTGCTATGTCAATCTGATATTGACAGCCATATTGGTTATTGGTTATACCTTTCATAAATGTATTGCTAACTCAATTAATTTACATCTTGCCTTTTTGCTGTAAATTCTCTTAAATAATTACCTAATCCAATTTACCATAAAGTTGAAGTGTTTACCCTTTAAATGTGTTTGGCAGATTCCCTTAACCTCAATTTTGGCAGATTCCCTTAACCTCAGTTCTGTGTGGAAGCATATGCTTTTGGATTAAATAATTCGTTTCGTAAGTACCTTTACACATATAAATAATTAACTTTATGCTTTATTCCTTATTCCATATGGAAATTTTTTGTTTGATATTATATTAAATGTAATTATATACCTGTTTTTTTGTTTAACTTATTAAAAGTGTTGCTTAAACAATTTATAGATTATCTTAGTCTGATATTATTCTAAAAGTGTTTCCTTAGTAATTTAAATAATCAACTATAACTTGCAAATTCCTTTTAAAGAAAATTTTGCTTTCAAATACAGCTAACGCAACTAACCGAGTTCTTAGTATATCTTTTACCTTCTAAAACGCTATAGTAACTTGATTTTGTTATATCTGCTCCCTTAAACACTACAATAATGAAGTTGTTGTTAACGTTATGTATTTAAGCTCATTTACGATGCTTGTTGATAAATCCCGCGATATAAAAAGAATATTTTAATAATTTGGAATACTGTTTTTTCTATACATCTATCGTAGAATAATGCTTTTGTGTAGCGAGTATGATTTTGTTTTGATAGCATATTTTTTTAGATATATCGATATTCCAACGCAGCATTTTAGGATCTACTTGGTCTAGGCGAGATTTTCTTCCAAGTTGGTCGCTTAGCTGTATATAAGTCTAGACAAAACTCATCAAGAGTTGGTCGCTCAGCTTTACATAAGTCTAGACGAAACTCGGGGTAAGTTTGTCGCTCTAGCAATTTGTGAATCATTTTTTAAGAATGATGTTGGAGTTTTTCTTTATTAGTCTAGGTGAAGCTCAAAGGGGGGCTTGTGATCCTAGTAAGTGTATGCGTTATAAGTTATCTTTCTGTTTTTCAACAATTCTATCAGTAAATCAAGTTTTATTACTGTTATCTCTTCACATATCGATTTAAACCACACTAGATGGCATAAAATTATCTTTAAAATCATTTAACCTTACGTATATTCAAAATTTTTTCACGTTTCATTCCCTTAACAATTTATCTAATGTTTTTGTCCCTACTATGAATTAGTTAACTTCAATTACTTATTCCTTCTCTTATACAGCACCTACCACCTACACGTTTAATTTATTTACCTTAAACTAGCTATCTTTTTGCTTCTTATTGACTTTTCCTTGAATTTATTGTTAGTTATATATCAGTTTATTGTCTAGGTCCCCCAGTATAACTCGGTCGCTTCATTCAATTAATCCTCGCACATTTTCTACACCATATTATTTTGTTTTCAGTATTTGTCTTGCATAGTTTAATTTTGTGGTGATTGTCGTAACTTTGGTTGTAATCTCAGTGAATTTTTATGATTGGTTTTAGCTGATGTTTTGAGTGGATGCTTTTTTCTTTGGGCTCACATAGGAGCCACGGTCTATGCCATTGTAAGAAATAGTCCATATTCACAGTTGCAAAAAACTAGGAGTTTCTATTCCATGCGTTTTTCCTCTGAATTATTATAGTCGCCCACGTTATCCTATATCAATACCTGTTTCTCCTTCTACTAAGTCATCATAACATATAAACATTTTTTTTTGTTGTTTTTTATTGAACTTCGTGGTGAAGTGCTATCGCTTTTTATTGATACCTTATCGAATTCTCGGTTGTTTTTAGCATATTGGGACAGTGTGTCTGTATTTAACTGCTTATAGTTAGGCATTTTTGTGTGTTTATGGCGTTACCGTTTCTAAAAATTACCTTGAAACAGTTGGTTTTTGTGTGAAGGTATCTGTAGTGATACTTTTAAGTTGTCGTTTCAAATTGTGTGATTTTCTTATCGCATTGGATGCACTCGTTAGGAAAATGATTGTACTAGTTCTCATTAAGAGTCTAGTAATTTTTTAACTTATGATGTATCTTAACTTGTCTGATTAACATAGCAGGTGGTCCTTCAGACCGATCTGCGCTTAACAGGGACAACTCTCTACCTTCTCTCGGACGCTTGTCCAAAAACTCTATTTTTCTTATCCTGCTGTCTCCGTTTCAGCCGTATCTTTCATTCTGTAGACCTGTTCTTGTCCCGGAACACCCGTCTACCACATAAGAGTGATTTTTCCCTCACTCCGGGCTACTGACTAAATTGGCTGGTTGAGTAGTGCTTTTCTATCCACCTTTTCTGTCTCTTTTGCTCAATGCGAGCCCTTCCCCTATTCTCTTCTACCTAGAAGTGCCTCTTATGCATTTCAAAATGCGTATCTCCCTCTTTTTACCTTTCCTATTTCTACTGCCTTTTCATTTACGTTAGGCACCGTGTGGTCGCGCGGGGGGTTTTCACAGACACCCGGACCACGCCTCTGGGAATCTTTCGTGAGGTCATGTGGTGCCGATGTCAGCGCACATGGCCGCTAACAGTGCATGTATGTATGAGTGTGTGAATGTGAGTGTATGTAGAAAAGAATGGATATTGTACGGATATCGTACTGATATCGATTAACGTCGGGTGCCGGAATGCACCCAAATGCCTTTTCCGATCCCTCGTACTGTTTTTTATAAACGGGCCTGCCTCACAGGTCGCTATTTTTAGAGGGTACGAGTACTTTTCCCTATATAACGGTTCCAAAGAGCCACTCTATCTCATATCTTTGGGATGGGTGACAAAACTGCTTGGTGAACTGGGGAATTCTACGCTATATCTTTAGTGTATGTAGTCATAGCGTACCTTAGCGTACTGGGACGTTTCTGATCCATCTAATGTTATCTAGTTTTATCTTAATATCGTTATTTTATCTATTATCTTTGATAATAACTTTATCTTATTATCGTTATCTTACCTATTATCTTCGATAATAACTTGAGATTTTGCTTTATCTTTTTTTTTATCTTCCTAACGTTTGGTATTTACGATCAGACGTAGGAATTATTTTTGAATATTGAGTGAAAAAGCTAACCTGATGGTAGCCATGTAATTTGTTAAGTTAGTAATGTAAGGAATTAGCAAGATGGAACTGTTGGTAAATTTGTTGATTCACAATCATGTCATGAAAAAGTTTTGATGTGTATTGTTTATTAAACCAGAGTACCAGTACTTAAAAATTTGCTAAAGTGCATAGTAACTTGGTCTTTTGAACATTTTGAAATTTGGGCATTTTCTTGCCAAAGAAGAAACAGTCTAGATGCAACGCTCATGTGCGTCTGCACTTAGAGAACTGTAATGTTAGCTTTAGTTATAGATTTAGGTTAGGCGACTTGTCGCATTTATTCTAGTTTTAGTAGTGCTTCATGCTCCCCAACAAATTTGTGCTGTTTGATTATAACTGCGCCACATAAAAGACTCGTGTGTGCACTTTAAATGTAGTTCAAAAACAATGGGGCTACATATTTCGTTTCCTGGTAATCCGGAAGACGTGTTATCGGTTGAAAAAACCAGGTAACGCCTAAAATAAACCTTTTCTAGAATTTAAGTTAGGGTTTATGTAGGTTAGTTAGGATTTAGATTTTAAGCTTTTACCGTGCTTGGCAGTCATTTTCTTTTTTAAGTTTTTCTTTTATGGCTTTGTCGCGATTGTTACGTGCCAAAATTGGCATTGTAAGTTTCTAAATTTGTAAGTGAATTCGCGCCAATATTTTAAAAGACTTGTGCGTGCATTTCCGTCACTTCAGACAGTTGCGTCGGCGCCCAAGATTGCACAGACGCGGAGTGGCGAAGAAGTGGTGATTTCCCTCACGTCATGGACTAGTCAACTAGACGTCGAACCGAGTGGTTATCTGGGGTTTGCCTTTGTCTTCTCTTTCAGATATGTAGGTTTCCTGCCTTGTACATATTATCGTTCCTCCTACCTGGTTGATCCTATATCGTACTGCTACAGAAGGAAGACAAATTAATCTGGTTTCGACGAGGGGGCGAAGGACGACCCACGCCCAACAACGCTCAACCAACAGCGAGATCCTGACGCAAGAGTAGCTGCAATGCCGTGACGAGTTCCACAGTTAACGTGAGTACATTTTCTTTGTATGTGGTAATAATTTGAGGCGTAATAATGACGTAACACCTTATTGCGCAATTTTATGTACGGGTTTATTATATGTTGTCAACTTTCGTAGTGGCTCTTATAAATTACGCGCCGGGACTTTAACAGTATACCTTTGAATAGAACCTTAGAGTATAATAGTGTGCTAATGTAACGCCCGACAATGCCCTCATAAACCCGCATAGATCGCTTTGCCACCCTGGCGTGACATGCGTGCTACACTGCATCAGAATGTAGAATCTACCCTATTCCACGCAATAGATAAAGCAAATAACGAATTCCCGCCCTACCTGTTAAGCTGTAAAACCGAGGTTCAATGGAAGAGGGACACTAATTAAAGCAACCAAACCTTTTGAGAGGATCAATATCGACTTTAAAGAACCACTTCCTAATGCATCGCAAAATCGTTATTTACTGGTTATAATTGATACATTTTCTCGTTTTTCTTTCGCATTTCCATGTGTGGATCTAAGCACTAAAATTGTTATCAGACGTATGAATGATTTGTTTTGCCTATTTTGAACTTCTTCGTTCATGCATTCAATATAGGGAGCTCTTTTACGTCCGCTAAATTAAAGGAATTTCTGCTAAGAATAAAATCACCACTAGAAGAACAACATCGTATAACCCTCGTGGCAATGGTCAAGTTGAACGATCGAATGGCACTGTTTGGAGAACCGTTGAACTAGCAGTGAGAGATAAAATTTATCAATAACTATGTAGGAAAGCGTGCTGACAAATTCTCTACACTCTATATGCTCCTTATTATGTACTTTGACAAATGCTAAGCCTCACGAGGGTATGTTTATACATCCTAAAAGGTCCGCAAATGGGGAATCCTTACCCTCATGGTCGAAGACTCCTGGTCCAATATATATAAAGAGGCTCGTTAGAGCCTCCAAATATGAACCCTAGGTAAGCGATGCGGAGCTTGAAGAAGCCAATCCTGATTATTCTTATGTAAAACTTTCTGACAGTCGGGAAAAGACGGTCGGTCTTGAATAGGCACTTGGCTCCCAGAAACATTGATAGAATATCTCCATGTGACAGAGCTAGAACTAATGCTGGAGCTAACGAGCACCCTTCTTTTGAACGACTCCAACAAGCTTCGAATGTCTTTGAAGACTCTAGTCTTCCGAATTCGGTCGTTCAAGAATCAGCTGATATGCAGATGATGTACCTTACATGTAATTTTTCCAATGCTCCACCCAAAGGTACTACATTGGCCAGGAAGCGAGTTTTTTTCTTACCTAGAAATTTTGAATTTTGCCGAACTATCGCTGTTCCAAGCAAGGTAGGGATCTTTAACGTGCGTGACAATACTTGTAACTAGTTTATTTTCTAGCCATATTTTCACAAATACCTAATTTAATTAATTCATAAAAAGTCAATTTAAATATGATATCTCTACACAATCAACGTGATAAATATTACATATTGTTGAATACAATATAAGCTTTCGAATTGAGAGCATAAAATTTTAAATTAGGCAGTGACAGAAAATGCCATTTGTTAGCGTCACTATAAGGGCTCCCTCCTTTTGATGATTGTAAAATCATAATTGTTGTCAAACGGCAGCATACGTCAATAGAACACTTCCACCTGAGCTGTTGTTAGAGAAAGTCAATTGTTCTTTAAATAAAAGAACATGGCGTTACAGACCACGTGTTGGAAGTACCGAAAGATTAAAGTCGATTTCATTTTGAAATCGTCTCGGCGAAACTCATTATATGTCCACGCTTGGCATTTATTAGTTCGTATAAGACAGGACGTTAAATTGTTCTGAATGGCTTTAGGATAACAGTGAGTATTACCGAGTTTAAAGCCCTTATTAATTTAATACTTGCAGTGCAGCTTACTTTAATTTAAGAAATATATAAAATTTATTTAGTAATCAATGGAAAATTTATTGGCAACTATTTGAAATTTAACTTTATATGGAAATCAATCTGGTGTGGTTCATTTGTTCGATGCGTACGTCCGTAATGTTATTAGATATTCAGTATCCAGTTTATTGGATTGTATGGTGTTGAGGATTCCTAACCTGTAAATGTTGAAATAAGAAGATTGCAATTTATTAATTATCATTCCGGGTATGGTCCTAATACATTACAAGTATTCTTCTGATGGATTAACATCTGGTATGTAATTAGTGTTTTTTTAATACGTCAGCTGTAACTTTTGGCATAACAGACAAATAAGTTTTGTTTGTTCACGTGGAAATTTCCTAGTTCATTATGTGAATGACAAACAAGTTATTTTTAAACTTTGGTGAAAGGAATCTATAAAGCTTCACTTTTAATCTTTGTATTAGTACTAACAAAAAATGGTAGATGTCGATATAAAAATAGAAAAGGTTAACTTTCAGAATTAAAAAAAATTAACGTTATCTTAGAAAACTAAATTGTTTCATTTTGCTTTCCATTAATTAATAATTGGAATATTTTACTATTTAATGTGAAGTCTATGTAGTACTACCAAGACCAAATAAAGTTTTAATATAAATTTAATTAACCCAAAAATTCAAATTTAAATATTTTCAAGAATAAATTCTTGCTAGACTTTACTAATGTAAAAACTACATTATTCTATTTTTGAGAGATGCTGATTATTACCAAGTACATATATACGTATTTTTAATTATCATAATTTAGCCAAATTTTTAAAGATGATGTTTTGTAAATAATTTTAAACTGCAACTTAAAGGAATAGATATTCATTTTGGTCAAGACTATGATTATTAGTTGGAATGAATGAGGGTTGATTCTTATTAATTATATTTTTTGAAATGAATGCACAACAGGTGCTAGCCTTGTTTTAATCTGTTTACAGGTGTAGCAGTGCATCTTTAAAGGTCAATATCGAGCCATAAGGTAAGAAAACTTTAGGGATTGGGTTCTCGTAGTATTTTTTGTATAGCGGTATTTGAGTATAGGTTTCCGCATTTGCCTTATACAAAAGACTCAAGTTGGGTCTTCTTAGTATACAAAAATTCGGTGGCGCCATATTCACTATATTTTGGTCGCAGTCCAACCCCGACCCAAAGCTCATGTTCTACCCAGTGCAAATCCCTCGACTAGCCGATTAGCCTTTGGAGGTTTCCTCATCTACGAGCCATTTTCCACCGAAACTAACTGTGGGCTCTTTATACCTTCAGGATGTAATGTATTTTTTTTCTAGGTACACTTCGTTCTTTAACATAAAAATAAAACAGCTATAATTTAAAATATTTAATTTGTGAATTTCCGTCCAATAGAAATTAATGCATAGTATTGATAATACCATATAGACTCCTTTACCTTTATGGTCAAAGATTCGTTACTATGCTTCGTCGAGTTGTCAAATTGTCACTTCTTTATCAGCGTTCAAACGAGTAAGCTGCTCTGCAGGATAAGTGAAGTCAAGATGGTCGGTGTAAGCACGTCGCCTCTAACAGTGTTAGAAAAAAGAAGATTAAATTGATTGAGATGGAAGCCCCCTTTGACATCATTAATACAGTTGGTATAAATTAATTAAATAGATTCTACTAATATTTTTCATCTTAGTGCAATATCTTAAGGCAATATTTTAAGGCAAGATCATATATGGTTACATCTTATATAATATAAAATGCAGTATCATAGAAGGCAATTTCATATGTGTTCCGTATATTTCAACTTCACCAATAAATAATATCAAATAAGTAAATCTTGGAGCTAAAATTTTGTTGGAGTATTAAATTCAATCAAGCTGAGGTTGGTTTCATTATATAATAGTTGTATTCCGAAGAACTTTGATATTCGATGGTTATGGAAATTTCCGACAGCTGAGGTCAAGGTCCTATATCTTTTGTTCAGAGCTGTATCGCAGCACGTGAGTGTACCTTAGGATTTAATCACTTTGAACATGAATTAAATTGCAATAAAGAATATAACATTAAAAATTGAGTAATGTAAAAAAGAAAATAGCTTTTAAGGAATCAGAGAATTAAATAACAAATCTGTTGTTTGTCAGAATGTTTGCACATGTACACAAAGTGTTAATAAAGTGTTAAATAAAGTGTTAATAAAGTTGTGAATGACATTTAATGTCAGATATATAAAAAACATAGATTCAGTTGTCCTATCTAGACGTCACATACTTTAATTTAATTTAAAATACGTTTAAATATTTTGAGGTCATGAACTTTCATTTTTCATCGACATGTGAAATTCGCGTACTTACTGTTAAATAAAAATAACTTAGAGTAATTACATACTACATTATCAGCACTTTGATAATTAAATTTTACTGTGAAGGTCGAGGAAGTACTTCATTGGCTTAAAGAATATTATGTAATATAATTAATTTAGAAAATTTCAAGTCAGTATATTTAAATTTTGTAGAAAGATCCATTCAGAGATCTTCCTATTTTTGAATGCAAAACTTTACTAGTATATTTCTGTTCTAGAAAAATAATTAAATGAAAATTTTTTAAGAGATACGAATTTAAATATTATAGTTACATGAATCTAGAAATTTATTCAAATAGAATCTATTTTGTTTTTGAATGACTTTTTATTATTTAGAATTCAAGTAAAAAAATTACAAGTCATCCCTGATTAGAAATTGTGTGCAATGAAAACAAATTCCCTGGGTATATATTTTAGAAACCTAAATTCTATTATTTTATTTTTGGCAAATATTTTTGAGGGCACAAATGGTGTCCATGTTGTACCTTTGTTTGTTCACAGGTCAAGCCAAGACATCTGTATGACATTTGGTGTTTGAGATTTCGGTAAGTGTGTTTAAAAGAGTGAAATTCAGGTTTTATGGCTATGTTAGTGATGTTGACATAAGGTTTCTGCATTCCACTAATACAAGCACAGTTAAATTTTGGTGGTTATTGTATTGAAAAATACGGTGGCGCTCATTAAATATATTTTTGGTCTTTTGACAACCCATGACCCAAGCTCATGATCTACCCAGAGCTAACACTCGACTAGCCGTTCATGTCTTAAGAGTTTTTCTTTTTCTCAAGCCATTTTTCATCCAACTTTACTTTGGACTTACATTAATAATAAGAAATTCTCGACCTTGTGATATCAGGTTAGGGTTTAGGAAATTTAAAAGTATAATTTTTTTTAGCTGATAGTCACGAGGATAAGTCTAAAAACAACTAAGAAACAATTTTTAGTTCACAAGGAAATCTTCGTTATCTATCCTTGTGCCTTTCAGCTGGCCATATAGGAGTAAAGAAAATAACCCTCTTAGTAAGGCAAAACGTTATAAATGGCGGAACCTCCATCTTACCTCCCATCCGAACGAAGTGTATTTTTATGAAAAATGATCGCCTAACATTTTTCAAACGGATTGTGTCGAGATTTGAACCTGGGACCTTCGGCGTAGTAATCACACACATACCAACTATGCCACGGAGCTGCGCAGAAGACGTACCTTACATGTGATTTTCCAATGCTCTACCTGAAGGTACTACATTGGCCAGGAAGCGAGTTTATTTCTTACCTAGAAATTTGGATTTTTTCCGAACCCTTGCTGTTCCAAGCAAGGTAGGGATCTTTAACGTGCATGACAACACTCACACACAGGACCTCCATTTTACCTCCCATCCGAACGGGAGTATATTTTTATGAAAAATGCTCGCCCAACATTTTTCAAACGGACTGTGTCGGGATTTGAACCCGGGACCTTGGGCATAGTAGTCACACGCAAACCAATTACACCACGGAGCCCCCCTACCCCGGTAGTCAAAGTAAGGTGTTCTATGCGAGTACGTTGGCCACCTGAATACTTCGACGATTATGTTTGCTTCTTGCAACTAAGAGAGAATGTGATAAATATGAATAATGAATAGTGATCTGGTCATTTTCTTATAAGTTTAGTGTTTTAGTTACTGTTATAATTTATTAGTTGTCGAAATTTTTACTGTAAACATGTATTGGTATTTTAGTTTAATTAAGTTTTGGGTATCTTGTTGCTATAACATCATATAGCATAAACTTTATACCAGAGATCATCCCCAAAAAATTTCAATTAGAGCATGTGGTGGGTAGCCTTCCTACTTCTATATGTACCCTAAAAGCATCTGTTTCAATTTAAGTTTTCACAAAATAATTTTTACTGTGCATCAATACCAATCTATGGCGCATTCTTAAGCATTAGTTAAAATATTTCTATAAAGTTGTAAATCACCCACACACAGACACTGTTATTTCAGAAAGACATGCAATAAATATTACGAACGACTTGCTATAGCCGGTATTAACAGCAATATAAAGCGAAGCAAGTCAAACTTACCTATTAATTCCAAAAATTGGTCCAATGTATCAGTGTTACGCACAGTGCATGCTAATATGAATTCACTGGAATACGAACGACTCAAAAAGTATGCCACAACTTTAAGTAACGGCAAAAACAATGACGAATCATATACAACATCTGATGCTATTAGAATATCTGGACTGATTACGTTACATGTACTTTCGTAAATATCTTCCCAACATAACTTTAGAACTTGTACATTTGAAACATTTGTGCTAATATTTCGCTGGACATTATCGGTAAGCCTGTTTAGAACAGAAGTGTGGCAGTCTGTAAGATAAATCTGCTTAATTTGACAACGTAAGGCAATTGTAATGCCTGTTAATCCCACGCCTGAGCCAAGTTCTAAAACAGTTTTACCGACAAAGTAATTCTTATGGGCCAAACACCACTCAGAGAGAGTAGCAGATGCCTGAAAACAAATAATCACAGAGTGGTTTCAATTTAACGATTTGATTAATACCTGCCAACTACATAATCCAGTCGTGCCTTCGGAAATTATATTAGCACTTTCGTTTAAGCTAATGATTTCATCGTTTGGCAGTGTATAATGTTTAAAGCACTGTGCGGAGTCAACACATCCCACTAACCGACCGAATGCACGAAAAACACGATCGTGAATCCCAACATCACGCTTTTCAAGTTCTTGTATGATAAATTTTAAAAAGGTCTTCTGATAACTGACTTTAATAGGACATTGTGTTACTAGTTTTAAATCAACCGTCTGAGTTATCAGACGTTCTTGATAATCCCATTCAAAGTTGTCAAAGATATCCTAAAATTCAACAAAAAACATTAAAAGGAGTATTTAAGATTGAGGTTATGAGCACTAACATTCCACTGTATATTAGGTATTGGCGTACAACATAAAAACTGCTTTTGAATAAACTTAATTTTTGTAACTGTTAAGTCTTCATACCACATATTTCTTATTAAAAGTTAATCCTAGAAATTTATTGTGCATAGTTTAAACAATCACTAAATTTAAACAAATACAAGTTTGAATTCAGGATGTAACTCAATAAGGGAGAAATATACAAGCAGCAGGTATTTAATTGTAGAAGCTTGAATATTACAAAATCAACAAAGCACTTAAAATTAGCCAATTGGATAATTTTATCATATTCCATTGACTCAACTTTGCCAATTTTTGAGTAATTAGTAAAATTAAGGCATATAATACAAGATAAGATAGTTTTTAACAATTTCCAACAATAACTAATTAATTTATATAAAGTTGAAAAATAAACATAAAGTAACAGAATTAAGATAAGTTGAACTTAAATACGGTACTTTTAACGTACAAAATTGATTATGTAGTAAATATTTTACTGGGCTTTCAAAAGCAGCATTAAAAACGTACATTTTTTGTTAACATTTTAAAATTAAATTACTTAAGTTAATTTTTTTAACTAGCACATGGTAAAATCAATCTTGGGTGTAACAATATCACCATATAGACTAGTAATTTCTCTTATTAGAGACAGTACGCATGTCGGTGGGTATTTACTGATATTAATATTGTATAATTATGTGCAGTTTGTTTAGTATTTTTTTTAAACTGTAAAGAATACTTTATTAATCAAGAACTACTTGTTATGTTTGAAATTCACAATAAGTTTATTCAATTGTAGAATCTGATATTATATATATATATATATATATATATATATATATATATATATATATATAATAATAATAATCAGCAGTTTCTGGATTTTGGTCATCAAAATAATATGTAATTTATAGGTACAATATAATTTATACCATATTTTTATTAACTATTTTATTATACTGACAAAAGATATTGTACCTATAAATTACATATTATTTTGATGACCAAAATCCAGGAACTGCTGATTATTATTGTACTACAGATGGTCAAGAAATTATCAACAATTTATATATATATATATATATATATATATATATATATATATATGCTATGATAATAGGGTTATTTAAGGGTATATACGGTCACAAGGGAGGAATACTTTATGTAAATATCATATAAACCTAGAAAACCAAACGCTTAAATCATAAAATGTAAATAATTCGTTGATTATACAAAAGCAAATACGAATCACCCTGTATAAAATCAATAACAAGCTACAGTTAATTAAAGGAAGCACATTCAGTAATAACTTAACCCCATACATCAAGATAAATAATTGCAGGCGCAACCCAATCCATTTTAAAACATTCATAAAATCAAAATAAATACAATTTAGGCATATTTAAAGTAAAATAAACGTGAAATGAAAATTTATTCAAACTCGATGCATTTGCGGAAGAAATAGAAGTCAATAAAACGCATATAATTTGTACCAATTTGTAATAAACAAACTTTTGAAAAGCAAACATATTTCATAACGCAATAAGGAATAGATATTGAGGCAAAAGCGTACGTGACATTTGAAATGTAGAAATTGTCGCATTAAACAAAACCCAACTTAAGTAAACAAGGTATGGAGACTAAAAATTACGCCTACGTGCAAGTCGAAAGGTACAAAATACCACTGGGTGATAAATTCCATAAGACAAAATTTTTGTCTAAGTACTAAATTAAGCGTTTATCACAAGCAACACCGAATAAAACTTAATAGGTTAAAAATAGTACATAATCGCAACGCCTTGGCCATGGTCTAATAAGAGAATAGCAAACGGTCATCCAATAGGAGCACGTGGGACGAAGTTGTCTATAAAACCGACCGAAACCGATAAGCGGGAGCATTCCTTATTCGACGCGCAAACTGTAACAGTGGAAACCAAATTATTACATAAATTTCAATTTAATCAAAGTGACAAGCAATAAAAATTAAGAATTACAAGTGAGGTAAATAATAAAAGTGCACGAGTGTAAAGCTTTGTCGTTAATATAAAACGTAAGTCTACACTTAATTAATCTAAACAAAATCTTTACAATTTATTTAGGGTTCTACGGAGAACTATATAATGACGTTCATCTAAGTACGAGATTAAAGCGACTCTAAGTATGGGAAATTAAAATCGTCTAAGTAAGGAAACTAAAATCGAGACCAAATCGACTCGAAGTACAGGGTTAGTACTTCAAAAACAACTCCAAGTTGCTGATAAACATTTTTGAAGTATTAGGGAGTACGCCAAGCTGAGGGTTAACTACAGAACAAGCAACCGATTTGAATCAAGAAGCTCTAATAAGAAGTTACAGCAGAACATAAGGTCAGAATTATCTTTTAAATTTTTAGTATGTTACTTTTATTGTTTCAATTATTTGATGAGCTTAATAATTGCATGTAATTTAGATATTTGTGTAAAAGGCCAACAAAATTTTGATTGGTACGGAAAGGTACTTTTTTTTATAAGGGAATAGTTCTTTGAATGTTCAACGAAACATTCATGGTAAATTACAATCCTTTTTGCTGGCTTTAAACGAAAAAAAGATGTAAAAAGGGTCATGATTTCCGTAATGAACAAATTTGAGACGAATATTTATTTTGATTTAAAAGTTCTGTAAATTGTAAATTTTCTTCGCTTATTATACGAATATTGGTGAATTTTGCTTGCATTATTCAGGTATATGGAGTGTTAGATGGGATTGGGTAAAAATATTCTGTTATCATATTGTCGTTCACTCTCTGTGGGGTATCACTGAGCTAGTTGTGGCATAAAATTAATTGTGTTAAATCTAAATTATTTTAAAGTCACAGAGAGGTGGCGATCAGCAGGCAATTGATCGTTGTACATCTGGCAAGCGGCGATATCGTAGCAATATATATATATATATATATATATATATATATATATATATTTCGATGTAATTTGTAGGTTAGAATTAGTTAGATAGGTCATAGGACAATGTGGAGTAGGCTAGCGTGTGTAAATACCATTTATTAAAAGGTTAAATATGTGTCGTACAAATCTAGTGTAACGATTAATTAGTTTAGAGTAGGAATTTAGAGTTAATTTTACTTCAATTTCAGCTTTGCCTTTATTTGCACGGAATTTTCATAATATATTAGGGAGTAGAAACAATTAATGTTAAATATTTATCATAATGATCAATTCATTAGTGTCCAGTGTAAGGATGCAGCTTTAATTATAGTAGAATCGGCGTATAATAGTCAAAAAGCTTTTTAGTTTCACGTTAGCGTAAAATCAATAAGTTGAAGGGCATAATTTTAATGAAGCAGAAACATTAATTTAGTATTGTGTAGCTTATGTAAATATTATAGGGGATAATTTAGCATAAGATAGCATTTAAAAATATGAGCTTGGTAGAAAGAGACAGTTTCTGAGTATGAGAGTGTTTTTAATAAACAAAACTCGACGGCTACGATAGGTATGTTCTGGGTAACGATTTTATTTCAAGGAGCGTTGTAAACAAGCTCAAAATAAAATCAATAATTTCTACGAATGGAAATGGGCGTTAGAGGAGCCAGGGATCCATATGAAAACAAAGACAGTGTTTTAGCATATAAACGAGGGAGATGAAATTTTTAGGTGTTGGGTAAACTAGGGAACAAGGATAGATCCAAAGCTATAAGTAGGAAGGAGATGGAAAATGTTTGTATAAGATATTGATTTTAAAGGGGGATAAGAATTAAGGTAGGAAAGCTATATTCAAGTTATTAAGGATGAACGAAGAAAGCGTATTTGATTGGGTATTAATAAGAGTAAGACAGGTGTAGTGTTTATATTGATTAAGAGTGGTGAATTGTTTTAACGACTGATTTAGCGTGCATTTGGGAAACAAAAAAAAGTAATTGAACTTCACAAGTAAAAGTGCGACGCGCAACAGTTTAAGATTAAGAGAGGGTACATATGTGATGGGGAGATTTGTAAATGAAACATGAGAGTAAAAATTTTTGTTTATAAAATAGAGAGAGATCAGGTTAGGTTCGTCTCACATGTGGGGCGTGAATCTAATAAGAATTGATTTCAGTTGAGGCTCATTTTCACGGAAGCATACAGCCGTTGGACGGACGGTTAAAAGTAATTTTTGCGATAAATTGTTGTGTTCGAGGGCCAAGATTCCAGGATTTTTAAAAACTGTTGGTGTTTGTTTATAAAATTACCCTGAATTATTAAAGGCTAACTTGGGATTTTTAGAATTTTGTTTCGGTTGTGATTTTGAGTTTTGAGAAGTGTTGCAAGAAAGCTAGTTCATGTGGGGTGGTAAATTGTGGGGCACTTTTGGATCTATATAAACGCTAGGAGGTGGTGTGAGAGTTTCTTCTATTCTTTTCTTCGCTTGTTATCGACCGCAATATAAGTAGTAGTCAATATTATTCAGTGTTTTTAAGAAATTATTATTTATAATTACACACACAAGTTGATGTGCTGTAATACTTGTCTTTTGAAAATCTTGAAGTACGTTTAGAAATAAAAGCGAAGCTTAGCAAAGCTATGTAAGTATAGACTACAGTTTACTTTAATTATTGGGGTTTGCAATGCATCCTAAGATGGATTAGGATTGTTAACGAATCGAGTAGTGGTTTGCCGATGTGTATGGAACAGTAGTGGTGTTTGAAAGTTTGGAGGCATTATTGATGGTTAGTTGGAGAGATTTGGATAGCTGCGTGCTGACAGGAATGGTGTGACTCCATCTGGAAGTGGTTTTATAACTTATAGTCATTGTCCAAGGCAACATCTTCAATGGTTGGGTTGCAGATACATGCGGTGTGCTGTTTTCCAAGTAACCGATTTTATAAAAACATTGTTGTTGATTTTATTTTGTGTTTTGACATTTTGTGCTTTTTGGAGTGCATTTTTATGAATTTTATGAACTGAAGAATTTATTGAACTTTATAATTAAATAAGAATATGCTTAAGTAAAGATGGATATTTAAAATAATTGTATAAACGTTGTTTATGTACAAAATAGAGGCGACTTTTGTGGTTACTGTGCTATAATTTTGCACACATGTTTAAAAGGGTTTTACTGTGAGCTCATATTAAGACAGAGATTAAAGTCAGGTATAAGGTTAGTCCGCTTACTTTAAATAAAGTATTTGTATAATGAAAAAATTTTGATCTAACCACATTTTGAAAGTGAATTGTTTTTTAATCGAGAATATGTAATTTTATGTATATAGTTATAATTGAAAAAGTTTTTGAAGTAGTAATTTTTCTGTAAATAGAATGTGATGAATTTTGGTAATTGCGTTTTTTTGTATATGATTGTAGGGAGTATTTTTCAGATTGCAGCAAGGTTGCAGTTAGGTGAAGCTTTATTTTCAACAGCCTGGGTGAATTCGCAAGATTTATGGTGTACACGCTGAGCAGCTGAGGTAAGCATCAGAACATAAAACGCCCAATTTGTGGGGCGCGATTCATCCGGGCCTTCATAACAATATAACACCCAATTCGTAGGGCACGATTCAGCCAGCAAAATTGCGTAACCATATGACGCCCAATAGTGGTGCTCGAGTCAACAGACCCAAGTAAAGGAGGAAACCTCGTAACATTTTATCGACCCAACAGTGGGAGTCAAAATTATTGACCCGGCGTATTTAAGAAAACTGCATAACATATATATATATATATATATATATATATATATATATATTGCAGTGGTTAACTAGAAACCGTTCTTGCCCCACGTTGGCCAACATAAAAATTGCTGTGGATTGTCTAGAACAATCGAGCTCCACGAATTGAGCCGTCATAAAATTTGCAGTGGATTTCTCTGTTAGGTGCTCCTGCATAAGTTCCCTAAATATTTTTTGGAAAATTAAAAAAATTTAAAAAAAATCTTCCAATACCTCTGGAACGCCTCCTTTTTATTTCTATACACCCCGACTAGCTTTACTATCTGCTTCTTGATAGATACTTACCATCCTATGTTCGCTCTTTCTCACATATACCGTCAAATAAAATTACCATTTAAATAATGCAGCGAAACATACAACCTTTTATTTATACAAATTAAAAGTTTCCTTTACCAAGAAAATATTTACACATTCGTATATACAGCTTCATCAAATATTACAATCTCAAATCTTAAACCTTTTAAAATTTCATGATTTCAATTTATTTCAACAGTTTTATTTTATACGAGTAGATGGGCCCATCGTGAAACCCTAAATTGACTTTTATTCTGGTCTATGGTGAGCTCAGTATAAACCCAGTTACTCTAAATGCTTATATACATCGCATCTTTTTTTAAAACAACCTTAAAGACCCGTTTACTCCTTACATAAAAAATTTTGTCTTTTATTTACACTTTTAAATAAAAAAAATACAAATTGTCTTCTACATATACCCTTTAAATGAGTTTTTATGGTCATAAAATACATCCCCAATGTGTCAAACCACTCAAGCACAAAATAACGGCACAAAATGTTCAAGCAAAAGCAATAGAAATTAATTTCGTTACCTGGAGTAAGTTTTTTTCATCATCACCTCTGAAGATGTTGTCCAAAAAACCTCGTCGTTGCTTCCATACACTTCTATGTTATACGTAGATTAAACCCATTTCCACTCGCTATCCAACTCTCTGCAGCCGCCTTCAGTGTTTCTACCCTGATAATTGTCTAGGCCAAGCTTAATCACCTTCCGTAACTATCAAACCTCAAGCATCCTCGTTCCAAACAATTCTCATTTCGCTTACCCTAGTAACATCCTTCCGTTATTTTGTTGAATGTAGTAAGAGCACCGTCTACTAACGAGCACACACTCGTGCAATTCACACGTTTAATTACTTATTGACGGACTGTACTAACACCGTTTTATACACTTTTAAACTTGGAAGTTACAATCAAGCTAAGCAATGTCAAACAGATAAGCGAAGTAAGAAAGCTTTATCTCGTCTCCTTGTGTATTTATAATCGTCAATCCACACCTCCTGTAACCTATTTCAAACGAAAAGCTCCACTACCGTAAATAATTCTGAAAAATTTTCACGTAACGGACTTGTAAAACCGAGAATTCTCATTCCATCGTTACACTACTCTAAAAACTGCTTAACGGTCGCAATGTTCTTGAAAATTTCTAGCATTCGACCAATCATACACCTTTCCTCCATTCTCAGGTCCAGCCTTTAGCTATCTCCCTCGTTTAACCCATGTTCGTTGTCTCTTTTACAATCCCACTCAAGCAACATAAAATCGATATTGTGGTTGACCTCCAAACCTGTCGCGTACTTTAGACGCGTGTTTTATCCAACGTCTGCTATATGTGATCTCTGTCTGCTTTACACTATGAATATTCCGTCGCACTCTGCTTTCAACTTATTTATTGTTTTAGTAGCTTTTGCATCGACCGTTAAATACAATTCTACAGAATTATATTCCAACGTTCATTTCAGTTCCCTGAACCTGTTTATTTATTTGTCTGGTTTCCTATGAAGCAACAGTCCGTTTAAACTCGTATTTCCAAGTTTTAGAATTTCTTAGGATTTGTATTTAACGAACGTTTTGTTTAGTTAAATGAAAATATGCGTTTACTTTATTGATTTTATATACCCAAAAGCACTGTTTATTATCTGATGCCCTTGATTTACAACTTTTTTAACATATTAAAGCTAATTATGTGTATCCTTGAGTTTCACATACCTCAAAGTTTCTACACGTCATGCAAATTTAACATTCCGATTTATAAATACAAAATATTATGCTATTATCCGTCCGTTTTCATTGTCAAAACTAATTAATTTGGCGCGTAAATAGATTGTTCCTATTTCCTACATACACTGTCATTACAAATTTATTATCTTGATCTATTTATCCCTCTTAACCTATAATTTCCACGACATATATATATATATATATATATATATATATATATATATATATATGTGTATATATATATTTAAACTACACCTCCCCTTTTAATCCAAAATATATTGTACAAGCACACAAGTGTAGTTGCATTTTTATTAAAATTACGCCCCTTTATTTTTCTATTTTAATAATGCTCTGGCTGTCTTATTCTCAGCACTACGACTCACAAGTGGTTCACCTTTTGAAGAAATAAGTTTGATTGTCTACATTTTTATCTCAAAATTAAATCTACTATCAGTTGGTTCAATCCGGTAACATCAAGCTCCAGTCTCACCAAAATTAATCAAAATAAAAATTACCGTTTGTACTTTATCACCTTTCCCAGGAGAGTCCTTGAATGCTGGCGCGAACTGTCCAGTCTCCGATCTGTGACTTGCGTTGTTGATGCTGCTTTACCAAACCTGCAAATTATTGTGCAGTTAATTTTCTAGTTAACCTTCCAAAAACGAACAACAAAATCTGATCCCTTCGATATTTCTTCCTCACTTTCTGAATGTATCCCTTTCTCAAAATACAGGTTGCACATCCATACGCACCCACTTTTTCATACTTATTTTCACACCCTCGTCACTAATCACATATCCCAAATATTCTACTTGTTAAAAAAATTACATTTTTTTACATTTAGTTTTAAACCTCTCTCGTCTAGTCTTTCGATTACCCATTTCAAATGCTCCTCCTCAGTCCGTGAAAAGACTAGCACATCATCAACATAGTGCATACAAAACTCCTTCAGATCGTTTAGTATCTTCTGCATTGCTCTGACTAATGCGGCTGAAGATGAAAACAACCCGAATGGCACTACCTCAAATTGATATATTTCTCCCTCTATGCTAAACCCTGTAAATTTTCTGTTTACTCCATGCATAGAAATCAACCAAAACAAATTCCTTAAATATAATTTCCTGAAAATTAACCTATCACTAATCTTATATAATAAATTATCAATACTCTGTGGTTGTTCATACTGCGGTTTTGTAATCATATTCAATTTTCTGGCATGTGAACGTATTCTAATTTCTGTCTTATCCGCCTTTTGTACTACTACCATCGGATTTATGTATTCTGTCCGAGCTGGTTCGATAATCCCATCCCTGAGCATCTTTTTTATTTCTAATTTCACCATTTCTCATATAATACGGTATGGGATAAACTTTTGTGTAATAGCTCGTTCATCATTCAATTCTAACTTGTGAGTGTACTTTGAAGCAAATCTTGCTTCATCATTGAATAGTTTTGCATGCTCATCAAACAAATTTCCCAATTTATGCATTAATTCTACACTGTTAGTACCTATGTGTTCCCTCATAAAATTCTTTTCAAACAAACTACATAGTATTATTGTGCCATTTCCTTTTCCTCCATCATTTATTTCCATTCCTGATCCTACATCTACCATATTGTCATTCCTTTCCTAATGCATATTCGAAACCACCCAATTTTTCTTATATCCATTTATTTCCACACATTTTTCTTTCCTATTAATCAAAATTTCATACCTTTTCATTATATCAATACGTATTATAAACTCCATATATAATCCCTTTGCTACCAAAAATTCTGTCACTCCTAATCTTGACTTTCCTATATAAACATCTACACATAACATCTTATCTATTTCTGACAATTTCCTTTTCACTGCAGACCATATATTACCTTTTTTATTTCACATACACGTTTCTTTAATACATCTGCATGCTTAATGATGTATTTCTCCCTTACTAATCATAACTCTGACTTGCTATCTACCAACGCTAAATAAACACTGTTTCCTAATCTAATATGAATAAATGGTAACTTCTTTTTGTTTATAAAATAATTTTCATCTAACACAACATTTGTAACATTATGTATGACGGGTTCTAAAACTATCTTAACTATATCTACAAAATTTGAGTTTTTTTTCCTCCTGAGACATCACAGTGCACCTGGACTACTTTGATATGCTCCATATCTTCGTTCCTCGGTTCTGTGACAGTCAACTGCTGTACCCGTACATTCCTAATTTCCTCTATGTCATTTTCTGTTTCTCTCTGATTGAACTCACTGTTTTCTCTCCTGTACACAATCATATGATCCATTTCGTGTTGGTTCATATCTTCCACGATCCTGATCGAAATGTCTATTCCCATATCCGTTATTTATTATTTGGTTTTCGTTCTTGTGATATCAATCGTTGTACTTGTGATAATTTTGTGTTCTGAAGTTTCCCTTTTCGTACCGATTTCTCTTTTCTTTCCATTCTGATGCAAATCTGTCTCCCGGTTTTTCTCTATAATCGCACCTATAGCTATTTCTGCCCATATTTTCTTCCGTACTTCTCGTTCGCTTGTCATTATCTTCAAAGGTTCCTTGCAATATCATAATTGCGTACGATTTCTAAGAATTCCTTCAGCGTTTTAATATTTTGTACAGCCACTAAACTGTTCACTTCGCTTTCAATATGTCTTGCCAGAAGTTGTATGATGTCTTGTTCCATCATTTTTGGTCTTTAAACTGTCTAAGCGGTTTGTTTTTGTATGGATTAGCCACATTCTATTTCTAATGAATTTTCGTAGGGTCCCTTAATTAATTAAAAACAGTTGTTCATCTAAATCTCCATGTTTTCTTAATATTTGTGATAAATGGAGTTGGCTTATTATTCAAACAAAGATGCATATTGGGTGGTTAATACTTTACGATCAACTCCCGATGTATCCTCAAAGCTGGGCAAAGTTGTTAATTTCCGTAGTTATATGACCTTTGGGATCTTCCAGACTAGCTTGGGACTCTATCTCCCTCGGTTATTTGAAAAAACTATCAGGGGGGTCCTTATTCTACGGACATTTTTGGCGCCACTACTTTCTTAATTTTGTTACGTGCCAAATCGGCATTTAAACATTGTATTTAGGTTAAGTTTTGATGTACGGAAGTTTCGCGCCATAATTTCAAAAGACGCGGTGCGCGGGAATTTTAAATAGACTAGGCGTATACTTCCGTTACGTTAGAGTGCATTTGCGCAGTTCGCGCCAATGGGAAAAAGACAAGGAGTGGGGACAAAGTGGTGAGAGGTTTTGGTGACGCTCTGAAACGTGGCCTTTTGCCTTGATTCTCGGAGTGAAGTGGTCGCTTTGAGGTATCGTATCGTAGCTTTACCTATGTAGATTTCCTTTGCTAATTATCTTTGTTGTCGCCCTTTACCTGTTTTTTCCTGTCTATTCCCTGCATAGGTAGGTAATTTGCAACCTTCGGCTGAACGGACTCCACGACCCGAGATGATGAGTCACCATCTTTGATTACTCCGAGATGGAGCCCTGAGGAACCCTGATAGAGGCCAACTTTGGTTCAACCCGCAGAACGTTCGGAATTTCCGGGGTAAGTAATACCGTGTTTAATTTGTTCACGAATATGAACTTTTGTTTAATTTTTTATATTTCCGATTATGGCGCAATATAATTTGGGGTAATGATGACGTCATGGTAGTTGGCCACGCGAAACCTGTAAAAGGGGTTCGCGCTGCCCTCCGCTAGAGGCGTCACTCGCTTTATTCATTGCGCTTGCGCGATGTATCTTATGAACTTTGGTAACTGTATTATCGACTTTTGACTGTATTACCGACTTTAAAGAACTATCACCATATAAATGTATCACAAATTAAAGTGTAATAATTTTTGCTTACAAGACAACACTATAGCGCGAAAGTAGAAACTTTATGGTGTAAAACGTATCTTTAGGAATTTACAAATGGAGTTGCTTTTTCGTGGTTTTCAAATTAATGAATTATCAACACATACTATTACTTTTAACACGGCAGGTGGTAGTTAAGCAAACAGTTCTTATAATCATTTAATAGATACCTCTAATCAAGTTTTATTATCTCTGAAGCGGTCTGTACGACCATAACTACATAGTTTAAAACTCCTCTTTTTATGTCAATTTATATGTTCATAAACCTGAATAAATAATTATTAAATCAACTCAAAGCATCTATTTTCTGAAAAGAGTTATATATACAAAATCAAATGAAGGTTAATCCTCTTTAACTGTCCTGTCAAATATTAAATTTAATTTTTATTTCATAACAAAAGCATTTTAAGTTATCGAAAGGTGGTCAGATCTGAGGCCCTGCGATTTACATTTATGACCACAAGGTCATTTGTGTTTTGTTTTCGAACTTACTTAAAGTCGATTTGACGCAGCTCTAAATTCTTTTCTATTCTGAGCTAGTCTAAAAAGGTCTACATACCCTTCACAACCTACATCTCTAATAATTTGACTAATATAGTTTGGTCTAGGTCTTCCTACTCTATTTTTATTTGGTAGTCTATAATCTAAGACTTTACTAAATAGTCCCTCATGTCTTAACTGGTGCCCTATCATTCTATCTCTCCTGACCTTCAATTGTTTCCATATACAGGGTTCCTCACCTATCCTTCTATAAACTTCCTCGTTTGTTACTCTATCTGTCCAACTAATCTTTAACATTCTCCTATAACACCAAGTTTCAAAAGCTTCTAACTTTTTCTTATCTATTTCTTTAATTGTCCAAGTCTCACTACCGTATAGTAGAACGCTCCATACGTGCGACTTTAAGAAACTTTTCTATTATCTAAACTAATACTATTAGCTATTAGTAAGTTTTTCTTTTTAAAAACATTTTTCTAGCTTGAGCTATTCTAGCTACTATATCCCTTCTGCTACGTCCATCTTTTGTAATTATACTACCTAAATAGCAAAATTCATCCACCTCCTCTAACTCGGTATTACCTATTTTTAATTTTGGTTTAGAACTAGGCTGTAACTCACATGTCATTATCTTTGTCTTTACTGAGTTAATTCTCATACTATAGTTACTCCGTAGTATCTCATGTAAAAAATATTTAAAAACTCTCCTAACTCTTTTCTAGATTCTGCTATAAAGGCTATATCATCTGCAAAACGTAACATGTCTATTTTCTGTCCCTGTACACTAATACCTATCTCCTTTCTCTCTCTAGCTAAGTTTAAAGCTTCCTCAATATAAACATTAAAAATCAAGGGAGACAGTATACAACCCTGTCTAACACCATTTCTAATCTTAGCTTCCTTTTCTATTTCATCAAATCTAATTACTACGCTTTGGTTTTTATATAGACTGTAAATAATTTTTCTATCCCTATGAGAGATTCCTATTCTTTGCAAAACCCTGAACATAACAATTCAATTAACCCTATCAAATGCTTTTTCTAAATCTACAAACGCGAAATGAGTCTTTTTATTCTTTTGTAACCTTTTTTCGATAATTACCCTAATCATTAGTATCGGTTCTCTAGTCCCTCTGTCTTTACGAAAACCATATTGGTCTTCGCCTAAATAATTCTCAGTCAAAGCTTCTACTCTATTTTTAATTATTATTGTTAGTATTTTGGAAGCATGAGAAGTTAAACTAACCGTTCTAAAATTCTCACACCTATCAGCTCCTGACTTTTTTGGAATTGGAATAATAATATTTTTTTCGAAATCTATTGGAACCTCACCTGTGTCATATATTGCTTTTACTAGTTCATATAATATATCTAAAGTTTTCTGGCTTACATATTTTATTAATTCTGCGGGAATATCGTCTATCCCTGGCGCTTTATTTATTTTAAGATTCCGAACAGCTCTATCAAATTCCTCTCTTAATATTGAGAACCCTATTTCTACATCCTCTTCTTGATCATTTTCTAACTCATCCATTTCGTCTCCCTTATATAAATCTTCTAAATATCTTTTCCATCTATCTGCTACCTCAACTTTATTTATTAGAAGCTCATTATTCTCGTCTCTAATACCATTATATTTTTTCCTATCTTCCCCAAAAAACTTTTTAACTGCCCTGTCTGTCTTACCTACTCTCAAATCATCTTGTATTCCTTACAATTCTCCTCCATCCATTTATTTCTAGCTTTTCTACACTCATGTACTATCCTATTTCTAACTGTATTATATTTTTGCTTACTTTCACTATCCACTTCTCTGAAAGGTTTAAGCTTTCTTCTATTCTCTATTAAATCTAATATCTCCTTTGTTACCCACGGTTTTCTCGCTTCTATTTTTTTCTTACCTATAGTCTGTGTTGCTGTATCATGTACAGTCAGTTTTATTTCTTTCCATCTATTTTCTACGTTCCCTCCTACAGCTATCTCTTTGCTCTTATTATCTAATACTTGTTTATATTCCTCTTTTACCCGACTATCAAAGCTTACCTAGATCCCATCCCTCTCTTTCAACCTTTCTCAATTTTTTGAATTTTAGTTTACACTTCATTTTAACTAAGTTATGATCGCTATCTATGTCAGCCCCTGGATAACTACGACAGTTTTTAACTTGGTTTCTAAATCTTTGTTTAACTAAAATATAATCTATTTGGTATCTAGCCCTATCACCTGGCGCTTTCCAGGTATATCTTCTCCTAACATGTTGTTCGAATAGGGTGTTTACAGTTACTAATCTATGTTCCTGGCAAAACTCAACTAATCTTTCTCCTCTATCATTTCGTCTGCCATACCCAAATTTTCCTACCATTTTTCCCTCACTACCTTCTCCCACTGACGCATTAAAATCGCCCATAACTATTAAATTCTCATCTCCTTTTACTTTTCTCACTATACTATTTATATCCTCGTATACCTTTTCTACTTCCTCATCCTCGTACTGAGTTGTTGGCATGTAAACAAGGTCATTATGTATTGTAGTAATTAAAATTTCATTGTCGGCGAAACTTCGTTACTTAATATGAAAATTCTAAAGATCAATTTCAATTATACTTGGCTCTTAAACCAACTTTTCAATTAGCATAACATAAGATCTTCTACTAATTAATCTTCAATAAATTTTTAGATCGGTAAAATTTAAACAAAATGCATGTAATATCCCAACAGTACGAGATTCTATGAAATGTTTTTATACGACTCACCATACATTACTGGCGTGGTCACCTGGCTTTTCCATGACGTAATAGATCGAACACATGGAAGAAATCCTATACAGGGCCTCTCGCCTGCATCATTGTTTATGACTTTGGAACGTGCCGTAGCTTTAATTTCTTGGGTTCAAGGGTCAGCGTCGGTAGTTAAATACATCTTGGTTAAGAAAAACGTATTGCTGCCTTTCACAGTGCCATCATATGTAAGGATAATAGAAACTGCTTATGGTTGAATTAATTTTTGTTTTAGTGAAACTTATACTTAAACGTGGTTACATAGTTACTTAGTTGCGCTACAAATAATTAATATTTTATTAAATTTTACGTATAGAAATTATACGAACCATTGGTTAAGTGGCTTCTGTTAATTATACCGGCGAATCAGGAGGATTGCTAGACGCAGACTTGCCGCCAACGCGCTTAACAAATACATGCTTACGGACTGGTATTTGGACTACAAGTGGTGGATTTTCCATGCAGCCGGCAGTGCTCAATCGAACAACAACCTGTGGCATGTTACAAACCGGTAGATGCGCATTGAACCTATGACTTTATTTACTTTGTTACAATAATTTCTATTTTTTATCTGTCGAATGTAGCGAAATTTATCTTATAAATTTTATACAAGATTACGGTGTTGAATAAAATTTTATAATGCGAAATAATTTATTTGTAGGACAAAATGTAAACTAAAATTAATTGATTCCGTGCAATATTGATTTACTAAGGGCTGTAGACAATTAAACTGTTTCAATAGTTATATTATTCACAATCGCCACATTCCGCAATGCATTTGAAATAGTAACATTTCCATTTTGTGCGGCACATACATCACCATAAATAATGATTTTGGTATTTAGGTTGTCGTTGTCAATCTGAGGAAGAATTTTTTCTACAATTAGTTTCACAACAGACAAAAATTCTTCTGCGGAAATACCACCTTCAGCTTCATTCCAAAGGTAGCAGTGACCATCTTTAGTTTTGAGGTTAAAAGCACAAAAATTGTGAACGTTAATTTTGATTTATAATACAGTGGTGAAATGTTAGATTTTGGTGCAGACAGTAATGCCTGTACATCAACTGCTAAAACAGTATCATGTTCACTATTTTAATCATTGCTTTTTTCAGAACGACTATCTTCTTTTCTTGCTATATGGAGGTCATGGTTATTGTCATTTATAAACCCTAGTTTATGTGACATGCAAAGTGCACACTCGTCTTTTTTTTTGGGCGAAAAAGACCTATATTTTCTTCGTCTAAAATATTATAAAATTTTGCAACTGAAACCGCCGGAACATTATTTGTAGAACTCCAAACAGAAACATAGTGATCGTATAAAGCTTTTTTCAATGCCCGTTCCGGTAAAAGATATTGATTTGATAATTTCTTTGTGGCAATAATGAGACTCCATTTTTGGTAGTGATTCTCATCATCATTTTGTTTTCGACCTTACTTAAGGTCGGTTTGATGCAGCTCTAACTTCTTTTCTATTCTGTGCTAATCTAAAAAGGTCTACATACCCTTCACAACCTAAATCTCTAATAATTTGACTAATATAGCTTTGTCTACTGGGCCTTCCTACTCTATTTTTATTTGGTAGTCTATAATCTAAGATTTTACTAAATAGTCCCTCATGTCTTAACTGGTGCCCTATCATTCTATCTCTCCTGACCTTCAATTGTTTCCACATACAGGGATCCTCACCTATCCTTCTATAAACTTCCTCGTTTGTTACTCTATCTGTCCAACTAATCTTTAACATTCTCCTATAACACCAAGTTTCAAAAGCTTCTATCTTTTTCTTATCTACTTCTTTAATTGTCCAAGCCTCACTAGCGTATAGTAGAACGCTCCATACGTACGACTTTAGGAAACTTTTTCTATTATCTAAACTAATACTATTAGCTATTAGTAAGTTTTTTTTTTTAAAAACATTTTTCTAGCTTGAACTATTCTAGCTACTATATCCCTTCTGCTACGTCCATCCTTTGTAATTATACCACCTAAATAGCAAAATTCATCTACCTCATCTAACTCGGTATTACCTATTTTTAATTTTGGTTTAGAACTAACTAGGCTGTAACTCACTTGTCATTATCTTTGTCTTTACTGAGTTAATTCTCATACTATAGTTACTCCGTAGTATCTCATCTAAAATATTTAAAAACTCTCCTAACTCTTTTCTAGACTCTGCTATTATGGCTATATCATCTGCAAAACGTAACATGTCTATTTTCTGTCCCTGTACACTAATACCTATCTCTTTTCTCTCTCTAGCTAAGTTTAAAGCTTCCTCAATATAAACATTAAAAATCAAGGGAGACAGTATACAACCCTGTCTAACACCATTTCTAATCTTAGCTTCCTTTTCTATTTCATCAAATCTAATTACCACGCTTTGGTTCTTATATAGACTGTAAATAATTTTTCTATCCCTATGAGAGATTCCTATTTTTTGCAAAACTCTGAACATAACAATCCAATTAACCCTATCAAATGCTTTTTCTAAATCTACAAACGCGAAATGAGTCTTTTTATTTTTCTTTTCCCTTTTACGATAATTACCCTAATCATTAGTATCGGTTCTCTAGTCCCTCTGTCTTTACGAAAACCATATTGGTCTTCGCCTAAATAATTCTCAGTCAAAGCTTCTACTCTATTTTTAATTATTATTGTTAGTATTTTGGAAGCATGAGAAGTTAAACTAACCGTTCTAAAATTCTCACACTTATCAGCTCATGACTGTTTTGGGATTGAGATAATAATATTTTTTTTCAAAATCTATTGGAACCTCACCTGTGTCATATATTACTTTTACTAGTTCATATAATCTGTCTAAAGTTTTCTGACTTGCATATTTTATTAATTCTATGGAATATCGTCTATCCCTGGTGCTTTATTTAGTTTAAGATTCCGAACAGCTCTATCAAATTCCTCTCTTAATATTGAGAACCCTATTTCTACATCCTCTTCTTGGTCGTTCTCTAACTCATCCATATCGTCTCCCTTATATAAATCTTCTAAATATCTTTTCCATCTATCTGCTACCTCAACTTTATTTATTAGAAGCTCATTATTCTCGTCTCTAATACCATTATATTTTTTCCTATCTTCCCCAAAAAACTTTTTAACTGCCCTGTAAGCCCTGCCTGTCTTACCTACTCTCAAATCATATTGTATTCCTTTACAATTCTCCTCCATTCATTTATTTCTAGCTTTTCTACACTCATGTACTATCTTATTTCTAACTGTATTATATTTTTGCTTACTTTCACTATCCACTTCTCTGAAAGGTATAAGCTTTCTTCTATTCTCTATTAAATCTAATATCTCCTTTGTTACCCAGGGTTTTCTCGCTTCTATTTTTTTCTTACCTATAGTCTGTGTTGCTGTATCATGTACAGTCAGTTTTATTTCTTTCCATCTATTTTCTATGTTCCCTCCTATAGCTATTTCTTTGCTCTTATTATCTAATACTTGTTTAATTCCTCTTTTATCCTACTATCATTAAGCTTACCTAGATCCCATCCCTCTCTTTTAACCTTTCTCAGTTTTTGAATTTTAGTTTACACTTCATTTTAACTAAATTATGATCGCTATCTATGTCAGTCCCTGGATAACTACGACAGTTTTTAACTTGGTTTCTAAATCTTTGTTTAACTAAAATATAATCTATTTGGTATCAAGCCCTATCACCTGGCGCTTTCCAGGTATATCTCCTCCTAACATGTTGTTCGAATAGGGTGTTTACAGTTACTAATCTGTTCCTGGCAAAACTCAACTAATCTTTCTCCTCTATCATTTCGTCTGTCATACCCAAATTTTCCTACCATTTTTCCCTCACTACCTTCTCCCACTGATGCATTAAAATCGCCCATAACTATTAAATTCTCATCTCCTTTTACTTTTCTCACTATAATATTTATATCCTCGTATACCTTTTCTACTTCCTCATTTTCGTACTGAGTTGTTGGCATGTAAACCTGTACTAAAACAGTGTCTGTGGGTTTTGTACTCAATCTAACCATAATTATTCTATCACTAAATTGTAAGTACTCTTTAACTTTATGCCCTAATCTTTTACCTAACACTATTCCTACCCCTGCCTGTCCATTAGTTGAAGAAGTTGTAATTATTCTATAATTATCTCTCCAAAAGTCATTATTATCTGGCCATCTCACCTCACTAATACCTAAAATGTCCAGCTTTTCCTTTCTCATTTCGACTAATAAATTCGTTAACTTATTTACTCTAATTAATGACCTTACATTCCAAGTCCCTATCACTAAATCGAACTGTTGTCTTATATTCTTACGATGACGAGCCCCAAGTACCCCTCCCGGAGATCCGAATGAGGGAGTATTTTATATCCGGACAAGAATTTTACTTGTAAGCTCTCCATCATATGTATTCCGTGTTTTAGGCCACGCACACCTGGGAAATATTGTGGTAGGCTCCCATATCTTTCCACAACGCAGTTTTTAAAGATTTTAGCAAAAAGCCGTATCCGTCACGGTCAACCCCCAACAAGCTTGTAAATTATTGAGGATCACCCGAGACCAACCGACCCTCCTCCAAAATCTTTTAGCCAGCAAGGCTGCTGCCTCGTGCTGCGCCTTTTACGATAAGCAGGCTTACTATAGTAGTACTCTTTATCCCCTACTATAGGGAATCCCCCACAAGAAGCAATAAGAAATTCACCAACGGACAATAATTTGATGTTCAACCCGGCGAACTACAAAAACCATCCCACGTGCTGGACTCTGAAATGAGATTCAGAGATATACATATCATGTAAGTAATTTGAACATTACCTTAAATATGCATATAAATTGACATAGACATTGCGATTGCATCATTCGATAAAACGTGGTCTGTATAGATTATATAGCGGCATTAGAGTCACGCTTAAGTTGTAATAACGCCGCGTAAACTGTAACAATAGCGCCTTTCTGTGCTATGTAGAATTTTAAAAATCCGTTTATAACTAATCTTCATTGTAACTTGCCCTGCTAGTAGGTTTATATCAATTGAATAACTTGAGCATACATTTTTAAATTTAATGCAATTTAAATTTCCCTTATTTTGGTAGTCACTACCTAACCTTACTTAATTTGTGATTAAACTGAAATATGTTCCTTTGGATGTAGATTATTTCCCCAGTAAGTACTCTTTTATACCGATAATTTATCACTTTATTTGCTTTATTTGCCATTTCTCACGTTAAAATTCTTAATATTACCTCTATCTAGCACTTATTTTCGGGATTCAATTCGCAAATTTCTTTAATGTCATTTTTGGATCGCGTAAACGATTTTAAGATCTCACGTAACTGTACATACCAAGATTTATTTACCTCAGCGAGGGAACTATTTTCTGGCTCAGCTTTGATTTGGTACAGAAACATACGAAACCAAATTTATACCTGGGAAGAATTAGTTACTTGTTTAAAACGCGACTTTTTATCTCATGGATATGTAACTGATCTTTGGAACGAATTAAAAAATCGTACCCAGGAGCCTAATGAAAACGTAATCTCTTTTATTATCGCAATTGAAGTTTTATATGGCAGATTAGATAAAAAACCACCCAAACCTAAAATTATCGATCAACTTTTACAAAACTTAAACCCTTATTTCTCTGAACATTTAGTATTACAACATATCTCTTCATTATCTCAATTTAAGGATCTATGCCGCTCTCTTCAAGAAGTAACGTTACATATAGATAAATACCGTTCGCCCCCAACAAAACAATCTGACCTAGTGATTCTAAAAATCTTTTAAACTTTTCACTTGATTCTCAAAAGGATTCTTCCGACATTTTCTCCTAGGCAGTATTTCACTGACTGATTGCAATCTCTCGCTACTGTAAAATTTTCCTTTGAATCGTTTTTCCAGAGCCATACCGCAGTCTTTACGATATTCAATGTGTTTAAAAACATCGTTTTTCACACAGATGGTATAACATAGTTTGCGATCTTTTTGAAGTAGCCTGATTCTTTCTGTCTCTTGGTCTAATTGTTGGCTGTATTGTAACAAAACTGTCAATACTCTTTTCTTTCTCCCCAACTAATCAACCAAAAAGCATCAAATACCTTTTTCCTGTCGTTGTCGGTTATGTCTGAGCGTTTAATTACGCTTCCCTTTCCTTTTTTGTTTGCTGCTGTACATCTACAGCGCGGTTTCATTTTTTTTTTAATCTTTTGGCACTTTATTATTCCACTTACCACATTGTATTTTCTGCCGAAGTATGTTTTCTCCTTTCTCTGTTAAAGAATTCTGCATATCAGTACATGTAGAATTATCTACTTGAGACGTCTTTCGCCTTTTTCTTTTACTGCTGCTTAATTCAATAGAGTTTTCTTAATCAGAATGCACTGCATACGGTACTAATCCACTATAATGATTGGCGCTGTCGCTACCATCACTTATACAATGATCAAAATCTGAACTTTTTGAATTACTTGAAAGTTCAACATTATGATGAGAGATTTCGTAGTTAACATTATCGAAGTCAACGAGTATATGTTATGAATTTTCGTTTGCTTCACAATGAACTTGAACTGTTGAATTTTCCTGTAAATCTTCTACTCTTATTGCATGTTGTAGTGTACTGAGTGTTTCTAGAATATTTTCTTGGGTTGTCTCTAATAATTATTTTGCGGTGAAGTCATAGCTTGTCTCATCTAGACCATCTATAAATATTATCGGCATATTAATAATTTCGTTTAAATCAACATCTTTATGCGTACTTTGGGTTAATAATGCTAAATGAACAATTTTCTTGGTCCTCTTTTGTAAAAAAATGTAAATTATAAAATCTACTTCATCATCATTAGGTCTTCAGTCCTGGAATTGGTTAGACGCGTGCCATCATCGTTTCCTATTCTGAACTAACCTACTGATTTCCCTGAAATTTGCGCAGTCTGCATCTATCACTATCTGATCTAGGTCTACATCTACCTCTTTTTTCCTATCTCTGCTTGTAATATAGCCCATACTATTCCCCAAAAATGCCTTAGAACGTATTCTGCCCTTCTATTTCTCCTATTTTTTTCCCCACAGATATCCGTTTTTCTGTCTGCTTTTCAGACTGTCCGTATTTCATAGGCATACTGTGTTGTGCTCCACTCATATGCTTTCAACAATTTTCTTCTTGTTCTTTCTTGTCTTTCATAATAGGCGCTGTTCTTTCTTGTTAGATGCAGTTCGGTCCCCTTTTATTGTTTTACAATTATATACCCTATTTCTCCATCATTCAGTGGTTGTAAGTAAGCAGCCTGTTGTCTTTCCTACTTCCATCTTAGTTTGTACCTCTTTGCATTTGCGAATAATTTCCCATTTTATGGCTATCTACTTAACACAGATAAATTTATACGCATAATTTTATTATTACAAATGACTTGAGCAAAAGTTAATTAAATCACAATAGGGTTCCCTAAAAATTATTAATAGGTATAGGTATACATAATTGTAGGACGTGTTAAACCATCTTATTATAACCCCGCAAACGCGGTACGCGCGCCACTAATGACAGTTGGTAGCAATATTACATAATGTGAAAATTGATGCGCAAATTTAGATAACGTCACACAATATGCAATTTATGGCACATAATTGCACAAATTTTTAAAGGAAATAAATTTTAAAGAAAACCCCCAAAGGGGGCACTCACGTGAACAGGTAGAGCTTCCTTCAGGATTACTTCATGATGGCGGCGGCTTCCTTCAGGATTACTCCATGATGGTCGCCCCTGGCTTCGCTAATATTTCTCGGGTGTGGGCTGCTCACGGCTCTTTCTCGGTTGTGGGAACTCTTAAGCCAGGTTGCATCCAAATTTGATTGTCTTCTTCCTATATGTAGACAAATAAGGTAGCGGAGACAGGTAAAAGATACGATAATTTGGGAACACAGAAAACCTACATATCAGAAAAAAGACACAGTAAGATACGATACCACTCTCCTCTTCGCGTTTCGGAGGCAAGTCCTAACGCGTCTTTCGGAAATCCCCCACACGCGTTGACGCGAATCTCGCGCAACGCACTATCTGAAGTGACGGAAATACGCACACGTCCTTTTAAATTTATGGCGCGAAATTTTCACATATTAAAACTTAATTAAAAATGTCTAGTGCCGAAATTTTTGGCACGTAACAATCTGAATACTTTCTAAGGTAAAGCAGACAACTCCATCCCACAGAACCAATTTATAAAATAACCTAACATGTAAATAAGCTAACTCCTCGACTACAACGCAATGTAAATTTTAGGCAATTCACAATCTGTTTTATACATAAACATTGTAAAAACGATAAACCCAACTTACCTTACAAATACTTCTTTTAGTTTCTGTCCAAAACTATGCTTTGTTGTATTTTATTACAAAATATTTACATGCCACCGTAAAACGTGAACCTTGCACTCTAAACATTTAATAGAAAATGGCCATCTAAGCTGGAGTTGGCGCTAATTCCAAATTGCATAGTCTATGGACGGAGCTGGGTTGTTTTTGTGCAGAGTTTTTATACTACTTTGCAACGGTTTGGGAGGTAACTCGCTTACTCAATTATGCATATAGAAACAAGGCATTTGATGCAATAAAAATTTGTTTAGGTTAAAAGTGGAGTTGGCTTATTTGCAGATTAAGCCATCGATTTTCTTCCGTACCTCTCGTTCGTTTGTTATTATCCTCAAGTGTCCTAGCAATATTATAATTGCGTACAATTTCTAAGAATTCTTTCAGCGTTTTAACATTTTGTACTGCCACAGACCTGTTCACTTCGCTTTCCATAAGTATTCTTCTCTGGTCCCGTTATAATTCTCATAACACCCTGTTATCAGGTTCATTCGGACACCCATCTGTTGTGAGTTGCCCCAATACTGGTCTTGAAATACTTCCCTAAATTCGTGGTATGATCCATAACTGTTTTTTATTATATTGTTCCATTTTTCTGCATTTCCATATAAACTCTCATTCAGCATTTGTATTTTTACCATCTCCGTTTCGTTTTTTACTGCTTCATCCAATTTATTTAAAAACACCATAGGTTGTTCCCATTTTTTGCCTTCAAATCTTGGTAAAGTTTCTCTGTTCAATTTGAATCTGTATGATCCTTGACGTGTATTCATTTTACTTTGTTCTAATGACTCCAATTTCTCCTGTGCCTCAGTCACTCTTTTTCAACCATTTCAACGTTTTCATTCAGAAGCGCCCTTAGTGTCGTCATTTCCTGCAGTTCTAATTTTCCATTCGCATTTTGTTTCTCCATTTTTTCGAATAAATCCTTTCGAAAATTTTTCTCATCTTCCTTGATATTTTTCACCACCTTTCAATGTCGCTTCATGCTATTTATCAACCAATTTGATTTCCTTATGAACTCCCGACACTTCATGCATCATCGCGCCACTCACATTTCAATTTTCTCATTCACTTTCTTGTTAATATCTTTTCAAAATTCTTCAAAATTTTTCTGTATTGCATCGATAACTCCTACTTTTGCTTCAGCCATCTTTCCAAAATCACTTTGTTTTTCTGTATGTCAACTATTTTCCTTTCAAGTTCCTTCTGAGATTCCTGATTTTTTTCTTAAAAATTCTTGCTCTCCCTCTAAAAAATTTTACTCTGTTCTTGAAACCCATGACTTTCCTTCAGTAACATGAGAATCATTTTTAAGCCTGACACTGGTTTCTGTTTTTCTGTCCCTTTACCATGCCTCTTGGATTCTAATGTTACCATTTCTGATTCTGTCTGCTCATGTCTATCTCTGCTTTCGTGCTTATTTGTCCTTACATGTGATTTTCCAATGTTCCACCCGAAGGTACTACATTGGCCAGGAGGCGAGTTTTTTGTTGCCTGGAAATTTAGAATTTTGCCGAACCCTTGCTGTTCCAGGCAAGGTAAGGTTCTTCAACGTGCGTGACAACACTCACACACGGGACCTCCATTTAACCTCTCAACCGAACGAGGGCGTAATTTTTGTGAAAAATGCTCACCTGCCATTTTTCAAGCAATCGACCGTGTCCGGATTCGAACCCGGGACCTTGGGATCCGTAGTCTTACGCTTACTACATTGATCCACCGCAACGCCTGATTATTTGTCCGTGCATTTATATTTCCAATGCTCCACCAGAATGTACTACATTGGCCAGGAGGCGAGTTTTTTGTTGCCTGGAAATTTAGAATTTTGCCGAACCCTTGCCATTCCAGACAAGGTAGGGTTCTTTAACGTGCGTGACAACACTCACACACGGGACCTCCATTTAACTTCTAAACCGAACGAGGGCGTAATTTTTGTGAAAAATGCTCACCTGCCATTTTTCAAGCAGTCGGCCGTGTCGTTATTCGAACCCAGGACCTTAGGATCTGTAGTCTTACGCTTACTACATTGATCCACCGCAACACCTGATTATTTGTCTGCTCAAACCCTGCTTTTATCTTGCCTGGTCACCTGATCGGCTTCTACACCGTACACCTTTCCAGACCTAATACAAAATTTCTCCGGAGTGCTCATTTTCTTGTTGTAGTTATCAGTATACTGAATTTTATGTATATAAGGACCACACTTAAACTCTATATAAAACAACACTAATGACTAATCTTTATTTCTTTTACAAAACGTTTCTATGAGCTATCTACAGTCTAAATTCCTTCTTTTTCTTTGCAAATCCTTATTTCTTCACGCCACACGTTGGGTATGCCAAATTTTAAACTACACCTCTCCCTTTTAATCTAGAATATATTATACAGGAACACAAGTGTAATTGTCTTTTTATTAAAATTACACCCCTTTATTTTCCTATTTTAATAATGCTCCAGCTACCTTATTCTCATCACGACTCACAGGCGGTTCACCTTTTGAAGAAATAAGTTTGATTGTCTACACTTTTATTTCAAAATTAAATCTACTATCAGTCGGTTCAATCCTGTAACTTCACGCTCCAGTTTCACCAAAATCAATCAAAATAAAAATTACTTTTTATATAACACCTTTCCCAGAGAGTCTTTGAATATGCTGGCGCGTACTGTCCAGTCACCGATCTGTGACTTGCGTTGTTGATGCCTGCCTTACGAAACCTGCAAATTATTGTGCAGTTAATTTTTTAGTTAACCTTCCAAAAACGAACAACAAAATCTGACCCCTTTGATTTTTCTTCCTCACTTTCTGAATGTATTCCTTTCTCAAAATATAGGTTGCACATCCACATGCCAATCCTTTTTTTAATTTTATTTGTCTTTAAACTAAAATCACTCACAACCAAAACTTTATACTACAAACTAAGATTCTACTTTCCTTGATCGTTGTGTCCTCTCTGCTACTCATCCCTTTCTTCAGCAACTTGTTCTTACTCTTTCAAATAACCTTTTTAAATTACTCCTCTACTTGCTCCTAACTTTCAGCATAATAAAATAAAACCACAAAACTTCTCGGTTTTCATTTTAAAAACTTGGACTTTACAAAGATAGCATGTATTGAGGTGTAACTTGAGCACCGAACTGTAAATAACTTTGAATTATTGTTTGTAAATAGTGGTTAATAAATATTGTATGATTGTTGTATTATTTTGTGATTTTATTGTATGGTGTGTGAACGGTCAAGAGAATGAGAGTAAATTTAGGTATACGAGAAGAAGCACAGCTGAGCTAGCCAGGGAAGCTGCTGAAGAAAATAATTCGATGAAGCAGATACGGGTAAGAAAGTTTTTGTGAAATTTTATATTTGTGAAAATTGATTTGTTTTGTAACTGGCAAGTACCAGAGCTCAGTAAGTTACACGGCAATTTATGATGGCCCAACGTTGGGGCTCAAATGTTTTTTTTACGCTGTCGAGGTCTTTATGGGGTTCCACGGCAATTTATGGCGACCCGAACGTGAGGCTCGAGCTCCAAATAGAATTTTAGCAATTTTATTCCAGGAAACTGGCGATCTGAGAGTGAGTCTGTTTTGTATAAATTTAAAAATAATTTTGAGAGTGTGTGGGAGTAATTTGAACGTATGCAGAGAAAGGAGTGGTTAAGAAGTCAAGGAGTGGAAATTGGAAGTGACGATAGTGCCTTGTGTGATAAAAATTCAAAAATGGAGGAAGCTGGAGGTAGTAGGGATCAGTCAAGGACGGAATCAGGGGACCAAGGAAACGAGACGATAATGAGGATGCTTGAAAGAACGAATGAGGCATTAAGCGGGGTTAGAGAAGATTCAAATAGAAAATTTGAAAAGATGAATGAAACATTAACAGGAGTTAGGGAAACCCTAAGTGAAAAAATAGATAAGACGAATAAAGAAGTTTCTGAATTCAAAAATAGCTTGACCATAAAAATGGGGGAAGTTGAAAATAGGGTACATAAAAATGAGCATGATATTAGAGGTTTAAATCAAGAAATGGGACAACTAAGGACAGATGTAAGGATTTTTTTGTGAGGATGAAAATAATGCTAAAATGACTGAGGTAACAGACTCGTTTTAAGATCAGTTAGGTCGGGTAGAGAGAGAAGTGACAGGGATTAAACAAAATGTAGCAACTTTGATGGGAGATGGTCCAAGATTTGTAACAGGTAATATGTCGCTGGAGCAACAAATGAAATTTTATGGGGATAGTAAGGTAAACCCTCAAATATTCATTAATAACGTTAGAGGTTTGATAAATAATTTATATGATGAACAGGAGAAACTGAATGTTGTGAAAGCTTTATTAAAAGACCATGCTGAAGCTTAGTACAGTTTAATTGGACAAGAAATTGACACTTACACTGACTTTGAGGACAGGTTTTTGAAACATTACTGGAGTGACCACAGACAGGACCAGGTACAAGACGATCTGATCACAGGTAAATTTAAAGGGGAATTTTCAGGAAGTAGGGAGCAATATGCTATATAAAAGTATAGCATAGCTAAACAACTTTATCCACCACTGACGGACAGACAAATAATGAAAAACTTATCACGACACTTTGAGGTAGAGGTGAGGCAACATGTAGCGTTGCAGAATATTGTGGACAGGAAAATGTTTTTGGAGTACCTGCAACGGTACAATGACGTTAACAGCGGACGACCGAGAGAAAGTAGGGAAAGACAAGTTAATGCAGTAAGATTTGAACAACGGCACAACTACGCAAGACGGGGGAATAATTTTTCATACCAGAGACAAAATTGGGAACCTCGACGGACGTTTTACAAGAGCAACAGCGTAGGTAGGGGACCTGCACCGAGACCGGGACCAACGAGACAAAACAGTTCACCGGACATGAAGCGAACAGCAACAATAAGCAGGGAAGGTAACAAACAGAGTTGAGACGCCGAGGACATATGCAGAAGTAGTAGCAAGACCAGGACCTAGTAGGGAGACCAGACCTGGACAGGATTTTTAGAGCAGGACAAACCACTAGACATCACTGTGTACAAATACGAACATCCTAGGGAATTTTTAAAAATAGAGGAAGAAATTGAGCCAGAAATTATAGAAAAATTTTGTTTGCCCATAATTGAGATTAAAATTTTTGAGAAAAATTTAGGAGCATTATTAGATTCAGGAGCTGAGGCGAGTTTAGTATCAAAGGAATTCGTCAATGAAATTAAAGATAAAGTGTGTGACAGGATAATGCCAATAAAAAGAAGTCATCTGGTTGCGCCGAATAAAAAACGATTTGTTGTTATGAATAATGTAGTGATTTTAAAAGTAGAGTTAGGTTCAGTAAGCTGTGAACAAGAATTTATAATTGTATCAGGGTTAAAGTTTAAAGGGATATTAGGGGTCGATTGCATGATGAAGTTAGGTGTTATAATTGATATGGAGAGGAAATAGTTAGGATTGGGGATAGGATATTGCTCTGGAAGACAAGTTATGATGTCACAGAAGATGACATGGGGGTATGTATTAATAGTATAGAGGGAGATGATGAAGAAGTGAAAGAGATCGACTCAGATGAATATAATGAGGAAAAGTTAGATGAGGTACAATTGGTAGGGAAAGAAGAGGCTGAACAAATAGAGGTAGAATCAAGCGCAGTATTAACAGTGGATAACGAATCAGAATTAAGAAAGGTAGAAGTAAAAACAACATTATGTGACACAAGAGGTAAATGTAGGTATAAGTGAGTTAAGGGGCAAAGATAATTTTGGTAATTTGAATTTAAAAGATTTATATGAGATGAATATTGTATATGAAGGTATAGAGAAGATGAAAAGTTTTGTATAGAGGGGAAAGATAAAGATGTGAGGTAGTATCGTTGGGTTTGTCCGCAGAAAAAGAAATTATAAGAAATAATAAACAGACAAGTATAGGGAATGAAGAAGAAATATTTAAGAGTCGGGATAATAGGGATGATTTTATTTTATGTGAAATAACAGGGATGATAAGTATAGAAATAGAAGAAGGAGAAATAGGGATGAAGAGTATTAGGATGGTAAGAAGAAAGACTTGGAGGGTCAAGAAAAGTCAGATTTAAATAAGAAAATGAAGCTTAATGAACGAAATATAGGATAGGTGAATGGTAGTGTAGATGTTCAATAGTTAGAGACAGAGATAGGTATATAGAAAGTAGAAGTAGAAATAGGACAAATATGGATAGGTGTATAATAGAAAAGTAGAGATAGGTGTATAATAGAGTAAAATTTAAATAGATAGGGATAGAAATAGGTGTATATAGAAAAGTAGAAGTAGGGGTTTATAGAAAAATAAAATTAGGTATAGGATAAATATGGAAGATAGTTAGAGGTAGATATAGAATTAAGTGTGTATAGTTAGGATAAGATAATAGATAGTGATAGTAGGTAGGGTTAAAAGTATGAAAAGTGAAGATAAAGAGAAAAGTACAAAAGAGGTGTTTATAGAGTCAATAAAGGACGAAAGGGTGGAATTAAAAAAGAAAATAGAATGAAATAAGATGGTAAAGAGTTAGTAATAGATAGAAATAGTTAGGTAAAAGATAGTGATAGGTGAATAGTTAAGAATAAATAAAGATAGGAGTAGATAGATAGAAATAAGTAGAGATAGGAGTATATATAGATGAAAATCGGTAGATAAGTAGTGATAGGTTGGATAAATAGGTATAGAAAGTGTTAGGCGGGTAGATAAATGTATAGAAATAGCATGTAAAATTAGATTAGTGAATAAATATTTAAATTCAGAAAACATGAAGTAGTTTTCCTAGAATTGAAATAGGAGGATTATGTAGTGGATTTAAAGGGTTAAATTTGAATTCAACAAAGTAGTTTCCTAACACCCTGTATAGAGAAAGGAACCATTTATATAAATGCAAAATTAATTTCATTTATTTAATTTAAATTAACAAGTATTGACATAATTTTATAACTAGGGATTAGAAGGTAATAGATTCACAAAGATAATCAGGTTTATAAGCCAACAGAAATTATTAATTAATTTAATTTAGTTTAATTTAAGGGGTTATAACGTCAGAGAACGCATAAGAGGATGAAAAATCAATAATTAGAACGGTTACACAAAATTTGCAGAAATGTTAATTTGCAATTAGGTATTTCGAGTAAAGTGTGGCCAGAAGGGGCCTGGTTTATGATATAAATAAGCTAGGGAAATTAATAGCTTTCTCTCTTTTATTTTGCATCGCTTACGACGTACAAAAATCTACTGACGAGGCTTGTAAGTATTAAAAATTTGTAAATTCAATAGTACAGTATTAGATTGTTGTGGCCTTATAATTAGAAACGCGAATTGTGTCGAGTTTATTTAAATTTAACTGAGGTCCAACGAATACTTTAACAAGCTCGTAAATTAATAATGCGATAATAAACAAGTGTAATTAATATACATGGATTTGGATATTGAAATGGATATTGGATGGGTAGCATAAAGCGCAGCTTAGATGGTGTTCATTTTTAAACATCTAGTGGAGACGCACGCAGAACCACTAGGCCGAGGGGTTCAGGAACATAATACATCGTCAACGGAGATGGAATCTTCAAGTTTTTCCAGGTAACGCATTAGAATTTGCTGTTATTTTATAAACTATTGAAATTTTTGTGATGTGTGAGAGTGAACTTTGACGGTATTTTTCTTTATTTTACGTATTGAAAAGGATACGTATAGCTGACTATTAATATGGTATTTTGAATATAAAACAAAAGGTGTACGTACAACTTATTAAATTGCTTGATGAATTTAAATGTAATTGTTAAGAGTACATGGTTTTTTTTTTGAGTTTGTAGTAATAGTATGCCAAGTGGAAAGCATACATTGATAAACTGGGTTATCATGAGCTCACCATACTCCAGTGTGTAGTAAGAAACCAAGTTTAGGTATTATTTGGGGCCCATTTACTTCTGTTGCATTAAATGTGTTAGAAATTTTCATTTTAAAAACTTGAACTTTACAAAGATAGCATGTATTGAGGTGTAACTTGAGCACCAAACTGTAAATAACTTTGAATTATTGTTTGTAAATAGTGGTTAATAAATATTGTATGATTGTTGTATTATTTTGTGATTTTATTGTATGGTGTGTGAACGGTCAAGAGAATGAGAGTAAATTTAGGTATACGAGAAGAAGCACAGCTGAGCTAGCCAGGGAAGCTGCTGAAGAAAATAATTCGATAAAGCAGAATACATGTAAGAAAGTTTTTGTGAAATTTTATATTTGTGAAAATTGATTTGTTTTGTAACTGGCAAGTACCAGAGCTCAGTAAGTTACACGGCAATTTATGACGACCCAACGTTGGGGCTCGAATGTTTTTTTTTACGCTGGCGAGGTCTTTATGGGGTTCCACGGCAATATATATATATATATATATATATATATATATATATATATGCTTTTCGACTGAAGCACCATAACAACACTCCTAATAAATACTGCAATAAATTAAGACAAAGCATACCTAGAACACCGCTTCCCTGCTAGCTCAGCTAAAGTTCGGTTTGCAAAAGGGATTTCACCCCAAAGAAACACGAGACTCAGTAAAAAGTGGCAATAAATTTACTAAAAATCAATAAATTTACAATTCGAATTGAATATTATGCACAACTTTTTTATTATAATACTAATAACAAAATCCTTAATACGCCCGATTTCATATAAAATTATTTCATTGACGCACAACACGTAGGGATATTTTTACCCTTTTAATTTAATTAATACTTGTTTGGGGCACGTATCGTATTTTTAAAACTTTTACACTAGCGGCGCATCGCATAGCATTTTTAATTTTAGCAGGTTAATCGTACAATTGTGATTAAGCACGCTTAAGATTACTAAAGTTACTACATTCCATTTCGCATTTGAAAATTTATTGCCTCCTTACTTTAAAAACCATTTCAGCTTTACTTCTTACTTGTACATATATGAATTGCTACACTTTTATTATTTCAAGTTTGCTCAGTTAGGCAGCCAACTGTGCTCATACTTTATTTAATTTTTATCAGTTCAAGCCAGCTCCATTATACGAAGAACGTTGCTCATCCTTTATCTAATTCACAAGTTTACTTGTTTATATTCGTTTTGGTCTCCTATCTAAGCAATTATTTGTACTAATGTTAATAGTTTAATGGTAATTAGGTAAGACAGGTGTGTTATCTTTAAAAGATAAGATGTGCTCCAATTTATTTCTATTCAATAAGGAATTTCCGTGATTATTCCTTCAGAGAAGTTTCATAACCACATTGGTTGAACAAGTTCATTTAGATATTTAGCCCCAAATAAAAAATACCAGAGTGGGCAGTTACAAATTCCTATAATGAAAAACGTGTTTTCTTTTTTTACGTGACTGCCCATGTTTGTAACCAATATTCTTCTGTTGTTCGAACTAATGTTTGCTTCTTGATCATACTACAGAAACTTGCTTGAGCGTTACAATACATTCTGTCTGGTTGTGATTTTATATGTAGATTATGCTAAGATGCGATGGTTGTAGCTACCCATACCCTTCATGGCCTGTGTGAAGGAATTAGTATATGATGATAACCGACAGCTGTTTGCTTTACTCCTGGACAGTAGGTAGCTTGCCTACATTATGGATGTGTTAAGAGCAACACTTTAAGCTATAAGATTTATTTAATAATTTGATGTTTTGTACTTAAATGTTCTATTGTACATATGTCTTTTGTGTACTTGTATGTTTCAGTAGCATCTAGTCAGACAATTCAGTCAGCATCAATATATTTGTAACAGTAAAATTTGTAAGGTTAATAGCGCAAGGATCAGACAAAAACAGAATGACAATAAAATAAGAACCCACAGGAATCATGTATAAAAAAAATAAAAGAAATTTAGAAAGACCGGGCTAACTACAAACACGGAGAGTGGGACGATTCATACAAGACAGATAAGTATATCCCCAAAATTTTCTATTTACAATGAACATAGAAAGTTGTATTTTAAACAAAAATAAATAAAGTTACTATTTAAAAAAGAATTATATTCTACAGACAATTTTAATATTTGAGGTACGAAGTGTGCATTTCGTAGCTTAACATGTAAGACTAATTGGTAAAAAAAAGTAATGCTTATACTTTTGTATAAGCAAGTGCGTTAAGTAGAAAAGTATTAAATGCCAAAACAAATTATAGTATTTGAACAAGAAGTACTAGTGAAGCTAGTTTTTAAAGGGGTTTAGTAATCTGGTTCTGCACCAACATCAAATGCTGATAAATAATAATTTCTTGGCATGCAACAAAGAAAACAAGGAACCTACCTCCACGTGCCGAGATACTTATCTTGCAGCTAAATCCGTGAAGGTAAACCAGCAACACATCTTGGCCTCGCTCACTGATGAAGCATCATAACAGTAGACAGTTTCGTTGATGTTGCAACCATAGTTGAACCAGCGGGTCTATGGAAAAGAGCAATTACTATTAATTACAGTGATTAAATCAACTTAGTTTTAGTATCCTAAATTATTCGGCAATATTTAAGAAGTTCATACTGGCGTAGTTCTTTTGTTTACAAAACACCCTTCAATTTTTCGTTACTAGATATAATTAGAATTTAAGAAATGGAGGATATCGAAGATTGTCCTTAGTATCGTTTTGCTATCAAAATTCTTAGAAGTTATTAATTAGTCATATTTTACACGTGTTTTGTGTTTAATTATTCTTTCAGATCCAGATGTGCCAAGGAAACATTGAATTGGTTTTTGTATACTTTCGTTTCATTCTTTAGACACACAATTCGTTTTTTTTGCTCTCTTCTCCTTTGATACATCAAAATTCGGACAAGCATTCCATTACCGATGTGGTCATACTGGTCCACTAGTATTATGCGCAACAAAGTTTGTAACAGTATCCTGTACAAAATATCACAATATTAATTAAATAACGAATCAAATTGCATTGCAAACTACAAGTATGCTAGTTTCAAATTTTAATTAATGGAGATGTACCACCATTAGCTTACTGGACAATAATTAATCTTTACTTCCACAACTGTTGCTCGGTTTGTGTTATGTAAACTTCAAACAGAGCAAAGCAAAATCAAAAATATAATCATGCCATCACTTATTCGGGTACTAAATACAATACCTGTAAAAAATATCATCATCTACCAAGCTCTCCAATTTCAAAAATTACTGCAAACTTGTGAAGCATGAAAAGCACAAAGAAGTGTAATACACCAGACGTTTCTAACGGACAAGTTTAAATACTTAAAATTCAAAACAGTAACAAGTGTTTTATTTCAGTTAAAATATTAACTATATAAAAAGAAAAGAAATAAAAGTAACATGCTTAATTAAAAATACATTTTTACTAAATAATTAATTCATTTCGTCACTTACAAAAATATCTTACTTTATGTATCATTTATGCGTGTATTAGGTAAATAAATTGCTATATTACTTTCAGTATAGTCCAGTATTTTTCGTTGACACTGTCGAATATATTGTTGTTGCTTATGATATATTTTTAAACATCCTTTTATTGCTATAAATGTGAGACCACCTAACACTGTTCTATGAAAGTTCGATTTAACGGAATCAAAAAATAACTTCCCAAATAAATTTGCTATTGTTGGTAAAAGTAGAGCGCCGCATAAAATTCTAGTGGCTGATATTGGATCTGATAGCGGAGGTAAATCATTATCTGTCTGTGTTAAATTTGGATTTACATCCAATCTAAAACGAGTATCTTTAAGTATGTACTTATTTTATAACCCATATTAGCTTTTGCTCAACATTATATTTATACAGTGAAACTTGCCTAAACAGAAACATTTTCAAGCCGACATATTTCCAGTCTTAACAAATACTATATGTATCATATTAAACATCAAAGACATCTACAATGCTGAATCAAAGTAAAATTGACTACTTGTGTCAAACTAAGTAAAATATCATTTTAAAACGTGTTAATAATTCTAATATTTACTGAAAAAATATTTAATAAAACATCGCTGCTTGTACATCTATAAAATTTTAGGAATACAAAAGAATTCAGATTTAATATATGAATAACCTGGTACACATTCCATAAACGTAGATATTGGAAACATGTATATAAAATGCTATGATAATAGAGTTATTTAGGGGTATATAGGGTCACAAGGGTAGTATACTTCATGTAAACAACACCAAAATCAAGGAAACCAAACATTTAATTAATAAAAGGTACACAATTCGTTAATTATGCAAAAAGCAAATATCAAATACACTGAATAAAATCTACAACTAACTTTAATCAATGAAAGGAAGCTCATTCTTCAATAATTTAACCACATTCAGAAGAATAAATAACTCTAGACGCAATCCAATTCATTTTAGAAACAGAAATACATTCAGAAACTTTGAATAAATAAAAATTAGGAGTATCTAAAGTGAAACAAAACATGAAACGATTTTTTTCTAAACTTGACGCATTAATGTAAGAAAATAATCATACGTGCTCACAACAAACAGGTCTTGCAAAACAAGCATGTTATAGAATGTAAAGTCATTAAAAACGCATCTAATTCACGTCATCTGTTAAAGATTCCCATTATAAAATTTGCCTACGTGATCTTTTAAAAGCAAATTCAACAAATTCAAATAAAACCCAGCATATGAGAAAAACACAATATGTAACCATACGTTTTGGCGTACGTGCAAGATTAAATGTAATAGCCAATAATTTCCTATACAAAATATGAAAACATGATATTGAACGGTACAAAGTACAATAGCCAACGAACTCCATAATGTAAAGCTTTGATACCTATGTGATTTGGGGAGCATTGCAACAAAATTTAGGATAGGTAACTTCGTGTAAAATCCAAAGGCTTACATGATAATACAAGTGCAACGCCATAACAAAGATAATGCCCGATCAAGCCAATTACAGCACGTGGAACGGCTTGCCTATGTATATTACACCAGGCTGGTAATGGTCAGTTTCTTGATAGCTGTACTAGTTTGAACAAAAATACTAGGCAAAGTTCAAGTGTGAAACTAAACCACGATTTTAAGTGAAAATTAATAATTAAAATTTTCAAGTACAAGTGCACGTTCAAATCTACAAGTTTGCTATCGACATAAGACGTAAGTGCAAATTTTAATTAAGGTAAACATGATTTTTAACATTTATTAACTTAGGGCTCTAAGGAATCTAAGGAAACTGAGAAATTCTCTAAGTGATCTACCGAGAAAGTTACGAAGCAATTCAATAAACAATTCACTAAACAAATTCAATAAGGAATCTAACGTAAAAATCCAATACTGCGAGTAACAGATATAATACAGCACAAAAAGCCTTTTAGGCTGCAGTGCGGCGGAGCAGTTTGGCAGACGCACCCACCAGGGGGAGTGGTTTTAGTGAGTAAGCCGCAAGGAGAGTCCCATACTTTGGCTATAAAAGTTTTCCACTCCACTGGGTTCGGATAACTATAAAAAAAAACAGCTATAATAAAGGGGAAAACTCTGACTCAGGACGTTAAGCTGAAAGCAACCCAAGGTCACTGGTTAACAGCATGTATCAGCAGGTCAAAGAACAGGGGTGTATGCAGAACTACACATTCAAACCAGGAAATCAACAGAAAAAATACCAGGTTAGAGATCATAGTAAATTAATAGCATAAAACTTATTCTTTTTTTAAACATTTAAAACTTGTATGTACTTAGATATCTATGTGAAGGGTCATCAAAAATTTTGATTGATACGTAGAAATTACATTAAGAGAGAGAAGGATCATTGAACATTCACCAAGGCTTTCAATATAATATAGAATTATTTTTTGCTGGCTTTATATATTTTTAATAGGGTTATAATTTGGTGATGAACAGATTTATATTTTTACTTTGATTCAAGGGTATAAATAGCAAATATTACGAAGGTTGTAGATGTGCAAATTGTACATATTTCTTGGTTTATTATACAAATTGTTTGGCTATTAAGTTTATCTTATTTAGGTATGAAGTATTAGAGAAAAAGGGGGATACAAATTTCTCTGTTACTGTATCGTCGTGCACTTTGAGTGGGGTTGAACTGAGCTAGTAGAGGCATAAATCTAATTGTGTGAAATTTAAAAGTTATTCTAGATTATTTAGGAACAGAGAGCGGTGGCAAACAGCAGGCAACTGAGCGTTAATCGAAGTAGGACAATATCATAGCAATATGTACATACATGCATTGAAAGACCTCTCGTGAACTCTTTATCACACACACACAAACACATGCATGTGCACCCACCCTCCTGCCTGCCCGCATACACGCATACACACACGCATATGTGTGTGATAAGGAGGTCATTCTATGCAAAACCCACCCAAAAAACCAGAAAACGGAAAAAGTTAAAAGCTCCCAATATTTGATATTTAAGATGTAACTTTTGAGTAAAGAATTTATTGATTCATTCTTTCCTAAGCCAAACAATATGTAACTTTGAGTAAAGATTTGAACGCATAAGTTCAAGCAATTTATAATTCATGCAATAAGTTGGGTAGAACTTTGCATGAATATAAAACATAATTATTTTGTAAAACACTACACGAATTGAACAATTTTCAACACAGATAATTCTCATGCAAGAGAATACGCTGAGTATAATTGATTAAAAAAATTAAATGCACTTTGCGGACTGATATTTTTGGAGATGTGAAATGGAACCAAAGAATATTTAATGCCGTTAATTATGATGAAGATAAGTTTTAATAAGCAATACTCGATAATAATACGAGCAAGTATTAACTTGTTAATTTTTGTAACTTATAAGGATAATTTGATGCTAGCACTTAAGGTAGAGTAAGTTCTTAATTCATTTGCGTTAAGGATCATTTCCAGAAAAATTTTAAAGTCAGACTTCAAAGTACTTTGACCTTTACTAAATAATCTGTGGAGCATCATTGGCCAATTATACTCATGAGTGTGATAGTAAAAAATAGGAAAATTACCCACTTATAAATTAAAGAGGATTTTGTAACTGTTAAAAAAGTCTAGGCAAGGAATATTTTAGTAATAATTTACGAATAATTTTATGTATAAGCTTTTAACTATTCTATATTCTTTGGTATGCAAAAAAATGTTTTTAAATGTATAGATGTTTCTTGAGATTGCAGTGTTTCAACCCATTTTGTAAATTTCACAGTATAATTTCCGTTGAGATAGCCAGGCAAAGAAAAGAAAAGGAAGGTAAGATAGTAATTTCATATTTATTAGTTGCTTCATAAGTACAGTTCATTGCACCTAAGTCATGGCAATAATTTTGCAACCTCCTCTGTCATTAATATCTTACCTTCCTTTTCTTTTCTTTGCCTGGCTGAGGAGATCACAAAAATTATTGCTGTGACTTAGGTACAGTGAACTGTACTTATGAGAATGCAACTAGTTAGTACATATGAAATTACTATCTTACCTTTCTTTTCTTTGCCTGGCTAGCTCAACCGAAATTTTCTTTTCTAATTTTTCACTTTACCTGGCTAGCTCAACGGAATTTACTTTCCAAATGAAATAAAACGCAGCAATATCACAAAGCATTTATACAATATGAAATATCTTCTTTCATACAAAAGCATTTACAACATCGGTTCTTACAAACATAAAATAATTTCTAAGTAGTGTTTGTTACAAATAAAATTATTGTTGCCTACCTTATTTTACATTTACAGAATTAAACTTATTCTTTTGAGGATCTTTTACTTGGTTATAAATTACTTCCACACAAGCTCCTGGTAAAAAAATCCCTCATACAAAGAAAAAAAATTATTAGGATTATCTTAAACTTAGATCTAAATACTCTAATATCAGTAAAAATAAATCTAACAGTGATACTTGCAGAATTAACAAAACGCTTCTCATAATTAAAAATCTTATTTTAAATTGATCTACAAATCGGCTTACACGTTTTTCCAAATTAATATTCCTGATTTACAACAGCAATTATTAAAGTACATTTTTGGGTTAAATATTCTTTTCAATTTTTTAATAAATCTTTAAAAATAGCTTTATATTGAAAAATTTGCCTTTTCTTCGTAATTAATAATTCCATTTTTGTATGTAATTTAGGTTTAAAAACATCACTTCAATATTAATTGCAACCTCGCAACTACGTTTTACTGCATATTTCTATAACGCAACAGCTAGCGCTTTTAAAATAACATTTCTTGATCTACTTTAAGCATTGACTGCTTCGGATTAAGTTTAATGAATGAATTCTTTTTGAAATGATAGACGCTACTGTATATACAAATTGTTTATTTTCCAGAATTTTACCGGTATAATCTCGAACATTATTATGTAAGGTTTCCCAGAATATCCAATTAGCATATAAAATTTCGACATTATTACCTTCTTATCTGTTCTAGGCATCATGTTCTTTGCAGGCTTTTTCGATGTTCAAGCTGCTTCTTGGAATAAAAATGTTTATTTAATGATACTCCCTATATGTTCGTTGTCAAAATTATTTTGACAACGATCCTAGGTCACGGATCGAAACATAAATAAAGATGATTTTTAAAACCATGAGTGGTTTAATTCCCAAAGAAGATTAAGAAAAATTTATTTGATGAGTTTATACGTAGTTTTAAATACCGATGACTCATATTCTAGAAGGTTCTTTTATTTAGAATCAATTGCTACAATCCACGGGTTAATTAATTTACTTTGATTGCTTTTTAATGCAAAAGGGTTTGCATTTTATAGTAAATACACGAAATTATTTATATTTATGCTAAATGCGTAAAGCATTTGACAGTAAATTTTATCAAAAATGTATAGATTTGCATTCCCATCGAAATGCGTTTTACGGCATCTTATAACCAATTACTGTTACCTATATGACTTACGTTACTTGCTATTTATTTACAATATGCTTATATGATACAGGGTGATTATTTATACACGTACAATTTGCTTTTCCGCATGGTACATCAATGAATAAAGGTACGCTTGTGTTATACAGGGCGTAACCATGAATTTACGAAAAATTCCATTTTTTCCTGATTCTATTATATTTTGGTGGGATTTATTTTTAGAATTCGGATTTCAATGACCTCTCGTGACCCCTTATCACGTCAATATATATATATATATATATGCATTTTTGAAAATTTAAAATGGAAATGGGTAGCGTTTAATATAGTTAATTACGTTGGAAATAATGAGTTTTTAATAAATGCTACAGGACCACAAGAATTGCACGTATAAATTTTAGATTTCTTTGTTTCTAACTAATAAAAATATTTACGTATGTTGTAATCTAAGCTAGAATAAATATTAATCATATAATTTTTTTGTGTAAGCGAATAGTTTGCATCAAATTTTGAGGTCAAAGTTCAAAGCATTTTGACCTTTAATAAAGTATCTATGAAGAGTTTTTCCCAAATACACTTACAATGTGCGGTAGTAAGAGATAGGCAAATTAACCAACTATTAATTAAAGAGAATTTCGTGCCTTTTTACAAAGATTAGGTAAGGAATATTTTAATAAATAAGTAACTGGAAGGATTTTTCTGTCTGAATTGAAGCTGTAAACTGTGTTATAAATTCTTTTGTATGAAATACAAATGTTTTTGAATGTATAGATGTTTCTTGAGATTGCTGTTTCATTTCATTTTGTAAATTTCACAGTATAATCCCCGTTGAGCTAGCCTGGCAAAACAAAAGAAAAAAAATGTAAGACAATAATTTCAAATTTCCTATCACTGTACCTAAGTCACAGTATAATTTGAACAAAACTCCCAAACCCCAGGGTTATCACAGCAAATACTAGCTTTCAGTAAAAAAAAAACACCTCTCAAATGTCAAATCTTACCTAACTTCCAACAATTTTACATCTTTAATACTTGTATTACTAAACGTATTTTTAATTTATAACAGTAGCCTTGTTTTAGTAAGTAACAGCACAGCTTTATAATTTTAAAGCATTACTATTTTTGTATATTTTAGTATTTTTGACAAAGGATTGAATATATCTGAAAGCACAGATTTATAAAATAGAGAACTCATTATTCAAGATGACCTGAAATCTACAAATAAACTTTCTCTATTGAGGTTTTATTTTTCTTCTTATTTTGTGCATGGCATTCTTTAGATTCTGTTTTAGTTGCGGTACTCGGTGTTGGCTATTTTCGGTATGTACATTTTTTTTTCTTGTCGGCACAGAATACCGTTCCATACATTACTCTGTTGTACTGTAACAATACCTCGTTATTATTTGTACCAAAACAGAACCTATTTTAAAAATACCACTCGTATATATGAAGCAATTGCATTTCTGATTTATAAAACTCACATTGCCTTTATACTCCCATAAATTTAATTTTTCTGAACCTTCATCATAACAAAATTATTTTGTATATCTTGTAACAAAAGTTTTTAAAGGAAAAAAATCAAAAAATTCGCTAAAATTACTTATTTGCAATCCTACAATAGGTATTCATATTCGTAATAAATTTTTAGTCCCGTATGGAAAACAATAAATTATCCGTTATTTATATTATTTCTATCGCAAGGTTAAATTCCGTACTTCATTGTAATAACAAAATTAAATACTTCAGATGTTTGAAATCATGTTGTGAACATCAAGGTAATTGTTTAAAACAGCATTGTATCTTTAGGCATTGTAAGTAAATAAGTCATTGTTCTCAAATATGTAAAGGTTTTCCAAGTTGTTTCATAAACACGACTCGTAGCCCGTCCTAGTTTGCTAAGCATTTGCCTTTATTGGCATAAATTCCATGTAGATAGGGTTTTCCAGATCGAGTCATTCTTATAAACCGTCATATGATATCGTCACTTTCATTCCATTCTGCAAAAAGTTCGAAATGGAGTCGTTGATTGTAAAACTTAGTTTCAGAAGTAAGACAGTGTTTTAATCTGCTTTTTAGCACAAAACCTAAGAACAATAATACAACTGCTCTCATCAGAAAAATAGATCTGAAGTAGTTTGTTGTTACCTGAAATGGATCGCGAGTAGCCTTATGGTCTAAGCCTAGCTAAATCCTGTACCAAGGTAAAATAGTTCCGTGGGGGGTGGGTATCCACGACTTGTATAAAGGTGAGTGATTGATTTGCCGAATTCATCATTCAATTTCTAAAAGAAAATAGGTTGTATTAAACAACCTCCCTTAAAAACTCAAAACGTCAATACTCTTGCTAGCCAAACTGATAGAAAAATTCTATCATTTCAGTCTAGGATTCGTTTCACAAAACAGTAATTATATTTAAAATTTTTGACTTTTTTAGCTACAGGTATTTTGTCGAAAGAAAAGAAATTAAGCAAATTCCTCTTGAAAAATTTTGTAACAATTACAGCTTTCTCATTTGAGAGAGGCCGATCTAAAGAACTTATGTTAAAAGTTTCACTGTGCGATGATTTGTAACAAAAGTAGTCTTGCACAAAAATAGAAAAACTTTTTAATATTCCTCTTTTATAAATTAAACTTTAGCTAATTTGAATATGTAAGCGGAATGCCCGATCTGACACACACACACGCACGCATGCACACACACCATGATTAAAATAATAAATATGTAAATGTATAAACTATTACAAATCCAGTTTGAGTAATTAAAGCTAAATCCTGTGATATTAATTGATAACATTATAACGTTATTGAATATGAATATAGACATTTTGTGAATAAAAAATTTATCTCTCAATAACAAAATAGACGCGATATTAAGTTGGCAATTTTCTTATGTCTTGTAATTTAAGAAGCACGTATGTTAAAACATTTTTTGTTGAGGAAACTGTCTAATTGATTGAGACATGATATGCCTTAGATTTTGTCAAATATATTTATTCAAGAATTTAGGTAAAAGAATTTAGAATTAGCAAACACTAAAGGGTTTTCTGTATCTGCCCTTCAGAATTAATGAATACCTGTTAGAAATAGTGGTGTCCAACTTAAAATTATGGTTTCTTTTATTCAACTAAGTAAATTGAGCCCCGGCTCATTTCTAACTCTCCCATCGTATAATAGCCATGTTAGCCGAAGGCGTGTAGTTTTTAGCCTTTCCATCTTCTAAGTATAAAACTTTACATCTTTAGAGAGTGAAACTGAATAGCAATTGTAAAACTATGGTAATCTATTATTAACAAAGTTAAGAGAACGCAAATTTTCATCAGACAACGACATATTTCTACCTGTTACTAATCTTACATGCACTTTAATACAGAAATGCCTAACAAAAACAGTTTAAGTTCTATAGTTTCCATTTTTGGCAAGTTTCACAGTACTACAACCACAAAAACTGTGGAAAGCAATAAAATAGATATCAAGTCAATGATAAAATTAAACCAAAGCATGTTGAATAAAATTAAAATAGGTATATGCTTTTAAGGTTTTTATTACTAGTAATACCTGAAAGGAAGTATATGCTTAACCAATGGCACTTTAACAACATATTTACGCATGAAGTTTAAGACGGCATCTTCCCAACGAATCATTTTACCTACAACTAGAGATACTGGAATTGCTGGTAAGCCGATTAATAATACCAACGGATCAGCTTGTTCCATTAACCCTAAACCTTCTTTTTGTCCAACAACCTGTTGAAAAAAGTTAATATTAGCTTATGGTTAATAAAGTAAATAATTAGAGAAAAAAAGAAAACAAGTAACATAAATATCTAACAATATTTAAAAATATTAGTTTGTAATTGCATAAACACAATAAGAACATATTGCATAGCAATGCTACAAGCAAAATTGTTATGATAAAACAACATCGTAGCTGAAGTGTTTTTGTCATACGCAGTTTATATTACTATCCCATTGAAATCCAAGGGTCAGTTTGTTATGCTCCAAAATCGTTTCATAAAAGTAATTACGTTTAGGGAATATTGATGGGTAGCATCCAACAATTTAAAGCTCGCCTAGTAGCTCATGGTTTCTGATAAACCTGTGACCTGTGGAGTCGATTATTTAAATACTTTTGCACCAGTTATTGAATTTAATCCGGTAAAATTATTTTTCGTTCTACTTGTTATTCAAGAAGATTGGGTACATGCACATTGAGACGTGAAACAACCATTTATTTATAGTAACTTGGATGAAGAAGTTTACATGGAGATACCCATTGGATACGAGTTTTTTGACTTATTATATCGACTAAAGCAGTCTGGAAGAAATTGGTATTTCCATTTTTCGTTTACATAATGAATGTGTGATACCATTATATGTTGACGATTTCGCTATATTTTGTCAAAATGAGGTCACATTACACAGCATTCTTAATTATTTGAATCGTAGATCTAGGATGTATCAGAACATTTCTTGGAGTGGAGTTTGAACACATTGAAAATGGCTATAGTATACATAAAAAAATACGTTTGAAACCGTGATAAAACGTTTTGAAATAGATACATCCATTTCTGTTTATGCTCCTATGAATGCAGGTTTAGTAATGAAAGTTGATAACTTAGGGTTTGGGAAGGTGCCATTTAAGGAATTACTCGGTTCATTACTGTTCTTAGCAAATCGAACTCGACCAGATATTATGTTTTCTGTAATATATCTTTCTCAATTCTCATTAAAGGCAACGAAGGTACATGTTAATTGCTTAATACGTGTACTTAAGTATGTTGCTAGTACTTATAACTATGTGATTAATGTGTCATGTGCTCCCTTTAAAAAACTGATGCATCTTGGGCAACTGCATTGGATTCACGTAGTTCCATCAGATCATTAGACGGGGTATTTTTAGGATGGCGTTGCTGCATACACAGAAATGCATATCCAGAAGTGCCATGGAGGCTGAATATGTAGCATTATATTGCGGCCTCGTTTCGTAAATAAGAACAGATGTAGTATCCCTGTTTAGGTGCTAGTTTCACACAATTTTAGAGCAAAACAAGAGATCATACGCTCCCACCCTCGCTATAACTGAGATCCATCCGGACAAGCTTCAGTCTTTGTTTGTGTGCGACGTTGAGCACATGCTACACTCCCGCACAGTCGTAATAGTTTCGTAATTGTTAATTATAATTACGCCTAGAGACAATAAACACCGACGGAAAAGTCGTAGTTTTCTACATAAAATCGATGGATCGAATTTTGCCTTGCAGAAATGCAGCGACAATTAGATGATATGGACAAAAATTCACGAGGTCATCGGGCCAACTCCAATTGTGAACTTGCGGACATAGAATTACTAGAGTATGTAGATGCTTCACCGACTCGATTATCCGTACCAGATACCTTCGAGTCAATACCTCTGTAATTAATGGTGAGTGTAACAAGTGATCACTACCTAACCTGACTTCTCTGATCGTTTTGGTACGATTGGTTTATAGCTGTTTTTGGTAACAACTTTTGTGTTTTTGATAACACATTACTTCCATAAAGTCATCAGCCTTAAATTATATTCACTAATCGGTTTAGTGAAAATTATTTTATTCACTAATTGGTTTAGTGAAAATACACCTAATTCTGAAATTTATAAATCGGGATAATAAAACCTTTTTCTTATTAGATTCAGAATTCATAGAAGTAAACAACGACAATTCAAGCCTACTGCAAGAAGAGCCAGCTGATGAATTACAAGAAAGCATCGTACACATTTTAGGTTTTGATCCACCGCAAAAGTCGAAGCAGGGGCCGCCTATACATAGAGCAATTGCATCTCGCTGGCAAGATATATTAGTTCAGGGTATGAAGTAAAACTGGAATTTCTACAAAAGTATGTAAATCTTGAGAATCTTTCGCATTTGAAGGTGCCTCAGCTAAATCCAGAAGTCAAAGGTGCTCTTGCAGCTCAGGTTCTCCATAGAAATAAACGACCGAGTCACAAACAAGAGCAAATTTCCGGGTGTATATCTGCTCTAGGCCAGGCGCTTACTGTCCAATTGTCAAAGGAGCAAGAGACATTTCCAATTAATACAACTTCTAAGTCATACTGGACGGATTCTTTGTAATTACTTTCCATCTGAGACTACTACACGTAAAGAACTAATCCTTATAAATTTAAATAAAGAACTCTGAGATGCTCTAAGTGCTGTCCCTAGTGACTCGCTTTTGTTTGGGGAAGCACTTGAATATCGCTTAAAGGCAGCGAAGAACTTGCAAAGATTAAGTTCCGAATTAAAGCTAGTTAGGCCTAAAATTCTGGAAAAGCCCTCAACTTCCTCCTCGTTAAATTTCAGAGGTCCCTCTCGTCCAATCAAAGAAAACCGAGTGGGATCGAACATAGAGACAGCTCCTTATCAACAAAGGCTGCATCATCAGCACCCCAACACGGACAATGCACATCAATCCAACTATTGGAGAGGGGTCAGAACAACAAAGAGTCAAATCCCTTACCAAGAACCTGACAAATCAGAATTGGGCAGACGGAGACATCAACCCTAATTGAAGATAAGGTTAGTAGTAGTAAATACACTGGCAGACTACTATATTTTTTACATGCCTGGCAAGTGTTAACGTCGTACAAGGTGATTTTATCCTACGTTCCGGGATTGAGAATCGCCTTTTTAGAAAAACCCACACATAATTGGGTTCCCAAACAACCTAAGTGGTCCGAATCTGAATACAAAATTATACATAACTCTATTGAAGAGTTATTTATAGTAGGAGCTGCGAGTATTGTTACACCATGTAAAGCCCAGCATGTATCACAAGTTTTTGCTGTACAAAAACCAGATGGCAGTCATCGATTCATTTTAAACCTTAAATCACTTAATGTTTACATATGGTCTTGTCATTTTAAATTAGAAGATCATAAAATAGTTTCTAAAATTATTAAACCAAATATGTTTATGGTGACGTTACATCTTAAAGATGCCTACCTTATGGTCCCCATAGGAAATATTTACGTTTCACGTTTAACGTTAATCTGTACCAATACAACTAGTTTGCCTTTCGGCATAGCTTGTGCACCCTATGTATTTACAAAATTAATGAAACCTCTACTGTCTTATCTCCGAAATAGGTCCTATACCTTGATGATTTCCTCCTAGTCGGAGAATCATACCAAAAGTGTATAGAAAATATAAGGTGCACAACACAGGCTCTACAGAAACTGGGCTTTATAATAAATTACAAAAAGAGTAACCTAATTCCCTGTCATTCAGTAAAATATTTAGGGTTCATTTACAACTCTATTAATATGCAGATTTCCTTACCTGGTAAAGTCATTGGTAGCGACATGCAACCATAATATTTTACCCTTATTTAATTATTAAATTTGTAGATTTTGCTGCAACCCTAAGTTGCTGCGTTCGCTCTTGACCTTGTGGTTATTGTGAATGCTGTTCCTCACATAACCCGCCGGGCATGGAGTAGTATTAAACTAGCTTCGGTTGAAGATAGACGTATTACTGTAGCTCAGTGTGCCTACATATGGAATTATGTACAGTTGCACATTGAGCGCTAATTGTATTTTTAATATTCATGTATTTTTTTATTGTTCGACTTGCAATCGGTCTTTTATACCAATAGTGAGAAATATACAGTTTGTTCGTATCCAGCTATTTTTATTTCTAAAGATATGGTGAATGTTAAAGCATCATATTTTTAAATGGTCCTTCGAGCCGGATTTTACGAGTGCATTTTTAAACAATCCATCGAGAACTCCGTATTCTTAAACGGTTCTTAAAGTCGTAATGGAAGTTATGACTTCTAAAATTTAAAGTAACATTTTTGTGTGTTCAAACATTCGTCAAAATTTCTGTGCGGAAAGCAACCTGGTTAATTCCAAAACAAGGTCATATCAGCAACGGCAACAGTCTACCCATGCAGGAATCAACGAGAGTCAAGTGCTTTTACACCAGACCAGACAAGTATTCAACTACTCACCATCATTTGAGTAAAGCGACGTCCAGTTTGGAAACGTTCAACTGCACACGTGTCTTTGTTATCTACACAAAAACAAGCAGGTATTCTGTATCGCTTATTTTGTGAAACCTGGTAACGAATTTAATTTCGACTATTTTCAATTAAAACTTATTGGTTTGTAATAAGATTATTTGTTTGAGGATTAGTGGTGTTATTAAAAAAATTTTTTTGTTTTCAAAATGTCTAAAGGAAAGAAGGCTTTGTTAGCATGTCACCGCTGATGGTAAACCAGAAATAGAACAATAGGTAATTGGTCCCTGTTGTAACGATGGCAGAAGGGAAGGGTGGCTTGCTCAGCCAGGAGGTCGTGGGCTGACGGCTTCGACTAAGGACCAGAATGGCGAAGCTCGAAGAGTAAGGGCGCCAGAGTCTTGCCACAAAGAAAATATAGAACCGTGACTCAAAGGTTCCAACTCATACACAAGTTCCCAAATACCATATCCAAGCAGCACAAAGCGGCACAATCGTCACGCGCTAACTCAAAACAATAATAAAAATAATAATCAAGGAACACGTATAATATTTACTTGGCACAAATACAGGTGACACAATGCACAAAAAATATATATAAAGTACGGTATACAAAGGGGTGAATATTGATCAAAACTGGTGAAAATGATGCTTATCTTAAAATAAGAATATTGTGTAAATAATGTACCTAAGGTGGTGCAGTACTAACAGAAAAACAAGAGAAAATAAAGTGGTGCGTGGAGACCCACGAACGGTTCGGTACATACACGGGGTACCGCAAAATAGGCGAATGAATAAGTTGTAACTAACGCAAGTTAAAACGCGACGAAAGGCATGCCGCTCATCCGTTATATAAAGGCGCGGAGATAAATAATCTCTAAAATTTATAAATATATCGCGTTCGTTGGTGGATCTTTTACAAAATAAAATATCGTAGCATAAAAATAAACCTGAAAAATAAGGCAAAATACATAGCATATAAATCTGGTGAAATTGATAGTAAAGCAGATTACAAAAAAAAGTATAAACACACTGTAGGTCACAATTGTTACTACAAAACTTCGGTATCTAAAGAAAAAGTACACACAATAGTTCGCCTGAATAGTGATTAAACATGTAAACACCGAGGGGAAAGCAAAAGAATTTATCAAACGTTACTTCTAATTTCCAAAAATGTAAAAATATAACTTTCGTTGTGATAAAACTGGATTTTGTAATAATTAAAGCTTAAATAAATTTAGCTGATAACGTAGTTTAAATTTGTTTGTTGAGGCGATACCAAAAAAAACAGGTATTAAAGTAAATAGGTATACGACCTTCGAGATCCAGGTGTCCTGAGTACTGTTGGTAGTAGCAACACAGCTCTGGGCTCGATAATCGGCGGGCAACTATTGCTTCCTTCCAGAACAGCAAATTTAAATTTGTAAACAAAAGCAATGAACAAGCAGGAACAGTGATCGGCGAAAACTAAAGATACTACTAAAAGTAGTACCGACGGCAGTCTAAAGCAGGTAGTACTAAAAGATGGTCCATAAAACGAAGAAGAAGAAAGGCCACTAAAATAAGAGAAAAATAATTAGAATACCAATACTGTACCTAAATAATTACGTACGTTGGTCGGCCTTATCGCAAAAGCGAAGAGTCGGAAACGCAAATAAATTCCACAACGGAAGTGGACAACGCCACTAACTTCTGTTGTATAATTACAGATCCTCCCGAAGGAGATGCTAAAACAAATGCTCAATACGCACTTATAAAATTACACAACAAAACCAAGAGCGTTCACTTTACTCTTTTACAAGCTTCATACAAACAATGAATATCGACTTCATGCACACTACACCTGCTAGATAAGATAATCGACCCATTCAGAAATAGAAATAGACGAAGAATTAAAACGAGTTGGAAATTAACCTTGAGAACCGGATAAGATTTTATAGAAAACACAGAATAACTTCAAAACTGGAAAGCTACACGTAACAAATCCCCCTCCCACCAAAAGAAAATTTTTCACACAAAAAATTTTCTCCAGACGAAGGGCCAAAAACAAAAACAAGTCACAAACTCAACACTCAGTCCACCTACCAGAGCAAAAAAAAACCAATAAAGATAGGAGCTTCTCATAACCACAGAACACTCCCGAAATTCAAACAAAGCGTATATTTCCAGATCCCTCAAAAGGAGACTTTCCACGTCAGAAAACACGCTCAGAAACTAACGTCCGCTCACGTACCAACTGTCACACAAAACACATATACAAGGACAAAAAAAAAACGACAGAGATATTCACACAGTAGCAATAAGGAAGTGTACCACTATTCAATGACCTCATCTTCATCCGCACCTACAGTCGGCTTTAAATCTTTCGCATGCCAATTTCCAACAATACGCCCATCTGGGTCTTTGAGTTGATACACCCAGCGCGATAATTTTTTATGTATGGTAAATGGACCAATGAATTTATGCGCTAACTTAGCAGAAAAGTGACGAGCAGCATCAGAGAGGACATAGTTGCGACGCCATACAGATTGGTTTACTTGGAATTCCACTGGCCGTCTACGTAAATCATAATATTTCTTGGCTTTTTCATATGCCGTACCAAGACGTTTCTTCACGTGCACGTAAACCTTTTTTAATAATTTCGAACGTTCATGCAGGTCTTCGTCTCGTCTAAATTCTAAATCGCGGTCTTCGTCTTCTTCAGCATCAACGGTTAACGGTTTGGTAGAATTAATTGACATTTCCCTGCCAAAGTTTATAAAGTAGGGAGTCATGCCCGTAACTTCATGTTTAGCGGTACGTATGGCGCAAGCAACTTGCGGTAAATAACGGTCCCATTCTTTCTGGTTGTCTGACACATAAGCGGTAAGCATAGTCTTCAAAACGCGGTTCACCCTTTCCGTAGGATTAGCCTGCGGGTGGTAGTTGGCGGTGTAGGAAAGTTTGCAACCATAACCTTTAATCATATTAACAAACTGGTGACTACGTAATTGTGTGCCATTGTCGCAAATGACACGTAGGGGTATTCCGAAGAGTAAAAATACATTTTCTTCAATTAATCTGGTAATGGAAACGGCAGTAGCATTGCGGAGGGGAAACACTACAGGAATTTACTAAAACAATCGGCAATAACTAAAGCATAGACGTACCCTCGCGTGAAGCGCGGTAACGGACCGATAACATCCACACAAATAACTTCCCAAAGGCGAGATATTTGGGAATGTCCTCCCATTAAACCGATCGGAGCCTGCTGGAGCGGTTTAGTGCGGGCACACATCTCACAGCGGCGAACATATTTGGCAATATCTTGATGCATTTTGGGCCAGTAGTAAGTCTGGTTAACCCGATGGAATGTTTTATATACACCAGCATGACCACTGGTGGGTATGTCATGGCATTGGGAAATAACCTCAATACGTTTTTCTTTGGGCACGACGAGTTTCCATTGATCATCGTCGGCGCCTAGTTCGCTATAACGGGGTTTAAGGTGTTTATATAGCTGTTCATTATAAATACGCCAGGCCGGAAAATTTTGCGGATTGTCCCTAACTTGGGTATACATACGGCGATACCAAGAATCGGCCACATTGTTAATAGCTGGGAATTCAATTGCTCCTATATCAGGCACGGTACGCGACAAGGCATCCGGTACTAAATGGTCTTTGCCTTTCCGATGTATTATTTCGAAATTGTACTGTTGCAATCGCACAGCCCAACGTGCGATGCGGCCAATAGGATCTTTGATATTGTTAAGCCACTTTAAGCTGTAGTGGTCAGTCACGACTGTAAAGTGTGACCCTTCAATATACGGTCTTAATTTTTCAATAGCGAATAGCACCGCTAAGCATTCCTTCTCGGTAGTGCTATATTTCTTTTCATTTTTAGTAAGTGACCGACTAATATAACAGATCACTTTTTCACCATCAGGATACGATTGAGTAAGGATGGCGCCCAGACCGTAACCAGAAGCATCGGTTTGGACGACAAAGGGTAGATCAAAGTTCGGACACGTAAGCACCGGGGCAGAAATAAGAAAATCTTTAATAATTTGCAACGAATGTTCACATTCTTCAGTCCATACAAACGTTCGGTTCTTTTCAACAATGTAGTAAGTGGTGTGATAATGGAGGAAAAATTTGGCACGAAACGTCGGTACCACGAAGCCATTCCGATAATTCGGCGTACTGCGGTCACATTCGCAGGTGTAGGGAGTTCCATAATGGCGGCAACTTTTTCCGGGTCGACTTGCAGTCCATGGAATTAACAATATATCCGAGGTAGCGGAGTTCTGGTTTACAGAAATTACACTTTTCCTTGCTGAGCCTTAAGCCAGCTTTTGTAATACGATCAAAAACTTCTGTTAACACTTCAATATGTTTTTCAAAAGTAGGGGTAGTTATGATGACGTCATCCAAATATGTGAACACAAAGGGTTCGAGGTCGGCACCGATGACCCTGTCAATTAATCTCTGCCACGTAGCCGGGGCATTATGTAGGCCAAAAGGCATTCGGCGAAATTGGAAGAGTCCCCGGTTGGGGACGGTAAATGCCATGTATTGACGGGATGATTCAGACATAGGGATTTGCCAGTAAGCTGATTTTATATCTAAAGTGGTCAGGAAGCGGGCATCCCTAAGTTTATCTAACGTACTACTAACGTATGGAAGTGGGTACGCGTCGGGTTTACTAACTTTGTTCAATTTTCTGAAGTCTACACAGAATCGGTAGGATTGGTCTTTTTTTTTTAATCATTACAATAGGGCTAGCCCAAGCAGATGATGATAGTTCTACGATACCATCACTTAACATTTTATCGAGTTCAATATCGACATGGCGTTGAAGTGCGGGGAAATGGGATAATACCGCTGTTTAATAGGTGGGAGTTGGTAGTTATTTCGTGTTCGACTAGGTGCGTGCAACCTATTGCCTCATCCCTACTAGCAAAATTGTTTTAATTAATTCGTCAAGTTCGATTTCTTGTTCCCGAGTAAGATGGTCAACCGTTTGTAAACTTGCAATTGAAGGACACAAATCATTTTCAGAAGTCGCAAAAATCCAACTTCCATCACGAAGATTAGGTACGATTTCCATTCTTTTCCAAAAATCGGTTCCTAATATTAACGAATTGGATAGCGAGGGAATTACCAAAATATCAAATATTTTTACGCGGTCTTTAAGTACAATCGGGACACAAATGGACCCAATGCTGTCACAGGTTTTACCATTTGCCACAGTACATGGTTGGGCATTTGTTGTATTAAGTTTACAAATTTCTTTTAACTGTTTCCAGGCACGATCGCCTATTACCGTTCTGGAAGCACCAGAATCAAGAAGGCCTTTAAATTCAATTCCAAGTATATTGACCAACAGATAAGGTCGTTCGTCTTTATTAGCTTGACACAAAATATAATCTAGCAAAGCTTGTTGTTGGAGATTTTTCGTAGTAGTTTCAAATACATTTGACCGTTGATTATCAGGCGAGGCAGCTACACGGTCCGTTAGTGCCTCAAAAGCAAGTTTTGAACACGATGGGCAGTTGCGGCGAATAACATCGGTTTTTCCGCAACCAAAACAATGAATCTTACGAGGTGCTGGACAATTAATCGACAAGTGATTTTCCTGTCGACAGTTCCAACAAATAATAGGTCGAGAAGTGCCAAGAGCACCAACGTTAATTTCTTCGGTTTGTGGTATGTCTATCGGCGCAATAGTTGCTAACCGAGACGGGATTTTTGTACGATGATATGCCAATTCAGGTTCTACAGATTGGCTTATGCTGGGGGGAGGTCTGAATTGGGAGTCGACAACGAACATCCTCAATTGACCGGCAGATGCGAGTTAATTCGAGATCGAAAAATGGATTGCAAAGACAAATGTTCTTGCAAATATGGTTGTAGATTTCTCATAATCATAGCTACACGGGTAGGTTCCGCAGGTTTATTTTCAAGACGGTTAAACAAATTTTCCATAGCCGATATATACACGACTACTCGTTCATCCGCTACCTTGGAGTACGACGTCTGATTTCTTCCTGTATAGAAAGTTCGTAATCACACGGTAGAAATGTTTGTTTAAGACTGTGAACTAACATTTCCCAATTAGTAATAGTATGTTTGATTGAACGATACCATATTAATGCGTTACCCTTAAAAAGTTCAGTAGCGGCATTAAATAGCTGAGTTTTAGTTACACCGCGCACTCGCGTAGTTCCTCAACACGTTCAAGGAAATTTGGTAAACTGGAGTCTCCATCATAACATATGCCCCATTTATATATTTGAGCACATGGTTTAGAGTTGTAACTCGTGATAGGACATGGTGGTGAAATTCTTAAATCGGGAGAAAATTTTATATTTCGTAAATTCTTTTCAAAATTTGACGCGGTATTACCTATAACACCGATAGAAGGCGGGTTATTAATCATTGAAGCAGCACCGGTAGTCGGGGTATTTCATCTTCAAAATCAATTAGACTATCTACTTGCCGTTTTGTAACCTAGGAGGTGCAGTATTGTGACGCACTATAGTGGATAATTCAGTATTAGGTAGGTCAAGAAGCGAAAAAAATTGTCTTGGTTCAACAGGTGTTTGTATTTCGGTGGGGGACATATTTTCTAAGTTGTTTTCAGGGTTACTATAATGTACCTGAACAGTATTATCAACAGTCGCATAGCGGGCGTCTAATAGAAATTTTAATTCTTCAACAAACCGGTCTAATTCGGACACAGTAGGGGATAACTCGGGGTGGTAAGTGTTTAATAATTGAACACGTCGGCTCAAATGGATTAAACGAGAATTAATGCGCGCAAAATCATTGTCTTTATTCGCGGCGCTAAAATTTTTAATATGCACATCAAGGTCCGTAGCCTTAACTTGGCATAACATAACTTCTCTGGACGGGTCAGGTCGGTAATTACCATAATCAACTGGCAGAGGTCTAACACCAGCATTTTCTTGACGAAAGATGCTTGACAAACGAGCTCTTTTTTCTTCAACGGTACCACTTCAGGAAAGATTCCGAAGCAAACACTCAACACTAAGCTCATCACTCAACAAGCGATTGACTTCCATATTGACAAAATGTAAAAAAAAAAGTACGCAAAAAAATATATATAACAACAAAAAAAAAACAGAAACAAAATCACCCAAATCTCTAACAGACTCCAAGCAATCATCAAATCCGAAACACCCAGGTACAAACTTGCACTTCCAAGAACAAAACAAACAAAATTTACACACGTGCTAGAAAAAATACAATTCGAGCCCCACGTTGGGCGCCAAAATCTTCTTGTCACCGCTGATGGTAAACCAGAAATAGAACAATAGGTAATTGGTCCCTGTTGTAACGATGGCAGAAGGGAAGGGTGGCTTGCTCAGCCAGGAGGTCGTGGGCTGACGGCTTCGACTAAGGACCAGAATGGCGAAGCTCGAAGAGTAAGGGCGCCAGAGTCTTGCCACAAAGAAAATATAGAACCGTGACTCAAAGGTTCCAACTCATACACAAGTTCCCAAATACCATATCTAAGCAGCACAAAGCGGCACAATCGTCACGCGCTAACTCAAAACAATAATAAAAATAATAATCAAGGAACACGTATAATATTTACTTGGCACAAATACAGGTGACACAATGCACAAAAAATATATATAAAGTACGGTATACAAAGGGGTGAATATTGATCAAAACTGGTGAAAATGATGCTTATCTTAAAATAAGAATATTGTGTAAATAATGTACCTAAGGTGGTGCAGTACTAACAGAAAAACAAGAGAAAATAAAGTGGTGCGTGGAGACCCACGAACGGTTCGGTACATACACGGGGTACCGCAAAATAGGCGAATGAATAAGTTGTAACTAACGCAAGTTAAAACGCGACGAAAGGCATGCCGCTCATCCGTTATATAAAGGCGCGGAGATAAATAATCTCTAAAATTTATAAATATATCGCGTTCGTTGGTGGATCTTTTACAAAATAAAATATCCTAGCATAAAAATAAACCTGAAAAATAAGGCAAAATACATAGCATATAAATCTGGTGAAATTGATAGTAAAGCAGATTACAAAAAAGTATAAACACACTGTAGGTCACAATTGTTACTACAAAACTTCGGTATCTAAAGAAAAGTACACACAATAGTTCGCCTGAATAGTGATTAAACATGTAAACACCGAGGGGAAAGCAAAAGAATTTATCAAACGTTACTTCTAATTTCCAAAAATGTAAAAATATAACTTTCGTTGTGATAAAACTGGATTTTGTAATAATTAAAGCTTAAATAAATTTAGCTGATAACGTAGTTTAAATTTGATTGTTGAGGCGATACCAAAAAAAAACAGGTATTAAAGTAAATAGGTATACGACCTTCGAGATCCAGGTGTCCTGAGTACTGTTGGTAGTAGCAACACAGCTCTGGGCTCGATAATCGGCAGGGCAACTATTGCTTCCTTCCAGAACAGCAAATTTAAATTTGTAAACAAAAGCAATGAACAAGCAGGAACAGTGATCGAAGGCGAAAACTAAAGATACTACTAAAAGTAGTACCGACGGCAGTCTAAAGCAGGTAGTACTAAAAGATGGTCCATAAAACGAAGAAGAAGAAAGGCCACTAAAATAAGAGAAAAATAATTAGAATACCAATACTGTACCTAAATAATTACGTACGTTGGTCGGCCTTATCGCAAAAGCGAAGAGTCGGAAACGCAAATAAATTCCACAAACGGAAGTGGACAAACGCCACTAACTTCTGTTGTATAATTACAGATCCTCCCGAAGGAGATGCTAAAACAAATGCTCAATACGCACTTATAAAATTACACAACAAAACCAAGAGCGTTCACTTTACTCTTTTACAAGCTTCATACAAACAATGAATATCGACTTCATGCACACTACACCTGCTAGATAAGATAATCGACCCATTCAGAAATAGAAATAGACGAAGAATTAAAACGAGTTGGAAATTAACCTCGAGAACCGGATAAGATTTTATAGAAAACACAGAATAACTTCAAAACTGGAAAGCTACACGTAACAAGCAGAACAACCATTTTAAAAATTGCATAAGTAGGACTAATGCTTATGTAACAAAAATGGAAACCCGCATTACTTCAGAGGTGGATTTTGAAGAGGTGGAGGTAAAATTAGAGCTACTAAAAACTAGTTTTCACGAATTTATGCAAATTAGTCATCAATTGCAAGGGATTGATAACGGGAATTTTGAGGAAATCGCTGAGGTAGAAAATTTGTATACTTCAACCTTTGCTAAATTCAAAAGAACTGTGAATAGGCGGGACAAGTCTGATAATACGTGAAACGACAAATTTGTCGAATAGCGGAACTAGTGTTCAAAATAATGCCACCAGAAGTAATATAAAATTAGAAGCATTACAATTGCCAACTTTTGCTGGCCAAATAATTTTAAGTCATTTTTTGAGTTATTCATCACCTTGATTGATAAAAATCAAAATTTAGAAAACAGAAAAAATGTTATATTTATGTAAGCATCTCAAAGGTGAACCATTAAGATTAATTTCAGCATTACAAGTTGAAAATAATTCTTACGATACCGCTTTGAACATTTTATACAAAAGGTACACTGACGATTATTTAATAATTGATTGCCACATAAAAGATCTAATGCAATTATCAATTTCTAATTGTAATGATTCTGTATTAATGAGGGAGCTTGTTTCAAAAATAAGGCAAACTGTTGCTTACCTAAAAAACTTAGGAGAGCCTATATGGGATGCGATGGTCGTAAATCTCATTTTAGGAAAGTTAGACATATTTGTAACCGTGCTTTTCAACGTGAAAGAAAGTTTAATTCTAGGGTTAATTTAGATAAATTATTAGAATTTTTGGACAAGCGGGCTTTGAATGCAAAGCTTAGCAAACCTTGCGGATTAAAAGTTCCCAATTCCAATAATAAAACCCCGTTCAAGAATGGTCATTCTAATTTTATAGCTGTTTCAAACGCCACCACGATTTCAGCCAATGCGGTTAAGGTAAAGCAGCGGGCGGAAGCGGGTGCAAGGGATCGAACGAATTCCTATGCAGGCAATTGTAGTTTTTGTAAAAAGGGTGTACATGAGATCTTTAGATGCGATGTATTTAAAGATGCAACGCTATCAAAGAGGAAGTTTGTTTCTGAAAATAAAATCTGTACTAGTTGTTTAAATTTACATGAGGGTAAACAATGTTCAGTAGACATTAAATGTTTTATCTGTCATACAAAACAGCATCATACATTTTTACACAGAGATGCTCCCAAACAAGAAACCGAAAATTTAGTGGCCGCTCAAGGAGTAACTGATGTGCGTTCCGAAGTTTCAGATTTTGTTTTGTTACCTACAGCTACTGTATTACTAAGAAATGTAAAGGGTGAGCAAGTGTCTGCTCGAGCTCTGTTAGACTTGTTACATGCCAAAATTGGCATTGTAAATTGTTAAATATGTAGATAAATTCCCGCGAATATTTTTGAATGAACTTGTCAATTTCCATCATTTCGGACAGTTGCGTTTGCACAAGAGAATGCGCAGGTGCGGAATGAATGGCGCAAGTGCGCGCGGCGGCGGGATTAGACTACGTGGCCTAAAGCCAAGAACAGCTAGCTACCTGTGTCGTAGGTATGTGGGTATGTAGGTTCCTGTATCTTATCTTGCCTTATCGTACCAAGAGCGTTCACTTTACTCTTTTACAAGCTTCATACAAACAATGAATATCGACTTCATGCACACTACACCTGCTAGATAAGATAATCGACCCATTCAGAAATAGAAATAGACGAAGAATTAAAACGAGTTGGAAATTAACCTTGAGAACCGGATAAGATTTTATAGAAAACACAGAATAACTTCAAAACTGGAAAGCTACACGTAACAAATCCCCTCCACCAAAGAAAATTTTTCACACAAAAATTTTCTCCAGACGAAGGGCCAAAAACAAAAACAAGTCACAAACTCAACACTCAGTCCACCTACCAGAGCAAAAAAAAACCAATAAAGATAGGAGCTTCTCATAACCACAGAACACTCCCGAAATTCAAACAAAGCGTATACCTCCAGATCCCTCAAAAGGAGACTTTCCACGTCAGAAAACACGCTCAGAAACTAACGTCCGCTCACGTACCAACTGTCACACAAAACACATATACAAGGACAAAAAAAAAACGACAGAGATATTCACACAGTAGCAATAAGGAAGTGTACCACTATTCAATGACCTCATCTTCATCCGCACCTACAGTCGGCTTTAAATCTTTCGCATGCCAATTTCCAACAATACGCCCATCTGGGTCTTTGAGTTGATACACCCAGCGCGATAATTTTTATGTATGGTAAATGGACCAATGAATTTATGCGCTAACTTAGCAGAAAAGTGACGAGCAGCATCAGAGGACATAGTTGCGACGCCATACAGATTGGTTTACTTGGAATTCCACTGGCCGTCTACGTAAATCATAATATTTCTTGGCTTTTTCATATGCCGTACCAAGACGTTTCTTCACGTGCACGTAAACCTTTTTTAATAATTTCGAACGTTCATGCAGGTCTTCGTCTCGTCTAAATTCTAAATCGCGGTCTTCGTCTTCTTCAGCATCAACGGTTAACGGTTTGGTAGAATTAATTGACATTTCCTGCCAAAGTTTATAAAGTAGAGTCATGCCCGTAACTTCATGTTTAGCGGTACGTATGGCGCAAGCAACTTGCGGTAAATAACGGTCCCATTCTTTCTGGTTGTCTGACACATAAGCGGTAAGCATAGTCTTCAAAACGCGGTTCACCCTTTCCGTAGGATTAGCCTGCGGGTGGTAGTTGGCGGTGTAGGAAAGTTTGAAACCATAACCTTTAATCATATTAACAAACTGGTGACTACGTAATTGTGTGCCATTGTCGCAAATGACACGTAGGGGTATTCCGAAGAGTAAAAATACATTTTCTTCAATTAATCTGGTAATGGAAACGGCAGTAGCATTGCGGAGGAAACACTACAGGAATTTACTAAAACAATCGGCAATAACTAAAGCATAGACGTACCCTCGCGTGAAGCGCGGTAACGGACCGATAACATCCACACAAATAACTTCCCAAAGGCGAGATATTTGGGAATGTCCTCCCATTAAACCGATCGGAGCCTGCTGGAGCGGTTTAGTGCGGGCACACATCTCACAGCGGCGAACATATTTGGCAATATCTTGATGCATTTTGGGCCAGTAGTAAGTCTGGTTAACCCGATGGAATGTTTTATATACACCAGCATGACCACTGGTGGGTATGTCATGGCATTGGGAAATAACCTCAATACGTTTTCTTTGGGCACGACGAGTTTCCATTGATCATCGTCGGCGCCTAGTTCGCTATAACGGGGTTTAAGGTGTTTATATAGCTGTTCATTATAAATACGCCAGGCGGAAAATTTTGCGGATTGTCCCTAACTTGGGTATACATACGGCGATACCAAGAATCGGCCACATTGTTAATAGCTGGGAATTCAATTGCTCCTATATCAGGCACGATGCAGCGACAAGGCATCCGGTACTAAATGGTCTTTGCCTTTCCGATGTATTATTTCGAAATTGTACTGTTGCAATCGCACAGCCCAACGTGCGATGCGGCCAATAGGATCTTTGATATTGTTAAGCCACTTTAAGCTGTAGTGGTCAGTCACGACTGTAAAGTGTGACCCTTCAATATACGGTCTTAATTTTTCAATAGCGAATAGCACCGCTAAGCATTCCTTCTCGGTAGTGCTATATTTCTTTTCATTTTAGTAAGTGACCGACTAATATAACAGATCACTTTTTCACCATCAGGATACGATTGAGTAAGGATGGCGCCCAGACCGTAACCAGAAGCATCGGTTTGGACGACAAAGGGTAGATCAAAGTTCGGACACGTAAGCACCGGGCAGAAATAAGAAAATCTTTAATAATTTGCAACGAATGTTCACATTCTTCAGTCCATACAAACGTTCGGTTCTTTTTCAACAATGTAGTAAGTGGTGTGATAATGGAGGAAAAATTTGGCACGAAACGTCGGTACCACGAAGCCATTCCGATAATTCGTACTGCGGTCACATTCGCAGGTGTAGGGAGTTCCATAATGGCGGCAACTTTTTCCGGGTCGACTTGCAGTCCATGGGAATTAACAATATATCCGAGGTAGCGGAGTTCTGGTTTACAGAAATTACACTTTTCCTTGCTGAGCCTTAAGCCAGCTTTTGTAATACGATCAAAAACTTCTGTTAACACTTCAATATGTTTTTCAAAAGTAGGGGTAGTTATGATGACGTCATCCAAATATGTGAACACAAAGGGTTCGAGGTCGGCACCGATGACCCTGTCAATTAATCTCTGCCACGTAGCGGGGCATTATGTAGGCCAAAAGGCATTCGGCGAATTGGAAGAGTCCCCGGTTGGGGACGGTAAATGCCATGTATTGACGGGATGATTCAGACATAGGGATTTGCCAGTAAGCTGATTTTATATCTAAAGTGGTCAGGAAGCGGGCATCCCTAAGTTTATCTAACGTACTACTAACGTATGGAAGTGGGTACGCGTCGGGTTTACTAACTTTGTTCAATTTTCTGAAGTCTACACAGAATCGGTAGGATTGGTCTTTTTTTTTTAATCATTACAATAGGGCTAGCCCAAGCAGATGATGATAGTTCTACGATACCATCACTTAACATTTTATCGAGTTCAATATCGACATGGCGTTGAAGTGCGGGGGAAATGGGATAATACCGCTGTTTAATAGGTGGGGAGTTGGTAGTTATTTCGTGTTCGACTAGGTGCGTGCAACCTATTGCCTCATCCCTACTAGCAAAATTGTTTTTAATTAATTCGTCAAGTTCGATTTCTTGTTCCCGAGTAAGATGGTCAACCGTTTGTAAACTTGCAATTGAAGGACACAAATCATTTTCAGAAGTCGCAAAAATCCAACTTCCATCACGAAGATTAGGTACGATTTCCATTCTTTTCCAAAAATCGGTTCCTAATATTAACGAATTGGATAACGAGGGAATTACCAAAATATCAAATATTTTTACGCGGTCTTTAAGTACAATCGGGACACAAATGGACCCAATGCTGTCACAGGTTTTACCATTTGCCACAGTACATGGTTGGGCATTTGTTGTATTAAGTTTACAAATTTCTTTTAACTGTTTCCAGGCACGATCGCCTATTACCGTTCTGGAAGCACCAGAATCAAGAAGGCCTTTAAATTCAATTCCAAGTATATTGACCAACAGATAAGGTCGTTCGTCTTTATTAGCTTGACACAAAATATAATCTAGCAAAGCTTGTTGTTGGAGATTTTTCGTAGTAGTTTCAAATACATTTGACCGTTGATTATCAGACGAGGCAGCTACACGGTCCGTTAGTGCCTCAAAAGCAAGTTTTTTGAACACGATGGGCAGTTGCGGCGAATAACATCGGCTTTTCCGCAACCAAAACAATGAATTTTACGAGGTGCTGGACAATTAATCGACAAGTGATTTTCCTGTCGACAGTTCCAACAAATAATAGGTCGAGAAGTGCCAAGAGCACCAACGTTAATTTCTTCGGTTTGTGGTATGTCTATCGGCGCAATAGTTGCTAACCGAGACGGGATTTTTGTACGATGATATGCCAATTCAGGTTCTACAGATTGGCTTATGCTGGGGGGAGGTCTGAATTGGGAGGTACGACAACGAACATCCTCAATTGACCGGCAGATGCGAGTTAATTCCGAGATCGAAAAAATGGATTGCAAAGACAAATGTTCTTGCAAATATGGTTGTAGATTTCTCATAATCATAGCTACACGGGTAGGTTCCGCAGGTTTATTTTCAAGACGGTTAAACAAATTTTCCATAGCCGATATATACACGACTACTCGTTCATCCGACCTTTGGGTACGACGTCTGATTTCTTCCTGTATAGAAAGTTCGTAATCACACGGTAGAAATGTTTGTTTAAGACTGTGAACTAACATTTCCCAATTAGTAATAGTATGTTTGATTGAACGATACCATATTAATGCGTTACCCTTAAAAAGTTCAGTAGCGGCATTAAATAGCTGAGTTTTAGTTACACCGCGGCACTCGCGTAGTTCCTCAACACGTTCAAGGAAATTTGGTAAACTGGAGTCTCCATCATAACATATGCCCCATTTATATATTTGAGCACATGGTTTAGAGTTGTAACTCGTGATAGGACATGGTGGTGAAATTCTTAAATCGGGAGAAAATTTTATATTTCGTAAATTCTTTTCAAAATTTGACGCGGTATTACCTATAACACCGATAGAAGGCGGGTTATTAATCATTGAAGCAGCACCGGTAGTCGGGGGTATTTCATCTTCAAAATCAATTAGACTATCTACTTGCACGTTTTGTAACCTAGGAGGTGCAGTATTGTGACGCACTATAGTGGATAATTCAGTATTAGGTAGGTCAAGAAGCGAAAAAAATTGTCTTGGTTCAACAGGTGTTTGTATTTCGGTGGGGGACATATTTTCTAAGTTGTTTTCAGGGTTACTATAATGTACCTGAACAGTATTATCAACAGTCGCATAGCGGGCGTCTAATAGAAATTTTAATTCTTCAACAAACCGGTCTAATTCGGACACAGTAGGGGATAACTCGGGTGGTAAGTGTTTAATAATTGAACACGTCGGCTCAAATGGATTAAACGAGAATTAATGCGCGCAAAATCATTGTCTTTATTCGCGGCGCTAAAATTTTAATATGCACATCAAGGTCCGTAGCCTTAACTTGGCATAACATAACTTCTCTGGACGGGTCAGGTCGGTAATTACCATAATCAACTGGCAGAGGTCTAACACCAGCATTTTCTTGACGAAAGATGCTTGACAAACGAGCTCTTTTTCTTCAACGGTACCACTTCAGGAAAGATTCGAAGCAAACACTCAACACTAAGCTCATCACTCAACAAGCGATTGACTTCCATATTGACAAAATGTAAAAAAAGTACGCAAAAAATATATATAACAACAAAAAAACAGAAACAAAATCACCCAAATCTCTAACAGACTCAAGCAATCATCAAATCCGAAACACCCAGGTACAAACTTGCACTTCCAAGAACAAAACAAACAAAATTTACACACGTGCTAGAAAAAATACAATTCGAGCCCCACGTTGGGCGCCAAAATCTTCTTGTCACCGCTGATGGTAAACCAGAAATAGAACAATAGGTAATTGGTCCCTGTTGTAACGATGGCAGAAGGAAGGGTGGCTTGCTCAGCCAGGAGGTCGTGGGCTGACGGCTCGACTAAGGACCAGAATGGCGAAGCTCGAAGAGTAAGGGCGCCAGAGTCTTGCCACAAAGAAAATATAGAACCGTGACTCAAAGGTTCCAACTCATACACAAGTTCCCAAATACCATATCCAAGCAGCACAAAGCGGCACAATCCACGCTAACTCAAAACAATAATAAAAATAATAATCAAGGAACACGTATAATATTTACTTGGCACAAATACAGGTGACACAATGCACAAAAAATATATATAAAGTACGGTATACAAAAGGGGGTGAATATTGATCAAAACTGGTGAAAATGATGCTTATCTTAAAATAAGAATATTGTGTAAATAATGTACCTAAGGTGGTGCAGTACTAACAGAAAAACAAGAGAAAATAAAGTGGTGCGTGGAGACCCACGAACGGTTCGGTACATACACGGGTACCGCAAAATAGGCGAATGAATAAGTTGTAACTAACGCAAGTTAAAACGCGACGAAAGGCATGCCGCTCATCCGTTATATAAAGGCGCGAGATAAATAATCTCTAAAATTTATAAATATATCGCGTTCGTTGGTGGATCTTTTACAAAATAAAATATCCTAGCATAAAAATAAACCTGAAAAATAAGGCAAAATACATAGCATATAAATCTGGTGAAATTGATAGTAAAGCAGATTACAAAAAAAAGTATAAACACACTGTAGGTCACAATTGTTACTACAAAACTTCGGTATCTAAAGAAAAAGTACACACAATAGTTCGCCTGAATAGTGATTAAACATGTAAACACCGAGGGGAAAGCAAAAGAATTTATCAAACGTTACTTCTAATTTCCAAAAATGTAAAAATATAACTTTCGTTGTGATAAAACTGGATTTTGTAATAATTAAAGCTTAAATAAATTTAGCTGATAACGTAGTTTAAATTTGATTGTTGAGGCGATACCAAAAAAAAACAGGTATTAAAGTAAATAGGTATACGACCTTCAAGATCCAGGTGTCCTGAGTACTGTTGGTAGTAGCAACACAGCTCTGGGCTCGATAATCGGCAGGGCAACTATTGCTTCCTTCCAGAACAGCAAATTTAAATTTGTAAACAAAAGCAATGAACAAGCAGGAACAGTGATCGAAGGCGAAAACTAAAGATACTACTAAAAGTAGTACCGACGGCAGTCTAAAGCAGGTAGTACTAAAAGATGGTCCATAAAACGAAGAAGAAGAAAGGCCACTAAAATAAGAGAAAAATAATTAGAATACCAATACTGTACCTAAATAATTACGTACGTTGGTCGGCCTTATCGCAAAAGCGAAGAGTCGGAAACGCAAATAAATTCCACAAACGGAAGTGGACAAACGCCACTAACTTCTGTTGTATAATTACAGATCCTCCCGAAGGAGATGCTAAAACAAATGCTCAATACGCACTTATAAAATTACACAACAAAACCAAGAGTGTTCACTTTACTCTTTTACAAGCTTCATACAAACAATGAATATCGACTTCATGCACACTACACCTGCTAGATAAGATAATCGACCCATTCAGAAATAGAAATAGACGAAGAATTAAAACGAGTTGGAAATTAACCTCGAGAACCGGATAAGATTTTATAGAAAACACAGAATAACTTCAAAACTGAAAGCTACACGTAACAAGCAGAACAACCATTTTAAAAAATTGCATAAGTAGGACTAATGCTTATGTAACAAAAATGGAAACCCGCATTACTTCAGAGGTGGATTTTGAAGAGGTGGAGGTAAAATTAGAGCTACTAAAAACTAGTTTTCACGAATTTATGCAAATTAGTCATCAATTGCAAGGGATTGATAACGGGAATTTTGAGGAAATCGCTGAGGTAGAAAATTTGTATACTTCAACCTTTGCTAAATTCAAAAGAACTGTGAATAGGCGGGACAAGTCTGATAATACGTGCGAAACGACAAATTTGTCGAATAGCGGAACTAGTGTTCAAAATAATGCCACCAGAAGTAATATAAAATTAGAAGCATTACAATTGCCAACTTTTGCTGGCCAAATAATTTTAAGTCATTTTTTGAGTTATTCATCACCTTGATTGATAAAAATCAAAATTTAGAGAAAACAGAAAAAATGTTATATTTATGTAAGCATCTCAAAGGTGAACCATTAAGATTAATTTCAGCATTACAAGTTGAAAATAATTCTTACGATACCGCTTTGAACATTTTATACAAAAGGTACACTGACGATTATTTAATAATTGATTGCCACATAAAAGATCTAATGCAATTATCAATTTCTAATTGTAATGATTCTGTATTAATGAGGGAGCTTGTTTCAAAAATAAGGCAAACTGTTGCTTACCTAAAAAACTTAGGAGAGCCTATATGGGATGCGATGGTCGTAAATCTCATTTTAGGAAAGTTAGACATATTTGTAACCGTGCTTTTCAACGTGAAAGAAAGTTTAATTCTAGGGTTAATTTAGATAAATTATTAGAATTTTTGGACAAGCGGGCTTTGAATGCAAAGCTTAGCAAACCTTGCGGATTAAAAGTTCCCAATTCCAATAATAAAACCCCGTTCAAGAATGGTCATTCTAATTTTATAGCTGTTTCAAACGCCACCACGATTTCAGCCAATGCGGTTAAGGTAAAGCAGCGGGCGGAAGCGGGTGCAAGGGATCGAACGAATTCCTATGCAGGCAATTGTAGTTTTTGTAAAAAGGGTGTACATGAGATCTTTAGATGCGATGTATTTAAAGATGCAACGCTATCAAAGAGGGAAGTTTGTTTCTGAAAATAAAATCTGTACTAGTTGTTTAAATTTACATGAGGGTAAACAATGTTCAGTAGACATTAAATGTTTTATCTGTCATACAAAACAGCATCATACATTTTTACACAGAGATGCTCCCAAACAAGAAACCGAAAATTTAGTGGCCGCTCAAGGAGTAACTGATGTGCGTTCCGAAGTTTCAGATTTTGTTTTGTTACCTACAGCTACTGTATTACTAAGAAATGTAAAGGGTGAGCAAGTGTCTGCTCGAGCTCTGTTAGACTTGTTACATGCCAAAATTGGCATTGTAAATTGTTAAATATGTAGATAAATTCCCGCGAATATTTTTGAATGAACTTGTCAATTTCCATCATTTCGGACAGTTGCGTTTGCACAAGAGAATGCGCAGGTGCGGAATGAATGGCGCAAGTGCGCGCGGCGGCGGGATTAGACTACGTGGCCTAAAGCCAAGAACAGCTAGCTACCTGTGTCGTAGGTATGTGGGTATGTAGGTTCCTGTATCTTATCTTGCCTTATCGTACCTCTACCTGTATCCCCCCCCCCCATGAACATAAAGGATGGACAAATTTGGAATCTGAATCAACAATGGCGTGATATAACCCACAACAAGATGGCCCTGTAAGGTGCGATTTAAGTGAGTTAATTGCTTTTATTTATATTTTAAAAGTAAATCTGATCATTGTATCACTTTCAAATGTGTTTGGTATTTGATATAAATGTTGCGTAATTTGCCGCGTAATCATGTTATATTAAACGATTGCGCAACAATTCGAAACGCGGGAAACCGTAACAGACTCGGATTCTCAGACAAGTTTTATTACGACTAATTTAAGCAAAAGATTAGGGCTAGATTCAAATGTTTGCGAGCGACCTGTTCAAATTTCTGGTTTTCTAGCAAATCCACGCCATGTTCAAAATGGTCAAACTTGCATATTCGTTCAAGATACGGCAATTATGAGCTTTCTCATGACTTCGGTGTTATGCAAAATATTACAGTTGAAATACCGCAGGTAAATTTTAATCTGAATAATTTTAAAATACCAATAGGTCTGCCGCTAGCAGATGAACAATTTAACGAATCTGCAGGAATCGATATGCTTCTCGGAGCGGACATTTTCTTTTCGATTCTATTACAACAAAGAATTTATTTGGGTATAGGTCAACCCTACTTACAAAATCCCTATTTTGGATATTTTGTAAGTAGTACGATTAACCAGAAAATTAAAACAACAAATGCCGTGCAATTGCATGCTGTGTCATTGCATGGAACAAGTTTTTTTAGAACCCGAACCAAAAATGGACGATCTTATGAGTAAGTTTTGGGAATGTGAGAAGGTGAACAATAAAAATAGCGAAGAAGAACTATCAGAATTTATGCTGTCGGAGCAATGTTTTTCGACTACATTTAAAAGAATTGAGGGTCGGTTCCAGGTTCGACTACCTTTAAAGGTCGACCTAGAAAATTTTGAGTTACGTGATTCTGCTCAAAAGCCTATTAAAAGATTTCAAAGTTTAGAACGGCACTTTGCAAGAGACGAAACGTTGTTTTTAGGAAATTCCAAATTTATTAAAGAATTTTTAAGGTAAGGTTTTACAGAAGTAGATAGTGTTGGTGTGTTTGAATCACACAAAGACACTTGGTATTTTGTACCACACCACTGCATCATTCGTAATGATAAAATCACCACCAAATTAAGGGTCGTCATGGATGGTAGCGCAAAAACAAAAGAGGGAGTTTCTTTAAACGATATTTTAAGAAACGGGGCTAATTTCCCAACCAGAATTATTCAATGTTTTACTTTTGTTTCGAACTTATAAATATATTTGCATTGCAGATATTAAGCAGATGTATTTGCAAATTGAGATCGATCCTGAACAAAGAAAACTTTTAAATTTCTTTTGGAGAGATCCGATTACCAATCAAATTCAGATTATACAATTTAAACGATTGCCCTTTGGGCTTAAATCTAGCTTACATTTGGCAACTCGAAGTTTGTTTCAGTTAGCAGTTGAGGGTCAACAGGAGTTTCCCTTTGCCGCGACCATTTTGAAAAATAACATATTGATGATTGTCTTTTTGGTTCTAATAAAAAAGAGGAACTAACACAAGCGCAATCCAAGCTGATCAAGCTACTCAAATCGGCAAAATTTCAATTACACCTGTTATCACTACGGCAAAGGCGTTAATGCAAAAAATATGGAATTTAAATATCGGATGGGATGATGAAATACCTAATGATATAAAAAGAGAGTGGCTAAGTTTCTCCCAAGAATTGATTAACATGCCAGCCATAGAAATAAACAGAGATTTAAAAATGCAGGGGGCTAGCTTAATTCAATTAATTGGATTCTGCTATGCATATCAGATGGCGCATGGAGTATGCATTTACATACGGGTAGTACAAGCTAATGGAAATGTACAAATTAATTTGTTGAGTGCAAAATCTAAAATTAATAACAATAAAAGTGAGTTAAGTATGCCACGTTTGGAGTTAAATGGGGCGGTAATATTAGCTAAACTCAGCATTAGAGTTTTTGAAGTTTTTAAGAATAAGGTAAATGAGGTTTATCTTTTTTGTGATTCGCAAATAGTTTTAGCCTGATTAAAAACGGAATACTTTAAATTTAATACCTACGTCGCTAACCGAACTAAATTAATTCAAGAGATGACTGCAGATTTTTGTTAGTCATACGTAAAATCTGGTAGCAATCCTGCTGATTTGATATCAAAGGGAGTTTTTCCGCAAAATATTCAGGGTAATACCTTGTGGTAGAAAAGTCCAGAATTTTTAGGGGCTAAAGAACCTTGATAAAAATTTTCAACTGCAAGAATTTAATGAACCCTTGCCAGAAATAAAACATGTAGTAGGAGTTGCAGTACAAAGTGTTAATAAGTTGCCAATATTAGAAAAAATTTCAAATTTTAGCAAATTGATTAGAATCCTTGCATACTGCATGCGTTCCACTTATAATTGTGTAAATAAAAATAATAAAACTATGGGCAATTTGACCATAGGCAAATTAGATGCCGCAGTCATTGTCATTTTAAAATACGTTCAAACTGAACATTTTTTGAAAGAAATTTTAGAATTAAAAGAGGGTAAGAGTTGTACCAAACTGTTATCTTTAGATCCTTTTCTTGACATAAAAGGGTTAATTTGTGTTGGCGGAAGGCTGCGTAACAGGGCATTGTCATTTGATAGAAAATATCCAATAATATTACCTACAAAGAATTTTATTACCAAAATTATAATTGAAGGCAAGCATATACGCTTACTTCATGCAGGAGCAAAATTAACCTTGTCGATGTTATGTCAAAAATATTGGATTATTAATGCGAATAGAGAAATAAAAAGTATTGTGCACAAATGTATAGTTTGTTTTAAGCTTAAAGCTAAGCCGTGTAGGCAAATAATGGGAAGCTTACCCTATGATCGTGTCAACATAGCTAGACCGTTTGAAAAAATTGGTATTGATTTTACTAAACATTTCTTTGTAAAACAGTCACGCATTCGTAAAGTATTAGTAACAAAGGCTTATATCTGCATTTTGTGTTGCTTCGCTATAAATGCACTCTGTAAGCCCTTTATTAACAGCGGACAAAGTGGTTCAAATTGACGAAAGCTTGGTAACTCTGATGAAATATCACAGGAGTCGTCTGGTTCCACAACGACGGGAGCTTGGAATATATGACACAACAAGCTGCACAGGATATGTAATGTATGTTGCAAATTGTTAAGCGGCCACCTTAATACCAATAATGGAAACGTAAGTGCTGCAAGGTTCGACAATTTGGACAGACGAATGAAAAGCATATACAAGCCTTAACAACTTAGATGGCATAGAGTACATATACCAAACCGTAGACCACCACCAAAACTTTGTAGACTCTATTACTAGTGTATATACAAACCAAATCAAAGGATTCTAGCCGTTTAAAAGGATTTTCCTGCGGGCTTGCCGTATTAAGTTTACAGATGCTACTAGAGCACATCGACGAATATATGCGAAGATTACATTTTGGGATACAACATTGTTGACTGTTGCGCACGTGACATCTACACTTTCCCAGAGTAGAAGAGCTAAATAAGCATTTGAGGGAAAGAAAGTTGAAAAAGCTGAAACACGTTTTTGAATAAAACAAGTTAGATTTTGGGGCATCAGTTTTGAAATTTATATTGGTGACATTTGTTGAAAAACACTAAAAGATTTTATAATATTTTCTTGTTGATTTAATGTTAGCTGTACCTGGTTTGGAAATAAACGAATATTGTACAACAGTACTAACAATAGTTTGTGTCCATTACTAGCAATACCAATATATTATAAACTCTGAATTTAATTCTGCTGTCATCGTTATAGTTGACATTTCAAGCGTTCACAATACACTTGAGACAACGTTATCCAGACTGTCACACAACGACTTTACAAGTGTTTTAAAATAGTCACTGTATCAATAAACATACTTCCAAACCGTAAGCATTTTCGAGAATTGTGTAAAAAGAACTATTAACAAGAAGCATTCTGCATATGCATATAACCGCAACTCTACTTTCATACTTTTACAAGTGTACCGAAACTAAGCGTTTTACAATCTACTTTTTAAGGATAACTTAAACTGAACACTATTTTTGCTAATGTACAATTTTTGCATTTTCTTCTTAGTAGTAAAACATTTATATCGGTAATCAAACAACAACACTAACTGCGCTAATATATCCTTTGTCCTTTAGGCTTTTTTTCTTAGTAGTAAAACATTTCTAATGGTAACCTAACCTTGAACTGTTATTCTTCCCTATAGGTGCGGTTACCCTGGGTTTCTTCCACACTTAAAAATTTAAAAATTCGACCTGTCAACTGTGGTCCGTTATCACAAATCATGAATTGCAGTACACCAAACACTAAAAATACTTTCTCTTCCAGAAATTTCTCTATCGCATGAGCTTTCGCTGTGTGCACAGGATGCAAAATCGTATATTTAGAGAACCAATCACCAACAGCCAACAACCATTTAAACCCAGCTTTAGATCTTGGAAATGGACCCATAAGATCCACTGTCATTACTTGAAATGGAAATTTTACTTGCTTCGCTTTTCCCATCTTCTCAAATGGACCTAAATTTGACGATTTTTGTGTCCCACAAAACTACAAAATATCCATATGCATTTTTGGCCAATAATAATTTTCTTGTACACGAGCCATTGTCTTATAATAAACAAAATGACCTGCTGTTGATGGATCATGACATTATCTAATAATCTCTATTCTTTGTACACTAGGCACTAAAATTTTCCACTCAACTAAGTTAGATTGAAGCCGTAGATTCGTAGGTATGAACTTAAAAATAAAACTGTTCTCAATCTTCCACTGTGGATAGTCATGGGGCGACCTTATATACTACTGATCCAACTTCTCAAAACTAATTTGAACTAAATTTACTTCTTCATTCTGTACTTCAGGAACAGCTCTACTCAAACAATCCGGCACAACGTTATATTTACCTTTACAGTGCACTAATTCAAATGAATGTTGGTGTAGACAAATAGCATATCTAGCTAACTTTCATGTGGGATTTTGAATGTTGTTAAACCATCATCATCATTAGGTCTTCAGTCCTAGAACTGGTTAGACGCGTACCATCATTGTTCCCTATTCTGACTAACCTACAGATTTCCCTGAAATATGCACAGTTTCCATCTATAACTGTCTGATCTAGGTCTAAATCTACCTCTTTTTTCCTATCTCTGCTTGTAATATATCACATACTATTCCCCAAAAATGCCTTAGAACGTATTCCGCCCTACTATTTCTCTTTTCCCCAGATATCCTTGTTCCCCTACTATTTCTGTAACTTATTTGTTATTATCTTTGTCTGTGCATGCTATCGTCCTCATACATCTGAAGCACATCATTTCAAAAGGCTGCTACCGTTTTTCTGTCTGCGTTTCAGACTTCCCGTATTTCATAGGCATACTGTGCTGTGCTCCACTCATATGCTTTCAACAATTTTCTTCTTATTCTGTTTGTTGTCTTTCCTCATAGGCGATGTTCTTTCTTGTTAGATGCAATTCGATCACTTTCTATTGTTTTATAGTTATATGCCCTATTTCTCCGACCTTCAATGGTTGTGAAGGGAGGTAAGCAGTCTGTGGCTGCCAAGTTCTCCCAACACTTAACCATTTGGCGATTTAATATATTTTCCAATTTATCTTTTGACATAGTCAACATTAGTTGCAGGTATTTCGCAGCCATTAGGTTTTCCGTGTCAAAACTGGTTGGACACGTACCTGCACTTATTTATATTCTGAGCTAGCCTACATAGTTTCTTGAAATTCTCACACAGCATGTGTATTCAGGTTAATCTTCTTTGGGAATTAAACCACTCATAGTTTTTAAAATCAACTTTATTTACGTTTCCATCCATGACCTAGGACCGTTGTCAAAATAATAATAAAAACTTCAAGTTTGACATTTATGACATAAATCGAAGGTGACTTTGATTTATTGATGTTTGAAATATTTGGTTTGAGTATACTAAGCAAAAATTTTTAAAGTTTAACAGAATGATTGCCTTCAATTTGTGTTGCGACATGGGATCGGCTTTCTTTAGGTAGCCAATACGCTTAACGTGAAATCAGCTGATTAATTTTTATTGGTGAATTTTATATAAATTCAATAACTTGGAATTGGAAAACATTTTTTAACATGTTTCTATTTATACAATTGAGAGGATGGTTATTAAAGAAGTGTGCGATTGCATTATTAAAAGGCTTAAGTAGTCGTTTTTTTTATATTTATTTTGAGGGGGAAAATTCATTATGATTTAAGTTACCTCTTTGGTAGATTTTAACATGGTTCTGAGGCGACTCTATGGCGGGTTTACACTTGTCAGATACCAATACTGTTCAACGGAGATTGTATATGGTTTTGAGGTAACCTTATTGTGGATTTATATTTGTCAGATACCAATGCTGTTTTAAAAGGATTGTTAATATGCTTATTTTTATGTAATTAGTTATTTTATGTATAAATAGAAATCATGTATGTAGGCTGTATTTCATGTTAATATTGCAAGGAAAACCCAGGAAAAACTTGCAATGCTACCTAGATATTGCGGGCATTTGATTTTCATTTGTTATTTCTTTTAGTAATGGAATCCATTGTTTACTGAAAGTCACGGATTCGTTTGCAACTCAGTTATTTTTATGTAGGGTTATATAAGCAGCTACTTTGATTTTTGCGTTTTGGTGGTTTTCTTCTTTTCTTCTTTTCAGGAGTATGTGTATTCAGCTCGTTCCCTTTCTATTGTTTTCTAATTTTATACCCTATTTTACCGAGATTCAGTGAAGGAGGTTAAGCACCCTGTGGCTACCAAGATCCCCCAACACTTAGACATTTGCCGAAATAATGGTTTTCCAGTAAATCCTTTCACACACTGAACATTATTCGAGAATATTGCCCAACCAATTCTTGTAGTTACTTATAATAATCATCATGTTTAAGCACAGTTATCTTTTCGTCATTAGTTTATCCATCTTGGGATTGGTTGGATGCGTACCTCCATTGATTTCTATTCTGGGCTAGCCTACACATCTCCCTGAAACCTCTACAGCCTACATCTTTTACTATCTGTGTGCAGTAGTCTAATCTAGGTCTGCCTCTTCTTCTCTTTTTTCCTATCTCTGCTTCTAATATATTCCGCACTATTCCCTCATGCCGTAGTATGTGGCCTATCATCCTGTCTCTCCTATTTTTTACCGTTTTCCACATATTTCTTTCTTCCCCTACCATTTTTAGTACCTCTTTGTTCTTAACTTTGTCTGTCCATGATATCTTCATCATACGTCTGTAGCACCACATTTCAAAGGCTTCTACCTTTTTCTTGTCCGCTTCTCCTACTGTCCAGGCTTCACATCCGTACAGTGCTGTGCTCCACAGATATGTTTTAAGCAATCTTTTCCTTGTTTCTATGTTTGTGGTCTTTAAGCACAGTAGTTGCTTTTTCTTGTTAAATGTAGCACCCTTGTGCTAATCTTTGTTTTATATCTTTTGTGCTTTTCCCATCTTGCGTTATTTGGCTTCCTAGGTAGCAGAAATCCTTAACCTCTTGTAAGTTCGTGTTAAATACTTGTATTCTTGTTTTTAATTTATTTTCCCCACCTTTGCAAACTAGCACTTTAGTTTTAGCTTTGTTAATTTTCATACCGTATCTCTCTGTTAGAACCGTTTTCATTTCATTAAGAGCAGCTTCTAACTCTTCCTTGCTAGACGCTAATACCGCTATATCATCTGCAAATCTAAGCATATCAATTTTTTGTCCCTGCATAGTAATTCCAAATGTCTTCCTGCATTTGACAGTATTCATTGCCTCTTCTATGTACAAGTTAAAATCAATGGGGATAGGGCACATCCCTGTCTCACCCTTTCCTAATGTTTACTTCTCTCGTTCCTGCTCTAATTCTATTACTGCTGTTTGCTCTTTGTATAAGCTATGTACTATTCGTCTATCCCTATAACTCATTCCAATCTTTTGAGTATTTCAAACATTTTTTCCAATTTACATTGTCGAATGCTTTTTCCAGATCTACAAATCCTATATACATGCTTTCCCCTTTTTCTATTGTTTTCTCCATTATCACTCTCAGAGCTAAAATAGCCTCCCGTGTTCCCCTGTTTCGCCTAAACCCAAATTGGTCTTTTCCTAGTATTTCTTCAGCTCGTTTTTCCATTCGTCTTTGTACAATTCTAGTTAATATTTTTGACACGTGTGCTGTCAAACTTATTGTTCAAAATTTTCACATCTATCCGCGCCTTTCTTTTTTGGTATAGTTACTATGATGCTACGTTTGAAATCTTTGAGTATCTCGTCTGTCTCATACATATAGCTTACAAGTTGGAAGAGACGTTCTGTTACTGCTTGTCCAGCGACTTTTAGAGTTTCTGCTTGCACCTTATCTGTACCCGGCACCTTACCATTTTTCAGACTCTTTAATGCTAATTCAAACTCGTCTCAAGTATAGGATATCCCAAGTCATCATTTTCAATGTCTGATTCCTGTTCTAATGCAGTTAGTTCTTCTCCTGCATATAAATTCCCTATATATTCTTGCCATCTACTCACTTTCTCTACGTTTTCTATAATGACGTTTCCTTGTGTGTCCCTTATATTTTTACTATACGGTTTTATATCCCTAAAATTCATTCTAATTAATTTGTATGCTTCGTCTGTCTTTCCTATTTCCATCTTAGTTTGTACTTCTTTGCACTTTTCATCAATCCATTTTCTTTAGCTTTCCTGCATTTTGAATAATTTCCCATTTTATGGCTTTGTATCTCTGTTTTCCTGTTTCGTCTGATTTATTTTTGTATTTTCGTCTTTCTTCTATTAAATTCACGATATCCTTTGTTATCCATGGTTTCTTATTTACTTTTTGTGTATATCCCAAAATATCTCTGGCCGCCATGTCTAGGCTGGATTTAATGTTATTCCATTCTGTTTCTACTTCCTTAGTTTCAGATATTTTCCCGATATCATTCAGCAATTCATTTGACTTTTTTTCGAATCTTACTTGAATATCTTTATCTTTTAGTTTCTCGAAGTCCAAGTGCCTTTTTCCGTTCCTTTTTTTAGATTTTTAAAATTTAAGTGCGGCCTTCATAATTACAATGTTGTGGTCAGTATCTATATCTGCTTCTAGGTAGCTTCTACAGTCTTTTACTTGATTCCTAAACCGTTGTCTAACAAGAATGTAATCTATTTGATATCGTCCTATATCTCCTGGCATCTTCCACGTATATCGTCTTCTAGCATGATGTTGAAATAATGTGTATGTGAGGATTTAATTGTTCATGTCGGAAAATTCTACAGCCTATTTTCCTTGTCGTTTCTCGTGCCTAAACCAAATAAACCTACTACCGCTCTTTCCCTACCCTCACCTACCACAGCATTAAAATCCCCCGTAATTATTAAATTTTTCATGTCCTTTTACGTATCCTAATATGTCTTCGATATCTTTGTAGATGGCTTCTACCTCTTCGTCACTGTAGCTAGAGGTGGGCATGTATACTTGTATTAATACTGTGTTTACCGGTTTAGATTCTAATCTAACCATGAGTACTCTTTCGTTCTTTTGTAAGTAATTTTCTACACAGTATCCTATCTTTTTCCGCATAACTATCCCCACACCCCAATTTCCGTCCTCTGCTCCTGTATGAATTACCCTGAAGTCTCCACTCCAAAATCCCCGCCTCTGGCCACCGAACCGCTGATCCCTACTATGTCTAGTGATAACCTATTCATTTCGATTTTTAGGTTCTCTAGCTTACCTACTTGCTTCATACTTCTAACATTCCACGCTCTGACTCGCAGAATGTTCCCGACTCTTATTTTTAACTTTCCGATCGCATCCTCCGAAATAGTCCCCTCCCGGTGATCCGAATGGGGGACTATTTTAACTCCGGAATCTTTTACCCCAGAGAATGCCATCATGTTTGTTACAATTTAAGTACGCTGTGTACTTGGGAGATAATGTGGTGGTTTCCCGTTGCCTTCCACATCGCGGTAGTGTGTCTTAGACTGCCATACCGACCCCTATGGTCTCTGCCAATCTAAGTACCGAAAGAGCCGCTGCCCTCTTTCGGGGCTAAACCACAGCAATGAAAAATGATCCGCTATGACTATAAAGCGGGTGCCTTCTACCCAAGGGCAAAATCTCTCTATAGCAAACAAAATTGCAGGATACTCTTTTTCCGTTGTTGAGTAATTTCCTTCTGTACGAGTAAGTGATTTACTCGCATAGGATATTACTTTTTCCTCATTATTAACATTTTGAATCAAAACTGTACCAAGACCGGTGTCACTAGCATCACACTCAATAACAAAAGGCAACAAATAATCTGGTTGACAAAGAAGGGAGGCCGATACTAATGCTTCTTTAATTAAAACAAAGGCTGACTACCTGCAAATTCCAAACTATGGCCTGTCCTTTCTTTTTCTTTTTAATAAGATCGTTTATTGGAGAAACTAGAGATGAAAATATTTTTATAAACTGGCAGTATCACGAACACATTCATACAACTCTGCCTCTAAAAGAATGATTGTCGCTAACGTCTCATCTTTATATAATGTAATCTCTTTTTCGTCTGGAATGTTTATTCTTTTTACTCTACCTGCTAGATGAATTAATTTTGATAAAATCTTAAAAATAGAATCTGATGGATCCCCATTCAATTCTGGCAAAATACTTTTGACAGTTTCTAACGTTTCCTGCATCTCTTCACATTCTTTAGCAAATTCCACCTTATACTCTGACCTATCAATTAGACAATCTGGTCTTTCTACTTCTTTCGACATCGACCTTGCTAAAATTCTTCTCTTAGCCACTACCGGCTTACTGCTATATGATCCCCTAATATTAAGTTCATACTCTAATTCAAACTGATGTAAACAAACTATTGAAAATTTTTCTGCCATCTTGATTGTATTTATTATAATTTAAAAAGATTTTTATTATATTGTTTTTTGAACAAGTAGAACTCAAACAAATCAAGGACACCCAATTTGAGCACTAATCAAAATTAAATACCAGGCCAAAGATATTAGCTAACATCAAGCACTAACCAAAATTTAGTTTTACCTTAAAATGCACCATCAACCAAAATCGAATCACCCATCAAATTCAGCTTTTTATAAACTGGTCACTATTAACGAAAATTCTACTTGGGCACTAAACAAAATCAAGCACTAACCATATGAGCGCCAGTGATTTCAGCAAAGTCGAGCCTGAACGTTGGGCATCAGTGAACTGTTATTCTCCACTATGGGGCGGTTACCCTGGGTTGAAATACACTAGCCTCTCTTTCTGTGACAAGGTCACTAAAAAGAGGTTTCTTCCAGACTAACTTGGGGTCTATTCCTGCAAAGGCATGAAACATGCAAGGCGGGATCTAAAATTTACTAAGCAAAAATACCGCTGACCTGATTGACCTAAAACAAATATGGTGCCACTACGTCCGATTCAAATATTTAAGGGAGAACGCAGAAAACCCTTAAATATTTCCTTTAACACGAGAACCTCAGATCTCAGTATATGGAACACTGCTGCTATTACCACGGGACCTGTAATAAATGCATGATTATAATTATCAAAAAAAATAATAGGAACACTCTTTGTGTCTCCAAACAAAACACAGACAATCCCAATTAATTGATGTCATCAATAAGCAAATCATTTAACCTTTGTACCATTAATTTCAAACGCGAATCCATAAGGAAATAAACATGCAAACTTAATGTTTCTCTATTAATTTCTCTCGTATTTTACAATATTTTTCACAAAGTTTCAAACTTATATACAAATGGAATTAATTCTTTCACTACGGAAATGATTCATTTTCTTTTATATTGATTTACAATGCAAATTTAGTAATGCTTTCCACTAATTTATTACTGACATACTAAAAGTTACTGTACCTATCTGATCAAAGATCTTTGATAAGGGTGTACACAACTAAAAAAATATATATTATAAGCAGCACAAAATATGTAAATACTATTAAAGCTATTTCATAAACAGATTCATTTAATGCATAAGTTTAAATAAAGTTTCTCAATTGACAGCTATAAATTGACCAAAGTAAAATTTGCTTTAGAATTTACTTACTTTTTTAAATTCAGAACTGTAAGCATATTATATTATAGACTTTAAATTTATTCGATTAGCAATAATTAAAATCTCAAGATCAAACTTCAAACAAATTGCTGGGTTCTGCCAGTCAAAAGGTAATTTCTAAACACAAGGGGATGCCTGCCCTCTTCCATGTGAACGACAAAGTATTCATGCCAAAAAATAGTAATCTACTCACCATGAATTTCTCCTATGTAATGGGTATAGGCGTAAACACATTACCTATGTCCCGATAGAAGCAAACCTTGACCTGATGTTTTGTCGCTACGTTTGCGGATCAAAACATCTGTTTCCCTCGTGCTCCTTACAGAGAAATTGATTAAGCGGTACCAATATGTTTGAATTCCAACACCTTTAACGAATGGGATATCTCCTGTTGGATGTAAAAACAACCAATTTTATTACATACATAGTATTTCACCAAAAAGCTGCATTAATTAAGAGGAACGAAAGATTTCTCAGATATCATATTTAATTTCGTAGGATAAAATTCCAAAAGACATCAAAACTTGCAACAAGGCTCACATCAGCTCATAAAAAAACTCGCATCAGCTCGCAAACCAAACAACAAACAAAAAAAATTCGCTAACACAAAATTGAATAAGTTTTCTTGTTTTAATAGATTTATACTAACCAATTCTAAACTAAAGTATGCATATGTTGACACATAATATTATAGTAGCACATCACCATTATTTTATAGCAATTCTCATTACCCACGCCAAACACAAAATCATTGTGCTTTCTTGTACGAAATTAATCTTATCTTGACTACATCTGGAATGCAAGTCCTCGAAAATACGAATATCTGGTAACGTTATTTCCAGTATGAGTGGGGTATAAGCTATCTGCAATATTGGCAGTGCCTATACGTTCTACAGTGTTGTTTGTGCTGTTTTCCATTGAATATTTTATTGAAATGAACCGTGGAAATTTGACATGGTTCAACCTCAACACTATCTTTGCAAATGAACAGATGTTTGCTGCAGTTCCATCTATGACGTTACAAAATATATATCTCAGCTGATGGAGTATCAAGGCTTGTGCGCAGCCATGACTTGAGGTACTGGATAATATATTTAATGTGATGTGAGCCGGGCAAAGCAGAGGAGAACAACCAAAGTCCCAATCCCGATGTATATAGCTTTTAAGCATCTGGACGCAGAAGCTGTCAAGTGCAAAGTCCATAACGTTGTATAGATTGGGGTTAGGACGTTGGTTATTCGTCTCTGCTTCGATTCAACTCACATCACATTAAAATATTACCCAGTACCTCAGCTCACGGCTATGCGCAAGATTTTAATACCACATTGGCTGAGATATATATTTTGTGATGTTATGGACAGGACTGCAGCAAACGTGTCCTTGCAAAGACAGTGTCGAGGTTAGGTTACCATTAGAAACGTGGATTGAGTTAGGTGCAGAATTCTTTTAGTTGTTAAACAATGCCTTTGTTAGAATAATGTGAAGCGATACCAGCATTCCAATATAAGCTACTGCTGTTTATATAAATTTAGTTGTGAATAATTACGTATGGTGGTGGCAGCCTAGTAATAGACACCGTCTCCATTGTTCATGTTGATGCTGTCACGAGTAGTGCGTAGTACTGTTGAAATTATAATTATTGTCATTTTTCTGCAAAAATAAACTTCATTGCAGAACAAATATTACAACACGAATTGTCACATTTGACATTTAATTTACTCTGAAGTTTGTTCTATATGCACGATTGTTATTAGTTTGCGGGCATGACGGTACAATAGTAATTCTATTGCGCCACTAGTACCGATCGATTTTCTTTAAAAAACATACCAAATGTGCAAAATCTCTAAAGATTATATAATTTTTAAAACGCACATTATTTAAAGGCCTTTTTTCTTAGTATACATTTTACAAGCATCGTCCCTGATTGTACACGGTCATTCTCCTCTAGTATTGGAGAGTAACTGTTAAAAAATGAGGAAAATCAAAATGTTGAGCAACAAATATTATTTCAAATGGTTGACCATTTTTCTTTTAGAAAAATGTTGGAGCTTTCTGTAAAATTTCATGCAATATCTTAGGTGTTTTTCATATTTTTTTTAGTTTATGCAAAAAGTGCCCGCAAGTTCATCAGCATACTGACGAGACTAAACGTCTAACAATTTATACATAAATTACTTACTTGCATCACAGTTATAGCACCATATGTAACAGCACACCAATAAATAGCACCTACTACTATACCAGCAGCTAAAAACGGACACCCTTTGTAAATAAAACTATCCATTGTATCTAAAACAAGCACTAAAATGCCCATATTAGGGAAGACAATTATATATTCTGTTTGACATTGAGGGCAGATTACTTTCCCAATATTACCACCTTTCTGTTTTTCATCCACCCATCTTTGTAGGCACGACTGGTGCACCTAAGCACAACTTTTAGCATATTATAAAACGTATTACAACAAACATACCCATTTTGTAGTTCCTCGACACCTACAAGGTTGTACCCAAGCAGCTTCAGTATCATCTTCTTCCGTTGCAAAACAAACCCAACAATAACGAGACGATTCTCTACTTCTAACAGTGTTTATTATTTCTCGCGTTGGTGAGCCACCACCACTATTTGAACCCATTTGTGTTTGATATCAGCTAATCACAGACAGGATAGAAAAGTTAATTTTTAGCAAATTACGTTGCTACGTTGTATACACAGCAATTATATTCATTTTAGTAAACTGATAATTGATATACAGTTAATGACAAACAAAAATTTTGCTATAAGCCAAATAGGAATGTCAAGGAAAAGAACAAATCAACAATAGTTTCTTTCAACATTAAAATCCCTAAAACAGTCAGTGGTTTGCTGTACACAACCGTCGCTCTTAAGCTCACTATCACTTCAAGCCTCGTATTAACAAATCAGACCTAAAAGTTATATGCTGATGACAAATAGCAACGTTAGTTTTTGCAATACGCATTACACCACTTATTGCAGTGCTGTTAAAATTGTCCCAGTTAGAGGGTACGGGTACTCGTTTCCATTTAAAATGACAGAATATTTTGACTATGGTACGTTAAAATATTTTTCCACTACCTAAGAAATATGCAACTTTTACAGCATCACAAAAACGTATGTTGATTTAGAGCCTTACTATTTGTTTGATCTGGAAAAGATAACCTAGCAATCTAACCTTGCATTATTTTTTAATGATTTTCAAACCTAACAGCGTAGAAATAATTTATCAAGCTGTTTTCAGAAAAAAGAATGCACATTTTAGTAATTTGAAAATTCTAACAACAATAAGGAACATCTATTAAGGTTTGCCATATGGAAATTGGAATAATGATTGGATAGATAAATATAATGTAATGTTATCTCATCGATTTCTTTTGTATAAAAACGAACACTTTGAACTGTTTACAGTTTTATTAAAAAATAATATATATCAGTTGTTGAAAAAAATATAGAAAGGAAAATGTTGCCATTATATTTTCCATCTTTCATTTACTAGCTCGATTTGAAATGATCATTTGGGTTTTACATAAAAGTCTAAATTATTATTTCATCTTATTCACTGTATTACGATAGTATTTATCAACTTACCTTGTGTAATTAACTATTTAAAATATTTATATATATTGCCATGGATGCAATTTTAAGCTGTCCAAACGTTGGGAACCAATAAATAAGCTACGGATGCTGTAAAACAGAAAATGTAAGTCCTTACCTTAGGCATAAAAAAATAATGCTGCAAAATTAGGGTACAGCCGCCCTGACTAGTAAAGATAATGACTAGTTAATTAAAATGATATAATGTGGATTCTTGCTTGAATTTACCAGTATTATCTTGCCAGCTCAGCGATAGATATGCTGTGGATTTTAAGAAAACGAAATGAAACACAGAAGTCTCAACATTACAGTTATAATTACATAAAACTTTTATGAACAAGCCTCGAAATATTTAAACACATCTTTCTTCTACACACTTTATATAAAAAATTTACCAACACGTACACAGAAATAAAGAAAGCTTATAAACGCAATTTACAACTTAATTTTAGAAAGAAACAATATTTTCCCATTACTACACATTAATACAATGTTCACCTTCTTAGTACGTAGAAAATCTCAAAACTTTTCGTGCAAATCACAAAATCTTTGTTAAAGTAATTTGAATAATTTTAATATTATCCGATCATCTCGTCTCAGTGTGACCGATCAGAATTCTTGAGCAAACCTTCTGTAAGAGTGGTTCTAGATTTGAACCTAAAAACATTATCCACTCAGAAGCCATTTTCTATACGCAGAAATTTCATACTACATTAATTTACTCAACAATATCACAAATTGTCTCTTTAAGGGTTTAAAACAAAGTTTTACTTGCGTTTTGAATCGTCAAATTTTTGCTGGTATTCATGTTTTCATTACAATCCATCCTTTTAGACTTTCATTTTAATTAATCTTCATATGTCGAAGTCCACGTTATCAATTTTTGAAAGCAATATTATTTTAATAGATTAAGATATCAAAATGACCTTGCAATAAATACGTCGTCGGTGCGCTCCATAAATAGCAATTCAGTAACTATTTATGAATGTTGAATAAACGTTCTCATTAATTCTCTGCTTTTATATAACACAGTCTTAATACGTCACAAGTTCTCGAATCTCGATTACGTCCTACGAGGTCTAACTCATTAAAAGCGTGTTATCTTATCTGGTTAATAGTGTTACCGGTGTTATCGCGTTCCACAAACTTACTTAGTTGATGTGTATTCATCCACGTTAGACGTTTGCGTAAAATAATGGATTTTAAAATGACTCCACAAAGTAACTTTCTTTTGAAAGAAAAACACTTCGCATTAGATAATTGCAATTGTATCGTAACGTTTTTAAGAGGAGCACTTGACATTGAAGTTATTTATCATTTTTAAAGCGAACGAATCTTTACACTTTAGAGTCGTTTTACTATCTTTTTAAAATGCAATGAAAACTTGTTTTTAGCTGATATTTTTAACATGCATTATTAGAATAGCATTTACATTTTTAAGAGTATGGATTTTCATCAAAGGGTGTTTTTATATTTTCGCCGGACTGAGCCCCTTCTAATATCGGGGAGTTTTGGAAAGTTACAACTTGCCAGGGTAATTTCTCGATTCTTCGTTTTCACGGGGTAGTGCGTTTTAACTATCCTAAGCTTGAAGTCCATATCGTTCACTTCGTATAGATTCTTAATTTGTCACACGATGTACCTGTAAAAAAAAGAAAAAAAAAGGCGACTCCGTGGCGTAGTTAGTATGCGTGTGACTACTATGCCCAAGGTCCCGGGTTCAAATCCCGACACGGTCCGCTTGAAAAAGTGAGGTGAGCATTTCTCACACAAATACGCCCTTTTTGGGATGAGAGGTAACATGGAGGTCCCGTGTGTGTTTTGTCATGCACGTACAGATCCCTACCTTGCTTGGAACAGCAAGGGTTTGACAAAATTCCAAATTTTTCAGGTAAAAAAACTCGCTTCCTGGCCAATGTAGTACCTTCAGGTGGAGCATTAAAATACCAAATGTAAGGTGTACATGTAAAACATTAATTTTTATGGCGGGTTTTATGATTACTGTGGTTGTAGGGTGCGTGGATTCAATCTCATAATTTAATGTTTTGTTATAAACTCTTATTAGGAACAAGGTTAATCCTCTATAGAACCATGTGTGCGCGAAATCCCCTAAACAATAAACAGAAACGAAAAATACAACGATTACGACGAGTACTTTTGCCGTGTACAGCAAAGAAAATGCATATCGATTTGTTTTGAAGTAACCAGAGTTCAAAGCAATACTAGTGTTATCATATCACTCCAACAGGTGTGTGAGAAAACTCGAAACACGGTGTATTAGATAGTTCAATACATTATGTCAACGAGACTTTATATTGAAGTAATCTAGAAAGTAATTGTACGCTATCGTAATATGTAGCAAGTTCACGGATACCTATATCCAGGTATCGATTCTTTAATTTATAAAATAAGCTTTTCAAATTTGCAGTAAATTGGTTTAAATAAAAATCGTTAAGAAGCGTACTTATTGTAAAACGGTAAAATATACAGGATGTTGTTGGAGTAGTAACAGAATCTACGTAAATAAACAGTGAATCAAAAAGGGTGTGGTTTTACCGTCGTAAAATGAACGTAACAAAAGCTATTGGTGGACTATTTGAAAAGCTACTCGGCCATCATGTCATTCTACACTAAACTGTCGTATCTTAAAAAATTGTGAAGTAGTGCTTTTAAAACTAAAGGTAGTAATGTTCATCTGTCGATTTCCTATTTCTACCTTTTGTATACCCTATCACTGATCTCTGTTTAAGGTCGTGGGTAAACAACAAAGTTTGCTACAAAAAAATCTAATTAGGCACTGATCTACCTACACCTTGTATTACGCAAACAAACAATGATCATTGGTTATTCTGATGGTTAACGTACCCTAATACAAGGGATTTATTAGCTGGCGTTACCTTAATTTAATTATTTGGATAAATAAAAGTTAAGCTTGGTTATTAATTAAGTAAAATTTCTGCAATATTATTACACCACATCTATGGGCAAGCGATTAACTATAGTATCTTTTACTTGTTTAATTGACGAGTAATAACTCTTGTTGTGTGTCATGGAGTTGAGTAGATTAGTCTGGGCGGAAAGTCCATGTCTCTTTCAAACTTTTACATGGTATAAGACAAACATGGGTATGAATGACTGGTTATATCACGTCAGTAGAAAACCAGTAAGAACGTAAGTTTCATTTTTTTGTCGAAACTTGACATCTTTGGTTGGATGCAGTCAAACGCAGAGGCAAAAGTTTACGATATTAAAACTGTTTCATTTAATACTTAAAATTATTAGAACAAACACAAAGCTAATTTGCTAGACACAAAACAATACAACGTAAACCATTATGAAAGCGAAAATTAAAGAATTGTTAAAACCGAGAAGCGTTTTAATCGCTCACTCAAGTACGTTTTCAAGAAATTGAGGTACGCGTGGCTTTTCAAAACAAACAGGGTTCCATACAAATAGTAGTAAATTTTTAATCTCTTGGTTTTCAGCTAGCTTTTGCTTCCATTTTATTTCTTCACGAGCGTAATAAACCCAACCCTTTAAAGCTTTTCTCTTTAAAAGATTTAAATAATACATACGCGACTTTTCTTTCAAATTATTTTTGTAAGTTTTCCAATTGAGATAAGAATTCCAAGTACTGAAAGTACGTTTTAAAAGAACTCTAGAATAATGCCGATTTGCAGAACATACCTTTCTTCTGTTTTGTCTTAAGAGAAAGCAAAAGTGCTTCCAGTTGGTTAAATATTTTGTAACAGTTGATCTCTCTCTCAGCCGTAGAAATTTCACGAGTTGATTTTGTTGAACGTTTTGCGCTTGTTTATAAAAACAGAAAAACGCACAAAAATATTTTTTGAGTAACTTTGTGTTATATAAATCAATGACGTATTCTTTCACCTTTTGTTTCGAACGACGAATAAAGGAATATTCCTTTAGCTTTAACAAACACTTGCGTTTTTGCATTTCTTCAATTTTGGCCAGAGCGTAAGCTTTCTTCTGCTTACCAATACGATAAGAGTTCAACTTTGAAAAAAATGTTTGTTTGAGTTTAATATTATATAGGCGGTTTGCAGCCATAGTATTAAATTGGGTTTTTATTTGAACATTTCTAAATTTTTTCCACTTTTGGACTAAACGAATCTTCAATTTTCTTTCATAGAAGTCTTCCGATTTAATCTTCCTATTGTTTTTTAAAAGTCTATAATCCTTATATTGCTTTAGCTTAGTTAAACAACTTTTTTTGGCCTTTTCACTCCAATGAGCAATTGCTGTTTCAGAAAATTTGCGATCTCTTACAGACTGTTCTGTGTACCTTCTCCACCTCATAAACCACGGTTCTTTGTGAGCTGTCGTTGCTTTAAACCTGCGAAATAGTTGTACAAGAACTTCATTATTTCTTTTAACTGTTTGTTTTCTTTATTCCACTGTAAATGTTTAAAACTCACTTTCAGCAATCGTTTCCTTTGGGCTTTGTAGCTAATAATGTTTAAATAATATCCGATTTTTAGGTTATGAAAAGAGTGTAGAACCTGTAACAGACGCAGACGTAAAACTTCAAGTGCTGTTTGTTTTATCATAAGTTTTTAAAAAGTTCTCTGGGTTTTGCATACTTTAAGGTAGAAATACAGTATTTTGATACTTTTGTTGTAATGCATTACCGCTAGATGCCGTTTAAGACGTTTCTCTTCGCTGTGTACTTTGTATAACATCCACAAGCGGAACACTTTCTGTTTTAAAGCACAGTTGTAATGTAAATTTGCTCGTAGCATGAACCGCCATTCAACTCTTCCTTCAAACCAATTATTTTCAAGTTGTTTAAAAGCGTTTTTCATAAGGGTAAGTTTGTAATGACTTTTAGATTTTGTAGGTAAGATGCTTGAGATTGTATTACGATACAATAAATACATGAACTTCCGTAGTAAAATTCTTCGTCCAATTAATGTTAGTTTACGTTCCCTTAAGTAATTGGGAATTTTACCTAATCTTAGTTGAAAATTGTTCTTTGACATCTTGGAAGTTTTGACATTTTAGGTATAAAATGACAACACTGGATTCGCGTTTTGAAGGTGTCAAAACATTCCAGATATCTATTGGTCATCCAACTCAGACATGATATAACTCTTCCTAAACTACAAGTAAAAGTTGTGATAAACAGCGAATAATTAACTTTATAAAACTATTTGCAAGAATTGAAGACGCATTAAAATTTACACTCTATCCTTATTGCTTGAACTGCAAGTTTCGACATCGTGGCAGACATGTAATGCAATTGAACAGTAATGTTGAAATCCTCTCGCGTTATTTAAGCATACATTTATCAATATACAAGCATTTATCAAGTTAGTTCAGGAGCTTGGTAAGAATATGCTCGTAAAGTTTTATAAAAGCTTGGGTAATCTACCATTTAAAAGGGGTTATTTTATGATATTTAAATCAGGACAAGTAAGTACACCAAAAAGTACCTAGTACAACAGCAATAACGATAGGGGTTTTACACTATTTGTAATCAAATAAAAAAATACCGGTATAATTAGGGACATTGTTATCCACAATAATAATATTTATTTCAATTCACACAGAGTTCAAGAAACCATAATAACCATAAATTTATAAAATGCCATAAAATTAATGTTTATTCACAGCAGCTGAAGACATCGAACTTATCCTAAGAAAGCTTTAGATATATAATGTATGTGAGCGGAATATTAAATTTTAACAACAAGATAGGTGTTTTATAATACAGAGAAGTGAAGATGAACACAATTCAGTCAGTAAAAACGGACGCAATGGAAGCTCGATTGCCATTCGACGAAAAGACAAAAACAACAGATAATTTAAGGGTAATGGATGTGTTTGTAGTGCAAGGCCCTCGAACAGTTGGTCGATCGTAAATTATGTTAAGCTTCGCTGGATGAATATACCAGAAATTTCAAACACGCGTGTTTTGCGTGGATTTAAATCGCAACTCGAAAATGAATTAAAAAAATAAATGAAAGTTTGATTTATCAACTTATGTTGGATAAATGACGGGAACGAGGTGTCCTAATGTGCAGAGGAAATAGTAATCGATTAGCTTGCGCTTGGATCGTATGGGTTACTGCCGCCTCCATTCATTTGATTGTAATGAAGTTCGTTGATAATCTATAAGAAACTGAAACGAATAGGTATTAAGAAATAAGGAAGGAGAAGGGATGACACAGACAACTTTACTGCAATACTACGGACTGACTAGTCACTGTTCTTTAGGTACGATAGCCCAGTATTGCCTGCCATCTTTGCGCTTGTTTCCACCAACTTGTATACACTTCACCTATCGTCGCACGTTCTCGTTGGTCGAAGTAATGACGCATATCACTCGAAGTGTGAGAGCACGTCTATCCCGCAAAGTACAATAATAAATTATAAGTTATTCCCCCAGCATGTTGGGAACTACAAACCACTTTTATGCGTCATGACCTACTTAGTTCTACAAGAAAAGTCCCCTAGGATAATTACTAAAATAAATTCGTTTGGTAGCTAAATGATCACCATTTCCAATCTAATTAACGGTATAAATAACTGCTTTATTCTTACGACTTTCTTTACTTTTGTTCAGTGGTTTAACACAAAAACAAAAGGAATGAGATGTAATAGATAGAACAGTACTTTAAGGCGTTAAGTAAATAAACAACAGCAAAAGTAAAGGAGACACGAAAAGCAGAATAAACTCCAGAAAGGACAACTTTCAAGACCCAAAACAGGATAATCAAATTTAGGATAGTTCTAAATGATAGAAGACTATTGAAGCCAATGTTTGTGCCGTAGTACTTTACAGCTGCATAAAAAGGGAGTAAAGAAGAAACTGTTATGTGCAGAGTTAACGTAAAATACCTGAAATAATTTTACTCCACCAGGAACTAGGCAACCAAATTAGTGCACTGGCTTGCTTTCAGTGGCGCTGACTGGGTTCTATAAATTCAAATAACTAACTCCTACACCTACTTGAAAAGTCATTGAACTCCTTGACTATATAGCTTTTGTGAGCCAACCCACCTGAAAAAAAAACACAATTAAAACCTCTCCTCACTTACCTTCTTACATATTATCAATTCTTCTTTGATAATATAAGATAGATGAGCAAAGAAAAATACTAAAATTTACCTCTATTTTCGTCAAATATACTTGTAAGCTAAAGAAAAAAATCAATTTAAATTTTCACTGATAGACATTCAACAAATTTAATTTCTACGTACTATTTTGTCTCTATAACAATGAGCTTTCGTGTATAAAAACCTGTTGCAACACGCTTTAAATTTACAGAAGCGTACAACAACATTAAAAGTTCTTGATAAGAATAAGCTCCACACATATATAAATGTTAACGATCAATTACAATTGCTAGATACAATAAACATCATGCGATGGTTATAATTCAATTTACCAACAGGTTTTTGTTTTAAAGCTACCAAAGCACTGTCACTTTCTTACAAGATGGGTATGCAATACCTACGTGTAGCCTGAGGACTTGTCTAATCCCGGATAGTTTCGATTTACGATTACCATCTCGTCATTTAATGTGCCTGTCTTTCAACACCGTTATGCACGGTTTTGAAAGGTTGCTCGCTGGTGTCAAATAATCTGCTTCGGACTGATCCCTCTTAATATCCGAGGATTTTACACGTTATAATGTGCCAGGGTAATTACCCAGTTTGCTCGTTCTTACGAGGTTGCAGGTTTTAACTATCCTAAAGTCGAGGTCAATGTCGTTCTTTTCGTACGAATTGTTACCTGCAATACGAGCGCACCAGTAAGAAAAGAACGAAGTTTCACCTGCATTACGGGATAACAAAAGAAGGAGGAAGAAAGAGCAAGAAAACGAATGCCGTGCTAAACATAATCGGAGATGGGGGAATGTCTAAAGAACGAAGCGACAACACACACGAACCAATTCATCCTTTTCTTGGAACATCTGTACTTACAAGAATAATTAAATACAACTCATATAAAGTATAACTCTAATAAATAATTTTTAGGAATTTGAATAATAAAACAAAATTAAATTGTAAGGACAAACATCTGTACCTTCCACTCCCTCTTAAATACTAATTATATCTATTAACAATCAAGTCAAATGGTGGTTTGGAAAACCATACAAGTATGCCTCTCCCTTCTCCCCTTAAATATTGCCTCATAATTTAGGATAACAATCGAAGTGGATTTAACACCCGTAATTAATAGTAATCTGTATTGGCACAGCAAGCAAGTAATACCAATCATCTATACACAGCGGCTAAAACCTATATAATCTAAATATTTGCTTACTATGTTGTTGCAGATCGAAATCGCTCTAACTCGAACTACTGAAACATATAAGTACACAAAAGCCACACATATTTACAATAGTACATTTAAAGATAATATCCCAAATTATTAGATAAATCCTAGTCTAAAGTGTTGTTCTTAACATTACAGAATGTAGGCAAACTACTTACCATTCAGGAGTAAAGAAAACAGCTGTCCGTCGTTAGCATATCGTATTCCTTTCCGCAGACTGGGAAAGGTATGGGTATCTATAACGGTTACCTGTTTCATTCTAAATTGATCTACATATAATTCGGTATCCAGACAAAATATGCTGTAACAATGAAGTAAATTTTGGTGGTACAAAGAAAATATCCTCAGGTCTAAGAATCGAAGAATATTGAGTATAAATCCGACCAAAAATGTTATCAGTTCTATTAAAGAAATCTCACCTTCCAATTACCTACCAGTTACGTAAAAAGAGATAGCACGTTTTCCATTATAAGGATTTGCAGCTACCCGATTTAGTAGAGAAGAATCGGCGCCACTAGGCGCTAAATATCTTGTAAACTAGTTTAACCAGTTTAGTTGTAAAACCCAAATATAGAGTGAAGGCTGTCGTTAAGGTGGAAAAGTTTGAAATAAAACCTACTTTTAAAACAATACGATAACTCAAAAATTAGGTTACCACAAGTTAGATATAAATTACATATTCAGTAAACAATGCTTCACTCAACCTGGACTTGTTTCGAGGAAAGAGTAGAACAGAGAAAACCCCTACAACTTTGCGCTCCTAACTGCATAAGAGCACTTCTCCAAATATGGGTAGCAAGCAAGCACCTGGTGTTCTCTTGATATTACCGAATGTCAACTGCTACCTAGACATTTTACATATGACAGCTGAAGAAGAGTTAGTGTAGCCCAGTTAATATTTCTAGAAGGAACTGGGGTCAGAATCCAATATAATTCAGCTAAAGATAAACGGTTTAACGAAAAGTTGAGAGAGTACCCTGAGATAACCAACGTTTCGCTTCTTCTCAACCCTATAACGGTTATTTCCTATGACACTTCAGAATGCACTCGGAACCTGCAAGTAGATACAGTGGTGTTCAAAATACCTTCGAATATCGAAATGAACACAATCATATCCTAAATAGTCAACGACCAATGAAAATAAACTTAGGAAATTCCACGGATTATTACAAAGACAATGGTAAAGATACGATACCAGGAAGACAAGGATTAACAGGTAACCTCTACCACATTAGCTATAAAGCATTTCTGCCCCATAAGCAGCTAACGGCACTTCCAACACTTGTTCATACAATCCTCTCTACGTTGCGCGCGTTCTGATTGCTCGGGAAAGTGACACATTAATACTGGCCAAATGACAGTTACAGGTAAACGTACTTTACTTTAAAGCTTGGTCATACAGAGGGTTTAATATTGCACAAACTCTTCAATAATGAAAGTTCAATAATTAATCAAAGAATGACTTATATTTATTAATATATATATATATATATATATATATATATATATATATATATATATATATAGATATTTACGGTAGGTAGAACTAACTACACATTCCGTTATTCGAATGACGCCCCTCTATACGTAATTTGAGGATCTTCGTTGGTCGATCGCCGGTTTATACAAATTTGCAGTGAAGTTGTTGCTGATGCCTATAACAGATTGGAACAAAGATATTAAGATAGAGTCACGGGGAAGGTAAGGAATTCATGGATACTCCGCTGCATCTTTCACGCACTATCAGTCACCACATCTATTCGGTAAGGTAGTTTATGATACTTTCCCTGAGAATCGGGTCTATTAACACGAAATCGTCAAAGTCTTTTAACCCTCGAACGTTAACGATGGTTGAGACAATGACCACACACTACTTCGGGCGTGAGAGAATGATTATTTAACAGATTACATACAACAAACTATAGGTTTTCAACCTATTAGTGCATGGAAACTTAACAACCACTCCCTCATGCATTGTAACCTACTTTATATTATTTACATTATCGATGGGAAATAATGCTTCAATTTCGGATTGGAAATTACCCATACCAAATTATTAAAAAAATGCTTGTAATGTCAAGAAGCGTAATAACATGTCTATTACAAACTGTGTGAGGCGTCGTAACCACAAACTACATAATAAGAAAAAGCCAATGCTCTAAACATTACTGAGAAACTAAACCACAAGAATGCAGAATAGTAAAGCTATTTCTAAGAACCTCGAGGATAATTCCCACGACCTATTTTCTAACTAGATTACTATGTGTAACAACCCTAAATAAATTATAAAAAAAATTCCTAAGAATTTATTATTACTGCAATAATTTGTGAAGCAATTTGAAGCGTAACAAAACTTAGCTATAAATGTCTTTGGTTATATCACACCAGTATCGAACCAGTGAAATCGTAATCTTCTATTTCCTTGTTAAGATGTAACATTCCTGGTAGGCGCAGCTATAGCGCTTAGAGGCAAACATTTAAGATATTAGAAACTGCTTTATTTAGCTCTTAAAATTATTAAAACAAACAGAAGCTAATTTGTTAGACACAAAACATTACAACGTAAATAATTATGAAAGCAAAAATTAAGGAGTTGTTAAAACAGAAAAGCGTTTTAATCACTCGAGTACGTTTTCAAGAAATTGAGGTACGCGTGGTTTTTCAAAACAAACAGGGTTCCATACAAATAGTAGTAAATTTTCAATCTCTTGGTTTTCAGCTAGATTTTGCTTCCATTTTATTTCTTCACGAGCGTAATAAACCCAACCCTTTAAAGCTTTTCTCTTTAAAAAATTTAAATAATACATACGCGACTTCTCTTTCAAATTATTTTTGTAAGTCTTCCAATTGAGATAAGAATTCCATCTATTGAAAGTACGTTTTAAAAGAACTCTAGAATAATGCCGATTTGCTAAAAGTATCTTTCTTCGGTTTTGTCTTAAGAGAAAGCAAAAGTGCTTCCAGTTGGTTAAATATTTTGTAACAGTTGATCTCTCTCTCAGCCGTAGAAATTTCACAAGATGATTTTGCTGAACGTTTTGCGCTTGTCTATAAAAACAGCAAAACGCATAAAAATATTTTTTGAGTAACTTTGTGTTATATAAATCAATGACGTAATCTATCACCTCCTGTTGGGAACGACGATTAAAGAAATATTTCTTTAGCTTTAACAAACACTTGCGTTTTTGCATTTCTTCAATTTTGGCCAGAGCGTAAGTTTCCTTCTGCTTAGCAATGCGATACGAGTTTAACTTTGAAAAAAATGTTTGTTTGAGTTTAATGTTATACAGGTGGTTTGCAGCCATAGTGTTAAATTGGGTTTTTATTTGAACTTTTGTAAATTTTTTCCACTTTTGGACTAACCGAATCTTCAATTTTTTTTCATAGAAGTCTTCCGATTTAATCTTCTTATCGTTTTTTAAAATTCTATTCTCCTTATATTGCTTCAGCTTAGTTAAACAACTTTTTTTGACCTTTTCACCCCAATGTGCAATTGCTGTTTCAGAAAGTTTGCGATCTCTTACAGACTGTTCCGTGTATCCTCTCCACCTTATAAACCACGGTTCTTTGTGAGCTGTCGTTGCTTTAAACCTACTAAATAGTTGTACAAGAACTTCATTATTTCTTTTAACTGTTTGTTTTTCTTTATTCCACTGTAGGTGTTTAAAACTCACTTTCAGCAATCGTTTCCTTTGGGCTTTGTAGCTAATAATGTTTAAATAATATCCTATTTTTAGGTTATGAAAAGTGTGTAGAACCTGTAACAGACGCAGACGTAAAACTTCAAGTGCAGTTTGTTTTACAATAAGATTTTTAAAAAGTTCTCTGGGTTTTGCATACTTTAAGTTATAGAAATACAGTTTTTTAATCTTTTTATTATAGTGCATTACTGCTAGATGCCGTTTAAGACGTTTTTCTTCGCTGTGTACTTTATATAACATCCACAAGCGGAACACTTTCTGTTTTAAAGCACAGTTGTAATGTAAACTTGCTCGCAGCATGAATCGCCATTCAACTCTTCCTTCAAACCAATTTTTTTCAAGTTGTTTAAAAGCGTTTTTCATAAGAGTTAGTTTGTAATGACTTTCAGATTTTGTAGGTAAGATGCTTGAAATTGTATTACGATACAATAAATACATGAACTTCCGTAGTAAAATTCTTCGTCCAATTAATGTTAGTTTACGTTCCCTTAAGTAATTGGGAATTTTACCTAATCTTAGTTGAAAATTGTTCTTTGGCATCTTCGAAGTTTCTAACATTTTAAGTATGAGATGACTTAACTGGATTTGCGGTTTGAAGGTGTCAAAACAATCCAGATATCTTATTGGTCATCCAACTCTGACATGATATAACTGTTCCAGTGATGTATACACCGTGCATACACAATAACTACAAGAAACGACTCAAAGAACTATATTAATATATAAAAACAACAGCTTTTTTAGCATGACAGATCCATTTTATTATTATGACAGACCGTACTGTTTTTTTGCTTACTTGATTTATTTAGTATACAACTATAAATAATCTAAATACCTCACAATCTTTCCTACCTAGCTAGAGGTTTAACCGGTCCGATGCTTTAATATTCCTCTTAGGCTTAGTAAGGACATTAGGAGAAATATTTAATTTTGGTTGATTCGTTACTACATTCTCTTTCCACGTATTGACTTGTTAGCCGATTACTATTTTTTCATAAACTACAGTAGTATCTTCAATTACTCTATTGTCCATTCTATTCGCAGGTATTAAAGGTATTATAGATTCAGTCTTTTCAATACGGGATGTGGTCTCTTGCAATCCCAGTCCAACATCCTTCGTCTCCTTCCCTAGACTGGTACTTCTGATTTGATCTGTAAGTCTTTTCCAATTCAATCTAGTGTCATCTTTTGGCACGCAACTGTAAGTCCTGTCTCCCAATTTCGAATCTATTCTTGCTTTTGCTCCAACTATCGTCTTTCATCTCTCTGTACTCCATTATATAAACTATATTCCCTTCTTTAAATTCTCCCGACCTATCCCCTCTGAAGAATTCTACCTGTTTCTTCATGACTTCCTCTTGTTTATTTATTGTCAGAAAATCAAGCCTGGTCTTCACGTCTGTTAAAAATTAATTTGGAAGAAGCCTCCCCTGTTACACTGAAACCTTTTTTGCTTCCACTCGTTGGATACAAGTGAAGCTTTACTTGTTCGCGGCTAAGTCTGGGAATTACCCCAAGGGTGAGCAATGAGAAAGGGCATGAGGATGGTATAAACTCTACAATAAGCTAACATAAAAAAAGGGGGATTGAGCGCCACTGTATCTATATGTATGATAACACAAGAAATTCAATACTTCTATGAGAAGATACAGAAACTCATGGGATATAAGCACCACAAAAAAACTTACAATTTAATGAACTAACACATCTGGAAACCTATGGAACATACTTACAACCTCTTCGATCTCGATGACCCTGAAAGAAAAGGTACACAACAAATTCTCTATTAAAAAAACAAAATTTTTGATACCAAATACTCAGATCTGTTTATTGGTTTACATAAGTTTCACATAAGTTTAATTTATTTCTTAAAAGAATGTAAATCACGTGCAGCTAACTTTGATAAATAACATTTCAACTTATTCAAGTATAATGACCTTATTAAAATTTGACATCTGTAATGAACTTTTTAAAAAACAGGAAATGGACTTTAGAATCTCAACATTTTAACATGTGAATGCTACGCGTATCTTGCAAAATTATTTTAATAGCATTTCTTAACAATTATATTCCACGTAGTTCTTCATGCACAAAATTTACTATAACTAAACAATTTTCGACTACATTTTATGTGAGCACATTCAAGGTCTCACAAACATATTAAAAGAAAGGTTTGATACCTGTTTTTAATGAATCTGTTACCCTTAGTTATCGAACCGCGATGCACGTTTTCTGTAATCTGCCCACCAATTTGTTGCAACAAAACATCGAACAAAAGCTGCAGCCTCTTAACAAACAAACATTGTCCCAATCTCTTTATATGTATTTCTAGTTATTTCATGCGCGTTAACAAATACCAAATACCGACTCGAACCATTTTAAGCTACCACATCACGCCTATTCTGAGGCCCCACTTATGTAAAGCTTGGGAACCCATCTGTCTACGATGCAGTCTGGACAACATTCTCAAATACAAATGGACGACTTCGTTATTCGTACCGTACAAGTACGGGACGGCTCATCTGCTTAGCGCATCACCTCGTGACCGTATTCACGCAAGCGCTATCCTAATTTTAACGACTGAAAGGGTATAATCCGCCTGTAGGTTAGGCAACACAAACGACTAGATCCCTTTTAAATATGTTTTCTGAGCGTATATTATTATTAAATATTTCTGGGTAAAGCATTTAAGCTAATTAAACGGTCATGATTACCTGTTCCATTGTGGAATTGCTTCTTTCAGATATAACAGTATCAAATACAAGAATCAAATACCACAGACTAAAATTGCACAGATGTGATTCTTCCAAAAATAGTGCTACAGAATATATATTCGTTACAACACAATGAGACGTGTTGTATATGAGAAAAGAAATGTTGAAATCAGGGTGTCCAACTTATTGCCTTGATAGTTTGTATCAGACATTACATGTGATTTTTCCAATGCTCCACCCGAAGGTACTACATTGGCCAGGAAGCGAGTTTTTTTTACCTGGAAATTTTTTGAATTTTGCCGAATCCTTGTTGTTCCAAGCAAGGTAGGGATCTTTAACGTGCGTGACAACACTCACACACGGGACCTCCATTTTACCTCTCATCCGAACGAGGGTGTATTTTTGCGAAAAATGCTCGCCTAACATTTTTCAAGCGGACCGTGTCGGGATTCGAACCCGGGACCTAGGGCGTAGTAGTCACACACATACCACTACACCACGGAACCGCCTAGTTTGTATCAGACAGCAACTTTGACAACGAGTGCTTAAACGTTTTAACAGAATTTTCCGCAGCTCCATTCATTTCAGGATGATACGGTGGCGAAGTTTGATACTGTATACCATTATTCATACAGAAAGTGGCAAATTCTTCTGACGTAAATGGAGTACCGTTATCTGTAAAAATGTCAGGCAATCCAAATCTTGCAACACAGACCCTTATTTTCTCTAGAGTCGCCGCCGTATCTGTTCGTTCCATTGTATATACTTCTACCCACTTAGAGTAAGAATCTGTGATAATCAGGTAAGTCAGACCCTTAAACGGTCCTGCAAAATCTAAATGAATTTGTTCCAACACTTTATTGGTAACATAAATTTAATAAGTTTGGCCTTGTGGGGTATACTTGAATTTCTTAAACAAGGATCGCAGCCTTTTACAAATTTCTCTATATCCGCATCAAGCTGTGGCCACCAGAAATATTGTCTTGCCCACGCCTTCATCTTTACTACCCCCACATGTGCTCTATGCACCTCACTAAACATTTGAGCTCACAATGTTTTTGGAATTATTATTCGGTACCCCTTAGTTAAAATGCCACTCTCAATGCTCAATTCTTTTTCCTTTAATTTGTAACTTTTAAGCTCTGCTGATTTTTCCACCTTCTTTGACTAACCATTTCATACAAACAGACATACTCTACTTAAAATATCATTCTTCATTATTTCGCGTTTGATTCTTGCAGATGTAATCGGTAACTTATTGTTTAATAAAAAGTTAAAGTAATCAGCTTCATACTCCAGTTCATTAATTTCATTTTCTAAAGGCAATCTTGATAAACCATCAGCTTTTCCATTACATTTACGTTTGATGTGACAAGATTTATAATCAAATTCGCTTAAAAATAGTGTCCATGTTTAGAGTCTTCCCGCTGCCATTATTGGAATGCCACTTTTTTCACCGAACAATGCCAACAGCAGTTTGTGATCGCTGCATAAGGTAAATTTATTACCCATGAGGTACTGGTAAAACTTCTTTACCCCAATAAATAGCTAAGGCTTCTTTGTGTATTGCTGAATATTTTCTCTCAGCTTCATTTAACACTCGAGATGCAAAACATACCGGTTTTTCACTACCATCCGCATAAACATGTGATAGAACAGCACCTATTCCAATGTCTGATGCATCACAATTAAGTTTAATATTTTCTTTTGGACTAAAACGTGATAAATTTTGATCTGCCACAATTTGTAGTTTAGGCTTTTGAAACGCCCATTTGCACGTATCTGACCAGTCAAATTTTACATTTGTTTTCAGTAAATTATACAATAGATCCAAGGTATCCGCTAATTTATCGATAAATTTTGCATAATAATTTATCATCCCTATAAATGTTTTAACTTCGGTTACATTTTTCAGTTTTGCTACATCCACTATGGCATTAATTTTTCATCGTCCTTTTCTAGGCCTTTATTATTTATTACATGGCCTAAATATTCAATTTCTTTTTCCAAAAATTTCCTTTTTCAAAGTTTAATCGAAAACCCGCCCTTTGTAACCTCGCAAATACTACTTCTAAATTCCGTAAATGTTCCTCTTTATTTTCTTCTGTGACAACTATATCATCCATAAAATTTATAACACCCTCTGCTCCTTGCAGGATCTTTTCAACGCACTTTTGAAATAACGCACAACCGGTTTTTGTTTCAAAAGGTAATCTATTTGGAATGTATATATCCTTATGTGTATTCCAAGCTAATACATTTTTAGAGTCTTCGCTTAGTTCCAATTAATTAATATGCCTGCAAAAAAAAATCTAATTTTGTGAACTTTTCACCTCCTTGCAATGCCGCAAACAATTCCTCTATTCGTGGCAACGGAGACTTAATATCCTCTAAAAGCGGGTTAACTGTGATTTTGTAGTCTGCACATATCCTAATTTTTCCATTGGGCTTCAAAACTCCCGGGTTCAAATCCCGACACGGCCGACTGCTTGAAAAATGGCAGGTGAGCATTTTTCACAAATATTACGCCCTCGTTCGGATGAGAGGTTAAATGGAGGTCCCGTGTGTGAGCGTTGTCACGCACGTTAAAGATCCCTACCTTGCCTGGAACGGCAAGGGTTCGGCAAAATTCTAAATTTCCAGGCAACAAAAAACTCGCCTCCTGGCCAATGTAGTACCTTCGGGTGGAGCATTGGAAATGTAAATGAACGGGCTTCAAAACTAGAAATAACAGCGTCCCCCGCTCGGAATTGTCAACTTTTGATATGTTCCCTTCCCTTTCTAATCTGTCTAATTCATCACTAATTGACTTTTTAAAAGCAAATGAAATAGGTCTAGGTTTTACAAAAATAGCTTTTACCGTTTCTTTTAATCTTAATGTTACCTTTTCATATTTGTAAACCCCTAATTGTGATTTAAACAGTTCCTCATATTTCGTTATGTGATGTATACACCGTGCATACAAAATAACTACAAGAAACCACTCAAAGAACTTTATTAATATATCAAAACAACAAATTTTTCTAGCATGTAAGATCCATTTTTTCCTTGAACTTGCATACCTTTGCTAGATGTCCCTTTTTTTTTACACACTTTGCAAATATATTCTTTATAACGACAAATGCTAAATTTATGATTAGTTTCACCACATGCAAAACAAGCCAAAGTCTTTCCTTTTGCTTCTAACGTACTTCGTTTCTCTTTTGCATCTTTTGGTCTGCCTTTAAAATAATTACTACTGATTCTGTTGACATGAATTACATTACTTTGCCCTAACGAAGCTTCTTTATTAATGGCAGCATCCATTATTTGTTCCAGCGTTGTTTCTTGGATACATTCGTACATTTTGTCTAATATTAGACCTTTTCGTAAACCATGTACAAATTTGTCGTTAATTTTTTCATTTAATAATGACCCAAACTTACAGTTGATTGACACATTTTTGACACGAGAAAACCACTCTCTGATACCCTGGCTGTCTCCTTGTCTTAGATCATAAAATGTGTTACGTTCTTTAAACACCGATACTTTCTTTGAAAACTGTCGCCCTAACAATTCACATAATTCTTAAAAGGTTTTTCCTTTTGGCTTGAATGGGTCACATAAATCGTGTAAAACTTTATACATCTTTCCACCAATAACAGTTAGCATGGTTTTTTTCAAAAGCTGATCCGCTTCACTTCTCATGTAGGGGTGAAGAGGATCATTCATTTATTTTCATTTAATATTCATTCTAGATCGGCTATGGTGGTAAGTGGATCAAAAAATATATAAAAATAAAATTTTGGAATGCCATTTTGAGCATAAAACAATTAATAAATGGCTAGAATTTAAATATTACGTGTTTTATTGTCTTTATTTCTAATAATACTTGCATACAATATACAAAACAAAAAAAATATAGAACTAAGTCATAATAAGTATCAGAAAAATAAGTCGGACTATTTTACATCATAATCTACATTTTCAAAAATGTATTTTCCTCTTCTGGATAAGTGCCCCCTAATTTTCCTCACTATCTGAGCTGGTTGAACAATGGAAATATCAGGGACATTTGGATAAATAAACAATAATTGCTTTGATGTGGATTTCTTCCGTAAAGCACTCACTGTATATTCACTGCTATCGGTCATTTTTAGCAGTAATTTTTGCAATGAAAAAAGGATCTCTTTTATTTGTTTCAAACTTCACGATAACATAATCGTCAACGTCAATATCATCATGTGCAATTTAATTGTCTTGAGAACAAGACGGATATAAATCTTCTGACGCTGTCTTTTCATTAGCTTAAGCAGAGATTTCACCTCTTCCACATCATTGGCTTGACCCACATTATCTTCCAATTCCTCATCCATGAGTATTGGTAGAAGGTTGGACACCGAAATACTTCTTCCCGATTCTGCAGTTAGTCATTTTCCACGTTTTTTGGTTTCCCCACTAGATGTTCTCATTTGACTCAGATGCTTGACAACTGTGCTACATCATGCTTTCTGAACTTGATCGTCAGTTTCTTCTTGGGCTTGTGAGGTTCTAAGGTGTTTTATTTTTCAAAACAACATTAAGGTTAAATGGTACAATGCCACAGGCCTTAAAACCAGCAACTGTGTTTGATTCAGATTTTGCACCAACTTTTTCAATAGATTCACTTAACAATTGTGAAAAAGACGTTTTAGGTAAGACACCTCGATTTCTCAACTTCCACTTTTCTAAAATCTTACGCCATGCTGCTTGGAATGAATGAAAGTAGGCGACATCCAATAGCTGCAGCAGGTGCGTAGCATTAGGAGGTGGAAGGACAAACCTTATATGGTTATTTTCACATTGTTGTACTACACTCACAGTTATGCGGCTGTTCAAATTATCGCCAATCATTACTTTTGGGCCATCCAAATTTCTCAAGTACGGCAAGGCAATCGTCAAGAACCAGTCCTCAAAACTCACACCTTCAAGCCATCCACTTGTTGTCCGATTATATCTGAATCCTGGATAACCTCTTTCCGTCCATCCGGGATGTAAATGCTTTCCTTTATAAACACCATAAGTAGAGGAAAATCAAGAATCCTGGAACCTCTTTTCCACCAGCATCCTCATTTCCACACACATCTGGACCAAATAGTTTTCTTCGACTAGCCATTTCATCTTTCGCGATAAATATATCTTGTTTGGTATCAATTAATATTAGATTTTTCTTAACTATCTGAATTTCTAGAACTTCTTTGGATAGCATCACCCTCCAGGGTGATACCCTCATTTTAAGAATATTTACTAGCAGTGATTTCTGACCGTCTTTATAAACTTTCTTAACCATGTAACACATCAAATTAGTCTAGAATTTTACGCAGAATCCGAATATGCAAACAGATTTAAAATGCAACCACCCCTTACCGTTTTGCACACATACCCTCTAGCGATCATATAAAAGATTATTTTGGTTTTTTTAAAGATAAATGTACCTTATTATTAAGCATTATACAGAAATTCGAAACTTGTTCTTTAATAAAACATTCTAAACCCAACACATTTTACCAAAAACATGAAGGACTTTTAAAAACTGTAAAAATGGTATCAATTTCCTAGCTTTACAATTTATTTTCTAAACACATGTTATAATATAATTAGTTAAGTCAATGCTAAATAGATACTTGGAAAATACAATTCATACCTGAACTAATTTATTGCCGATTATTAATCACACAAGGCACTCGCAAAATCGGTATAAAATTTCTTTCTAGTAGCCATCCTCGACTACGTATTTTGAGAAATACAAATTTTATAGTTAAAGCACTAGCAATTAACGCCACTTTCTATTAATTATATTATTGACTACATGTTTGTGAGATATACAAGAAATATGTTTCAATGCCGTACATTAGAAATCGACACATAATTGCTTGTGGATTATTTATTTTCTCAAGGTACTGGAAAGTACCGTACTTTGACTAGTCACAATAGATATTAAGTAGATTAATTAATATGCAATTATGGCAAGCGTATATAACACGGCCTAATTACCAAAAGTCTATTCCTATCGATATCCCGTGCGCTTTGTGCAAAGTTACGCTGAAATTTAAACAATCGTTTCGTGTTTGTGCAGTGATTTTCTTTAAAAACTTTTTTGAAGATTTAAGGTAAGTCTGCATTTCTTTTATTAAAACAGAACTGAATGTATTTGCAAACACCAATTATTTCGTATCTAACTATTGTTTCTAATTTGTATCTTTTTTAAAAATGATGAATGGGTAGTTGGGCTTATCAAAAACGGTACAGTGATTTTTGCAGGTAATCTAAGGACTACCATAAATCGCGTTTAATATCGCTTACACGTCGCGCCCGGTTATAAATAAAACACGTGTGTGGTTTACTTAATTGCACCCGATGTAACCAGATTTTTAGTCTTAAAGCTAGTCTGTTTTTTAAAAGTAATGTTGTAAGTGTAATAAAAAACGGGGGTAATTATAAACTTTTTGTAAGTTTATTACCCTTTATCCTCGTGACTATCAGCTATATACTAAAACTCTCTATTTTTAATCTGATATCACTAGGTCGAGATTTTCTTCTTTATACTCCAAGCCCAGGGTAATGTCAGATGGAGAACGGCTTTAGACAAAGAAAACTCTTAGGGGTTAAACGGCTAGTAGAGTGTTAGCTCTGGGTAGATCATGAGCATGGGTCATGGGTGGATAATCGACCAAAAATATTTTTAATAGGCGCCACCGTATTTTTTAATACAAGTGCCAACAAAATTTAACTGTGTTTGTATAAGGGAATGCGGAAACCTTATCTTAACACCACTATCATAGCCATAAAATTTGAATTTCACTCTTTATCACACACTTACCAAAACCTCAACCACCAGATGTCAAACAGTTGTCTCAGCTTTACCTGTGAACAAACAAAAACACCACATGGACACTATTTGTGTCTTCAAAAGCATATGCCAAAAATAGAATAAATGAATTTAAACATCTGTGAAATACTAAAGGGATTCATTTTCATTACTCTGTCTTTTTACTTAAGGAGGATTTGCTCTAGTTTTCTCTTTCCTAATTTATATGTTGTATAATAAAACTTCTTTCAAAGGAAACAAAATGAATTCTATTTATATGTAGAAATCTGATTAAATACATGTGACTGCTATATATATATTTACTATCTTGTCATAAAATTTTTATAAAAGAATTTTAGTGAAGTTTAACCTTCAAAATAAATATGTATTAATTGATCATTTCTATAAAATTTAGTGTAAGCAAACATGTCATAATTTATTAGATCATAACACATGAATTTATTTTTACTATAATCATTGAAGCGCTTCCTTGACCATTTACAACAAAGATTGATCATCAGAAAAATAACGATCATAAAATGCAACTATTCAAATTTAACTGTTGTCTACACAAAGAAATATACACGAATATCAGCACCAATAAAAAGCTTTTACATGACCTCAATTGTTTTTAAGCAAAATGTGAAAATTAAATCAAGACTGCATCTGGCGTCTAGATTAGGAAACAGAATCTATACTATTTTTTTTATCTGACATAAGTTGTCATTTTAAATATCTTAAAACACATTGGGTGCGTGTACAAGCAACTGACAAACTAGATATTTATTCGGTGTGTTATTGACTTTAAAAAACTACTTTTTATTTGTGTTACTCTAATATTCAACGTAGGAAATCTCATAATAATTTACTATACTTTCAAAGTTACGGAAAGTTTCAAACACTCACGTGTATCCAAATAAATTGCAGGTGCAAAATCATGACGTCAGCTGTTGTATTTTTCCAGCGTATTAATCATCTGTAAGTTTGAAGTACCAAGATTCTTTGTATAATAAACCATTTCTATACGGCGTATTAAATAGATAGAACGAAACCATAACTGCCTGCTTTAAATTATTGCGATGAAAATTTATTATAATTTAACATTGAAAATTGTTGTTGTAGATATGTCCATAAGATATTGCATGTCTTAAATGATGTATATTATCGTTCCATGTTCTCAACTCAAGTTCTTCTTCTTGACTCTCGGACGTTTGAAACAAAAGTGCTGATAATTAACTGGACAACGCTTGGTAACAAGCCTGAGAATATATATCTTCTAGAATCTATGTGTTATTATGAACATTATACTTTAATTTTTATTGGCTGAATATTTACGAATTAAATGCTTTAAAATTTATCTGTTTTATTATTAATTTATTAGGCTTGGTGTAACAAGAAAAAAAATACGTTACACAGCCTCTTCCCAAGAGAAAAAATTCGAGGTATGGAAGAATTTTTTCTAAAAAAAATTTTCGACTGAAACTTCAAAATTACTCTTATTAACTGTATAAACCTCTTACAACTCACAACAAAACAGCACAAACTTTAACTATAACTAACGATGAGTTTAACAAAAAACAGAATCATTCACTAATTGATATGGGGAATATTAATGCATGGGATTGAGTGATTAGTAACTGCGCGTACTACACGCCTATAAAGGGACAAATTCGGAAGTCATAATCAGTATATACGTCAATCAGTTAAGAATATTTAGGGAATCTAACACTCAGTGGATGCATTTCATCTATAGTTACAAACGCAACAACCATATCAAAGTAAAAGATTTTACCTGAAGCGAAAAATATTTTTCTATAAATTAGAACTGTAATAAACAAAATCGAATGTATAACAAAATTACTATTAAACAAAAATCTGTACAACGAATACTCTTCTCTCATTTACTATATCTGTCTTAAGGATTTATGTACATAACTTTCCAAGTGCTAATTACATTTAAACTAATCGATGAATTTAACAAGTACCAAAAGCTTTTATTTACGAAGTCCATTCACGAAACAAATCTCTAATACTCGAGAAACAGACAAAGTATTAACAATACTTATTCATCAACAAGATACCTTTGATCTTTGAGTGAGCACCTCACAACATTATCTGTACGACTACTATGCTACAGACTCAACTATATCTCTCAAAAATCCTACAACATCAGTGATTCATCACCAAAGAACTCCAAAACCACTAATAAATCATACTTTGAGCCTACTGGGAGACATCCACTAGCAACTCACAAAAAAAAACTCTTCATGAACTCTCTTAGCTCATGTACACTCTCAATAAAAATAAGCACATCAGGCCTAGTCTCAAACTACTAAACCAAAACTCAAGCATTCCTTTAATGCTTAATACTCTATCACACTCTAACTATATAACTATACTCAACACTTTACTAAACACTCTCTATAATCTCCATCATGTACCTCATAACTGAATACGCACTTCTTCACTGAATACATATTCATCTCTATATACTTGCAACATCTCTAAGCATATGCTGCATTCTTAAACACCTCAAAAAAAAACATATCCTCATTCAAAATCCATAAACATATCCTTGTCGTCATCAAAAATTATCATTTAACACATCCTTGTCGTCATTTAACACATCCTTGTCGTCATCAAAAATTATCATTTAACACATGCAACATCTAAATCAACAAACATATTAAGCTCTATTACTACTAAAACAAAAATTACTTTAAACAAATCAAAAAAAAATTTCACTAACTTTAATCTTGTCCTACTTAAGAATTTAAAACATGGACCAAAAAGAATTACTACTGACATCAACTATAATTAGAAGTACTTAAGGATCAGAAACATTCTTAACATCTTCATTTTCACATTCATCTGTCGCTGAATTATCGATACTAAACATTTTCTTAGACTTAAATTTGAAGATACGGATAAATGAAAAAGGGGGAATTTGAATACGAAATTATTTTCTACTTTACTTCATGATAACTATTAATAAATGTTCTGGTACACGCTTACTCTACCCATAATCAAACTGTCGATATAAACCAAAATGCTTCACAACGCATAAACTTGCTAGAATGACAAGCTCCTCTATGAGCCTCACCTAGACTTATAAACAAAATTGCTAGAATGACAAACTCTTCTCTGAGTCTCATCTAGACTGACAAACTAAATAAGCAAAACGAATCACATCATAACCGACTTCAAATAATCTCAAGTGACGATGCCAAAACTGCTAAAGCGACAAACTTACCACGACCCTCGCATAGACTGACATAACGCTGAGCGACCAACCCTTCCGGAGTTTCGTCTAGACTAACATAACGCTACACGATGAACCACAACAAGTCTCGCACAGATCTAACTTAACTCAACATACTACGTTGTAACGCGACCATAAAATTGCTACTCAAAACCAATCAAACTAAACCAAAACGTGCTCATGCACAAGAGCAATCTTCAAAATATATTTCAACAGTAAAACTAGTGTACCATTAATCGACCAACAAATATAACTAATAAGACTAAAAGATGAATCTATTATCGATGAAATACATACAAAATCAAACAAACTTGTAATATCCATATCAAACAACTTTAACACTTTATCTAGAAACAGGAATTTCGCTACTCAACTTCTGTTCCTCCACTCGTTGAGTTGGACACGACGGACAAGTGATACTAGTCACTCCTTTACGACCACAACCATAACAAAATAATCTCTTGAAAGATCTACAGACACTGAAAGTATGTCCATAACGTGAACAATTCCAACATACCAATTTATGCTTAATAAATGAGTTACCTACTCCACTCTTTTCTGTCATTGGGGTAGCAGAATTAAGAACTTGTACTGGGGAATGTGAAGATGTAGGGGTATAAACACGACTTGAAGCATTCTGAAATGAACTAGGGGTTTTGTTTCTAAAACGTGGATTAAAATAATTAATAGGCTGCTTGTGACTATATGGTGCAACTGAAACAGACTTATGTTTACTTAAAGAAGCTTCTTCTAACTTCTTACACAGTTTAACTAACGTACTAATATCCTCTATCTCTGTAAGAGCAAGATGCTGAATGAAATATGGCAATAAATTTTTCTTGACTATTCTAACTTTAGTGTGTTCTGCAGGAATAATAGGTAATCGGTTAAACAAATTTTCCATATTAGCAATGAACAATACAACTGATTCACCATTCCTCTGTAATCTATTTTTGATTTTTCCCAAATATCGTCTTCAGGATGTGCTGGCAAGAAATCTTCCTTTAGTCTACTAACCAACGAACTCCAATCTGTTAATGAACTACGAACGCAACGATACCATACTAAGGCATCACCGGTAAACAATTCAACTGCAGAATTAAACAATTCCATTTCAGATACCTTTCGGGACTGTGCAATGTCACTAATGTTTTCTAAAATTGATATAAGAGAGATGGGTTTCCTGAATATTTTATCGACCAAGATCCAATAGGGACTGACTGTGTGACATATGTAACCGTTGGAATGGGCACATTAGATGCAGCAATAGGATTTATATTAATATCTTTATGATTTGAACTCGTATCTTTATTTAATTTCTCATGCAGATCTGCTTCCACAACAAGAATAGTAGCCAAACTTTCATTTTAAATAACACAATTTCCTCAAAATTTTCTTTAGGGAGCTTTAACCGTTGAATTCTACCTGTAAGATGTACTAATCTTGACCTTATCCTTTTAAAAATTGACTCAGCGGGATCATCCATAAATTCTAACAAAACATTTTAACTGACTCTATACTAGACTCAATCTCTTCTTTCTCCACTTTGAAATCTACTTTATAGTAAGAAGGATCTATCAAACAACCGGGTTTATCTGTTTCTTTGGCCAACAACCTTGCTAAAATTTTCCTTTTATCTGAAACTGGTCTTGAATTTTCAATGCCTCTAATGTTCAATTCATATTCTAACTCATTTTAAGTAAATGTACGATGCTATAAATTTCTGCCATAATTAAATATCTGAATATCTCTAACGTAACTCAATTATAAAATTTTTGAAGATGAAATCTCAAACAAACGAATGTCCTAACTATATAAAGAAGAACCCACTATAAACTGTAACAAACTTTAACAAAAATGAAACTAAAAGAAGACGTTACTAATATCAAAGCAAACCTCAGTCGGTGAATATAAGTGTGATGAAAATAACTACTAAATGTTCCAGCCTCTAAGTGAAATTATTCGAGCCTCTAACTGAATTTATTCGAGCCTCTAACTGAAATTCTAGCCTCTAAATGAATTTCCAGCCTCTAAATGAATTTCCAGGCTCTAAATGAATTTCCAGCCCCACGTTGCGAGCGCAAGTGTAAGTGTAATAAAAAACGGGGGTAATTATAAACTTTTTGTAAGTTTATTACCCTTTATCCTCGTGACTATCAGCTATATACTAAAACTCTCTATTTTTAATCTGATATCACTAGGTCGAGATTTTCTTCTTTATACTCCAAGCCCAGGGTAATGTCAGATGGAGAACGGCTTTAGACAAAGAAAACTCTTAGGGGTTAAACGGCTAGTAGAGTGTTAGCTCTGGGTAGATCATGAGCATGGGTCATGGGTGGATAATCGACCAAAAATATTTTTAATAGGCGCCACCGTATTTTTAATACAAGTGCCAACAAAATTTAACTGTGTTTGTATAAGGGGAATGCGGAAACCTTATCTTAACACCACTATCATAGCCATAAAATTTGAATTTCACTCTTTATCACACACTTACCAAAACCTCAACCACCAGATGTCAAACAGTTGTCTCAGCTTTACCTGTGAACAAACAAAAACACCACATGGACACTATTTGTGTCTTCAAAAGCATATGCCAAAAATAGAATAAATGAATTTAAACATCTGTGAAATACTAAAGGGATTCATTTTCATTACTCTGTCTTTTTACTTAAGGAGGATTTGCTCTAGTTTTCTCTTTCCTAATTTATATGTTGTATAATAAAACTTCTTTCAAAGGAAACAAAATGAATTCTATTTATATGTAGAAATCTGATTAAATACATGTGACTGCTATATATATATTTACTATCTTGTCATAAAAATTTTTTATAAAAAGAATTTTAGTGAAGTTTAACCTTCAAAATAAATATGTATTAATTGATCATTTCTATAAAATTTAGTGTAAGCAAACATGTCATAATTTATTAGATCATAACACATGAATTTATTTTTACTATAATCATTGAAGCGCTTCCTTGACCATTTACAACAAAGATTGATCATCAGAAAAATAACGATCATAAAATGCAACTATTCAAATTTAACTGTTGTCTACACAAAGAAATATACACGAATATCAGCACCAATAAAAAGCTTTTACATGACCTCAATTGTTTTTAAGCAAAATGTGAAAATTAAATCAAGACTGCATCTGGCGTCTAGATTAGGAAACAGAATCTATACTATTTTTTTTATCTGACATAAGTTGTCATTTTAAATATCTTAAAACACATTGGGTGCGTGTACAAGCAACTGACAAACTAGATATTTATTCGGTGTGTTATTGACTTTAAAAAACTACTTTTTATTTGTGTTACTCTAATATTCAACGTAGGAAATCTCATAATAATTTACTATACTTTCAAAGTTACGGAAAGTTTCAAACACTCACGTGTATCCAAATAAATTGCAGGTGCAAAATCATGACGTCAGCTGTTGTATTTTTCCAGCGTATTAATCATCTGTAAGTTTGAAGTACCAAGATTCTTTGTATAATAAACCATTTCTATACGGCGTATTAAATAGATAGAACGAAACCATAACTGCCTGCTTTAAATTATTGCGACGAAAATTTATTATAATTTAACATTGAAAATTGTTGTTGTAGATATATCCATAAGATATTGCATGTCTTAAATGATGTATATTATCGTTCCATGTTCTCAACTCAAGTTCTTCTTCTTGACTCTCGGACGTTTGAAACAAAAGTGCTGATAATTAACTGGACAACGCTTGGTAACAAGCCTGAGAATATATATCTTCTAGAATCTATGTGTTATTATGAACATTATACTTTAATTTTTATTGGCTGAATATTTACGAATTAAATGCTTTAAAATTTATCTGTTTTATTATTAATTTATTAGGCTTGGTGTAACAAGAAAAAAAATACGTTACAATGTACTGTTTTATATATATATATATATATATATATATATATATTACTCATATTTAGACCAGGGTAGAAAATTAAATAATCACATCAAATAATTTTAATCACCGTGTAGAAGCTTTGGGAAAGGGTACACGTTATTAAATAAAAGCGTGAAGCATAGAAAGTCAGTCGTTTCATTAAACATAAGAGATTTAAATCATGTACAAGACGCTTTAGATCAAAAGAAGCAGTATTAAAAAGCTCTGCGTGTAATTTAATTATTCCTAGTAAAGAAACAAAAAGAAATTACGTGCAAAATTTATATTAATTAGCTCTATTTTCAAGTAACCGGTATTAAACAAAACGTACAGATAATAATTGAATATTTAATTAGGATTCACTAAAAATTAAAGGGTATTATTTTTAATTGAAGTTAATTGAATCGTTAGTAACAGATAATATCTATAAAAACTTGTAAAAACCCAATAAAATACCATGAAATAAAGCTCTGAGAATTAATAGTATGTTTGAACACCTGCGTATTTTTAAAAAAAGCTCATTCTACGTAAATTTTGCAGATAATTAATGGTTACAGAGAATGTTGGAGAAACCGTCGCATAATAGTTACGAGAAATGCTAAAGGTGGATTATTTCACAGTCCACATGGACTGAAATAATCGATAATAAAGAATATCAATTTGCACTAATAAGAACAGGGTAGATAGAGACAGATAATATATGCAAGACCGAGACACATATAGTAAAAGGCGTGAGTAGAGCAACGTCATGGGGTTGCGATTGGTTGAAAGTAAAAGGCAAAATTTGAGAGGTAAAAATAACATTTCTGTATAAAATTCAATTAGTTATTTCCAGACGTTGCGTGCCGTGTCGAAATTTCTGAGATTTAACTGGTGCGAGTGCAAAATTCGTAAAAATCGCATGCCGGGCTGCGGAATGGGAACAGAGCAGGCGAAATTCTTTAGAATTGTCCGTTTTGGGGAACAGACCGACAGACAGGCTAACCGCTATATATACCCAGGTTAATATGAACAAGCTCTCTTAGATCTTCGACTTGATTCAACGCGTTAAACAGTGCTTTTTAGTTTTCCGGTTTAGATTAAATAATTTAAACAGTTTGCTCGAATATTTTGTGATTTAAAACAGCTTGTTCTTTACGTGCTACAATGAATGTACTTTAGTGCACTTGGAAAAGAAGATACAAGGTAATAAAGTTTAGTATCACTGTACCAATTTACAACAACAAATGAATACACAAAAGTAGGCAGTTTTGGCGTATATTGGTGAAAGAAGTATGAATTTCTTTGTTATTTTTCGGGGGTATTAATAATTAAATGGTGCATAAACGTGTCTGGATCCACAAAACAAGGTTCAGATATACACAGATGAGTTCCGGAAAAGCCCTGAAACAACTTTAAATAAATGGTGATGGAGAAAATTTTAAAAGCGTTGAGAATCAGAAGCCGTAAACATAACCCAGTTGGAATGGTGTGATTAACAAAGGGACGATGTACATTGAAGCTACGAGTGCAGTAACCTTCAGGTAAATTATACTATTTTGTTCGAACTTTGATATTTTGGTGTGTGTTGAATAACTTTATAATTGATTTACTTAAAATGGACAGTAGTGAAATTGTACTAACAATAATATTTTAATTTTAAGGTGAAATTTGCTTGTTTAAGTAGAAAGGGTATTTAGTATTGATGTTCTGGATTATGATAAAAATATGGGTATGTCTTTGAGCTCAATTAGACGAACCTGGTTAATTAACGTAAAGGGTGGTAGATGCTCCTTTGTACTCAGACTCCGGTCTGCATATATTGTTATAGTAATTAGTAGGCATCCTACAAGGACTTTAATTCTGGATGCACTTTAAAATGATAACAAATTTAATCTTGAAATTTTCTGATACTGAAACTTATGCTGAATTTTAATTTTGAAATTTTAATGTATTGTGAATATTGATGTAAATAGAGTTAACGTTGATGTTTGTGGTAGGAATGTGTTTGTTTTTTATGTATGAGGATGAAAGTTATCTAGAGGAGCAGCCGAGTCGATTAACGGAAGAAAGTCAATGGACCAACACAGTTAAGGTAATGAATAGCTTTTTGTAGATTTCACAGCATTCTTGACGCCCAATTCGTGAGGCTCGATTCTAATACACGATAACACAGCATTCTTGGCACCCAATTCGTGAGGCTCGATTCGAAAAGCGTAGTTCACGGATTTTGTAGATTAGATAACACAGCAATATATATATATATATATATATATATATATATATATATATATATATATTATTATATTAGGTTTTTTTCAAATTTTAGATAGTCTTTTAGCTAAGATAATAAAAAACAATTTCCACAAATATTTTATTAAAAATGAAATACATTTAAACATCAACAAAGTGTTGTGAGTTTTAGAAGCACTGTCAGCGGTGTAAAGTTTTAATCTTTCCGGGTGTTCTTCCGCTTCCATAGTTGTCATGTTAATAGTTCGATGTACGTATTATTGTATACTTCCATAACCTTAGGCAAAATATTCAAGCATCTATGACTACTTTGCAAGTAAAATCTTTTGTACAACTTGTTTTTGATTGTTGTGATCAACCGTTCAGCCATACTAGCTTTGATTACGGAATACGTAGAATAATGGTTCACTATATATTTTTGCATAAGATTTTTAAACCATAGATTGTAATACTGTTATAAGATTTTAACTTGTTGGTTAATATAATGCAGAGGGTGGCTTCAATTAAGGTGACATAGAGCCAAACAGGGTTACCAAAAAGAATTATATAAGCTCGCGGAGTAGTCTCGGGGTCTATTCCTGCGGAGGCATACAATGGGGGGGTCTTTTATTAATTAACTTGTCTTTATACAATTTTAGGGCGCCACTACGTCACACACATAAACACAAAAATAATCTTCTTAAGGAAAGACGTAGATAAACCTTAAGGGAATCAACTTATGCCTGTAGATAGATACTCAACAACATAACTGTGTTTCTTATACACTTAAACCTTGTAGCTAGAATTTTCAGAAATAAAACTATTACCTTAGTTTGCAGATATGTAATAACGTTATTTCGAGTTCTTGTATATACAAAAAAATTAATAAGATAAATTAAAGACAACCAAAATTATAAGACATGAAGTGAACAGGTCTTATCGATGTTGAATTAAGAAAATTAGCAGTTACTAGTGGGTGAAGCCCATCATAAGAATAACATTTCATTACATTGAGCAAATGCTTCAAACCTAGCAATTGTTAATGAGTGAAGTCCATCATAAAAATAATATTTTATGACATTACACAAATGCTTCAAGCAAAGATCGTTGTTCTCGGCTCACAAGGATAAGTCAAAGATTAGCTTATCATACAATTCATTTGTACTACATACATTTACTTGTTTAAGTAAACATGCAAGTCCAGGTGTTTATCTGACAGATGTTAAACCAAGATGTGCCTTAATCGACTATATAAATTTAACAATTAATACAAAAAAATTTAGCCAAATTATCTAACATATTTTAAATAAAGTGATTTTATTTTTACCAAAAACTTTCTAATTCTGTATTCAAAACACTTAAACTATTTTTAAATCGTTAAGCCATATGTTTTACTTATACTCTGTGGCACATAATTTATTCTAATAGAAAAGCTTTTACACGTTTGTGTATGAAACTATACTACAATTTTAAAATCGTTTAACAGGAAACTTTTATACATTTAAGTATTAGAAATTTATTAAATTTTCTTTAAAAAAATCATTTAGAAAATTATATATCCTCCAAGTAAGCTTAATTCTTGTTTGAGACAGTGTTTGATACAACAAATTACAGTGTACTTGTTACGTTCATCGAAGCAGCCACGTTGGGCGCCAAATTTATGCTACGTTGGCTCGTAGCCGTGCGTAACACCAAGAAAATCAAAGAAATGACCGGGCTCAATCGGAGATTAGGGGGGGTACGCGGCCGTAAGGAGTTAGTAACAATACCTGCAATAAAAAAAATTAGAATAGTAAACCTGCAATAAAAACAAAAGTAGTTCTGCAAACCTGAAATAAAAAAAAAAGCATAGTATGCTGATCGAGCATAGATTGTTCAGTACTTTGTAGAATGTAAAAAAAACTGTTTAGATAATCTATATAATATAACAACAGTAAAAGCAATACAAAAATTTTTAGTACAAAGTGAGGTAATATTGGGGAGTAGCAGAAACGTTTCCTCACACACCAATTAAACATAAATCAGACAAAATGTTAACAAAAGATAAATAGATAAGACACAATTGATATGAGCAATCCAATAGCATTGATTTTTTTTTTCTTCCCTGTCCAAATATTCAAATTACTCAAACTAATTTGTTTTGTTTCTCTTTTTGTTTCTTAATAGCATGCAATTCTATTGTAAAAGGTATCCGAACGACAAAGATATGGCAAAACAACGAATAGATATTTACAGTAAGAACAAGTAGGAAATAGTTTAACTTACAAAAGGTCCTTCAGTAACGCTTCCTTGCAATTGAAGTGTGGGATTCACGATGTCCGGCACTAACGCAGCACTTCACCCTTGACTGGGAGGGTGTTGATGGAACTTATCACACGTTACCCTAATCACACCTACGTATTTCACTGGTGTTAGCAGCAGACATTATCACGCGACGGAACTATGTAGCATTGATAAATTTCTTGTTAATTCTATTTCCTGAGACAATAATTTCGAAATATTCTGTAGCACTAGTTTAATTTCAACTGGGACCAAATGTATATTATTTTCATAAACATCCAAAAAGCAGTGAGAAACTTCAACCAATACCTTTGTAAACCGGTAATCTGTTATATTTCGCAAATAACAAAATTTGCGCAAGCAATGATCTGTTTTAGATTCTTTGGGGTTAGAGAATTCAGAAACTACAGTATCAACTGTATTTGGATAATCCAAAGTATGCACTACTCTGATAAAAAAAGACCGCGAAACTAGATCGCACACACAGTTTAAATATCAAAAGACAAAGCACCAAAAAAAACCACAATGAATAAAGCACGTGTATCACTAAAGTAAGTCCGTCAAATGTTCCGTAAAACACGTGCGTCGATCAAACACGTTAGCCTATCAACCATACTACTTCAATCGGAATTAGCACTACACGTACTACAGTTAATATAAAACTTTTATTTCACAAGAAAAACAATTAAAATCGTGGCGTGCTTGTTCATGAACAATTCGAAAATTGATACCGCATTAATTCTCACTATTGTCAAAGCAAAGAAGAAACAGTATTTTTAACGTAATTAATATATAGGAACCAAGAACAAAACTACAACTCCTCATCTGTTTATTCAACTCGTTGCTATTACCACCTCCTATCGTCTATTATCTAGACTTGTATATCCACATAAGGAACAAAATCTATACGAACGGCAAGACAAAAACGATGCAATCCACTCATTATAATACGCCGCATTCGCCTAAGGAGTTAATAAATATAAAATATAGAAGTAGTAGTTACCGAAATGTATTTACTAATTGGGAAAAAGCGTAAAATGTTAAGCTATAAAAATGCACGTTACATACTCACCAAAGGAAAGTGTTCAACACTTACAACACGTGCAACTTAACCACCTTACAAATGAATGCATCATCATGTCGAAAGTTTATCGACTTTCATACGAACCAAAACCATACTAATTAATTCCAAAATTCAAAATTTATTTATACTTAATGATGAAACTTGTAGATGAAATTTATAGGTGAAACTGCTTGCTGTAAATTCAAATGAATTATTTTCTACAAAGACGCCATATTGTCATGCTTACAAACCGTTTTATCGACCTTGTTTCTGCTGCGGATTGTCTTCAATTCTCATAACCTATGCCCCTTTTTATACACCAGATGACATGTCTCTCCCACGAATCCAACTTCGAACCCCATCTTGGTAGGGAACTTCCTACCACGTTTAATATATGTCTTTTACGGACTACATCTGTTACAATAATGATGGATCAAGTACATCAAGCAGATGCCTTGAAGCTCACGCGCATGACGGCGCGGATCGATAAACCGGTCGACTACATTTTCACGCCTGAATAACGGCAATCCTTCGAACATATAGCAGTTTAATAATTGACTATATATGAGATGTTACACTACTCTTTCCCAAAATCCGTTTGTAGATTGATTTTTGCGTCAATTTTTCCTTACAACATTTTCTCCAATATTTTTTTCATAGCATTTGTAACTTCTGACCCAGTTTTACTTTTTAAGGGCCCGGCTATAGTTATTTTGTGAAACAGTCCCCCGCTATGAGAATATATCTGTACCCATTGTTCACACGAGAGTAAGGCTGCATTTCGCACAAGTCCGATTGGATAAGATCGCGTTTCACATGTTTCAAATTTTTGTGACGACGCTGAAAATTTTTTTTTGCAGGTTTAAATAATTCCTTAACTTTGATTTCTTTATTCATTTTTGCTTAACACTGATGCTAAACTAATAGAGCTATCATTATCTAGTTGCACCTTTGGCATAAACTGAAGCTTTGGTTTGTAGTATTTGTTTTTATAGCTGCTGGTGCCGACTCGTAAATCAATGGAAAACCCCTAGCTGGATAGATAGAAAAGATTTGCATTGAGGCCCATTCCTATTTATGATTCGAAGCAGGAAGCATGTGTTTCATAATCGATTTACAAGGATATCACTACAAACCTATTGACTTCTATTGCAAGAAGATCGCCATTTTGGATATAGTGAATAATGTAATATGGCATGAGATACAGAACATGACGGTTGAATGTAACACCCTAAGTGATGATTTCAAAAAGCAAGTTCAGGGGTTAAAGGAAAAAATCCTTGGACTCTGCTGGGATAAGCAGTACACGAGTGGGTAAACAAATGTGGGTGATTTGCTGAAAGAAGTCATACTTCCAGAGGCCACTGTGTATGTTAAAGGAGAACAAAAGAAGCAGCTACTGTCAAAATATTGATCAAACAACATTTTAAACATGGAAGGTGTATTCTCAGGCCCTAGACTCAAAAAATTAAGAAGATTCGGCAATAGGTGCAACCACTGTTTAAACCACTGTTTGAATAATTTAAGGTGTTCCAAGGAGAATATTATACTGTTGCAGCCCCTTGTTGATGTTTAAATGTATTTAATTTTTAATAAAATATTTGTGTGAATTGTTTTTTATTATCTTAGCTAAAAGACTATCTAAAATTTGAAAAAAACGTAATATAATATATATGTAAAACAGTGCATTACTTTAAAAAAAAAACTAGCTTTAACACCGAAAATCTGGTTACAGCGGGTGCAATTAAGTAAACCACACACGTGTTTTATTTATAACCGGGCGAGATGTGTAAGCGATATTAAACGCAATTTATGGTAGTCCTTAAATTATTTGCAAAAATCACTGTGCCGTTTTTGATAAGCACAACTACCAATTCATTATCTTTAAAAAGATAAAAATTAGAAACAATGGTAAGATACGCAATAATTGGTGTTTGTAAATAAATTCAGTTCAGTTTTAATAAATGAAATGTAGACTTACCTTAAATTTTCAAAAAAGTTTTTAAAGAAAATCACTGCACAAACACAAAACGATTGTTTAAATTTCAGCGTAACTTTACACAAAGCGCACGGGATATCGATACGAATAGACTTTTGGTAATTAGGTCGTGTTGTATACGCTTGTCATAATTGCATACTAATTGATCTACTTAATATCTATTATGACTAGTCAAAGTACGGTACTTTCCAGTACCTTGAGAAAATAAATAATCCTCAAGCAATTATGCGTCGATTTCTAATGTACGGCATTGAAACATATTTCTTGTATATCTCACAAACATGTAGTTAATAATATAATTAATAGAAAATGGCGTTGATTGCTAGTGCTTTAACTATAAAATTTGTATTTCGCAAAATACGTAGTCGAGGATGGCTACTAGAAAGATTTTATATACCGAATTCGCAAGTGCTTTGTGTGATTAATAATCGGCAATAAATTAGTTCAGGTTTGAATTGTATTTTCCAAGTACCTATTTAGCATTGACTTAACTACATAATTACGTTATAACATGCGCTTAGAAATTAAATTGTAAAGCTAAGAAATTGATAAAATTTTTATCTTTTTTAAAAGTCCTTCATGTTTTTGATAAAATGTGTTTGGTTTAGAATGTTTTATTAAAGAACAAGTTTTGAATTTCTGTATAATACTTAATAATAAGGTACATTTATCTTAAAAGAAACCAAAACAATCTTTTATATGATCGCTAGAGTGTATGTGTGCAAAACGGTAAGGGGTGGTTGCATTTTAAATCTGTTTGCATATTGGGATTCTGCGTAAAGTTCTAGACTAATTTGATGTGTCGCATGGTTAAAAAAGTTTATAAGGACGGTCAGAAGTCGCTGCTAGTAAAAATTCTTAAAATGAGGGTAGCACCTTGGGGGGTGATGCTATCTAAAGAACTTCTAGAAATTCAGATAGCTGAGAAAAATCTAATATTAATTGATACCAAACAAGATAGATTTATCGCGAAAGATAAAATGGTTAATCGAAGAAAATTATTTGGTTTAGAATGTTACCGGTAAAACATCTTAAAATGATGGTAGCTCTCTGGGGGGATGATGCTATCTAAAAAATTCCTACAAATTCAGGTAGCTGATAAAAATCTAATATTAATTGACACCAAACAAGATAGATTTATCTCGAAACATGAAATGGCTAGTCGAAGAAAACTATTTGGTCTAGATGTGTGTGGAAATAAGGATGCTGGTGGAAAAGAGGTTCCAGGATTCTTTGATTTCCTACTCACAAATGGTGGAAGTAGAGTGTCATTACCTGCTACTGCAAACATTACACTTGTACTCGAATTCGACGTGTCAAATATTCGGCGAGCATGCTTTACACCTCGTCTAACTACAACTTTCACGGCACCTGGGTCATCCGCGAATTTTGTTCCTTCATAATTAATTACGTTTGAAGGTGGTACGCCATCAAGAGACCTTTTCAGGTGAGAAAAATATTTGCCCACTATTTCATATGTTACGGCAGCTTTAACCCTTTTGGTATTTTCTGCTAATTTTATGGTGCCTTGATATAAAAGCTTTAAACCAATCAACTCTTGGTAGATTGTCATTGAACCTTTTTTCTCTTCTGCCACATTTGTTCAGATATTGTTGAACCATAAACCTAACATCGTAACTTTTAAAGGAAAAGCCCCACTCGACACAAAAGTACTTCTGTCAACCTAGTTTCTTCTTCGGCGCTTAAAGCTGTCTGGCTACGATATATACCTGTCTGCACGCCATGATAATGTCGATTTATTGTAGTGTGTAGTGTAGTGTAGTGTATGTGTATTCTTCTTAATCTTCTTTGGGTATTAAAAACCCAAAGAAGATTAAGAAGAATACTAAACAAACCACAACAAACATACAGGGAGTATTTAGTGTATGTGTAGTGTTTATTGTAGTGAAACCCCATAAAATTCGGATGCAGTTCTCATAGTCATTACGAACCGCCGCCCCTGCTCTCTGTAAATAAACAGAATCATACGTCCTTTTAGCCTGCATCCCCAATTTTTTTGTAGGTTCTTGGCATTTTTAATTGAAAATCAATAGTACTCATTAGAATATTTAAGTAATATTTAATAGGTATTCTTTATTATTAATTTATAGTGTAGGTAGTCAATCATTAGTCTCAAAATTGTACAGTCAATATTATTTAGCAAACTCGCGATCCACTTCACCCTACAAAATTACAATTTTTCCTAATAAAATTACCCAATAGAAAGGGAATTACCAATCAAAACAGTTCGAGTGGAGGTAGGTCGCCAGAAGGGCATGTATCTATGACTACTACTATCATACAAAGTAAGCCACTTCATCTGTGGAGTAGTTTGTTTTCAAACTTTGTAAAGTAATAGTGATTTAAAGATAATAATCCATAATTTTTCAAAAGAAACTTACATAACCAATAACAATGTTCACTACAGAAAACTTAATGGTAATGTCTACTGACGTGTCAATCGGAGTTTGTGGTGTCTGGGATACCATAATCGGTTATGCAAGACCATATTCGAAGAAATGTACAGTTGATCCATTTTACCCAAGGTGATCCATTACACCCCGGATGACGGTACCTATGTATTACCCTTTATTGTCTATACGGCATATTGTACAAATATCTTTATTCAATGTTAGCATATTGGCTTCAACTAATTGTTGGAAATAACGGCGAGTATATTCATCGTCACCTAAATATTATTAAACACAATATAACTAAATTATTTATAAATATCACCATGCTTACTTTGTAAGTTCTGCCTTACACCAGGATCCGTATTCTCATCAAACTGTACTTGAAAGTCGTTGAACAAGAAAATTACTTCCTCAGCACTACACATATTTCTGAAGAGTAAAATGAAAGAATATCAACTTAACCTCAAAATGGAATACTAACCGTTTTCCACTGCTCCGTAAAAAAGTTGCACTAAAATAGAGTTTTAGAGCAAAATAAATTGCATTCGGTCGGGACTAGAGCGCTGTCCGACCTGATAAGTGGAAAACGCTATAATAAACTATTATACTCCCGGCGTACGTATTCAGCGCCACTGCTACAGTTGGCAACACAGATACGATCCACGTTCACAATATTGCACAATAATGATATTATGACATAATTACGTGTTGAATGTAAATTGTTACACATTTTGGGCGCCAATGCGTTGTGAATCAGTGTAACAGTTTTAATTATTTAGAGAACACGTTTTGTGATCTGGCCTCTGGGGAGAAGATAGATTAACAACTAAGAGCTTTAAAAGGACTTAAAAATTTTACGTGCACAAGATGGAACTATAAAAACTTGCTATATACCAGCAGCTAGCTTGGCTATTATCCCATGGGAGATCGTGAAAAGGACAGGGTTGAAATATTCTTGGTGAAACGGAAAACAAAGTAAAGTGAAATTGGATGCCACTGTATCTAGCAAGTATCAAAAAGATACGATTTTAGGGTAGATACAGAAACCATATAGGAGTAGATCATTTTAAAATTTTTAATTTACCAAGCTGAAAGGCCAAATATTAAACCAAATTAGTTATTCTGATGAGGTTAATAATTACTTTACTCGCTAAATTCTGTAACAGCCTGTATCAGGCATTCATCGATATAATGCCACTGCTCAACAGTCAATTAATAATTTTGCTTGTTTCGAACCTATAACTGTGCAATTAGTGGAAGGATCTATAAACAGAATTAAATCACATGCCCAAGGCTTTGATGGCATGAACATAAAGATGCTTCTGTTAGTACTTCTATTTTGTCTAGATGAACTCACACACATCATCAATACATCTTCTCTTCACTCTGAAAACAGTCAATTGTCATCCCTACTCCAATAAAAACATTTGCAGAAACTTACACTCACCCAAGACCCATCAGCATACTCCCCTTGCTATCAAATGCTATTGAATATCTAGTGTATACTCAACTAACTGTCCACATTACAAGGCTAAAAGTATTACCACCATTACAGCCAGGCTTTCGCACTGGACACACAGGCAAACGTCACCGTTCGACGTCTCGTGGTTAATAATGTCGTGTCACACACCGCGCACTTGCGTCATTCACTCCGCGCCTGCGCATTCTTTTGCGCAAAAGCAACTGTACGGCATGGCGAAAATTTAACAAGCTTATTTGAAATAATGGCGGGAATTTAGTCGCATATTAAAAAATGTACAATGCCAATTTTGGCATGTAACAAAACATTCATTTTCTTCTTATCGGAATAATATCAATAAGAAATAAAATCGTAAGCTTTTTATTTACCCTTGCGATTAATTATTAAAGCATAACCTGTAAATTTTAGGAAATATAAATGCATATTGGGGAGTTTGCGGTAGCACGTTTTTATACGGTATATATCACTTTAATACCGTATAGAGTCAAGTCCAAAAAGTCGATTGTGGTATATTACACTAAACCTAATTTTTTTCTCTATCTATTAAATTATTATTATTATGGATAATAATGCGAAAATGTTGGTTCTGCTCAGTAGTGTTAAAGATTTGGAGCACTACCTTGTATTTCGTGCTTTAGAAGGAAAAAAAGCACAATAGAAGTTGTTATACTCGACTGCGAGTTTTAATTTGGAGGATATACAAGCAGAAAACTGTGTTTTTTTTTCGTTTTGATAACGAAGACATTGTAAGATTGCATGTTGCTTTGAAACTGCCACATAAATTTGAAACTGCAAACCAGCATATTATAAGTGCTAACAAAAATACCTATTTCAATATAAATAATATAGTTTAGAATTGTTTTTAGGTATCGGTGGATTGTGTTTATTATTACAAACAGTTAGGTTATAAATGCACGGCAGCGTAAAGAGCGCAAGTCAAGTTTAAACTGTCAAATAGAACTACCACCGAATTGGCTCCATTATTTTTTAAACTAGCGTTCCATACGATAAAATAAGCAGATTTCCTCATACCGTATAAAAACGTGCTACCGCAAACTCCCTATTCAGTTAAATGTCAATTTAAGCTTCGGGTGATTTTGTGACAAATTGATTGTAAATGTGACTTAACAACCGTCATTTATGGTGCGCCTCTAATTGTAATCTTAAGCTATGTTCACATTATGGATATCACGGAGAAAATATATTTGCAATAAGTCCGTCTTTCTTCGGATCGTCAATACGTCTATGTCAAATACACGGTACTGCATGATTGGATCCCAAACATGTTATAACACGACTTTTGATGATTTCCAATTAGTTTAAAAATACAATAGACTTCACAAATAATTTTCCAATTTATTTATTTAATAACAAATATACGGACTTAATAATAAAATAAATCATGCGGCAATGCTTTAAGATCATTCATCCAATCATCATAGCTTTGAATTCTAAAACAAAAACAATTATTTTTGTTCTCAATTCAAGTACGCACCTTCCCAATCTACAGTTCCTGATCCATCCGCATCAATTTCTTCAATCATTTGATCCAAATCATCTTTCGTCATTTTCTCGTCGAGCTCCTTTAAAATTTCCCGTAACAAATCTGTTGTGATAAACCCTAAACCTACAAGAACAGCACATAACCTTATTTTTATTAAAATATGTTATTACCTTCTTTATCGTACAGTCGAAATGCATCTTTTAGTTCTTTTAGTATCGCTTCTGTATCTTCTTCTTCTTCCTCAATTAAAAATCGAGCAGCTAAATGAGCAAATTCTTCAAAACTCAATTCGCCGTTTCCATCTTCGTCGATTTCTGAGACTATAGCCTGTGAAATAGGTTAGCGATAAAATTAGATTGAAGGGAAATACAACCTGTAGTTCTTCAGTAGTCTGTTGATGGCCCAACATGTCTAAGATTTGGCCGATCATTTCTATATCCATAAAACCCTTTTTATCAACGTCAAAAGATACAAACGTTTGCTGTAAAACTACAAACCGTTTATTAGAAAAAGAATTGTATAACGTTCATTTACGTACGCACTAACTGATCTTTGCTTAACTCCAACTTATTTGAAAGTTCCTCGAGTTGCTTTTTAGTTGCCTCATCCAGATCGTCCTTGGGTGCTGGTGGTGGCTAGTAGGCGATGGAAAATAATTACTGTCGAACACTATATATGTTCTTACCATTTTTGTGGATTGGACTGATGTCTAACTCAAACTTCGAACACTGATTGATTTAATTAATCGATTGTATCTAAATGCTTTTTATAATATAAATAGATGAGTTGGAGGGGATCGCAACACCTCCATACCTTGACTTTTTAGACTCTCGTGTGCATCCCAACAGCAAACAATAATAAACCTTAACATTAGCAAAGGTTTTCTACGTAATGTCACTACGTATGCCATAATTTTAGATAAGAATTACACGTGGTTTATTTTTAAAATTGTGACTCGACTTCATGTACACAATCAGGGCGATTTTTGAACAAATAGATACTGACATGGATGAACAAGCTGCCAATTAATTGAATTAATAACTAACTTCTATAATCCTTACGAAAAAGCACAAATTTACTAAATTTGATCATCAAGTTAATGTGTTTATTTCTGCCCTCGATAAAAAACGATGTTACCCTATATCAGAGTACACGTGCTAAACATAGAACAAAGGCCTAGAAAATCAGAAAATCCAACTCTTTTTTGTGCTACTCCAAAATTAGCAAATCTGTTGGATGCCCATTCCACTAACCTTTTTTCAACATACTCTGCATAAGGGAAGAAAGCATATAAATACGATTGCGAACCCAGCAGAATTCAGTACACTTAGTACTCACCATAGCCTAAGAACTCAACTACAGTGCTCACCATAACCTGTAAACTACTTCGGCAACCAGTACTTCCCATAGCCTGCTTAATTTCTGACCAGTTACGCTGCCCGCCGCCGCACTGGGGCACGTCACTACAATTTAGTACCGTAAACCACATATAGCAGTGTTCTCCATAGTCTGCTCAATTTTGACCAGTTACGCTGCCCGGCGCCGTACCTGTGGCATGCCGAATTAAGTCTTTATAACTCCACGTTGTCCCACGAGTAGAACACAAAGCACTCCGAATAGTCCCGAAGACCCTACATTTGATTTGTTTTCTAATGCTCCAACCCGAAGATACTACATTGGCCAGAAAGCGAGTTTTTTTACCTGGAAATTTTGGATTTTGCCGAACCCTTGCTATTCTAAGCATTCTTGCTATTCTTTAACGTGCGTGACAACACTTACACGCGGGACCTTAATTTTACCTCTCATCCAAACAAGGGCGTATTTTTGTGAAAAATGCTCGCCTAACATTTTTCAAGCGGACCGTGTCGGGATTCGAATTCGAGACCTTGGGCATAGTAGTCACACGCATACCAACTACGCCACAGAGCCGCCGAGTCCCGAAGACCGTACATGTAATTTTTTGCAATGCTCCACCCGAAGGTTCCACATTGGCCTGGAAGCGATTTTTTATTACTTGAAAAATTTGGAATTTTGCCGAACGAATCTTTAACGTGCGTGATAACACACACACGGAATCTCCATTTTACCTCTCATTCGAACGAGGATGTATTTTTGTGAAAAATGCTCGCCTAACATTTTTCAAGCGGACCGTGTCGGGATTCGAACCCGGGACTTTGGGCGTAGTAGTCACACACATACCAACTACGCCACGGAGCCACCTGAGTCCCGAAGACCGTTCATTTATATTACCAATGCTCCACTCGAAGGTACTACATTGGCCAGGAGGCGAGTTTTTTGTTGCCTGGAAATTTTGAATTTTGCCAAACCCTTGCCGTTCCAGGCAAGGTAGGGATCTTTAACGTGCGTGACAACACTCACACACGGGACCTCCATTTAACCTCTCATCCGAACGAGGGTGCAATTTTTGTGAAAAATGCTCACCTGCCATTTTTCAAGCAGTCGGCCGTGTCGGGGTGTGAACCCAGGACCTTGGGATCCGTAATCTTACGCTTACTACATTGATCCACGGCGACGCCAAGTCCCGAAGATCGTTCATTTACATTTCCAATGCTCCACTTGTAGGTACTACATTGGCCAGGAGGCGAGTTTTTTGTTGCCTGGAAATTTAGAATTTTGCCGAACCTTTGCCGTTCCAGGCAAGGTAGGGATCTTTAACATGCGTGACAACACTCACACACGGGACCTCCATTTAACCTCTCATCCGAACGAGGGCGTAATTTTTGTGAAAAATGCTCACCTGTCATTTTTCAAGCAGTCGGCCGTGTCGGGATTTGAACCCGGGACCTTGGGATCCGTAGCCTTACGCTTACTAAATTGATCCACGGCGACGCCTCAAGTCTCGAAAACCGCCGAAAACGTCTGGATCTCTTCAAACTATAAATACTTTTTAATTATCGTTATTAAAGTTCTACTTAGCCTCACAAGTAAAAACCGAGGCCTTTCGAAGAATTCCGAAGCCTACCGAAAACCTCTGAACCTCTTAATATTGTATATATGTTCAATGTATAGCTCTTATGTTCAGATCATAACTCTTTATAACATCACGTTCTCCCGCAAGTAAAACACGAAACCGTCCGAAGAATTCCGAAGACTACCGAAAACCTCTGGACCTCTCCGAGCTGTGTATATATTCGTTCACTTAGTATTTAAGATCCTACTTGGTTCCACGAGCCGCGATGAAGCCTTCCGAAAATTACCAAAAATTACCGAAGTGCTTCAAACTGCATAATCTGTTCATTTTAACTATTTAACTTGTATATCTGTGTACTTATGAACTTTATTTTATTTGTTTGCTGGTGAATATTAAACATAACAGTGCTAAGTCTACATACTTTCAGACGCCGCCCCCTCGTACGATACCAAGTGGCGTCCAACGTGATTGGGCCGTCTTTACAGAAGATTTGACAAACAGCGCGCTTGCCAGGATCATCATCATGCCGGAGACGAGGAGTCAAACGGCATCAAACCTCCAGCCAAACACCAAACAGCCGCTTCCAACCTAGGAGGATACACAATCATCCACAGTTCTGGGACTGCAACAACCCAATGGCGCTCAACAAAGAACCAGCAAAATGAACACAATCAAGGCACTAGTGGAAGACCTTTACCACGTCGCCACAGCGACCTCCGAAGTAGAAAAACCTACATTCTCTGGCACCCCTCTAGAGGATCTCACCGAATTCCTTCAACATATGGAAGCGATGGACACTGATATACCTACTACCACTGCTCAACTCCGAGGCCAAGAAACCACATGGTGGGAAGCATACGCGATGTTCCAACCTAGCGACAGCTAATTCAAAAAATTCTTTCTGGGCAAGTACGATAGTCCAACCATTAGAGTCAAAAAAACCTCCCAGTATTATGGAAAGAAGCAGATGGCATCTCAGCCAGTAGCCGCCTTTTTGGCACTAAGACGCAGCAAGCTCACCGTCTAAAAATATACATCAACCGTGACATAGAGCTGTTTACGGACCTCTTCCTGCCGGCACTGAGGAACTCAATTCAGTGTCACAAGCTCACAACAATATGGGAAATGATCTCCCGCCTCACGAAAATTGAAGCAAACGTGAAGAAGACGACAACAAAGACGACCAACCCCACACCAGCTGCCAGACGTTTTCCCACAGCAGAACAACTACCAAGGTGCCGCTTCTGGCCACAAAGACACTCGCACCGAGATTATCCAACCAGAAAGTCGAGAAACGAGCTGGCGCGACTAAACATTACCCACGATGACTCACTATCAAGGATCCCCGTTACCATAAACAGAACGACCTGCAATGCACTACTAGACACAAGGGCAACTTCATGTATAATTAGGGAAGATCGATTACCCACTGGCTTACGGGTAGAACCCTATCGTACTTCCGCCCAGCTAGCCGAAACAGGGGTAAAGATGGCTATCAAGGGCAGGTTTCGCACGCCATTCACCCTTGGAAATGTGACGGACCACGAAACCTTCCTGGTAGTGGCCAACTTGGCAAAGGATGTCGTCGTGGGACAATCATGGCTTCAACGCCAGAAAGCAGTAATGAATCACGAGCGAGGATCTATACATTTTGGACTACACAAACGCTAGACACTCTACTGGAACCGATGGACGACATTATAATTTGAATTAGGGCCGCTATACTTGCGGCCACGTCCCCAATGCTCCACCCGGAGGTACTACATTGGGTTTAAACGCGAAAAATAGTCGTGCTCCTAATTTATTCTTACTTCATAGTTGATTCACCCTAAATAAAAACTAAATAAAAATCTAACAAACCTAAAAATCTAACAAACCTAACAAACTCTAACAATCTAACAAACCTAAAAATCTGACAAAAACTGGAACAAAAACAAAACAAAAACTAAAAACAGGGTTGTAAATAATGGTATCCCTAGCGCTGACTTTCGAGTGTAACCGATGGACGACACCCGGGTACACCAGCAGACCACCCAAACAAACCGCAACTCACCAGTTACTCGCAGAGATCCTACCCAGATGCAACAGCCTCTTGGAGGAGTCCCAATCAGTCGTCAAGGATCAACACAACCAACCACTACTGCCAGCACCAGTCATACGATATGGACCAATCCACACACACCCTTCCGATTGCCGCTTAATCGATATTCTCCCTAAAAGAAGCTCATCATCACCGCCTAAGTAGAAGAAATGCTAGCTAATCGAATCATTGAGCCCAGCACCTCAGCCTACAACTCCCCTATAGTAATTGTGGCGAAGAAGGAAGGAATGCCAAGATTCTGCGTCGACTATCGCCGACTCAACTCTATTGCCAAGTAAAATTAAATAAAAACTCTTAACCACAAAAATATTTAAATTACTAGATACGTATTTCGACCACTATGTGGTCATCATCAGTAGAAAACCTGTAATTAAAAATATATATATATATATATATATATATATATATATATATATATATATATATATATAGCTGTTGTTCTGGAACACTTCAGAGGATATTCTCCTCACCACCTAGACTGAAATGAACCTTTCCAACCTATAATTTACTATATTGTTGCTTTAAACACTATCGAGGATATTCTCCTCACCCGCAGGCTGGTGTTCTCAACAACTTGTTTTCAACCTATAATTTACTATATTGTTGCTTTAAACACTATCGAGGATATTCTCCTCACCCGCAGGCTGGTGTTCTCAACAACTTGTTTGTTGTTGAGAACACCAGCCTGCGGGCGAGGAGAATATCCTCGATAGTGTTTAAAGCAACAATATAGTAAATTATAGGTTGGAAAGGTTCACTTCAGTCTAGGTGGTGAGGAGAATATCCTCTGAAGTGTTCCAGAACAACAGCTATATATATATATATATATATATATATATAAAGTAAGCCAAATATCAGATCCCGTAATTAAAAATTTATGTTTGCCGTACTTTACAAACGTTAAAGTATTTAAAATATTAGTCAAAATGTAAGTGCCAAGAAGTAAAAACAATGACTTGATGACGTGATAAAACACACAGTATTCAAGGTTTTACACTGAGTTGTATGTTGAATAAGCCATAGAACGTACATTTGCCAATCCAGAAACCGGATGCGTCTGTAGTACACTATTCACCACGCAGATCCAGGTTTATATGTGTATCAGTTCGGCATTTATTTTACTAGAATCAACCTTTGGACAAACATGTAATCTCAAAATTATAAGTAATACCATTGTCAAATATGATTGAAGGGTTGTGCGATATTTAGGACCAATGATTGAACATTTATGTATGAAAAGGGAAAGTGCAAAAGACAAAGTATAAGGTATTAGTGACACGAACTTAGTGAGACGACGTTATTGGATGGTTTTTGTATACAATGTAATAAAGAGTAGGCATATTAATATTGTAATTATCACCTAGGATAAGTAAACAAGAGGTCGATTTTGAAATAATTTTGTAATAAGACGTGTTTGTAAACTGCGCTAAATTGTTTGAATATTTTGAAGATTTAATAAATGAGTTTGAAAGTAAAGCGACGGTAAATAAAATATTTGATTGCAACGACGAGTAACAAGTTTAAGAGTGGAATTAGTGCGACAGCGAACCGGCGGAACATAAGTGGATATTGGAACGAGATTTATATAGGCAGAAGGCATCGAATCGGATTTATAAGATTAAGGAAGGTATTATTGGGATTGAATTGGATATGGTTTTATGTATAGCAGGGCATTGAATGGTATATAGAAGGAAGGATTGATTTGGAACGAGCGGATTAAATAGAAGGAAGTATTAATTTGGAACGAGCGGATAAAGAAAGCAGTGATTTAGAACGAGAGGAGCAAGATTTAAAGACAGCATTGGAGTAGCAAGAGGATTCGTACGAGATAAAGAAGATATAACACCGGAAAAATTAGCGCAGGGGAAGTAAATACAAAAGGTTATTCAAAATTCTAAATTTGGGTCATATTTATTTTAGATTTGGGAGCATCAAAATTAAGTCAACGATACCTGGAGTCTAGACGGCCGTTTTCATAGTGATAGTGCAGACCTTGTAAAGACGTATACGGCGAGTAGGATTTTGAGCCAGCATTCATAGAGGCCGATAACGAAGTATAGAACAGGTGAGTACTGTGTGATATAACGTCAAAGTCAGAAATTTTGTAATAGTAATTAATTTGGCACAAGGCAACGTGAATCATATAAAAATTTGGCATATACAAGCGTAAATTATCAAAAGGTACAAAAACAAAAGATAGTGCTGTTTGGGTTGGTGCATTGCAAATCTACTTACCACTGAACTCACGGTAAGTAGGTGGATACCCTGGGAAGTAAGAGTTTTCAAATAGTCGAGGCATATTTAACACAGTTTTTGATTTATAAACCAACCAAACGTTGCTAAAGCACGTAATATAAAATAAATACTTGCATATATATAAAAATAATTAAATTAAAATAAAAAGGCGCGAGGGGGTTGAGCATAAGAATATATATATATATATATATATATATATATATATATAATTACAGGTTTTCTACTGATGATGACCACATAGTGGTCGAAATACGTATCTAGTAATTTAAATATTTTTTGTGGTTAAGGGTTTTTATTTAATTTTATTTAAATCGCGCCACAGTGTTCCTATAGATTATTATCTATTGCCAAGGATGAGAACTCGAATCTGCCGATAACCCATGTGACACTACGAGACCTCCACCGCCCGCTAGTGGACAATCAAGGAGAAGCCCGACGTCGATGCATCCGACAAATTCAGGATCGCGAGAGCCGCTTCAGAACCAAATATGGCCAAGACGAAGATCTCGCCCTATTTTCACCTGGGGACATGGTCATGATTAGGAACCACCCCTCCACCAAGAATCAGTTCGAGAGGAAATGGGCAGGGCCCCACCCAATCCAAAGGAGAGCCGGAACCTATATCTACTGGGTTCGGCTGGAACGGGATGATGTGAAGATACATTCCAAAGATATTGGATCAGCGCCCACTCGACGCTCACCGTCTCGCATCAACCTAGCTACGCTACACTTTTCAGTGAGGGAGGGGGTATGTTACCAAAGTACAGGTGTTGAACATAGAACAAAGGCCTAGAAAATCGGAAACTCGAACTCATTTTTTGTGCTAGCCTAAAAGCAGCAAATCTATTGGATGCCAATTCCGCTAACCTTTTCTCAACATACCTTGCATAGGAGAAGAAAGCATATAAATACGATTGCAAACCCAGCAGGATTCAGTACACTTAGTGCTCACCATAGCATAAGAACTCAACTACAGTGCTCACCATAGCCTGTAAACCACGTATAGCAGTGCTCCCCATAGTCTGCTTAATTTCGCCGCTATAGTTCAGTACTGTAAATAACATATAGTAGTGCTCTCCATAGCCTGCTTAATTTTGACCAGTTACGCTGCCCGGCGCCGTACCTGGGACACGCCGCGATAATTCTTTATAATTCCACGTTGTCACACGAGTAGAACACGAAGGCCTCCGAAGAGTCCAGAAGACCGCCGAAGACGTCTGGATTTCTTCCAACTATAAATACTTTCTAATTATCGTTATTTAAGTTCCTCAGCCTCACAAGTAAATCCCGAAGCCTTCAGAAGAATTGCGTAGCCTACCGAAAACTTCTGACCCCCTTAAAATTGTAAACATGTTTAATGTACAGTTTTTATGTACATATCATAATTCTTTATAACTTCACGTTGTCCCACAATAGAACACGAAGCCTTCCGAAGAATCCCGAAGACCGCCGAAGACGTCTAGACCTCTTCAAACTACAAATACTTTCTAATTATCGTTATTAAAGTTCTACTCAGCCTCACAAGTAAAAGCCGAGCCCTTCCGAGGAATTCTGAAGCCTACCGAAGACTTCTGAACTCCTTAATATTGTATATAAGTTTAATCTATAGCTCTTATGTTTAGATCATAACTTTTTATAACTTCACGTTGTCCCGCAAGTAAAACGCGAAACCGTCCGAAGAGTCCCGAAGACCGCCGAAGACGTTTGGACTTCTTCAAACTATAAATACTTTCTAACTATCGTTGTTCAAGCTTTCACTCATCCTCACCAAGAAATCCCAAAACCTTCCGAAAAGTTCCGCAGACTGCCGAAGACCTCTGGACCTTTCCGAGCTGTGTTCGTTCACATCCGAAGATTACCGAAGACTTTCGAAGTGCTTCCAACTGCATAAACTGTTCATTTTAGCTATTTAACCTGCATATCTGTGTACTTATAAACTTTCTTTTATTTGTTTGCTTGTGAATATTAAACTTAACAGTGCCAAGTCTACATACTTTCAGACGCCGCCCACTCGTACGATAACAACGATGTGTATTCAAGCTGTTTTCGAGGTAACTAATATTAATTGTCAATACAAAACGCTTCAAAAAGTTGTTCTGGTTAACCCTTATGTATACACTTAGTGGGCGACCTCTTATAATACGGGAAGGTCTGGGCAGACCTTGCTGTTCTGCTAAACTGAGACGAAAAGGCGAAGTGAATGCAAAATAACAAAAACATTAGCATTTTAAACGGTACAATTATTGAAGATGTAATAAGAGATACTATAAACAAGTAATAGAATTAAAACAAAATTAATTATTCTTCTTCTTATTCTGGTTGTTGTTTTTGTTGCGCTGCATTGATGCAGTTGAAGCAGGTGCAAGATGGTTCAGAGTGATTAAGACATATAGGGAGCTGCGTTTTTAAAAAAGTCTTTTTTTAAAAACTCTTGTAACAATTTTTATTTATGCAGAAATAACAAATGGAATTTTGTCAAACTATTTAAAATTACTCTAAGTCAAAATTACTATTAAATGGATTTAAATTAGGGCGAGTAGCCTGAACAACAAACAATGTAAAAGCTGTGAGGCTAAAGACTGACTGACTATCTTGGGGCTCTCGGGGTATTTATGTTGTCCCTGCCCCTCACATTTCTGTGGGAACTGCAGAGCTCATGTTTGCTTATTTCTTTATTAATTTATACAATACAAAGTAATAATCTTAATTCTAATAATTGTCGTTTTACTACCGTCTGTGACCTGCGCCTGCAGTATCACGTTGGGTCAGGAATACATTGTATTCACATCCGTTCTCACAACTTGCTTGTGAACTTTCATTAATCTTTTCTTTATTTATCCTTGAATTACAATGTTGCATCTAACTTAAGTTTCTTAATAATTTCTATTTAATTATACATATATTGATTTGAAGGATATGTAACTCGCATAGAAATCTTATTTTGCGCTGATGGTGGTCTTCTCAATGGCATATATTAGCAGTATTTGTTTTTGTCTTCTGGCAAAATGTGTGAATTGGAACTCTCCGGCTGAACCGAAGATTCTTGTGCCTGTAGAGTAGTAGAAACAAGTTATTAGTTAAAAATTTATATTTAAATCATTACTTACCGTTGTGGGTGCTCCAGTAGGCGGCTCCGTGGCGTAGTGGTATGTGTGTGACTGCTACGCCCTAGGTCCCGGGTTCGAATCCCGACACGGTCCGCTTGAAAAATGTTAGGCGAGCATTTTTCGCAAAAATACACCCTCGTTCGGATGAGAGATAAAATGGAGGTCCCGTGTGTGAGTGTTGTCACGCACGTTAAAGATCCCTACCTTGCTTGGAACAGCAAGGATTCGGCAAAATTCAAAATTTTCCAGGTAAAAAAAAAAACTCGCTTCCTGGCCAATGTAGTACCTTCGGGTGGAGCATTGGAAAAATCACATGTAATGTGGGTGCTCCAGTGTATTATTCCATTGCGTGTCTTATTTTATACTAAACCACATTTCTCTGATTTGAACTTCTAACCTTCATGTAAGGTGTTACGAGCTGGTCACATATAATGTATAAGAAATTTCTGCGACCATCAGTTCTGCGTGTGTGAGAGTTTGTTAAGCAATGGACAATAACCAAGATGTTACAAGGCAACAGGCCATCGTTTTGTTCGGCGTTTGTAGGTGATGGTCATCAGCATTTGGTCCATTACATCTACACCACATTTGTTCTTGTTGTAGTGGACTACTATTGGCTTTAGTTTGAGCCTTCCTTCGACTGTTTTTGTCATAGTGCACAATTGACAGAAGCAGCCAGCATACACTTCCTTTTTTTAGGGTACATATGAAATCATTGCAACATCATTTTCATGGAACAACAATTCTGTAAACAATGGTTCTCGTGTACTGTTTGATAGCATTATTTGTGGTATGCATTTTTTATTTTTTCGTAAAGTGTCTACAAAAGCTTTTTGGCAACATCCAAAGTGGTGAAGAAATTATTTGCCACAATAGTTTTGATACTGTTTTTGTATTTTGCGATAAGCTCGATAATAACTATCTTACCATTTTTTCCCTGGGTTTGAGAGACCCGGTATGCCTAAGTCACCGGCTTACTCTAGAACACTAATTGTCGGAAGAGTGTGGGACTCCCCTGGACTAGGTGGTGTGTGCAGGGTCACCGCACTAAATCCCCTTCCCTCTTTCCCCGGAACCACCTATTTAAGCATCTACTTCGGGGGAACTCGAGGAGTATGGTTGATGCTTAGCCTTCTGTCTGACTGTAATGCCCAAGGTCCCGGATCCAAATCCCGATACGGTCCGCTTGAAAATTTTAGGCAAACATTTTTCACAAAAATAAGCCTCGTTCGAATGAGAGGTAAAATGGAGGTCCCGTGTGTGAGTGTTGTCACGCTAAATTCAAAATTTCCAGGTAAAAAAAACTCACTTCCTGGTCAATGTAGTACCTTCGAGTGGAACACTGGAAAATCAGATGTAGAGTTAGTCTTCTGCTCCCTTTCGTTCCGTTCTTTCCTGTTAAGCACTTGTTAACATATATTTCAATAGCTTTCCAGTTTTCTTGGTCCTTTAGCACGAAGTCGGTTAGATTCTCCGGAATCTTTTTGTATTTCCAATTTCAATTATATTGGAGCCCCGGCTTACCTTGTACATACAAATAAGGCGTGTTTCGCGTCGTCTTCAAAATCGTCACAATGCTAGCAGTTACCGCTTGTTTCTTCCCAGATCTTTCTCAAATAAGTTCCATAGCAGCCATGATTGGTTTGGGCCTGAGTTATGTAGAAATTAATGTCCCCGTGTTTTTTATTGATCCATTTTTGGATATCTTGGATGAGTTTAGCAGTCCAGCGTCCTTCTAGGTACTCTTTCCACTTCTTTTGCCATTGCTTTATCATTTTTTCTTTTGTTTATTTATTGGCATCCATCAGTTCCCCTCTGGGTGGTTTCTTGACCACATGAAGAATTCCACTCTTTCCTAGTAATAAATTGATGAAGTATAGCCCCGCCACCACTAAGGTTGCGTACGTGGACACAGAATGGTAGGCGCTGCATACTCTCATGGCCATATGTGTTACTGTCGTACAAGCAAGTTATGACACCTCTTAATTCGTACAACTCCGCTCCATATCGGTGCCGCGTACATGATGATAGACTGTAGTGGACTGTAGTACTTTCCTTTTTTAGTCTTTTGGTTCTCATATATTCAGCAAGAGTGCCCCTAGTGCCTTCATAGTCTTTGCGGCTTTAGTTGTAACCGTTTCCACATGCCTGGCAAAAGTAAGGTCATAATCAATTGCGACTTTTAACGAGGTCTTTTGCTTTCCTACTATGGTTTAGTATTACCGCCGTGGTTTTTTCAGGGGCTAACTCTAAATCATTTTTCCTTATCCACTCAAATATTTTTGTAGACTGTCGTCTGCTGCCTGTTTCAAACTTTGAGGGTTTCTAACGGAGACCAAAATGGTCACATCGTCTGCATAGAACTGTACGTTAGTTAGTACATCGACCTTCATCACATTGTCGTATAGTATGTTCAACAGAGTGGGCTGAGTACCGATCCCTGTGGAACACCCCCTGCCATCTCACGTGTACATCTCTTCTCCACCATTATTTTCCTCCCACTAAGGTATGACAAATATAATGCACTACTCCTCTTACAAAGTTTCCTAATTATTATTTTCCAAGGGGCAGTGTTGATGACGATACGCACGTCGACGAGGATTAGTGCACTTCACCTTTACCCGTTCTATCATTTAGTTTTTTAAAATTTACCACCTTATCAATTGTTTGAACCGTCCAGGGGCCTTTCGTAAACCCATGTTGGTTTTCATAGAACCTCCTGTTTTCATCCGTGTACCAGTTGGCTTTTATAAGGTTTTCATGCAACTTGTCAACAACACTGAGCAGGCAGATGGGTCTATATTTTTTAGCCTGGGTCCTGGCTTTATCTGCGTTCAGTATCAAGATTAATTTAGCAGTTTTTCACGTGTGTGGGATCATGTTTTCTTTGAAACATTCGTTAAATAGCTCCCTGAAGTATTCTCTATTATTACTTACAATTGCTTTAAGTGCTTCGGGTAACAAGCTGTCTGGACCAGGCGCTTTTATGTTTTTAACGGCCTTTTCTAGTTCGTGCATCTGAAATGATTGGTAATCTGCGTCTCGTTTGCCAATTGATACGGTAGTTGTTTTACTATCTTGCTTCTAGATGAACAGTACCCGAATGACTCTCGTCTTTTTTTCAATGACGTCCGTTCTAAGTGTTGTAAGCTAAGTTGGTTTCGTATTATTCTTATGCCTCTCCAAACACATCTGTTTCAAGTTGCTGGTAGACCTCTTGCCACTTCTTTCTCTTAGCATAGATCACCGTGCTCTTGATTCTTTTTCTAATTTCTAGGTATTGTACCCTTCGTGTTGCCCGTGTTTATGAGCCTACAGGTGCTTTTTGATGCAACCGCCCTATTCGTCGTGCATCTGTGATTCAGGGGCGATAATTGAAGATTTTTTATCGAATTTTAGATTGTTCTTAGATTTAAACATACACCTTTGAATTTCTGCGTGTGAAAAAGTCAATCCTTCTTTTTACAAACTCAAATTTCTAACAAAAGCACCACGTTGACCGCCAATTGAAATACCTTAAAAACCACCGCATTTAGAGCGCGCTACAGTTACTGTTTAACACATTGTTACGTACATTGACGTAACCTATAAAAAAAACCAACATAAAGAAAGAAAGAAAAAAGTATGACCGGCCTCGATCGGCGAGTAAGCGGGGTTTTATACATACAACAAAAAGAATTAAGGGAGACCTGAAATAAAAAAAGAAAAACTTACCCTCACGCATTCGTACTCAACACAATATATACCAAAAAAAGGAAACCTATAATTTAAAAAAATATGTACAATAGCACATGAGTACCCAAACAAAAATTATATACACACAATAAACAGAAAACAGTTTTGAAATAGCGAGCTGTTGTTTTTAGGTATCTCGCCCTAAGTTATTCAGCAACCAACAAAAAAACCCCAACGCAACCCTAAATACCACAGCTTTAAATGATTATAACTATAAAATCAGTTATGCCACATTGGCAGTACAATGTATGCGTGATCCCGCCTTGGGGTGGTTCTCGCATCAGAACAAGGGAGAACCATTCACTACAGCTCTAAAGCCGCCGGAAGAAAACTAGAGCGATTACAAATAGAATTAATTCGTGGTAGTCGAAAGGTATAATTTTATAAAAACCCTAAATACTCACCACGCTGTAATGCGTGTCAGAAATTTGCTTCAACTAAAACGGAAACAACCAAACATTCAACACGTGTTTACTTGTGAAGATTACAAAGCAAAATGAATATTAATTTTCTTTAACTAAGAACCAAAGCTCACAGTAATATCGTTGTTAAGGCTTCAAAACTGGAAAACCTGAATTTATTGCAACAATTTCGACGAATTCTTACAAAAGGGAAAACACACCAACATTAATTATTGAATACTTGGAAAGACGTTCTTGCCTATCTAATTATGGCGTAAATTTCACGTTAAGGAATTCTTAGAAAAGATATTTATTTTTTTAATGAGCAGAAAGATTTATCAAGTAAAATTTATAGGGTATTTATTATTAATTGCAATACAATTTTAAACACGTGAAAGGGTTATTTTAATTTACGGAATTAATTTTCGTGTTTAACGCCAAAGGGATTTAAGTTAAAAATTATTGTACATGAACGTAACAACATATAACCTCAAATTTACTCGGGAGTTAATTTTCCCGAGGCGACCAAACATGTTGCTAAATTATTATGGTTAACACTTATACGTCGTATCTCGCTCATGATGCAGCGGCTACAGGGATTTTGTGGCGGGTCCTATTGTTTGTGTTCGCCTGGCTCTAGCCCTCTTTGACGAAGCGCCGGTATGTGTTAAACGATAGGATGTGAACGGAAGGGGGAATCACTGGTCAATAAGTCAAAGCACTACACATGTCTACACTCGATGGAAGTCAGTTGTAAAGTTCTTTGTTTCGATACATTTGCTCCCACGAAATGTCTATCCACTCCAAGAGAGGTTGAAGTTTTCGGACGCACATTGGTAGATCAACGGCGGTACAAGGCCTGTGGAATGTGTGTGGATTATGGGTGTACGGGTGTGTTGTGGCGTGTATAAGTATGTTCAGTTGTTGTTCCAGCGTTTACTGAACTAAATAAATTATTTATGTTGATATTATCATGGATCGAAACGTAAATAAAGACGATTTTAATAACTATGAGTGGCTTAATTCCCAAAGAAAATCAAGAAAATTACGTCTGACACACGTAAGCACATTTATGATTAAAAAGTACTATAAAACACTCACTGTTTGGACGACAGGCACCAGTTGCTCGAAATTCTTTTCAAAACCATATTACATAAGACTGCTGTTTTAAAAAATAAAAATCTTTTTCCCTATCTTAGCCGTAAGTGACACTTACGTCACTGAGCCGACCCTCAGTAAGTTGCATTTAATAGAATGGCTGTGAAGCGGGACGTGAATTATTACTTACTTCCCTTAGGACGTAAGTGATTGTCATCCGAATAAAAGAAACCGTGGTTACGGGTCTAAGCCGACATTAAATAATTCTCTATTCTTATGTGAATTTTAAACTTAATTTAAGGGCTTTTTTAATGATTTTGAATTTAGAGGTAGGGAAAAAAATAATATACATACCGTGGGACGTCGCTTTGCTCGGGCTGCAAACCGTCTCGTCACCGTAAATCCTACTTACATCTCTCAGTATGTAATATATATTTTTTTTAAATACAAGACCTCCAATTGGTGCTATGCAACTTCCTACCATTTTTAAGAATGGATAGGAAACATAGGATGTTCAACAAGTTTTTTCCCGCGGGAGGGATAGCGCCTACTTGAGTGAAATTTTGGTTTTTAGCAGGACGTAGATACGCCAAATGTTAAATTAATCCACATATTTTTATTGTATCATGCTCTCTATAATAAAATAAGCTATTTAGAAGTTTAGTTTTATAATCTTATAAAACTTTGTTTGTCTGCGTATTTTTGTACGAAGCCTGTAGAGGTTGAGATTGGGCGGCTCGTGGCGTAGTTGATATGCGTGTGACTACTACGCCCAAGGTCCTGAGTTCGAATTCTGACACGGTCTCGTTCGAATGAGAGGTAAAATGGAGGTCCCGTGTGTCACGCACGTTGAAGATCTCTACCTTGCTTGGAACAGCAAGGGTTCGGCAAAATTCAAAATTTTTTAGGTAAAACAACCCGCTTCCTGGATAATGGGTGAAGCATTGGAAAATCACATGTAAGGAGGGTGAGATTTTTACGAGATCAAGCCAAACACTTCCAATAAGACATATCTTTTAGTGTAAAATAGGAAGGGTTTTGCTGAACCTCGTTCTTCCATATCATTTGTATATTTACCTCTGTGGTTAAATTGGCTAAATTTTAAATAAGGAAATATTTATACAGGGAAAAAATTTATTATGTAAAATTCTATAAATCTTTAAGTCTCATCTAAATGCCATTGTAAGAACTACTCAAACATACTTTAGTAAAATTGGGATTAACTTTTGGTGATCATTTTCACATTTGAGCTCTTAAAACAACTTTAGCCAATCATCACTGCCTTGAACTCTACGGACAATAATAACTAAAAAAAAATTATTTTGAAATACGTACCATCCCAGTCCACCGTCCCGGATCCATCAGTATCAATTTCATCAATCATGTTGTCGAGATCAACATCACTTAAATTATCATCAAGCTCTTTTAAGATTTCGCGCAAAACGTCCGTTGTTATAAAACCATTACCTACGACCATTCAACTTACAAGCAAAATTAACCAAACACCATTTATACCTTCTTTATCATAGAACCTAAAAGCGCCTTTTAACTCCAGTTGAATAGCAGCAGTATCTTCTTCTTCTTCAACAAGAAATCTTGAAACCAAGTGGGAAAACTCTTCAAAACTTACTTCACCGTTTCCATCTTCATCAATTTCCTCTATAACTGACTGAATTTCAGTTAGAATATAATAAGTTTATGTCTACCTGTAGTTCTTCTCCTGCCAGTTGGGTACCCAGCATGTCGAGAATGGTTCCTATCATATCAGTTTCAATGTAGCCTTTTCTATCAACATCTAAAGCATCAAAAGTTGATCTTAACACTAAAAGCGAATTGAAATTAATTTGCCATGTTGTTGCATCTTACTTAACTAAATATAGACTTTGGCAAATATGTGATCAAGAAACCGTCATCAAGGAGCAAATTGAAGATGCGATCGGCATGAATGTATTTTCTTGTGTCGAATTAACTATTATAGATGTTTAAATTTTATAGTAATTACTTTGCATGAATAGTATGCTGCTGATTTATATATATATATATATATATATATATATATATATATATATAGATTTATATATAGCTTGTATAACTTTTTTTTTATTGTAACAACCTTCTTTTTATACGATTGTGTTGAAATTAGCATAAAAATATATGCGAAAATTTAGGCCATAAAAAAGAGTTTTCTTTATTACCAGCCGACCTAAAACCTGCTAATTTCAACACAATAAGATTTATATATATATATATATATATATATATATATATATATTTATATATATTTCTGTGTAATTTGTAGGTTAAAATTGATTAGATAAATCAGGTAATAAGTTATTGCAGGTTTACTTATATAAATACAACCCATTAAAAATTGGAGACGATTTCCAATACTCTAGTGCAGCAATTAACAACTTTAAAGTAAGTTTCAGAGTTAATTTTGCTTCATTTTTAACGTGTGTAAATATTCTCAAAATTTTTTTACAATGTTTAAATGATAGGGATCAGAACCATTTAATTTTAAGTATTCATTGAAAATAACAGAAGTTATAAATGTCAATATTTTAAACGTGTAGTAGAGAAGCGAGCATCTTAAATTATAGCAGATTGGATGTATAGTAGTCAAAAGCTTTTCAGTTTCTTTTAGCGTAAAAATCAATAATTTTAAGGTCATAATCAAGGAGTGTGAAATATTAATGTTTATGAATTAACAGGAGTTATAGATGTAAATATTCTTTGCGTGCATCTGTTTTCATAGTTTAGTAAGAAGCTTTAACATTTGTGTTACCTTTCAAAGTTACAGCAGAAGAGAAGTAGTTATAACGGATATTGTTGAAAACAAGTTTCTAGTAGTAGTTTATTTCAAGGTTTTCGCGATAGAGTGGTGGTATTGAAAGTTTTCTGAATAGTGTTGTAAACAATATAGCCGTTGCTAAATTTCCCGGTAGGCAGACTAAGAACGCGCTCAAATAACATGTCTATTCTACGAATGGTAGTTAGCAGATAAACAGGAAGGGATCGATATAATATAAGGAGAGATTATTTTCAGCATGCATTAGAGTGGGATAAAAAATATCATATGTTAAGGGTTCGTTTGACTTTGAAAACAATTGTGGGACAAGATAAGAGTAAAGTTTATAGGTACGAGTGGGGTGCCGCATGTTTGTATAAACAGTCTGACAAATTGTTAAAATATATTTTAAAAAATGCAAAGCGTGAGGAAGTAATGTAAGTACAGACTGCTTTATAATTTGGTTATTAGTGCAAGTTAAGCACACAAATGGAATGGAGTTTATTGAACGATCGATTTGGTGGTTTACCTATGGTAAATGGACCAATAGAGTAATTGGAGGAGTTGGATGTACCGTAAATTGGTTTGAGAGAATTGAGTAGCAATATTGCCGTCACGGATGGTGTGATTCAACTTGGGGGTGGTTCCAGAACGTGCAGTCATTGATGAGGGCAACGTTATCCATGGTTTGATTGCTGATCCATGTGCCGTGGTGCATTCCAGGTAACTGATTTTTGTGAAACATTGCTTTTATGTGTTTATCTGGTGTGTTATGACATTTTTGTGCCTTATGGGTATACTTTTATAAACTCTGTGGACTAAAGAGTTACCTATTAAACGTTGATGATTTATTATTTGACAAATGCTTGTAGGAATTTTTATTCATATAATAATTTTTATAATGTTTGGATATGTACAAGGTAAGAGGGACTTTTGGGTAATTTGCAGTGCAAAAATTAGCACGAGTGTTTAAGGTTTCACTCGTATTAAACCAAGATAACGTAAAGTTTATGGTGAAGCCCTATTACTTTAAATTGTTTTCAATGGACAAAATCTTATTTTAAAAATATTTCAATAAAATTAACTATTTCAAAACCGAGGACGGATGTAATTTACTGATGTGTAAAATAACAATTGATAAAGATTTTTGGTGTTGAATTTTCTGCCTGTATAAGTGGTGGTAAATTTCTGTAGTCGAGTTTTCTTTGGCAGAATAGTAGGCTAGTATTTTTTAAGTATAAGCAGCAGGGCAGCCGTGGCAAACTACATCGTTGGAGTTATTACACAGGTAACTTCTCAGCATTTATGGCACTCAAATCGTGGAGTCTTATTACAAGGGGCGAGTACGCAACAATATGGAGCCCAAGCGTGGGGCTTCAATCCAGGTAAACTTCAGAACAATATGACGTCCCAACAGTGGGGCTCGAATTAGCGATTGAGTAAGAGCAGCACGGGAAAACTTAAGAATATTTATGACGCCCAATGGTGGTGCTCGAGTTAACAGACCCTTAACTACGTAACAATATATATGAGAAGTAAGTTAAATGAGTCTAAGTTAACACAAAGTAGAAAAGAATTAATGGCAAGTGACTAAAATTTAGCCACGAGGGCATCCTGTCGACGCATTTCGCCCTAATGATGTGTAATTTTCATCACCATCAGTTTGTAAATAGTTTGCAAATTGCATCTCTGACTCAAAGTTTCATTATTAGAAGTTAATTAGATTAAGGAGATGTATGACGTCACGTTTCAAACTTAGGATTAATTTTATTAACAATTTCCTTTAATAATTAAAAAAAAATAATGTGTATATATAAAAAATGATGAAATAGAGTATAGGCTTGACAGAAGTAAAAGTTATTAATTTTGATTAAATGTTTTTTATATATATCTCGATCTCTGCTTTACTTGCATGTGTGTATGTATGTAATGTATATCTTGATTTTTTTAACATGATACACATAACAGCGTCTTCATGTGTATGTTTATATTAGAAGGTGAATGAATATTGAATGTATCATACTGCTTATTAGTATGCAAATTAATTTTAAGATATAAAGCCGCTCAATATTATAAAAATACACCCGCGCATAAGATAAATATCCGCGTAAAAACAATGCAAATCTTATTGCATTTTGACAAACCAACCCTTATTAAATATGTGTGTAAAAACCGCATAAAATTCGTTTTATTTGCCTTAAAAACCAATCTCTTTTGTTACAATTATTAAGATGCAATCGTTTTTGTATTTGTAAAACCCGTTGAAGAACAATTAAAGCTTTAATTAGCTAAATTGACTTCTGTATAACATTTAATTTCGCTTTATGAGTTTTAAACAAAATATAGTCTGGAACCTTCGGGATTAAGAAAGAGAATACGCCAATTATTAAGAAACGTCATTAAAACTTAAACGCCGGTTCATGGAACTCGCGATATCGTTAAACAGGCAATAAAAATCAATAAGAATTATTTATTATCTTTCGGAGTTACTGTAAGAAATAATGTGACAAAACGAGCAACTCTGTACGTTGAAAAAAGTTAAACGGCACGTTTTACTACATACATAAATCACGCCATTTGACGCTGGTTAGGTAATAAAGCGCGTCATTCTTGGAATTATGACATCATTGAAGGAAATTATGTTCCAAACGGAACCGGAAGCTTCTCGAATAGAGATAATTTTAATATAAAGAGGAAACTTTATTAGAGGGATTTATTCAAGTTTAATTCATTAATTCGCGTCAACCAAGCAATATATATTCATTCAAGAATTAATACGCATAAGATTCGATCCTAAGCCAAGTAATATGTAACGTTGATTATAAAGCCAAAATAACATGCAGAGTTGCAATGAAATTTATACATTGTGTAGTTTCAAGTATAAAAATTATGGAATGCAGTTATTTGGTGAAACATGATTATTTTGCAAAATACCATGAAGATTGAAGATTCTTCGATACAAAAGGTAATTAATTAAAAATAAAAAATACACTTTGAAAATTAAGATTCTAAATAAAAATTTAAAATTATATTAATAAACTGAAAAACTGGGACATTAATGTCAATTTAAAACGTAAGCAGAAAGTATTTACTACTGTTAATTACGAATCGGATAAGCGTTATTGGAATTTCCAAGTATTAATTTTAAATTTCTTTGCTTGTAACTGAGATTTGAATATTTTGTCATTTGAATTTAATGTAGAATAAGTTCTCATTTTAATTTCGTTTGAGCAAGGATATTTACCAGAAAGTTTTGAGGTCAGAGACCGAAACATTTTGATCCTTAATAGACTATCTGTCAAGGATTTTTAGGCAAACAAATCTTACAAGCGTGGGAATTAAAGCCTAGTAAACTATCCACAAGAAAAGAGATTTAAGTTCTGTAAATTTTAAGCAAGATTAAGCAAGGTACATTTTGATAAATAAGTAAATAGGTACTTGTTAGGAATAATTTTGTTTAAAAATTATGCTGTAAACTGTCTGTATTCTTTTGTATAAAAGAACATTATTTTTGAATGTAAAGATGCTTTTTAAGATTGCTGTGTTTGATTTCGTTTTCTAAATTCCATGCAAAGAAAAGTTAGAAAGATAGGTAAGTTAGTAATTGCAAATTGACAATTTGTTGTAGCGCGTCACAGCACTCTTTTAACGATATTCTTACTCACAGCGTTAACACAGCACTATATATATATATATATATATATATATATATATATATATATATATATATATATAGTAGTTATTAAGATGAAATGAAAACCCAACTTTATATTTAAAGTTGAATTACCATTTCAAATCGAACTAGTAATTGAAAACCACTAAAAGAACGGCTACAGCATTCCAAATGTGGATTATTCTTCCTATTAATAATTATATATATATATATATATATATATATATATATATATATCTATATATACATATATTGCTATGTCGCCACCTACTAAATGAAAACAAACAGTAGCTGTAAAATAAAATGTTTGTTGTACTACCCTTGTTGCTAACTCTCAGTCGGTGGATCTGTAACTTAAACTTTTTGTAAAATTTGTAAAATCCACAGGTCGTTCGTTCTGTAAGTAAAAAGCTAAATACGTAAATATTAAAATTTTCAACAAGCGCAAAGTTTGTACAAAAGAATGAAATGCGATATGCACTGAATAAATTACTACAGGGTTTAGTACTCTCACGATTTCATAGATCAGAATTTAATAAATTTGCAACAAAGAAAACGGTGTTTCTTTACGCTGTGGATTGGAATTGCTTTATTTGAAGAATTTCACTAAAATATCTGAAGTGCTTATGTGTAAAAATTATTTCCTAAATAATATTCCTCATATGTACTTTAATAAATTGACCCAAATCAGTGAAAGTCTACCTTACAAACATTTCATAAAGCACCTATTATTTAAAATTCTTCAATAAATTAGCACCTCCCATAATAAATTAGAAATGATATTTAAATATTAAAATTAAAGAAGCAAAAGGAATCGAAAGTTTGGAAACAGCTGGAACGTCAAAAGGGGGTGGCCTTTATAAAGGCCAATTAGTGTTGAATGTGAACAGTCTTAATTAAAACGTCAGCGTGCAGTTGACCTAGTTAGATAACACGTTACGTAATTTAAAGTATATTATTTATTAGTGAAAATTATTTAAATACGATTCTAGAAAGAGTGTTACTCGAATCGCCGACGTAAACGTATTTACTGATACTCAGACGTAAGTAGATCATTCGACGTACTTACAATGGCTTCAAAATGGAATATAGATAATTAAAAATAACTAAAAATAATGCAGATAAAGCTTTCTTAATTGGAATAACGCATATATGATTGTGATTGTTTGTTTTATGTCATATGGATCGATTTGCATGAAAAGATTTCATTTTAAAACAATTTTGGGCATGAATTGGTAATTACGTTCTAGAAAAAGCCAACAACAAGCAGATCTGTAACGGTAAAATAAATTTATCTTATTAAAATTTCTAAAAAAATTCATATCTATCGATTAATTAGTTAAGTTACATAATAAAATTTTTCTGTGTGCAACTGTTTATAATTTAAGAGTAAAAGTTGTGTGTAAAAGTCAATATAATTTAATTTTAATAGGATTGGAAGACCTTCAATACAGGTTGTTGCATTATACAATGTGATTATTGAACGTAGCTGAATTCAGAAAAGTTTAAAAACGATTTAAAGAAGACGATATTAAATTACTTTACATATTTAGGTAAATTTTGAAAATACTAAGGCAGATTTCATTAAAGAGTTGTTTATAAATAATAATTATGAAATTAAGATATGCATAGAACAAGTGAGTGATTATCTTAGTTTTATAGAGATTCTGGACTCTATTTTTAGTATATAAGATTAGTCTTGAGAGGAAGATATCTTTTCTCGATGTTACATTTAAGATATTGTCGTAAGAGAAAACCGTTGTGGATATATAAAATTGCATTTGAAAGATTGTTTTAATTGGATTATTTTGTCTTATTATAAATCTGATGTATGACTACAGTGGTTTTATTAATCAGAGACCTAGGAAAAATTATTAGACGACGCGTAATTTTAAATATTTATCTTAATTTCTTTTTATAAGCGAACGACTCCGGGCGCTCCACGTCAAGTTTTATTGGCGCCCAACGTGGAGCTCGTTTAGAAATATATCTTCATCACAAAAATATATACGTTAAAGTTTTGTTATGAATTTAATAAATAGTGTAGTTTTCAGCGTTTAGTTTTGTGGTTCCGTGTTATTTGATTTTGTAAAAGGCCTTTCAGATACAGTGAAATTTTCGTTATAGGTATGTGGAAATCGATAGTTGTTTTAAATGTATGAGAAGAATTTTCTATTTCTTTTAAATGTTAGCATTTGAATTTTATAGGATATGGTTTAAAACCACTGCTCAATGTTTAAAGTACATATGGCAGTTACAGAGTTGTGTCAATGATTATTTTGTTGATGGTAGAGCAATTGCGTACATGTTTGAAATTACAAATCTTTCAAGAAGCATTAATATCAAACTGCTCTTCTGTAAGTAGCGACGTTTATTACGCCACTTGATTTGGAAAAACAGAAAAACAATCTTTAGAACTACAAAAATTTTTTTAAATTTTTTGACTTAAGAGCATGATGTAAGACAAGGCATAATGACCTTAGCAGGTTGTATATTACTCTAAAGCACTTATGTCAAATTAGGGATATTTGTTTAAAATGGCTTAGACCGATATGGAGCGTTGTTTTGTTATATTGGCAGGCGGCCATTGATTATTTATTTGCTTTCTAATTCTAATGCTTCGACTTACAACTACTGCAGTATAGTAGATTTACTTACTTTGCACTTGTTCCTTCTCTAATTCATCCTGTAACATAAATCAGTATCAACTTTGTTATATAAATAACTTTCTTAGCGAAATTTTAAATTAATTTAACCTTAAAACTATAACTTCTGATAATAAACTATCAAATACTAAAATTCGAATAAATATTCTCGTAAAACACAAACAAAAAAAAACGCAAATCTTAAAAACTAATCTGACCTCTGATTTCGGGTGCCTAAGAAAAATTTCTTATTCTCTAGTTCTCAATGCTTTATTTGACAAACTCTTTTACGACGTGATAGTTTCTTAAACAAAATACACACGACCTTCCCAACAGAAAGAAAAAAACAGTTAGCAACGAGTTCAATCTCCGTACAATTAGCTTTAATTGATTTTAATTTAGGATGTTTAAAATTTGAGTAAGGTCTGAACAGAAATTAAGTAGTTTAAAATTGAACCAAGATTTTAGGTAGAATTTAATACAGAATTTAAACAGAATTTGAGGTAGCATTTAAAGCAATATTTGAAGTGGTTTTAAAGTACTGCCTGAAGCTCTAGAGCATTTCCATTACTGGAATTAAATTTAAAATATGCCGGTCTATTTACGATTTTTTAGAATTGGCGAAAACAACTAACCGCAATACCAATCTCAATGTTTACCCGTATTTTTATAGGCCTGAGATTTTAAAATTACTTCACTGGTTCACAGAAGTAACAGAAATTTTCCTTTAAAGTTATCCTAGTCCTATATATAAGGTCTACTTCAGATTATCAACAAATATGTCTTTATTGACGCTCAGTTCATCATCCCACCGCAATAACAATAATCCCTAATAATAAAAGTTTTGTTCTTAGCAAAAAATTTTTATACTTAATTCATCCATTAGATCCATTTTCATCATACTCTCAAACATGAGTCCTGGTACAATCAAAAATTTGTGTTGCTTTACAACTCTTCTCATTTTCACATTCAAAATTACCAAATATTCAATTGTTGCAAACTTTTTACTGTTCGACGCTATTAAATTATTTTTTTAAAGGTATGGTATTTGACGGTATTAAATTATTTTTTAAAGGTATCGTATCTTCTATTAACAAATCTTTATGCTGCATTATGAAATTCTCTAAAATCAAACTGGCTTGCGTCTCAGTATTAGTTTAAAGTTTTAGCTTCTTTATTTAAAAAAATAGTCGCCAATACATTTTTATAGCAATTTTCCATCTCATGCTCCATAGTGTTTTCTTGTTTTATACTTTCAGTGACCATTCTTTTTTAGGCGTTCTCTTTGTCCCGTATCTCAGATCTCATTAAAATTTCCCATCAATAATCTTTAATTTTATATTGTTGATCACCCCCCCCCCCTCACCGTAAGAGTTCAAAATTTTCCGTTTGAATTCTAAGTGCGTACAAAGCTTCAATTCATTCAACCTAAATTGAATTTCCGCATTGCTTATTGTGTATTGATTTGTCAACGTTCAATGTATGTTACTCAACCCTAATGGTCGCTATACTAACTTTTAACTTATTTAAAATTAAGTCGGGATTAACGTTGTCATTTCCATAATATTTTGAAAGCTGTTCTAAAGGAACAACATTATTATCACACCCAAAGCTATTCTCTTGCATTTCACCAGCTTATTTAAATTACCATCTTCTTCCAGTTTATTAAGATTTTCTGAAACTTTATTCTTTAATACCGTTATATTTTGTTTTATTTCTTTAAATTCTACCCTCATATTATACTCACTTTCTCCACAGTTCTCTTCTTCTGCAGTCTTACGAGATAACTACTTTCCAAACCTTCTCGTTAAATTCCAGTCTTGTATTTATCCCATTTTCCTCCACAGTTCTTTGTAGATTCCCTACGGCAATATCAACATTGTTCATCTTCGTGTTTATTTTTATATCCACAGCTACCACACCCGAATCAACCACTTTTTGTATTTCCGGTATCGTAAAAATGCGAAATTATTTAGTTTATGATTATTTTGCTTTAATTCCTGTCTGTGTTCTTGATTCCGAATAAATTCGTTATGAATTTGTTTTATTCTCTTACTGAATTCTTGGTTAAACACTTTCTGATCCGATTTTAAATCCTCCTGTCAGAATTCTTCTTTGTTTTGCTGTAATTCTGATGGAATTTTTGTTTTCACTGTACATACTTTTTAGCAAGTTTATCAGTCTTTTATAGTTGGTTTGGCTTCACTTCTTTTCTTCCTATGTATCAAGTTTTCAAAAAATTTACACACGAAAAAAAATTTAATCCTAATCTAACTGGGTTACGCCACTAATCTCTGATCTCTACAAAATCAAACTTGAACGTTGAATATGGCCACTTTAGTTGGTCACCTATGATTTATAGTAAATTTGAGCTAATGACGTAGAATTTTCGAGCTAGTGACGTTGAATTTTCAAGCCCCTAAGTTGGGTCGCCAATTTTTATCCTGGTGCTAAAATCGAATCACCGTATGAACCACAGTATTTTAGATTCTAGTTCTAGTTAACATAATCTGCAAAATCTATACAATAATCTGACATTAGTTTATTTATAGTTTTTATTTTTTTATATAAAATTGTGATCTTTGGTGGTTGGGGATTTACATTGCCCTACATGGATTTACGTTTAGTCGTAAAAGAATATTTGGATAAAAGTGGGCAAACAATTTACAAGTTTAAAAACAACCTCCCAGGATAAGATTGGGGTTCTATCTTTCCTAAAAGGGAATAAGAAGGAATTAAGCACCAGGACGATACAAAATATCAAACATTCTCGAGCATCTGTGTTCACTAAACAAGTGAATCAATACTTTGATAATTTAGGAGTTCCACTTACAGGGGGTGCAACCTAGTAGTATCGTTAATTATGATAAAATAAAGTTGAGCAATGATCCTGGTTCCAAAAGAATTATATGCAGAAAAGGGCAAAAACATCCTGAAACTGTTAATGACGTTGCCAAGTAATGCACATCACTTATGTTTTCCTGTAGCTTGACGGAAAACAATTGCCAGTGTATGTCATATCCAAAGCTGAAAAGCCATGTCGCCAAGATTATTAACACAGTTAGTATGAACCTAATTTCCAAGAAATATATCTAAAGTTATAATAAACAAAGGTCAAGGAAAACACTATTAAATTATATTGCAAGGGTGAAATTAATCTAGACAAAAATAAGAAGAGGAATATATAACAACACCCTGTCACCAAGATTATTAAAGAAATTATTGTGGACCTAATTCCCAAGAAATATATCTGAAGTTATCATAAACAAAGGTCAAGAAAAACATTAGTAAATTATATTCCAAGGTTAAAATTAATCTAGACAGAAATAAGAAGAGGAATATATAACAACTCCCTGTCGCCTAGATTATTAACAAAGTTAATGTGCACTTAAATCCCAAGAAGTATATCTGAAATTATAATAACCAAAGGTCAAGAAAAACATTATTAAATATGTTGCATGGGTAAAATTACGCTGGACACAAAAATAAGATTGTTAACAAAGTTAGTTGAACCTAATTTTCAAGAAATATGTCTGAAGTTATAATAACAAAGATCAAGAAAAACATTATTAGATTATATTGTAAGGGTGAAATTAATCTAGACAAAAATAAGATGAGGAATATATAACAACTCCTTGTCACCAAAATTAATAACAAAGTTGGTGTGGGTCTACTTTCCAAGAAATATATCTAAAGTTATCATAAACAAAGCTCAAGAAAAATGTTATTAAATTATATTGCATGAGTGAAATTTTGCTAGACAAAAATAGGAAAAGGAATATATAATAACTTCCTGTCGCTAAGATTATTAACAAAGTTAGTGTGGACCTAATATATATATATATATATATATATATATATATATTATATCGTGTAAATTATATGTTAAGAGGCATAGATAAGTCAAGAAAATAAGTTTGTAACGACCGTGTATATAGAAAATAGGAATAATTTATTTACGCGCGAAATTAATTAGTTTTGACATTAAAACAAGCGAATAGTAGCATACAGTTGTATTAATAAATCGAAATGTTAAATTTGCATAAGTATAGAAGCTTTGTAGTACATGAAAACTTAAGGATACGAATATAATTAGCTTTAATATTTTGAAGGGTGTAAATCAAGCACATCAGATGATAAGAAGATCTTTTGGGTATAAAATCAATAATGTAAACGCATATGTTCCATTTAACTAAACAAGCGTTCTATAGGTGAACAACATGGAAAGTACGATTTCAAACGGACAATCGATTCAGAGAAAAGCCTGACAAATAAATAAAAGGGTTCAAGGAACCTGAATGTACGTTGGAACATAATTCTGTAGAAATTTAGTTAACGGTCGATGCGAAGGCTACGAAAACAACAGGTGGTTTGAAAGCTAGTTGAGACGGGATATCGATAGCATAGGCGAGACAAGGAAAACAAATAAAGACTTTGGATAAAACACTCGTTTAAAGTGCGCGACAAATTTAGAGGTCAACCACAATATCGATTTTATGTTGCTTGAGTGTGATTGTAAAAGAGACAACGAATATGAGTTAGACGAAGGTAAGATAGTTGAAGGCTAGACCTAAGAATGGAAGAAATGTTTGTGATTAGCTGAGTGCTAGGGAGTGAGAGAAAATTTCAAGAAGAGTGCGACGGTTGTATTTTGTTAACCAGTGTTTCGGACTAAACCGATGATGGAGTGAGAATTCTAAGTTTTACAAAGTTCGTTGCATATAAAATTTTTAAAATCGGTTACGGTAGGCTTTTCGATTGAAATAGGGTGCAGGAGGTGTGTATTGACTAATATAAATACACGAGAAGACGTAGTAGGGCTCTCTTACTTCGCTTATCACTTTGACTTCGCTTAGCTCTTTGACTACACTGAGTTTTTACTTGACTTACTTCTACGGTAACATCCAAGTGTAAAATTTTATAAAACGGTGTTAGTACAGTCCGTCGAAAGTTAATTAAAAGTGTGAAAAGCACGAGTGGGCGCTATTTTGTAAACGGTGATGTAACTACAGAGAAAGAACGAACGAGGGATGTTACTAAGGTAAGCGTGCTGAGAGGCTGCTGGCTGTTTGATAGATGCGGAAGGTGATTAACTTGGTTTGGACAATTATATGGGTAGAAACATTGAAGGCGTCTGCAGAGACTTGGATATCGATTGGAAATGAGTTTGATCTACATATAACAGAGAGGTGTATGGAAACAACGACGAGGTTTTGGGTGGACAACATCTTCAGAGATGACCGTAAAAAAAGCTTACTCCAGGTAACAAAATTAATTTCTATTGTTATTGCTTGAACATTTTGTGCTGTTATTTTGTGCTAGAGTGATTTGACACATTGGGTGTGTATTTTAAGAACATAAAAGCTAATTTGAGGGGTATATGAAAAGGACAATTTGTATTTATTATATAAAGGTCTAAATAAATGACATATAAATTTGATGTAAAGAGTAAACGGGTCTTTAAGGTTGTTGAACACAAAGATGCGATTAATTTATGCATTTAGAGTAACCGGGTTTATACTGAGCTCACCATAGACCAGAGTAAAATTCAATTTAGGGTTTCAAGATAGGCCCATCTACTTATATAAAACAAGAACTTGAAATAAATCAAAGTCTTGAAATTTAAAAGGATTTGATGATTGAGATTATAATATTTTATGAAGCTGTAAATCCAAATTTGTAAATATTGACCTGTTGACGTAAAATTTTAATTTGTATGAATAGAAGGTTTTATGTTTCGTTGCATTATTTGAGTGGTAATTTTATTTGGTAGTACAAGTGAGAAAGAATAAACTTAGGATGGTAAGTATCGCTGTATATATATATATATATATATATATATATATATATAGGTGGCCCTATTTCTTACAGGTTGTATGGGTAACTCTGTTATTTGTGACATTAGAGAAAGGTTAAATAGGGAAAGAAGTGCAGTTTTTAATGCGGAGTTCAGCCGTGAAGAGATAATTAACACACAGAGTGTAGCTAAAGCGCTATACCAAGATAACTAAATTTTAATTTTTTTTGGTTTTGCTTCGTGGTTCATTTATTGTGATAGATACAGTAAAACGTTGTTTTTTTTACATTATTTTAAAAAGAGAATAGGATAAACCTATTTGTTTTTACATGGCTTTGATCATGTTCGAGTAAATAAGTGAGATTATGTTTTTTTAAATGAAAACCATAATTGGCGGTAGTTCTGATAGACAGGCATTTTTTTTCTCTTTTCAGTGATGTACTACAGTGTACATGTTCAACATAAAAATTTTTGAAAAAATTTTGTTTTTATGAAATACGAAACTTGGTATTAAATAATAAAATACTTATGCATGACGTAACAAAAATATCAAAAACAAATTATATTAAAAAATACAAAATTTTTTCAAAAATTTTTATGTTGTACATGTACACTGTAATACATCACTGAAAAGAGAAACAAAAGCCTTTCTATCAGAACTACTGCCAATTATGGTCTCCATTTAAAAACATAACCTCACTTATTTACTCGAACATGACCAAAGCCATGTTAAAACAAATAAGTTTATCTTATTCTCCTTTTAAAATAATGTAAAAAACATCTACAACGTTTTACTGTATCTATCACAATAAATGAACCACGAAGCAAAACAAAAAAGATCAAAATTTCGTTATTTTGGTATAGCGCTTTTGGTACACCCTGTATGTTAATTATCTCTTCATGGCTGAACTCGGCATTAAAAACTGCACTACTTTCCCTATTTAACCTTTTCTCTAATGTCACAAATAACAGAGTTACCCACACAACGTGTAAGAAACAGGGTATATATATATATATATATATATATATATATATATATATATATATATATATATATATATTAATAGAGAAGAATAATCCACATTTGGAATGCAAATGAATGCTTAATATATATTAATAGTTATTAAAATGAAATGAAAACCCAACCTTGTATTTAAAGTTGAATTACCATTTCAAATCGAACTAGTAATTGAAAACCACTAAAAGAACGGCTACAGCAGGACTTGAACCTGCAACCTCTGATTTTCCGGATCAGCGCTCTAACCAATTGAGCTATCTAGCCTAATTGTTTAGATGATGTTATACTTAATACTACTGAAGCTTGGCTCAGGTTCAAGTCTTGCTGTAGCCGTTCTTTTAGTGGTTTTCAATTACTAGTTCGATTTGAAATGTTAATTCAACTTTAAATATAAGGTTGGGTTTTCATTTCATCTTAATAACTATATATACAGGGTGTCCACGTCCTCCGTGAAAGTTCCATAACTTTTATGTTATTCAAGATATCAACTTCCGATTTTCTTTAAACGATAGCCACGGCTAAGCTGCACAATTTAAAAATATTTTCACCTATATACAGGGTGTGCCAATATGGTTTCCAACCCAAAGTTGTGTTTTTTTAAATGAAATACCCTAGATTTGATACCATATTCTAAAAGCTCTTTTGATGCTCATCAAAATTATATAGAGGTACTATAGGTGTACAATGGACGGTTTGCTTTTTATGAGTCATTTTATGTCAAAATCATGTCAACTTTGAAAAATTGCAGAAGTTTTCTTATTGAATTTGGAGAGTTGATTCTTTCACGACATAATTTGCCATATCCTATTGTATTATTATCGATAGCGCGATGTGCTTGTTTTTTCCTTTTATTGTACAAGGTGAAGCAAAACGCAAAATGAACAAAAAGTCAATTTTTTTAAATGGCACTCGCCATATTGGATTTTGCCATTGAATAGCGTTTTTGTGGAGCTTTCTATTGACATATAATGTTTTCTAGGTTACATGAGAAAAAATTCTGAAAAATTGAGAAAACATGTTTTTTATGCAGTTTAGGGACTAGAGAAAACTAAGTAAGTAGTATAACTATGGAGAAGCTGGGACAGCCCTTTTAAAAGGGTCATAAATATCTTGTAAAGGGTGTGTGTATTATGGAAAAGAGAAGTATGTATGTGTGAAGGTCATGTATGTGTAGGTGTGTGTGTGTGTTAGTATTAGTTAGGTTTGAGGATAACGATGGTATGGCTATGGAGAAGCTGGCCGGCCCTTTTTAAAAGGATCATAAATATCTTGTAAAGGGTGTGCGTATTATGTAAAAGAGAGGTATGTATGTGCAGGTGTGTGCGTGTAGGGTGTAGGGTATGTGTGGTTTGTCGGTGATGTTAACGTGGAAGTCGTGCCGCCCTCGTGATAAAAGTGTGTGTGTGTGTAGATATCGATCGGGGGGGCGGTGTTGTTGTCGTTTTATTTTCGAAAAGAAAGGTATGTATCGTTATGTGTATAGGTGTGTAGGGGGGGCGTGCGTGTTTTAGTCTAAGACGAAATATCGTAAGGGGCGCGCAAGTGGTGCGAACGTGTTTTTGTTTTAAGAGAGTGTTTTCGGATTATCTCATCGGACACGTGCAAGACGTTTCAAGTGATCTTTAATAATTTGAAAATGTTACGCTCGACGTGTCGTAGGCAATTATGATGAAGTATAAGAAGAATAAGGCTGGGGAAATAACCGCAAGGTTTTTATTACAGGTGTCGATAAGAAAAATTGCGTGCTGCGTTTGTATTTGAAAAAAATTTCTCCCCTACTACGAATAATAGTTTCGTCGTCTTGGTAAAAAGAATATCCAAAATATTTTTCTATTTATTATTGTGTAATTATTCGAACGGTAAACATCGTGTGTCGAAAGTGTAAAAATGTCTCAAGCTTCGGACGAATTAAAATTCCAGACGCGCCTACCTCAACGCGTGCAATTTTAAAACAATTGAAAAGTGCTTGCAACGTAGGTCGAAAACGTCACTATGAATCGATGCTGCTAAATCTGAAATGTAATCAGATCGTTTCTAATGCAAAAGCAAGCGTGATAGGGCGATCAGAGGGCAGGTATTAGTAAAAGAATGGATCCGGCGATAATACTAGTGCGAAGGACGACGACGAGGGTTATGCGAACGACGTCGAAGTCGACGATCCTGCTGAAAATTTCGATAGATTAACATCAAAGAAGAATGTCAAAAGACGTAGAACGTCGAACAATATCGTGTGGGTCGATTTGAAATCGGCTTTCGCCCGCAGGATACGTTCGAGTGCTGTTGTCAATTTATATCACATAGATCCCATGCAATTTTTAGAAGATGCATTCGCCCTAATAGAGCGACGTTTAAGAAAATGTTTGAGAAAATTCGGATCTCTTAAAATTAATTTCGTGTTTAACGGTGAATACGTAAAGCCCAACGCATCAACATCATCGTCTTCAGAAGCCGTGGATACATCGTCATCATCATCATCGTCGTCATCGCTCAGACATTTTACTACTAAAAATTATAAAATTTTAAAAATTGAAGACTTTCAAACTCAAGTTAAACCCGAAGCCATTCAGGAATTGAACAATAAACTGGACGAATATACCGAAAAGCAGAGCGGGTTAGCTCTTTCGAGAATATTAAATTTAGGCGTCAATATAAATCATGCAGGAACCTATAGTATGCATTCTTAAGGAAGGGGGATAAGAAAATTGTCTACGAGATGATATGTTTATTTTTAATAATCATATACGTTTGTAATATAGAAGAATGTTGACGGTCGAGGATCTTACGAAATTACCGCTCGAGTATATCGAGAGGCATGCAAGTAAAGACGTCGCCAGAAATTTCGATAAATTACCGGAGTATTTGCAAAAACAATTATGGACGCATCGCTATTGTTTAGCGCATGGCTTACAATCGTCGTCGCATGCAGATCAGATAGATGGACCTCCTCTGCAAATAAAATCGTGTCCTGAATGCGCATGTTCTACCCCATATGTACGCGCGCACAACAACACATCGCAGCCCTGCAATAAAAACCTATGAATGCAATTAAAAATGCTCATTGTTCGAAATGACTCCTAAAGGACCGCCCGCAGCCGTCGCAGCATATCTCGCCTACTCTTTAATATGTAATAATTACCTATACATATTTAAACCGAGCGTGCCCTCCTGGCAAAGAAATCCGGTTCCCGTAGATCCTCCGAATGCATTCGTATGTTTCGAGGTTGTTGAAAATAAAGACGTTTTGGCATTGTCGAAGTCCGAGTCGTCACAACAACAACAACAAATAAGATGCTCTCGCTCTAAAGATTGGAAACGTATGGAATTAATTACCATGCAGCTGCAACAGCAATGGCAGCAGCAGCAACAGAACCATTCGGAAGAGGTTCCCTTATCGCCATCATCAGAGACGTCGTCGTCGTCGTCATCGTCCGCGGTATCGAGAGACCTTTTAATTTATAAAAGTTATCTAGGAGGAGGAGGAGGACGCCTTCAACGACGACGAGAAATAGAAAACGTAGATGGATCCGGCGACGGCGAGGACGGCGACGACGACGACGACGACGGTGCCGAATGGTTGAACAATGGATGCGCGGGCGATTGTGTCGGAGACGGAGTTGGCATCGATTCTTTTCTGATGTTTAAAATAAGATTTAAATATAATAGCAGTTTTACGGAGACCGAATGGTACGTCATGCCATGGAATCATAAACGAATCGCCTTCGAAAGAGAAAGAGAGCGAGAAAAAAAGATCGAGAATTTGATAGTTCAGATGGTGTATGGACGTATTTAGAACACATCGTACTTATGCAATTAATAGGAGCGTGGGCATACTACATCTATTACAAATATAAAAATAAACTATGCGCGCATGAGCAACATCGTTTGAGCTCGAACGAAAACCTACGCATGCAAAATAATTTTCAGTTCTAACCGGGAGGTATCTTCGTTCAGGGTGTGTATGTGTGCGTGAAATTTTGCACTTAATTAAATAGCAATTATGGTGAAGTATATTCAAGACGAAAATAATCATACAAGTGGTGACGACAGTCAAGTATTTTTAAATAACGATGATGATGACGTAATTTCGTCATCATCATCATCTACGTGTGCAGTATCTGGATCGCCGCAAGTTTTGTCAGGTATTCATGTTTACGATAACGATCAGGCGATGGATCCTGATATGTAGCACCGAATACCGATTGAATTCCTCCAAGGAGAATGCGCAATGGTGCGCTCACGGTCATACGATCGAAGTGGGCTTAACCAAACGAAAGAGCAATATGGATTTTAGCCCTGTTATCAGACTTATATGCCCCAACAGATTTTGTAAAGAAGGCGAATTGCAAATGGACGAAAACGAGTGGAAAGATTTGTCGTCTATCAATATCGAACATAAATTTAGAAAATTTTTTTCCAACCGCTCGGATACTGCCACGGTTGCATCTGCAGGCGCTACCGCCGCCTCCGTAGTCGCAGACGTATGGCACTGGAGGCGTGAAATGCATCAGACGATCGACGGATACTTGGAAGTGGAATTTAAAGACGAATACGAGTCCATTCATAGAGTCGAGGTGCAAAAACTGCTGCGGCTCTCGCCGCATTAGAATCAACAACAACAGGATCCGGATACAATGTTGCGCGAATTTCTCTCTCCGCGAAGAATTTGCAAAAGTGTTTACTCTAGCTCCTCTTATAATGCTCAAATTAGAAATATTGAAAGGACAAGATTTTCAAGAGTTCTACGATAGAAATATAGAGTGCGTCGCCACTTGCCTTCCCGAAGAGTTCGGAGCTTACGCGTATAACAGGTGCAAGAGCAGTAGCGGCGACGGCGACGACGATGGAGGTGAAGGCGGGCCCTCCTCGAGGATGCTGGACTTTATTCGAACGTGCAGGATCAAATCTTATGTCGAGTCGAGATGATAAGCGAATACGTATTTGGAAATCCATCCCATAGGTACCCTAAACGTTCTTTACGACATCAACAGACTCGGCTTATTAGAAATCACGCGCCATTTCCCTCACGAAATTGTCGATGACGTATTATGTTTATATCAAAAGAATTTAAATGTCGAAATGAAACCTTTGTATTTTAAAGATAGTGTATGATCCTTTTTGTAAATAAAATTTATTCTGTATGCAGTTATTTTTTATATATATATATATATATATATATATATATATTTAAATTGTTACGTTATTGCAGGAGAGATGTTAGTCAATGTTGGTACACGGGGTGAAGGGTTGTTCAACAACCTCTTAAATAAATTGCCCTTCGAACTGCACCTTCCTGGTCATAACTTCTGCGGTCCCGGAACCAGGCTACAAGAGCGTTTAAATCGCGGAGACAAAGGTATTAATCCTCTAGACGAAGCGTGCAAGCAGCACGACATCGCGTATTCGCATCACAAAGACGTGGAGCGCAGGCACGAGGCCGACAAGGTCTTGCAAGAAGCGGCTTGGCGGCGAGTCAAGGCCAAAGATTCTAAGTGGTCCGAGAAGCTCGCAGCGTTGGGCGTAACGGCTGCAATGAAAGCGAAACGCAAACTAGGAATGGGAATAGACAAGAAAATGGCCGTGAAACTGGATCGTCGACAGCGAGGACGACGACGACGACAAAAACGACGACGTCGAGTACGTCGATGCTCGGGTAAATTCAAAGACAATAACGGTAACGTCGGCAGAAAATGCTCCTTCAGAGGCGGTCTTATAAGTAAAATATCTAAAGAAATCAGAAAACAAAGCATCAAGAGTAAAGGACACGGAGATGCTTCGCATAATCGTCTCATTTCGAGCGCGATGAATGCTGCAAAAATTATAGTCAACAGGATGGGAGGTCGTTCGAAAATTAAAGTACCGCGCATAATACCGGTGCCCAAGCAAGGAGGCTTATTGCCTTTGATTCCGATATTTGCGGGTCTTTCGGCGCTCGGAGCACTGGCCGGCGGAGCGTCGAGCGTCGCAAACGCCATCAATTCGGCCAAAATGCAAAGAGGTATTTCGACGAGAACGCGCGTCACAACAGAGCCATGGAAGAGAAAAAAGTCGGCAGCGGATTGTATTTAAAGCCTCACAAGAAAGGTAGCGCCTTGTACTTGAAACCTTATCCGGGGGATTCAAAAAACGGATGACTTCGACGGTGTCGAGGAATGCTAAGCTCGCCACCACCACCACCACCACCACCACCCTTACACCTCCCATGCGCGCATTGACCGATCTCGATCTGCACAAATATGCTAAAGGTGTTCCGTATTTTAGAGGCGTGTACATGCGAGACGAGTTGCCGCTAAAAAGACGCGACGGAAGCTTAGCACCGCCGTGGCGAAACGAAAGTGGTATTATAAATTTAGACGATGGATCCGGTCCGGGCACGCATTGGGTCGGTTATAAAAAAAGGGCCAATACGGTGATATACTTCGATAGTTTCGGAGACCTGAGGCCTCCCGAGGAAGTCTTAAGATATTTTCACGGTAGCGATATATATTATAACGTGGAAAGGAGCAAGACTTTAACACGATCGTGTGCGGTCATTTAGTGTTGAAATTTTTACATAAAAGAACCATAATGCCCTCGGAGCGCTACAGTCATGTCTAGGACATTCACGATATTCGGGTATGGAAATACCATCAGAAGCGGTACGCTATACCCACCTGTGAGACTGAACGATGGCGGCACGTACACCTGCGGCTTGGTGGGTCTTTACACGTGCAACACCGTTCGAAATATTTACGAGGGAAATAATAAGTTCTATTACGATAAAGATAAAGAAATCACCATCGACGAGGGATGCTACGAAATAGACGAGCTAAACACGTTCCTGAGAAAAAAGATATTGGAGTCGGCTAAAGCCAACAAAGAAATTAATTCGTCCGTATCTTTGGACGACGACGGATTGGTCGACGGCTTGTTTTCTTTAAGAGCTAATAATAATACCCTAAAGTGCGAAATAAAATCGAAATACTCCGTAGACTTCGCGAAGCGCGGCAACATCGGTCGAATGCTGGGATTTCATGATCGAATTTTAGAGGAAGGTCGTTCGCATACGTCCGATCGCGATGTGGAAATAATTTCGGTATCTAATATTTTCGTAGATACTAAAATTACGACGGGAGCGTACCCCAATAACCAACTTTGTCATAGCATTTACGAATTTGGCCTAACCGTGCCCCCAGGCTACAGCATAGAACAACAACCCAGCAATATAATTCGTTTCCCTCTGTGCGTGGACGAATTCGATAACATTACGTTGAGACTGGTGGATCATACGGGTGAAGCGGTTAATTTTTCGAAGGATACGTACCTTTGCACTCGCCTAAAGCTAAGACGCGAATAATAAAATTATTATTAAGTTAAAATGGGCGTCGTTTACGATGACGAGCGTCAGCATCAGCAGCAGCAGCAACAGACGTTAGCCGCAGTCGTCAATATACCTAAGAAAAATCCGCGCGTTGGGCATTGTTATCGTCGTTGCTGCCGAAGTCTTCTTCTTCTTCTTCTTCCTCAAAACAAACCTATATAAAACGCAAAAACGTTCTCGAAATCTGCAGTCGCACGCAAATCATCGTTAGGCCATAACGAAATAAAAAGCGGAAGAGGTGTGAAAAAGCGACATCGTATTAAAAGAAGAGGAAGAAGAACCTCGCTCTTAGTCGCGCAGACGCAAGTTTCTTAAAAGCGCTCGGCTACAAGCTTTTGAATACGAGAAAGAAAAAGTACTAGAAATGGCTAAACGTGGCGGTAAAATACGTGGTGATTTTGGTAGTAGCACGAAAATGGTCGCAGATCACATCTCGTCGGTGATTAGTTCCCTTTGAAGAAATTACGTTTCGACGAGGTGGCCAAATTAGACGTATTCAAAAGGCCTCGCTACGAAGAGACAATTTCGAAAGAAGATTATTATTCGTATTTACCCTTCACGCGAAACACAGACCACAGCGATAGAGTGATTATAGAAATCCAAAATTCCGATGCTATAACCGCAACCTACGACAGTTACATTAATATTAAGGGAACGTTTTCGGTGAAAACCGAAGGTAAACCGTATACGATAACGAACAACGCAATATTATTCTTGTTCGATGAAATACAGTACAAAATGGGAGCACGCATGTGGTCGACGTTTGTAAGCAGCCTGGTATAACGTGCACGATGAAGGGTCTCGCTTCGTATCACAAAAAATTCAACGGTTTGAGCAATAGCACCTGGGACCCTCGAGGAGATACAAACGCCGACATTTTTAAGAACGGACGCTTCTCGTGCAATGTGCCTCTAAAGCATATTTTTGGATTTTGCGAGGATTATAAACGAGCCGTCGTAAACATGCCGCAAGAGCTTGTTTTAATTAGATCCAAGAGCGACGTCAATTGTTACAAGAGCGACGAAAACGAGCTAACATTTAAAATTACTAAAATATCGTGGGAGGTTCCGCATTTAAAGCTTAGCGATGAATCGAAATTAAATTTATTCCATCATTTGCATAAAAATCCCAGAATTGTGGTTTACTTTCGTCGCTGGGAGCTTCACGAGTTGCCGTCCTTTCCGTCTTCGAAAATTCACGTTTGGCGTATTAAGAATTCGAACGAATTAGAAAAACCTCGATGGATTCTATTTACTCTTCAGCATGGCAAGTATGATAATGCGAAGCAATCGGCAGCCCAGTTCGATCACTGCAATCTGACAAATTTAAAACTATACCTTAATTCCCAAGAATTTCCACTTCAAGATATGAATTCGGACTTTGCCAATAACGATTATTCGACCCCGTTCATGCACTATTCGAAATTTCCGGAAAACTATTATGCAGGCGCGAGCAATTTGAGCTACGCTCTGTGTTGTTTGAACGACTATCAGCAATTTGGCAATTGTCCCGTGTTCGTGATCGATTGCAGTCGTCAAGAAGAATCTATTAAAAATTCGGCCGTCGATATACGTCTCGAAATCGAATCCAGCAACATTTTCGATCAAACCACTAAAGCATACTGCTTAATTTTGCACGACTCTATATTCGAATACGATCCGTTTACGGAAATCGTTACGCGTCATATTAGCGAATAATAGACATGAAGGTTATTAAACAGAAACAATCTCTACCGGTTGCAAATATGGATCTAACGGTCGAACAGGATGATCCTTATTCCTATTTTGGAACGCGCAAAAGCACGGAGATCTCTTACCGGCCAGCATAAGATGCATCGTATGCGGACCTTCTGCGTGCGGTAAAACAAACCTGATTTTGAGTTTGTTACTGGCACCCAACGGATTGGAATTTGAAAACGTTTACATTTACTCCAAGTCGCTATTTCAGCCCAAATACGATTTTTTGAGTCGAGTTTTGAGACCGATCAAGGGACTAGGCTATTACGAATTTAGCGAAAATTCCGAAATAATTTCACCGCAAGATGCTAAGAGTAATTCGATTTTCATTTTCGACGACATTCAATGTCACGAACAAAACGCGATTCGTCAATATTTTTCAATGAGCCGTCATAAGAATATAGACGCGTTCTACCTCAGCCAATCGTATGCAAGAATACCGAAGCATCTTATTCGCGACAATACAAATTTAATTATAGTTTTTTGCAAGACGAAATGAACTTAAGACATATCTATTCGGAGCACATTAATACCGACATGAGCTTCGAAGATTTCAAAAGATGTGCCGTCTAGCATGGGAAAAAAAGACGGCGATGGCAATAAAGCCGGATACGGATTCTTAGTGGTAGACAAAGAAAAAGCCATAAACGAGGGCCGCTACCGTAAAGGATTCGATCATTACATATGTATTTAAAATCACGACGTTCGAGCGAACTTTCATCAACGCAATGTCTGCGGCTGCGATGAGACGAGGACGACGACGACGTCACTCTACGAATTTAAATCGAGCCGTAGTGCAGGCCACTAAAACGATAAGAAAAAGTTTTAGATTTTAAACGAGATCAAAATCGAGCTCAATTAAAATACGGAATGAAGCATGCTCAATTACTAGAACCGTTAAAATCGCTATCAAAATTCTCTGCAAGTAAAAATCCTAATTATATTCGACGTCAGAATGCGGAGCACGAATCTGATAATGTCGGCGACGGTTCAGATGCCTTACTTAAAAAGTATGCCGACATCCTGTCCAAAAGCGAGGATCCCAATATAGACGATACCGGAATCGGCATTCAATACGACGACCTTTCGAATAAATGGTCTATGGGCAATTCAGAGTTAGCTATTGCAGACGACGGATCTACGATTAATATTAGAAATAAAAATATCCTATTACGGAGGGCTTACTTCGATTGTTAACTTATAAGAAAATCCTTCGAATAAGAAAACGCCTGCTGGCAATCCTTCCGAGCTAGATGTAAAAATTACATCGATATTTTGAAGAAAACCAATGCATATAATAAACTGTTTCGCAAGGATCTGCCTAAAACGCCCAAATATAAAAATTATATCGTTCCGAATTTAACACCGTCGCCCGTGGCGACTACAATATCTACGCCTCCTCCTCGCCGCAGCATGCTTCGTCGCCGTCACCGTCGTCGTTGTCGTCAAGAGAGATGAATACAGCATCGGCGACTCCTACGATTCCCATGCAATTACGATCCAAAATAACGAATAAAAGAAAGGTCTCGGTATGGATGATTTATCGAAAAAAAGACAGCCATCGAGTAATATAAGCAGAATTTGGCGATACAAAAAATTCGATAATTCTAATCATGAGATAGAATACGTTCATTGGGACTCGCCGGCCGAGCTGGTGAGCCGGCTTCGTTTGTTGATGGCCGAACGTTCGGCGGGCAACAATAGCTCTCAGAATCAAAACGAATTTCTTTCTATTATATTCGAATTAAAGGAGGCGAAATTAATCGCCTAATAAAATATACACGTTCTATAGAATAGTCTCAGAAATAAAATGGTCGTCGATAAATTTGGAAGAGCGTATGTTGCCAGAGACTCTGGAGGCGGAGGGTTTGGTAATACCGCTGCGCGCGGGCCTCCTGGTGTAGGCTTTAAATTAACTCCGGAAGGCGATTTCAACATAGAAAATAGAAAACTTTGCAACGTAGGCAATCCCGTGACCGGAACGGATGCGGTAAATAAACGAAGCGCCTTGGTATTGGACGAGGACGAGAAAATAGTTAACTTGAAGGATTTTAGAATAGTGAATTTGGCCGATCCTAAAAATCAAACGACGGCGTAAACTTAAAATTTTGCAGCGAAGAACTCAATCTGCGTATAGGCAAAGCATTGGAAATATGTTTGACCGCTTCATCTTCGGGAAAAACGCATGCTAATAAGAAACTTAAATTTGACGCCAAATCGCGATCCATTGTAAATTTGCACGACCCGCAGAGCTCGGCGATGCCGTTAACAAGAGATACGTGGACTCGACGTTGTCAGAAAAAGCGCAAAATTTTATGAAACTAACCACGATCGACGACGGTAAGGCCAAGAACTTCGACTCTCGAGGCTTGAGAATTGTCAACATAGGCGAGGCCGAAGATGAGCACGATGCCGTTTCTAAGTTCTATGTGAACGCGAGAATACAAAATCTTATCGAAGGTGTCGCCATTCACCGCGATAACGTGATCATTCGAGATGTATTGCAATCGGTCGTTCAAGTGTTGAACGAAGTTGTTTTAAACACGAACTTCCTGATTTTCAACCACTTGAAATTAGACGGGGTCAAGACGTCTGCTGGAGACGATTTACAATTTCACAAAATTAATACCGACGTTATAAGACACCTGCACGTGTTATTGGAGCAAGATAAAGCCTCGTCGTCTAACTCTCATACTCGTGTCAAACCTTAAAATGCCTAAGAAATATAACGATAAGGAAATACTAGTGGATGAACTGCACAGAGGGGTTAGAATAAATTTTCCACGTCGAAGAACGATCATCAAATCTTATCACGACTTATTCCAAGCCGATATTGCTGAATTTATTCCATATTCGAAATATAATAAAGGGCATAAGTATATTCTACTCGTGATCGATTGCTATTCGAAATATTTATGGACGAGACCGCTTAAATCCAAGAATGGCCATGAAGTCACATCTGCGATGCGCGAGATTCTAAATGAAATTAAAAGATCGCGGCCGCCTTTACCGAAAAATCTGCAAACAGATAATGGTACAGAATTTTATAACGGCCAATTTGCACGGCTGATGAAGGAATATGGCGATATTAATCATTACTCCACATATAGCTCAATCAAAGCCGCCATCGTAGAACGTGCAATCAGAACGATAAAAAACAAACTGTATAAAGCTTTTAGTCTGAGAGGCAAATGGAAGTGGATTGATATAATCGATTCGATTGTATCGAAATACAACGATACGGTGCATTCGGCCACTAAAAGAAAACCCAAAAATGTGACCGCGAAAACGCGTCTGAAAGTTTACGATAAATTAAAACTGGCGACTAGAAAACCTCGTTATGCCGTGGACGACTTTGTACGCATTTCAAAATACAGAAGTATTTTTTCTAAGGGCTACAATGCAAACTGGAGCGAGGAGACGTTTAAAATATGTAAAGTGTTTCGAGCAAATCCGACTACTTATTTACTCGTCGACATGCATGGCGATCCAGTATTGGGACAGTTCTATGAAGCTGAGCTGCAGAAAACGAGAGTTCCAAATATTTACCTTATCGAGAAAATACTAAGGCGAAAAGGAACCAAAATTCTCGTCAAATGGTTGGGCTTCCAAGAGCCTTCCTGGATTCAAAAAGCTGATCTTATATAGATTGTTACATTTAAAAATAAAACATTTGTTTTTATATTTTTATTATATAAATATGTTACGTTTCAAAAATAAAAATTTGTTTCTTTTTTGTTGATTTTTTATTATACATTTTTTTGATCTTGTAAAAATAAGAAAGATAGAGACGCTACAACTGCGATACTTTGACATGCAGCAGCACTTAAAATGTATTATTTTAGTTTATTTTATACATAATATAAAAAATAAAAATACAATGCAGTTTTTTTATCTTGGCTTGTTACAATATTTTAATTAATTTTTATAATAAATATAAAAATAACAAAATACAATGCTTTTTCTTGATTACAATATAACAAAGAGAGCCTCTACAACGGCGCTTAAAATATATTTTAAATTAATTTTATACATAATATAAAAATTAAAAAAATACAATGCGGTTTTTATAATATAAAAATACAAAAGACAATGCAATTTCTTTCTCGTTACAAGATTTTAATTATTTTTTATAATAAACATGCAATTCACAAAATAAAATATGGTTTTATTCAAAGGTCCTTTATTAGATAGTGCCCATGAGGCAAAGTATCTATTCCGTTAGATAAAATGTATCTTTTATCATCTTGATAACTTAAAGCAATTTTCGTCTGACGTATGGAATATACCTTATGCAAATATGATCGTATGCTATTTTGGTCTCGTTCTATGACTACTTTATTTCGTAACGTATCGAGATAGTGATCGAAACAGATTTGCCGATCGATAATGTACTTTTAACACCCTTAGCCTTCTTTATTATCTCACGGCCTTCTATTTTTAAAGAGTACATTTTCGATCGAAGGCCTACAAAGTGCGTTAAAATACGACCTCTAGTTTCGTCTTTCATAAGACCAATGACTTTTTTATTAATTAAAGGAATTTTATAGATGTTATCGGGATCATAAGCGCTCGTATCAAATTTTTCTAGATTCGTCTTTATACACTCTTCATAGAAATCATTGCACGTCACACTATACAAAAGGCTGTCGGTGTCCATGTAGCATAATTCGCAATTATTTGCAAATTTTGCCTTCATGAAATCGTAGTGAAAATTATATAATTCAATTTTTGATAATTCTAAGATGGCCATACCTATGTAGATAGGTTTGTTGAACTCTATCTCTGTTTTGCTCAATTCGATCGCGACCAGATTTTTGTCAAAAATCGTTGCCGAATGGAAATTTGGTTTGGAAATTAAAGATAGAGCACCATACCGACCGCTCCAATGAGTCACTAATTTTATGACGCGTCTTTTCCTAACATTCTCCATTGTTTTACCAAAATGGAATTGTTTGCAAATTTATATAGATTTTGTGCAAATTCCGTTTTAGCTTCCGTGCGCATTCTTGTATTTAATTCGACAAACGGTCTCAACCAAGGAGACTGACCGAATTCTAAAACTTTATGAACGCGCGTCATAACTACGCCCGCAGATAAATAAACCTGGAGATTTCTGTAATGCACAACGTAGTTGAACGTTTTCGTGAGAGTGCACATTAATTTTGAAAATTTCGAGCCCGGAGGCGTGTCCTGTTCTGGGCACATCGGCAACTCTTTCTGAGCGTCGTGAATGTCCGTAGGAAATTCCAAGTCGCATTCGATAATATAACCTTTATCGCTCGTAATGCTCACCGTTGTAACATTAAATTTTAATATTTCTTCAGGCGTTAGCCATTTGAAATCCCGTAAGGCAAATAGCAAGATTCGGCATGACCATAGAGATTATTAATATCTCCGTAAAATAAAAATTTATTCGGCTTGGATGGATCATACGTTTGGGGATAATATTTATTATTGGATTCTACATATCGTTTTACGACTTGAGTAAGGCCCCCCCGAATGCCTCTTTCGATCATTAAAAACATGTCGACGTCACAAATTAGTTCTAGCCTGATTTTAGTATATAATAACATGCTAGACCACGAGTAGCTCGCCAAAGTCACAAAATTTAAGGGATCCAATTTGTATGTTTCAAGACAATTTTTTCTAAAGTCTTGGAATATATCGCAAAGTAAAAGAATGTCGCATTTTAAATATAAGTCCGCGTAGTCGCCTAAATTTTGCATTTAAAAGTGCTCCATACGGTTTGCGCATGAATATATTCCGATTCTTCAATATGTGATTCATTAAGATTGCTATAAAACATTCTATAGGAGGAAGATTTTCTTCGCTTAATTTCAAAATGTCATCCAAATACTCGTAGGAAAAATACCCTTGCGCATTAGCAATTTAATGCGATCCGGGTTTAGCGAGCTAAATTCCTTTTTAAAACTTTAAAGTCATCGAAAGACAACTCGCATGCTAATTTTTCCAATGACATTGCCATAAAGCGAAAGGAATCTCTGAATCTGAACGTCACATTTGCGTCGTTGTATTTTTAGAAAATGTTATGTATTTTCATTATTCAAGGGTATTATATTCATGGGGCCTTCGAAAGCGTTAGCAAGCTCTTTAATAATAAAATGAGCATCATAATTGCTCAAATTATGATAGACTACGGGAATAATTGAAATAACCTAAAATTTAAATTACAGCTGCTATGCGCAACACCTCTTACAGAACCATTCATGTGATCGTGATCGATAACCTTTTCGTCGTCCGGCAAGAAATCGACTTCGCAAATAAAGCACGTTTTTGCTTTCGAGGCATCTATAGAGGACGTAGCAGGCTCGTTTTAAAAATGCGCTCCCATAACATATGGCAATATGTTTTAATTGTCGCACAAACCAAGAAATGCAGTCTGTGCCCGTGTATGAACTGTAATATGAAAGAGATTCGTCATATCCACAATAAAAATAATATCCTATTGAAAACGGAATATGTTCCTGGTATTTGAAAGTGCGTTCTGATTCGGAAGCTCTTTCGGTTTTTTAATAAGGCATTCTATGTCAGAATAAACCACCATCGGCACAGGTATTTTATACTTAAAATCTTTAAATTGTAAATATTTGTTTTTTCGGAGGGTAAAATAACACGACACTCGTTAAGTTTTTCGCATACTTGCTCGTGGGCATCGAGACGTTTGCGATCGTAAAAATAGGAGAGACATCTATTGCATACGTAAAAGTGACCCGTATGTTTAGTTAATTGACCTCTCACAAGTGAGGCTAAATTTTTTATAAGACAATAATGATATCTAACGCCCCGTTTATAATCTTTAATATTTTTTTAATTCTTCCAAACTTTTTCCAACTTTATCGGCCTCGTCGCCGTCGTCGTCGTCCTTGTCGCCGTTGACGTCTTCGCCGTCGTCAGAATTAAATTTTGACGACTCGTCGACATACGCATCTTCAACAATTAACAGATTAACGTGTTTATCTCGTTTTGGCTAGTTAATTGTACCGGTGTTACGATGTATCGAGCGCGTTTTAAAATAAGAGCAAAACATTTACAGAAATATCATTCTGCTTTTCGAATTTCGATATATCCGATATAGGCATGGGGCTGACGAAATTTTCATATTAAAAATTTCTGCAAAATGCGGATACGATTAGCATGCTTACCTGCTGTAGGCTTAATTATTCCGGCTAAAACGCTCCAATAAAAGCATGAAAATCATTGTTTCTAATGTTTAAACAGGCCTTTTGTTTTGAATTGCGATAGGAAGAGGCATGAAACAACTCGCGTGAAACATATCATAGCATTTATTAATATTAACATTTAAAAATAATATTTCGGATAGCGTGAATCCTGACCCGTGCATTGCGTCGTTCTCTATTTTATCCAACAAGCGTGTTGCGATATTGCACGCAAACCACTCGTTAAACTTCTCTAAATTGCCGAAACAAATTAAAAGTTGGGCGTCGAAAATACCTAGTTTGAAACTCATTTTCGTTGAGCGCGACGGAAAATTTGAAAAATCGCACGCTAACACGACATTAGTTTTAAGGTTTACCGAGTGATTTTTAAAAATCGTATACAATTTGGATAAAATTAGTTTTTTACAATCTTCGATAAATAAATTAAGATCTTTATGTGCAACATTAATAATTTGAGCTGTTTGAATTCTCGATTTAAACGCAGACACGATCGGCTTCCAAACCAATTCAGAATGTCGAGGCGTGCTCCGAGAATACATCCATTGTTTAGGAACATTCTGCCGCAGTAGTTTTTTTAATAGATTTTTAAATAGCATTTTATATCTTTTCATATGGCATAGAAGATTTTCGAATAGATTCAGATAACTAGCCGAGAGCGAAGAAGAAGTTTGTTTCACCGTTCTTAAAATCGATTCGGTGTTGTGAATGTGTGATTTTAATATTCGAACCCAATTGCGAAATACTTTAGTTTTACGACATTTCGTTAAAATTGCGTGCACTTTTCGATACAACTGTAGCATCTGATCACAACACATCGAAACGCCCGCGTCCGCTTCGATTTTTCTGTTAGTTAACATTTTTTTTTTCGTATTTCAATGCCAACTTTCTGTATTTTGAACCGTGCAATTTTACTAATACGTTCGGCGTATCGTCTTTGGGCGATAAATCGCAGGACCATAAAATGGCTTCTAATTCGGCATGCAGTTCCCGTTTTATTCTAACAATTTGTACGAGTTTAAAAATCTTATACAAAAGGATAAGTCAATAGCATATTTTTCTGAATCTGTAATTTTAGTTGATTTTATAGAAAATACATCTGTCGTTCTAACACATTTACTATAGACAAATAAATCGCCGATTTCATGCAAGCGCATGCGGAGGGTTTTCTGCAAATCAACAAAGAATTAATAAATTGAGTTGAAAACACGAATTCTCTATTTTTTAAGTCCACGTATAGGCAATCGGTTCTTAGAGTTGCATAAAAGAAAATGTCACTTTCACATTTATACTGAAAATTAAACACTGTTTTTAATGGCGATACGGCTGATTGATCTACAAATCTAAATAACCTAATACCGGCCGAGATGCTTTCGCTAATATTATAAAATGCCTTTCGGTCGTAATTACATAAATTAAAAAGCTTTTCTTTCATACGAGACACGTCGGTGAAGCAAAACGCTATTGTGTTAGAATCCGAATATTCTAAGCACGTTAAATTGTCGAACAAATTAAATTGCATGCAAAATAGAAAAAGGGCTCGAGACCCAATCAAAAAACCGTCCCGATATTTAAAGTCTTTTAAATAAGCAGGCAACTCCTTGCATGCGATTCTATAAAATTATGTGGATAATCCGCAATTAGCATATCACGATTGTAATGGGTTGCTGATCTAATTCTATATTCAATACTCATAACTTTAAAAATCAAGATGTAAAAATACTAAAATTATAAAAATTAATTACCATGTATAGGTAGGTATTCTAGTGTGATGACGATACGGATGGCTTTTTTTGCTCTTGCCGTTCTTGATTTTCCTTGGGAGGATCCGTGAGGGCTGATGATGATGGATCCTTTTGTTTTTCGCCCATGCAGCAGAAGGAAATACTCGCTGCAGGATTAGGTTTACCTTTAAAATAAACGAATTTCGTATTAGTTTTTTAAATAAAAAATTAAAATATTAAATACTAACCAACTTCGAACGATCCTAGGTAGTGCAAACAAAGGCATTCCTGTTTATTCAGCTCTTCGATATCTTTGTCGCTAATTACGTCCGCGATTCTCTGCGGAAGGAACACAACGCATTCTTCTAATTCGACGAGAATGATCCGAGAATTCTTCTTTGACTGAAGAGATTTGATGCTTAAAACCGGATAAGGGCGCTGTAGCTCGAGATCTTTGACTTTTACGGTCTTCTTCCTATCGATGCGGCTTACTGAATTGATTTTTTTAATTAACTCCATATTTTAATTCTAATTACGAATATAATTACATAAAGTTAAAAAATATATTTACAATTATTACCTGTTTTTTAATGCAAGCTGCACGATGACAAAACACGTTGCAGGACTCTCAAACTTATATTTTACAAGATAAAAAAGCCTTACAAGGGATCTTCTATTTATATCACTCCAAATGACGTACAATTTATTACGCATCTGAAAACCGCTCCCCACATACACGATTCAGACATTAACGATAGCAATTCATTAGAATTAAATAGCATTGCCCTTGTTTTGGACAAAAAAAAGCGCTCATTCAAATTAAAACGCCATCTTTTATTATGCGGATATTGAAGTCGCATAAAAATTAATGAGCATATTTTTTATTCAAAGATGTAAGTAACAAAGTCATTTTCGCCGACTCGGCATCGATAAAAGAATATAAAAAATTTCAAACGTCTATATTTCGAGGATTTATGAGCCCATATTTGTTAAAAATAATGGGTTCCTATATAATTAATGATGCAAAACGATGTGTACTGAAATTAAAACTTACTCACGAATGATGTAATCATTAAACTACAGTATTTTCTTAACGCGTTCCAAGAAGCTATCTTTTATACATACAATGTTTTAACAAAAGCGATTCCCGACTTCGATAATAAAAAATAATTATACAAAACATACTCGATCATTTATATTTTAACTTCCGCTTTATATAATTAATGTATACTATACAAAATTTACGACCACTTTTTATTTCTCGGCAAAATACGATTTCGTCATCGTATATGCTTTGGGTTCATATAATGCACACAAAATTAAGGCAGAACTTTTTTACCATTTATACCGAAACAATTACATTTAAAACGTCTTGCACGTGTACGATGAGATAATCGCGACCCCGTTTTTTTTCTCTTGCCCGACGATCTGAAATCTCTGCGTTATTTTAAATACTTCATAACTGCCTACGAAAACATCGAGCGTAACATTTCCAAATTATTAAAAGTTTACTTGAAACGTCTTGCACGTGTGTCCGATGAGATAATCGTTGACCCCGTATTTGTATACGAATTAAATAGCGCACTTTCATCATCTTCTCTCTCGGAAGGCAAAAAATACATGCACACGTCATCGATCGAACCATCTTGAGCAAAAATACGATTACGTCAGTAGTATAGCTATGGAGAAGCTGAGACAGCCCTTTTAAAAGGGCCATCGCAATTTTTTTTCTTATCGACACCTGTAATAAAAAACCTTTGCGGTTATTTACCCAGCCTCATTCTCGACCGCGACCACCCCCGAAAACACGCTCTTAAAACAAAACACGTTCGCACCACTTGCGCGCCCCTTACGATATTTCGTCTTAGACTAAAACACGCACGCCCCCCCTACACACCTATACACATAACGATACATACCTTTCTTTTCGAAAATAAAACGACAACAACACCGCCCCCCCGATCGATATCTACACACACACACTTTTATCACGAGGGCGGCACGACTTCCACGTTAACATCACCGACAAACCACACATACCCTACACCCTACACGCACACACCTGCACATACATACCTCTCTTTTACATAATACGCACACCCTTTACAAGATATTTATGATCCTTTTAAAAAGGGCCGGCCAGCTTCTCCATAGCCATACCATCGTTATCCTCAAACCTAACTAATACTAACACACACACACACCTACACATACATGACCTTCACACATACATACTTCTCTTTTCCATAATACACACACCCTTTACAAGATATTTATGACCCTTTTAAAAGGGCTGTCCCAGCTTCTCCATAGTTATACTACTTAAGTAGGCTACTAGCATCAAATCTGACATATCTTGTCAATATTAAATATCTTAAAAATTTTCCGTTTAATTTGTTGATGTCACAATGAATTTCACACGTCAAGAATTAATTAATATGATATACTGTATTGGAGAAGCTGATCGAAACCCTTTATTGGCAAGTTGAATCTATCATCAAAAATATTCAAACTTGAGAACACCACAAACTGTAATTTTGAAAAGCTGCAAGACAGATTTGAAGCTACTGGAAACGTTGCATATTCTAAGTGTGAAATAATAGCAAAACGAATTGACAACGAATCCGAATTAGAAGTTTTGCTGATAATAAAAGAAAATCGGAATCTGAGCACCAGAGAAATCGCTCTAGTAACTGATATTTCAAAAATCAGCGTAAACAATATAATATTGAAACATCCATTCCACCCTTATCACATCGAACTTCATCAAGAACTATATGGAGATGATTTTGAGAATCGCATACAATTTTCAAGTAGAATGAGCGGTGTGTTTGCCGAAAATTATTACATTTCGAACATTTTGTTCACTGACGAGGCATCGTTCAAAAGCAACGAATCAGTCAATAGGCATAATATGCATTACTATGCAACCGAAAATCCACATTGGTTAAGAACTGTTGATCATCGACATCAATGGTCCCTTAATGCGTGAGGAGGTATTATTGGTAACCAAGATATGTCAGATTTGATGTTAGTACATTTTTGGTTAAATCTTCCTTTTAATAAAATCTTTAAAATAGTATTATATTGAAGAATTTTCCCTCTTGATTGTAATTAATAAATTCCATTTTTTAAGGTCATTTGCATTTAAAACATCACTTCATATTTATTGTACCAACGTAATAATTATTAAATTAAGGTATACTTACTGCATATTTCAAATATTATCTTCGCAAAGCAACAGCTCGCGACTTAAAATAACATTTCGCGATCGCATTTAAGAATCAAATGAATCAACTGAATGAATCTAATGAACGAATCCCCGTTTTTAATAAACGCTTTCTTATGTACGCGATTTTATATGTTTTCAGAATGTTGTAGAATTAGCGCAATTTCATTCTAAATAATAAACGCCTATCATACTTAATTTCCTGGAAATTCTCATTAGCGTTCAAATTTGTAGAGCTTTATTATCTTGTTATCTGATTCCACTTATTCGTGACGCGCGCTGCGTCTTCTTGTTTAACACATATACTATTATTGTGGAGTCGCATACTAGTGCAAGAGGTAATCAATTTTATTGCCAATAAAGGGTTTCGATCAGTATATCATATTAATTAATTCTTGACGTGTGAAATTCATTGTGACATCAACAAATTAAACGGAAAATTTTTAAAATAATTAATATTGACAAGATATGTCAGATTTGATGCTAGTAGCCTAGTTAGTTTTCTCTAGTCCCAAAACTGCATAAAAAACATGTTTTCTCAATTTTTCAGAATTTTTTCTCATGTAACCTAGAAAACATTATATGTCAATAGAAAGCTCCACAAAAACGCTATTCAATGGCAAAATCCAATATGGCGAGTGCCATTTAAAAAAATTGACTTTTTGTTCATTTTGCGTTTTGCTTCACCTTGTACAATAAAAGGAAAAAACAAGCACATCGCGCTATCGATAATAATACAACAGGATATGGCAAATTATGTCGTGAAAGAATCAACTCTCCAACTTCAATACGAAAACTTCTGCAATTTTTCAAAGTTGACATGATTTTGACATAAAATGACTCATAAAAAGCAAACCGTCCATTGTAGACCTATAGTACCTCTATATAATTTTGATGAGCATCAAAAGAGCTTTTAGAATATGGTATCAAATCTAGGGTATTTCATTTAAAAAAACACAACTTTGGGTTGGAAACCATATTGGCACACCCTGTATATAGGTGAAAATATTTTTAAATTGTGCAGCTTAGCCGTGGCTATCATTAAAAAAAAACCGGAAGTTGATATCTTGAATAACATAAAAGTTATGGAACTTTCACGGAGGACGTGGACACCCTGTATATATATATATATATATATATATATAATAATAGGAAGAATAATCCACATTTGGAATGCAAATGAATGCTTAATATATATTTGCTGTAGCCGTTCTTTTAGTGGTTTTCAATTTCTAGTTCGATTTGAAATGGTAATTCAACTTTAAAATACAAAGTTGGGTTTTCATTTCATCTTAATAACTATATATATATATATATATATTCACACACAAAGGAAATAAAAATATAAGATGTATTTCAAGAATTAAAATTACACAGCATTTACAAAAATGTGACAACCCTAAAACTACATTCCATTTTGTTTGGAGTTTTGAGCTAAAGTATACCATTTTCAAGATTCTGTCACATACATTTTCTTATCCAAAAATAATAATTAAATAGGTTACCTACCTTCTTCAAATATCTGTTCATTATAACCAATTTACAATAGCGTCTTTTGATCTTGACTTCTTTGCACTAACTAAAAACAAACCCGTTGGTTCAACTGGAGTAATTTATTCGCTTAAAATATAAACTTTACAATAGAGAGGGGGATACTTAAGTTAATTAAAAACAGAAGAGTTGAAAGTTTGTATCGTTCTCATTGCACTGGTTTATAATAAGATGACACAGTAACATTTAACAAACGGCTGCGAAGGCTCTAAAGATAGTTTACAATGCTAAATGATGGCGGGTTGAATTCTTAAACAACTAATAAAATATTATTTATTAATGGCAGCAGCTGGTGTAATTATGGTACAAGCAGAAGGGAATGCTTAGATGTATGTATAACTTTAAAAATAGACTAGTCGTCGCCTCCAGTCATAACTTCCATAAATTCTGGAACAATAAAGAAGCTATTAATAGTTTTAAACAAAGAAGTGTTAGAAAAAGTAAAAGGTGCATAAGGGTTTTAAAAACAGCAGATTATAAACAATTTTTATTATCTTTAAACAAGAATCTAATAAGCGTTTAATCCATAAACTCATCCCTGTTTTCCAGCTTATAAATGGATTTGAACCTGAAACGTTTTGATCGGGTTACTTAGCCACCCTAACAACTCGAAAGTAACAGATGTAAATTCTATAGATTACAATCATTGTTAACCTCACTTAGGAGTTATAAATTAAACAACGCCTCCCCATAAATCCAGTGCATTTAAAAATAATCTCTAACCGAGAGGCTATTTCAAAGATATTACGAGGTGTGGCAATTAATTAACGAGCCTGGTGATTTATTTTAAATAAACTTTTATTTCATCCAACATACTCTCCTACCCTATCTAACTGTATCAGCTATTTACGCGCGGAATTGACGCTTAGTACCTATATTAATTTTACTCTACAAAACGAAGTGGCGTAACAGTAAAGATTAGCTTTTAGCGGTGCGGGGTTGTTTCTATAAGAGCAAATAACTTTCAGGGGTATACAAATTCCAACACTTTTACACCTATCTTGAAAAATTTTTAAACTCTCTCTCTAATAAAACCTTTGAGCGGCAACCCACCGGACAAAACTCTGAATACAGTCTCACTAGAAGGTCGGTGTCCGAGAGACCGATTACCTGTTCTTAGTGCAGCAGAGGTTGATGGAACTGTTTCTCGCATTTTACTAATTTAAAACAATAACAAAAACTCCATGAATATCAGAGTAAATAACACACCAAAGAAAAACTAAAGCCCACCTCTAATTAGCTAAATATGCGAGTATTTAAAAGAAAAAGAACATTTTAAGTTTATCAAATATAAACATCTAACCAAATTAACTTGTACATATGAATTATACGGATACAATTGTGTGTTTTTCTTACAAGAATTCTGGGGTTTACAATACGCTTTAACTAAGCGTGCACTAACAGAAACAGTGCTCATAACATTAAGTTTTATTCATTCTTATTATTACAACAGATCACAATTATTAAATGCACAACAGCTAGGAAGGTTTTGCAGGTTGAAGGTAAAAATTTAATAACTTACAGGTTTTTATTGGTCTTGTACAAAGCTCTAAACGACCTTTTAGTGCAGGAATCTTTTAGTTGTAGGTAACCAGTAACTCAAACTTAGCGTTAAACGAATGTTTCCAACACAAGGCACTTCTACCTGTACGGGTATTTTTTAATTCCGCGTTTTCACTCGCGTTTACCCACACACCCGAGATTTAATACTGTCTTTGTATTACTTGATAATCAACCTTTAACTCGCACGGCGATGATTGTGTGTCAAACAAATTCGAAGATCTATAACTGAAGACGAAAGACTGATAGATCTGCTCGTTTATGATCTGTTGGTTTATAGGATTTTAGTTCCAGAGACATTGCATGTTATATTCCGTTGTCACGGGGTAGTGCGTCTAAAGATGCCCTAAGGTTGAAGTGATTGTCGTACTCTTTGTGTAGCCGCTTACTTTTAAAAGCGACGTTATTTGTTTACATTCGTAATATACTTTCTATGACTGTAATTTTATGAATATATGAGTATTGTGGGTAGTCTTCTATGGTGGTGATTAATGCGAATTATTTTGAGCTCTTTATTTCTTTTACGATTTACATGTAGTGCGGCGGGATTTATGACTATTGCGGTTGTATAGTATATCGGTTCAATGCCATAATTCAATGGTTTATTTTTAAACTCGTGTGAATGTGTACAAATTAGCTTTCCTATGCCGGTTATTTACCGAGATCTATCTGTGTTTTTTAAATTTTAAAATCTTGATCGCTATATCGGTTTGCATATAAATGTACTAGGTGCTTTACCACTTTAATTCTTTAGCCTAATTTAATATCATATTTTAACAGCCACGTTATTAATGCAGCCAATTTCGGACAACTTTCGTGCTAAAAACCCATGTAACTAATTGAAATTAATAATTTTGTTCTATTACCTAATGTTGGCTAAAAGTAAAGTACTCGCGTTACAAGCCTTTTCAATAACATTGTCATTTTTGCTTTTGTGCGTTGAGCAGACAGAAGACATGTTCCCTTCAATGCACTTTTTACTTTTGAGAACAAAGAGAAATCACACGGTGCCAGATCTGACAAGTAAGGAAGATAAGCAAGCGTCGGTCCTTTAAAAATTGCACCACATATAGAACATTGTAAGCGGAAGCGTTATCCTAGTGCAAAATTCACGAGTCGTTCCTTTCTCTCTTTCTTACCCTTTCTCTTAGCTTGATTAAGACGTCTTTGTAGTATTTCTAATTAATGACTGCTTGACCATCAGGCGCCCAATTAGTCATAATAACAACCTTGGTTTCGAAGGATGTCATCAATATCTTCTACCACCTTCGGTCTTCCAACATTTAAAAACTCACCCACGTGATCTAACTTTAACATCAAACGCCTTTTTTAACATTTGTTAATATTCCGTTATCGACTTTTTAATTTTACAAGGATTCTGAAGTTAATTCTCTCCTAGATTTTTACATAACCCTGATCGCGATACTACTAAGGTACAGTGCCCGTTGCAGCTAATACTCGAACGCAAATTAAAACAGAGAGCGAGTGAGAGAGGGGGCAAGCGAGGAAGAGAGATAAATACGAAGGTAGAGATAGAGATAAGAACAGGGACAGGAACAGAAATGGAAGGAAATGAGGAGAGGAACAGGGAGAGAGAGAGAGAGAGACAGAGAATGTGTGTGTGAGAGAGAGAAAGAGAGAAAGAAAGAGAGAAAGAGAGAGAGAGAAAGAGAGAGAGAAAAGAAAGAAAGAGAGAGAGAGAGAAAAGAGAGAAAGAGAGAGAGACGATGTTATTTTATTTATTTAACATCTTTATTGTTTATTTTAGTTTCATGCAAGGTTGACAAAAAGTGTTTTATTAAGCCAATATGGCTGTTATGCTAGAGGTATGCTATACCTGTGACAGTTCTACAAAGCTTTACAAATCAAGATTAATTGAAAAGGATATCATCGTACCAGAATTTTTCAAACAACTTGAGGTGCGGTATTCTTTATTAAATTTTCTTTGAAGACCAGTACCAGACGCTAGATTGTTTAATCAAATTATACTAAAATCTTTTGTTAATCGCTAATTTATAGCAAAAAAACCATGATCCAGTACATCAATATCTACGAATCTTTGATGAAGAATACCAAGAGCTATTTGGAAAAGTCTTTTACATCCACTAAAAACTATTAAAATTTCTAACTATATATTGCTATGGTCATGACCATGACCAAGGTCCTCACTTTTCAAGAATCTTTGATGAACCGTATCAAGAGTTTTTCAAAAAATTCTCTTGCATTCACTAAAAACTAGAAGATATATAGAACCATGATAATAATCTTGACCTTGTTATACGAGAAATATGATTATATATGATTATGACCATGACCCGAGACCACATTTTAAAGATCTTTGATAAAGAATGCTAAACGTTCTTTAAAAAATTCTGCATCTAATACAAATTATTACAATTTTAAGGTATATAGAGCTATGATTATAACCATGTCTCAAGACTTCATTTTTCAAAAATCTTTGATGAAAAATATCAAGTTCTTTAAAAAATTCTCTTACTTCCACAAATGACTATTACCATTTCAAGGTATATAGAGCCATGACCTCCTTTTCCAAAAAACTCTGATGAGTATATTAGTATAAGAATTCATTGAGAAAATCATTAACATTCACTAAAACTATTACAATTTCAAGGTATATGTAGAGTCCTGATCATAATCATGATCATGACGCAGGACTTCACTTTTCAAAAATCTTTGAGGGAGAATATCAACTATTATTTAAAAAATCTTGTACATTCACTAAACTACTATTACAATTTTAAAGTATATAGAACCATAACTATGATCATGACCCGGGACCTCACTTTTCAAGAATCTTCGCTGAAGAATATCAAGGGCTTTTTGAAAAAATTTCTTACATCCACTAAAAGCTATTACAATTTCAAGGTATATAGAGCTATGATCATGACCATCACTCAGGATCTCACTTTTCAAAAATCATTGATGAAGGCTATTGGGTTGTTTGAAAAATTCTCTTACATCCCTTAATAACTATTATAATTTTAAGGTGTATAGAGCCATAATCATAACCATGACCCAGGCCCTCACATTTCAAGGATTTTTGATGAAAAATATCAAGATCTCTTTAATAAATTGTCTCACATCCACCAAAAACGATTACAATTTTAAGGTATATAGAGCCATGATCATGGCCATGGCTCAGGACATTACATTTCAAAAATCTTTGATAAAGAATATCAAAAGTTCTTTAAAAGATTGTCCTACATCCACTAAAAACTATTACAATTTTAAGGTATATAAAGCCATGATCATGACCATAATCCGTGGCTTCACTTTTGAATAATCTTTGATGAAAAATATCAGGAGCTCTTTAAAAAAATGTTCTTACTTTCACTAATAACTATGACAATTTCAAGGTCTATGGAGTCATGGCAATGACCATTATCTCGCTTTCCAAGAATCTCTGATGAAGAATATCAAGAATTTTTTAAAAGATTTCCTTGCATTCACCAAAAACTAGTGAAATTTTAAGGTATATAGAGACATGATCATGACCATGACCCGTGGCTTCACTTTTCAATAATTTTTGATAAAAAATATCAAGAGTTTTTTAAAAAATTTTTCTTACTTTCACTAATAACTATTACAATTTCAAGGTCTATAGAGTCATGGCAATGACCGTGACCTCGCTTTCCGAGATTCTCTGATGAAGAACATCAATAGTTCTTAAAAAGATTCTCTTGCATCCACTAAAAACTATTACAATTTTAAGGGATATAGAGCCATGATCATGACCATGAGCCGTGGCTTCACTTTTCAATAATCTTTAATGAAAAATATCAACAGTTCTTTAAAAAAATTCTCTTTCTTCCACTATTGACTATTACAATTTCAAAGAATCCCTAGTGAAGAATATCAAGAATTCATTGAGCAAATCATCAACATCCACTAAAACTATTACAATCAAGGTATATAGAGTCATGATCATAATCATGACCATTACCCAGGACCTCTCTTTTCAAAAACCTTTGATGAAGAATATCAACAGTGTTTAAAAAATTCTCTTAAATCAACTAAAAACTATTACAATTTCAAGTTGTATAGAACCACGGTCATGACCATGACCCGGTATCTTACTTTTTAAGAATCTTCGATGAATAATATCAAGAGTTTTTTTAAAACTCTCTTACATCCACTAAAAACTATTACAATTTAAAGGTATATAAGAACCATAATCATGACCATAAACCGGGATTTCACATATCAAGAACTTTTGATGAAGAATATTAAAAGTTCTTTGAAAAATTCTTCTGCATCCATCAAAAATTATTACAATTTTAAGGTATATAGTGCTATGAACATGACCATGACCCGGAACTCACTTTTCAACAATTTTTGACGAAGAGTATCAGGAGTTCTTTAAACACAATTTGTTTTACTTCCACTAAAAGCTATTACAATTTCAAGGTATACAGAGTCATCGCAATGACCATAACCTCGTTTTCGAAGAATTTTTGATGAAGAATATCAAGAATTCTTTGACAAATTCACTTACATCCACTAGAAACTTTTACAATTTCAAATATATTGGGCCATGATCATGATCTTGACCCGGGACCTCATATTTTAAGGATTTTTGATGAAGAAGATCAAGAATTCTGTAAAAAATTTTTCTTAATTCCACTAAATACTATCACGATTTCAAGGCATATAGAGCCATTATCATGAATATAATTCAGGACCTCAGTTTTCAAAAATCTTTGATGAAGAGTATCAGGAATTTCTTAAAAATTCTCTTACATCCAGTAAAAACAATTGCAATTTTAAGGTTATATTGAGCCATGATCATGACCATGACTTGGGGCCTCAATTTTTAAGCATCCTTGATGATGGATATCGAGTTTTTACAAAAACTCACTTACATGCACTAAAGACTGTTACCTTTCAAGGTTTTAGAGGGCCATGATCATGAGCATGACCCAGAAAATCACTTGTCAAGAATCTTTGATGAAGGTTATCAAAAGTTAGGTAAAAAAATTTTTTGCTTGCACTAAAAGCTATTGCAATTTCATGATAATGACCACTACCTCACTTTTCAAGAATCTTTGATGAAGGATATAAAGAATTCTTTGACGAATTCACTTACATCCACTAGAAGCTATTACAATGTCAAGCAATATAGAGTCATGATCATGACCATGGAAAGTAATTTTAGATTTTAAGGCTCTTTGATGAATAATATTAAGAATGCTTTAAAGAAATTCGCTTAATTCCATTAAAAACTATTACAATCTCAAGGTATATACAGCCATGATCATGATCATGACCCGGAACTTCACTTTTCAATAATGTTTGATGAAGAATATCAAGAGCTCCTTAAAAAATTGCCTTACATCCGCTAAAACGGTTACAATATTAAGGTATATAGAGCCATGACCCGCGACCTCACTTTTTAAGGATCTTTGATGAAGAATATCAAGAGTTCTTTATAAAATCTCCCACATCCACTAAGATCAGGAGCATGACAAAGAATCTTTGATGAAGAATAAAAGAGCTCTTTGAACAATTCACTTATATTTATTAAAATCTGTTACAATTTCAAGGTAAATAAAGCATGATGATGACATGACTCGATACCTCAATTTTCAAGGATCTTTGATAAAGAATATCATGAGTTCTTAAAAAAATTCCTTACACCAGCCAAATACTGTAACAATTTTAAGGCATAAGGAGCCAAGATCATGAGCATAACCCAGGACAAAACTTTTTAAGAATCTCTGATGAAGAATATCAAAAGCTCTTTGAATAATTAATCTATATCAATAGAAAGCTATTACTATTTCAAGGTAAATAGAGCATGATGATGATCATGACCCGAAACCTAACTTTTCAAGGATGTTTGATGAAGAATATCAAAAGTTCATTAAAAATCTCTTATATCCACCACAGACTGTTACAATTTCAAAGAGCCAAGATCATGAGCAAAACCTAGGACATCAGTTATCAAGAATTTTTGATGAAGAATATCAAGAGCTCTTTGAACAATTCACTTATATCCATTAAAAGCTAATACAATTTTAAGGTAAATAGAGCATGGTTATGATTATGACCCGAGACCTCACTTTTCAAGGATCTTTGATGAAGAATATAATGAGTTCTTTAAAAAATCTCTTACATACATCAAAGACTGTTACAATTTCAAGGTATAAAGAGCCAAAATCATGTACATAACTAAGTACATCATTTTTCAAGAATCTTTGATGAAGAATATCAAGAGTTCTTTGAACAATTTACTTACATACATTAAAACCTATTACAATTTCAAGGTAAATAGAGCATGATGATGATCATGACCCGAGACCTCACTTTTCAAGGATCTTTGATGAAGAATATCATCAGTTCTTAAAAAAATCTCTTACATACACCAAAGATTGTTACAATTTTAAGGTATAGAGAGCCGAGGTTATAAGCATGACCAAGTACGTCATTTTTCAAGAATCTTTGATAAAAAATATTAAGAGCTTTTTGAACAATTTACGTATATCAATTAAAAACTATTAAAATTTCAAGGTAAATAGAACATAAAAATAATCATGACCCGAGGCCTCACTTATCAAGGATCTTTGATGAAAAATATCATGAGTGCTTAAGAAAATCTCTTACATACACCAAAGATTGTTACAATTTTAAGGTATAGAGAGCCAAGATTATGAGCATGTCCAAGTACGTCACTTTTCAAGAATCTTTGATGAAAAATATCAAAGACCTCACTTTTCAAGAATCTTTGATGTTGAAAATCAAGAATGATAGTAAGGTAGGCGACCACGAAGGAAGACAGTCACTTGATTAGTAGAAGCTTAGATTGTGTTGTCCATAGAGTCGTTTAGTATAATAAAACATATCGGTTACTATTTAAAAAAATATTTGTGAAATTACAATCGTCTTAAAATGAATCTCGCAACACATTTTGACAATCAACGATTTGAAAGAATTCTTTATCCTTATGATAAGTATGCTAAGAATTAATTTTATACATTTCTTCAGTTTCTGGAAATTGTACTTTATATAACGATGTCCTTGTGCGATAGAATTTTACACAAGTTCTTTGAAAAATCTTTTAATAGTCATCGTGCATTATTACCATTTTAAGTTAATCTCGATTTGTAAAGCCATATTTAGGCATCGCTGGAATAGTACAGTACCAACAGGTATGAAATGGGTACTTTCCCATCCACAGGCTATCTGGATATCACAATTATAACTGTAATAATTAAATGATAAATTTTTAAATGCAAATAATCCAAAAACGGTTTAATTTGGGTAAATTAAATGCTTTGTTAAAACGGATTTTGCCTAAAAAGCTGCTACAAATCTTAAAATTAAGGTTTGGTAGGTTTATACACCTGGCAATTAAAAATTTTTTTAATTGTCTATTAAAGTAAGATAAGCTAACATACCATCAAAATCAACCGTTCCCGAACCATCGGCGTCAATTTCCTTAATCATTCCATCCAACTCATCTGGTGTGATCTTATCGTCAAGTTCTTTGATAATTTCTTTCAGAACATCTGTTGAAATGTATCCATTTCCTATTAAAAAATAAATTTTCAAGTTACATGTTGGTATAAGTTATATCAATCAAGAATTTTTTAAAAATAAAGTTTTAAATACGTTTCTAACACGCAAACTTAATCTTTTAACCGTTTAGTAACGATAGAGCAGGATAGACAAGTCCTTTAGAATAATTTACATTGTCAAGTAACTCGATATTAATACTCTTCTTAGACACTAAATGTCAAAAAATACGTCTTTTATTACAAGCAACTTCTACCGGATGTTAACGAAGGATCCAGTAGCTTTTCAAAAATAATATAAGACTATCAGACGACTCTAAGCCAAAAGCTCGAAGCTGGGGATATGGTTTAAACTTGTTTAAAGTCTTATCACTTGGGTTTAGGCAACTAACATGACTGATTCGATACTACGAGTTAATTTAATAGAAATAAAGACTGCGTAGAAAGAACTTAAACGTTATCTACGAAGGTTTAACTTAACTAAAAAAAAGTCTGGGAGACTTCACGTTTATTGAATCAACAGTATCGGCTGTTAATATTTATGTTTATAAAAGTGAATTTTTTGAACCATTTTAAAATTTGTTTAAACCCAAAATATTAAACTGCAAAACTAATAAAAGGTGCTTTAAACATTAACAATAAGATTTTGACACCTAAGTAAATTAAATGTTGAAAGCTACGATGGTGCTTCTGTTATGAAAGGAAAAGCTTTAGTAGTTCTTTCAGTACTCAAAACGCGTCAATACATTTATTACTGTTCATTAGTCTATCATTTGAAATAGTTGTATTTTGTTTACAGAGGTTGGCGTAATTATTTTATCTTCCTTTGATAGTTAGGGACCATATTTTTTAGACACACACACGCATACACGCACGCACGCATGCACACACACACGTATATATATATATATATAAATTGCTGCGATATCCGGGGTGCACTCATTATTACCAAAGTCCCACTTTCTTGGTCGACAAAATTGATGCGACGTCCGATGCTGGTCGTCACGCACTACTACAAAAAGCTCCACTTTCTGGGTCGACAAAATATTGCGATCTCGAGGTCTGCTTCGCAACGAAGTATGCCACGGCTGCTCAGCTGCTTTCTGTAAATCAAACTAACTACAAAAAAATTTTGCTACGGTAAATCGCCTAAGTTTATTAACATATTTATAGAAAAGGCACTCTAAGATCAACATAAAACTCATAGTTCACTCATTAATTATACATTCTGTACATCTTCTTTGTTAAAATAACACATTTCATAATACACTTTGAAATCAATAATTACCCAAATAAATGTTTACAATTATATTATTATAGAAAGTAACAACTTGTTGCCAAATTTTGCACAGCAATCTCCCAAAAGTACCCTTTTAACTTATTCATACCAAATATTGTTAATACCATAAATCTCTAAACCTAAATTTCCGCATAAAAATACCGTGCAATAATAGAAAAAGTTCAATCCATAGCTCTTCCCACGTTAATCTTTTTAGTTCATAACATTATACCCACAATGCACTTCTTAAAACTTCCAACGGTTACATTTTTCCACAAACCTTTTCACTATCTTCCTCAATACTTCCAGAAACTGCCCGATACAACAACTCCAACGGCCAAGAAAATCCTAGAAATTGCCCCCACACCACAAGCTAACGTATACATTTCTCTGTGTACCAATTCCAACCGAAACCAATTTTCTACAAAAACATAAGTTTACGCTCACAACAACGCACGTACTAGCATCATTTCGCTGTATTCGTTTTAATCGACAACACTTTTCAAAACATTTCCTTGAAAATGGAATTCCTACTGGCAAAAGTTAACGTTTAGAATACGCTTCAATACCCGTTATAGCTATCTCACTTCAATGCATACGCGCTAAATCACCTGCCTACTTTGTCTGTCATCCCCGCTGTCCCTGAACGATAAACTTCCATCTCTGCTTATCTGACTCATACCCATCCTATTAAACAATCTCTCTCTGTTTACTCGTTGGCACGTTCTCTTGTAACTGTCAAAATCACTATCTCAATCTTAGGTTTAAACTATGACTATGTTAGCATATGATATTTCTATCTTACTCTACCGATTCTAACAAATAACCCCTTTTTGTTTCGATGTTGGCAAACAGTATTTGTAACCGACTAAATACCTATTCTAAAACTATAAATTTATTTTTAATTGACAGTGCCGACCAACCCTACTTAGAATTGCCTGTTATTTGTGTCGTCTTCTCTTTTAACAATACTCAGAAAGCTTCGTTCAAATATAACTGTCACCTTTACTGTTATAAACAATACGCAGAACTACAACGATTTAAAATGCTCAAGCTTTTTAGAAAATATACATTTCTCTTTGCTATAATTTAACTCTGAAAGTTATCTTGGTTTATAATATAAAATTTACAATGCTTTATACTTTTAAATACAACGGTAAAATATGATTATGATATAACACACGCTATTTTTAATTAGTATTAATAGTTAAAGAGTGATGCTAAATTAACTTTTAGCTTACTAAAATTATTCCGTATCATTATTCATTTCTACTCTATAGAAAAGCGTTTCCTCTTATTTTTGTATTTTCTATGCTGAATCGTGAAATAATTACCAAATTGAATACAAATGCTGTTTTAACCCCCAAATATAACAGAAATATATATATATATATATATATATATATATATATATTGTTATGGATTCAAAGGGTTAAATTTGGGGTAAGCAATGCAATTTTAAACACCCGGTATAGAGAAGCGAACAATTTATTTACGCGCAAAATTTATTTCATTTATTTAATTTAAACGAACAAGTATTGACGTATTTTATAATTAATGATTGAAAAGTAATAGGTTCATAAAGAAAACCAGTTTTAAAAACAAATAGAAACGCCTAATTAGTTTAATTTATTTTAATTCAACGTGTAATAGCATTAGAAAACGCACCAGGGTAAAGGAAAATTTATAATTCCAAGGCAAAACGTTTCTTGGGAACAAACAGACGTCAGTTTTATATGATGCGGCAAAGCAGAAACTCCAAAAATGTTGTTTTAAACGGTCGATAATTAGGAACACCTGCATGTTTGAAAAGTTACCTTCTTTGAATTTATCAACAGAATAAAGCGGGCTTCATAGAATATAATTTCCAACCGTCAGTTGCTTCGAATAACAAACTAACGAAGTTTCTTAAAGAGCAGAGGAGATGCATGATTAGTAATATGCTACAGATAGAGACGGATATAACGGCATTCGTTTTCAAAACGCACGTACTCAATACACGTGGATTCAAGTGACGCTGTCAGCAATATCGATTTTGTACAACTCAAATGGAGTTGGAACACGACATAAAATATGCATAAGACAGGGATAAAAATATTACAGGCGGAGTTGTATGACGACACAGGACTGTCTCATTGGTTGAAACAGATAGTTTTACAACGGACGAACACGCGACAGGTGAAAGAGGTTTTTCGGATTATATAGCGCGTCCAGGAGGTTAATTTCTGGAAGCTTTAAGTCAGTTAGATTAAAATTTGCAGAAGTGTGGTTTTAAAAATAAGTGTTTCGCGTGAAGAGTGGCCTAGTGGTGGCATTTTAACAGTATAAATACTCGGAGAGAATGGGGCTCGTTCTCTTTGTTTCTCTTTTGATTCTTTTTGATTCTCTTTGTATTTTCATCGCTTTAGACTACGTATAACAATAAACTGACGTTATAGTAGAGTCTTGTGAGTATTGAAAAAATTCATAATTTAGTAAATGTAGTATTAGCACTTATAACGTGGTAAGTTGAGGCCTTATAGTTATTAACGTGAGTAAGTGTCGAGTGAGTTAAATAACCAAGGTCCAACTAATACCATAACAAGCTAATACATCAATAAACAAAAGTATAATATACGTGAATTTGGATGCTATGATGGAATGGTAATTGGTAGCAAGGCGCTTGGTTATCATCTATAAACATCTGGATGATCAGAGCGCATAGTCACGAAGCAAAAGGGTTCTGGATAGCGTCATCGAAGAAGATAGAGTCTAGAAGCATTTTCCAGGTAACTCATTTGAATTTTCTGTTATTTGATAAACTTTTTGGAATTATTTGGTGATGTGTGAGTGAACATTGAGGTTATTTATGGTTTTATAACGTATTGGAAGAGATACATGTACTTAACAATTGGTAGGGTTAGTTTAAATATTGAAAAAAAAGGTATATGTAAAACTTACTAAATTTCATTATGAATTTAAATTAGATTGTTAAGGGTACATGGGTTTATTAATTTTGTAGTAATTACATGCAAAGTAAAAAAGCATACATTAATAAACTAAGTTATTATAAGCTCACCATACTCCAGTGTGCAATAAATATAGGGTATTATTTGGGGCCCATCTACTCCAGTTGTATTAAATGCGTTTACTAATAAAAATTTAAAACAAAGGACTTTACAAAAATATCACTTATTAAATTGTAACCAAATTGTATATATCTGTGAATAATCGTTTGTAAATAGCGGTAAATAAAGATTGTATGATTGTTGTATTATTTGATGATTTTATTGAATAGTGTGTGAGTGGGAAGGAAGAATGATTGTAAATTTAGGTATCCGAGAAGAGGCACAGCTAAGCTAGCCAGGGAGCTGCTGAAGATATTTTGAAGCAGAAATCAGGGTAAGAAAATTTTTTAGTTGTGCACTTTTTATTTTGAAAAGTATTTAATGACTCACTCTCGATTCGTAAACTTTAATCCCCGGATCCACAGCAATCTTATGACGGCCCAACGTTGGGGCTTGAATGATTTTTAGGGAGTTCCAGAGACTGACCCCACGATCTACAGCAATCTTTTGGCACCCAATCCGTGAGGCGAGAATTTCTTTAGAGATATCCACAGCAATCTTATGATTATGACGCCCAATCCGTGGGGCGAAAATTTCTTTAGAGCGATCCACAGCAATATATATATATATATATATATATATATATATATATATATATAATAAAAAGTAATATTTTTTCTGCAATCTGCAGTTTAAATTAATTTAATTAATATGTCATGTATCTGTAAATCCACACAGTGAATTTACCTATACAAATCGAACTAGTATTTTCATAGCCATTACAAAACAATCATTTTCAATGTATATTCTGGAACGAACTTCTAACGAGGTCCAATAAAGAAACTGAAACCTGCTCAATGGCTGTTTTCCTCTTATGGAACGATTAAGTAATTATTTTGTAATGGCTATGCGAATACTAGTTTGATTTGTACAGGTAAATTTACTGTGTGGGTTTACAAATACATCTTATATTAATTGGTTTAATTTAAACTCCATATTCCCGAAAAAAGTTTGCTTTTTATTATATTTTATGTGACTTTAAGGCAAAATATAAACGCCGTCACTGGGAGGTTATCATATTTTATTGCATTAAATATGCTGGTATCGTGTTTCAAATCCCAAAGACAAGACGTATATGTATGGCCATCTATGGAATATATTATAGTTTCTAATCAACTGCACAATTTTAGCCTGAGTGCTGATTTTAGCCAACTGTGCGGTTTATTTATACTTTAACCAATGTACAGATGTTCCTACGAGCATAAACATTAAAATTGCTCGGTGTTTTCTTAGGATTAAAACGACTGCATTCTGACAAGACCCAATGAAAGCCGAAACCTGGTCAATGGACGTTTTTTTCCCTCAAGAAACAATCAAGTAATTGTTTTGTAATGGCTATGCAAATACTAGTTTGATGTGTATAAAAACCCACACAGTAAATTTTCCTATACACATCAAACTAGTATTTGCATAGCCATCACAAAACAATTACTTGATCGTTTCGTAAGGGGAAAAACGTTCATTGACCAGGTTTCAGCCTTCATTGGGCATCGTTAGAGTGGAGTGGTTTTAATATATGTAAAGGGTGTGGCAGAAGAAACACATGGCTTTCAGTCGGTTAGTACTCAGCAAGGGGAGAAAATGAAGATTGTCGTCTCTTGTTAGTAGACAGTCTAAATCGTGCAGTGTTAATAACTATGGCGCCATGGACCTTTGAGCATTGAGTGTTAGTCATTCAAACTTACATTGAAATAAAGTCCATAACGACAGTTCATCGCCGTTTCAATGCACGGTTTAATGTGGATCGCCTTGGAAACATCCCTAATGTAACACAATACTGAGATCGGTCAAAATGTTTAGAATAACAGGGTCAGTCATGAAAAGTAAACCATCTGGTAACTCTGCAACTGAGAACATGCCTAAAAACGTGGAGAGAGTGAGAGTGGTAGTTCTCAAAAACCCCAGTCGGTCTAATCGACGACAAGCGTCAGCTTTGCGGATGTCAGATCGATCTATACCTCGCATTCTACACTACGTATGATTTTCGAATGCTATATCCGACGTACTGCATAGGCTAGGAAGCGAGTTTTTTAACCTGGAACTTTGAATTTTGCCGAAATCTTGCTGTTCCAACCAACGTGCATGACAGCACACACACACACACACAACACACACACACACATACACACACACACACGGGACCTATATTTTACTTCTCAGCCGAACGAGGACGTATTTTTGTGAAAAATGCTCGCCTAACATTTTTCAAGCGGACCTTGTCGGAATTCAAACCCGTGACCTTGGGTATATTAGTCACACGTATATTAACTACGGCACGTAGCCACTCACTCGCATTTCACACAAAGATTAAAAGTTTTACCCCTACAAGACAATGATAGTCCAAAAGCTGCTTCAAGAGAATTTGATGCGGCGAAGACAATTTTGTGAGGTCCTTGATTGTTAACCTATAAATTAACATGGCGTTGTTTAAGGTAGTTTATTAGTTGCCCACGAAAAACCCAAACTTACTATGCCATGGTAAAAACTAAAACAGCAACACTAAAAAAATTTAAACAACAACGAAAAAACAGTTACAAAACGTGCACGCTTCAAACGTGCAACGTCAGAAGCTAATTTTCGGTAGATGGTGATTCTGAAATTTACATTGTAGCGCCGCATGCTGACTCTGCGTTATACGCAGTGAAGAAAAAATATATTAAAGGCGGTAAAAACGCTAGCAAAATCGAAAACGTCTTTGAATCACCCAAGAGGTCTCTTGCGCAACCAATTAAGCATGCTGGTGATGTGAATGAGTCGATCCCGAAAAATGTATAAAAAAAGATAGAATGTTAAAGTTTTTGGTTAAAACGTTAGGCAATACGGTTTTTGGGCAGGAAAAGAATGATACCACTGAAGCCACTACCAGACGTTCTACCAGAATGGACACATTTACTAATTGATAATTATTTTATTGTGTAAGTAGTTGGTCGTTGTTGTTACCTCTGTTTAGCCTGTAGTCAATGACCCATATTCCAAGATCGTTCAAATCGTTTAAAATTAATCATCAATTTACCATTAAACATCATTCCAGTTTCATATATGCTTTTATTCAAATTATAAACTTTATCTTACAGTAGCTAATTATTGTTCATTTATTCACCATTTCTGAAACTATTTTAACGTACTTCAAAATCTTAGTCACTTCTGTGCATTTAAATACTTTCCGTCACTATAAAATTTCACTACTAAAAACTATAGTATTTTTGCTACATGATACACTGCATTGTGGCGTTTGAAAAAGGAACGAACAACTGTTCTCTGTATTTGATTTCTATTGTGTTTTTTAAACATCACGTGCCCAGAAGCTTAGGTGTACATCTTATTGTTACTCCGACATTTTCATTGGTTGTAAATAGGGGCCTGTTCTTACGTAAGCATCGTGAATCATTATCAATGATGAAACCTTCAGAACTGTGGCGTTCAAATATCCACAGGCTGCACTAACTCCTTATCTTTATGATTTATTGTTGTAATGCGTCTTAACTGAATGAACATTTAAGTTTCTTATCTTATTGGTCTCGTTTATTATAGAAGGTCAAAAAACACGTTCTTCATTACTTTCAATATGTTTGTTATGGATTGAAACGAAACTTAAATATGATGTCCCCAGTTTCCCTTAAATCTTTTATTAATTGTAAACTGAAATTCTTTTAGAACGCGTTTGCTTACGCGGTTTTACAAAATCTTCTGAAAATGTTTGTCTTCCTTTAAATGTAAACACGATCAAACAAAGTCTTTTATAATGATTAAATATTTACTCGTTGGGTAGTTTGATAGTAAATTGTAGATAAGATTCTTTGAAAAGCATCTTTCTACTCGCAGAATATAGTAAAATGATTATTGTTTTTATTTTTAAAAGCTATCTTCGTTATTAACGACGAAAATTCTTTCCATTGTGTGTTTATGCATAATTCGAGTTTTTAAAAAAAATTTCCTAGTTTGCTCGGGTTTGCAGCGTCTTTTTACGAAACGATGCTAGATGACGGTTTTATGATCTCTGATCACATCAATATATATTGATGTGATTAGAAATTATCAAGATGTTACATAGCACCATTTTGTAAACACACAAGCTCCAAACCTGAGCAAAATAAAAATTTTTTTTAAAAACTTAAGTTTTGTAAATACGTATTTTGCATAGTACCGTATTTGTAGAAGCGCTCAGTATATTGGAGTATAAAAACAGAAAACCGTAATTTAAAGAAGTTTTATTCTTAATCACGTGTTCACATAAGAAAAATGGTATTCACAATATTCCCACGCAAGAAGACGTTTGTTTTTAAGAGTTTTATACAAAAGTACTCTGCGCATAAAAGACGTTTTTGAAAAAATTTCTGATCAACAAATTTTGCTATCAAAGCAATCGATTACGAGTAAATGCGTGATCATTATAAAAATTCCATTTGATTGTGTTTATATACAAAGGAACACAAGCATTTTCAGTAGAAACGCGTCCTAAAAGAATTCCACTTTGCAATTAATAAAAAATTTAAGGGAAATCGCGTGTTAAATAAAGCTAAACATACGGTCGTATTTTTGATGAAATAATATAAACATGAAAGACCGTGTTCATTAAACTTTGAGAAAAATCCATTAAAAATAAACGTAAATGGTCGTACAAATTAGCAGTTATAATGTAAGATAAAACAATTAACGGCAAGCCATAAATTGCGGCAAATGACAGTAAAAAATAATGACGATAAGACAACGCGTCGGTGAGCGTATTCACTAACGATAGGTCAGGGCCACACTAACGCCAAATTCTATAAATTTTGCTTTGTTTAAAGAATTCTAGATTTGGCGAAAGCGGACGAGCTTCAAAATATCGACGAAGGAAAACGTAAGAGTAACACCCACACTTAATTATTAATGCTGAAGGGCAGGATGCTATATAACAAAGTAATATGGGCAGGTAATGATCAGTTGTTCTACTCGTTTTAAACGTCACGGTGCTAGTCTAACATGAAGTGATATTTAATAATGATGTATTATAGTAAACAGACAACTTTGAAAGTTCATTGCCATTCTGAAGGAAGTAGACAATTACAATGGTTTCCAAAATTGAAAACGAAGGAATAATAATAAATTACTGCAAGGTGAAGTTTTAATTTGAAACTGGAATAGAGTTAATGGTAAATTGAGTTAAAGTTTAAACGATTTGGACAATATTGGTATATTGATTTTGAAAGCTTGTATGAAATTTTAAGGGCATTTAATGGTATATATTAAACAATTTGGGCGATCTTGGTATATTGAGTAGAAATGCAACTTTTGTGTTTAATGGGTTTAATGACACTTAATGAAGAAATTTCAACAATATGAAAACGGACGACAAGTATAATTTACACGGTAAAACAGAAGTCATATTGTATTAAAGTCTAAAGGACATTTTTTAATTAGTTATTTAAGTTGAGTTATGTAGGTTTTATGTGCAAATCTTTGTGTTAGAGTAGATAATTTGATCTGAAGGTGAAAGACTTCTCTAGGTTTAGGCTTATTTAATGGAAATTAGTAAACATAACTAGTCAAGTGCGTTTAAATCCGATTCAAAGGGGAAGTTGTTAAAATTAATTGACTTATTTTAAAATTTTTGTACATAATAAGATTTATATAGGAGATGATTTGTGAATGAAAATCCTAATTTGAAAAGAGAAATTTTGAACTTTATTTAGTGCAACCAAGTGATTATCCAGTAGTTAGAATTCTTTTTAATCTTAGACGTTTGATATTGTTTGTAAGAAAAATCCGTTGCGGCAATATTGGACTCTACCTTTGATTTTTATATTTGTATTAAAACAATTTTCTTTGGACAAGGTATTGTTTGATAAAGAAAAGCTGTTGTGGTTGTAGTAATTGTTAGTTGATTCATTGTTTGGTAAAGTTATTTCATGTGATTATAAACTAGATGTCTGATTCTCGTGGTTTCATTTAAACTGACCTAGCAAAAATAATTAGAGGAACACTTCTACCAGAATTAGCTACGGTTCACAGTACTTTTATTGGCGCCCAACGTGGTACTGGATTATATATGGGCTTCTACAGTCCACAGCTGCAAATACAGCGATACTAGCCATATATTATTCTCTATTTACAAATTCCCGACAAATACAATTAATATATTAAAATTACCTTCTTTGTCATAGAGACGGAATGCTTCTTTTAGTTCTGCTTGTAACGCTTCCGCATCTTCCTCAACCATGAACCTCGCTGCCAATGTACAAAATTCTTCAAATTCTAGTTCACCAGAGCCTGTAACATAAATCTACATAACTATAACAAATAAACACATTGGATTATACGATTTCATTGATGACATTTGCGTGCTCCGCTCAAATGTCTATGATTTTGTAACATTTAGTATTTTATTTTTCATTACTATTTCTATTTGAGACTCTATTTCTGTTTCAACTATAAGGTTGAATACTATTACATTTAATATTGTTGTATATATATTTTCTTCATTTTCTAGCATTTGAATTATTTACATTCCTTGTGAACTACGAAACCTTGACAACGTGGGGAGGTTTGCCTATCTCAGAGAAACAGATAGCCGAGTCGAAGGTACAATCACATCGGAAGGGTATTTCCGGAGTGATCAGACTAACGATCGGTTCTAGGTGCACCGGCCCTTTCAGTACGTGTAAGAGCGACATTCTGGATAATTAACCGTCTTGGCTTTGTAATATTCCCCAACAGGGCTTAGTCTTGTTAGGATTGCTGGACGACTGAAGGCAAGGGTAAACTACAGTTGTTACTTTACCCATGGAAATGCAGTTCTATGATGGCATTCTGTAAACAACTCTGGAGGTAAAATAGTTCCTCATTTGGATCCCTTGGAGAAAACTTGTAACGGTCGCCGTTGTGCCGTTGCAAAAAAAGAAGAAAATTAAGCTGCAATGGACAAATTAATATTTATTATTCTAATTCTATGAATAATAGTATTCAATAAGCGCGACATTACAATGAAGTGTTAGTTCTAATAAAGTTATAAACTCACACACCACAAAAGCATCATGTGGTTCATGTTAAGTACATATTGGAACGGAACTTAGGTTCAGAAATTATTTTATACCACAAAAGAATAAAAAATATTTATTTTAGTAAACGTTCATATTAGAATTGTTATTTTAAATTAAATAACAATGAAACGACAAAAAGGCATGTTTAATACCATAGTTATCTCAAATATAGAAAAACTTTTTACAAATTTTAGAAACAAGAAACAGAATTAATATAACATAGTTTCAATGCAAAATAAATCTAAGATCCTATAAGCAGATTCATATAATGTTGAAAGCACAGACGTTTAGTAGTGGAGAACACCAACATCAAGTATCAGATAATTAATTATATCATTCAATACAAAGTATCAAAATTTTAATGTATTTATTTAAACTGCTAGATTATTATGATAGCCGCAAGCACGTAATTTTTACATAACAGTACCATATTAGTTCTCGCTGATTGACGTGTTAGGAAATACTAGATAATGACACAACCCTTACTGAACGTTACGAGAGAGAAGTAGATTACAAAATTATTATTCACAAATCGAGAATAATAAAAAGTCGAAATAAAGCGGAAGTGGTCGAGTGGTTAGAAGGTTTGGTACGAGGTTAAGCTAAAAATAACGTTGTACAAAACCACTACTCAATGCAGTACCTTTGGCGGAGAATTGGGGACGTGGCCGCAAGTGTAACAACCGCTACTTACACCATACTGAGCGAAATCAGCTTCAAGTATGTAACGTGGCCTTCTACACAGGGGAAATTTAAACGGTGCGCGTGCTGTTGTAGAACTTTAGCAAGAAGTGTTTTTTCCGTGCGCGGAATTTAGAAAACTGGTGTATGCCGTGATAGTAGGGCTACCTGCGAGGACACCCGAAACAAGTGGGTTGTGTGTGTTAAAGAAGCTGTTTGTTGAAAAGCAAGCAAGAAATGGAAATGTATTGGGAATCTAAACACCTAAACAGTGAGTAAATATGAGGTTTTATGTTGATACCTTATAATTATATACATAAGAATGTTTAAATCTAAACGAATTTGTATTTATGTAGTAGGAAATGAATAAATATTTAAATATGAGTTTGATTGGTAAAATTTAGTATTAGTTTAAGCATGAAACCAAATATTTAAGATAGACACTGAAATGGTTAATAGAAAAGTTGGTATTTAAATGATTTCTATTTTATTAAAAACGTTTCCAGAAATTGGGATTTAAGGTGTCATGTAATTTAGTATGGGGAACGGGTAAAATTTGAAATGCATATTTTTGATGGATTTAATTGCATTATCATTTTTAGGATTTTTGGCCAGAGTGAAGTTAAGAAATTTAAGTTTCTTATGGCAGGTATATATGGAGTTTTATTGAAATTATTTAACGTCAATAGAGGTTAAGTGGTTGAATTTTATTTGCATTCATCTATGAATTAGGATAAAAATTAAGTTATTGTAAAAAATACCTGGTCACCCTAGTGATGGAGTTGTATTTGGAAGAGGTATTTTATTTTGAAAATTTTTTTAACCATGATAAAAATTCACGAGTGATTTTACGGTATTTTAAAGAAAAATAAGGTATATGGTAATATAATTTGGGGCAACATAGCAAGGGAGACCTATGCGGAATAACCGTCTCCCATGTAGGAACAATATTAAAAGGATTGCTGTGATAGACGGTTTGACACCCCTCTATTATGATAAGAAAAAAAGTCTTTTAGTGTAACGTAGATTGTTTATTATTTTTTATTTCAAATTCTAGTATTATTTTTATAGTCACTTTCACAGGAACCTACTATCACACCACTGTAATGAAAACCAACTGATTGAATTCTGTATAGAACACAATCTAGTACTTACCAAAATTTGGTTTTAGAAACACGAAAGGAAATTGTATACCCTGGTTAAGCTTGGAGACATTGGTAGGTATCAGATATATGACATAATCCTTAGGAAGAGATTTAGAAACCAGGTTCTTGATTGTCAGACTTGTCCAGGCAGATGTAGACTCTGACCATAGTTTACTGGTATTGCAATGCAAGCTCAAACTATAGAAACAAAAGAAGCTAAACGTCAAATAGGCGGCGCCTTGATAAATAGAAACAACACGTGGTGAGGGAGGGTTTTGAAGACAGTGTTGAGCATGGAGTAATTGAAAAGACCGAAAAAAATATTAAAGAGAAGGAATAATCAGTACTATAAAATGAAATTACTAAAGCAGCCGATGAAAAAGTAAGAAAAACAAGGCCCGGAAGATATCCACGGGTAACGCAAGTGATCCTGGATTTGATAGACGACTGATAGAAGTTCAAGATTGCAAAGGATGACCGACAAAAGGAAATATAGGAACCGCAGCAAGAAATCAATAAGGAATATAAATTAGTAAAAAAAGAATGTACAGATGTTAACATCTGTATGGCTGCGAGAAAGGTAGATGTAGTTTACAGAAAAGGGAAAGAAATCTTTGGAGAGAAAAAAAACAAAGACTTGAATGGAAAACCATTTACAGGCAAGGAAGAAAAGGCTGTTGATGCAAGGAACACAGAAGAACTTTATTAAAGAAGAGAACTTAGTGTTCAGGTACTTGAAAGTGAAGAGACAGTTGAAGAGAATGGTAAGAGCGACAGTATACTTAGGTCTGAGCTTGACAGAGCAATAAGAGATTTGAATAGGAACAAGGAACTGAAATTGATGAAATCCGATCGGATTTGCTAAATTTGTAGCATTAGCGCGTTATGTAAATCCACATTAAGTAGCAGAAGAGAGTTTATTAATTCCGGTGTTTTTAATGCGCTTCTAGCATGAAAGCAAGTTGAAAAATTTATAGAAACGTTGTCAGTTTACATTTATTAACGTGCATATTAAATTAGGAAACAGAAATAAACAGGAAATATAGCCACTGATAGAAACTGAAACTATACACTCTTCGTATTCATTACCATTATGTCTTCAGTTTTGGAACTGGTTAGACGCGTACATTCATTGCTTCCCATTCCCTTCGTATTAAATTAGAAAAATCACAGATACACACCGTGACATAACTGTCATATTAAAGTTATTTGTACACATTCACACGGATTCAAACAAATCGCAACATACATAATTGTAAATTACGTGTATAAAAATTAATACATTGCCACCGACAAATGACGCAGCTCTCTGTATTAAATAAAAAATTATTAAGTCAAGTGCAACAATGTAATTCAAGGAAAATTAAATAAAGGTTATTAACAGTTTATGAAAACGGATATAATACAATGTATTCCAGACGATAGTGATACTGCAGGTGGCAGGTCACAGACGGTTAAGAACTGTGATTACTTGAAATTAAAATTGTTACATTGCATAATGAATAGAATTAAGAAATAAGCAAACATGAGCTTTGTAAGTTCCCACAGACATGTGAGGGGCAGGGACAACATAAATACCCCGAAAGCCTTAAGACCAGTCAGTCAGTCATAAGTATTTCAGCTGCAACATTGCAGTTTGGTTAGGCTACTCACTTATATTAGTTCAATTATTAATTATTTTTCGATTTAGTTTAATTATAATCAAGATTGTCAAAATTCCATGTTAAATTTTGCTTAACCAAATAAATTTTGTTACGAAGTTTTTGGAAGAAGTTTTTAAAAAGACCGTTCCCAAGGGCCGAAACGTAACTCGCGTTTGTTTTATGACTATGTACGAGATGGTAGATTCAATTTGTACCGTTTGTTTGGTACTATCATAGCATATGTTTATGTTTATCTTCATGTTTGTTTATAAATATTTGTTTTTGACAACGTATTTGTAGTAATGTTTATGTAGCGATAGAATGTAAGTTAGTTATTGTGAACCATATTGTTAAACGGGCTGGAAACTGTTAATGGTGTATGTTTGAGCTTTTGTTGAGTTTACTAACATTTTATGGCCGTGCGGGGAGGAACATTGGTAGTCAAGATCCTTACCTTTCTGGTGTTCTTCCTCTTCAACTTTGGCCTGGTAGTAATGGCTCAGACGTCCTCGGTACCTTCTGGAAAGGATTAGCTAGACTACACTAATCTTTCTTTAGTTTCATATGTAAAATATCTGAGTAACAATTGACATCCCGTAATATTAAAAGTGCACAGGGTGCTTGTTTGCCACCCCATCTTTGGAAAGGTGTATTTATGCAGTTAGAAGCGCGGGGTTGTTGAGGTTTTATCTGCCGATACTTTTTCCTCAGCGTTAACCCAGGAAGTCCGGCACTGTTTGCTCTTGTAATTCATGTTTAATTGATGGTAACCTAATTTGGAGGTTATCATATAATAATTAGAGTAGGGTCGTTAAATATTGTAGTTTTATTTCAAACCTTCCGCCTTAACGCCATCTTAATGTGTATATTTGCGTTAAGTCATGGTCACACAACGTAGGTGCCACTAGCCATAGCCACTAGACAACTAGATCACAAGGCTAGGTATTGTCAAGAGAGAGTGTTCGTTCATCCGCAGGTAGGTTAGAGTACAGATTTGTAGCAGTTTCCCAGGTCGGTTATATTACAGAGTTTGGTGCCGTGACCAGGATACATTACAACATTTAGAATATATTCTTAAAATTCCAAACTGAGCACGTGCTGTTTTCAGAAATAATAATTGCACTTGGAAATATCCTAGTTTCGCTAGCACGTGTAAAACGCTTTGAACAACTTGCATCTTGGGGAATTTTTCGATTCGGAAACGATGTTGGTACTCCTCTACTGCACAGAAACATAAACAAACACCGTGTCTGCATAATCTTTAAGACAGAACTTGTGGAAGATTTTTAAAATGTCATAAAATTAGCACAACTGTCACTTTTTACGGCTGCCTACTTAGTAGTGTTTCAAATTGTCATTTGGGAGGTTATCGAAGTTAAATTGATTAAACTTTTTAAAACAAAAATCTAAGCAACAATGAAACAAATAAAAATTCGACTTAAACATATGAGCTTATTTTGGCTTCCTAGACATGTTCTCAAAATATTTCCATTTCTTCCCGAAACACCCTGTATATATTATTTTATAAGATGAAATTATAACTTGGATTTTTCTTTACAAAATTCAAATAATAATTTCAAATCGCGCTAACATTTGGAAAATGAAAAATAAGGTTTCGAACCGGATTCGAACCTGTAACCTTCCAATTTGAGTGTCATTTACTGTCTATATTTGAAAAAGTAAAAAAAATGGACACTTCAGATATGATCGACAAAAACGTGAAGCGTAATAGAAAAAGTTAGATTGATATATGGTCGCGTACGCGTTATAAATTTAGTTACTTCTCGGTGGCTCGATTGGAAGGCTACAGGTTCAATTCCTATCCGAGACCTTTGTTACGTTCATTTTCAGAAATAATTGGTTAGTTTATGTACAATAATTTTTAACTCAAATCCCTTTGGCGTTAAACACGAAAATTAATTCCGTAAATTAAAATAACCCTTTCACATGTTTAAAATTGTATTGTAATTAATAATAAATATCCTATATATTTTACTTGATAAATCTTTCAGCTCATTAAAAATAAATATCCTTTTTAAGAATTCCTTAAAGTAGAATTTAAGCCATAATTAGATAGGCGAAAACGTCTTTCTAAGTATTCGATAATTAATGCTTATGTGTTTTCCTTTGAAAGAATTCGTCGAATAAAAGCTGCATATTATTTCCATAAACTCGGATTTTCTTGTTTTATTTCCTTAACAACAAGATTACTTTAAGCTTTAGCTAAACAAATTTAATATTCACTTTCTGTTCGAATAGCAACACGAAAACATCCGTCCTGTTTTGCTTCGTTCCGTTTTCATTATGCGAATTTTGTGCACGCAATGCTATAACTACTACACACTGTGCTGTCTCTGGTTTGCGGAAAACTGCCCAAAAGAGGCAGACTTTATTCTATGCTCCTTCCGAACCTGAGAATATAGGTCGGCGAAACCCTAATGTCCTTGATTTGGTTTTATTTTCCTTCTGGCGGTGTAAACGCCTTAAGCCCAATATCTACTCCTCGTTCCTCCGATTCTGATGCCGACTTTACTCTTCCTCGGATTTGATTTTTGGACTTACGATTTCGTTTATTTCCCTGTTTTCCTAGGTTTTCTTTCGTTTTCTTGTTTTCTTTTTCACTCGCGTGGGTCCGGGAATAGAACAGTTTCACGGTACGACATGCCTGTCGTAAGAGGCGACTACAGCGGTCCAACACATACACATACAGACTTCATACACACATACACACACTCCATAAATGCACACATTTCATGCATACACTCATTTCTGTTTGGTTCTCCTTCTTTTGTTCTCATCTTGGGTTTTTTCTTCTTCACCCGTGTGGGTACGGGAATAGAATAGTCCCACAGTACAACCTGCCTGTCGTAAAAGGCGACTACAGCGGTCCAACACATAATACACACATACACACATTCCATAAACGCACACACTTCATGCATCCACTCATTTCTGTTTGGTTCTTCTACTTTTGTTCTCTTCATGGGTTTTCTCTTCTTCACCCGTGTGGGTCCGGGAATAGAATAGCCCCATGGTACGACCTGCCTGTCGTAAGAGGCGACTACAGCGGTCAAACACATACAAACACGCACACTTTATACACGCATAACACTTACACACACCCTTCTTACCTCCTCACACCACACACACACATACACACACGCACGCACACGCCCACACCAAACTACACTGGGATTCTGTTTTATTTTCTTTTGTACAATTTTAGTTTTTTTTGTTGGTCTTATACTTGGTGTTGGTATTATTCTTTTTGATTTTTGCTTTTCTTTATTTTCTTCCATTCCTGTCGTTCCACTTTTCTTTCCCTATCCTTTTGCTGGTCTTCTTTGGTGTCGGTTCTTAGTCCGCTTGTGTTTCTTCCATCCGCTCCTGTGGTAGGTGCTTTCTAGTCCGTTCTTTTTCTTCGGAAGCCGCGACTTAGTCGACTGTAGGACTAGTCAGCATTCCTTTTCGTCAGTTTTTCGTTTGTTGCGTTTTTTCACTACCACAGTTGAGAGTACATCGTTCCTGTTACCAACGTTCCCCCGCTCTTCTTCTCGTTCTCCCTTGTTGTCCTTTTTGTTTACTCGAGGCTTGACCTTTGGGTCCTCTTTTGGCTGCACTTGTTGGTTTTCTTCCTCTTTTCTTTTTCTTACTTTGTTTTTTTTCGCAAGAAACAATTTCTTCGTTGAGGTTGAAGACTTCCCTGTTTCTCTTTCTGAAATGCATCCGTCCTCTGACGGCTTTGCAGTGTCAATGCCATTCCATCTTTGTCCTCGATGATTGTTACCATTTCCTTTTCTTTTTCCTATGTCCGTTTCACTTTTGGTTTTGTCTGATTCTTGGTCCATCGAGCCAGATGGAAATTCTTTTTAGTTTTTTTGGGTCTTTTTGGTTTTGAGTGTCTTATTTGGTTTTTTTTTTCTTAACGAGTTTTCTTTTAGTTTCCAAGCGAATTTTTTTGTTGGTCCTACCCACTCCCATTATTTTGTTTCCCGACCCCGACCTTTTAATTTTGCTGGGAGGGAGATGATTTGTTACGTTCATTTTCGGAAATATTTGGTTAGTTTATGTACAATAATTTTTAACACAAATCCCTTTGGCGTTAAACAACAAAATTAATTCCGTAAATTAAAAAAACCCTTTCACGTGTTTAAAATTGTATTGTAATTAATAATAAATATCCTATATATTTTACTTGATAAATCTTTCTGTTTATTAAAAATAAATATCCTTTCTAAGAATTCCTTAACGTGGAATTTACCCCATAATTATATAGGCGAGAACGTCTTTCCAAATATTCGATAATTAATGCTGATGTGTTTTCCCTTTGAAAGAATTCGTGGAATAAAAGCTGCATATTATTTCTATAAACTCGGGTTTTCCTGTTTTATTTCTTTAACACCGAGATTACTTTGAGCTTTGTGCTTTAGCTAAACAAATTTAATATTCACTTTCTGTTCAAATAGAAACACGAAAACATCCGTCCTGTTTTGCTTCGTTCCGTTTTTCGTTATGCGAATTTTGTGCACGCAATGCGGCGTGCTTTCTGTGAAGGACACGCTAATTCCTTGAGTTGCCGCTTTTTGTTGTAATGGGAGGCAAAACGCGTTCTTCCTGGGCGTAGGCCCACCTACTCGCTGACGTGGATTAGCTACTGACTCAACCCCGCAAACTCAGCAAACTTGAGGGTGAGTTTTTTTGTTCTCTCTCGCTACTTTCTTTGCAACCAGATCGCCTGGGGTTTTACCGTTCAAGTATCATGCATTTTTAAATTTAATTGATCTACACGAAAATTATTGGTCTATTTTGGTATTTATCGGCATTATATTAATGCAGTGCTATTTGTTTTTAAATCACTAAAAATACACTACTTGTTAACGTAAAAATAGTTTAAAAACTTGCTGGCATGTGTGAAAACGTTGTTGCCATTATATTTGTAACTATAGGCTAAGTTTATATTTACGATGATCTAGAGCTGTGGTTTTTAGGGTTGCGTTTGGTTCTTTTTTACTAAATAATGTCAGGGGGTTATTACCTAAAAACTACATCTCACCATTTTCATGAGTAATTTTTTTTGGCTGTTTGGGGGTTTTTCATGATGTATATGTAAATTGAGGACATTGATTTTTTTTGTTTGAGTTTGGGAATACTGTGTTCTGTAAATATTTTGTTTAATTATAAGTTCTCTTTCTTTTTTCTTTGTATGTTTTGTTCTGAGTGTGAATGAGTGAGTGTATATAAATTTCTCTTTATTTATTTCAGGTTTCTCTTTAATTTGTCACTCACCGATTGAGCCCGGTCATACTTTTTCTTTTGCTTAGGTTTTTTGTAGGCTACGTCACTGTACGTATCACCTTTTAATTACTGGCTCGATTTGAAATAACTAAGCTTTATATAAAAGTCTGGTTATAAAAAAAGTTTTTTACTTTTATGATGAAAAGCCTGAGAACGACGACACAATTCAAGTGAAAAAAGCGACTCACACTTCACTACTTACCATCTTCATCGACTTCAGCAATAATATCAGCCAGCATTTCATCTGTAACATGTATTCCCAACATATTTAAGATTGTACCAATCATAACAGTACCAATGCTGCCCTTTTTATCAACATCAAACGTATCAAAAGCATGTTTCAGCACTGAAAACACAAAATTAACTGAAAATATAGAAAAATTATCAATACTTACGTTGAATTTGTTCTTTGCCTAGGTCCTGGGCCTACGATAGAATTTGCTATTAAAGTTGTATTATAAATTAATTTCAGGATCTTACCATTATTGCAGTGATGGTTGTATGAAGTTCAGTAGGTCAAAGAATACTGCGAAAGTATGCGCGCGTAATATTCATTTTTGCATTCTTAAAATAGCGCACAAGTAACCGTTTGCAGCTTTAATTTTTCCGGGTTTTTTAATTGTTATAGTTAGTTCAAATATATTTGTGAGAGAGAGCAGGACCGGGCTAAAAAAATAACTTACGTTTGGAAGCTATTTCATATTGAACAAACATATGTCATAGACAGGAAATTATTATTAATCCAGATATTCTGGAATAAATTTTTTAGAATTTTTAATAAAAATTAAGGAATCCGTAGCATAATTTAAAAATATTGTCTTATCAACAAAAATTACCGAACTGTTTGTGTTTAATTGTAGAAGTCGGGACAAAGTAAAATCTAACCTAAATTGCTCATAAAACACAATTCTTGCTGTTTAATCATTGTGGCGGTGTGCCACAGTGAGTGATATACAGGGTAACCTATTAGAGCGAAGAAGTCCAATATCTTATTTAATATCATAAAAAAATAAATAAGCAAACGGTCTTCTTAGAAAGTCCGCCAACGTTAAGTAGGAATTCGGTCATTTATTTATTTATTTTTCATCTTGTCTGTTGACTAAGCTTTTAAAAATTTTGTTGGGACGTGTAAAAGTTATCGATGGTTAGTTGCTTATATTTGAGTATAGAGGGCGGATGAGAAACTGTTTGAATTATAAATACACCTTGATTTGTGTATAATCCCAGAACTTAGTTGGTTGTTTTTCAAAAAGAAATGCGTTCGTCTGATGATCTGCAAGAACAGCGAAACCGGCCACGGGATTCTCTTTTTGCAAGATAACCAACAATTTATATTGATTTTCGTTTTCTAAGCTCGAATTACTTTTCTCCATGCCAGGCAAAATTATTCATTATTAATATCATATACATTAAAAAATGTTTCAAATAAAAGTTGTAGGAGAGCACCATTGCATTCCTGTAAAATAGTTTTTAACATACAGGGTGTATAGATTAATCATAGCCATGTGTTAATCTTTTTTTAAACTGAACACCCTATATTTTATGTCATATTTTGATTCCTCCCTTTAAATGCTCTATGTACATATTTTGTATTAAATGCAGCGTGTCCAAGTTATGAATATTTTTACTGAAATTTCATAAAAAAACATTGAATAATGTAAAACCATACATAAAACAATCTTCAACGCGCTAGTAGATACAGGAGCATCAACATGCATGATCAGGGAAGATCGAATACCCATAGGTTCACGAGCAGAACACCACCACACCTTCGTCTATCTAGCCGAAGCAGGGAGAGAGAGGACAACCAAAGGCAAGTTCCGCACGCCATTCACCCTCGGACACGTGACGAACCATAAAACCTTTTTGGTAGCAGCCAACCTAGCAGAAGATGTTCTACGGGGACAATCCTGGCTCGAAGCCAGAAAGTAGTCATGGATTATGAGCAAGGATCCATACACTTCGGAGCACACAACCGCCAGACGCTCCACTGGAAACTAATGATGAAGTCCGTTATCGCCAACAGACCATCTACGTCAACCGCAACGCACCAGTTCTCAGCCGAATTCCTATCCAAATTCACTAGTCTCCAGCAACGATTCTAAGCGGTGACCAACGGGCCAGCTCAATCAGCCACCACTGCCAGCACCTGCGATAGAATACAGACCAATCCACACACATTGTTTTGATTACCTGTTACGTGCCAAGGGTCACTTAAACATGTATTAGTTTAGTTTTGATGTACGGGAGTTTCGCGCCATATTTTCAAAAGACTAGGTGTGTACTTCCGTACGTCATAGTAATGCATTTGCGCAGATCGCACGATGCTAGAGAGGTAGACGAATAATTTCGTGCGGATGTGTAAAAGAAAAAAGAGTGGGGACGAGTTTTGCTGAGTCTCTGTAACGTGGCTTTTTGCCTTGTGCTTCGGAGTGAAGTGGACGTTTCTTTTGGTAACGTATCGTTAGGTTTACCTATGTAGTTCCTTGCTTGATTATCTTTTGTTGTCTACCCTTACCTAGTTTTCTTAATCCGATCCCTACATAGGTAAGAAATCTGCAGCCACCTAGGCGTACCGATCTCCACGACTCTGGATGAAGACCTCATGACTGCCGTAGCTGGCCGGAGCTGATCCGAACGCTTTTGTAGAGCGTCGGCGTATCATCTCTAATCCCTCCGGGAGGAGCCCTGATGGACTTGGTTAGAGGCCTACCCTAGCGCAACTTCGCGGGAATCTGGACCTATTATGTGAGTACTTCATAGTTTATATTGTTCGCTTTTATCTTTGTTTTAAAATTAATATGTAAAATTCCGAAGTATTGCGCAATATTGGGGACGTCATTGGTAGATGACCGCGCCCAAATCTGTATAAGATTAGCGCTGCCAACCACCGATGGTGTCTAGTAAACCTCGCTTCCGGTGTTGTATTTATCGAACTTTTTAAATGTAACACTACCGTTTTAAATGTAAGATACTGTCGTATCGATACTCCTCACAAAAAAACTCATCATCACCGCCGGAGTGGAGGAAATGTTGGCTAACCGAAGCATTGAGCCCAGCACCTCAGCCTACAACTGCCCTATAGTAATCGTGGAAAAGAAGGTTGAAGAAAAAGGATGCATCGACTACCGGAGACTCAATACCGTCACAAAGGATTAAAGCTCAACCAGTAATCCACGAAACGCTACGGAACCTCGACACAGCCTCTGTATTTACCACCTTCGACCTTAAATCTAGCTACCACTAGACATTGAGTCCAGACCTCTCACAGCATTCGCCACGCCCGATGAAGTCAGCTATCAATTTCGCCTCATACCGCTTGGTCTGAAAAATTCCCAAGCTAGTTTTCAGAAGCTAATGACACAAGAGATACTAGTGGGTACTTCGGCAAATTTGTGCTCGTGTATCTGGACGTCTAATAATCTATTCGAACAACTGGAAACATCAACTACATTACATCCGACTCGAACAACACCGGCTTCACCTACCATTCGAAAAATGTAGTTTTAGAGTGCAAAGCATAAATACCCAGGCCACAACATAACTGTCGACCCATATCAAACCACGTGAAATAAATTCAGAAAGCAGAGCAACCTTAACCATTTCGCTCCGAGTCTATAATCCATGCCGTGCAGACATTCAAATTCCGCTAACCAATTTGCTCCAAACTCACCGGCGCTTCTAATGGACTACGGAGACCGAGTAAGTTTTCCAAGTCATCCAGCAGGCCATCAGTCAACCCCTGAATCTTTACCGGCCCGATTTTAATCAACACTTTATACTACAGACCACCGCCAGGAAAACAAGCATTGCCGCCGTCCTTTACAAAGAAGTCAAAGGGTCACGAAACAACGTCAGCTACGCCAGGGCCAAGTACCACCATGCCGAGAAAAATTACTATGTAAAAGAACAAGAATGTTTAGCAATAATCTGGACCGTCAAGAAGTATCGACCATTTTTTAAAGATAAGCACTATATACTCTGCACATACAGCCGCGCTCTGCTATGGTTGAACAATACAAAAGACGCCTACTCCAAACTCACCCACTGTGTCCTATTGCAACAAGAGTTCTCTTTCAACATCCAACATTGTCGCGGAGCGCTGAATGAGCTACCCGACCACGCCACCCGGTCAGCAATGACATCCCTGAAAAGGAAACCAGCAAAAACCACCTGTTACCACCAGATACGAACCCAGGCAAACCACGGACCAACTACGTAGCTCTTGTAGTTCTGCCCAAACGTGTACATGCGGCGCAACGGGAGAATAAAGCCATTGGCCGAATGACCTAAGAATGGATCCTACAACAAAGAGGCCCCCAAAAGTCAAAGACGGATACCTCTGGTGACGCAACCCTAACCAAAACCAGCTCGTTGTGCCTCTCGATGCACATGCCGACGTTTAGTCATCCATCTATGCCTCGAAATCCTTCGAATCCTTCTACAATATCATTAAATACCATTAAATACCATTAAATATCATTAAATACCATTAAATACCATTAAATACCATCCAATAATATTCCATACTATTCAATACCATTAAATATCATTAAGTACAATTTAATACCATTAAATACCATTAAACACAACTAAATACCATTAAATATTATTAAATACTATTAAATACCATTAAATACCATTAAATTCTATTAAATTCCATTATATACCAATAGACACCATTTTATACCATTAAACAGCATTGAATACCATTCAATACCGTCAAACACCATTAAATAGCAATAAACAACAATAAAAACCATGAAATACCATTAAATATTATTAAATACCAATAAACAACAATAAAAGCCATTAAATACCATTAAATATTATTAAATACCATTGAATACAATTAAATATTAATAAATGCCATTAAATACCATTAAATGCCATTAAATACAATCAAACACTAATAAATATCATGAAATATCATTAAATACCATTAAATACCATTAAGTACCATTAAATACCATTAAACACCATTAATACCATTAAAGACCATTAAATACATTAAATATCATTAGATACCATTATATACCATTATATACCATTAAATACCATATAAATACCATTAAATACCATATAAAACATTAAATACCATTAAATAATTATTAAATTCCATTAAATACCATTAAATACATTAAATTAACCTTATTAAATTCCATTAAATACCATTAAATACATTAAATACCATTAAATACCATATAAATACCATTAAATACATTAAACAGCATTAAAATACATTAACATAATTCCATTAAATTCCATTAAATTACCATTAAATTATTTTATTATTAAAACATTAAATACCATAAATACCATTAAACATTAATTACATTAAAAATTAAACCATTAAATACCATTAAATACATTAATTACATTAATATATTAAATACCATTAAATACCATTAAATACCATTAAATACTAATTAAATACCATTAATACCATTAAATACCATTAAATACATTAAATACCATTAATTACCATTAAATACCTAATCATAAATTACATTAAATACCATTAAATACCATCAAATACCATCAAATACTATCAAATACCATCAATACTCATTAAATAGCATAAATACATAATATACCATTAAATACCATTAAAGACCATTAAATACATTAAATATCATTAGATACCATTATATACCATTATATACCATTAAATGCCATCAAATATCATCTAATACCATCAAACAGCATTAAATACCATTAAATACCATTAAATACCATTAAATACCATTAAATACCATTAAATACCATTAAATACCATTAAATACCATTAAATACCATTAAATACCATTAAATACCATTAAATACCATTAAATACCATTAAATACCATTAAATACCATTAAATACCATTAAATACCATTAAATACCTTTAAATACCTTAAATACTAAAAATACCATTCCAATCATATATGCTTTTATTCCAGTTAAGAAACTTGCCGTAGTTCAATTATTATTTAACTATTTATTCTCCATTTTCAAACCATTTTAAGTACTTCAAATAATCTTACTCACTTCTGAGCATTCAAAATACTTTTATTAACGTCGTCTATTTCATTAAAATTATCTGTTTTTCCATAATAACTTTTACTACTAAGTACTACCAATGATTACGAGAATATACATAGCTAGATACACATAATGCACTTTGGCAACTACATTATCATTGGACCGATTTTGGTTTCGGAGAGGGGAGGGAGCTGTTTCGGAACCCCTCTCCGTCAAAGTACTGACTCTGCCACCTCGTAAATTGCATTACCTATTAAAATGTTAAGCGATGTTTCGAACATAGAACACAATGTAACGCTATCATGTTTTACATTCACTCAGGAAGCAGTAAAATACTCACAATTACCATTTGACATTCACATTTACCTGTATTTTTTTAAAGCGCGACAACGCTGTAATCAATGAATTTATTGTTATAGTATAAAACCAATTTTGTTGAATAAACGTCTCACCAATTTTGAAGCGTCTTCTGTGAGGCGCCAAAGCGCCATCTCTTAGTCGAAAAAAAATTGCGCAGTCGAATATTGCCGTTAGGTTATCTATGCAATGATACTACGTAGCGTATAATCTGATTAGCATGATGATGTTTAAATCGAAACTGAACCTTGTTCCCAACATCTATTGGAGTTTTATAAGAACGAGCCCTTGTGACCTAAGCATCTAGAAATTTCACTGTAACTCTAGTTGTTGTTAATTGGCTGGTTTGCAAAGGCATGATGCAACATTTAAAGATTTATCGTTTTAATGACTTCGAGATATGCCGTAATTGATGCCCTTTCCCAATCTTATCAATATTCAAGGTTTTATTGCTGTAGTTAGTCTTAATTAATATTATATTATGGCTTTTACGAATTTTTATCATCGCGTCCAGCTTTTTAATCATTCACTTATGTTTTACTTTAGCAGTTGATTGTTCTAGAATATAGGCCAATATACAGTTTCTCTTATTATTTGAAGATACGATTTAAAATATAATACGCTTCGTCGTATAAAAATTCCTTTTCCATATGAATTATACACGCTGCATTAAATAAATTGAGTATTTTGAATCTTTTGAAAACGATTGTTTTTCGTTGAAGGTAAACAGTATCAAAATCAAAATCTTTTATAATATATTCACGCATTTACGCAGAATTTATACACACAATTGAGTACTTTAATAATAATAATGTGGATGAAGTTTTATAAAAGCGCCTTCTTACGCGCAGAATATAGTAAATACAATTATTATTATCTTAGAACACAATTTTTTCGTCATTAAGTTATGTAATAACAATGATGAAATTTTCTTTCACGGTTTCTATGTCTTTATAATCCATATACCGAGCATTTTCGCAAATATGTTTTTCTATGCAAACAAGTATTAACATAATTAGGCTCTTTCTTGAATTTGCTGGAGTTTACGACATTGGATGTTTATTCCATGATGCTGTATGATCTCTTGGTGACCTCCAATCACATCAATATATAATTATAATTTATTTTGTTTAAAATCTTGCTATATAAATATACCATAAATGTTTCTTGTGGTATATATATGTTCTTCTAGTGCTCCACCCGAAAGTACAAACAAACACTTGTTTATAGAAAGAACACTAAAATTGTCGTTGTCGCATAAGGTAAACAAAACCATGGAGAAAATATAACTTTTGTTTTTTAAAGTGAACGACAATTTTAACTAAAACTTCTTACGACAACAAACTAGCACATTTTAAAATTACATCCAAAAACTTAATTACATTTTATCCACAAACTGTTTTTAAAATCCAACACTGAAAGAGTGTATCAAGTTTTTGTGTCAGTTAAGAAACCAGAGTATAAACAGGTAGATTTGTATAAAAATTCAGACACCAAACTTTTTAATAAAAGACGCGAATAGTTTGTTGCTATTTACGTGTGTTGAATTTATAGCAATGTAGCAAAGTAAATTTAAATGACTGGAACTGAATGGTGTTTTTTAAGTAATAAGGACCCCTTCAACAAAATTAAAAGTCTGGGTAGGAAACAGAAGCAATGAACCAAGATAAACCACAAGAAACTTCGTTTCAGAAAACAAAACAAAAAAGAAATTTTTTTCCGGCTCGAAGTTTCAACATACTGCAAAAAGCAAAAAAATATAGAGGGCTATATGAAAAGAAAAGGTATCGGGCAGCAATCAACGAAGACAAACATGGAATGGCATTAACACTGCAAAAGTCGTCAAAGGATCAATACCTTTAATAAAGAAACAGTAATGTTTTTAAATCTCGCGTAAAGAATTTGTTACCCGCGATAAAATCAAACAGTAAAAAAAATAACGAGGAAGAAAACCAACAGCAAAAGTCAAAAGCGACAATAACTGTCGAGCCTCAAATTATGTAAGGGAACGTCAAGAACGCTGGAAAAAAAATTGATTTACTTCAAGCTGTGGTAATCAAGAATCGTATCAAACGAACAATCGAAGAAAAGAATAGCTAAAAAAAAAGTCGACCAAGTCGTAGTTTCCAAAGAAAAGAAGAAAGGTCTAGAAAGCACATATCACAGGAAGAGGATCAAAAAATAAATAAAGTCAGTATGAGGACTGACAGTAAAAACTAGCTAGAGGAAAGGAATGCGGAAAGAAAATAACGAAAAAGCAAAAATTAAAAAAAAACACTAAGAAACAAAGGACCAGATCCGAACGAAGAAGACAAAAACGAAATCGAGTGTAGTTATGGTTGAGCATGTGTGTGTGTGTTGTGTGTTGCATTCTGTGTATGTATGTGTGTGTGTGTGTGTGTATGTGTGTGTGTGTGTTTGTGTGTGTGTATGAAGAGTATGTCGAGAGATTGTGTTGGACTGCTTTAGCCGCCTATTACGATAGGCAGGTCGTACCGTGGGACTAATCTACTCCAGTCCCATTCGGGGATGAGTACGAGAAGCAAAACCAACAAAAAGCAGAACACAAACAAAAATATGTGTGAGTAAGGAGTGTTGTGTGTACGTATGTGTATGTGTGCGTGTGTGTGTTGATGGATGCGTGAAGAAAGAAAAAACAAAGAAAATTATGTGTGTATGTGTTTGTGTGTACGAAGACTGTGTTGGACTGCTTTAGTCGCCTCTGACCACAGATAGACCGTATCGTGGGGCTATTCTAATCTGGACCTACTTAGGGATGAGTACGAGGAGCGAAACCAAAGAAAAGAAAAACAAACAAAAACGTAAGTGTATGTGGTGTGTGTGTGTGTGTGTGTTGTGTGTGTGTGAGAGAGTGTGTTAAGAGAATGTGTTAGACTGCTTTAGTCGCCTCTTGCAACAAATAGGCCGCACCGTGGGCTGTTCTAATCCGGATCCACTCAGGGTTTGGAATAAAATGAAAAGAAAAAACAGACAAAACAAGAAAATTATTTAAAAACGAGTACAAAATCCGAGATTCAATTAGTAAAGTAAAGCAGGTAAGCATTTGAATTTGGGACGCGAGAACTAAGAACGAGACGATATTTGTGCCGCCAGAAAAAAAACGAAGCGAAACCAAGAATTTCAGGATTGTTAACATGGGCAGGTTTGAAGTCCTTGACGTAGATACTGTTGGAACCGGAAGGAAATTTTAGAAAAGTTGACATCCCAGTGATTCTGGTTGTCACGGCTATAGGAAGCAAGCATAGTCTTAAGGGAGCGGTTAGCACGTTCGACAGAATTGACTTTGGATTTGTAAGGGCGGTTAAAGGAATTTGGGAATAATAACGAGCACACAAGAAGGTGAACTGACGGCTGCGAAATTGTACACCGTTATCAGTAATGAGGTATTGGGGGACACCAAAAAGTAGGAAGACTTGTTGTTATTTACGGATTTTGAAACGGAAATTGCAGTGGGGCAGTGCAAGGGAAAGAAAGGAGAAAACTTAGTGAAGTAATCAGCCACTACAAGGATATAGGAATGACTTCGGGTTAAACGAGAAAGAGGACCTACGGTATAACAGAAAATGACTTGCCAAAGATAGGATGATTTGCCCTAGGAGCGAATAGACTAGGAGGAGGTAATTGTTTAACTTTGTAAACAGGGTTAAGAATTCTCTAGAACTTTTATATTCCTAATCAAGGTGCCTAACTTAAACCATATCTAATTAAGCATATATATATAACAGTTTTTACCAGAGATTAGAGTTAATACCGTTCTTGTCAATGTAATTTTTTTAATTCTTTGTCCTTTTTAAAAAGCAAACATTTACTTTGCAATAAAGTAGCTTACTAGCATGTTCGTTCAAGTCTTATTGCACTAAATTCCTTTGGTTTTCACCTTTAAGATATAATCAAAAACCCTTTAAGAGTGTGGAACTATATTTTTAACAACATAAAGTTAGATCCATTCTAACAAAGTAACAAAATAAGCAGGACAAACAGAAGAATGTCGTATGTAGTGAACGACGTCAGCTCTGAAACAAAGCCAGTAATAGGTTTGGAGGTAACGAGTAGAACTTTTCGTTACACCGCAGTGACCGGAAATAGTAGGATCGAGGTGGAAGGATATCAGATATTTACGCTGCTCAGGAAGTAAGACGATTTTCCAATCGTCCGGAGAATCGACAGCAACTGCAGTCTCGATTGAGTAACTTTCCGAAGTTTTTTTGGCGAAGTCTACTATGGCAAAGTGGTCTTAATGCGATCAACTTTCCGCTATTGTTTCGGCGAAGCATACTAGAACGATGTGACCTTGATGCAATCAACTCCCCATTGTTGTTTCGGCGAGGTCTACTAGAGCGAAGTGGCCTTGATGCGACCAACTTCCCGAAGTCGTTTCAACGAGGTCTCTAAAGCGAAGTGACCTTGATCCGATCAACTCCACAAAGTCCTCTCGACAAAGTCTACTAGGGCGAAGTGATCTTGATGCGATCAACTATCCCGAAGTTGTTTCGAAAAAGTCTACTAGGGCGAAGTGATCTTCTTATAATCAACTCACCGAAGTTGTTTCGAAAAAGTCTACTTGGCCGAGCAAAACGGTATATGGCGCCCAACGTAGTTCCGAAAGGACTACCCGCCGCTTCTAGTCCCATATCTTAAAACGTGATAGTTGAATTCTATCCTGTACACTATTATTATTGTTTGCTGTAAAATGTAAGTAATTCTTGTGTTCAGAAAAATTACATTGAGGTAGTTAGTGTATTGATTGTTTCGTGTAGATTTTGGCGTATTGTATAAATTCTTCGGGATGTTTTAGAGAAACGTTTCTTTGATAGGTGGTTGTCTTTTTTATAACATGTTGTTGTTTTAAGGTTGCAACACTTTAGTTATAGGCAATTACGTGGTGCACTTAGTGCTGTGTGGGTTGCCAGAATTTAGGCGAGAAACTCGCTGCTATCGTGTTTGAGTTTTCGCGTAGTCGTAGTTAGATAATCTTGCGCGTTAAAATGAAACGTAGAAAATCAGTCTTGTCGTTGGCATAGAATGACTTGACACATTTTTTGAAAAAGTGGTGTGCTTTTTTGGGTCCATTATGAGTTGAAGAAAACTTTGCTCGTGGCAATTGCACTTAGCTTGGCGCATGTTAGAACGCAGTTCCAATTAAGATTAAGTATTTATAAATGTTTGTTATTTAAAATATGGCATTTGAATTATTACTAAAGCAAGTTTTAATTTTTAACAAGCAGCTTTAGATTATAGAGTTTATGGATTAGAAAATAGCACAGAATTTCATTTCAATACCAATTATTGTAACTCAAGATGTAATTCCTAGTTTTTGTACAGAAGTTTTCGTGGATCGTAGGAAAGATGGCGGATTTAAGATGCTCTGTTAGACAGGTGTTCTGTATTTTATTGTCATTATTTAATGTCGTCAAGCTTTGGTGAGTACAATTCCTTTTTTTATGATCCAGAGGAATCAACGCGTATGTGATGAACGTCTTGTTTGAGAAGCTGAGTTAGATAAATTGAAAGTAATTAGTTAGGAAATACGAAATTAAGAATTTTTGATTTATGAGTTTGAACCGTATCTTATTAAATTTAAATCATAATTTTATTTGATGTAGTTTAGATGATTTGGCACATTTTTTTATGTCGCCGTATTCTTATGTTAGATGTTTGTTAAGAATAACACTTCAAAGCAGCAGGTGTAATGACAAGGATCTAGTTTTCCATGTTTGTTCAAAACAGATGACACTTAATGTTACTAAGTAAGTTTTGTATTGAGATAATTCCTGATACAGAGAAAATTTAGTAAAACATTAGAAAGACTAAAGCATAAACTAAAGATATTTTTTGTGAGCTATATCAAAGATCTCTGATTACAGTATATAACTAATGTAATAAGATTTTCGAGTAATTTTTTTAATGACAAGTCTAACCTGTAAATAACTGTGATTTTTGCCTACTGAACTTTTTCATCGGCATTCACTTTCGTGCCATAGTATTTACACTGTAAATTTTTTATAATTTTTTTTGTACATAGATGAAAAGAAACAAATTTTATTAGACACTAGTCAAAACCCACAATTGTTTTATTTTTAACAGCTCAATAAACAAAATAACCTATCCGTTTTGATTGAGATAAAAAATAAGTAAAGGAATTATGATACTTCATATCTAAATTTAGGTAGATATTATTCCCTTAAGGTTTATCTGCGTCTATCCTTACGATGAATTGTTGTATTAGCCTTATTGACGCAGTGGCGCCCAAGTTTATTTAGAGTTTGGGTTTAGTCTCAGAAAATACCTCAACCACCTTATGCCTCCGCAGGAATAGGCCAAGAGTTTAGACCGAGAGCACTCTATTTTTCTTTTGTAATACCGCTTGGCCCTACTACATCCTCAATAAAGGTCATCCTCAGTATATAAAATACTCAAATTTAGACCAGGGTAGAAAATTAATTAACGACATCAAATAATTTTAATCACCGTGTATAAGGAAGCTTTGGGAAAAAGTACGCGTAATTAAAATGCCTAGTGTGAAGATTTAAATTATTCAATTAGAATGTAGGGTTTGTATAGAATTTTATTAGATAATACGCGTTATTAAAACCGTGGAGCATAAAAATTTATTCGTTTCATTAAAAATAAGGGATTTAAATTATTCACTAGACGCTTTCTATAAAAAGAAGCAGAATTAAAATACTCAACGTGTATTTAATTTAATTGTTCCAAGAAACAAATAAAAATTACGTGCAAAATTTATATTAATTGATTCAATTTTTGGGTAACGGGTGTTAAACGGAGCGTACAGATAATGATTGATATTTGGTTAGTATTCGCTAAAAATTAAAGGGTAGAAGTCAATGCCATTCATTATTATTTTAATTGGAGTTAATTGAACCATTAGTAATACATAATATGCATAAAAGCTTTCAAAAACTCAATAATACCAAATATGAGACGCGTTGCTAGCATACAAATCTATCAAGAAGGTTAAAATACGTAGAATATCCAAATCGTAGAAGTATTACGATTGAACACTTGCGTATTTTTAAATATCAAAGTTCTAATAAATTTGAATAGATAAACATGAAAATTCTACGTATATTGCAAACGGTCGGATAAACCGTAGCTTATATTAACGAGAAAGGTTAGTTGAGGGGTTATTTAACTCAAGTAAGTCACGTCGCGGGTCCAAGTGGATTGAAATAGCCCATAATAAAGAATATCGATTTGTACCACTCAGACCAGGGTAGAAAGGGATGGACAAAAGCGTAAAGCAGAGACACAGATAATTAAAAGCCGGATTTGAGCAACGTTCCTGGGCTTGCGATTGGTGGAAATAAGATGCAGATATGAGAGGTGTAAACGTAACGATTTCTATACAAAATTAATTAGTTGTTCTCGGACGTGTTTGCGAGCCGTGCGAAAATTTCTTAGATTTTCAACTGGCGCGAGTGCAAAGTTTGTAGAATCGCGTGCCGAGCTGTCGAAAAGGGAACGGAGAATGCGAAATTCTAAAAACTGGCCGTCGCGGGACAAAACCGACGTGCAGGCGAGCTATTATATAAACCCGTGTCTATAGGAGTTTCGCTCTCTTAGATTTTCCGTTTTATTCAATACTTTAAACAGTTTGGCTCTTAGATTTTTGATTTTATTGAATACTTTAAACAGTTTTGCTCTTAATTTTTTGATGTGATACCATACTTCAATACGTGCTACGATACAAGTTATTATGCATTAGTCCACTTAGAAAAGAAGGTACAAGGTGATAAAGTCTAGTTATATTTGCGAGTATTACTGTACCAATTATCCAAATTAATAACGATAAATGAATAAACAAAGGTAGGCAGTTTTGGGTATAGCGTGAAAGAATTATAAATTTCAGTGCTATTTTTCGGGGATGTTAATAATCAAATGTTATTCGTAAACGTGATTGGATCCACAAAACAAGATTTAGATATACATAGATGCGTTCCTGAGAAGCCCTGAAACTTTTTTAAACGAATGGTGTTGTAGATGAATTTTAAAAGGCGACCAGGAATCTGAGGACGGAAACATAACCCAGTTGGAATGGTGGAATTAGCAAGGACGATATACATTGAAGCAACGAGTGCAGTAACCTTCAGGTAAATTATACAATTTTGTTCGAACTTTGATGTTTTGGTGTGTGTTGGATATCTTTATAATTTATTTGAAAAAAAATGGACAGTAGTGAATTTGTATGAACAACAACTTTTAATTTTAAGGTAAAATTTTCTTGTTTAAGTAGAACGAAGTATTTAGCAGTTTATGTTTTGATTATGATGAAAATTTGGGTCTGTCTTTGAGCTCAATTAGACTAACCTGTTAAATTAACGTAAAGGGGTGGGAAATGCTCCCATTTATTCAGACTCAGGTCTGCAAATATTGTTTACTTAATTAGTATGCATCCTACAAGGACTCTAATTCTGGATGCAAATTAAATTGATGACAAATTTGAACTTGAAATTTTATGATGCTGAAATTTATGCTGAAATTTAATTTTGAAATTTTAATGTATTGTGAATATTAATGTAAATAGAGTTAACGTTGATGTTTGTGGTAGGAATGTGTTTGTTTTTTTTTATGAATGAGGATGAAAATTATCTAGGGGAGCAGCCGAGGCGGAAAGAGTAAAGAGGCGATTATCAGAAGAGATTCAACAGGGCGAGAATCACAACAAATCTTGGTGCCCAGTTCGAGTGGCTCGAATATTTTTTTTTACTCTGGTGAGGCCTTTTGTAGGTTTCACAGCAATATATATATACATATATATATATATATATAAATATATATATATATATATATATATATACATATTGCTGTGGATCGCCAAAATTCGTGCCCAATCGTTGGGCCGTCCATAAGAATGCTGTGGATTGTGGGGTCAGTTTCTGGATTTTCCTTTAACCTATTCAAAATCTACCGTTCGGCTGTCATAAGATTGCTGTGATCGGACTTATGAGTTTGACATCACCGTGTCCACACTGATTTTCAAAAACAATGAAAAATTTTATAAAAATATTCTTACCCGTTTATTCTGCTGCAGCAATCTTCCGCAGCTTCCCTGGCTAGCTCAACTGTGCCTCTTCTCGGATACCTAAATTTACAATCATTCTTACTTCCCACTCACACATCACTCAATAAATCACTAAATAATACAACAATCATACAATCTTTATTTACCGCTATTTACGAACAATTATTCACAAATATATGCAGCTTGGTACACTGATTACAACTCCATAAGTGCTATTTTTGTAAAGTCCGTGTTTTAAAATTTTAATTGCAAACACATTTAATACAACAGGAGTAAATGGGCCCCAAATAATATCCTATATTTATTGCACACTGGAGTATGGTGAGCTCATAATAACCCAGTTTATTAATGTGTGCCTTTTACCTTGCATAGAATTACTTCAAATTAATAAACCCATATACCCTTAACAATCCTATTTAAATTCGTAATGAAATTTAGCAAGCTTTACATACTCCTTTTTTCAATATTTAAAATACCCTAATAATTGTCAAGTACACGTATCTTTTCCAATACGTTAAATAACCATAAATAACCATCAAAGTTCACTCACACATCACAAATAATTCCAACAGTTTATCAAATAACAGCAAATTTAAATGAGTTACCTGAAAAATACTTCAAGCCTTCCACCTCCTTGGATGATGCTCTACAGAACCCCTTAGCTTCGTGATTATGCGCTCTGATCCTCCAGCTAGATGATAACCTCAGTATACGCTGATCTCCGTGCTACCAATTACCATTCCATTCCAACATCCAAATTCACGAATATCATACTTTTGTTTATTGCTTTATTAGCTTGTTATGGTATTAGTTAGACCTCGGTTAATTTAATTCACTCGACACTACACACGTTAATAACTACAAGGCCCCAACTTACCACGTTATAAGTGCTAATACTATTTTTATTGAATTATACAAATTTTCAATACTCACAAGCCTCTACTATAACCTCGGTTGATTATTATACGTAGTCTAAATCAATAAAAATACCAAGAGAGCCCTATTAATTTTCTTTGAGTATCTATACAATTCCAAATGCCACCTCTCGGCCACTCTTTACGCGAAATACTTAATTTAAAATAATACTTCTGCAAATTTTAATCTAACTGATTTAAAGCTCCCAGAAATTTGGATCAGACACACAATTTAATCCGAAAAATTGCTTTCACCTGTCGCGTGTTCGTCCGTTGTTATACTATCTATTTCAACCAATGATACAGTCCTGTGTCGTCATAAAACTCCGCCTGTAATATTTTTATACCTGTCTTATGCATATTAGATGTCGCGTTCCAAACCCCACTAGAGTTATATAAAATCGATATTGCTGACGGCGTCGCCTGACTTCACGTGGATTGAATACGTGCATTTTTGAAGCCAATGCTTATATATCCGTCTTTCTCTGTAGCATATTATTGATCGTGCATCCCTTCCGCTCTTTAAGAAACTTTGTTAGCTTGTTTATTCGAAGCAACTGACGGTTGGAAATATTTTCTTTAAAGCCCGCGTTATTATGCATATAAATTCAACGAAGGTAACTTTTTCAGGCATGCAGGTGTTCTTAATTATTGACCGTTTGAACAACAATTCTAGGAGCTTATATTTCACGGTATTCGATACAATTGACGTCCTTGTCTGCTACCACGAACCATTTTGCGTTTGGATTATTGATTTTCTATACCCTGGTGTGTTTCTTAATGCTATTACACGTTGAATTAAAATAAATTAAATTAATTATGCGTTTCTATTTGTTTTTAAAACTGGTTTTCTTTATGAACCTATTACTTTTCAATCATTAATTATAAAATTTACGTCAATACGTGTCCGTTTAAATTAAATAAATGAAATAAATTTTGCGTGTAAATAAATTGTTCCTTTCTCTATTCAGGGTGTTTGACATTGCATTGCTTACCCCAAATTTAACCCTTTGAATCCATAACAATATATATATATATATATATATATTGTAGTGGGTTTAAAGGGCTAAATCTACGTATAAACAAAGTAATTTCAAACACCCTGTATAGAGGAAACAACCAGAATTTACGTGCAAAATGTATTCCAGTTAAGTCATTTTTAAGTAACAAGTATTAACAAAATTTTACCAATAATGATTAAAATTTAGATAGGTTCGTAAAGAAAATAATTTTTAGAAGCCAATGCAATTTATTTATTAATTTAATTGAGTTTAATCGAACGGTTATTTAAGCATAATATGCATAAAAGCATAAAAAATCAATAATACTAAGGTGAAACGCGTTGCTAACACATAAACAGCCGTTAAATATATTGGTTGGGTTGAAATACCATGAAAAGAAGCTCCTAGAGATGTTGTGTTAAAACGTCGGTTAATTAAACACCTGCATGTTTTCTAAATGTCAAGTTCCCTTTAATTTGTATAGATAACAAGCAAGTTTCAAAGAATATTGGTAAACAACAGTCGCAAGAGCACGTATTTTGGGTCCACATGGAGTTGTAGAACGCGGACAGGAATATCGATTTTCTACCACTCAAACAAGGTTAGAAGGAAACATATGATATGCATAAGCAAGGGATAGCGTTAAGATAGGCGGGATTTTTAAGACGTGAATGAATATACTATTGGTCGATATCGTTAGTTGTACAGCAGACAAACACGAGGATATTTGAAGTCGGTTTTATTGGAAAATATCATAACGACGCGCTAAATTTCGGGGATTTCAAAAACGGTTGAACCAAATTTTTAAGAACGTGTTATTTTAAATTAGATTTTTTACGGTAAGAGCGGCCAGGAGGTTACGGTCGAATTGTATAAATACTCAATGAATTAGCAAGGCTCTCTCTTTTAACTTCGTTCGAATAGTATTTACATCGCTTCAAATACGAGTTGTAAATATACATATTTTAAATTAAATAATACAGTGTTGGCTTCATAATTTGATACGTGAATGAGTGGCGAGTCTAAATTTTAATATGAGATGCAACATTTACTGTAAAGAAGCTCGTGAAGTGACGTGAAGTAATTAAACGTAAATGAAATTGAATTATCTAACGTACGCGATTATGAAAGAAGTGTAATTAATTTGGATTTGGAAATGGGATGCACCGTGAAGGCAGCGCATGCAGCACAACATAAATAATGTTCTTCTACAAATAGCTACAAGCGGCCTGCAGAGCAGACCGAAGCAAATACACGGCATCGTCAACGGAGCAGAGATCTTCTAGAAATTCCAGGTAACGCTTTAAAATTGTTGTTGTTATAAACTATGAAACTATGAATATTGGGTGACGTGTGAGAGTGAATTTTGAAAGTATTGTGCATTATTTTGCGTATTGAAAATAATACGTATAACTAACTTTATTATGGTATTTAAATAGAAATCTGAAGTTGTATATAAAGCTTATTAACGTTCCATCAGGAATTTAAATTTTGTAAAGAGTACATGGGTTTGTTTTTTTTTGTTTGTTGTAAGAGTATGCGAAGTACAAGGGCATATATTATTCATAATTAACTGGGTTATCATGAGCTCACCATACTCCAGAGTTTACGTAGATTTAAAATAAATTATAAAGGAAGAATGAGAAATAAGATATTAATCAGGGCCCATTTACTCCAGGTACATTCTATGTGTTTGATAATTTAAATTAAAATACAGGACCTTACAAAATAGGATTTATTGAGGTGTAACTTGATCACTGAAATGTGGATAATATTGAATTTTATTTGTAAATAGTGATAAATAAAGATTGTATGATTGTTGTATTATTTTGTGGTTTTATTGAGAGTGTGCGTGAACGACGCAAAAGCATAATAGTGAATCTAGGTATCCAAGAGGAGGCCCAACTGAGCTAGCCTGGGAACTGAAGAAGAATTAAGGTGAAAAAGGTAAAGAAGAGAGAGGAACGGGTAAGAAATTAATTTTTTTTTGAATTTTTAATTTTTGGTGAAATTTTCGATTTTTGTATAAAATAATTTTCGAATCTACTGAGATTCCTTGAGGTTTCACGGCAATTTATGACGGCCCAACGTTGGGGTTCGAATGTTTTTTTTACTCGGGTGAGGTTTTTAGAGAGGTTCCACGGCAATATATATATATATATATATATATATATATATATATATAGAAAAAATAGATAACGAGGTTTTGTAAATAAAATAATACTGTTTTTGAGGTTTCCAATTTTTCTTTTAGTGTACCCACCCCACTTTACGACTTTCCAGTTAGCACGGCTTTCTTTGGATGCCATTTGGTTTTGTTGCCGTACTCGGTGCGGACTTACTGTTCTTTTAATTACTGCACTTTACTTTTCTCTTGTCCGCAGGGATTACCATAACAAAGTGATCTATATCGTTTTTTATCGTGATTTGAATTTTGGGATGGTAGGTATTGAATATTTTAAAGTCGTCATTAATTTTGTCTTACAGGGCATATGTGTCATTTTTAGATACTATTTCAATTAAGGGCGATTCTAATAAAGTAATATTAGACTGGTTTTATAAAAAAAAACACACAAGTATTTGTCTTAAAAGCTGTTAGAATGTTCTGACAGTCAAAGGATTAATAAAATCTTTATAGGTTTTTATGCGCTTTCTGATGGATTAGGACTTTTCAACTTCATGAAATAGTTGCATTCCACTGAAAGTTACGTCCATTACACCAATTTTTCCTAGGTATAGTCCAATCTTGCTTAACGCTGTTAATTGAAACTGTTTTCTTTTCTGAGATTTATGCAGGAAGAAGCCAAATTCAGCTCCAGATCTCACAAGTACGGCCCTGTTAAAGTAAATATCTAAACAATGCACAAAATGTGTAATTAACTTGTCTGCTAAATCGTTTTAAAATCACGTGTAGTGATTTTATACTCGTTTTCTGAGTCTGGCAATTGACCAAATCTCTAATAGTCGAAATTAAATGTGCAACCTACTATACGTGACGCTGCAATTGACTTTTTCCAAACCTTTTGTTTGGGATTATTCGATTATGAAACAAACTTAAAAGGGTTATTTTTAGGCGTGTTTCCGTTGTAATTAGAACGTCTAGAATTAACTACTTGAATACTGTGTTTGATGAAGCAAGGGTAAATTAAAACAGTTAAATTTAACTACAGGAATGGCAAGGAAATTTATTAAAGTTTTGATAGACAATGCAGAATTTAATTTTAATTTTTTGGATCCGCTAAAAGCAATTACATCAACCACTTCTTGTAAAGTTAACTGTTGATTTTAGAAACAGGAAAATTACGAAGGCAAAAGGTCGAAATATCAAACGTCTAGTTTAACCCTTTAACATTTGTTGCTTTATATTTGTCCAAAACTAAGATAATCTAACGTAAGTTAAAATAATCTTAGTTGAGGACACGCTCTTTTTACTACTAAGGAACTTAGATAAAGTTAGATCTTTTGCATTCTCCTTACCCCAGATAAGGTGCTTATAGATCTACCTTAGATACTAAGTTCCCTCCCTAAGTTTATATTGAGGTTATATTTTTCGTGTTGTTGTGTATGATCTAAAATTGTATTGCACATTTATAAAAGCAACTATAACATAACAGTTAATACCAAGTAGATTCTTAACAAGAATCAGTTGATTTTAATATTATTTTTAAACTCTTTATAGGTTAGTTAGCTAAAATGCTAAGTTGTAACTTCTAATAAACAAATGCAAATGAAGTATGGTAAGGATAGATTTTTACCTAACCTAATTTTAAGCCATTCTTAGATAAGGTGTAAATAGAAAGCACCTATTGTCGGGTTGAAATATCAACCACTTATATTTCAAGGTGCTCCCAACAATCCACACTTATAAATATCAGTTAGCTATACTCCCACCTATTTTTTAGTTGGATATAGGCAACCAACATACTATACTTCTAATAGGCGTGTTAAGTTCATAATTGGTTTTTTTACAGTCACCTTGTTAATAAATATAATTCCAACGGTTGTGGTTTTATTACTAATTGGAAAAAAATTAACAAGCGCTTAAGTCAGAAATACGTTGTTTCAATTTATGAACAATATCAACCAAAAAGATTTTTTCGCTACTTTTCAAATTGAGTATACAGGTCTTTTCAACAAGTTGTAGTTGCAATGGATTTCTAAAAACCCTCACAATTATTTACTTTCGGCTAATCACTAACAGGACTACGTTGGGGGTAGAAATTCCTTTGGTTCAAGACCCCATAAACCCGTATACAGGGACCCCTTCGCCGAGTAGAAGGCGCCCTGGTATAGTTTGTCTAGACAACATTGTGGGAGTTATAGCATCAATACCGCTTTGTTCTAATAGACTTCGTCGAAATAACTTCGAGGAGTTGCTCGGATCAAGATCACTTTGCCAAAGTAGACTTTGTTGAAACGACTTCCGGAAGTTGTTCAGATCAAGGTTACTTCGCCCTAGTAGACTTCGTTGAAACGATTTCGGAGAATGGATCGGATCAAGATTGCTTCGCCCTAGTAGATTGCGTTAAAATGACTTCGTGGAGTAGATCGGATCAAGGTCACTTCGAACTAATACACTCGTTGAAACGACTTCAGGAAGTAGATCAGATCAAGGAAGCTTTGTCGTAGTACACTTCTATGTAATGAGTTGTAAGGTATTTTTTTCTTGTTACGCTAGTTAAGGTTTGGGCCTTTGGAGCTGTGTTTTTAAAAAACAACTTGAAACACTTAACAAATTTATTTTAACTTGAAACAGAAATTACAGTGAAATTTAGAATAACTTGTTCATAATAACTTTAATAAAAAAATAATTAATTGTACTGGGCGAGTAGTCTAGGTAGACAACAATGCAAAAGCTGTAATACTCAGACTGACTGCCGGGCCTTGAGCTCTCGGGCTTTTTATAATAACCTGCCCCTCACACAGCTGTGGGAACTTGCAGATCTCATGTCTTCGTTTCTCTTAATTGTAGACTTTATTACAATGTAACAATCTTAATTCTAAGTAATTGCGGTATGTTAACCGCCTGTGACCTGCCACCTGCAGTATCACTGCCCTCTCGGATGCAAAGTTGTATTCCGTTCTCATGAACTGTCGATAACCTCTCTGGGTTATCCTTATATTACAATGTTGCAATGAACTTATACTTTATTTAACAATTTCTAATAATTGCTATTAAATTCAATATATTCAATACATATAGATAATTGGGGGATACATAACTCCTCCCACCGTAAATGAAAAATTAAGGTTTTACTTAATTTTTAAATACATAAAATTCATTATTCAATTTTATTTAAAATTCATTATTTCTAAGGGTATACTTATCGTTTCTTTATTTCTCTTTGTTTCCTTAAATCTAAAACTGTTTCCTTCATTCTTATATCTAAGGTACATTTTGTAAAATACATACATGATTACAAAAATTATTAAAATGATTAATACAATTGTCCAAACGCTTATATTATCATAATGTAACTTTGGCGTTTTGAGTTTACTTAAATGTTCTTTGTAACTTTCCACTAATTTCATGGCGTGGTTAAGGTCGTCTAAGTCTAGATGCTCTAGCTTTATGGGTTTCTGGACTATTTCTTCGTCTTCTTGTTCTATCTTGAACTGTAGTTCCGGTAGGTTTGCAAGTTTCTTTGTTGCTATGGGATCTTGATAAACTCTGATTACTTCGTCTTTCGATTTCACATAACAGTCTTCTTTGAGGGTAATTAATTTGCTTCCGATTAATGCTTGGGAATTTTCATCTTAATTGCAGTGGATGGTTGCTACTACTTCTGTTGGGAAAATGGCTATCCATTTGTTTTCTGTAACTTTTTGAATTTTCATGTAATTTATTTGCACTTGTTTGGCTTCGCAGTTTTCGTAATGATTTGAAAATTTTAATAGTTGTACTTCACAAGGACTGTCTTGTTGAATGGTTGTTGTCGTCATTGATTGGCATAAGTATTGGTTTGGTGTTACTTCAGTACATTTTTCGTTTGTATAACCATATCTCAGTTCATTTAGGGATAGGAATTTGGTTTTGGGTATGATTACTTGGTATGTGCTAGTAACTTTTGTTGGAAAAGCAAATAAATGATAATAATTATAATTATTACTTTCTACTATCGGGATTTCTATTAAAAATATTATTTCGTTATTCTTAATGTAGCCTTTTACTATAGCTATCTTTTCAAATATTAGAATGTTTGTCTCTGTTACATCTAAAGGTAGTTTACTGTTAATTATAAGTGATTTAATTCTTATTAATTCTTTTAATAAATCGGTTGGTTCAATAATACTAAAGTGTACGGTATTTAATTTGTAAATGTTATTTGGGTTTTGCATACTGCCTAATTTAATTGGCAGTATACCGGGGTTGTTTTTATATGTTATATTATTATTTGGTTGTCCGTTCTACCTGGGTGGAGGTTGACGGTAAGGGTGATGATTGTCCATCTGAAATGACAGGGTGTCTTAGGTTTTTCAAATAAATGTACATTGTTATTTTACCGTTGTCTACTACTGCTATGTTTTTATCTGATATTTTTTTAATTTTAAATGGTCCTAAATTTCTGGGTGCCGTTTTATGTCGCTTGCTTTGAAAGTTCTTCTCATACACGGTTTGTCCTATTGAGAATTTATTTGCGTCGGCATTTTTGTTTCGGGTTGTGGTGATACGTTCCTTATCGTTATTTAATTTATCTTTTACCCTGTCATAAGTTATTTTTAGTTTTTCTTTGTGGTCTTTCGCATATTGTTGATATACTTCCTTGTTGTAGTGTATGTCATAGGGATTTCGTGAATCTGAATGTCCTAATGTTAATTCTAAGAGTGTAAAATTTGTCGATGAGTGAATTGTGTTATTATAGGCGATTAGTGCGTATGACATTAAATTGGTTATATGTTCCTTTTTATAATTTATTCTTAATAATCGAATTTGTTCTAACAGGGTTAAATGTAGTCGTTCAATTAGTCCGTTTGATTCAGGGTGGTTTTCCGTTATGAAATGAATTTTTATTTTGTGAAGTTCTAAAGTGTTTTGTATTGTCTCATTTTTAAATTCGCTACCATTATCTAGAGTTATTGATTCAGGTGTTCCGTAAAATGTGAAATATTGTAAAAATCCTTGGGTCACGTCAATGCTATTTTTGGAGGTGATTGGTATTGCTTGGCCTATTTTTGTGAATGCGTCTACAATTGTTAGATAGTTTTGTGCTTCTACTACTAGAGTATCGGCATGTAGTTTTTGAAATAGTTTGTCGGGTGTTTTGGTTAACATTAAGGGTATCTTTGGGGGTTTCCTATCGTATTTCGCTTTGTCACATAATTCACATTGGTTTATGAAATCTGTGGTTAATTCCTTCATGTCTTTAAAATAATAACGTCTTACAAGTTGCTTTATTGTTTCGTTAATTCTACGATGGTTGGTTTTTCCTTCGTGTTGATTCCTAATTACATCGTTTATTTCGTCAGGGTCGTCTAATGTTATTAATTTTCTAGTACATCTGATGAGTTCAGGGCCAGAGTTATTGAATAATTTAACGTATAATTCTGAAAATCTTTGGTATAAATGTTCGGTGTTGAAATAGAAATAAAATCTTTTTTTCTCGGGGGTGTACTCTTTTAGAATTTTAATTATTTGTTCCTCGTTGTCATCTTTAGTTATTTGAATTTGGTATATCTTTTTGTTATCTACTTTTGTATATTTTACTGGATTGGGGTTATTTAAAACTTCTGTTATTATAAATTGGTTGGGTTTCATATCGATTGCTTCGTTTAAAATTTTAATCGCGTTTTTAGGTTCTTCGTTTTGTGTCGAATGTATCGTGTCGATCTCGTCTGGATCTTCCCTTATTTCTGCTTCGTCTACGTTTCCTATAATGGATTCCATTTCTAATGCATTGAGCTGGATTCTATTTAAAGCGTCTGCGTTGTTGTTATAAATTCCTTTTTTGTATATAATTTCGTAGTCGTACTCTTCGAATCTAATTCTCCATCGTTATAATTTTGAATTCGGTTCTTTAAGTTTGCATAGCCATACTAACGGTCTATGATCGGTGTATATGTAAAACTTTCTTCCATATAAGTAAGGTCAAAAATATTTTGTTGCCCAAATTATGGCTAATTATTCTTGTTCTATGGTACTATATTTCTGTTCGGTTTCGTTTAGGGTTCTGGATGCGTAGCTGATGGGTTTATCGCTACCTACTTTTCCTTGGCTCAATACTGCGCCTAATGCTACATTCGATGCGTCTGTCGTCAGTATAAATGGTTTTGAAAAGTCTGGGTATTCTAATACAGGGTGATTCGTTAATATGTTTTTAAATTTGTCTACGGCTTTAATAAATTCCGGGGTGTGTTCAATTTTGTTTCCCTTTTTTAAACAATTTGTCAGGGGTTTGGTTATCTGAGCGTAACCTTTAATGAATTTGCTGTAGTAACCACTAAGTCCTAGAAATCCTTTAATTTCTTTGGTTGTCTTTGGTAATGGGTAATTTAGAACTGCATTTGTTTTGTCTGGATTTGGCATTACTCCTTGGGGTGTTATTACATGTCCTAAAAATGATACTTTTTTTTTGTAAAAATTCACTTTTATCTAACTGTACTTTGAAATGTGCTTGTCTAAGTCTTTCAAATACTTCTCTCAATCTTTCTATGTGTTCTACCAATGATGTGGAATAAACTATGATGTCGTCAAGGTATACAAGGCATTTTTCATTGTGTATTCCTCGTAATATATTGTCCATGACTCTCTGGAAAGTAGCGAGTGCGTTCTTTAATCCAAATGGCATTCGTTTGTACTCGCAATGTCCTCTAGGTGTGCTGAAGGCTGTTTTTGATATATACTTTTCTTCCATCTCTACCTGATGGTATCCTGATGCTAGGTCTAATGTTGAAAAATATTGGCATTTGCCTAATTTGTCTAAAATTTCGGTTATATTTGGTAGTGGATATTTGTCATCTACCGTTTTTTCATTTAACTTTCTATAGTCTATTACCATTCCGTACTTTCTCGTTCCGGTTGCGTCTAATTTCTTAGGTACTATTAACATGGGGCTGCTCCATGGTGAGTTGGAGTGCTGGATTATGTCTTGTTCTAATAAGTCTGCTACTTGTCTGTCAGCTTCTTCTTGGTTTGCATGAGGTAGTCTATATGCTTTTGTAAAGATTGGCTTATTGTCTGTTAGCTCGATATTATGTTTTACTGTGTTGGTGAATGTTAATGGTATTCCTTCGCAATGGAATATGTCGCGGTATTCAAAACATAAGTTTTTAATAGCCCTTTCTTCTTCTTGATTGATGTCGGTATTAAAGCGGATGTTAGTTAAATTTTCTCCTAACATTTTGTCATGTTCTATTGGGTTGTAATCGTTTTCTAAATTTTCGTCTATTTCCATTTCGTTAAAATTTAATTCTTCTACGTTAATTGGGTTTGTCAATGATAATTCTACGGGATAGTCGTTTGAATTTAATATCGTTGTGGTTGCATAATTATCCTTTATTTGTACTAAAGCGGTTGGGGTTTCTACTCCTTGTTGAAAAGTCATATGATTTATTATTCCTACTTTTTTGTTAGATTTTACTGGAATTTTTATTTTTCGTTCCGTTCGGGGTTCTATAGTGTATTTTTGTTCGGTTTGTGTGTTTTGAAATTTAATGGGGATTTTTCCGTATTTCGTCCTTAATAAGCGATTTTTAATGTCAATGTTGGCTCCTAATTTTCTTAGAAGGTCCATTCCGATTAAGCCGTCATATCTGTCGTTAAATTCGAATACACAAAATTTATGTTTCATTTTAACATTAAATGTTCTCGGTAAGGGTATATTAGCTATAAATTGGTGTATTGTCGTTTGATGGGCTGTTTTAATTTTAAATGGTTCTCTTTCTACATAAGCTAAATAATGTTTTTTCACAGTTCTGGGGCTAATTAATGTTTTTGAGGATCCGGTGTCGATTAATAGTTTGAATTCGGCGTGGGGTATTTCTATGTATGGTAGTACTAAGTGATTTATGTTATTTAAGTTTATTAAGTTTGGTCGGTTATAAATGGGTTCATTTGAAAATTTGAGTTCGAGTTTTCTTCGTTGTACTCCTCGTAAGTTTCGTATTGTTTGTCGCGTTCATAAATTTCTGCATGGTTTGATTCATCGTTTGTACTTGTCTCAATGTAATTATTCTGGTCAGTGTCAAATTTTTCTACTTCTTGGTGAAATAGTTCTTCTGATGTAAAATTGCGTTTCTGATGAGGGTTTGGTCGGATATGTATTATTTTTGTATTTTGTCTGGTGTTACCAGATGAGGTATCCATTGGTGTTGGTTTATAATAATTATTAAGGTTGTTATTATTATTAGTCATTGGTGTATTTCTATTGGGGTTTGCGTTGAATGCTGGTCTTTGTTGGTTTAGGTTTTGATTAAATCTTGGTTGGAATGTGGGTTTCGTAAAAGTTGGGTTAAACGTTGGTTTTGAAAAATGTTTAAATTGATTATTAAAATTTGTATTGTTGAAATTTGGGTTATTAATTCGCGGTTGATTTGTTTGTGCGTTGAAGGGTGTGAATTTTTGTTGAGGGATTGCTTGTCTTGTGGCTTGTATAGTTTTTATTGGTGAATAGCTTTTATTCGCGTTGGGGTTGTATAGTCTGTTGCGGTAATACATTACATTTTCTTCTTTTATTACTAGGTTCATAGCTTCTTCTAGATTTTGGGGTCGTTGGAATCTGATTTTATCCGATAGTCGTTCTGGTAAAGCGTTTATATACGTGTCCAGTGCCATTTCGTCATACATTTTTGTTTTTAAATGTCGAACGTTTTGATCGGGTTCTTCTATTTTTAATTTTGTTAGGATTAAACTTCTCACGTCTTGGCATTTCATTCCGAATTGGTAGGGGGATTGATTGTGTTCTATTCTAAGGTTTATTAGGTCTCGTACTAGGCATTTTATGTTATGTTGGTCTCCAAAATATGCAATTAGTAGCTGTTTAAATTCCTGCCATCCTTGTAAATCGTTCCTACTGGCAATTAAGGTTAGTGCCCTTCCGGTTAGTTTACTTATTACCAAGCGTATAAGCAATGAATTTCTTTTGTTATCTCCGGGTTTGTAGAAGGTTTTTAGGAACGTTTCGGCTGCTCCAATAAAATTTACAAGATGCGCCTGTATACCATCAAATATTTGGATTGTTTCCAAATAAAGCTTCATGTCTGTGCTACTCATGTTGGTTAAGGGTTGCTTTTGATTTTGGGTAATTTAAAAAAAAAATTTTTTTTTTGAATTGAGGTTTATTTCGCTATGTATGTCGTTATTTTTGCTTTAAATTTATTAATTTTCCGTTTGGGTTGGGTAACTTCGAATTTTGTAAATATTGGGGTTGATTTTGCTATTTGAAACGTTAATTTTAGTTTGGTTTTATTAATTTTCCTTTTAGATTGGATAATTTTGAATTTTGTAAAAATTGGGGTTGGTTTTACTATTTGTGATGTTAATTTTGTTTGGTTTTATTCATTTTCCTTTTAGATTGGATAATTTGAATTTTGTAAAAATTGGGGTTGGTTTTGCTATTTGTGATGTTAATTTTGCTTTGGTTTTATTAATTTTCCTTTTAGATTGGATAATTTAAAATTTTGTAAAAATTAGGGTTGATTTTTGTTATTTGAAACGTTATTTTTGGTTTAGATTTTCTAATTTTTTATTTAGGTTGGGTAAATTCAAATTTTGTAAAAATTGAGATTAATTTTTCTATTTGTAGTATTAATTTTGGTTCGGATTTGTTAATTTTCAGTTTAGATTGGGTAAATTCAAATTTTGTAAAAATTGAGATTGATTTTGCTATTTTTATCGTTATTTTGGGTTTGGATTTGTTAATCTTAAGTTTAGACTGCGTCAGGTTATTTTTAGAATCGTAATTGCTGTTACTTGTGCTTAGTTACACAGTGCGGTGATAAATGTGTTGGATTTATACTCGATAATGTTGATTTAATTACCGTAGTCTTGAATTTGACTGTTTCTATCTTGCGGTTTTAATTTGTCTTGATTTTGCTTGAGTTTCTGCTTTCTGAAGAATAGTTTCTCGCGGTATTTACTTTTCTTTGTGTTAGTTCAATTCTGTTAATTTGCAATTATATCGGTTTTAATTGAGTTGCATAACGTTTAGTTCGTCGGTCTTGTATTCTAAATTTAGCTTGCAGGTTAATTACTTACTTGTAGTTTATCGTTGTAATTTAAATACTAAGTTATGTCTCTTAAAGGTGTAGTCACGTTTCTGGGTAATTACGTGCGTGCTGAATAACATATGACTATATTTGGTGAGGTAATTAACACTTACAGGTGTTCGTTTTCAGTTTATAGGAAGTAAATAATTTGCTTCTTACTCGCTAATGTTACGTCTATTTATTCTTAGATATCTCGGTATTCAAATTATAATGCTTGTTGGTAATTGAATCTCTCGTAATGTATGTTTTAAACGTCTTAATTATAGCTTTGTACGATGATCGTTTAACTTTACTCAGTATTTGTACTGGGATAATGCGATGAAGAGTAATTTTAATTAAAAACGTTTAGTTTTAATTCCGTATTTGTACTAATGCAATTTATTTATGGATTACTGTGGTGTAATTTCATGCGCTTTCATTATTCCGTGATGGATTTAATTACTTATAATGCTGTTATTGTTTTAATTGCAATTTCTCTGAGGTTTTTAAGTGTGTAATAAATTATGCTTCTTTCGCGAACTTTGCTTATCTTTGGATGGCGTTTTAGGTTACTGATATGTTTGCAGTGTATTGCTGTAGTTTATACAGTATTATAGAGGTCAATGGTTTAAATAATCGTTCCGTAATTGCTTGTTTGAAGAATTACCTTTCGCTTTGGAGTTAATTTGCGTTTTGTCTTTTAGTTTACCGGATTAAAACGTGCGTTTGAATTGCGCTAGTTAATGTTTCTTATTTTGGTATTAGTGGATGTGCGTCCGTTATTTTTGGTTTATTTTTGAGTTTTGTTCTAATAATTGTGGTAAGAATCTTTTAAATATCAAGTTTCATTTGCTTTTAAAAAAAAATCTCTGTAAACATTCGTCTCATAAAATACAGTCTCGTTTTTTTTTGAAAATAATTCCTCTTTGTAACTATTTTCAAAACAATATTGGCATAAAATAAAATTCATAAAATACTAATCAAATAATAAAATAATAAACTAGCATATATCAATTATAGTTTGTGAGATCAATTGGTATAAATGGAATGAACTTACATTAATTGCTTCATCTGTTTCTTTTGTGGGCTCGATCGATGCTGTATCTTGTCCACGTTGGTTTGTTGCTGGATTTAGACTAGTTTTGTTCTTCCTCCAACCTGGTTTGTTGCTGGATTTAGACTATTTTTGTTCTTCCTCCAACCTGGTTTGGGTTCTGTCAAAATTGCGAATTAAAATTCTTGGTCACCAATCTTCTGATTTTTGGATTTTAGTGCCCTTTTGACATCCCTTACCGCTGCGCCAGTTAAGGTTCCGGCCTTTGGAGATGTGTTTTTAAAAAACAACTTGAAACACTTAACAAATTTATTTTAACTTGAAACAGAAATTACAGTATAATTTAGAATAACTTGTTCATAATAACTTTAATAAAAAAATAATTAATTGTACTGGGCGAGTAGTCTAGGTAGACAACAATGCAAAAGCTGTAATACTCAGACTGACTGCCGGGCCTTGAGCTCCCGGGCTTTTTATAATAACCTGCCCCTCACACAGCTGTGGGAACTTGCAGATCTCATGTCTGCGTTTCTCTTAATTGTACACTTTATTACAATGTAACAATCTTAATTCTAAGTAATTGCGGTATGCTAACCGCCTGTGACCTGCCACCTGCAGTATCACTGCCCTCTCGGATGCAAAGTTGCATTCCGTTCTCATGAACTGTCGATAACCTCTCTGGCTTATCCTTGTATTACAATGTTGCAATGAACTTATACTTTATTTAACAATTTCTAATAATTCCTATTAGATTCATTATATTTAATACATATAGATAATTGGGGGATACATAACTCGCTTCGTTCTTTAATATAGAATAAATCAGCAATAAAATAAAATATATAATTTATAACTTTCCGTTCGGTAACAAATTAATACATAAAATTAATAATAACATATAGACTCATTTACCTTTATGGTCTAAGATTCGTTACTAAGCTTCGTCGAGTTGTCAATTTGTCACTTCTTTATCAGCGTTCGAACGGGTAAGCTGCTCGGCAGGATAGTGAAGTCAAGATGGTCGTGTCTAAACACGTGGCCTCTAACAGAGTAAGAAAAAAGATGAATAATTGATTGATTCTTGGTGTCTGGAGGTCGAACCTAGCAGCTGTAGCGTGACGATGTTTTTCTATAAGTTTTACCTAGAGCGGTTTAGTTGATCCCTGCAGACCTAAGGAGATGGAAGCCCCACCTTACATCATTAATACAGTTGGTATAAATTAATTAAATAAATTATATTAATATTTTTCCTCATAGTGCAATATCATAGAAGGCAATTTTATATATATTTCGTATAATTCAACTTTACAAATAAATAATATCGAATAAGCAAATCTTGGATCTAGAAATTTTGTTGAAGTATTAAATTTAATCAAGCAGAAGTTAGTTTCGTTAAATAATGGTTGTATTCAGAAGAACTTTGATAATCGATGGTTATGGAAATTTCCGACAGCTGAGGTCAAGGTCTTATTTCTTTCGTTCAGAGCAGTATCACAACACGTGAATGTTCCTTAGAATTTAATCACTTTGAATATTAATTAAGTTGCAATAAGAAAATAGAACATTAAAAATTTTGTAACGTATAAAGCTTTTAAGGAAACAGCGAATTAAATAACAAATCTATTGTTTGTCAGAATGTTTGCACATGTCCACAAAGTGTACATTTAAAAGTTGTGAATGACATTTTATGTCAGATATTAAAAACATAGATTCAGTTGTTCTATTTAGACCTCACATGTCGTCTTACGTTAATTTAAAGTATGTTTAAATATTTTGAGGTCATGAACTTTTATTTTTAATCGACATGTGGAATTCGCGTATTAACTGTTAAGTAAAAGTAACTTAGGGTAACTACATACTATTTTATCAGCGCTTAGGTAATTAAATTTCACTGTGAAGGTCGAAGAAGTACTTCTAAGGCTTAGAAAAAATTATTATGTAATATGAATAATTTAGAAAATCTCAAGTCAGTACATTTAAATTTTGTAGAAAGATCCATTCAGAGATTTTTATATTATCGAATACAATTTCTTACTAGTATATGTCTGTTCCATAAAAATTATTAAGTGAAAATATTATAGAGATACGAATTAAAATATTATAGTAACATGAATCCAGAAATTTATTCAAATAGAATCTATTTTGTTTTTGAATGACTTTTTATTATTTAAAATTCAAGTAAAAATTACAAGTCATCCCTGATCAGAAATTGTGTGTAATGAGAACAAATTCCCTGGGTATATATTTTAGAAACCTAAATTCCATTATTTTATTTTTGGCAGATATTTTTGAGGACACAAATGGTGTCCATGTTGTACCTTTGTTTGTTCACAGGTCAAGCCAAGACGTCTGTATGACATCTGGTGTTTGAAGTTTTGGCAAGTGTGTTTAAAAGAGTGAAATTCAGGTTTTATGGCTATGTTAGTGGTGTTGACATAAGGTTTCCACATTCCCCTAATACAAGCACAGTTAAATTTTGGTGGTTATTGTATTGAAAAATACGGTGGCGCTCATTAAATATATTTTTGGTTTTTTGACAACCCATGACCCAAGCTCATGATCTACCCAGAGCTAACACTCGACTAGCCGTTTATGTCTTAAGAGTTTTTCTTTTTCTCAAGCCATTTTCCATTCAACTTTACCTTGGGCTTGCATTAATAATAAGAAATTCTCAACCTTGTGATATCAGGTTAGGGTTTAGAAAATTTAAAGGTGTAATTTATTAGCTGATAGTCACGAGGATAATTAAACTTAATAAAAAAAAACAAGTTTAAGAAATAAAAATTTATTATGACAGAGTTCTGGGAGATGACCGGTTTAAGGCACTTCGTCCTAGTAACCTTCCCTGAAAAAGCTTCGGGGAGTTGATTGCATCAAAGCCGCCTCGTTTTAGTAGACTTCGTCGAAATACCTTCGGGGAGTTGATAACATCACAGAAACTTTGACCTAGTTGACTTTGTTGAAACAACCCTGGTGGTAGACCGGATCAAGGTTACTTTTACCTAGTAAAGTTGATCGGACCAAGATCACATCGCCCTAGTAGACTTCCCTGAAACGATTTCAGAGAGTTGATCGGATAAAGATCACTTAGCCCAAGTAGACTTCGTCGAAACGACTGTGGGGAGTTGATCGAATCAGGATCACTTCACCCTAGTAGACTTCGTTCATACGATTTCACGGAGTTGAATGAATAAAGATCACTTCGCCCTGGTAGACTTCGCTGAAACGATTGTGCGGGAGTTGATCGGATCAAGATCACTTTGCCTTAGTAGACTTCGTCGAAACGACTTCGAGGAGTTGTTTAAGCCAAGATCACTTCGCCCTAGTAGACTTCGGTAAAATGACTCCGTGGAGTTGATGGGACCAAGACCACTTCGTCGAAACGACTTTGTGGAGTAGAAAGCATTAAAGCCACTTCGCCCTAATAGACCTTGCCGAAACAACTTTGGGGAGTTGATCACATCAAAACCATTTCGCCCTAGTAAACCTCGTTGCAAGAACTTCGGGGAATAGATCGGATCAAGTTCACTTCGCCCAAGTAGACTTCGTTAAAACGACTTCTGGGAGCTGATTTGATCAAGATCACTTCGGTCTAGTAGATTTCATCGAACCGACTTCGTGAAGTTAATCGGATTTCGGGGAGTTGATGGCATTAGGACCACTTTACCTTAGTAGATTTTGTTAAAACAACTGTGTGGAGTTGATGACATCAGAACCACTTCGTCCTAGTAGACTTCGTTAAAACGAGTTCGGGGAGTTGATCGCATCAAGATAACTTTGCGTTAGTGTACTTTTTTTTAAACAATTTCAGAGAGTTGATAGGATCAAGACCACTTCGCTTAAGTAGACTTCATAGAAACGACTTTGGAGAGTTGATCGAACCAAGAGCACTTTGCAGTAGTAGACTTCGTTGAAACGACTTCGAGGAGTTGATCGGATCAAGATCACTCTGCCCTAGTAGACATCATTGATACTACTTTGTTTGAATAGACTTAGTTGATACGACTTAAGAGAACAGATCGGGTCGAGATTACTTCGCCCTAGTAGACTTCGTTAAAACGACTGACGGGAACTGATTTGATTAAGATCACTTCGGCCTAGTAGACTTCATCAAAACGACTTCAAGGAGTTGATCGAATAAAAACCACTTCGCTCTAGTAGACATCGTACGAACAACTTCGAGGAGTAGATCGGATCCAAGACACTTCGTTTGAGTATACTTCATTGATACTACTTAGGAAACTGATAGGGTCGAGTCACTTCGCCTTAATAGACTTCGTTGAAATGACTTCGTGGAGTTGATAGCATCAAGAAAACTTCGCGCTAGCGTACTTTGCTAAAACGATTTCGAGGAGTTGATGGGATCAAGACCACTTCGCCCAAGCAGACTTTGTTAAAACGACTTTGGAGAGTTGATTGGACCAAGAGTACCTCGCAGTAGTAGACTTCGTTAAAACGACTTCGAGGAGTTGCTTGGATCAAGGGCACTACTCTCTAGTAGACTTGGCACAAACGACCTCGGAAAAATGATCGGATCAACACTACTTCGCCCAAGTAGACTCCGTTGAAACGACTTCGGAGAGTTGATAGGATAAAGATATCTTCGCCCTAGTAGACTTCGTTGAAAAGACTTCGGGAAGTTGATCGCATCAAGATAACTTCACGTTAATGTACTTTGTTAAAACGATTTCGCGGAGTTCATGGGATCAAGACTATTTCGCCCAAGTAAACTTACTTTGAACGACTTCGGGGAGTTGATCGGATCAAGATTACTTCGTCCTAGTAGGCTTCATTAAAACGACTACGAAGAGTTGATCGGATTAAGTTCACATCACCGAAGTAGACTTTGTAGAAACGGCTTCGGGGAATTTGTCAGATCAAGACCATTTTGCTCTAGTAGATTTTGTTAAAACGACTTGGGGAGTTGATAGGATTTAGACCACTTTGCCCTAGTAGACTTCGTTGAAACGATTTCGGGGAATTGGTTAGACCCATAGTACTTCGCAGTAGTAGATTTCGTTAAAACAACTTCGAGGAGTTAATCGGATTTAGTTCACATCACCCAGTAAACCTCGTTGAAACTACTTCGTGGAATTGGTACGATCAAGACCACTTCGATCTAGTAGATTTCGATAAAATGACTTCGGGGAGTTGTTCGAATTTATACCACTTCGCCCTAGTAGACTTCGTCGAAACGATTTGAGGAGTTGATCTGATCAAGACCACTTTGCCCTAGTGAACTTGGTTGAAACGTCTTCGGGGAGTTGATCGGATTAACACTACTTCGACCAAGTAGACTTAACGACTTCGGGGAGTTGATGGCATCAGGACTACTTTGTTGAAACGATTTTGGGGAGTTGATGGGATAAAGATAACTTCGTCCTTGTAGACTTCGTTGAAATAACTTCGGGAAGTTGATCACATCAAGATAACTTCGCGTTAGTATACTTTGCTGAAACGATTTGGGGGAGTGGATGAGATCAAGACCATTTCGCTAAAGTAGACTTCGTAGAAACGACTTTGGGGGGTTGATCGGATAAAGAGCACTTTGCTGTACTAGACTTCGTTAAAATGACTTCGAGGAGTTGATCGGATCAAGATTCCTTTCGCCCTAGTAGCCTTCGTTAAAACGACTTCGGGGAATTGATCGGATAAAGACCACTTCGCTCTAGTAGATTTTGTTAAAACGACTTGGGGAGTTGATAGGATTTAGACCACTTCGCCCTAGTAGACTTCGTTGAAACGATTTCGGGGAATTGATTAAACCCATAGTACTTCGCAGTAGTAGATTTCGTTAAAACAACTTCGAGGAGTTAATCGGAATTAGTTCACATCACCCAGTAGACCTCGTTGAACCTACTTCGTGGAATTGGTACGATCAAAACCACTTCGATCTAGTAGATTTCGATAAAATGACTTCGGGGAGTTGTTCGAATTTATACCACTTCGCCCTAGTAGACTTCGTCGAAACGATTTGAGGAGTTGATCTGATCAAGACCACTTTGCCCTAGTGGACTTGGTTGAAACGTCTTCGGGGAGTTGATCGGATTAACATTACTTCGACCAAGTAGACTTAACGACTTCGGGGAGTTGATGGCATCAGGACCACTTCGTTGAAACGACTTTGGGGAGTTGATGGGATAAAGATAACTTCGTCCTTGTAGACTTCGTTGAAATAACTTCGGGAAGTTGATCACATCAAGATAACTCCGCGTTAGTATACTTTGCTGAAACGATTTGGCGGAGTGGATGAGATCAAGACCATTTCGCTAAAGTAGACTTCGTAGAAACGACTTCGGGGGTTGATCGGATAAAGAGCACTTTGCTGTACTAGATTTCGTTAAAATGACTTCGAGGAGTTGATCGGATCAAGATCACTTTGCCCTAGTGGACTTCGTTGAATCGACTTCGGAAAGCCGATCGAATTAAGACAACTTTACCCTTGTAGACTTCGTTAAAACGACTTCGAGGAGTTGATCGGATTAACTTCACATCACCCTAGTGGACTTCGCCCAAGTAGACTTTGTTAAAACGACTTATCAACTATAATATGTTGGTATATATCAACTTACATTGTGTAATCACTACCTAATATATTCATATATTTAATATTTGACTTATAGCTGTAATTTTGAGCAATGCTTCCTGTCTATAACTGACATAAGTCAAAAACATGACAGTGTCGGATATGATTGACAAAAATGCTAAACGTAATTGAAAGTTAGGTTGATGTAAGGTTGTGTACACATTTTAAATTTACCAATTGTCATCATCGGTCTCGGTGGCGTAATAGGAAAACGCATAATCTTAGAAAGACTAAGATACAGGTTCGAGTCCAGTCCAAGACCTTATATTTTCCATCTTTTAATTACTAGCTAGATTCGAAATGATCATTTGGACTTTACATAAAAGTCTAAGTTATTATTTCATCTTATCAACATTTAAATATATATATATATATATATATATATATATATATATATGTTGCAACGATATCGCCCTTTGCCAGATGTACAACGATCAATTGCCTGCTGATCGCCACCTCTCTGTGCCTTTAAAATAATGAATACGATTTTTCAATATTTAAGGGTATTCTAATAATTTAGATGGGTTTTCCCTACATGTGACATTCCAATGCTCCACCCGAAGGTTCTACATTGGCTAGGAAGCGAGTTTTCTTACCTGAAAAATTTTGAATTTTGCCGAACCCTTCCAAGCAAGGTAGGGATCTTTAACGTCCGCGACAACACTTACACACGGAACCTTCATTTTACCTCTCATCCAAATGAGGGTGTGTCAACCTAGTACTTTGAAATATTTGCCATCAACTTGGAGTCGTTTGCACAATGATTTGAAGTATTAATCCCAGTATTAAGAGTAATTTAACCATTAGAGTATTTAACCATTGAAGTAGTGCATTAACGTCGTAATTTGGATTAACCAGTAATTTAGAGTATTAAATAGAGTCGTCTACCCGCAACTTGGAGTATTACTTGGATTATTTATCCAGTATTTTAAAGTACTACTTGGAGCCCTAAATTAATAAATTGCAAATATTTTATTTATATTAACTATCTCTAGACTTAACATTTATATCAACGGCAAAATTCTATATAAATTTATTTCAACGCGCACTTTACTGTTTCTATTACTTGGAATTATAAAATTTAGCTTTCACTAAATTTTATTCACGTAATAATTTACTTTCAACTATCACAGTCGGCGCGTGGATTATTAAATGATGCTCCTTTATCTATTTCGTCAGTTTTATAGAATCTAATTCCTTCACGAACATTCCTAGCGTTCTCATTGATTGACAGCACGCTATTGGAATATTTGTCCGTGAAAAAGACGTTTCTATGGTTATCTGCAAGCTGTTGGAGGGTTGGAGGGTCTAATATATACGTTCTAAATGGCACGTATATTGCAACTTTATTCACAAATGGTATTTCATGTACGTTGTAAATCGCACGTACTCCTTGGCTTTATTAATTACATAAGCTTGTGTTATTAAGTATGGCATTTTATTTACGTTCTAAACTGCACGTATTTCTGAAATTTCAAGCGGAATTTGTTTAACAAATGGAATTTTGTGTACGTTGTAAATTGCACGTATTCCGTCGCCTCTAATATCCATACTTTATCTAATATGCTGGTTTCTAAATGTTTGCTTATACAAACATGCGTTATTGACACGCAACTGCATTTTGATTGAAAGAAATCTTATTTCACGGTTATTTTTCTTCAAATATGTTAAATTTGTATTTGTTTTTAAGCTTAAGAATGGTTTAAATGTTCTAAAAAGATTGGATTGCTTTCCCAATTATTTATTTTAATGAATATGGTGAAGTTATTACGGAACGAGCCTCCCTTAATTAATTGTAGCTTGTTATTGACTTTATACAGTGACCTTATATGACTTTAAATATATATATATATATATATATATATATATATATATATATATATTTAACGCTAATGAAATTGTCATTATTTCAGATTGTTGCAAGATTTGCTGCTCTTCACTTTTAACCCTTTCTAATTCTCTCCCTTGTATTTCCGTCAGTGTATCAGTAAAATTAGGCTTTTTTGAGACCCTATGTCTACCCCTTCATTCCTCAATGCTTGTCTAGTTTCCTTATTCGTTTAACCATTTTTATCTAAATTCTAAATTTTAATTTTTCAAAATTTTCTTTCTATCTACATGTGTTTTCTAATTTCAATTAATATGCAATTTTTAGCTTTTATAACTCTTGTGCTTCTGAATTCGGATTGCTATTAATCTTTTTAATTTGAACGAGCCCTTACGATTCGAATTGCTAAATTACTTTTTTATTTGTTTGTGCCCCCACGTTTTTCGGATTTCTAAATTTCTTTTCTAGTATTCTCGCCCCTACGATTTTTAGATTGCTAAGTTTCTTTTATTCGTTCGTGCCTCACGTTGGACGCCATTTTTATTGCTGTGAATAGCCCCTAGTTGGCCGTTATATTTATTCGCTGTGAATTAGCCCTACGATTGGCAGTCCTATTAATTTTGCAGTAATCTCTGTCTACGATTATTTCGTTATATAACCTTGTTATGTCTCAGCCCCTAACGTTGCCGTTGCCTTTTAAAACTTTACTGTTGTGTTCGTACCCGGCATCTTTTCTCTACGTCTATAAATCCTGTCATTCCTGGGATTTGTATGTCTCGGCTAGCTCAATCTATTAAACACAGAGTGTTCTACGTCTCGACAATAAAGATTGTTTAACTCCTTTTCTATCTATTACCTATCTGTTAAAATAATGTAAATGAAAATGAAAAATAAGCAATCCAAAATTACACAATATAATAATCGATAATATGTACACTTTTATATCTATAATTATTAATTTGTTTAATATTCAAAAATTAGCCCCTGAATAAAATATTGATATCTATCTGATTCCACCAAAATTTATGTTCCTTCAAAGCCAGCAAAAAATATACCACTGTAATTAGTTTTAAGTACCTTTTGAACGTTCAAATGATCCTTTCTCTATTTTTCAAATTCTTAAATGATTTTTTTTGATGACCCTTACAGATATTTGATATAGCAAATATTAAATGTTAAAAATTCAAAAACAGTCTTATACTAATAATGAATAAAACCTCTGACCTGTGTATTCCCTGCGTGTTTCTGGATCTGCCTCTAAATATCGATGGATTGTTACAGCTTGACTCGTTAGCGTAGTTTCTTCACTTGTTGATCAGAATGATTAATTAGTTGTTGCTTGAATTTTCGCCTCGGATTCTTGGAATGACTTGGAGTTTACTTGCGGTTTAATTTGAGTATTTTGACGTTTATTTTGTTTCCTTGTACGTTTATTTAGAATTTCTGTGGAGTCTGTTTGTAGCTATTTATTTAGACGGAAATATATATATATATATATATATATATATATATATATATTCAGACGGATATTTATATGTACATTCAGAAGTACATTCAGAGGTACACTCAGAGCCCTAAATTCTAAATATTAGAATTAAATTCAATTAATAGTTTACCTTACGTTTTAAGATCAAAACGGTTATTTGGCACTTTTTAATTTTCACTAAGTTTAATAAATTATTAATCTTCACTACGTTCACTTTTACGTAATATTTTGCTTTCAATTGACGTAGTTAGTGCATTGTCGAAGAGATACTAAATGTTTACAAAGTCTCCATAGTATTTATAGACTCCACCTATCAATTTTCTTATTGGAGTTCATCGTGTGTTTGTTGATCAACGCGTTGTACTTTGCGCATATCTCTACAGAAATCGGTATTTCTAAAAATTCCTTTCTTTGATTCTTGTTCAGACGCTTGATCTCACACATAGACGTTCGACTTCGTGCGGTATATTTCTCAGAAATTCCAAATTTTCATTGCATTCTGTCACATCTTTCATGTTTGTGTCGACTATGGTGCAAATCTTATCGCATCACGGACCGCCTGTTATATATTTTGTTTGTTGCTCCAAATATGTTGGATTTTATCGAAATATAATGTCTTTTGTCACGTATTCATATTTCTAATAATGATGCATTTGAACACCTTTACTTATTTATGTGTTTATTTTATTAAATAGCTAGTACGCCAGGTTGTTTTTCTTCCCCCATTAAGTGTTTATTTTGAGGAATTTTGTTGCGTTAAAACCTAATTTTCGCTCGTTTCTTTTCAATTCTGGACTTGTATATTTAACTTAGAACGTATTATGAGACGTACACATTATTATTTTTGCCAAATAGTATCTAATTTTTGAATAATGAGTTTCTCTCGTATGAATTAAATTAGTTATAATTTATATACAGTGTGCTCGCTGTTGACTTTATATAAAATAGTCGATTTACTCCGATTTAATGGTGGAATTGTTTGGTTTTCTTAACGTTAATAATAATTACATTAATCTTACGACCCCTATGACTTAATATACCCTTAAAGTACCCCCTTATCATAGCAATATATATATATATATATATATATATATATATATAAAGTCTAGTGTACTTGGATTGTGGTTTTGTCGTTATATTTAATTGTCGAGAGGTCTTGAGGTTGGCTTTACAGAACATCGGGTTTGCTACTAAACCTTATACGATCTTAGAACGTTTTCCTGCAACGGGTAAGTTTGCTAGATCATTCCATACTCTGTGGTTGGATGGTAAGTCTCATTCCACGTATACTTGGCAAGAAAGGTATGACCCTATTGAGTCTTATGCTTTGATTTATAAATATTTTTAGCGTACTAAATAGCGTTATTAAGTTGTGAATTTTTCATACATTACAAAATAAGTAGCGCTAATTTTATCAAATATATATGTTAAGCTCTCCTTTAGTTACAAAACTAGGTTTGTTAAAACCCCCAGTATCAGGTTAAAAGGCACGTTCCGCTGTTATACAAATACTAGATAATGAGATTAGAGATTTATAACTAATCTCTTGAATAAAATGCGTAATAAAGCTTTGCATCGACAAATGTAATTCTTAATCTACTAATATGCATCAGCAGTATATTTGTGTGGGTCTATAGAGCAACCTGAAAGCTTTAGTAAGGGTGATAACGGTAGAAAATGATTCTGATTCTTGGACTGCTTGTACTAATCCCTCTTGGTACAGGAACTTCTGACTATTATCTTGAAAATGCTAACTATTTGATGCAAGTACCTGTAGAAAATGGCGATTCCAAGTGCCATCTTAAAACTCAAAGAATTTGTTACGTGGAATGTACTGCTGCAGATTCAGAAAACTTGCATGTGCATATCAACGCTGCGCTTCAAAGGGAAGGGGTAAGTAAGTGTATACACGCTTTAAAATTAGTAATTTTTACTAAATTTTAAAAAAAGCTTCAAAACGCCATCTACCAAAATTTAACAAAAAATGCTATAGATAGGTGACTTTTGGTGAAAGTACTACTTAACAGCCGTGTCGAGGGCTCTAACATTGATTTTGCAACCGCAAATGAACTCTATTAGTTGTGTTTGTTGGTCATTTGTAAAAAATTCCAGGCGTTAAATGTTTTTTCTTACCAAATTTCCATCAAATAAAATTTATCTTCAACATACAGAGCTACAGAACACGGTTAGCTGCACTTTTTTCAAATTGAAAACCAAGTTATTAAGGAATAAGTATTATTAATCAAGAGAAAATAAGTTTAAAATACTGTTAAATGTTTGTTGCGGTTTTTGTACGCTATCATTTAGCGATGCTTACCTATTTAAAGGCATTACCTATTTACCTATTTACCTATTTACCTATTTACCTATTTACCTATTACCTATTTAAAGGCAAGTTGCTCATACAAAGACAACTAGGAATCCTAGAAGTTTGTTACCATTAATTCAAGACACGTTTGACAGATGTCTTTTAGTATTTTCAAACAAAATGTCGCGTGCACCTACTGAATTTTTAACATTTTGTGTTCCTGCAGAGGAATTAAATTTTACAGTCAGTGGTAAAAGCTTTTCTTCGACTGTGTTAAGATTATAAAAAGTATAAATATTACCCATACCACACAAACAATACAGCCCTGTTAATTGAAACCACCTGCCACCCTTCAAAGAATTACCTTGTTATTTGTGTATTATCTTTAACGCTTTATTAAAATTGTTAAAAAACTTTCAACGCTCACATTTGTTTATTTTGAAATATATTGTAAAGTATCTCCTTTCACAACATGTTTAACAACTAATGTAACGGCCATTTAGAATGAAGCTAAAAGCTTTTGATTATTTACACTTAAATGCTACAATTTAACAAATAATATACTGTTTGTGGTACACTATTCTTCTTTGCTGTAACCTCCTCCTAAAGTTAAATATAAAATCGATAATGTTAAAGCTTTCTACAGATTGAATTTCAACACTTACGAACTACGATTAAATACACATCCTTTTTACAGTCTGACCTTTGAAATGCTATATTACACAACTTTTGTTTTACTGAAAATTTTCATAAAAATTATTAAATTTTATCCTAAAATAATTTGAAAAGCGTTTCCAATCAATGATGCTTGTTTCTACATACTGAATCACTACCTAAATATATCAAATGCGTTAATAAAACTGTTTAACCTTTAAATATCACAGATATTCCCCCTATTTGAATACAAATAAAACAAAATTCTACTTTTATTTTTATTTGAATTCAAATATCCCTAAATTAATATTTATACTTGTATGTACAACTTATGACGTACTCATATTCTTACCTACCTATTATTGTTTACTATTGCTATTAATACCTATTATTATTAACTATTATTTACAAACCTCCTACTTGAACCTAACCCTTTCCTTTATCTTCAAAGTCATCCTTCTTACATATTTAATGAAATGTAACCTTGTCTTCTCTTCTATTCTTATTATTGTCTTCATAACTACTTCACGGAAAATTAAACTATCCTTATGTAATTGTTTATCTCCCTCTAAACTTGTCTGTTTGGTTTTACTCAATGCTATACTAAACGTAGACAAACCATACGATACCACTTTAAAATTATAAAGTTATCCCTCTACAGAAAATTCTGTGTATCTTCCATGGATGGTGGACAATGAAATTGCTGTTTAGTCCGTTGATTAATTATATATATATATATATATATATATATATAATGCTATGACAATAGGGTTATTCAGGGGTATATTGAGTCATAGGGGTCGCACACTACATGTAAATAGTACTAGAAGTTAGAAAACTAAATAAATTTATCATGAAAAATACGTAATTCGCAAATTATGCAAAAAGCAAACATTTAACACCCTGTATAAGGATCACAATTGACTTTAATTAATGCCAGAAGGCATATTCTTCAACATTACAAACACATTCAGCAAGATAAATAACTCTGTACGCAATCAAACTTATTTTAAACCAGAAAGCATTCATAAATTCTAAATAAATACGCATTAAATGCATCGAAAGCAGAAAATCATGATACAAATTTTGTTAAAATTAAACACGCGATAGTAAAGAGAAACAACAAAGCGTTCTTCCAATAAACGCACCTTTCAAAACAAATACGTTTCGGAAACGCAAGATGTAAATAAACGCATTTCTAAATACGTCATTTCGTATACGTGATTTTAAACATAAAAATCAATTCAAAACCCAAAACATTATCTTGACAAACAAAACCGTAAGTTGTATACGTGAGGAGTAGAGTTAGAAATTCCTACAACAACATCAAAACAGCCTGTTGAAAGTACGCGAGATGTTGAAATCTTCGATGTAGAACTGGTATACTACGTACGACAGCATTGTTCCGGCGGGTTATTATCAAAATCATATATGTGAAAGCTTAGAAGATTTACAATATCCTATGGCATGCCGTAAACTTTGAACAAACAAAGCCGATAACCAATTGTTTCTGATAGAGGTGTTGCTTTATATAACACTCAAATTTGATAATCAAGCAGTCTTCCTTTAAGTTGAGCACGCTTCACATCAGTTTAAATCAAAAATTACGTAAAAGTGAACTTAGAAAATTAAATAATTATATATTCGGGTAAGTAGTGATAGAAAATTTTGAAATTAAATAATAGTGAATAATATACGAGAGAAGATTCGCCGTAAACTAGAAAACGTAAGTAAGAGCTTATTAATTAAATAATTTTAATATTTACAATTTAGGGTACTGGGTAATATTGGGTAGTACTGGGTAATGCTGGGTAATACTAGGCAATACTAGAAAATACTAGATAATACTAGATAAATAAAGATAAAACTGCAAAAGAAATCTGAATTTAAATCGATCCAAAATTGCATAAAAATATTGGTTTGCATATACGCATTGGAGCACAAAACGGAGAATTGTTTTAAGCAGTGAATGAGGTTTGGTCAAGCGGTACTACAAAAGCCATAAAGAAACTCTACTGAAAAAAATTCAAAGGTACTGGTCAACAGCACGCAATAGCAGATCCAGGGAGAACAAAGAAAGGCACGCAAGGAAAACTACAAGTCAGAATATTATAGGGCAATTATTTTCTTTTTCATTGAACATTACTATAATTTTTTATACCTGAATATTTATGTAAAGGATCACCAAAAATCTTTTTATACGTAAAAATTTATGTAAAAGGGAAGGATCATTGAACGTTCAAGAGTGTTTCCAATAGTGTACAGTGTCATTTTTTGCTGGTTCTAAACTAATTAAAGCGAGCTATAATTTTGGGGATAAACAAATTGAGACTATTATTATTTGATTGAGGAGTTTATTTTGCCAAATAGTCAATCATATTTAGCTGTAAAGTGTATATAATTTTTCTTTGTTATTATACAAATCTTAGTCGATTTCGTTTCTTTCATTCCGGTAGATAAAAAGGGGGTAAATTCTTTGTTACCGTAACGTTGTGCACTCTGTGTGGATTAAACTGAGCTAGCCGAGGCATATTTAAATTTTAGGATATTAGGAGACACAGAGCGGAGTCGGGCAGCAGAAAACTGAACGTTAATTACGTGGAGCGTTATCACGGCAATATATATTAGAGTTTTATCGGAGTATCATACGGAATCGTTAAGTTTAGTAAATACTATTCATATTTAATAACAAAAAGATGATTTACTGAGCTACTGAAACTGTTTACTGTCGTCTTACTTCACATATTCTTTATTTAATAATGCAAGTAGACACTGAAACGTATAGTTCACAAATCAAGTATTTTTAAATCGTAACTTACGATGTTGGCAGATTGTGGTCATCCCTTGCTTCTTGTGAAGCATGGCTTGGCGTTTGGTTGATTTATTTGTATTTGAATCCATATACGGAAAACTTTTGGGTGAAACCTTGACACGAGAAATGTGCAAAACCGTATTATGCTTTTTACGACAAGCCTTGCAGCTACCTGAATTGCATTCGCACATAAAATGTCCTTTGTGAACTAAAAGTTTCAAAGTGTCTAATTTCATCATTAAATTAAAGAATGTGTGAGGTAATTTTATAGCTAACTTAACATATTTTTACTCTTTGAAAATTAAAATTTTAAAAACAAATTGTCAAATGTCATACCAAATCTGCTATGAGATATTAATAAACCTTGTGTCTAAATTGGAATGATCATAATTTTGTGTACATCTTAAATAATATATTTTTTTTAGAAAGTTGAGACTAGATAAAAATGAAATAATATTTTACTCATATATATTAAACCATATACTTCTTGTACAATTGTTTATAAAATATTGAAAGAACAAATTTTTGAATACAATATTATTGAACGTTAAAATTTTATTGAATTACTACATGAGAAGATATAAGTGTAAAGCCAAATAAATTACTCAAGAGAATGTAAGCTCAGTGGTCGATAAAGTGGTTTACTTTGGGTTTTTGGAATTAATTTTAACTAAGGTTAAGAAGCAGGGACTATTTTGAAACAGGAAAAAACGCTAGATATTAATGTTTGAAACTTTTTGATGCATTTTATACATTTGTTTATGCTTCTTTATATAACATTATAATTGGTGTCTCGTATTTCATTTAATAATCTACTTTTATTATAACTCTCGTTAATGGTTTGGTTTGCTGTTCAGAAATGAAGTTTTATTATTTTTTACAAACAACATTATCCAAGTATACTTAAGGGCTTTTGCATCTTTCCTTAAGGTGTATTTATTATTACAGTTCGATGTAGTGGCGCTCTCCCCCATATGTTTATTTACCCCCTTTTAGTCTTTGTATTGCTTTTACAAATTTAATTAAAAAGTCACTCCCCATATCTCATGTTTACTGCAGTATGCGTAACTCGAGCTAACTGGCTTCCCTTGCGCCTAAATTTGCGACCAAAATTAAAATTAGCTAAGAAATTACACGGTTCTCAGCAAATTTATGACGTACTGCTCGTCGGTAATAATGGTAGTACGCTATGGGAAAAGGCAAGAGAGGTTGGATAGATAAACAAGTACTGAATAACAATAAAATCGATAACACACCCCAAAAACGCAGATAACTTTCCGAACTCCGGTGATCAATTTACGTTCATGTAAATTACTTTCATCGTGTCTATACTCATTCGTCGCTCCGTGGGATTAGCTTATTCAAAATTGCATATGTCTTACAACGAATTGGAATAGAGAACTTCAACACCCCTATAATGCTTGTCCACAGCACATTTTCCGAAAAGGTATTTTAACGTATCGATACATATTAAAATAATTCTAAATCTACAATGTAACTAATAATTTTAAAATACACATTACTGGCTTTAAAAAACAAACGCAGTTACTTTACTTTTATACAAAAATAGAAGATTAATTATCTATAAGAAATGGAAACTGGTTATTCAATAATTGAAAACGATTCGTAGCGGGTTGATTCACTTAACACGTAACAAGGTCAGCGTCAATGTCATTCTCTTCATGTAACCGATTATTTGTTCCCACACTTTTGAAAACGGCTATATTTATTTACCTTGTTAACACATTTTTATGGTTGTAACTTTATTAGTATATGAATGCTGTGATCAATCTACCATGGTGAGGGTTTATTTAAATTCGTGTAGCTTTTAGTTTCTTCCACGGTTTTCATGTATCGCATAAACTTTTACGGCTGGTTTCATTATTATTAGAGTTGTAGGATGTGTCGTTCCAATTTGCTACGTACCTAGACGTAGCCGGAAGAAAAGTAAATACCAGGCTAATTATCAAATGTGGAGAGTGGAGGGATTCGCCTACATACCAAAAAGAAACAAAAAAACACATAGCCCACGATTATCTATTAACGCTTAAAAAGATAATAAATTAAGTGTTATGATTTCACAACAAACAATTATATTGTATGGATAATTCAGGAATTTAGATACGAAGTGCGCATCTCGTATTTCTCACAAAATAAAATTAATCAGTAGTAAATAAACCTGTAGAACTTTTGTCAAGCGTTTTTAAAATTTCACCTAATACTTTTTGTAAAATAACAAAATAGTAGGAAAAAATTAACGTGTGGGAGCATTTGTCAGACATCTTTTAAATTGTACATAGTACCGTTTGTAAAATAAACCTTTCAGTATAAAAGAATAAGCGTATGTCTGTCCAACATTTTTAACAAAGGTACCTCACACTTGTAGAGCGATAATATCGATTAGCAGCAAAGATCAATAGTTCTACAATGTCACGTAACTACACTAACGTTGATACGGAATATGCCATTGACACATACAAAAAAAAAATGAGTTGCATACCTGTAGGTATTCAGATACTTAGTCAGGATTCATTCACCCTGCCACCGTAACTGCAGCAGCGGTCTACGGACAAAGGCAGTTGGTCTACAGACAAGAGCAGTTGGTCTACGTCAGCAAACAGTTGGGCCTACATAAAGAAAGAACCAATTCAGTCTCCAGCTAAAAGCAATACACGTAAGGCAGCTCCTACTTGTCGAACAAAAAAAAACGTGCATTGCTTTTGATGTACTGTGACGAATGATGTAGAAAATATTTCGACGCACAAGCTGTAGAATCAAATTCAAAAATGGTTTAAATAACACGAATTCGAATTGTAAATCCTCGCTTATCGAAGCGCGATTAAAACTAAAAAACACGCTATCAAATAATAGTAGGATCTATTATCTCAACAAGTTTTTAAATGAGAAACACAAGAGAAGCAATTATATGCGGTCGTAATGTATACCAAGATAACGGGTACCTAAAACAAGATATAAACTCTTTAATAGTAGCATAAACTTGTCGTTTCAAAGCAACTAGATTTAAGTTAAGGAATTATTAGAGAGCGTATTTATTATTAATTATGTTGAAGGATTTAACAGTAGAAAGGGAATTTATTCGAGCGGGTATTGAATTAACCAGGGAAAAATTAAAAGCAAAATTGGAACGTAACAAATTTGATGATTCAATGATTTGTTGTTAAACTTGTGTGAATGTTTACAAATAAACATTCTTATGCCGGTTATTTACCAAGATACATATGTATTTTTCTAAATTGAATACGAAGAGTGTAAAGTCCTGATCGTTACTACCGTATATATTCAATAGATTGAGTGCATTTTTTATTTATCTGGATCCTAATTTAATATTACGTTAAAATACGCGCGTTATTAATGTACACTAGCAAAGCTTCTAAATTTTAAAAGCTGCTTTTGTGCTAAAAGTTCATACTAACTGAAATTAATAAATTCATTCTATTACCTAACATTTGCTTAAAGTAACACACTTGCGTTACAATTTCTTCGTGTATTTATGTATGAACAAAATAGTTATACAGTAATAGAACAATATTTATGCTCGTTTTTTTTTGTAGGTTATCTGCAACGTACTGAGGCTCCATTTAACATATGTGGAATTTAACACCAGCAGGTTGTCACATCAATGGCTAAATAAACTGGAACGTAATATATCTGTACTAAATATAGAGCACAGCTGGCTTTACGATATTGGAACAAATGTCTTCGAAAACCACCCATTTCAAGAACTCAGAAGCTTATCCATAATTGACTCTAAGGTGTGTAGTTTAAGCTCTAAATCATTTCTTGGTTTAAAATATCTTATAAATTTCACACTTCACACTTCAAGACAACTGAAGCTGTTCGTGCAAAAAGCAGCGCTACAAGAACTGAATTCATTGGCAGATTTGAATATTAAAAGGTTTATAATTGTATCATTAGCACTGACAAATTTAACTGGACCAAGTGGTGTACGTTTAGTACAGTTAATAACAATAAATTTGTCAGAAAATGTTATTGAGGAATTACCAAATAAGGCGTTCATTTGCGCTCCCAATCTGGCAACGTTGTACCTAAACTCTTGTAAAATGATGTATATACAGAGAGATGCATTTGTGGGTTGTCAAAATATACGTCAACTTAATCTACAAGATAATTTTTTATACGCCTTACCGGAAGGTGTATTCAGAGACTTAACTTCAATACTGGATGGGAAACTATTATTAAACAACAACAGATGGAACTGTCTAAACTGTTCTTTGGAATGGTTAAAGGAGTTTTATATTACAACCTCCTACATCGATAAATCCTCACCCTTATTATGTAACGATAACCTGAGTATCGACAGCGTGGACTTTTGCGACTCTACTGAACCAAACAGCAACGATCCCATCACAAACGCTGTGATAGTAGAATATGGACAATACCTTTCATTCAACTGCCAAAAATTGCACTACCATGGCAAACGCCGTTTTGCAAAGCCAGGTATTAACTCTAAAGTATTTACTCAGGAAATTATCATACAAAATGGCAGTGCAATCAATTTAACGTACTACGAGATCCAAGATAATCCCACATCCTTACTAATTGACACCATGGTTAATTTATCTGGGTATAATCTTATACGTTTTGCGGCCAATAACAAAACGAAATCAACTGTGTCACTAATTTTGATAATGAAATAGTTGTTGATAAGTTGGATGGAGATACTACGTATATTTTTGTTCTTTCGGAGGGAAAAGAAAAGTTTCCTTCACCTCGTAGTTGTTTTAGCATAACAACAGACCCTGAATGGAAAGAGCGTCCGTGGATTTACAACAAGCATATAGTGCTTGCTATAGCATTATTGACCACTGGGGGCGTTCTAGTAGTTCTTCTTCCCGCTTTTACCACATACTTATACCTTCGAGGTCGTTTGATATCAAAAGAAAAAACAATAATAAATTCCGAGATCTCTGAAACTACAGAAGTGCATAAAGTGCACAGGTCGAATAGCTACTGCGAAGCAACAGCTCCTGGATATCTAACACCTGTTTGCAACAAATACACAAGTGTATACTACGGACCACTTTTAGACAGTTGCAAACGGAACTCAACTATATCATCTTGTGTTGAGTTGGAGGTCCAAAAGTTGTTTGATATCGATATACAATTGGAAAGGGCGAGAAGAACAAACAGTCTGCAGGTACCTGAAATGGGCGAAGAGTTTAAACCGCCATTGCCACCACCAAATCCACCAAGGAGGCGATTATTTCGAACGGACTCGAATGATGTAATATAATCTTTGGCTAAGTTTTTATTTTATATTTAATCAGTATCATAGATTTGTAACATTAAAAGTTAACGAAACAAGTACTGGCAATGGTTAAATACGTGCCACTGAGAAAATATCGTGCGCATTTAACCAACACCGCAGTACCAACGTAATTAATGACAAATTTCATATCTTAAGTAGCTGTTGTTAAAAGTTGATAAATAAAATCAATTGACTAAATGTTAGTCGTTACGAGTGTTACATTTCATTTTATACCTTTAAATAATATTGCGTCGTTGATTTAAAGACCATTTTAGTTCCTACTTATTTAACTATACGGGTTCGCTACACTTTTATTATTTCAAGTCAGGTAATCACCTTTGTTAGCCGTTTTATTTAATCTAGGAATCCGGACTTGATAAATTATACTTTCTGGTTCCTTACCTAGACATGTGCTTGATAGTCAAGAATTCCTTGAACCTTACTATTTTAATTAAAATTGAAAATCGCTTTTTAGTACCGTTGTCAACATATTTGCAAGCGTTGGTTCTGTAATGAAGCTTTCTACGAATACAACATTAAAAGTTTTCCTTATAAGGCGTATTTCGCGTTTATTACACATAAAACGCGTAATTTAAATTAACTGTAAACCTGACCAGGCAGTTCGAAAGAAGAATCTTTATGCTGTTGTCAAGTGGACGCATAAGTTGTGTTACGATATCATTAATGTGAACACGCGTTCGTTATCAAACTTGTCTTTTATATAATGCTTAAAATCTTATAAAATCGAGATACCGTTGTCAACCAATTTCAAAATAATAATAATAATATATATATATATATATATATATATATATATTGTTATGATAACACTGTATGCCGATGTAATTATTCAAATAGTCCTCTTCTGACCATCACCGCTTTGTGTATTTTGATCTCCTGAAATTTTAAATTTGCCTCGGCTAGCCCAGTTTAATTCACAGAGTGCACAACGTTACGATAATCAAATAATTTATCCCTTTTTCCCTAAAACGTTTTCTGCTTTGAATGATAAAACGAAGTCGATTAATATTTGTATAATAAGAAAAGAAAAATCACATACACTTCACAGTTTAATCTGTTTGACTGTATGATAAAATTAACCCCTGAATAAAATTATAATAAATTTTAAATTAAATACTCCCTGTATGTTTGTTGTGGTTTGTTTAGTATTTAGTATCCTAGGTTATGGATCGAAACGTTAATAAAGATAATTTTAAAAACTATGAGTGGTTTAATCCCCAAAGAAGATTATGGTTATGGATCGAAACGTTAATAAAGATAATTTTAAAAACTATGAGTGGTTTAATCCCCAAAGAAGATTAAGTAAAATTTTAAATTATTTATCTCCAAAATTTAAAGCTCCCTTTACTTACTTAAAAGTCGGTAAATTTTATCGATTGTACTCTACTGGAAATTTCTCTGAACGTTCAAGATTTTCCCTTGTTTACGAAATTTTTCACGTATCAAAATAAATTTTGGTTGACTCCTTACATAAATTATTCAAGTTTAAAATATGTTCAAAATTAATAAATAGAAAATAATGCCTTAATATGATCAATGTTCAAATATAATAAATAGAAAGTAATGTACCCTAATATTGCTTTAAGTTGAGTTGCTTCGTCTCCAAGTTTTACCCCGTTTAATGCGATCTGGCTTAAATTTTCATAACGTTGTAATGTTCTTTGAATTTATTCTTATTATTTGCTTTGAATATTGTACATAGAATTTCTTTAGAGTATCATTAGAATTGTCTTAGAATTATTATAATGTTTTCATAGAATTATTTTTAGAACTTTATTAAAGTATCATTACAGTTTCATTAGAGCCCTGAATTATGAATATTTTAGCTTAAATCAATTATTAAATATCTACTTAAGTTTTCTAGCAAACGGCCAGGCTTTGTCTCATAAATTTTCACTATAATTAATTCACAATATTTTATAACATCACTTTTCAGAAAATTTTTATTGTTCAATTAGAAATTTTATTCGCCGCGTAAATTCTTCAGTATCAGTGACGCAGCATGTACGTGGTTTAAATTAAGACTACCCGCTTACCAAACTTGCACCTTCTATATCGCCTACGCTCTATTAAATACATTGGTTTATCTGAGCTGGTGTTCAAAGTGTACGACCAACCATCAGTTGTTTTGAATATTTTGGGTCTTTTACAGGTTTATCGCTGATGTTACCTTATAGAACGACTTGTTGATCACGTAGTTAATCGTATATTTCTGGTTTGTATTTATTTTATAGCGTGTATTTTGATGTTGTTATAGGAATTTATAATTTGCTTTAGCACGTAATTTTCACTTATGGCGTTGTTTGTCAAGATAACACTTTGGGATCTGCATTAACTTCATGTAGAAAATCACATAGACAAATGACGTAAATTAACATATTTCTGTTTACATTTTTGCGTTTTCGAATCGTATTTATTTTGAAGAATGCGTTTCTTATTAGGAGATTATGCTATCTGCTTTCTTTATCGCTTGTTTAATGTGAATTGTATTATGATTTTCTAGGTTTTTACTGCATTTCAGGCGTATTAATTTTACAATCTATGAATATTTTTCGTTTGGGACAAGTTTGATTGCATGTAGAGCTATTTCTTTTACTGAATGTTTACTTATTGTTGAATGATATGCTACTCAGCATTAATTAAAGTTACTTACGATTCTTATACAGAGTGTTAAATGTTTGTTCTTTGCATAATATGCAAATTACCTATTTTTAATGCTAAATAAATGAAGTTTTCTAACTTCTAGTATTATTTACATGTATTCGGTAACCATAATGACTTAGTATACTCTTAAAATAACCCCTTATCATAGCATTATATATATTGCTATGACAATAGGGTAATTTGGAGGTATATTGAGTCATAAGGGTCGTACGCTACATGTAAATATCACTAAAATTTAGAAAACTAAACAATTTCATCATAAAATGGAAGTAACTTGACAATTATGCAAATAGCTAATATCGTGCACACTGTATATAAATCACAACTAACTTTAATTTATGAAAGGAAGCTCAATCTTTAAAAATAAAATCATATTTAGTGTGATAAATAACTTGTACGTCATATAGTGCATTTTAAATTAATTAGACGAGCATAAAATTGAAAATAAATACGCTAGAATAACATTTTAAACGCAACGAGTTTTATTGAGATAAATATGCAATTAGTGAAAGAAAATAACCTGGCATACTAGCTATAAAAGAATCCCATTCAAAACATTAACGCATAAAATAAACAAACGCATTCAAGTACGTCATTCTATAAATTTGACTACGTGATCTGTATATCGTAAATTCATATAAAATCCAACAGATTTTGGAGTACTAAACAACAAAACAGACGTTTGGTTACTTGATAAATTAAACGGAAAAAATTTTTAAAAATGCAAATGTAAACAAGCGGACGTGACTTGAAAAAAGTTCAAAATGGGATATTCAAAGAAATACACTATACGAATTAGATGCCTACGTGAGGAAATGCATCACTTCAACACGAGTTTTGATGGTAACGTTGAAGAAAATCTGAAGGCTGCAACATAAGACCAAAGTACAACACTTCAATTAACAAAGTACGCTTGGAAAACCAATGGTACAGGTGAAGGGAGGAGCCTTTATATAGAACACGGACTTGGTAAACAATCAGTCTTTTTTCGATCAAGGCACTATCTATAACAGTTCAAAGTATAATATCCGGCGGATTGAAAATATTAAAAATTAAATAATTATTTAGTGAAAAATTTTAAAACAATAATTCTAGTACCGATCTACGATAAAAGTTGCCGTTAACTTTAAAAAACGTAAGTTAGAATTATTAATTTAACCTAATTTTAATATTTAATAATTTAGGATTTTAAGTAACGTACTCTAATGAATCCTAAGTTAACACTCAGGTGAATGAATTCTAAGTAACCACTCTGGTGAACGAATCAAAATGACTACTCTGGCGAACGAATCTAAATAACGTACTGTAATGAATTTTAAGTAGCTACTATCAAACTAATTCAAGAAACGGATTTAAATAATTGCTCTAGCGAAGATATGTAATTAAGCAGTGGTCTACATAAGCATATGAGCATTGAAGAGAGATGTGGCTTTAATTCATTAATAAAAGGTAAGAATCTTTTATGATCACCATAAATTTAAACTGACGGACCATTAGCGATAATGAACACGCGAAACTGTGACTAATTGTTACATACGGAGTATGATCCATACTTCGAGAATGTGATCGAAGTTTGAGAAAGAATGATGTATTAAGATTCTGTTACAGTATTAAAGTGGAATTTAACGAGGAGCGTCATTCATTCAGTTATTCAAGATATAGCACTGAAGTTGAACATAAGCCCGCCGACTTTCGGTCATTGAAAGATCGTTATTTTATGAAGTGCAACGACAATTTATTGCTCGAATATAAATAATAAGTTATGGTACAAGGTCGTCGGCTACTTTTAATCTATTTAAGATAAATGTACTTTTGTAAATTGATACTTTGACGTATTAAAAGAGTAAAAAAGTAAAAATCTAAAAATGGAACCAGAAATTTTTCAGTGCAGTTAATTCAAATGGAAACGATTTACTGGATAACAATAAAGATAAGAATACCAGCAAGAATGTGATAATCCAAAACGCAAGTATATCTTTGTTTTAAACCTACACAGACAATTCGTGTATTATTAAGTAGATTTAGCTAGTATAAGTTTAATTTTGCGTATAGAAATTTATTTCTGAATGGATAGTTTATTTTAGCAATTTTAAAACCAGATCTTGAGGTGTTTTGACCCATATAAAAACTTCTGCTCAACGCCACTGATCAGCTACACTAAGACGGTGTATTTCTAATTATTAACAAGGGTTAGATAAAGATTATATATTGTTGTGAATTCCCTTAGTTGGTGTGTCATATAAATTGCTGTGAATACCTCACGTTGGTCGTTCTATATAAATTGCGGTGAATACCTTAAGTTTCGACAATAAAGATTGTTTAATCCCTTTTCTTTTTATTACTTATTTGTTAAAAGAATGTGAATGAAGGAAATGAAAATGAAAAATAAAGCAATCCAAAATTACACAATATAATAATCGATATTATGTACGCTTTTATGTCTATAAATTATTAATTTGTTTGATATTCAAAAATTAGCCTTTGAATAAAATATTGATATTTATCTATTCCACCAAAATTTAAGTTTCCTGAAAGCCAGCAAAAATATACCATTGTAATTACTTTTAAGTATCTTTAAACGTTCAAACGATCCTCTCTCTATTTTTCAAATTCTCAAATGATTTTTGATTACCCTTAGATATTTGATATAGCAAATATTAAATGTTAAAATTGAAAAACAGTCTTATATTAATAATGAATAAATTCTCTGACCTGTGTTTTCCCTGCGTGTCTCTAGGAACTGCCTATGAATATTGATTGATTGTTACAGCTTGACTCGTTAGCGTGGTTTCTTCACTTGTTGACCAGAATGATTAATTAATTGTTGCTTGAATTTTTCCTTCGAATTCTTGGAATGACTTGGATTGAAGTTGCGGTTTAATTTGAGTATCTTGACGTTTATTTAGAATTTCCTTGAAGTCTGTTTGTAGCTATTTATTTAAACGGATATTTACACTTGGAGGTTTATTTAGAGGTACAATCAGAAGTACACTCAGATCTGGAGGCTTATTTAGAGGTACAATCACAGCCCTAAATTATTACATATTAGAAAAAATTCAATTATTAGTTTACCTTACGTTTTAAGATCAAAACGGCTATTTCTCGTTGTATAAATTGGCACTTTTTAATTTTCACTAAGTTTAATAAATTATTAATTTTCACTACGTTCACTTTTACGTAATATTTAACTTTAAATTGACGTGGCTGGTGCTTTGTCGAAGAAATACTTAATGCTTACAAGGCCCCCATAGTATTTATAGACTCCACTTATCAATTTTCTTATTGGTGTTCATCGTATGTTGTACTTTGCGCCTATCTTTCTAGAAATCGGTATTTCTAAAAATTCCTTGTTTCGATTGTTGTTCAGACGCATGATCTCACACGTAGACGTTCAACTTCGTGCAGTATATTTCTCAGAAATCCCAAATTTTCATTGCATTCTGTCACGTCTTTTATGTTTGTGTCGACCATGGTTCAAACTTTATCAAATTGCGGACTGCCTGTTATTTATTTTGTTTGTTACTCCAAATATGTTGGATTTTATCGAAATACAATGTTGTTTGTCACGTATTCATATTTCTAATAATGACGTATTTGAACGCGTTTACTTATTTATGGTTTGATATTTTAATAATCTTATTAAATAGCTAGTATGTCAGTTTGTTTATCTTTACGATTACGTGTTTACCTTGATGAAACTCGATGCGTTCAAAACCTAATTTTCTCGTTTCTTTCCGATTCTGGACTTGTATATTTAACTTAGAACGTATTATACGATGTACACATTATTATTTTAGCTAAATAGTATCTGATTATTAAATAATGAGCTCTCTTTTTATGAATTAAATTGATTATGACTTATATACAGTGTGCTCGCTATTGACTTTATATAAAATACTAAATTTACTCCTATTTAATGGTGGAATTGTTTGGTTTTCTTAATGTTAATACTTTTTACATTTATCTGACGACCCCTATGACTTAATATACCTTTAAACTACCCCCCTATCATAGCAATATATATATATATATATATATATATATATATATATATAAGAAAAAAGTAGGTTTAATGAGTCTTAAATTAAACAAAGTAAAAAGGAATTATTGGCAAGTGACTCAAATTCAGCCACGAGGGCATCCTGTCGACGCGTTTCGCCCTAAATGGGGCTCATCAGGACAGGAGTAGCAAAGTTGTAAAATTTAACACAGACACCTTATGGGAAGTACAGCATCACCTAGCTCACAATTTGTATCTTCGTGTCGTTTCACCTGACATCGCATATATATATATATATATATATATATATATATATATATTATTTCATCTAATTCACTGTAATACGATAGTATTTTTAACTTACCTTGTGTAATTAACTATATAAAATATTTATATATATATATACGTATATATATATATATATATATATATATATATATATATATATATATATATATATATATATATATATAATATGTCTCTCGTCGTCGTATGTCTGTCTGCTACGTTTCCTTAATATTTATCAGTATTTATATTTGGGCCTTTACTTTGTTATTTTGATTTAATAAATGTATAAAAGTAAATTTTGTTGTGAACCAATAATATGCCACGGCTTATTGAAACTTATCTCAGGTTCTTTATAGAATTTAAATAACTATAAACAAACAGTGTGGGTACAAAATTGTATGCCTATATATTAACCACTGCCAGATACAGCCCCCTCTAGTTAATTTTTAATATACTTGCTCTAAAACTGGATGTGATCTTTACTACCATTTGTATTCAGAAAATAAACAAAGTTAGAATGCTTAACTTTTGATAAAATTTTAGATTTCAATGAATAATACAGCTTTTT